>CM046995.1:45663779-46950847 GCA_025698465.1 Gossypium longicalyx
CTTTAGGGAGGTGCCTTTAGAGACACAAGATAGGATATTTGTAGGGGATTTAATGGAGCTGCCATTTGGGGAATTTGATCTTATTTTGGGAATGGACTGGCTAACTAAGCATAGGGCAACGTTGGATTGTGCTGTTAAGAGAATGGTGCTAAGAACTACTGAGGATGAAGAGAGAATGGTCATAGGGGAGCAAAGGAACTATTTGTCCAATGTTGTGCCGGCTTTAAGGGCTGAGAAGTTGATTCAGAAAGGTTGTGAGGTGTTTTAAGCATTCGTGAGTCAAGCGGAACCTGAGGGGATGACTGTGGAGTCAGTTAGGACCATCAAAGAATTTCAAGATGTATTTCCAGAAGAACTGCCTGGACTACCTCTGAATAGAGAAGTTGAGTTCGGAATCGACTTGTTACCTGGAACAGCTCCAGTATCTATTGCACCTTATAGGATGGCACCAAAGGAGTTGATGGAACTAAAGGCTCAGATTCAAGAACTGTTAGATAGAGGGTTTATAAGACCAAGTGTTTCTCCATGGGGCACACCAGTGTTGTTCGTAAAGAAGAAAGATGGGACCATGCAGAGTGTATTGATTATCGGCAGTTGAACAAACTGACGATCAAGAACAAGTATCCTTTGCCAAGAATCGACGATCTGTTCGACCAACTGAGAGGAGCTTCAGTATTTTCTAAGATCAACCTTTGGTCAGGATATCATCAGTTGAGAGTCAAAGAAGAGGATATTCATAAGACGGCATTCAAAACTCGATATGGTCACTACGAGTTTCTGGTTATACCCTTTGGTTTGACTAATGCACCAACGGCATTCATGGATTTGATGAATCGGGTATGTCAGCCGTACTTGGATCAATTCGTAGTCGTTTTTATTGATGATATCTTGGTGTACTCGAAAATAGAAGAGAAACATGATGAGCATCTTCGTATTGCGCTACAAGTGCTAAGGGAAAAGCAACTCTATGCAAAGTTCAGTAAGTGCGAGTTTTGGTTGAATGAAGTAACTTTCTTGGGGCATGTTGTGTCTGCTGAGGGGATCAAGGTAGACCCTCGAAAGATTGAGGCGATTCTGGAGTGGAAGCCACCGAGGTCAGTAACAGAAATTTGAAGTTTTCTGGGGTTGGGAGGTTATTACCGAAGATTTATGGAAGGATTTTCTATGTTGGCAGTGCCGTTAATGAAACTTATAAGGAAGGGAGCACCGTTTTTTTGGACAGATAAGCAGCAAGAGGCTTTTGAGAAGTTAAAGAAGGTTCTGATTGAGGCACCAGTGTTGATTCAGGCAAAGTCTGGTAAGGATTTCATTGTGTACAGTGACGCGTCACATGTAGGTTTGGGCTGTGTGTTGATGCAAGAGGGTAAAGTGGTAGCTTATGCTTCACGACAGCTTAAGCCTCATGAGGTAAACTATCCTACTCATGACTTGGAGTTGGCAGCGGTGATCTTTGCACTTAAGATATGGTGGCACTACTTGTATGGGGAGAGATGCATTATCTATACGGATCATAAGAGTCTTAAGTACTTGCTGACGCAAAAGGAGCTGAATCTTAGACAGCGAAGGTGGATAGAGTTTTTAAAGGACTATGACTGTTCGATTGAGTACCATCTAGGTAAGGCAAATGTCGTGGCTGATGCGTTGAGTTGAAGGACTGTGGCAGAATTGAAGGCAATGTTTGCTCGCTTAAGCTTGTATGACGATGGAAGCTTATTGGCAGAGTTACAAGTGAGACCGACTTGTGTGGAGCAGATTAAGAAGCAGCAGTTGGTGGATGAGTTGTTGGTTTCTCGGTTTCAGCAAGCTCAGAAGGGGGAGAATTTAGACTTTGGATTAAATGGTGATGGGGTTCTTTGCTTTCGAGGAAGAATTTGTATGCCGAAGGACTCTGACTTGAGATTGATGATTTTGAGGGAGGCACATGGTGGACCTTGTGCTATGCATCCAGGAGGGAGTAAGTTGTATCATCGATTTTCGTGGTAGTTGGGAGGACTACTTGCCATTGGCAGAGTTTGCGTACAACAACAGCTACCAAGCAAGTATTCAGATGGCTCTATGTGAGGCACTTTATGGGCGAAGATGTCGTACGCCTACGTGTTGGACAGAGTTGGGTGAACGACAAGTGCTTGGACCGGAATTAGTGGCAAGTACTAAAAGTAAGGTTAAGTTGATAAGAAATCGATTAAAGGAGGCATCTGATAGACAGAAGTCGTATGCAGATCTAAAGCGTAAGGAGATTGATTTCGCTGTTGGGGATATGGTTTTCTTGAAGGTTTCACCTTGGAAGAAGATCTTGAGGTTTGGTAGGAAAAACAAACTAAGTCCACGATTTATAGGGCCTTATCGGGTTCTTAAACGGGTAGGGCCAGTAGCATATTAGTTAGAGTTACCACCGGAGTTGGACAGAATCCATGATGTCTTTCATGTGTCCATATTGAGACGATATCGATCGGATCCTTCACATGTTGTGCCAGTGGAGGAGATTGAAGTAAAGGCTGATTTGACCTTTGAGGAGGAGCTCGTGCAAATTTTAGATCGAGAGGTTAAAGTTTTAAGAAGGAAGTCGGTTCCGTTGGTGAAAGTACTGTGGCGTAATCATGGAAGGGAAGAGGCTACTTGGGAGTCAGAAGAGACTATGCGTCAACAATACCCTCAATTATTTGGGTCAGGTAAATTTCGAGGCCGAAATTTCTTTAAGGGGGTAGAGTTGTAACGCCCTAATTTTTTGGATTTTTCGGGTTTCTGTGATTTTAGGTAAATTTTGAAATTTTGGTGTTCTGAATATTGGAATTGCGTTTAAATGTATTGTGGGCCTTTAGAAGGCCCAAGCCTAAGCTAAACGCGGTAAAATATCAAGGTTGGATTTTAAGTTAATTTGAGACTTGGTTAAGTGGGTTTTTAAGAAGAACTTCATAAATTATGACACAAATAAGGCTTTGGTAAAGTGGCAAGGTGGCGCCACTAAGTTCCTAAAAAAAATGGCGCCTGGGAAGGAATTAAAGGTCTAGGGTTCAAGTTACAAGGTAGGCATACTGTTACTTTTTAATTTTAGGCATGTGCTGGGCATGTGATCACTTAAGTGAATTTCGGCAAGGGCCTTAAGGAGGTTGGGCCGATTGTTTTAGTTGATATTAGGGTTAGGCTCTTTTCTTTTTCTATCTTGGAGAATTAGGGTTAGCCACCTGAAAGCTTTCACTGTCATTCATCCTTTCTGAGTTCTCACAAAATCCGAAAACGCAAATTTCTTCTCCTAGGTGCGGAGTTCTTCTTCCTCACTTTTTCCTCCATTTTCTTTCTTCTTTTTTGCTTTTTTTCTAGCCGAAACCTTCTGATCATCTTACTCACCTCCTCTATCGATCCCATCCTCCACAAAACCTTCATAGCCAATCGCCATAAAAGCCAAAATCCCGAAAACTCACTTCTTGTGCCGGTTTCTCCAAGCCAAAATCCTTCAGTTATTTTTGTTCGTTTTGATTAACTTTCACCTACTCTAAAATCTTAGTTTCTGTCGGCAACATTACTTCAAAGTTATAGCCTCAAATCGTCATCTTCTTCAGCACTTAAAAAGCCGAAGTACCATAGATTTAGGGACTTATAGCCGAAACTTCAGATCTCCTGGATTCGAGTTCTACTATCATTTAGAGGATAGATCTGCATCAGATCTGCGCAGAAATCAAATAGGAATAGGTGGTAAGTGCTCATCACCTCAGATCTAGTCTTATTTTACAATTTAGAAAAAGCCGAAGTCCCTAAAATCTAGGGAGGCTATCAATTTGGGCATAGGGCTTTAAGGGTCTTTAACCGATGATTTCTTTTGGTTTTTAGTGTCTTCTAGAGGTTGGATCGAAGGCTTGGATCTTTGGAACAACTAGACTTAGATCTAGTCATCGATTTTCGGCAAAAAAGGTAAGATTTTAAAGGCTTTAGGGGCATGGTTCGAATATGGTAGGTGAATATTGGGATTGGTTATTGTGGTTTGCAATCTAAGATTGTGGTAATGAATTGTAGGACATCGTAAGGGATCTCAGTGGCAGTCGTCACAAAACAGGTGTGTAACAACCCTCGTAGTAGCTTAGGCTAATATTCACAGAAAAGCCGAAATGCCAAAATTCCGGCATTTCAGGAACTTGAGATTTTGTATGTGGTTTTAGATGCGATAAAAATGATATGATCAGTGTTTGGATCGATGGAACAGGTAAGAGCGCAATTCTGTGCACGACGGTAAGTTGGGCCTCAATGGGCTGAAATTGGGCCCAATGAGCTTTCGGGCCCATTTGGGTAAAATTGATAGAAAATGGAACTTGGATAAATTGCATGTTAACACAGTTAGATCTGTTGTAAAAATTGGGTTAAGTGGGCTAAAAGGGCTAAATCGACATTCGTGAGGCCCATTAGGGGTTTTGGGCCCAAAAGCCCTAATTTGATAAAGTACGTTAAAATCACTGTTTAAACACTTGAGAATATTGATAATTGTTAATGAACGTGGTAAACCCATAATATTTGGTAAATTTATGAAATTACCCCTAAAATATGGTAAATGATTATTTTTCCCTTAGGTAAAAATGACCATCATACCCCTAGGGTTTAGTTATGAATATGATGCATAAGGTATTGATTTACATGATATGACATGATATGCACATGATATGTTATAACATGCACATGTTATGCTATGATATACTAATTATATGCATGGGTTGGGTTTTCGATATAAATGGAGGAAGTGCGAAAAGGGCTTTGCCCCAGTTTATCAAAAATGGCTTTGCCCTAGTTATTAAAAGAGGCTAGGCCTCCAGTTATATGATAAAGCAACTGTGCTGCCAGTAGAGAGTTTGGTTGGGTGGGTTGAGTTATTCCCCACATGGAGAGCTTGGTTGGTACGGGTGGAGAGTAGCGGATGGTGGGTTGAGTAGTCTCCCCAAATGGACTTGCTTACATCCATTAATATTACATGTGGCATTGAAAGGGCCTATGGGCCATACCGTTTGCAGTGAAGGCTTCGGCCCTGTAACATGATTAATGAGAAGGCTTCGACCCAGTAACATGATTAATGAGAAGGCTTCGGCCCGGTAACCGTTAAACGAAAGGCTTCGGCCCAGTATGCTAGTATCAGTTTGGGCTCTGAAAGGGGCTTGTTGCACACTGAGTTTCCAAACTCAGCCCCCTTTCCTTATCTTTGCAGGTGAGTCTTGATATGGAGACTTGGTGCCGGAGGGGATTCAGAGTGGCCGTGATGATCGCTTTCGAACTTTGCAATAAGTAACCAGTTTTTTTAATTTATTATTATTATTTGGTTTTGGGTTGTAATAAGGCCATTTTAATTATCTTTCTGGGATTATTTTATTTTAAACTCTATATTTTACTGATAATAATTCAAAATGGGTTAGACTTAGGGCGCGTTTTCAAAATGATACTTGTTTTCAAAATAGTGCAACGATGCAACTAATCGGTTTATCAAAAATATCTACTTAAAAGAATTCCAACTCGGTCCCTTTCCAAAACCTAACCTCGCACCAAAGTGTGGCAATGGTTGTGGGCATGTCTAGGATTGGATCCAGGCAAGAGCTTGGTACTTAAGCAACCTTCATGGCTCAGCTCCTCTATTTCGGATACCTACCTGGTGCACAGCTTCCATTCACTTTGTTAACTTAGCCAAAGACGTTCTTTTTAAACACTAAAATGAATCATGGGTTTTTAAAACTTCAATGAGACACCTCAGATTCGACCATAACGTCTGGGCCGGGTTTGGGGTGTTACATGGCATACAATAACAATCATATAACATGTAGGGGAATTTTAGTCAATTTTCCCTTCGAGGCATAACAGTCATTTTGTAAATCGAGATCTAAGTACACTTACTGACCCATTAGTAGGTTCATAGTCGTCTCGTGTGACCCATGCAACCTTTAGCAAACAAACAGTGCGATTGGGCCTAAAGCCCATTTAAGCAGGCCCATATGCCCACACGACCCATTGGCCCACCAAGCCCGATTTCGATCCAAGCCATGTGGGTAACTCGGCTAGTCCAACGTTTTGCCAACTATTGGTGAGTTTTACACATCTAGGGCCTACGGGCCCATTGGGCCTGTATAACCAAACTCGGCCCAACTCGTCCCAACGTGGCCCATTACGGCCACAGCCCATGAGTTTTCTCATGGTGGCCTCTAGTATCGCATTAGATTTTTCACAAGGGCATTCGCGTGCTTGTGTAGTAACCGTTTCCATTTTTTCGGCTTTTCGACTTTTCAGCTTTTCAACTTTTCGGGATTTGTTAATGTAGAGTTAAGGTGGTGTATGTACACACCTGGTTTACGAAACGTGCTAGAATCCCCTAGCAATGAACCTACAATATTCAGGACTAATAGTTAGCCACTCGATTCATATTGTTGTTCTCCTTTTCCTACAACATGAATTGAAACCACACTAATACATAACTTAAATGATAAATCCTTGCTAAATGGGATTGTTAAAATATGTGGTTCATTCCACACTTGGAAATTCATAGGGTCATTAAGAACCTTCAGCCTTCACTCATAACAAGGCAAAAACACTTACTTGACAAAAACTAGAAGTGGGATGTCGATTGCTTCACATCACTTGCCCCACTATCAACCCTTGAGCGAACACTTGATCCTTGCAAAAGAGGAGAAGAACGTAGCCTTATGATAGGGGAATAGAACAGAGACGGATTCGGCAATAGCTGATAGAGAGAGCTAGTAGGGAGTATTCGACTTTACACACCTTAAGATCAAACAAAATAACATTGCAGTAAGGGAATCTTGCTCATAAGAAGATGGTTGAGAGAAAAAGGATTTCAGCTATGAGAGACTTGTGGGAAAATGAAAGAGAAAGGCCACGATTTAGAAAAGGAAAAGGGTTAGCATTCGACTCAAGATAGAAGGAAAGAAGAGAGGTAAAAGGATTATAAAAGAAGGGAGAGGACTAGAAGATGAGAAATGGGGGAGAAATTGGTAATAGATGGCCTAAATGGTAATGCACTTGCAGCTAAAACAAAACAACGGACAACCCAGAGTCAGAGAGTCTTGAAAACGAAAGGCAAAGTTACCAAAACGAGTGAACAAAACAAAAGAAAACACCCAAAATTCTTCTAACAAGATTCGGCTATACCAAAACAATACCCCAAATGCCGAAAATGAACCAAATCCCCCATTGCCAAATTCTTGTGCAACCCAAAGTCCCCATTCAACTAGACTTCCTCCTAATTCAAATCCTCCTTGATTTCCTCCAACAATCAACTTTATCCCTTAATTTCCTCCTCATATCCCTCTAAGACTCATTTAACCTTTATCCTATACAATTTTGATCAAACTCTACCACCTACACGTTCTTGAAGAAAAATAAAACATCCAGTGGTCCTTCCAAGCCTCGAACCCCAGTCCTCACTCCCTTATAAGGCATCACTTACCACTTATACCACCATGCTTCTTTTGTCAAATTTTACCATTCAAAATTTAATAAGCATTCAACCTAGAGTCAGGGTTCCCTTAATGCTAAAAACCAAAATTTTTCCTATGCCAAGGCTTGAACCTAGGACTTCATAGAGACCCCCCTAACATCCAAAATCACTAACCCAACAGGACTAACATTCAATTGTGCCATTTTCTTACTCTGAAAAAATTTAGGCACTCCCAAACCCAAGGCCCAATTATTCTAAGCCCAAAACTTGGGGCATTGCAGCTCTATCCCCTTTAAAAAAATTATCCTCAAAATTTCCAACTATCCAATAGTCGCGCAACCCAGGTTACACCAATACGCTTCTACTACACACTCTAATTCTAATTTCAAAATAGATAAACAACACACTATGGATAAAGTACGTATCAATATTCGCATTTGGAGCATCTTCGTCCTCTCGGCGGTGTGATGCATAGACTAAAGCTGGCTGCTTCACCTCAGTATGATCAACACCTCTTCCTGGTGCTCCACGACCCAAACTGTTTCCACCCCTGACCTGACCATGGCCTCTAGGCGGCTACTGATCACCTCTTAGTGGCTGTACATTACCTCTACCAAAGAATTGCATCTGATCCGGTCTTCTAGAAGACTCTCTGAAACGATGCTCCATGGAACCACAACTCAGACAGGCTCCTGTTCTCATTCAGCATTCTCCTGCATGACCTTTTTCACAAATAGCACAAGGTGGTAACCTAGTAGTAGCAACAGGCGGCCCTGCTCTAACTGGCCCATCCACTCTAGCCCTTCTCTGAGGCCTCTGATCATAATTGGAAGGCTCAGAATCGCTTTTATTTCTGCCCCTTTCTCTTTCCCGATTTAGGCCCTCAATGCGCTTTACATCTTCAGTGATTTTTGCTTTCTTCACCAATGCTATGAAATCTCGCTCCTTCTGAAGAGCAATTAGTACTCGAAAACTATCTCTGAGGCCGTCTTCGAACCGAACACAACATTCATAATCTACTGCCACTATTCCTTTAGCATACCAACTGAGTCGTAAGAACTCTACCTCGTACTCTGCCACAGATCGGTCTCCTTGAGTCAAGTTCAAGAATACCTTCCTCTGGGCATCCACGTAGCTTGCGCCCATGTATTTCCCTTGAAACGCCAATTTGAAGAACTTCCAGGTTATCCAGTTAGGCTGAGTGCCCTCTTTCACGGTAAGCCACCACTGGTAAGCTTCCTCTTGCAGCAACGACACTGCTTATTTTAGTTTTTGCTCAAAAGTGCAATCCAGGTCATCCATTATTCTTTCGGTGGCCTCCAACCAATATTCAACCATGTTCAGTGCTACTCCTGCGATACCCTTGAAGATCTCAGCTCTATTCGACCGGAGTCTCTCAGAAATCGACCCTCGGCTCCCAATACTAGTGTTGGGCCCAGTGACCCTTTCTAGAAACCTTAACATTGCTTGGGACAATGCGTCATCCCTAGCTGCTCGATCATTTGACCCTATTTCGAGTACTAGTAAAGTCGGTGCTACTCTCGTCTCAACATTGGGCATGTGACCTAATGCCGAAGATCCAGCCCAAGCACTTCCAAGGCCTCTACTGCGGCCTCTTGCAGCCCTTCTAGTGCTCATTATCGCTTCGTGTATAATCTAGTTTAGAAATTTTATGCAATTTAGCTCATAGTTTCAGTAATTAAGCAAATGTTTATGACAATAGTAGTTAAGAGTTGTTTTCGCAATCACAGGCTCGCTATAGTTTTAGTTTCCGATAGTTTTTCAGTTTACTCTAGCTAAGGAGTCACATTATAGTCTATCATCTAAAGTAAGCCTAGTACAATCTATAGTATAATAGTTTAAAATAGATTTTAGTATCAAGAGAACTTACTTGGTTTGACGCCGTAGACTCAGTGAACCACACAATTAAAATTCTTCAAAATGCTTCAGAATCATTTGTAAATAACTTTAAAATCCAAAAACTAATTTTCCAGCTGAGTTTTGCAAGTTGGCTCTAATACCACTAAATGTAACACCCCAAAGTCGACCTAGACGTTAAGACTGAATCTGGCGTATCACATTAAAATGCTTTTTTGAAAAACTTTTTCTTATTAATAAATCTTGCTTGAAAGAGAAAAGCCTCTTTTGCATAATTCTAAAGTCAACTTAATTATTTGTTAACCATTTTTAACCAGCCTTACTTTTAAAAACATGATTGTTGCGGAAGCATTTAAACAATGCTGTGAAAACGTGATGTTATGAAAACACATATCATTTTGGAAAACCCCCGAATTAAAAGATAGAAAATTAAAGAAAAGGCCTTATTACATAAAAAACCCAAAGAGAAAGTAATTTAGGTAATGTAAAAGAAAATACAAAAATTTAAAGCTGTTCGTAGTGTGGCCACCTCCGAGTCCTCCCATACGTCGAACCACCTGCTGGTGATTACCTGAAAAATTTAAAAGAGGGGGTGAGTTTACGAATCATATACTTCCTCCAAATCAATGATCCTATCCCCCATGCAACATAATATCACATGAATGCAAACATATCATAAATGGCATACAATAACAATCATATAACATGTAGGGGAATTTTAGTCATTTTGCCTTTCGGGGCATAACAATCATTTCGTAAATCGAGATCTAAGTACACTTACTGACCCATCAGTAGGTTCACAGTTTCTCGCATGACCCATGCAACCTTTAGCAAACAAACAGTACGATTGGGCCCAAAGCTCATTTAAGCAGTCCCATAGGCCCACACGACCCATTGGTCCACCAAGCCTGATTTCGATCTATGCCATGTGAGTGACACGGCCGGTCCAAAGTTGTCCCACCTATTGGTGAGTTTTACACATCTAGGGCTATGGGCCCATTGGGCCCGTACAGTCTAACTCGGCCCAACGTGGCCCATTACGGCCACAGCCCATGAGTTCGCTCATGGTGGCCTCTACTATCTCATCAGATTTTCCACACGTGCGTTCGTGCGCTCGTGTAGTAACCGTTGCTGTTCTTTTAACTTTTCGACTTTTTGGGATTTGTTGATCTAGAGTTAAGGTGGTGTATGTACACACCTGGTTTACGAAATGTGCTACGAATCCCCTAGCAACGAACCTACAATATTCAGGACTAATAGTTAGCCACTTGATTCATATTGTTGTTCTCCTTTTCCTACAACATGAATCGAAACCACACTTGTGACAGCCCTATTTTGACCCTAGTCGCGAAGTGGTTTCGAGACTGCTAAACTGAGTCACCGAAATATTTGAATATAATATTTTATGTCTAAAATATGTGTTTATGCCTGTGTGAATTTTTAAATGCTTTAATTTTTGCAAATTGATGTGAAATTAATTGAAAATGGACTTGTGTGAAAATGTTGAGAATGTGTTAGGTAAATTTTGAAATGGCCTTGTATTATGTGACTTTAGAACACAAGGACTTGCATGTCAAATTGATATTTTTTTATAGTGGCCGGCCATGTGGAATAATCATTGAAATGTATGTATTTTATACATATATTTGTATTATAATATAATTATAATTATATATGTTATTGGTGTTAAAATAAAATAAATAAAATAGTGAAAGGTGAAAAGAACAAGGCTTAGTTCATCTTTTGTTCTTCATTTGCCAAATATAGGAGGGAAAGCTAGGCTTTCGGTCACTCTTTGATTTTTTGCTTGATTAAGGTAAAAATTTCATGTTATTTCCTTTGAATTTTTTTAAGTGTGGTTGATAGCTAAGTATTTGACTTAGCCCATTTTGAAATTTTGAATTCTATGGTGATTTGGGCATTCGGCCATGATATGGATGGTAAGAAATGGTGGTTGTTTTATGCTCTTATGAGTAAAGGTGGATAAGTGAGGTTTAAACTTGTTAGATATGCATAGTAGTGGTTTAGGTGCTTTGGGGAATTTTAGCTAACATGTTTGTGCTTACCGAAATTGAATTTGAGGTTTTGAGCATAATTTGTGTAACTTGTGAATGAAATACTTGAAATTATGAATTAGGAACATGAATTTAGTCGGCTACTTAAGACAAATTGTCAAATAATGCTCAACATTAGTGTTATTTACTTAATTGGCAAATTGAGCTTAGAATAGGTGAATTCGTGGGTATGGGGCAAAGTATTTATATTTGGCCATTAGCTAGATTTTGTTAAGATTTGGATAATTGAGAATTTAGTCAATAGGCTTAAAAAGAAGCTTTCATGGTTGCCGAATTGCAAAGTGAGAAGTTGCTAAGTAAAATTGATGTTAAAATCAATGAAATAGAGAATGGTAGGTTTAGTTGAAGAAGTCATGCTTTGTGCGTCTTATTTGCTTTGAACATTCGGCTTTGTCCCTAAAGAATGAATGAATTGATGATAATTGTTTATGGGAATTAGCTTTGCCATGTTTATGTTAACAAGATGAGAAATGAATTAAGATGGTCCTAGTGTACCGATTGGGAGCTAGGAAATTGAGTTAAAGATAGAAGATAGTGAGTAAATATTTCATAGACATTTTTGACACTTAAGTTCACATGAATTTAAGCTTACTAAGTGACCACATATTCGGCTCTTGATGATTATTATGTCATGAATAATGAGTTTGATTAAAAGATTATGTAAACTTGATCTAATCAATAATTTAGTTGTGACTTGTAACATAGTTGTATTTGGCCAAATGTGTATGTAAAGGAAAATTTTGTGTGTGTGTGTGTGTGATATTGGAATGAAAGTGTAATTATTGAATGAGAGGTATGGATAAGGTTTAATATAATTAAACTTGTTTAACATAGCTCAAGAGCATAGAGGGGCAACATCGGATAAGGGAAAAGCTAAAGTCACGGAATAGCCAACCCAAAATTTTTTCAGAAAGATACAAGGTAAGTCTTTGAGTAATGGAACTTAGCTTATGATTTGATAAAATCATGATATATAAGCATAATAAATAAATTGTGACCTAATGGTTCTACTTGAATTACGTAGTGAGATAAATAATTTGTGCATATGACTTGTAGCCGAATGGTTTTAGAAATCATGTTGGATAGCGAACGAAAGCATGTTCTTTGTATGTGGCTATTTAGCCGAAAGTGGAATGGTTGATAAGCATGTTGTGCTTGTGTTCTAGTAATGTAAATGAAATGCTAATGTGTTATGATATATATATGTGCATGATAATTGAGGATTATAATCGGGCTAAGACCCGCAGGCCTTGTATGAGATTTATATCCGGGCTAAGTCCCGAAGGCATTCGTGCTGGTGTTATATCCGGGCTAAGTCCTGAAGGTATTCGTGCTGGTGTTATATCCGGGCTAAGTCCCGAATGCATTCGTGCTGGTGTTATATCTGGGCTAAGTCCCGAAGGTATTCGTGCTGGTGTTATATCCGGGCTAAGTCCCGAAGATATTCGTGCTGGTGTTATATCTGGGCTAAGTCCCGAAGGCATTTGTGTTGGAAATGTGTGATCTTGCTGTAATAATTCTAATTAATGTGCTCACAACCCTAAGATGGTCAGGTATGTACCGTATATATGTTATAAAATTTGATTCGATTTAAATTGTGATTATTTATTTGGATAATGCTCTGCCAGCCATTGCTTAGGGTTGTATGAAGTCTATAGCTTATTTAGAATACATGAATTTTGATTCAAGTGGAAATATGTTAAGATTGGCTCTGAGCATGTGAGTATATTGGTTGAAGTGTGAAGTAACATGAATATGTGAATATGCGTATATGTATTTATTTAGCCTTGTAATTGAATTAGATGTATTCGGCCAAATGATAAAGTTGGTTGGATAAAAAGAAGTTATCTACGTGATATGAATATGTGTTTAAGGAAAAATTTAAAATGTCATGCATGAACAATAGAGGTATATTTAGTCATGGTTACATGCGGTCAAAGAAAAGATGATAAGCCTTATGAATGCTATGCTTTAATTTTTAAATGATTTCATTGCTTAAAACTTACTAAGCATAGAAATGCTTACTCTGTTGCCCTTAATTCTCTGTTTTATAGATCTCGTTCGTTAGCTACGGTCTCGAGAATCTCAAAGTCGAAGTTGTCCACACTATCTAAGCCCATTCGGTACTCTTGTAGCTAAATTTTGATAATGGCATGTATAGGCTTGACTTTTTGATGTTAAATAAGTATCCTTCTGATGATGTATATATGTATAGCCATGCGAAAATGGCTTTTTAAGTTACTATATGTGTTTCACATAGTTAATGTGAATGTGTGGTTGATATTCGATTAATGTTTTCAATGTTTTGATGTGAATTGAACTTAAGAATGAATCAATGTACCCATTAACTTGAGATGACTCTTTTGTATATTGTATAAAAAAAATAAGTTGGAATTCGGTTTTATAAGTGTGCCAACGGGAGTTATTCGAATAAAGTTAAATGGAAATTCGTGCTTGTATGGTAATACTCCTTAACCCTCCGGCGATGGGTACGGGTTAGGGGTGTTACATTTTATTGGTATCAGAGCTACAATTTAGTCGATTCTAGGACTAACGTAGCACGTATGAGTCTAGCTATACATGCCATTAAGTGTTAATACGATAGTGTGATGATTTCTGACAGTTAAAAGCATTTTTTTTGTATAGTAATGGATCCCGATCCCGATCGAGCGATAGCTGATGATGTTGAGAGTGTAGCGCCTGCTTCTGCACATGGGACCGCACCGATAGACTCTCAACCTAACGCAAGCAATCAAAATGATGAGGCTAGACAAGCCTTTTATAATGTGATGAATGATTGGTTCAACCAATACATTCGGACAAATACGGCTGCTCCACAACCCCTACTTCCAACAAATACACCCCCTGCACCTATGATACCTCCAATGATTGATCACATGAGGTTGAATAAGTCCCCGGTAGACAAAATTAGAAAGCATGGGGCTACTGAATTTAAAGCTACAGACAATGATGATGCAGAGCAAGCTGAGTTTTGGTTGGACAATACTATCCGAGTATTCGATGAACTATCTTGCACACCTGATGGATGCCTGAAATGTGCCATATCTCTGCTACGTGATTCTGCCTATTATTGGTGGAATACATTGGTTTCTGTTGTGCCCAAAGAACGGGTGACGTGGGAATACTTCCAGACTGAGTTTCGAAAAAAGTATATCAGTCAGAGGTTCATCGATCAGAAACGAAAAGAATTTCTTGAGCTTAAACAGGGTTCTATGTCAATTACTGATTATGAACGGAATTTTGTCAGACTTAGTAGATATGCTTGGGAATGTGTATCGTCTAAGGCTATTATGTGTAAACGTTTTGAAGATGGGCTGAATGAAGATACAAAAATGTTTGTTAGCATTCTTGAAATACGAGAGTTTGTAGTACTTGTCGAGGGAGCTTGCAAAGCCGAATAACTTAGTAAAGAGAAAAGAAAAGCTGATGTCGGAGCTGGAGAATTTCGTAAAAGATCTTCAGGAAAGTCTTTTCAGCAATCATCGAAGAAATTTTGAGATGATTCAGGCCGATCAAAGAACACTTCGGGTTTTTCCAGACGAGACCGCGATTGACCCCTTGTGAGTACACGAGCCACTTCAGTTGCCAGTGTTAGAAATGATCGACGGGATAGGACCGAGTACAAGTATTGTGGAAAATGGCATTCGGGGAGCTGTAGATTTCATGTCCGCTCCTGTTATAGATGCGGATCAGCCGACCATTTTATCAAAGATTGCCTGAGATTATCCGAACAAAATGTGAACCAGAGTGGGAAACCGAGTACTACTACAGCACGAGGTAGACCACCTAAGAATACGGGGAATACTAGCGGTGGTCAGAGAGGATCTAGAGATGCTACAACCAGATCCGAGGCTCGTGCTCCTGCTAGAGCTTATGCTATACGCGCACGCGAGGATGCTTCTTCGCCTGATGTTATTACCGGTACTTTCACTCTCTTTGATACTGATGTGATTGCTTTGATTGACCCTGGTTCTACTCATTCATATGTATGTGAGACTTTAGCATCTAGTAAGACTGTACCTGATGAGTCTATTGAGTTCGTGATTCGAGTATCGAATCCCTTGGGTCGATATGTGCTAGTCGACAAAGTGTGTAGGAAATGCCCCCTGATGGTTCGAGATTTCTATTTCCCAGCCGACTTGATGCTTTTACCCTTCGACGAGTTTGACATTATTCTCGAAATGGATTGGTTGACTGTGCACGATGCTGTAGTGAATTGCAAGCGAAAGACTATCGATTTGCGATGTTTGAATAATGAGATAATTCGGGTTGCATCCATTGATTTAAACGGGCTACTGGCCGTATTAACTTCCATGTCAGCTCAAAAATATGTGAGGAAGGGTTATGAAGCGTATCTGGCCTATGTGCTAGACAGCAAAGTATCCGAACAAGAGCTTGAGACTGTACCTGTGGTTTGTGAGTATTCAGATGTGTTTCCTGAAGAGTCACCGAGATTACCACCTATTCGTGAAGTAGAGTTTGGCATTGAACTTGTACCTAGGACTACACCAATTTTGATAGCTCCATATCGTATGGCACCAACCGAATTGAAGTAATTGAAAGCTCAGTTGCAAGAGTTGACGGATAGAGGTTTCACACGACGAAGTTTCTCACCATGGGGCGTACCAGTTTTGTTTGTGAAAAAGAAAGACGGGACTATGAGAATGTGTATCGACTATAGACAATTGAATAAAGCCACTATAAAGAATAAATATCTGTTGCCCCGAATCGATGACCTGTTTTATCAGTTGAAAAGAGCTTCAGTGTTTTCAAAGATTGATCTGCGATCCCGTTATTACCAGTTGAGAGTTAGAGATTTCGACGTGCCAAAGACTACTTTCAGAACGAGATACGGACACTACGAATTTTTAGTGATGCTGTTCGGGCTCACTAATGCCCCTGCGGTTTTCATGGACTTGATGAATCGAGTGTTTAGACAGTATCTGGATCGATTTGTGGTGGTGTTCATCGACGACATTTTGATTTACTCTCGCGATGAGGTCGAGCATGCCGAGCATTTGAGACTCGTGATTCAGACTTTAAGTGATAATCAATTGTGCGTGAAATTCAGTAAATGCGAGTTCTGGTTGTGCGAGGTCAGCTTTTTGGGACATATAGTGTCTGCTTCGGGTATTCGAGTCGATCCAAATAAGATTTCAGCCATTCTCGACTGGAAACCTCCTAGAAATGTTTCGGAAGTTTGGAGCTTCTTAGGACTTGCCGGTTACTACCGACGATTCGTAAAAGGTGTTTTGATGATCACGACACCTTTGACAAAATTGCTGCAAAAAGACGTCAAATTCGAGTGGGCTGAAAAGTGTCAGAAAAGTTTCGACCAGCTGAAAACGCTTTTGACGGAAGCCCAAGTGTTAGTTCAGCCAGAATCCGGCAAGGAGTTCGTGATTTATAGTGATGCATCTCTTAACAGTCTGGGCTGCGTTTTGATGCAAGAGGGTCGAGTTGTCGCATACGCTTTGAGGCAGTTAAAGCCTCACGAGTGGAAATATCTGACTCATGATCTGGAGCTAGCTGCTATTGTTTTCGCTCTGAAGATTTGGCGTCACTATCTGTTCGGTGAGAAATGCCACGTCTTTTCTGATCATAAAAGTCTCAAATATTTAATGACTCAAAGAGATTTGAATCTGAGACAAAGACGATGGTTGGAGTTACTTAAAGACTACGAGCTTGTCATTGACTACCACCCGAGAAAAGCTAATGTAGTTGCGGACGCTCTTAGCCGAAAATCATTATTTTCCTTGCGAGCTATGAACGTACAATTATCGTTGTCGGTAGATGATGTGTTGATAGCCGAGTTAAAAGCAAGACCAGTGTTAATACGACAAATTTGTGAAGTTCAGATAGTCGACGATGAGTTGGTTGCTAGGCGAGTTCAGTGTGAATCAAGTGTGGATTCAAAGTTTCGAATTGACGATAATGATTGTTTGAGGTTCAGGGATCATGTGTGTGTTTCGAGAAACTCAGAGCTTATTTCGATGATTTTGAGCGAGGCTCATAGTAGCCGAATGTCGGTCCATCCTGGTAGCACGAAAATGTATAATGATATAAAACGTCAGTATTGGTGGCATGGTATGAAACGTGATATATCTGATTTTGTATCTAGATGTTTAATATGTCAACAAGTGAAAGCAGAACATCAAATGCCTTCGGGGTTACTTCAGTTGATCATGATACTCAGTGGAAATGGGATCGAGTTACGATAGACTTTGTGTCTGGTTTACCGCTGACGTCGAGCAAGAAAGACTCTATTTGGGTTATTGTGGATAGATTAATGAACCCGAGACTTCATAGATACCCCCTAACATCCAAAATCACTAACCCAATAGGACTAACATGCAATTGTGCCGTTTTTTTGCTCTCAAAAATTTTAGGCGCTCCCAAACCCAAGGCCGAATTCTTCTAAGCCCAAAATTCGGGGCGTTGCATGATAACTCATACTGATGCCGATGCCATATCCTAGATATGGTCTTATACGGGATCTCGTCAACCTAATGTCATAATATTTGTACCTTAAGTATTCATAGGGTTCAACTGGCTTTTATCACCTCAAATCTTTATCGAACAACATAAATAATATTCATGAGACAATTATATATTTCATATAACATTAAGTGCAAAATGCATAATAAAAGATGTATCAACCATACACAAACTTACCTCGGTACAAAAATATGGACAATTTATTGATTTAGTCCAAGATCTTGCTCTTTCCCCGGTCTAGGCCCGAACTCCATTTTTCTTGATCTAAAATAATAAATTTCACTTATTTAATTACCACATTATTCAAATCAGCTCATAAATCATATTTTAGAAAAATTACAATTTTACCCCTAAACTTTCACATAATTACAATTTAGCCCCTAGGCTTGTAAAATGAAACGCAACAAATTTCTTTGTTACCCAAGCATAGCCGATTCATATTTCCTCTTATAAAAACCCACATTTTTCATCAAATCACATTTTTAACACCTATTTTTACATGTTTTACAAACAAGTCCTTTAGGTGATTTCATGAAAAATTCAATTAGAAAAAGATGTTCATCTAACGCCAAACTTGCATATTCCTCCATTAATCATCAAAATACATGCATGACACACATGGGTAAATTTTTGAACATAAACCCTAGCTCAAAATAATGGTAGAAATAGTTGTATCATGCTTCAATGATCTCAAAAACATCAAAAACTAACACCAAAATGACTTACATGTAGAGGGTTTATTTTGCTAAAAATTTCAAGCTTCTATGGGGTTTTCTCCTTCTAATTTTTGGCTGATAATGGATGAAGAAGAAGATGGCCACTTGTTAAATAAATTGATAACTTTGGTGAATGGAATTTAATAAATTTCACCCTATCCATGCATGTATCATAGCCTCTTGATTCGTACATGATTGTCTTCTTCTGTTACCATGATGAATTTGTGGGAAAACCTCTCGTGCTAGATAGTTTATAATATTAGCATACTAAGGCATTCTATGTGTTATGTGCATTACGTGGCAATGTTCCCCTCAGAATATATGCTTGTCAATAAACTTCTCATTATTACCGTGTGCCTCACATGGCATTAGACACGCCCGTGCGTCTAGGCCATGGTGAAATAGAGCATACATACTGACTTGTCCACACGGCCACAAGACACGCTCGTGCGCCAGGCCGTGTGAATATTAGAGAGGCTACTGACTTGGGTTACACGGCCAGACACACGCCCGTGTGTCTAGCCTGTGCTCGAAACTGTCTTGGCCACACAGCCTGGCACACGCCCGTGTGTGCAGCAGTGTGGCCTATGCAAGCTCATTTCGAAATGGCCCTCGAGCAACATGGCAGTGACACACGCCCGTGTCCCTGCCCGTGTGGGCAAAAATAGGCCATTTACAAGGACAACTTGCCACCCCTAATTTTGGGTCCTCCTTACAAGATCAAAACTAAATCATTTCATACCAAAATTTCAACCAATGCAAAACCAAAACATACATCATTCATTCCATATCATTAACAACCAATTTCATGTTTATATTCATACCAAAATCATGCCAAATAAAAATCCAAAGTCATACCAAAACATATGTTTCATAACCTCAATTTACTACATTCAATCTCATGCAATAATCTTACCATTTTCTCAAATAAGCACATACCAAAAACTTACCAAATTGATCATTTCTCTTGGCCAACCATAAACACATCATATTGACAATATTTCATCACATAGTTTACCCAAAATTCATTCATAAGCACAACCAAAGCCAAGCCACATGTCATGGCTAAATATTCATAATTCAAAACATATCTCAATTTATCTAGACTATACATGCCATACTTTAATATTTACACTTTCAAAAAGCACCAAAGATAAGTTTGATAGTGTGGTGATGATCCTCGACAATCCCCGAGCCTCAGTAGCTTTGATATCTACAACACAATACAAACACACACAGAGTAAGCTTTCAAAAGCTTAGTAAGCCAGATACAAATAAACTTATCATTTTGAGCATATAAGTATCATAAAATACATATATTCCATAGCCAAATATTATTACAAACCACATAATTTATATACATTACACATATTCCCAATTCATTGTACATGTAGCATAATTTCTCATGCTTATATCACATTCCATCACTTGTACATATACTTACTTTTCATTCTCAATTGTGATATACATTTTAAATGTATCCAAATTGGATATACATTTATATAGTTATTCGTTTCTCGGAATTCCCGTTGAACCTTACGGAATCAAATAGGATATGCGGATAACTAGGAAAACTGATACAATGCCAATGTCCCAGATGTGGTTTTACATGTAATCAAATATCGATGCCACTGTCCCAAATAGGGTCTTACACGAAATCAAATACGATGTCCATGTCCCAGACATGGTCTTACACGTAAATCTCAAATCGATGCCAACATCCCAGACGTGGTCTAACACGAAATCACATATCGGAATCCTATGTCATGACATATTTATCCTAGCTATTCCTATTGTTCATACGAAACTTTTAGGACGTCGTCATATTATCAAAAGTTTCTCAGATTTCATATATTTAGCTCTCATATCCATTCACCACAATTCAGATATCATATAAGCAATAATAATTCAATTTAAAACATTTATTTGTATATCGACTTGCCTCGTACGAAAATGAACAGAAACGAATGACTATTCAATGACTTTCGACTTTCCCCGATCTAATTTCGTTTTATTTGGTTCTTGAACTAAACACATTCAAATTTGACTTATTCAATCTCACATTCATTCAAATCAATCCATATACACATATTTAGGGAATTTTACAAATTAGCCCTCATATTTTCATATTTTAACACTTTAGTCCCTAACTCATAAAATCACAAAATACACAAAATTTCTTTATACATATGCTTGGCCGAATATTCCCTTAACTAATATAGGTCCACATATTTCATTTATTTCACATTTTAGCCCCTCAATTTCTCATTTTCACAAATTAGTCTAAAATACTCAAATTCATCAAAAATCCCAAGACAAAACATAGTAATCTAACACATATCTTTCATTTTCTATCATCGAACTTCATAAAACTCACATTATCAAAAATGGCACCCCTAAAAATCATAATCAAATTAAGAAATTGAGGCATGAGCTTGAAAGATTATTAAGCAACGATCACAAAACATAGAAATTATCAAAAACCGATAAAAAATCATACCTTAGTCACTAAAATTCTTAGCCTAACCCTAAGAGCTCTTTTTTTTCCTTTTTCTTTTTGATTTTCGGCAATAAGGATGAATGAATCATCCATTATCATGTTTTGTTTTATTTTATTAGAAAATAATTCATCAATTACTAATTTTCCCTTTATAATGAAACATATAATTCTTGTTAATTAAGGCCATTAATGTCCACTCATAAATTCAATGGTTTATTAACCATAAAAGGACCTCTCAATTATAAAGACACATCAATTTGGCCATTATTCAAATGGAAGGACAATGTTGCATTTTCTGTGACTTTATCCTTTTTATCAAATTGGGACACAAATAATAAAATTTTCACACGAAACTTTCACAGATATCAATTCACATATTATAAGCACAGAAAATAATATTAAAATATTTTTCTAACCTAAATTTGTAGTCTCGAAACCACTGTTCCGACTAGGGTCTAAACTGGGCTGTTACAGCTTCCCCCCTTTAGGGATTGTCGTCCCCAAAAATCTTACCGTTGAACAGATTCATATATTGCTGTCTTATAGCATCTTCAGGCTCCCACATAGCCTCTTGAACACCGTGTAGATGCCACATTACTTTTACTAACGAAATTTTCTTATTTCTCAATTCTTTAACCTTGCGAGCCAAGATATGGATTGGTTCTTCTCATAGGTCATATCGGACTGAATTTTTATCTCAGATGGGGAAATCACTTGAGAGGGATCAGATCTATATCGTCGAAGCATCAGTACGTTAAATACATTATGAATCTTTTCTAACTCAAGTGGAAATAACAACCTATATGCAATTGGTCCGATACGCTCTATAATCTCATATGGCCCGATGAAGCTAAAGCTCAATTTGCCTTTACAACCAAACTGAAGTACTTTCTTCCACGGAGACACTTTCAGAAATACTTTGTCACTAATATCAAATTCTATATCTTTTTGTTTCAAATCTGCATATGAATTCTGACGATCGGAAGCTACTTTCAGACTTTCTCAAATTGTTTTCACTTTCTGTTCAGTCTCTTTTATCAAGTCTACCTCGTGTACTTTATTTTCACTAAGCTCAGTCCAATACAAAGGTGTATGGCATTTTCTACCATATAAGGCTTCGTAGGTGCCATTTTGATGCTCGACTGAAAAATAAGCAAATCCAATCAATGGCAAATACTGTTCCCACGAACTTTCACACTCAAGAATGCAACATCTCAACATATCCTCAAGAATTTGAATAATCCGATTGGATTGACCATCCGTTTGCTGGTGAAAAGCAGTACTGAAGTGTAATTTTGTACCTAAAGCCTCTTGTAGTTTCTTGTAAAATCGCAAAGTGAATCTCAAATCTCTATCTGACACAATAGACAAAGGCACCCTGTGCAATCTCACAATATCAGAAATGTATAACTCAGCTAATTTATTAAGCGAGTAATCAGATCGTACCAAAATAAAATGAGCTAATTTCATCAATCAGTCAACCACAACCCAAATCACATCTTTATTTCTCGGAGATAAGGGTAAACCCGAAACAAAATCCATTGTCACTCTATCCTATTTCCACTCTAGAACCATAATCGGCTGTAACAAATTAGATGGCACCTGATTTTCAGCTTTAACTTGCTGACAAATCATACATTTCGAAACAAAGTCAGAGTATCTCTTTTCATTCCAAACCACCAGTAATGATGTTTCAAGTCATTATACATTTTCGTACTACTTGGATGCACAGATAAACCTGTTGTGAGCTTCGTTCAAAATCATCTGAATCAACTCTGAATTTCTCGGAACACAAATCTAACCTCAGAATCTCAAACAATCATCATTATCATTTTGATATTCCGCTTTAGAATCCAAATTACACTGAGCTCATTTTGTTATTATATCATTATCAACTTTCTGAGAATTAATAATCTGTTGTAAAAACAACAGTCTCGCTTTCAATTCTGCTAAAATTGAACTATCATCGGACAGATTTAAATGAGTATTCATCGCACGCAAAGTAAACAAAGATTTTCTACTTAGAGCATCAGCAACAACATTAGCTTTTCCCGGATGGTAGTCAATTACAAGCTCGTAATCTTTTAACAACTCTAACCATCTTCACTGTCGTAGATTCAGATCTTTCTGAGTCGTCAAGTATTTTAAGCTTTTTTGATTGGAATAAACGTGACCTTTCTCACCGAACAAATAGTGGCGCCAAATCTTCAAAGCAAACACAATAATCGCCAATTCCAGATCGTGAGTCGGATAGTTCTTTTCATGCGACTTTAATTGTCTCGAGGCATAAGCTATGACTTTGCCTTCCTACATCAAAATGTAACCCAGGCCATTTAACGAAGCATCATTATATATTACAAATTCTTTACCCGATTCTGGTTGAACTAATACCGGAGCTTCTGTCAATAGGGCTTTCAACTGATCAAAGTTTTTCTGACACTTTTCAGACCATTCAAATTTCACATCTTTCTAAAGAAATTTCTTCAATGGAGTAGCAATCATAGAAAAGCCTTTCACAAATCGTCTATAATAACCGGCAAGTCCCAAAAAACTGTAGACTTCAGAAACATTTCTCGAAGGCTTCCAATCTAAGAAAGCTAAAATTTTGCTCGAATCAACTCGGATACTTGATGCTGACACAATATGTCCTAGAAAACCTACTTCTCGTAACTAGAATTCACATTTGCTAAATTTCGCATACAATTGCTTATCACGCAAAGTTTGTAGCACTATTCTTAGATGCTCAGCATGTTCAGTTTCATCTTGTGAATATATCAATATGTCATCAATGAATACTACAACAAATCGATCTAAATACTGTCTAAAAATTTTGTTCATCAAATCCATAAAAACAGTAGGTGCATTCGTTAATCCGAAAGGCATAACTAAAAACTCATAATGTCTGTACCTCATTTTGAATGCAGTTTTTGTGATAGCCCTAATTTGACCCCAGTCGGAAAGTGGTTTCAGGACCACAAAACCAAGTCATAAAAATTATTAGATGTTATATTCGGTGCTTATTATATGTGAAAGTTCATGTGTGAAAATTTCATGCTTTGATCTTGTCAATTGTATGTGAAATTATTAAATAGGACTTATGTGAAAATTTTTGAAAATGCTATAGGCTAATTTGTAGTGGCCAAATAACTTATAGTATGAAATAGGTGGATTTGCATGTCAAAATTCCCATCTTAAGGTGTAGTGGCTGGCCATCATGATGAGAATAAATGGAATATGCATTTTAAATTAGCACTATGAGATTTAATGGCTTTATTATCATAAAATAAAGAGAAATAAAATAACAAAATGATGAAAAGGACAAAGTTTGTCAATCTTTGTTCTTCATAGCCGAACTTAAGAAAATAAATAAGGGAAGGGAAGCTCTTGAATATTCGGTCACTTGGGGAAGAAAAATCCAAGGTAAGCTCATGGTAGTTTGCTTCTATCTTGATGTTTATGAGTTCCTTTCTTGATTCTACCTTAACCCATGAAGTACATTTTGGTTTTTGGTTGTGTTGTGAGCATTCGGTCATGAATTGAAATGAAGGAAATAGTTGTTGTTTCATGTTCTTTTGATGAATAATGGTAGATGGGTGAAGTTGAGCCAAACAAATGAGCATATACGTGCATTAGATGCTAAGTGGGAAAATCGGCTAACATGTTGTGTGTACTATGGCCGAATGTGAATTTGGATAATATTGCGTAATGTATGTGCTTTAAAATGATGGAATGGAGTGGATGCTTTAAATGTGTTATGAACAATTATAAGTTAAATTAAGGTTTGCTAAATTACCATTGTCATTGCCGAATATGTGCTTAATTAAAGAAGAATTTGTTGTTGAATGTTTTAAATGATTTAGATAGTTATAAATTAAGTCGAAGCTTGGTGAAATTGAATAATTGTGGCTTAATTGTTTAATGGCAATTGGCTATTATGGTGAAATGTAATGTTAATATTTAGTTGCTAGTGTTTATATATGCGTTAGCCGAATTTGAACTTGAATAATGATTTGAGCATGATATGTTGTATTGAGATTATGCTTAAGTGAAATTATAGATATGTATGTGATGAAATTGATTGGTGATATACATGTTTAAATAATATGAATGCAAAGAGTTGTGAAAGAGTAAATTGTAGTAAATCTACTTGGGACAGCAGCTGTAACGTGAATTTGGAAAAATCACCATAAATTGAGGAAGTGGATTTAAAAACTGAATAAATTATGTAATTAAAGCTTAATGAGTCTAGTTTCAAATGAAATCAACGAGAACATATTTTGACTTCTGTACAATTAGAAATTTGATTCGTAGTAAAGAGTGGTCAGATTAGTCAAACAGTGAAACGGGGGAAAACTTTAAGAAAAATCTGGTATTGTTTGGCCAAACTAAAAATTCTTAAAATTTTATGTATAAAAGATATATGAGCCTATTTTCAGGGAAATTTTACGGCAATTGATTTGGAGTTTCGTAGCTCCAGTTATAAATAATTTAGTGACTGTTGCTCAGGAAGACAGCTTATTGTGAATTTGTGATTATGTGGTAAACATTGATAAAAATTTGTTAATGAGTTGCTTAATGTTTTCTTATAAACTTACTATGATCTATATGTGTGAAAGTCGAATATATATATTATATTTCTGAAGTAATGCTTGAATAGCCGAATAATGACTAGTTTAAAATTTTTGAATTTAAGCTCAAGAGCAAAGAGGGTCGAAGTTGGATAGGGGAAAAGAGAAAGTAATTGAGTAGCCTTTCCGCAACCGTTCAAGTATATCCAAGGTAAGTTTTGAATAGTCACATCTAGTACGTAATTGATAATGTCTTGATATGTGTATGATAAATGTACTGTGATCTATTGATTCTATTTGAATATAGTTGAGTGACAAATAATTTATGTTAAGGCTTAAAGCCGAATAGACATTAGCAGTTAAGCTTGGAAAGTAAAATGGACATATATTCTTATGTATGTTATTGAGCCAAAATTTATATGAATGGTGCCCATGTTATGCTATTATTCGAAGGGAATAAATGAACTATGATTGTGAGATGTTATGTGAATTGAATTTTCTTGCGAATAAGTATGCAAGACATTCAGTGATGTTTATCTGGACTTAGGGTCCGCAGGCTATGTGCTGGAATTATATCCGGACTTAGGGTCCGTAGGCTGTGTGCTGGAATTATATCTGGACTTAAGGTCCACAGGCTACGTGCTGGAAGTATGTCCGGGCTAAAGTCCCGCAGGCTTTGAGCTGGTATTATACCGGGTTTAAATTCCCGCAGGCTTGTGCTGGTAATTGGTTTCAAGTCCTAAGACACGACAGCGTAATGCCGATAAGTTAAGTAAGATTACGATATTGAATGTTCGCAGTAAACCATCGTCGAGTAAGTACTATACATTTAAGATGTTCAGGTACGTATTACTTACTCATCGGTGAATTGATTTCGAAGTGAATCATTAGCATCAAAGAAGAATATATATATATAAATATGATTGATGGTTATATTTGCGAATATGAGAATGATTTAATCGGTCATGGTATATTTGTATATGAATTATTTGTTAAAATTTCTTTATGTACTCATGTACATTCAGTCAATGATTTTGTGAATTATTAGTATTAAAGAATGATACTTAAGTGTGAATGATTGTTATATCTACGAGTAAAACAATGACCTATTCGATCAAATGTTGTTAATATATGAGATTATTTGATTTAAATGCATCGTATGAACTTTAAGTAGAAGAAAAATATGTGCTGAGAAATCTATGTATATGTTTATGTGTATTCGGCCATGAAGTGATTTGAATTGAGAATAAGTCTGTTTAAATGAATGTTTTGATTTTCGATAAGTCTTAATTGTTTGTGATGCTTAAAACTTACTAAGATTTGAAAGCTTACTCTGTTCTTTATTTCTCTGTTTTATAGATTGTTGATTTTGGCCACCGACTCGGGGATCGTCAGCAGTTCATTACACTATCGATCTTTTTGGTACAGTTATATTTTGGACTCGATATGGCATGTATAGGTTAGGTTGATGATAACGATGTTTTGAAATTGTAAATATTTTGGCCATACAAAAATGGCGTATAACTTAAATATTAGTATGTATTTCAGCTCGATCTCTGTTTATGTTTATTGACAATGTGAATGAGATAATTAAATGTTTAGTTCGGTAATACCTCTTAGCCTTAATCCGGCGATCGGATTCGGGTTAGGGGTGTTACAGTTTTCGGAATGTCAGAATCTTTTACTCTCAACTGATAATATCTCGATCTCAGATCTATCTTTGAAAACACTGTAGCCCCATTCAATTGATCAAACAAATTGTCAATTTTGGGCAGAGGATATTTGTTCTTGATAGTCACTTTGTTTAATTGACAATAATCAATGCACATTCTCATCTTACCATCTTTCTTTTTTACAAATATAACAGGAGCACCCCAAGGTGAGAAACTCGGTCTTGCAAATCCTCTATCAATTAATTCTTGCAACTGAGACTTTAATTTGTTTAACTCAGTTGGAGCCATTCTATACGGAGCTATCGAAATCGAGTAGTCTCTGGCACTAATTTAGTGCCAAACTCAACTTCTCGAATCAGAGGTAATCCCAGAAGTTCTTCAGGAAACACATCAGGGAATTCACAGATAACATGCACTGATTCAATTTTCTTTTCAGTCACTTTTGAATCAATCATAGGCAATGTAGGCTTCACAACCCTTTCTCACATATTTCTAAGTTAACATTGAAGAAATTACTGCCAATAAACCATTCAGATCATTAGACTCAATTCGAATAATCTCATCATTCTGACATCTCAAATCAATAGTCTCCCATTTTCAGTTTACAATAGCATCGTGCAAAGTTAACCAATCCATACACAGAATTATATCAATTTTTTCGAATGGTAAAAACATCAAATCGGTCAATAAACATGAATCTCAAATCATCAATAGAGAATTCTTACACATTTTGTCAACCAAAACACACTGGCCTAAGGGGTTCGATACTTTAATTATAAATTCAATAGACTCTACAGGCAAAGTCTTACTGTTCACTAGGTTCATGCATATATAAGAATGCGTTGATCCGGGATCTATCAATGCAATCACAGAAGTATCGTAAAGAGTAAATGTACCCGTAATGACATCTAGAGATGAAGCTTCCTCACAAGCTCGGATGGCATAGGCTCTGATAGGTGCTCTAGCTTCAGATCTAACGGTCATATCTTTAGTTCTCCTCTAACTGCCACTCACATTACCTATATTTCGGGGTGGTCTACCTCGAGTTGTATTGCCACTTGACCTCAGATTTTGTACAATCTCTTGCTCTATTGACTCAAGACATTCACGGATAAAGTGATCTAAGGATCCACATCTAAAGCAAGCTCGATCGTTCAATATACAACTTTTCGGATGTCTTTTACCATAATGTCTACACTCAGGTCGATCAGATCAGACATTTCCAACACTTGCAATAGAAGTAGATGGAGCTCTAAAACTCGAATGTGATCTAGCATGATCTCTAACCGAATGCCCTATATTAGCCTTTGAATGACTAAAATCATCTCGGAATTTCTTTGATGCCGAATGAAAGGACTTGCTCGATGATCTTTTTCACACCTCTTTTGTAACACCTCTAACCCATGTCTGTCTCTGGAATAAGGTTACAAGGTATTACCAAAAAAGACACAACTTCCGGACATTCATGGATACACATATGAATTAATCATTTTATTCACCACATATGAACGTATACTAAACCAAACCAAAACATTACAGGTTGCACAGAAATCAACAAACATACAACCATAAATCATTATCAATTGGCTGAATATACGCATAGGAATTAAACAACTCATTACTTATTATTCAAGACCAATTATACATGCAACCTTATTATAAATTTTGACTAAACCAAGCTTACTTATTTGCTATTCCATTAATGCACACAAAAATGTCATATAACATATACTTAATAATTAAAGCACAATTAACAAAGCCACTTACTAAACTTGCATCAAACCATCTTGTTTAATAAAAGCATAAGTTACTATTCATATGGTCAATTTTTAAAGCTTTAGCTGAATGCAAATATGCTTAATACTTATGCTTTTACAAATGTCCACTTTCAACTTTATTCAATCATTTTACAAGCCTAAACATTTCAAAGAACTAAACCAATATATCAAACATAGTTTGCCTTTCACATCAACGCATCATAAAATATATATGTGCATAATACATAGCAACTATTTGTCTAAAACTTTAACATACCATAACTGAATCTAAACATGCTAATGTTACTTATCATGCAATGTAACAAAGGTCATATTCAAGACTAATTCAATGATCACATATTCGGCTAAGTAAATAAATATACATATAACCAAAATTTATGTCATGTCAAACATATTACAAATATATCTCAACAAATGTATAATTATTAAACCAATACATCATATACCTATATATATATAAGTGTCGAATCATGTTTGAATTACTAATATGATTCATATCAATTTCTTTTATATACCAATATTGAATTCACTAAAATACCAAATCATAGATCCACGCTTTAACAGGCTTATCAAACCAATTTCACCTATATTCACTTATATGCAAGTCATAGCCAAATCACCCAAAACCAAAACCAATCATAATCACCATTAGATTCAAACCCAAATGCCAAATTTCAATCAACTTACATCTTTTACCTATATTTAATATCATAGCTGAATTTATTGACCAATCACATATATATATTATCAGCAACTTCACTTAATCTATGTATCACAACCGAATTTACTTTGATACTAAATCACATAACGAAGCATAACCTAAACATCAAAAGCAAACATATTCATAATTTGATCAAGACATAAAATCCAACATAACAAAATAATAAGCCATTTTCGCATGGCATATTATATACACAACTTCAAATATATTCAAAAAGTAGTATAGCCTATACATGCCATAGTTTCAAAATTTAACTTTTAAATTTACCGACAAACAGATCATAGACTTCACTGATGATCCTCGAGCCTGAACTAATCTCCAAAATCTATAAAACAGAGGCAAACATACATACACAGTAAGCTAACATATCTTAGTAAGTTATAAGCAAATAACAACTCAATGACATTTATAATTCAATACAACAAAATAATATTATGCTATTATGTTCATATATAATTTCAAACTTGCAATTACATTTATCAAACATATAACTATGCCTCAAATTCAAATTGACTGAATGCACATATAGATAATAACATAATTAATTTTTAACTTCTAAGATCACATATATATTCATTTGCATCATATACAATTTGTATCACATACCAAATAGCCAAACTTACCTTAATTTCAAATAAGAAATTAACTATCTCATACCTGATCACTTTAGCTCAATTACACATTCGATCACAACTTATCATTACCCATTGAACCATTCGAAATTGAATAGGATACTCAGACAATCAAACATATCGTATAGTGCCAACGTCCCAGACGTGGTCTTCAATGTAATCACATAACGATGCCAACGTACTAGACCTGGTGTTACTCGTACACATATATCAGAATCACATATCGATGCCAACGTATTAAACGTGGTCTTACTTGCACACATATATCGAAATCACATATAGATGCCAACGTATTAAACGTGGTCTTACTCACACACAGATATCGAAATCCTATGTCATGGCATATATATCCTATCTATTCCTAAGGCTCATACGGGGCTTTCGGATGTCGTAACTCGATAGAATCAAACTCGTAACCATTGCTCTCAAACATATATCATTTTGGAACATTCTCAAACAATTATAATAATTCAATTCAGCATTTATAATATACATATACTGAAATTTACAACATCTATTTGCCTATAAAATTACCTCGGACAATAGTAATTGGAACGAGACGATTATTCGACAACTTTGGTTTTCCTCCGATCCAAATCCGATTTCTTTAGTTCTTGATCTAAACATATTCAAATTAAACTCATTCAAACATAATTTCATTCAATTTAGTCCAAAAACACATAAATGGGCAAATTACCATTTTGCCCTTGACGTTTTACACTTTTTATAATTTAGTCCAAATTGAACAAAACACCAAACATGCAAAATTTGCACACACCATGGTTAGGCCGAATGTTACTCATGCACATACAAGTCCATACATTTCATTTATTTCACATTTTAGTCCCTTAATTTATTATTTTTACAATTTAGCCCTAATTACTCAAATTCATCAAAAATTCTAATACAAAACATATTAATCCAAAACATATCTTTCATAATTCATCATCTAACATCACAACGCTCAATTATTCATCAATGGAATAACTTAAAATATTCATCAAAATCAGAAATTCAAGCATGGGCTTTGTACATTACACTGCAACGATCTCAAAAATGTAAAAATTAACAAAAATCGAGCTAGTTACATACCTTAATCAAGCTTTAACAATGGCCAAACCTTAAAGCTTTATTTTTCTTTCTTTCTTTTTGTTATTCGGTCAAACCAAAAAGATGAACACATTGGTTTTGATTTTATGTTTTATATTATTATAACTTAATAATCATTTTACATATTTAACTTTATATTAAAATTTTAAACCATTATAATTCATGGTTATAATCGTCCATCTTATGCTATCATGGTAATATTGCATTATAAATATCTCAATTCAAAAAGACAACAACAATTCGGCCCTTTCACATTTAACCATCAAATTTTCATTTTACTCGATTAAGCCCTTTTTATTAAATTGGCACTCAAACCACAAAATTAAAACACAAAAATTTCACAGATATAAATTCACACATAATAAACACAAAAAATAATTTTTAAATATTTTTTACCTGAATTTGTTGTCCCGAAACCACCATTTCAAATAGGGTCTAAATTGGGCTGTTACAACTTTAGCTTCTAAGTCGTCTTTTCTTTTCTCTTTCCCGAGTTCTTTAGCTTTACATGCTCGTTCAACAAGCACACCAAACTCTTTTATTTCCAAAATCCTGACTAATAATTTGATGTCTTCCTTCAAGCCATCCTCGAATCTTTTGCACATAATTGCTTCAGTCGAGACACATTCTCTTGCATACTGGCTCAATCTTACAAATTCTTGCTCGTATTCCGTAACAGACATACGACCCTGTTTCAGCTCAAGAAACTCTTTACGTTTTTGATAAATGAATGTCTGACTGATGTATTTTTTTTTTTGGAATTCAGCTTGAAAGAAATCTTAAGTGACTCGTTCTTTCGGAACCACTGATATCAACATCTTCCACAAATGATACGTTGTATCTTTTAGAAGTGAAACGACACATTTTAGACATTCCTCGGAAGTACATGACATTTCATCAAACACCCGTCTTGTATTCTCGAGCCAAAACTCAGCTCTCTTAGCATCATCATCAGTAGTAGCTTGAAACTCTTTGGCCCCATATTTTCTAATCTTATCAACTAAAGGCTTACTCAGACGAATCGGTGGCACAACTGGGACTTATGGAAGATTTAGCGGGGGTGAAGGCTGTGGCACAGCCGGATTGGTTCTAATATACTGAGTGAACCAATCCTTCATCATTTGGTAAAAGGCTTGCTTAGCCTCTCTCTCGTGGCTACTAGTCATGGGTTTAGAATCAGATGGCGCTCTCCCTTGAGTGGGAGCAGGCGCATTACTTTCAACATCATCAGCTACGACTTGTTCGGGATCCATTTACTATATAAAAACACATTTTCATTGTTAGGAATCATCACATTATCGCAGTTTATATGTATGACATGTATAGCTAGACTCACATACATTACGCTAGTCCTAGAATCGACTAAATCATAGCTCTGATACTAACCAAATGTAACACCCCTAACCCATATCCGTCACTAGACTAGGGTTAAGAGGCATTACCGGACATATCAGAACATTTTGCAATCATTTCAAAATCAAAAGTCATACATCATCAAATCATAATTAAATACCAACATAAAGTACATTTCTTAGGTCAACGAGACCTTAAACAAGCATTAGGGAGAGATCGAGAATAAACCGAATGCATACAAAATTTTTTGAAACTAAATAATTTTTCTAAGTTACAGAGGTCACACACCCGTGTGAACAGATTGTGTGCCTCACACGGCATTAGACACGTCTGTGTGTCTAGGCCGTGGTGCAACAGAGCATATAGACTGACTTGTCCACATGGCCACAAGACACGCCCGTGTGCCAGGCTGTGTGAAAATTAGGGAGGCTACTGACTTGGGTTACACGGTTAGTGTGTCTAGCCCGTGCTCGAAACTGACTTGACCACATGGCTTGGCACACGCTCGTGTGCGTGACCGTGTGGTCTACCCAGGCTCATTTCGAAATGGCCTTCTAGCAACGCGGCAGTGACACACGCCCGTGTCCCTGCCCGTGTGTGAAAAAATAGGCCATCTGCAAGGCCAACTTGCCACCCTAATTTTGGGGCCTCCTTACAAGATCAAAACCAAATCATTTCATACCAAATTTTTAACCAAGGCATAACCAAAACATACACCATTCATGCCATATCATTAACAACCAATTTCTTGTTTATATCTATACCAAAATCATGCCAAATCATAATCCAAAGTCATTCCAAAACATATGTTTCATAACCTCAATTTACTACATTCAATCTCATGCCATAATCTTACCATTTTCTCAAATACGCACATACCAAAAACTTACCAAATTGATCATTTCTCTTGGCCATCCATAAACACATCATATTGATAATATTTCATCACATAGTTTACCAAAAATTCATTCATAAGCACAACCAAAACCAAGCTACATCACATGGCTAAATATTCATAATTCAAAACATATCTCAATTTATTTAGACTATACATGCCATACTTTAATATTTACACTTTCAAAAAGTACCAAAGATAAGTTTGATAGTGTGGTGATGATCCTCGACAGTCCCTTAGACTCAGTAGCTTCGATATCTACAACACAATACAAACACACACAGAGTAAGCTTTCAAAAGCTTAGTAAGCCATATACAAATAAACTTATCATTTTAAGCATATAAGTTTCATAAAATACATATATTCCATAGCCAAATACTATTACAAACCACATAATTCATATACATTACACATATTTCCAATTCATTGTACATGTAGCAAAATTTCTCATACTTATATCACATTCCATCACTTGCACATATACTTACTTTCATTCTCAACTGTGATATACAATTCAAATGTACCTGAATCAGATATACATTCATATAGTTATTTGTTTCTCGGAATGCCTGTTGAACCTTACAGAATCAAATAAGATACACGGATAACTCAGAAAACTCATACAATGCCAACGTCCCAGACGTGGTCTTACATGTAATCAAATATCGATGCCACTGTCCCAGACAGGGTCTTACACAAAATCAAATACGATGTCCATGTCCCAGACATGGTTTTACACGCAAATCTCAAATCGATGCCAATGTCCTAGACGTGGTCTAACACGAAATCACATATCAGAATCCTATGTCATGACATATTTATCCTGGCTATTCCTATTGTTCGTACGAGACTTTTTCGACGTCGTCACATTATCGGAACTTTCTCGGATTTCATATATTTAGCTCTCATATCCATTCACCACAATTCATATATCATATAAGCAATAATAATTCAATTTAAAACATTTATTTGTATATCGACTTGCCTCGTACGAAAATGAACAGAAACGAACGACTATTCAACGACTTTCGACTTTCCCCGATCTAATTTCGTTTTATTTGGTTCTTGAACTAAACACATTCAAATTTGACTTATTCAATCTCACATTCATTCAAATAAATCCATATACACATATTTAAGGAATTTTACAAATTAGCCCTCACATTTTCATATTTTAACACTTTAGTCCCTAACTCATAAAATCACAAAATACACAAAATTTCTTTATACATATGCTTGGCGAATATTCCCTTAACTAATATAAGTCCACATATTTCATTTATTTCACATTTTAGCCCTTCAATTTCTCATTTTCACAAATTAGTCTAAAATACTCAAATTCATCAAAAATTCCAAGACAAAACATAGTAATCTAACACATATCTTTCATTTTCTATCATCAAACTTCATAAAACTCACATTATCAAAAATGGAACCTCTTAAAATCATAATCAAATTAAGAAATTGAGACATGGGCTTGAAAGTTTATTAAGCAATGATCACAAAAACATAGAAATTATCAAAAATCGATAAAAAATCATACCTTAGTCACTAAAATTCTTAGCCTAACCCTAAGAGCTCATTTTATTCCTTTTTCTTTTTGATTTTCGGCAATAAGGATGAATGAATCATCCATTATCATGTTTTGTTTTATTTTATTACAAAATAATTCATCAATTACTAATTTGCCCTTTATAATGAAACATATAATTCTTGTTAATTAAGGCCATTAATGTCCACTCATAAATTCAATGGTTTATCAACCACATAAGGACCTCTCAATTATAAAGACACATCAATTCGGCCATTATTCAAATAGAAGGATAATGTTACATTTTTTTCGATTTAATCCTTTTTATCAAATCGACACACAAACAATAAAATTTTCACACAAAACTTTCACAGATATCAATTCACATATTATAAGCACGGAAAATAATATTAAAATATTTTTCTAACTCAGATTTATGGTCTCGAAACCACTATTCTGACTACAGTCTAAACTGGGCTGTTACATCCTCCACATTCATTTCCAACCTCGAGAGATGATATACAACTTGGGTTTTCGTCCCTTTCCTGTCTAAGATCCAAAGGTCAAACTCTTGAAACTAGAGTACCCACCTTATTAGCCTAGCCTTTGTTTCATTCTTCTTCATGACTTACTCTAAATTCGAATGATCAGTATAGATATATACTTGATTCACCATTAGATAAGGCCTAAATTTTTTGCGTGCAAAGACAACTGCCAGCATCTCTTTCCCAATAGTCGTGCAATTGCACTGGGTTGGATTTAATGTTTTACTAGCATAGTGGATGGCATGAAATATTCTATCCCTTTTCTACCCTAGTACTGCCCTAATAGCATAGTCACTAGCATCATACATGATTACAAAAGGTTCTGTCCAGTTCGTGCTTATTATAGTTGTAACAGCCCGATTTTGACTCTAATCAAAATGGTGGTTTCGGGACCATGAATCCGACCAAAAAAAATTTAAATATTATTTCTCATGTTTATTGTATGTGAGTTTTCATGTGTGAAAGTTTCGTATGAAAATTTGATTGTTTGTATGCTTAATTTAATAATAGGACTTAATAGCGTAAAATGAAAATTTAGTGGTTATTTGTGAAAGGGCCGAATAGTGGTTGTTCTTTTAATTTGGAGGCTTTAAGTTGTAAATTTCCCGTGATATATTGTGATGGACAGTAAAAGACAACCATTCTATGGTTTTGTTATTATATTATAAAGGTTATATATGTAATTTGGTTAATAAACTAATAATAATTAAAATAAAAGTTATCAAATTCATTATTTTCATGGTTCATCCACTGAAATTAGAAACAAAAGAAAATAAAAAGAGTTCTAAAGGGTTCGACCATTAACAAGCTTGATTAAGGTATGTATCTAGCTCGATTTTTGATGATTTTTACGTTTTTGAGATTGTTGCTTCGAATACTACCCGACCCATACTTGAATTTTTAATTTTGATGAATATTTTGAGTTATGCCATTGATGAGAGCTTGTGATTTTTGTTGTTTGATGATGAAATATGAAAGATATGTTTTAGATTAACATGTTTTGTATTGGAGTTTTTGATGATTTTTAGTTATTAGGACTAAATTGAAAAAATAATAAATTGAAGGACTAAAATGCAAAATAAATGAAATATATGGACTGGTATGAGTATAAGGAAGATTCAGTTTAACTATGATGTAGTGAGATTTTGTGTATTTTGTGTTTTGTGCAATTAGGACAATTTGTAAAAGTATGAAATATTAGGAGTAAAATGGTAATTTGCCCATTTATGTGTAGTTGGATTAAATTGAAAGAAATTGTGTTTGAAGGAAGTTAATTTGAAATTATATAGATCAAGAATAAAAGAAATCGGGCTTGGATCGGGGAAAGCAAAAATAGTCGAATAGTCGATTTACAACGTTCGTTGATATCCGAGGTAAGTCTTTAAGCAATTAAACATCGTCTATTTTGAATATAAAATGGTTTAATATGATGATTTGAATTTTATAGATTTATAGTAGAGTAGCCGAATGTGGTTAAACATGGAATTAATGTGGTTGAGTTTTATTCGACTGAGTTAAAACCTCTAAAAGTTCATATGAACTACATGGAATATCTGGACAATTCGATATATGAATTGTTTGTGAAATGGCATTATAATAGTGATATTCGGGCTTTGAGCCTAGCAAGCCTTGTGCTGGTGAATTTATTCGGGTTTGATGCCTAGCAGGCTTATTGACAGTGTATAAAATCAGACTCTGAGTCTAGCAAGCCCTGTGATGGTGTGTGATACAGGATTTGGCCTTGCCGGTGAATTAACATAAATGTATGCTTAAAAGACTTTACACTGATGTGGTTATTAAATACGTTTAACGAGCTAAAGGATCAGGTACGAATTAGCTTGATGTTTATTTGTGATAAGGTAAATAAATAGCTTGATACTTATTACTAATTATGTGTGATACAAAAGAAGATTACATGTGAATTTAGTATGTGTATTCAGCCTTGTGAGTAAATGGCATGAATATTGAAAGATTGATTCTTGTATATGTGCATATTTTTTATCATGAATATTCGACCATATAAATGGTATATGTTCATAACATTATAAAATGGTTCTTGAGCATATATAAATGAGTATGTGCATGTTTACTTATATTTAGCCATTTTGGCTTTAAAAGTTGAATATTATTATGTCAAATTGAGTAAATGAGTATTCGGTCAAGGTATATTTTATGTATGAAAATGTATTATTTATTTCATTTTTAGATTTGAGGTTAAGTTTGATAATGATAATGAAATTTGGATTAGCTTTAATCGAGTTGATTATATCATTAAGATGTTGATTGCTTATGACTTACTAAGCTATAATAGCTTACTCTATGTGTTCATGTTTACTCTATTTTATAGATTTTGGATTCAAGTTACAAGCCCGGGAATCATTAGCAAAGTCTATCACATTATCGATCGTTTTCGGTATTTGATATAATGCATTATGGAACTATGGCATGTATAGGCTGGAACATATTTTAAAAATGTTGAATGTTGGTTTTGTATAAAAGCCATGCGAAAATGGCTTATTTTTATGCTTGAATTTGGTTCTAATATGATAATGTTTCAAGTCCATTTTGATTAATATGCTATGTGCCATGAATGTATAATATATGTATTAAGCACTATATGTTTGAAAATGGCTTGCTTATTAAGTTTAAATTTGGTCTTGAAAGTTCTTAGTAAAAACGTTTAATGAACATGCTCATTGGTACTTGAGGATGAAAGTTTTAGAATATGTATGTGATTTTAGGTAGCAAGATTTGGCTATGAAATTAAAATATTATAATATATTTTTGGTGTGTTAATTAGTTGTGATGGATAATATGGATTGGATTATAATTTAAGTGATAACTGTTTATGATTTAATTTGATTAATTCAGTGATTATATGGTAAATAATGCATGTGTTTCTTGAATATTTTGGTGTCTGTTCGGTATACATACTTTTTGGTGCTCAAATGTGAAGTGTGGTTTCGATTTTAGGGTAAAAGCATATCATGCATATATGCATATTTATATTGATTAGGTTGTATATAAATGTTTGGTCTTGTAATTGAATTAATAGGTAATAAGAAAGATACATGAGTGATAGAAATTTTGGTGTCCATTTATGAATTAAGTTAAGACATGTTTATATGTCATTTGAATGTTTCGATTAGTATTTAAACTGTAAAGCATGCAAGTTCAAATTGATTATAACCTAAGGCACATATGTATGTGGTTTAAGATATGTATTATGGATTATTAAGTTTAAAAAATGTGTATGTGATTTGGTGGCTATACATAATTACAATGGTCGTAATAGAAATATGTTTGATCGTGTTGGTAATGGTTAATGTTGTGTATATAAATGCATTATATGCAGTAGGTAATACGTTGAATTTGGTTGTGACTTGTTTAAGTAAGATATAAATTAATGTATGTTCTGAATTGTGATATGTATATATTTTTAATTATAAATGAGTTTGACTTGAGTGAATATTAAATGTTCAGATTTGTGCTTTTTATTAAGTAATGCCTCATGACCCTAGTCCGGCTACGGATACGGGTTAGGGGTGTTAAAATAGTTGGATTTAAGAGTAGTTTTTGTTTCAATACCTCGAATGCTTGAGCACACTTCTTGTCAAATACAAATAAGATTTAAGTTAAAGGTTTTGCAATATGAGAGAAGTCTTTGATGAATCATCTATAAAATCTGGCGTGGCTTAGAAAGTTCTGGATTTCACGAACTGACGTTGGATGTGGCAATTTCTCAATGAATTCAATCTTGGTTTTTTCCATTGTCAACCCCTTTTTGATGATTTAATACGATAGGACAATTCTCTCGTTTACCACAAAGTGACACATCTCCAATTAAGGACCAGATTCGTGTCTTCATACCTTTCTAGAACTCTTTTTAGGTTGCTTAAGCATTCCGTGAATGAATCCCTATATATTGAGAAATCAACCATGAAAATATCCAACTTATTTTCTATCATATCAGCAAAGATTGACGTCATGAATTACATAAAAGTAGCTGGGGCATTACATAACTCGAATGGCGTTTTTCGAAAAGCATATGTCTCAAATGGGCATGTGAATATGGTTTTCTCCTGGTCATCTGGATGTATTGGAAGTTGATATCCCGACTACCAATCAAGGAAGCAATAATAATATTTTCTAGCTAATGTTATCTAGCATTTGATTAATGAAAGGAAGCGTAAAATGGTCTTTTCTGGTAGCATCGTTAAGTTTCCTGTAATTAATACGTACCCGCCATCTTCTCACTGTATGAGTGGGAATTAACTTTTTTTTCTCATTTTCCACTATAGTTAACTCATCTTTCTTTGGAACACATTGCGTTGGACTGACCTATTCACTATCAGAGATGGCGTAATCGATACCAGCATCCAACCATATCAATTGCTCTTTTTGCACAACTTCATTGTCAGATTAAGATGCCTTTGTGCATCGACCACTGGTTTCTTTCCTTCGTCTAGCTATTTTTATGTTGGCATAAGGTTGGACTTATCCCTTTAATGTCAGTGATCGTCCGTCTAATTCTTGTATTTTTTTTAAGACATCCAATAAGGCACTTTCTATATTTGTAGACAAATGAGCTACAATAATCACTAGTAATGTATTATTCTTACCCAAATACCCGTATTTTAAGTTTGTTGAAAGTGGTTTCAGCTTTAGAGTGAGAGGTTTATCTATTGATGGAACCATCTTATTAGGTGAATCATCTAATAGACCCAATGGTCCTTTACAATGTTTCCACCAGTCTAATCAATAAACTTGTGTTGTACTATTTCCCACTAGGTCCTCAACAAGCTCGCTATCCATCGTATCTTCCTCATCTGATGTAATACTCTCAATTTTATCAAATTGTTCTCTCTATCCTTCTAAACAACCTCCACTCGGGTTCTCCTTTATCTATTCACTAGAATCCCTTGTTTTCTTACTTGATTCTTCTCCGATTTCCATTAAGTTCTCTCCCTTAATCACAGCTACCTCGCTTGTTGACTCCTGTTTTTGTTTCTTTCCTAAGTAATGTCATTCCCATTTACATTTTCCAAGAGGACCACCATTTCATGGGTTGTCTTGGTCCAAATGCTGCCCTTTGAAATAACATCAAGCTGCCTCTTACTGTTGTAGTCTAACCCTTCATAGTAATGTTTCAATTGTATTACCATATCTATACCACCCCAATCAATTTTTAGAGGATACTTTTAAACTTATCCCATGCTTGTACCAAAGTCTCTGTCGGATCTTGCTTGAAATCAAACAATTCATAGGCATGGAGGACTACTGTCATTGGTATGTTTCAGCTCAGGAATAGTTACACAAATTCATCCCAAGTAGTGAAGGCTTCCAACCACACCTTGGCTTCACCTCCAAGAACAAAAGGGATTAATAATAATTTGATCACTTCATTTGACACCTTCGAATAAGCAACTGTGTTGCATAAACATTTGTATTGTCGAAGGAACATTATTGGATCCAATAATTTGTTGTTACAAAATTGAAGTGTAATACCTCTAAAATTGATATATTATAAAAGTAGTAATAAATTGAAATAGTGTATAAAAGTAGTAATAAAATAGACTATCACTTCGGGCTCCTTGTTAATCAACTAGTCGATGCCCTAGTAAGATCTTTTATACGTCCACTATAATAACAAGTCAGCAAAGACTACTTATCTTTCGACCTCACAGTCCAAACCGGCTTGGGGTTAAGGTTTTCATAGATAGGCCATACCAATTTTGGGTTAATTTCCACCATGATAACTTTTTAGGGTCATCAAGCCTACGGTTTTGAGTTCTCCCTTTCTCAAATAGCTGATTCGTTGAGTAACCCTACAAAACAATCAATCTATCATACCTCCACTTGCTAATCCCTCTGAGGGATTAGTTTCTTATGGTTTTCATAAACAATATAAAACATAAACATAATAAATTAATCGAAAATATAAAGTTTAGGAAAAAGCATGATTTGTATTAAAAACAAGAGTGAATCCACAAAGTTTGATCGCATTCACAACCTAGATTTCCTGAGATAAAATAAATCTAAAACCTAAGAAAATAGAAAAACTAAACTAGAACTAAAAAGATATTCTAAGCTAAGTAATTGGTGTCCTTAACATGCTCCAAATGAGCCTATTTATAGATTTGAGGTAGTTGTCGTCCTTAATCCTAGTTTAGCTAACATTCCTGGGCTTAAGGTTGGATTGTGTAGGCTAAAATGCCCTTGGCTCACATTAATTCTTGTCCATAGTCGATGTCACGAAATATCAAGACTTGTGTCATGACATAGAAGTCAGTATGCTCCTCTTCTGGGTGTCTTTAAGGGTATGTCGCGACACCCTCAGGCTGTGTCGGGACTTCGAAGGCAGTCTCAAAATTTCTCTATTCTGCTCCATATGTTGCAACATCAAATCCTCCATGTTGCGACATAGTGACCAGTACTAGTTTAGCACGCCTTGTAATGATCTTTTGCATACTGAAAAAGTACATTAGCTCTCCCTTAGGCCTCATTCGACCCATTAGGTTAATAAAATACTCAAATTGCATATTTTATTGAATTAAACTAAACTTACTAAAACATAATTAAAACCTAGTGATAATGCTTAATTTCAAGCTCTTAAAGTGCGAGAATTAGTTTAATCTGCTACACCGAATTACGACAGATCAAACTCCCCCACACTTAAGTTATTGCTTATCCTCAAGCAATACCAAGGAAAATAAGAAATGGGAAAGATGACCTTTGAGAAAATGTGATATAAATATTGACTTTGGAGCTCGTGACCAGGCATTTTATCTTTACGAATAATTTTTGCATGATGAATAATTGATGACCACTTTTAACCTCATATATCTAAGTTCAGTACAATACAAAGTATTCAAACATTAAGGGTTTTAAATGTAGGAACCCATCAATAAATGATACAAATAATTTGATTGTCCTAGCAAAATATAAACAATCATAAATCCAATTGTTCAATATGATTTCAAATTGTGAATAAGTCTACCTAGATCACATAAGGCTTTTCAGCTTGTAAAGTTTTGAGGCTTAGGATAGATATGGATTTCAAGAATAGTAAGCATCAAATAGTTTCAAGCACGAAAATAGTTTAGCACATCATATTGTCCCCTATTCTTTCCCTTACGAACCCGTTCCCGCTCACCGCCTTATGTCACATTCTCTCACCTTCCTTATTTCTACACATAGGAAGTCATAGCATAATATAACAATCACGGTTAGCTCATGAGTTTTTCTGCACTTAATGAATGAGCTTTTCTACTTTTGTGACTTTGTCACATTTTTTCCTTTTTCAACACGTCTCACTCACAAATGCTTTTACTTTTTAATGACTTTTTCCACTCGCTTTGATTTTCTTTTTTAAAATTTATTTTGTTACATAATTTGGTTAACCTATAATCACTATATCACACTAATCCTTCCTATTTCACTCCATTTTTACAAAATCCACCATGATGTATCTATTTAACCCTTAATACGTATGGCCAGATGTCTATTGTCTTGTAGTTTAGGACCAAAAAAAAAGGATAAGTACAAATTGATATTTTTGGCTCGGGTTTTGTATTAAAGGTTCATCAAGAAGTTTTTTCCAGCTCAAAAATTGGTACTAAAGATGAATAAAAGGTTTAGCTTTTTGGCTCTAGGTGTATTTGAAATAATGGCTTAGGTCATCCCTAACTATCTCAATATTCACAACTCTAATAAACCAAACAACCACAAATTCAACAATTTATCATTCATACTAGCATGCTCATTTCCTTATATTCTCTATATCATTTGGTACATTCAATTACTTTAATGTCTATTTACAATGTAATATACAGAACTTAGTAGTCTAATAATAAGAAATTTAAAATCATCTATCTTCATGCCAAATTTATTGTAAATACAAGCAACCTATATACATTCTCCTAACCAATCACTTGTATTTCTATAAACTCAAGCACACAAATGACAGGAAAAATCAAAGAAAAGCATAAAACAAAAATTTTCTATGTTACCCTTCGCACACCTTAGAAAACACATTGTCTTCAATGTGTAGCCCTAAAAGCAAAATAAGGAAAGTAGATACCTGATTGATCATGATCGTTTCATAGGTTAGGTGCTTCATCCTTGTTTATTCCTGGGATTTTTTTTATATGAAAGGGTATATATAAAAATAAATATAGACTTTTAATTCAGCAATTTAAAACAAAACACAATACCTTAATAATAGAAACTACTTTAATTTTCCTAAATCCATTTATTCCTAAAAAAAATTTAAATCCTACTAAATTAACTCGAAATATTATTCATCATCTTCTTGGAATCCTCTTTTCTTCCTTTCCTCCTTTTGTTTTTTTTTTTCATAAGAATAAACTGCTTAAATATGTCATCTCCTAGTAGTTTCATTGCAGGATTCATGGTCCTATCTAACTGATTGATAGGTACTCCTCTTTTACACAATTCTGTTATTAAATAAGGGAAAATATTCCCTTTCCCAAATTTCTCGCGCATTCAACTATATTCTTATATACCCATGTACCAATACATATTTGCTTCTTTTGGAGTATCCCGTACATTATGATAGCATGGATTGGGGTGATGTTGGACATATCTATTGTAGGTCAAAATCCTAAATAGACAAATTTCAACCAAGTCTTGGCTTTTGGTGTAACAGCCCATTTTTCAATGAAATCAGAACAGCGGTTTCAGGACCAGAAATTCAATTCGAAAATAAAATTTATTTTTATTTTATCACATGGTCCGTATTATGTTAGAAATTTCATGTGAAAATCCCGATAATAAAATTTTATTGGTTATGTGCTTAATTACGAGAAGGACTAAATCACATAAAATGCCAAAATTGAATTCTAGTAAATACAAGGATTAAATAGCTATGGAATTCAAAACTATAGGTCCTTATATGGTAATTAGGCCATTAAAGAAAAGTATGTAGATATTTTAGAGACTCATCCATGGAAATTTAGAAAAAGGGCGATGACTAAATTGGAAATTAAAATAATTTAATTAATTAAAAGATGATAAAAGAATTATCATCTTATTTTCTCATCTTCTTCCCTAAAAATACATGGAAACCATAGGAGAAAGAGAAGAAACTTTCATGGCTTAATTGGGTAAGTTTCCTTGTCCCGTTTTTAGTAATTTTGATATTTTTGAAACTGGGATAGCTTAATCTATCTATTTGAGGGATCAATTTGAAGAGTTATCAAAGAAAAAAAATTAGTTCATAGATGTATATGCTAAAAATTAGAAATTTATGGTAGAAAATAAAAAGTTGTTGATAGATAAATAACTTTTACAAAGTGATTTTTGATGAAAACATGATTTAGGGACTAAAATGTAAAGCTGTGAAAATTGATGAAAAATTTTGAAATTTATAGAAAATATGTGTTGTAAATTCTATATTGAAATTTCAGTTAGGCTTGGATTAGGGAGTAAATTGTATAAATTTCATTTTCTGAGCCTAGGGATGAAATTAAAATTTATGGAAAAGTTAGAGGCAAAATGGTAATTTTGCCTAAGACGTAAATTGAGTCGAAATGAATATGAAATGTGTGAAATTGATGATTAAAGTTATTTATATAGATCTGAACAACACAAATTCGAGGTTAGATCGAGGAAAAGAAAAGCTTTCGGATTAGTAGATTTTTTACACGAACTAGTGCCAAGGTAAGTTCATGTAACTTAATCGAACATGTGAATATGTTTAATTGAATAATGTGTTGTATGAAATATGAATTATATTTGTGTGAATTGCTTGGATGTTACAATATAAGAAATGAATACATGCTTGAAATTATTGAAAATTGGCTAAGTACATGCTTGAAATTGTTGAAAATTGGCTAAGTTCCATTTGAATATTGAATTTCGATGAATAAACATGTTTTCTCGAAATGAATGAGGTCCTACATTTGTTGCTGGTAGATTTAGCTCGGACGAGTAATCCTATTGACCTTATTATAGAAATGATTTAGCCCAGACGAGTAATCCTACTATGATCCCTTTCAAGCATATGTTACAATTAGGATTTAGCCTGGACTAGTAATCCTAATTGAGCACTTCTGAGCATACATTACAAAAAGGATTTAGCTTGGACTGGTAATCCTGTAATACGATATGTAGCTCGAGAGTATGTTCTTTAATTAAGTGCCCTAACAGGTACTCTTGAATAAGAATTGACGAGTTATTGAATTGTACACCTCGAGTGTACTACTCGAGTATCCATTGAAATTTCAATGATTCAACGGACAAAACTTTTGGCATGATGAGAGAATTATGAGATGAAATATAATAGCCCGATTTTGGGTCTAGTCGAAACAGTGGTTTCGGGACCCCAAATCCGACGTAGAAAAAAATATGTTTATTATATTTTTACAGTCTACAATTTTATGGAATGATTTCATGAAAATTTTGTTTCAAAATTTTGACGTTTGGGCACTCAATTTAGTCAAAAGGACTAAATTGTAAAAAGTGCAAAAGTTGAGTTCTACATGCTAGAGGTGTCTAACTACAATGAAATTTTAAATTGAAGGTCCGTAAATGGTAATTAGACCATTGGTTAAGTTGTTGGACAAAAATGGACATGGTTAGGTATGTGTAATGCCCTAAAAATTTAGAGAGCACTGCTAGTGAAATGACGGTGTTGAGTCCACTAGGGCAGTGGGTTAGGGTGGTATTTCCTGCAAATTTGATGGAACTACCATTCGGGGAATTTGATATTATTTTAGGCATGGATTGGCTAATGAAGCATCGTGCGAAGTTGGATTGTGCTACTAAGCGGTTGGTGTTGAGGACTTCAGAGGATGATGAGGTGGCTGTAATAGGGGAGCGAAGAGATTACTTGTCTAATGTGATATCGGCGTTAAGAGCCGAGAAGCTGGTTCGCAGGGGTTGTGAGGCTTTTCTAGCATATGTTAGCAATTTAGGGACTAAGAGTCTTTCTGTTGAGGATGTAAGAAGTGTTAAGGAGTTTCTAGATGTTTTTCCAGAAGAACTTCCTGGCTTGCCTCCAGACCGTGAGGTCGAATTTGGAATTGAGCTTCTACCAGGAATAGCTCCAGTGTCCATCGCCCCATATAGGATGGCACCAAAGGAGCTAGTGGAGTTAAAGGCTCAAATTCAAGAGCTGTTAGACCGAGGATTCATTCGACCGAGTGTGTCCCCATGGGGAGCACCAGCATTGTTTGTGAAGAAGAAGGATGGGTCCATGCGCATGTGCATTGACTATCGCCAATTGAATAAGCTGACTATAAAAAATAAGTACAGTTTACCGAGGATAGATGATCTGTTTGATCAATTGCGAGGAGCTGTGGTGTTCTCCAAAATAGATCTTCGATCTGGGTACCATCAGCTGAAGGTCAAGGAAGCTGATGTGTATAAGACAGCGTTTAGGATCATTATGGTCACTATGAGTTCCTAGTAATGTCGTTTGGATTAACGAATGCACCAGCTGTTTTCATGGACATGATGCACCGGTTATTTCAACCCTACCTGAACCGGTTCGTAGTAGTGTTCATAGATGATATTTTAGTGTATTCGAAAATTGAAGAGGAGCATGATGAACATTTGCGGATTGTTCTTCAAATTCTGAGGCAGAAACAGTTGTACGCAAAATTCAGCAAGTATGAGTTTTGGTTGCAAGAGGTGACATTTCTGGGTCACGTAGTGTCTACCAGGGGGATTAGGGTTGATCCTCAGAAAATTGAAGCCGTATTGGGTTGGAAACCACCAAAGACTGTATCTGAGATTAGAACTTTTTTGGGTTTAGCTAGATATTACAGACGTTTTGTGGAAGGGTTTTCGGTGATAGCTGCACCTTTGACGATGTTATTGCGCAAAGGGGTGCCGTTTATTTGGTCTGACAAACAACAAGAGAGTTTTGGGAAATTGAAGAAAGTTTTAACTGAGGCTCCTGTTTTGATACAGCCAGAGTCTGGGAAGGAATTTACTGTTTATAGTGATGCGTCACACGTTGGATTAGGGTTTGTGTTGATGCAAGAAGGAAAGGTGGTTGCTTATGCGTCGCGGCAGCTTAAACCTCACGAGGTGAACTATCCCACTCATGATCTAGAGTTGGCGGCGGCGGTGTTTGCACTAAAAATTTGGAGGCATTATTTATATGGGGAAAGAACGATTATTTATACGGACCATAAGAGCCTCAAATATCTCTTTATTCAGAAGAAGTTGAACCTTAGGCAACGAAGATGGATTGAGTTGCTTAAAGATTATGATTGTTCAATTGAGTAGCATCTAAGCAAAGCTAATGTAGTAGCTGACGCACTGAGCCGTAGAGTTGTCTCTGATTTAAGAGCAATGTTTGCTCGTCTTAGCCTATTTGATGATGGTAGTTTGTTAGCTGAACTACAAGTGAGACCGACTTGGACTGATTAAATTAAGGAGAAACAGTTATTGGATGAATCGCTAGATTTTTGTTTTCGGCAAGTGGAAAATGGTGAGACTTCAAAATTTTGGACTGAATGGGAAAGGGATGTTATGTTTCCGTGGAAGAGTGTGTATACCAAAGGATTCTAATCTGAGGTAGTCTATTCTGCGAGAGGCGCATGGTAGTCCTTAGGCCATGCATCCTGGTGGGAACAAGTTATACCGAGATCTTCGTGAGTTGTATTGGTGGCCTTGGTTAAAACGCGAAGTTACTGATTATGTGAGTAAGTGCTTGACGGGCCAGCAGTTTAAGGCTAAGCATCAATTACCCTTTGGATTACTACAGTAAGTTAAGATTCCACTTTGGAAGTGGGAAAGGGTAACCATGGATTTTGTAAGTACATACCTAAGCTCACCTAAGTATAAAACATGAAATTAAGGCATTAGGAGCATCGAATTCACCAATTCTAAGGAAAAATCATCCATAAAATGCGCAAACAATGGGGTAAAAATATGTATAAATGACTATTTATCACACATACACAAAATGACTAAGTCCCTATACATGCCATAGACTTAACATACTTACATTCACTTATACCCTAAATGATAGCTTGATAGTGTGATAGAATCTCCGACGATCTCCAACCCGAGCTAGCTGAATAAACTTATAAGAGGTGGGAAAGAAAGAGGGGTAAGTTTCATAGCTTAGTAAGTTCATATGCAAATAAGAACAACTATTAGCATTTATTTACTTTATCCATCCTTGATGATACTATTATTACAATTTGCATTAGATCCCATGCTTACCACTTACTCATTCATAATGCTTACTCTTTTATTTTACACACACTAATTATATTGTCTTGTCATTAGGCTAGCAATCATAATCCCCCCATTATAGCATATCACATTATTAACAAGTTATTTTAATTTGCTTAACAACACACACATCATTTACGAGTAATCATAATTTCAACATATAGCTTAACCATCTTTCACATATCTATTGAATCACAACTTAAGTATATACATCGTACTATATCCCAACTCAATTAGGTTCATAAGCCTAACACATTAGTATTTTCAAATCTTATCATACATCCATTTATCATAATTGTAGATCATTAGTCACATGACTATCAATATTTCACAAGCATAACTTTTTCATATGCATTCTTACTACATATTCATAGTATATCGAGACCTTTACTCATGGGTTATAAGTACATACCTGTACTAACTCGTAGCACATTCTCATATTTCCTCATCAATGACTTACTTGTGACATAATTCACTGATTTTACCCATTGAACACTTGGAATACTATCGGATACACGGAAAGCTTGCACATAGTGCCTCATACGTAGCCACTTGCTACCTCATATCACATATCACACATTGCTCGCTCTCGAGCTAATCACGGGCCTGCTCACACAAGCTGACAATCAGGACGTAATTACATGGGCTGCTCACACAAGCTGACAAGTACACACAACACATGTCGAGCTACCTAGCCACCGGTAGAACGTACAAGACCAGAACCCTCATTCACATAGTCACATATACACATAATCTTATGAGCTCGTAATCACATAGCTCCTAGTGACATGTCACATTGTATCCTAAATTATTCCTAAGGTTCAAACGGAATTTTTTCGATGTCACATCTTTGTCGAACTCATTCACAAAGTCGTTCTCATGGACCATTATGTCATTCATACACTTAGCATAACAATTAAACATAGAAATTCATACATTAATAAAGCATTAAAACATGATACAAGATTGCATTATTTACACATGAACTTACCTTGACACCAAAATGGCAAAGAGGGACCTAATCGTCAATTACTCGTTTTCCCCCGTTCTAGGTCCGAACCTCGTTTTCTTTGATCTATAACATCATATATAGCTTATTTATTAGTCACATTATTCATTGTGACCCAAAAATCATATTATGAAAAATTATGTTTTTGCCCCTAAACTTTATCATATTTACATTTTTGCCCCTATGCTCCTAAAATGAAATTTATTCAATTTCTTTGTACTTTAAGCCTAGCCGAACCATTTTCATAACTATAGCAGCCCACAATTTCCACTAGAAGACACCTTTACTACATATTTTATAAACTTTACAATTTAGTCCTTTTAAGCATTTTCACAGAAAATCACTTAGCAAAAGTTGTTTCTCCAACCATAAACATGCATAATCTACCATTAAACATCAAAATGCTCAAATTTATAACATGGTTCAAACCCTATACCTTCATCATAACACAAATAAATGGTAGAAATAGGTAGATCTTGTTACGAGGATTTCAAAAACATAAAAATCATTAAAAACAGGGCAAGAACGGACTTACAATAGAGGTTGGAAGCTTGGAAAACCCTAGCCATGGCTTCTTCATGTAAAATTCAGCCAAGGAAGAAGATAGTCTAATTATCATTTAAGGACCAAAATGCCCCTAACTTAAAAATATTATATTTCACCTCTTTCATGTCCATTTTTGTCCAACAAATTAACCAATGGTCTAATTACCATTTAAGGACCTCCAATTTAAAATTTCATAGCAATTAGACACCTCTAGCTTTTTTGAACTTTTTACAATTTAGTCCTTTTGACTAAATTGAGTGCCCAAACGTCAAAATTTTCGAACGAATTTTTCACGAAATCATTCAGTGAAATTGTAGACCATAAAAATATAATAAAAATAAATTTTTCCTCATCGAATTTGTGGTCCCGAAACTACTGTTCTGACTAGGCCCAAAATCGGGCTGTTACAAGATACATTTTCGGAGGCTTCCAATCTATAATCGCAGAAATTTTGCTCAGGTCATCTTAGATTGTAACACCCCTCATCCGTATCTAACGCCGAGACAGGGTTCGAGGCATTACCGAACTTAAACATTCACAAACATACAAAATCAGGTCACCAAATTTCGCCCAAAATTAAAACTTTTCAATCACATGCATATCGTCCCTTATACAGGCCTTCGAGGCCTAAAACATACATTAGTACGGTTCGAGATTAAACCGACAACATTTGATAATCTTTGGGCAACTTAATAATTTTCTAGCTTTGGAGAGTAACACGCCTGTGTGGCTTGGGACACACCCGTGTCCTCAGCCCGTGTAACTCTCTGTTTATGACGTTAACAACCGTTTAAGGGCACACGGCCAAGGCACACGCCCGTGGCCAGAGGCCGTGTCCTTCACATGGCTGAGACACACTACCGTGTCTCTAACCATGTGGTCAAGACAGAGGCTAATTTCCAAGCCTTTTTGTCATCTTTACATGCATTAACATACACGATTTCAATGGCATTCATCATTAGCTCATTATCATGAATGAGTTCCCCCTACTCATGATAAACTAGTCTAGTTACATCGCAAGACATTAACACATATCATGAATAAATAGGCTTACAAGCCAAAATCATTATAAGCCACATCTCTTGGCTATAATCAACAACTAATATAAGCCAATACCTTTGGCTAATCACAACAATAGTCATCATAGAAAAACTAAGTCCCTATACATGCCACTCACATGAAAACATTTAACACACACATGCCAATACTCCAAGGATAATGGCTCGATCGTGCGATGCTGCCTTTGACGATCTCCACCCCCGAGCAAACCTGACAAAACTAAAAGAAATGGAAAGGAGGGAGTAAGCTTTACGCTTAGTAAGCTCTCATGAAAATAATAAGCAATGCGATAACATGCTATTTTCATATTTTTTCTATTTATTTAAATTCCAGCTAAGCTATTTTCCCGAGTCACAGTCATTAAATTATTTATATCTAGATCTACGGAACTCCAAATAAAGATCTGTTAATTTTCCCAGAAACTAGACTCATGTCTTTTTTTATCACAAAATTTTCATAATTTTTGTTCTAGCCAATAAGTACAGTTTATTATTCAATCTCTCCCCTGTTTCGCTATTTGACAGCTTCGACCTTTCTTCACTAAAATTTATTTATCTCCTAGTACAAGACTCAGATCATGTTCTTGTCTCTTTATACTGAAATTATACTAATTAAGGATTTCATTCATATGAATTTTAACTCATAATTATTTTTTTACAATTTCTAGTGATTTTCCAAAGTTAGGACAGGGGAGTCTAAAATCACTCTGAATCTGTCTTACAAGAATTCAAATATCTCATAGTACATAATTCATTTACTTACATTGTTCCCTTTATATGAAACAAGACTCATTAAGCTTTAATTTCATACATTATTCAGCCTCTAATTAGAATTCCACCATTTATGGTGATTTTTCAATGTCGGTCTACTACTACTGTTCAACGCTACTTCGGTGCAAAATGACAATAGCTATCATAATTTCATTGTCACATTGATCATGGACTCATTATTTCATAAATCCCATATTCAATTACACAATGTAAGTTAACATGATATTGCAACACAATTCATAATCATAAGCATAAGGATGGTTCGTCTTTCAAATCTTTTCACTTGTTCATCATGTATACACATACATATGCATGAATTCACTTACTCATCATTTATCACCCTTCAATAAGGCAGCACTTATGAGTATGATGTATGTACCTGTACATATCCATAGCATATCGATTAACTTTACCTTTATCACCATGCCCATCTCGAGACTTTCATTGCATTATTCATTATAATACCCCTTGAATTTCTTGAAAATCTCGATGGATAATCTATTTACCGTCAAGTCATGCAAGTGATCACCTTAAATACGCACTCCTGTGAACCTCACATCTTACGGTGGGATTACCAGTCCAGGCTAAATCCCCCATAATATAAACTCATGGAGTGATGTCGGGATTACCAGTCCAGGCTAAATCCCTTGTAACGACAAGCACTCTCAATGAGTTCGGATCTGAATTACCAGTCCAGGCTAAATTCAGACCCTAATCGGATTACCCGTCTAGCTAAATCCATAATGCACACATATTCTTCGGGAGGCTCAACCATTCAAGGAACATCTGTCTGGGCTAGATCCTTTCTATTTCGAGATCAACGAATTACCCGTCCAGGCTAAATCCTTTTTTGCAACTTATGCAGGATGTCAAGTCATGTAAGCCATGGTTTATCCATTGAATTTCCTATTTTATTCAGCCGAGATTTTTCTCTTTTCATCAAGTATCTCATTATGCATAGCTGATCATGCAATGTACATCCAATTCAACACATTTCCATGTTTATTTAGACATTAGTCCATAAAATAAACATGGTATTGCAAATAATTATATTTAAGCATTTGTTACAATATATAATCTTCATATCAACTAAATAAATATCCATCACACAATTTTAACACATCAATTTAAGTTCAAGTATGAACAATAATAATATCATTGCATTATCATTAACATATGAACTTACCTCGGATCCAGAAATGGTAATTCACCATTTTAGTCTATAACCTTGTATTTTCCCGGTTTAAGCCCGAATCTCGATTTCTTTGATCTATAATATCATATTTAGCCTACTAATTAGTCACACTATTCATATGGGTCTAAAATCATATTTTTACAAATTTGCATTTTGACCCCTAAACTTTTGCATATTTGTACTTTTCCCCAAGGCTCGGAAATTAAACTTCATCATATTTTCTTATGTTTTATGACATGCTAATCAATTTTTCCTTCTATGGAGACATCAAATGCTTACTCTAACATGTACTTATAAAGATTAGGTATTTTTACCGATTATGACGTTTTACTCGTTTTTACGTAAAATCGCTTAGCAAAAGTTGTTTATCTAACACCCAACACTCATTTTCTACCATTATACATCAAAATGCATGTATATTACTCATGATTAAATTTTTAAACATAAATCCTAGCTCAAAATAATGGTAGAAATGAGTATATCATGTTACCGGGACTTCAAAAATGTAAAGAACATTAAAAACGGGGTTCGAGATCACTTACAAATGAGCTTGGAAAGCTTGAAAACCCTATCCATGGTGTTTTTCATGAGACATTCAGCCATGAGGAAGAAGATGAGCAAATTTGGCTTATTTTTGGCTTTTTAATTCATTTAATTACCAATTTACTAAAATGCCCTTAATGAAAAACTTTCAAAAACTATCATACCATATCCATTTTTGTCCACAAACTTCAAAATGGTCTAATTACCATTTAAGGACCTTTCATTTTGGACACTTCTAGCATGTAGAACTCAACTTTTGGACTTTTTACAATTTAGTCCTTTTGACCAAATTGAGTGCCCAAACGTCGAAATTTTTGAACCAAATTTTCACGAAATCATTCCGTGAAATCGAAGACGATAAAAATATAATAAAAATGAAATTTTCCTCATCGGATTTGTGGTCCCAAAACCACTATTCCTACTAGGCCCAAAATTCAGATACATTTCTCCCCCCTTTAAGGATTTTTGTCCCCGAAAATCTTACTAGGAAAGTGGTTTTTGTTTTATTTTAGATTCTTCAATCCTATAAGTGATGTCAAAGAACTTTCACTAAAGCGAGCTTTTACTGCCTATCTCTCTAAATTCCACATACAAAAATCATAAGTGGTATTCACTTTACAATACTTTCACTGAAACATAATCTGTACCAGAAAGCTCATGTACTCAAAAGTTTGATCCATACCATCATGTTACATATACATTCACACCCGAATTTTTTCGGATTCGAATAGTGAAACTAGTCAGTTCATCTCTACCTCATACTCTTTATAATTCCACACATTCCAATTCAACTCTTAGTTACCTTTCATTTCAAAGCCTCCTCTGGCTTTCCCAAGAAATCATGTTATGAATCCCGAATCTCAATCCGATTAGTGGATATTAAAATTCCATGATATCCAACATTCATAAAGACACGAAATCCTATGAATCTAGTGAGTAGACATTTGGGTATACCAGCATAATTTGCACATCTCATAACGTTTAACAACACTACATATTACTTTCCTCTTTCAAGGACAGGAACAATCAAGACAAGAAAATTCGTATTAACCTTTTCTATTCCGTTCTAATTTCCAAACGGCAAAAATAATTCTGATGATTCTTGCTATACATCTTTAAACTTTCAACATTTCAAGAATTTGTACTCAAAGATAAATAATGATCGTTTCGACATTTTTAAATACCCAAATTATCTTCACATTATCAATATCAGATCTTCTTATCACATTCGATTCTTCTAGGAAACATACACTTCTTAATTAGACTATTCGTCTTTTTACTTGTGAAGAAATAAAATCTTATTCTCAAGCATGAACATCTCATTAAATTTTAAACATATATTCCATACAGATTGAACAATCAAGTCGACCTTATTCATTCGTAATTGATATTTCAAGAAATTCTCTCTTCTAGTCAATAGAACGATTCAACATGCATCATTCCAAATTCACTCATGATGCTAATCGAAGACCATAACAAATGCATTAGCATAAGTAATATTGATATCTCAACTGAATACATTAACTCTGATTAACTACTTGAGAAAGGACATCTACTATAAACATTGGAACTTGAAATTTCAGCACATTGTTAGGATCAATTCAGAGGTATAGTCATACTTGTTCTTTATATACATCAATCATAAGCTGGAGGTCAAGCTCTAAATGCAGGCCATGATCAACAAGTTACAAGATAAAGATAATCAGAAAATCCAAGATAGAGAAATGTGAGATAGAGAAGCCTAGAATAAAGAAATCTAAGATAAAGAAATCCATGATAAGGAAATCCAAATTACAATACTGCATTAGAAGACCGAGAACCAGACTCATAAAAAAAATATGAAAGACCCCAATAGTTTTTCAGAGAAAAGAAATCCAGAATAACATCATTCCAAACCACTGACAACAAATACTACCAGAACTATATGCTTCTCATATATATAAAATCAATCAGAGCAATGATCGGTAGAAATAGAGTCATATCACCATACACAATTTCTCATTGATTCCCAACAGGCGAAATATAACAAAATACCAGAGAAAAACAGAACCATGCAGATCATAATCCAATCAGACTGACAACACATTCGTCTAACGTTAAGATCAGGGAACATTTTCATAATATAAGAATTCATAAGGGATTAGTTAGCCCCAATAATATTTCCGGTGTCAGATAATCTCATACCATATCTCAATAGAGACAATCACAAACTGTTCAGTGTAATTACCATGCTTGGACATTTCATATTTCGAACATTATTCTTTTAACTATTTCTGCCATCCCAAATTCCATAATATTCCCTTTACTAAGAAAACCAGTTCATGAGGGAATTTCAATCAATACATTTCTCGACATCGTACCAGGATAGATTGTTTTACCAAAATTAACATTTTTCACTAACTGCGATGTTGCGAAAATTAAACAATCTTTCGGTCAATACGATATCTTTCTATCTCATGTTTGTACTTATCAACCCATTCTTAATCTCTAATCATGCTTATAACCATTCCATCATTGAACTCTTTGATTTCTCACCTGGAAACTCATTCAACATAAATCTCAAGAATTTTCATTATAAAACACAACTTTGGTAAGGGGGAGGGGTCGTAGGGCCTTTGACTCAACTTTCATATACATATACATGTAACACAGTTTTCATCATAGCAATTGTATCTCAATCATGTCATTCATTTTGAGTGACTAACATTCATATTGATTTAACGCCCACTTTCTAGTTATCTCATTTAGTCAAGTATAATTATGCATGCATTCCATTTTTTTTGGATAACTTTACCTATCTATTCATTTCATCAAATAAGTCATGCACATGATATCATGCATGGGCCAACAAACATAGATAAGCTTATCACAATCTATACTTTTACCTCGTACACTATCATTTAGACATATCGTTACAATCATATGAATCAGTCCAAGCAATTTAACACATTTACTTAAGCTATACGAGCTTATCAACCATGATTTCTCATATAAGCGTACGTGAATATTCATTCCATCTATATCTTTGGTAAGTTATCTAAACACATGCATTCACTCAAGCAAATCGACCATTTACATCATAGAATTATCTATTAATCATAAATAAGCTCATTTCACCATGTACACATTTCATGAATCCTCATTCGTACCTTTCCAAGTTTTAGTTCGTCATGACTATACTTTACTCAAATATTTTAGCATCACATTCAACATGGTCAGTGTAGCTTGGTTGGAGAGTACCTTTGTCTAAACAAAGTGGCTCACACACACGTCGAGAGACATCACACTATCACGAATCGGTGGCATGTATAGCTGGACTCTCAAACATATGCTAGGTTAGTCTGAGAACCAACTAAATCATAGCTCTGATACCACTAAATGTAACACCCCTCACCCGTATCCAACGTCGGGACAGGGTTTGAGGCGTTACCGAACTTAAACATTCACAAACATACAAAATTGAGTCACCAAATTTTTCCCAAAATTAAAACTTTTCAATCACATGCATATCGTCCCTTATACAGGCCTTCGAGGCCCAAAATATACATTAGGGCGGTTCGGGGTAAAACCGAAAGCATTCGATAATCTTTGGGCAACTTAATAATTTTCTAGCTTTGGAGAGTAACACGCCTGTGTGGCTTGGGACACAGCCCATGTAACTCTCTATTTATGACATCAGCAACTGTTTAAGGGCACACGGCCAAGGCACACGCCCATGGCCAGAGGCCATGTCCTTTACACAGCTGAGACACATTCTCATTGTGCCATCTTTCTTTTTCACAAATAACACCGATGCACCCCAGAGAGAGAAACTCAGTCTAGCAAAACCTCTATCTGTCAACTCTTGCAACTGAGCTTCTAATTCTTTTAACTCTGTTGGAGCCATTCTGTACAGAGCTATCGATATCAGCGTTGTTCCCTATAACACCTCGTACCTGTGTCCGACACCGGGACAAGATACGAAGCGTTACTGGACTTAGAGATTCTTAAACATGCAAAACCGAGTCATAAAATTTTGTTCCAAATTTAAAACCAATCAAATATATTCATAGTATCCCTATTATGGGCCTACGAGGCCCATAACTAGTATTTAAAATGGTCTTGGACTAAACCAAGAACTTTGGAAAGTTCTGGGAAAACTTAGAAATTTTTCTCTTAAAACAGGGTCACACGCCCGTGTGAACACAAGGGCACGCCCGTGTGTCATCAACACGCCCGTGTCCTCAGGCCGTGTAACTCTCTATTTATGACGTCAGCACACAATTTGAACCACACAGCTAGGCCACACACCCGTGTCATCGGGCCGTGTCCCTCACATGGATGAGACACACGACCGTGTCTTATTCCGTGTGGCCAACACTTAGGCTATTTTCTAAGCTTTCATGTTACCCACAATCCCTTACATCTTTATACATGTCATAACCACAGTTCATAGCAACATTTTAATGATTAAAACACTCTTTATTAAGACACAACATGATGTTTTCGAGGCATCATACACATTTACATATTCTTCACATTATATCAATTTTAGGCATACCAAATCTCATTTATTTGACCAAGTCAAATACTTGACCAATTATTCTCTTATACTATGATTATCAACTTATCCATCCAACATTCACGTTCAAGGCATTATAATCTTACTTGCCCTATTATACGTTTACCATGGTCATGACCACTTCTAATGGTCATGAAGCATTCATCACACATGCATGTCACAACACCAATCATGCATGACCAACCATCATGTTCACATCATTTCATCACAAACATTGTAACATAGCATGGATAGATATGTAATATCCCGAATTAGGGCCTAATCGGAATAGTGGTTTCGTGACCACAAATCCGAGATAGAAATAATTATTTTATAATTATTTTGAGGTTTATGATATGATTGCATGATTGTGTGAAAATTTTGTGAAGAAATTTTATGCATAACGAGTTTAATTTAAAGTTAGGGACTAAATCGAAAAAGTTACAAAACTTGCATTCTAGAAGTTTTTAGTATGAAATTGCTTTGAAATATTAATTAGGAGGTCTTAAATAGCAATTTGACCAATTTCTAAAATTTTGGACAAAAATGGGCTTGTACATGAAAATTTTTCAAAGAAAGGTATTAAGGGCATTTTGGTCATTTGGATATTTAATGAAATAAAATGGGAAAAATAACACAAAATAGTCATCTTCCTCATCTAGTTGCTGCCGAAATTCACTCTCACCATAGCTAGGGTTTCTTCAACTTTCAAGCTTCATAGTAAGTGATTCTAAGCCCCGTTTTTAATGATTTTTACGTTTTTGAGATCCCGGTAACTCGATAAAGCTTATGTTAGCAATAATTTAACCTAGGGTTTACATTTGGAAAAATACCCATAGGTGAAATTTGTGTATTTTGATGTTTTATGATAGAATATGAAGTTTTAAATTATGTTAGACAACTTGTACTACTCGATTTTAAGCAAAAACGAGTAAAAGGGCTTAATCAGTAAAAATACCTAATAGACACAAGTACATGTTAGAGTGAGAATTTGATGTTGCCATAGAAGGGAAAAGTGATCAGCATGTTATAAAACATAAGAATAAGGAATAAAGTTTAATCTCGAGCCTAGGGGCAAAAGTGTAAATATGCAAAAGTTTAGGGGTAAAATTGTAATTTTGCCAAAATTTGAATTAAGGATTAATTTGATAATGTGAGTATTAAATAAGCTAAATGTGTTATTTTAGATCAAGAAAGACGTGGAATCGACCCCAATCGAGGAAAAGAAAAGATTGTGGACTAAATTGCAAAATCTTTGTATTTTGGTACCAAGGTAAGTTCATGTGTAAATAATGTAGCATAATTGTGATTTTTAAGTCATAGATGTCAATTATGTGATATGCTGATTTTTATCATGAAATATATGCTTTGTGGTTATTTTCAAACAAAATGCAAATCATGTGTGCTACTTGTTAAATATAATCATAATCAGTATTGGTTTCGGCATTCTACGGAAGACGGCAAGGATATGTGTTCGAGGAAAATCCCGTTTGAACCTTAGGAATAGATTAGGATACAAGTGACATGTCACTAGAATGGTTAAGGATCCGAACTCGTTGAGTTGAGTCCGAGTTCACTTATGGATGCGAATGTCCGAACTCGTTGAGTTGAGTCCGAGTTCGTGAGATGTAACTATGCTTCCGAGCTCGTTGAGTTGAGTCCGAGTTCACTTATGGATGCGAACGCCTGAGCTCGTTGAGTTGAGTCTGAGTTCGCTTATGGGCGGGTTACATGATTGCTTGATTGCATATGTGGCACTTATGTGCAAGTTATCCATGTATCCGAATTATATTCCGAGGTGTTCAACGGGTAAAGTTCTACTCAAATGGAGGAATACTCGAGAGGAAAAGAGACGTATTGGTAAGTGTTTTGAAATGGATACTTTGGACAGGTATTTACTTAACCTTCGGGTTAAGAATTTATACAACAATGATAAGGTAATAAGATGGTGAATGATGATTAGAAATGTGATATATGTTTTGGTGATACCATGCTAATGTTGTTTGGTACGATTGTTTTGTTATGTTACTTATTATTTTCATATGAACTTACTAAGCATTTATGCTTACACCCTCCTTCTTACTCATTGTAGTTTTGGACAAGCCAGCTCAGGAGTCGGGACAGGTCGAAGGCTCAGTCACACTATCCGAAAGACTTTTTGGTAAATGGCTTGTAAATTTAAGTATGGCATGTATAGCAATATACTTATTTTGTGTAAATGATCTTATGATATGGTGATGGAATGGTTGAGAAAATGTTTGGTAATGATAAGTTATGGAAATGGTTAGTTTAGATTAAGTTTGATGTTATGGAAAGTTATTAAGATACTTAGTGCATGAAAACTCGTAAAAAGGGATGAAATCTGCCATAATTAGAATATTGCAGCAACACTGACGTGAGTTTGAAAATTTACTAAAAATCATATAAATTGAATTTGGTGATGGATTAAATATAAAATTGAAGCTTATTATGTCTAGTTTGACATAAAAGAAACTAAACAAGTAAAGGAATTATATGTTAGAAGATATTTGAATTTTAGTGAAATAGGGCCAGAGTGATTTCTGGATCCCCTGTTCCAACTATAAAAATTCACCATAAATTTTAAAGATATAATTAGGTGTTGTATTTTATATCCTCGGAATCCTTAATGAGTATAGTTTTATAAAAAACAAACCTCATAGTCATATGAATTTTTTACAGAGAGAAATGTGGTTCGTAGTAAACAGAGGTCAGTCCAGTCAAGTCCTAAAACAGGGGTAACTTTAACTAATAAAATGTACTAATTGGCTCAACCAAAAATTCTGGAAAAAATTTAGTGAGTAGGTATATGAGTCTAGATTCATGGAAAATTTATGGATTTTGATTTCGAGTTTTGTAACTCAAGATATGATTTTTCTTGTGACTGTGATGCAAGTAGCTTGAAAGCTGTGAATGTAGAAACAAATAATCCAAAGTTCTAAAAATGTTAAATTAAGCTTAGTAACACCTCATACTCGACTCCGGCGACGGTCTCGGGTGTGGGGGCGTTACATTTAGTGGTATCAGAGCAGGTTTAGTCAGTTCTCGGACTACGTGTTTTATGTACGGATTTTGCTATACATGCCATATGTATAAATTGTGATTGTGTGACGACTTCTGACCTTTTTAAATGATTTTTTTATAGTAAATGGATCCCAATCCAGCTGTGGCAGATGAAGTAGAGAGTAATGCGCCAGCTCCGGCTGAAGGAGCAGCGCCGACTGAAAATCCACCTCCTACTGTTGGTCAGGGAGGAGGAGAAAGGGGTCGGGTAGCCTTTCTCCAAATGATGAGTGCATGGTACACTGAGTTCGTTCGTACGAACCCAAATGTATGACCTCCCCCACCTCCCCCAATTCCTCAACCTGTACCCCCGATGCCTCAAGGTATGGATCTGATGAAATTTCATAGAACTCCAGTTGACAGAATCCGCAAGCAAGGGGCCGAAGAATTTAAAGCAAATATTGATGATGATGCCGAGAAAGCGAGTTACGGCTTGAAAATTCTATCCGGTATTTGATGAATTATCTTGTACACCTGAAGAATGTTTGAAATGTGCTATATCTTTGTTGAGGGATTCAGCCTATAATTGGTGGAAGACTTTGATTTCGGTGGTACCGGAAGAGAGAATAACTTGGGAATTCTTTCAAGAAGAGTTTCGGAAGAAATATATTAGTGAAAGATTTATTGATCAGAAGCGTAAAGAATTTCTTGAGTTGAAGCAAGGTAATATGACGGTTACAGAATATGAAAGAGAGTTTGTTCAATTAAGTAAGTATGCCAGAGAGTATGTTCCTACAGAGGCCAAGATGTGCCGACGATTTGAAGACGGGCTCAACGAAGACATTAAGGTATTTGTAGGAATTCTTGAATTAAAAGAAATGGTAGTATTGGTTGATCGAGCTTGCAAGGCTGAAGAACTACTTAAAGAGAAGAAAAAGGTAGAGGCTGAGACTAAAAATTAGAAGAAAAGACCTACGAGCAGTTCATTTTCACAGCAACCTAGAAAATCAAGGAATATGAATCCTCGTTCCCAAGCTTCAGCTGGGTAATCATATGGGAATTATAAGAAGCAAAATGTGGGTCCTAAGTCCCAGACTACTTCGGCAGCCAGTGTAGGGAATTCGAGATTTGTTAAACCCGAGTGCAGTGTGTGGTAAGAATCATTTTGGTTCGTGGCAGAGCAAATGAATGTTTTCAATGTGGTTCTCCGGATCATTTTATTAGAGACTGCCCAGAGAGAGCTGAAAAAGAAAAATTTCAGAATACAAAAACAAGTGGGGCGGATTCGAGAGGAAGATATCCAAGAAAAGCTGGGAGAGAAGCAAGTAGTAAGAATGTAGCCAGGGATGCACCAATTAGACCTGAAGGAAGGGCTCCGGCTAGAACTTATGCTATTAAAGCGCGTGAAGATGCTTCCTCTCCTGATGTGATTACCGGTACATTTCTCTCTATAATGTTAATGTTATTGCTTTGATTGATCCCGGTTCTACTCATTCATATGTGTGCATGAAACTGGTGTCTAGTATGAATATACCTGTTGAGAACACAGAATTTATGATTAGAGTGTCGAATCTGTTAGGCAAATGTGTGATTGTTGATAAAGTATGTAAGAAATGTCCTTTAATGATTCGGGATCATTACTTTCCGGCCGACTTGATGTTGTTGCCGTTTGATAAGTTTGATGTTATTTTAGGTATGGATTGGTTGACATTGCATGATGCTAAAATAAATTGCAAAGAAAAGGTTATAGAATTAAAGTGTGAAAATGGTGAAACTCTGCGGGTTGAATCAGATAAATCAGAGGCATTACCTAGTGTGATTTCTTCAATGTCGGCTCAAAGATATCTGAGAAAGGGTTATGAAGCTTATTTGGCGTATGTAATTAATACAAAAGAAGTTGAAAAGAAAGTTGAATTAGTGCCGGTTGTGTGTGAATTTGCGGACGTATTTCCAGAAGAATTACCGGGTTTGCCTCCAGTCAGGGAAGTAGAATTTGGTATTGATTTGATACCGGGAACAACTCCGATCTCGATTGCTCCGTATAGAATGGCACCAGCAAAGTTGAAGGAATTAAAGTCGCAATTGTAAGAATTGACTGATAAAGGCTTTGTGAGACCGAGTTTTTCACCTTGGGGTGCTCCCGTGTTATTTGTGAAAAAGAAGGATGGTTCTATGAGGTTGTGTGTTGATTATCGGCAATTAAACAAGGTAACAATCAAGAACAAGTATCCGTTGCCAAGAATTGATGATTTGTTTGATCAGCTAAAAGGAGCGACATGGTTTTCAAAGATTGACTTGAGATCTGGGTATTACCAACTGCGGGTAAAAGAGTCGGATGTGCCTAAAACTGTTTTTAGAACAAGGTACGGTCATTATGAATTTTTAGTTATGCCATTCGGGTTGACAAATGCTCCTCTTTGTGTTTATGGATTTAATGAATCGCATATTCCACCATACTTGGACAAATTTGTTGTGGTGTTTATAGATGATATTTTAATTTATTCAAAAGATGAGACAGAGCATGCTGAGCATTTGAGGATAGTTTTGCAAACTTTGAGAGATAAGCAATTTGTATGCTAAGTTTAGTAAAAGTGAATTTTGGCTCTGGAAGTTGGATTTTTGGGTCATATTGTTTCAGTGATGGTATACGGTTGATCCTAGTAAAATTTCAGCCATTGTTGATTGGAAACCACCAAAAATGTAACCCTAAGTTAGAAGTTTCTTGGGGCTAGCTGGGTATTATCGGCGGTTTGTAAATGGATTTTCTATAATTGCTGCTCCTATAACTAGATTACTCCGAAAGGATGTTAAATTTGAATGGACGGAAGAATGTCAATAGAGTTTTGAAGAATTGAAAAAGTTATTAACCGAGGCACCAGTGTTAGTACAGCCCGAATCAGGTAAAGAATTTGTGGTGTATAGTGATGCTTCTTTAAATGGTTTGGGGTGTGTGCTTATGCAAGAAGGAAAAATGGTGGCCTATGCTTCGAGGCAGTTAAAACCTCATGAGAGGAATTATCCTACTCACGATTTGGAATTGGCTGCGGTGGTGTTTGCTTTGAAAATTTGGCGACCTTATTTGTATGGTGAAAAGTGCCGGGTATATACCGACCATAAAAGTCTTAAGTACTTGATGTCACAAAAAGACTTGAATTTAAGACAGCGAAGATGGTTGGAGTTATTGAAAGATTACGAGCTTGTTATTGATTATCATCCGGGAAAAGCGAATGTGGTTGTTGATGCTTTGAGCAGAAAATTGTTGTTTGCTTTGAGAGTTATGAACACTCAGTTGAAAACGTCAGATGATGGTTCGATTCTAGTAGAGTTAAGAGCAAAACCGATGTTTTTACAAGAGATTTCTGAAGCTCAGAAAGATGATCAAGATTTGCAAGCCAAAAGAAAGCAGTGTGAAGTTGATACAGAGTCAGATTTCAGAATCGGTTCTGATGGGTGCTTAATGTTTAAAGATCAGATTTGTGTACCGAAGAATGAGGAATTGATTCAAAAGATCCTACAGGAAGCACATAGTGGTTGTTTCTCGATTCATCCAGGTAGTACAAAAATGTATAATGACTTGAAGAAAATGTATTGGTGGAATGGAATGAAAAGAGATATATCAGAGTTTGTGTCCAAATGCTTAATTTGCCAACAGGTGAAAGCTGAACACCAAGTGCCTTCGGGATTACTTCAGCCTATTATGGTTCCTGAATGGAAATGGGATCGGATTACTATGGATTTTGTTTCAGATTGCCATTGACTCCGTGAAAGAAAGATGCCATCCGGGTAATAGTTGATGATTAACTAAATCGGCTCATTTTATCCCGCAGACGTCACGGATTATTGTCTTAACAAGTTGGCTGAACTGTATATTAGAGAAATTGTTAGACTACATGGAATACCATTGTTGATTATTTCAGATAGAGATCCAAGGTTTACCTCGCGGTTTTGGCAAAAGTTGCAAGACGCGTTAGGTACGGTTAAATTTCAAGATCGCTTTTCATCCACAAACCGATGGACAATCGAGAGAGTAATTCGATTCTTGAAGATATGCTCGATGTTGTGTATTGGAATTTCAAGGAAGTTGGGAAAAATATTTACCGTTGGTAGAATTTGCTTACAATAATAGTTATCGACGAGCTTGAAAATGGCACCTTATGAAGCATTGTATGGTCATAAGTGTCGAACGCCTTTGTATTGGACTGAACTCAAGGAAAATCAGATTTATGGAGTTGATCTAATAAAAGAAACTGAAGAAAAAGTGAAGGTAATTCGAGATTGTTTGAAAGCTGCTTCAGATAGACAGAAATCTTATGCAGATTTAAAATGAAAGGACATTGAATTTCAAGTTGGTGATAAAGTATTTTTAAAGGTGTCTCCGTGGAAGAAAGTTCTTAGATTTGGACGGAAGGGCAAATTAAGTCCGCGTTTTATCGGGCCGTATGAAATAATTGAAAAAGTTGGACCGATAGCATATCGGCTAGCTTTACCACCTGAATTAGAGAAGATTCATGATGTGTTCCGCGTATCTATGTTACGCCGGTATCGTTCGGATCCTTCACATGTAATTTCACTGACAGAAATTGAACTACAACCAGATATGACCTATGAAGAAGAACCGATTAAGATTTTAGCTCGAGAGGTCAAACAACTAAGGAATAAAAATATTGCACTTGTGAAGGTGTTGTGGCAAAAGCATGGAGTAGAAGAAGCTACATGGGAATCCGAAGAAAATATGAGAAATCAATACCCACATCTATTTACCGGTAAGATTTTCGAGGACGAAAATCCTTAAAGGGGGGGAGAGTTGTAATATCCCGAATTAGGGCCCAATCGGAATAGTGGTTTCATGACCACAAATTCGAGATAGAAATAATTATTTTATAATTATTTTGAGGTTTATGATATGATTGCATGATTGTGTGAAAATTTTGTGAAGGAATTTTATGCATAACGAGTTTAATTTAAAGTTAGGGACTAAATCGAAAAAGTTGCAAAACTTGCATTCTAGAAGTTTTTAGTATGAAATTGCTTTGAAATATTAATTAGGAGGTCTTAAATAGAAATTTGACCAATTTCTAAAATTTTGGACAAAAATGGGCTTGTACATGAAAATTTTCAAAGAAATGTATTAAGGGCATTTTGGTCATTTGGATATTTAATGAAATAAAATGGGAAAAATAACACAAAATAGTCATCTTCCTCATCTAGTTGCTGCCGAAATTCACTCTCACCATAGCTAGGGTTTCTTCAACTTTCAAGCTTCATAGTAAGTGATTCTAAGCCCCGTTTTTAATGATTTTTACGTTTTTGAGATCCCGGTAACTCGATAAAGCTTATGTTAGAAATAATTTAACCTAGGGTTTACATTTGGAAAAATACCCATAGGTGAAATTTGTGTATTTTGATGTTTTATGATAGAATATGAAGTTTTAAATTATGTTAGACAACTTGTACTACTCGATTTTAAGCAAAAACGAGTAAAAGGGCTTAATCGGTAAAAATACCTAATAGACACAAGTACATGTTAGAGTGAGAATTTGATGTTGCCATAGAAGGGAAAAGTGATCAGCATGTTATAAAACATAAGAATAAGGAATAAAGTTTAATCCCGAGCCTAGGGGCAAAAGTGTAAATATGCAAAAGTTCAGGGGTAAAATTGTAATTTTGCCAAAATTTGAATTAAGGATTAATTTGATAATGTGAGTATTAAATAAGCTAAATGTGTTATTTTAGATCAAGAAAGACGTGGAATCGACCCCAATCGAGGAAAAGAAAGATTGTGGACTAAATTGCAAAATCTTTGTATTTTGGTACCAAGGTAAGTTCATGTGTAAATAATGTAGCATAATTGTAATTTTTAAGTCATAGATGTCAATTATGTGATATGCTGATTTTTATCATGAAATATATGCTTTGTGGTTATTTTCAAACAAAATGCAAATCATGTGTGCTACTTGTTAAATATAATTGTTACCGAGTATTGGTTTCGGCATTCTACGGAAGACGGCAAGGATATGTGTTCGAGGAAAATCCCGTTTGAACCTTAGGAATAGATTAGGATACAAGTGACATGTCACTAGGATGGTTAAGCATCCGAACTCATTGAGTTGAGTCCGAGTTCACTTATGGATGTGAATGTCCAAACTCGTTGAGTTGAGTCCGAGTTCGTGAGATGTAACTATGCATCCGAGCTCGTTGAGTTGAGTCCGAGTTCACTTATGGATGCGAACGACTGAGCTCGTTGAGTTGAGTCCGAGTTCACTTATGGGCGGGTTACATGATTGCTTGATTGCATATGTGGCACTTATGTGCAAGTTATCCATGTATCCGAATTATATTCCGAGGTGTTCAACGGGTAAAGTTCTACTCAAATGGAGGAATACTCGAGATGAAAAGAGACGTATTGGTAAGTGTTTTGAAATGGATACTTTGGACAGGTATGTACTTAACCTTCGGGTTAAGAATTTATGCAACAACGATAAGGTAGTAAGATGGTGAATGATGATTAGAAATGTGATATATGTTTTGGTGATACCATGCTAATGTTGTTTGGTATGATTGCTTTGTTATGTTACTTATTATTTGCATATGAACTTACTAAGCATTTATGCTTACACCCTCCTTCTTACTAATTGTAGTTTTGGACAAGCCAGCTCAGGAGTCGGGATAGGTCGAAGGCTCAGTCACACTATCCGAAAGACTTTTTGGTAAATGGCTTGTAAATTTAAGTATGGCATGTATAGCAATATACTTATTTTGTGTAAATGATCTTATGATATGGTGATGGAATGGTTGAGAAAATGTTTGGTAATGATAAGTTATGGAAATGGTTAGTTTAGATTAAGTTTGATGTTATGGAAAGTTATTAAGATACTTAGTGCATGAAAACTCATAAAAAGGGATGAAATCTGCCATAACCAGAATATTGCAGCAACACTGACGTGAGTTTGAAAATTTACTAAAAATCATAGAAATCGAATTTGGTGATGAATTAAATATCAAATTGAATATTATTATGTCTAGTTTCACATAAAACAAACTAAACAAGTAAAGGAATTATATGTTAGAAGATATTTGAATTTTAGTGAAACAGGGCCAGAGTGATTTCTGGATCCCCTGTTCCAACTTTAAAAATTTACCATAAATTGTACAGATATAATTAGGTGTTGTATTTTATATCCTCAGAATCCTAAATGAGTCTAGTTTCAGGAAAAACAAATCTCATAGTCATATGAAGTTTTTACAGAGATAAATGTGGTTCGTAGTAAACAGAGGTCAGTCCAGTCAAGTCCTGAAACAGGGGTAACTTTAACTAATAAACTGTACTAATTGGCCCAACCAAAAATTTTGGAAAAAATTTAGTAAGTAGGTATATGAGTCTAGATTCAGGGAAAATTTACGGATTTTGATTTTGAGTTTCGTAACTCGAGATATGATTTTTATTGTGACTGTGATGCAAGTAGCTTGAAAGCTGTGAATGTAGAAACAAATAATCCAAAGTTCTAAAAATGTTAAATTAAGCTTAGTAACACCTCATACTCGACTCCGGCGACGGTCTCGGGCGTGGGGGCGTTACAAGATAAATTTACAAACCATACTCAATATGAGCCACACCCTATGGCCATACACAAATGAATCAAAATAAGCCAATACATTTGGCCAAATCATATAACACATATCATAAAAACTAATCCCTATACATGCCACTCACTTGTAACTTCGCAACCTATATATCAATATCCCAAGGTAATAGCTTGGTAGTGTGATGTTGCCTCCGGCATTCTCCAACCCTGAGCTGACCTGACAACACTAAAAGAAATGGAAAGGAGGGAGTAAGCTTTACACATAGTAAGCTCGCATGAAAAATAATAAGCAATATGGTAATATGCTATTTTACAATTTCCCTCTTTTTATTCAAAATTCAAATAAGCTATTTTCTCGAGTCATAGTCATTAAATTATTTATATCTGGGGCTAAGAAACTCCAAATTAAGATCTGATAATTTTCCCTAAAACTAGACTCACATATATTTTTACCATAAAATTTTTAAAATTTTTGGTCTAGCAAATAAGTACAGTTTATTCTTTAAATTTACCCCTATTTTGCTGTCTGGTAGTTCCGCCCTCTCTTCACTTTGAATTAATTATCTCATAGTACGGGACTTAGATGCTTCTATCTATTTCAATTTAAAATATACTAATTAAGGATTTTAAACATATAAATTATATCCCATAATCATTTTTGTACAATTTTTAATGATTTCCCAAAGTTAAGATAGGGGAGTCCGAGATCACTCTGACCCTATTTCACAAAAATTCAAATATCTCATCATATGAGATTCTTTTGCTTAACCATTTCCTTTATCTAAAACTAGACTCAATAAGATTTAATTTCAAATTTTATTCAGTCTCTAACTCGATTTCCACTATTTTTGGTGGATTTTCAAATTCGGACCACTACTATTGTTCTAATCTATTTTAGTGCAACATAATGATATTCATCACAAATTTGTCATAGAAGTTATTCTCATAAATATCATTCATTCATTTACATTTTTATCAGAAGTCCATTTCATTTTTGATGCCAAACACATGCTCATGGGTTTCAAGTACGTACCTGTGCTATCTCTTAGCACATCCATTTAACCAAACATGACAATCATATGCATCATTGTTTCATATCATATTTTCACATCATGAACTCATTCCATCACCTTTCAATGTATTCACTCATGCCATTCATACAATAACAGTAAGATATTTTTAATTTAAACAAGCATTGTATTATTATTGACACACGAACTTACCTCGGACCTGGAAACGACAATTTACCATTTTAGTCCATAACCTTGTATTTTACCGATTTAAGCTCAAATATCGATTCCCTTGATCTAACATTACAAATATAGCTCATTTATTACTCACATTATTCAAATGGGTCCATAAATCATACTTTTATAGATTTTCATTTTGACCCTTAAACTTTCACTTATTTACGCTTTGGCCCCTATACTCGTAAAATGATTTTTATTCAATTTCCTTGCATTTTAAGCCTAGCCGAATCATTTTCATAACTATGTCAGCCCCCAATTTCCACTACATCACCCTTTTATGACCAATTTTACAACTTTTACAAAACAGTCCTTTCCGACGTTGTCATCGAAAATCACTTAGTAAAAGTCATTCCTCTAACCATAGACATGCATAATCTACCATTAAACCTCAAAATACCAGCATGTCACTCATGGGCCAATTTTTAAACATAAACCCTAGCTCAAAATAATGGTAGAAATGAGTAGATCATGTTACCGAGACTTCAAAAATGTAAAGAACATTAAAAACGGGGCTCGAGATCACTTACAAATGAGCTTGGAAGCTTGAACCAAACCCTAGACATGGCTTCCATGTAATTTTCAGCTGGATGAAGAAGATGGGCATGAATTTGGCTTATTTTCCCTTTTTATTATTTTAATTTCCAAAAGACCAAAATGCCCCTAACTTAAAAATATTCTATTTCACCCATTTCATGTCTATTTTTGTCCAAAAAATTAACCAATGGTCTAATTACCATATAAGGACCTCCAATTTAAAATTTCATAACAATTGGGCACCTCTAGCATGTAGAACTCAACTTTTGCACTTTGTACAATTTAGTCCTTTTAACCAAATTGAGTGCCCAAATGTCAAAATTTTCGAACGCAATTTTCATGAAATCATCCCGTGAAATTGTAGACCATAAAAATATAATAAGAATGAATTTTATTATGTCAGATTTGGGGTCCCGAAACCACTATTCTGACTAGGCAATATTTTGAGATGTTACATTCTTGGTACTAATTCAATACCAAAGTCAACCTCTCTGATAGGTGGTAAATCGAGTAAATCTTCAAAAAATACATTTGGATACTCGCACACAACTGGAACTAATTCAATCTTTATTTTTGTCACTTTCGTATCAAGTACATAAGCAAGATAAGCTTCACACCCTTTTCTCACAAATCTCTAAGCTAACATAGACGAAATCACAATTGGCAAACTATTCAGATCATCAGATTCAATTCTAATAGTCTCATTATTTTGAAATTTCAATTCAATTGTCTTTCGTCTACAATTCACTATAGCATCATGCATCATTAGCCATTCCACACCCAAAATCACGTCAAATTCATTGAATAGAAACAACATTAGATTAGCTGGAAAACAGAAATCCCAATTCATTAACAGACAATTCTTGCAGACTTCGTCAACCAAAACACATTTGCCTAAGGGGTTCGATACTCTAATCACAAATTCAGAAGACTCTACAGGCAAAGTCTTACTAGATACTAAATTCATACATATATAAGAATGAGTTGATCATGGATCTATCAATGCATTCACATTAGTATCATAGAGAGTGCAAGTATCGGTGATAACATCTGGATATGATGCATCCTCTCGTGCACGAATAGCATAAGCTCAGGCAGGTGTTTGTGCCTCAGACCTCACAACAGAATCTCTCATCACACCTCTACCACTGGATACATTTCCCGTATTTCTTGGCGGTCTCCCCCTCGTTGTTGTATTGCTCGATCTTGCATGTTGAGATTTATTTTTTTGATTTAGCTCAGGACAATTTTTGATAAAATGGTCTCATAAACCACAACTGTAACCAGCTTTATTATTATTTTTCATCCAACAATCTCCAAAATGCCCTCTTCCACACTGTTGACAATTGAGTTTAACATCTTTCACGTTACCAACACTCGATACTGATGTAGCTTGAGCTTTAGAACCGGTGTATTGCTTTCCACGATCTCTATTGGAATATCCCGTTGAAGTGATCTGTCAATTAAAATAGTCTCTAGGTTTCTTTGATGAAGATTGATACAGCTTACTCATCGATCTTTTTCTCGAGTCTCTTGCCTTTGAATCAGCCTTTCTCTTTTCTTTGCTAAGTTCCTCGGCTTTGCAAGCTCTGTATACTAAAACAACAAATTCCTTCAGTTCTAAAATTCCAAGGATAAGTTTAATGTCTTCATTCAACCCATCAACAAACCGCTTGCACATTATTTCTTCAGTAGACACATACTCTCGAGCATACTTGCTCAACCGTACAAATTCTCTTTCATATTCTGTCACAGTCATTCGGCCTTGTTTTAACTCTAGAAACTCTTTGTGATTTTGATTGAGAAATCTTTGACTGATGTATTTCTTTCGAAATTTAGATTGAAAGAACTTCAAAATAACTCGTTCTTTCAGAACCACAGATATCAACGTGTTCCACCATTGATACGCAATGTCTGTCAACAAAGATACAACACATTTAATACATTCATCAAGAGTACAAGACAATTCATTGAATACTTGAATCATATTTTTGAGCCAGAACTCAGGTCTCTCAGCATCATCATCAGCATTAGCTCTAAACTCTTCAGCCCTGTGTTTGCGGATCTTGTCAACTGGAGGCTTATTCAACCATATCAGATCTATAACTTGAGGAATAATAGGGATTTGTTGAGGAATAGGTAGGAGTGGAGGTTGCTGAGCAGTCGGGTTTGTACGAATGTATTGAGTGAACCATTCGTTCATTATTTGGAAGAAGGCTTCTTTAGCCTCTCCTCACTGACTGCCCATCACAGGTCTAGAATTAGATGGCGCTATCCCTTGCGCGGGACCAGGCTCATTACTCTTAATCTCGTTGGCTATAGCTCGATTGGGATCCATTACTATATGAAAACACAGTTTAAAATGTCAGGAGTCATCACACTATCTCAGTTTATATATATGGCATGTATAGCTACACTCACATACAATACATTAGTCCTAGAATCGACCAAATCGTAGCTCTGATACTAATAAAATGTAACACCCCTAAACCGTATCCATCGCCGAAGTAGGGTTACGAGGTATTACCAATTAATTCACAGCATATAGCATACATTTATCAAACATAAAGCATTTAGCATACATTTATCAAACATAAAGCATTCAGTCTCATAAATCATTCAACACAATCACATTGTCCCTTATAAGGGCCTTACTCATGCTTTACAAGTGGTTCAGGACTAAACATATGAAAACTTTTAGAAACTTAGAAAAAATTTAACCATACAGGGGTTACACACCCGTGTGAACAGGCACACGGCCCCAGACACGCCTGTGTCTCAGGCCGTGTGGAAATAGGGCATACATACTGACTTGGGTCACACACGGCCAACCATACGCCCGTGTGTCTAGCCCGTGAGCCTTTCGAAGTGGCCACATACGCCTGTGTACCAGACAATGTGCTAGGCTGTGGTAAACTTGTAGGGTATACTGACTTATGTAACATGGCCAAGTCACACGCCCGTGTGCTACGTCGTGTGCCAATTAGGGGGTATATTGACTTGTACCACACGGCCAATCACACGCCCGTGTGTGAGATCGTATGGAGCATACTGACTTCATTTTAATTTCAACACTAGGGGACAACGACCGTGCATCATGATTGTGTGTCGTACACGGTTGAGACACACGCTCGTGTCTCTGTCCATGTGGACAAAAATAGGCCATTTACGAAGCCATTTGCCACCTAAGTTTAGATACACCTACACCTCTCAAATAGCATACAGTATAAAATCAATAGGTATATATTTCAATTCGTATGAATCATGATTTATACCAATTCCAACACCAACAAATACAAGCCACAAAAATGACATATTGCTATCTAATTTCATGCTAATCTTTATCTTCTCAAAATATCAAAATGACCATTTACAAAATATGCATTATTATGCTCAATTCCACAAACATACCAACCCTCAATTCATCACCTATTGACATTCAAAATTTCTTAATATAAATGAGTATCATGAAACCACTTCAATCACACAATATAGATCAATTACCAAATCAAAACAAAAGACATTTGCACATTTATATACATCATCAAATTCACCATCCAAAACCAACTCACATGACAATATATATATACAAACTAAAACATAAACATAAAAATTTACAAGCCATTCCAAATGGCCAATATCAATACCAAAACATAGCCAAAATGACCAAAGTCCCTATACATGCCATATGACCAAACCATATGTTCAAAAGTATCAAAATAATGGTTGGATAGTGTAACGTAGTCTCCGACGATCCCCGAGTCTAAGCTAGCTTCGATATCACTATAAAACACGAAAAAATACATAAAGTAAGCTAATAAGCTTAGTAAGCTCATATCATATAAAATTAACTAATCATAAATACAACATTCATCAATCTAAACATATTATCATGTACTTTATGATTACTAACAAACTTTCAAATTCTTATTCATAAGCTTATATACAAACTTTGTAACTTCTTCGATTTTAAGCTCATAACATACATGTATATACCTGTACCAATCTATAACAATTTCATACATACATGGAATGCTGCTGAATACTCAATGTCTCACACACTAAGTGTCGTACTCAATATCTCACACATTAAGTGTCGTACATAGCCGAAGCTATCTCAAATTGCACACTAAGTGCCATATATAGCCAAAGCTATGTTGAATTGCACACTATCGAATCGTACACTAAGTGCCATATATAGCCGAAGCTATGTCGAATCGCACACTAAGTACCATATATAGCCGAAGCTATGTCATACCACATACTAAGTGCCATATATAGCAGAAGCTATGTCGTATCGCACACTAAGTGCCATAAATAACCGATTTGTTGTCGAACATATCTGTAGTCTCGTATATAGAATTTATGCAATATCAAAGCACTAAAAGCATAATTATTACAATGCTTAATACATACGAACTTGCCTCGGATGTGAAAACGGCGAATCGAGTCGATTAGTCGATAACTTTATCTTTTCCTCGATCCAAGTCTGTATTTCACTTTTCTTGATCTAAATATATTCAAAATTAACTTATTTAATCATCTATCCATTCAATTTAGTCTAAAACATATTTAGGCCTATTTGTACATTAGCCCCTAAACTTTCACACTTTTAACAATTTAGTCTTTATTTCACAAAACACAAAATTTACCTAATTCAACAAAACTCATGCTTGGACGAATTATATATGGGTCCCTAGAAGCCCAATACTTTCATTTATTTCACATTTCAACCACTCAATTTGCACATTTCACAATTTAATCCCTATTATGCATTTTCATCAAAAATCACTTAACAAAACATGTAAAACGATCATCAAGCTTTCATATTTTAGAATTAAACATCAAAGAACTCATAGATTCAACAATGGCAACTCTCAAAATCTTTAACAGTTTTGAAATTAAAGGTACGGGCTAGCTAAATTGAGCTGTAATGATTACAAAAACATAAAAATCATCAAAAATCGAGCTAAAACCATACCTTAATCAAGCTAAGAGTTGGCTGAATATCTCAAGCCCTAAAATAGCTTTCTTCTTCCTTTTATTTTCGATTAGAAAGATGATAATATGAACAAAGTTTCCTTTTATTTTATTAATATTAACATTATTTATTAAATACCAAAATTAACCTTAATTATATAACATAAAAATCACTTAATGGTTGTCCGAAATTGCCCACTCACCATTCAAGTGGTTTAATTACCATTTAAGGCAACCATATTTAAAAACCAAAGCTATTTGACACCTTTAGCAAGTAGAATGCAACTTTTGCATTTTACGTGATTTAATCCTTTTTATTAAATTAACCAACCAGTCTATAAAATTAGGTCACGAAACTTTCACACATATCAAATAACATGCTGTAAATATCAAAAATAATATTAAAATAATTTTTTCGACATCAAATTTATGGTTCCAAAACCATTGTTACGATTTAGCCAAAATCGGGCTGTTACAACTTGTTTGAATAATATACTCGAAAAGTTCGTCTAACATAAATATGTTTGTTCATTTACCTAAAGTGAATTATATAACTGTGATGATATTATGATGATGATGAATGTTACGTCGCATGTGTACATATATGATAGTCGAGTTAGAGGCTTTACGACCTCACCCCTTACCAATATGGTATTTTATAACAAAATTTCCCGAGATTTATGTTGAATGAGTTCACAAGTGAGAGACTAAAGAGTTCAGTAGTGGAATAACTAATAATGTGGTCAAATTTGGAAATATTTTGGCAAGTGAAAATAGTTTTGGAAAAGATGCCAGGTTATTCTAAAGATCATTCAGATTTTGCAATGTCATGGTTAAAAAAAAAGCTAATCTCGGCTAATCAACTCATTCAGGTATGATGTCTAAGGTATATATTTGCTAAAATTTCTTCCGAATTGATTTTCGATAGTGAATGGAATAATACGGGATTAGTGATGACAAAATTAGTCAGAAAAATGATATTTGAATCGTAAAGATGTTTGAGTGTAACAGTTGAAATTGAATAGATTATGATGATCTCTCCTGGGTATTTTATATGTTCATTTATCTTTAGAGATATATGTGATTGCTCGTTTTCTGATGAACTTCTTATCGTATGAGAATGCTAGCTGATTATAATGTTAGTTGAAAGCACTGTTGGTCTGGTTGGTTGATGATCAGCATATCTTATCTCTTTCACTTTGGGGTTCTATTCTATTATGTTTGGAATAAAAGTTGACGGTGAAAATTTATGTGAGGCTATTTTTCTATTTCTATTGGATGTTGTTTTGTTTTATATATATATATATATTTGGAAGATATATTATCTCTGTTACAATTGATTCCAGAGCGTGTAAGCATTATTTTTCTTCTGGTTTTCTCTGAGGAATCATCAGGATCTTTATTATTTTCTTATGAGTTGTGTTCTTTGACTTCTAGTATGGTATTCGCATCTTGGATTTCTTTATCTCGATTTTCTTATCATCCTTATTTCATAAATTATCAATCATGGCTCATCCTTAAAGTGTGTTCTTTGGCTTGTGATAACTATGTCTATTATGGGTGTATTTCTAGTTCAATCATAGGAACGTGGTGATTCTGGTATCAGATTTATCTAATTTTCGTGAAAGGAATTGACATCAACAAACGTATAGATAGTGGAAGCTCAAGCTCAAATTGTATGATGGTTTTCTTTTCTCAGGTAAGTTTGATTAAGGTCAATGAGTTCAATCAGGATATTTTGTTTCCTTGAGCTAATACAGTTGTAAAGATCTTTGATTATCATGTTAAGAGAATTATAAAAGATTGTATGTTGGAGTTGTTTAACGGCATGAAGAAAGGAGTATTTTGATATGTTATTATTTGATAGTTGAAATCGACTCAGTTGATTTTATCTGAGCGAATTGGTCAATTGAAAGGTAATTTGAATTATATGCATTTATGTTTATCCCAAGGTAAGGAAATAAAATCTTGTACATTCATGGGTGAATAGTCAGACAATTTGAAGGAAGAATTCATATTCTAGAAAGTATGATACAGAGATATACCTATTAGATTTGTTCTAATGGAATGATGTTGTTATGAGTTAAAGCTATTCCTATTGATGAGTTATTTCATTTGTGACAGTTGAATGGTCTGTTGCATGTTAACAAAGTTGAAAAAATTTGAAGGTGTTATTAATTGAAACACTGACTCTGGGTTCTATTTGAGTTGAGTAAAGAATTCGTGATTTTTTTCAGTGATGCACTATCGAATGGATTGGAATGTGTTTTAATGTAAGAATGTAAAGTGATAGTTTATGCTTTCAGATGGTTAAAGTCTCATTAAAAGAATTGTTCGAAGAGTGAAGTAGAGTCGGCCGCTAGTATGTCTGTGTTGAGAAATTGATGACATCATTTGTTCGACGAAAAATGTCATGTGCTTCTTGATTCCAAGAGTATAAAGTATCTAATGTTACAAAAAAATCTGAAAATTAAGACAACGTTGATGGCTTCAACTATTGAAAGATTATGAATAGTTAATGATTAACCTTTGGGGAAGTAGATATAGTTGCATATGCTTGAATGGAAAGCCTTTGTTCATTTTGTGGGTGTTGGTTTCATGATTAATCTTATTTGATGGAAGTCTGAATTTAGCTAAACTAAAAGCAAAACTGATGTTTTCTTTGCAAGATTGAGAACTTCAAAAATGTGATAGTGAGTGGTAAACTAAACGAGTACAGTGTGAAACGACTTTCATTTTGATTTCTATTATTACTACTCCGAGATAGAATTCGTGTAATGAACTTTCCAAAGCTTATGCAGAAAATGTTGTACTAAACCTAGTAGTAGCTCGTTTGTTAGAAAATGTTGTACTAAACCTAGTAGTAGCTCGTTTGTTCATTCAGGGAGTAATAAATATGTAATTATTTGAAGAGGATCTCCTGATGATCGAGAATATAATCTGAGTACTCAGTTGCATCTTGGCAATGTAATTCATCTTTAGATTGACGGTAGCCTAAGAGAGTAATTCAGATATTTGACGATATGCTTCGACACTGTGTTTTAGAGTTCAAAGGTGATTGGAAAGAGATATACGAGGTGGAATTGACTTGTAATGCTGAGGAAAAAGGTGAAAACGATTCATGAAAGTTGAAAGCAACTTCAGACTGACATAAGTGGTATACAGATTTGAAAATTTAAGATATTGGATTCCAGATCGATGACAGAGTGCTTCTGGAAGTATTGCCCTTGAAGAAGAATCTTCGATGGGGTAGAGGAAACTATGAGAACATTACCCTAATCTCTTTTATGGTAAGATTTTTGGGGATGAAAATCCCTAAGGGGAAAGAGTTGTAACAACTCGGTTTTGGGTCTACTCAGAATAGTGGTTTTGGGACCAAAAAATTTTACGTAGAAATATTTATTTCTATTATATTTTTATGGTCTACAAATTTATGAAATGATTTTGTGAAAATTTCGTTTGAAAATTTTGACGTTTGGGCACTCAATTTAGTCAAAAGGACTAAATTGTAAAAAGTGCAAAAGTTGAGTTCTACATGCTAGAGGTGTCTAATTATTATGAAATTTTAAATTGGAGGTCTTTAAATGGTAATTAGACCATTGTTAAGTTGTTGGACAAAAATGGACATGGTTAGGTATGTTTCTAAAGTTTTTCATTAAGGGCATTTTAGTAATTTGGTAATTAAATGAATTAAAAAGCCAAATTAAAAGCTAATTTTTTATCATCTTCTACCCCATGGCCGAATGTACCAAGAAAAAACAATGGATAGGGTTTTTCAGGCTTTCAAGCTCGATTGTAAGTCTGTTCTAGCCCCGTTTTTAATAATTTTTATGTTTTTGAAATCCCCGTAACATGATCTATCTATTTCTACCACTAATTTAAGAAATAATCAAGGTCTAAAATTTTAACCATGATGGATATTTGTGTAAGGTCTAAAATTTTAACCATGATGGATATTTGTGTATTTTGATGTCTAATGGTAGGAAATGTATGTTTGGTGTATGATAAACGACTTTTGCTAAGTGATTTTCGATGAAAAAGCCTAAAAAGGACTTATTTGTAAAAAGTTGTGAAATGGGTGTTAAAATGAAAATAAAAGAAAAATGTGGGCTACTATAAGCATGTATAAGGTTTGGCTAGGCATGGGTGTTGAAGAAATTGAGTACATTTCATTTTACGAGCCTAGGGACTAAATTGTAAAAAAGTCAAACTTTAGGGGCAAAAATATAATTTTTGGAATAATATGATTTTGGGCTGATTTGAATAGTATAATGATTAAAAGATTTTAAATGTGATATTATAGATCAAGAAAAATGAGGTACAGAATTAGAATGGGTGAAAAACGAGTATTTGACGGTCAAGTCCTTTTCGTCATTTTTATGTTGAGGTAAGTTGGTATGTTAAATAAGCATTAAATCATATATGTATAAATGCTTAATTGGTATAATTGTGGTAAATGCTATATTATTGAAATGAAATGTGAATGCTATCGAGTACGATACTACAGAAATGACCGACAGAGATTCGATACTGCGAAAGTCCCGATTGAACCATAGGAATAGATGGGATACAAATGTCATGACAGTAGGGTTATTGCGATACGTGTAAGACCATATCTGGGATATGACATCGATATGAGACTTTGTGTAAGACCATAGCTGGGCTATTGTCATTGATACGAGATTACATGTTAGACCATGTTTGGGATATGGCATTGGTACGGTACTGTGTGTACGAGATCCCAAGTATCCTTTAGTATTCCAAGTGGTTCAACGAGAAATTCAATGGGTATGTCAAAAAAGAGGAAGAGCATGTGAGTATTACGAATTAGCACATGTATGTACATAAGTTTATAAGCATTGACTTCATGACATTTTGAGTTCATGGTTTCCGCGAGAATGTTTTTGTGAAAGCCTTGTGATTATTGGTCCACGCTTGTGATGTATGAAATACATGGTAAATTCGGTTGGCGATCGTGTAATTGGCTTTCGAGCCAAATTGAGTTATGATATAGCATGTTTCGTTCACATAAATTGTGATTTATCAGATATGAGCTTTAAACAATTAAAAGATGTTAAAATATATGCTTGAAAAGTGAATACTCATAATTAATGTGTTTGTCTATTATGAGGTTTGAAATGATTGGTTGATTGTGGTAATCGATTATAATTGAGAGATTACTGTTGTTAGGCTAAAGTCAAGACATGTTAAATTATGCTTGCAAATTGATATAACAAACAATGTGACTGAATAATTTATAACTATGAGGTTTATAGCAATTTATACTATTTTGTTTTGTGTTTATATAGTAGACCTGGTATGTAACATCCCGAAATAGGGCCTAGTCGAAACAGTGGTTTCGGGACCACAAATCTGACATTGAAATATTTATTTTATGATTATTATGAGGTCTAGAATATGAGAAGATGCATGTGTTAAAGTTTCATGAAGAAATTCTATGAGTAAGGTGTCCAATTGGAAAATAATGACCAAATTGAATAAATTTAAAAACTTGGATTCTAGAGGCAATTTGTATGAAATTGTTTTAGATTATTAATTAGAAGGTTTTAAAGAGAAATTTGCCCAATTTCTAAGTTTTTGGACAAAAATGGGCATGTTTGCATGAAATTTGAAAGAAAGGGCTTGAGGGCATTTTGGTCATTTGGCTAATTACTGAAATAAAATGGGAAAAATAAGTCAAAAATCAGCTCATTCTCTTCATGTTGCTACTGAAATTTTATGGTTCTCCATAGCTAGGGCTTCCAAGCTTTCTAAGCTCAATAGTAAGTGCTCCCAAGCCTTGTTTTTAATGTTCTTCGTATTTGTGAAATCTCGATAACTTACTCTCTCTATTTCTACCCATATTTCATGCTAGGGTTCATGTTTATAAATTTTCCCATGCATGAGTTACATGTATTTTGATGGTTTATGGAGGAATATCAAAGTTTAAAAGATGGTAAACAACTTTTACTAAGTGATTTTCTCATGGAAATGGCTTTAGGGACCATTTTGTAAAAGTTGTAAAAATGGGTAGAAAGATAAGAAATAATGGAAAAATGTGGGCTGCCATAAGAGGAAAGAACATTCAGCTAGGCTTGGGTAAGGTAGAAATTGCATGCATTTCATTATACGAGCCTAGGGACTAAATCGTAAAAATGTGAAAGGTTAGGGGCTAAACGATCATTTGGACCGGGGGTGAAATTTAGACTCGAAAAGTATAATGTGAGGTGTTAATGATTCATTTTTATTGTTGTAGACCCCGAGAAACAAATTCTAGAGGTCGATCGAGGAAAACAAAAGGTTTCGGAATAATCGAAACACGATACCGGAACGAGTACCAGGTAAGTTTGGATAACTTAAAGTAAACTCATAATATGCCTAATTGCATGATTTATGAATGTATGCTAATTGTATTTGATGATGGCATGAAAATCCATGAAATGCATCTTTGACAAATGATTTATTGGAAAATGTCTCGATTGAGGTTAAAAAAGGAGTTCGATGGATAAACCATGATTGACATGTGAATTGAGATCCTACATGTGTTGCAAAAAGGATTTAGCCTGGACGGGTAATCCAATGATCTCAAGTATGAAAAGGATCTAGCCTGGACGGGTGTTCCTTGAGTGATCGAGCCTCCCGAAGAATATGTGTGCATTATGGATTTAGCACGAACAGGTAATCCGATTAGTGTCTGAATTTAGCCTAGACTGGTAATTCAGATCCGAGCTCATTAAGGGTGTTTGTTGTTACAAGGGATTTAGCCTAGATTGGTAATGCTCACATCACCTTATGAGTTTACATTACGGAGGATTTAGCCTGGACTGGTAATCCCACCGTAAGATGTGAGGTTCGCGGGAGTGCATACATGAAATGATCGCTCTTATGACTTGACGGTAAATGGATAATCTATCGAGAATTTCGAGAAACTTAACCGGATAATAGGAGATATGCATAAATGGAAATGTTGAATGATGAGCTCATCTAAGATTAATTACATGGTGCATTGTTATGTGACTAACTTGTTGATTTAGTGCATGTGATAGGGAAACCATTCCATTCTTGTTGAATTTATTGCCTAATATGGTTGTATGCTAATTAAACGGTAAGTTTACTTTCCAGTTATTCGAGCTTACAAAGCATGTAAATGTTTACCCTTCTCTTTTTCCCTATCTTACAGAGCTCGAGGACTCGTAAAGATTGGAAGACGGTTGGAGAGTCAACACACTATCAACTAGTCCAACTTTGGTATATAGACACTTTTATTTTGTTTAATGGCATGTATAGAGCTTTTGTTTATATTGTTATATGTGTCATTTGATTTTCCAAAATGAAGGCATGTAAAGGTATACACATCCATTTGTAAATGGCCATGGGAATTGGCTCATTGTGATGTAGGTTACGACCTACAAATTTGTGCATGTTTATGTCTAAATGTTCTTGCGATATTTAAATATGGCATGTCACAATTAGGCTTAAGTAATATGACCAAATTACATGGGATGGCTTAGCCATAATTGGAAATGAGTTACAATAATGAGCTAATCTTAAAAGTGTTATAAGGAATAGAAATCCTTAATACACGGGAAATAGCCTAGCATGTGTAAAACCTATGAAATGAGGTTTACATGAAATAAGGTTTATCAAGGTCTTTTAAGTATATAATCAGGCCTTACTATGTATTATGGAAACCTATAAGTGAGAATAGATGATAGAGGGTGACCACAGGCTTGGAAAATAGCCTAATAAGGTCTACACAGGTAGATACACGGGCGCGTGTCCAGGCCGTGTGTGACACACGGATCGCCCTATGGGCGTGTGGTATGGCCGTGTGTCCTCTGTACCTAAAATTTTGAAGTCAGAATGCATGATAGTAAACACACAGTTAGAGACACGGCCGTGTGTCTCAACCGTGTGGAGGGTACGGCCTAGTACACTGGCGTGTGTCTTGGCCGTATGCCCCTATATGCATGCTGACGTCACAAATAGTATGCTCGAGTTTTTGGACACGGGTGACCACACGGGCGTGTCTAGGCCGTGTGAAGGACATGGGCCAGAGACACGGACGTGTGCTTGGCCGTGTGGAAACCCTTGTAGGTTTGAAATAGAAAATAAATTCAATTAATTCCACACGGGTAAGGGGCACGGGCGTGTCCCAAAGCACATGGGCGTGTGTATTGCCTTCACACGGGCGTGTGAGGTTTTACCTTGAAAATTTTCATGAACTTTCGTAAGTTCTCGGTTTAGTCCCAAATCGTTTTCAATGTGTGTTATGGCCTCGTAGTCCCATAATAGGGACATTAAAATGAAATTTGATTGATTTTATATTGGAATGAAATTTTACAACCCGTATTTCCCGAAAATGTTTGAGTACACGTCTAGTAACGCCTCGTATCCGGTCCTCGTCTTGGGTATGGGTAAGAGGTGTTACATGGTAAATGATTGGTAAGAGTTGCTTATTATGTTCGTACAGACTTACTAAGCTATATAGCTTACCCCCTTCCTTTCCCATGTTTTATAGTGCCGTCAAGCTAGCCCGGGTTGGAGATTGCCAGAGATCCTATCACACTATCAAGCTATCATTTTGGGTATTGATGAATTCAAGTATTTTGAGTTTCTGGCATGTATAGGGACTTGGTCTTTTGGTCATATGTGTTGGCTTATAATGGTTCATGGTTCATTATGTATATAGCCTTGGAAGTTGGTTAATGTTGGTTATGAGTATATTTATATTAATGTCATTTGTGAGTGTGGAAACTTGCATAATTTGATGTAGAAAGGTTGATGTTTTAAGCATGATTAATAATGGTATGAGAATGACATGTTATTTTCTTGGTTGTGGTTGTTTAGTTGCTCTTACATGCTTGAATTTGTGCCATGTGATGTTATGTAAATGTATGCAAGTGAGGGTGGCAAAATGGGTTCGTAAATAGCCTTGTTTTTGTCCATACAGATAGACACACAGGCGTGTGTCTAGGCCGTGTGTGACACACGGTCAGCCCCATGGATGTGGGATCCAGCCGTGTGTCCTCTGCACCTAAATTGTTGCAAAATAAAATGCTCAGCATCGAGCACACTGGTATGAGACACGGCTGTGTGTCTCAACCGTGTGAAAGGCACAGCCTCGGGACACGGGCATGTGTCTTGGCCATGTGACTTCAATTTATTCTTGGGTGACAAACAGAGAGTTACACGAGTTAGGGATACAGACGTGTGTGACCACACGACCTAACCACATGGGCGTGTCTTAAGCCATAGGGGCGTGTGACCCTGTTTCAGCAAAAATTTTCCAAGTGTCGTAAAATTTTCTAAGGTTCTCGTTTTTGTCCTGAACTGCTTCCAAAGTACGTTTTCGGCCTCGTAGGCTCATGTTAGGGACTTTATGCTCGATTTCAAAATTTTTAATTTTGATAAAAATTTATGACCCAAAAATGTATGTTTGCTTATGTTTAAGTCCGGTAATGCCTCATACCCTGTTTCGGCGTCGAACATGGGTAAGGGATGTTACATGAAATGATAATGTCTTGAAAAAATATTGCATGATTCGCTCATCTATGTTTACTTGCTGTATATGAGAATTTTGTGACTAACATATTTGATTAATTACATGTGTTTAGGCAATTTTGCCAAGTTGATGGAAAACATGACCTTGTATGCTTAGATTTAATAAACGAGAATGGCAAGTTTAGTTTCCGTTATATGAACTTACTAACCATGTAAAGCTTACTCCGTTTTATTTTCCCCTATTTTATAGTGTAACACCCCTAACCTGTATCCGTCGCCAGACTAGGGTTAAAAGGCATTATCGGACATATCGGAACAATTCGCAGTCATTTCATAATCAGCATAGCATCAAAGTCACACCTCATTATAGAGTCCCTTACGTAGGTCAACGAGACCTTAAACGTGCTTTAGAAAGGGGTTGGGACTAAATCGAGCTCATACAAAATTTTTTGAAACTTAAACATTTTTCAAAGTTATAAAGGTCACACACCTGTGTGAGCAGGCCATGTGCCTCACATGGCATTAGACACACCCGTGTGTCTAGGCCATGGCAAAATAGGGCATATATACTGACTTGTCCACATGGCCATAAGACACACCTGTATGCCAGGCCGTGTGAAAATTAGGGAGGTTACTGACTTTGGTCACACGATCGACCACACGCCCATGTGCCAGCTCGTGTGCCACACACGACCGCTAGACACACCCGTGTGTCTAGGCCGTGTCAAAACTGTAGGGTATACTGAATTTAAATCATAGGGTGCCCCAGGAGACACACGGCTGTGCAACATACCTGTCTCTCGCACACAGCTGAGACACACGCCTGTGTCTCTACTCGTGTGGACAAAAATAGGCCATTTACAAGGCCAAAATGCCACCCTTTAAGGGTCATCTTTACAAGTATCAAAATCAATTCATTTCATACCAAATATTCAACCAATTCATAACCAAAACTTACACCATTCATGACATATCATTATCAACAATTTCATGCTTGTAATCCATTCCAAATCATGCCAAATCCTAAGCCAAAAATCATACCAAAATATATGATTCATAATCTCAATTTACTTCATTCATTCTCATGCTAAAATATTATCAAATTCCAAAATAGGCATATACTAAAACTTACCAAATTGACCAATTCACTTGGCCATTCAAGAGTGCATCAAAACATATACCAAAATTCATTCATAATCACATCCATAATCAAGCCATATCACATGGCTAGATATACACATTACAAAACATATTCAAATACTTCTAGCCTATACATGCCATACTTCAATATATACATTTTCAAAAGGTACCCAAATAGAATTCGATAGTGTGGTAATGATCCTCTACGATCCTCGAGCTTTTGGTAGCTTTGATATCTATAAAACAGTTGAAAACACACACAAAGTAAGCTTTCAAAATCTTAGTAAGACATATACAAATAAACTCATCATATAACACATTTTCAAACCATTTCATTCATGTAGTTCATGGAAAAACATAATCACATATCCATAATTCTCATATAACTCATTTGTTCATAAGCCACTTACACATAATACGTTTCATACTCATATAATTTATACCTATTTCATATGTCCACATATAAACACATATACTTACCTTTCAATCATAATCATAATATACAATTCAAACGTACCTAAATTTGAGTAAACATTCTCATATTCATTCATTTCTTGGAATGCCAATTGAACCGTTCAGAATCAATAATGATACTCGGATAGCTCAGAAAGCTCGTACAATGCCAACATCCTAGACGTGGTCTTACGTGTAATCAAATATCGATGCCACTATCCCAGACAGGGTCTTACACGTAAATCATAAGTCGATGCCAACGTCCCAGACGTAGTTTTACATAAAAACACATATCATATCCTATGTCATGACATATGTATCCTCACTATTTCTATGGTTCGTACAGGGCTTTTCGGACGTCGAAACACTGTCGATACTTTTACAATTTTAGATATTTAACTTCCAAAGCCATTCATTTCATTTCAATAGCATATAAGCATAAATAAATCGATTGAAACACATTTATTTGTATATCGACTTGCCTCGTATGAAAATAAACAGAAACGAGCAACTATTCAATGACTTTCGTTTTCCCCTGATCTAATTCTGTTTTCTTTGGTTCTTGATCTAAACACATTCAAATTTAACTCTTTTGTTCAACAAATCATTCAATTCAATCCATATACACATATTTAGGGCATTTTACAAATTAGCCCTCATATTTTCACATTTTAGTCCCTAATTCACAAAATCACAAAATACACAGAAATTCCATACACACTTGCTTAGCCGAATATACATGGTGTTCATGTAAGCCTACACATTTCATTTATTTCACATTTTAGTCCCTCAAAATCTCATTTTTACAATTTAACCCATATTACAAAAATTCATCAAAAATTCAAAGACAAAACATGTTAACCCAATACATAGCTTTCATTTACTATCATCAAACTTCATAAAACTCATAATTTAATCAATGGCTCAACTCAAAATCATTAAAAAAAATCAGAAATTGAGACATGGGCTTGATACAACTCTAAGCAACGATCACAAAAACGTATAAATTATCAAAAACCGATCAAAAACACATACCTTAATTCAATCTTAAAGAGTCGAAACCCTAGGACTCTTTTCTTTCTTTTTCTTTGATGAATTCGGCTAGGTGATGTTAAAATGATAAACAAAATTCATTTTGCTTTACTATAAAAACCATAATTATAATAATTACTAATTTAACCTTTATAATTAAACATATAATTCATATTCATTAAGGCCATTAATGTCCACTCAATAATTCAATGGGTTATTATCCACATAAGGACCTCTCAATTAAAAAGCCGTAGCAAATAGGTACTTTTAACATATGGAACCTCACTTTTGCATTTTACGCGATTACGTCTTTTTATCAAATTAAGCACACAAACGATTAAAATTTTCATACGAAACTTTCACAGATATTAATTCACATATTTTAAGCATAGAAATAATATTAAAATATTTTTCTAACTCGAATTTGTGGTCCCTAAACCACTACTATGACTAGGGTCTAAACCGGGCTATTACATATAGTGCTCGAAAGCTCGCGGAGGTTGGAGGTCGTTAGAGCATCATCACACTATCCACTAACTCATTTTGGGTATATATATAGTAAAAATCATTTTTGTATGATGGCATGTATAGGCTAACTTGGCCATAGATGGCTTAAATATGTGGTTTGTAATCTAGCCATTGGAATGGCTAGTAATGGTTGTTTTTGACATACTTGTAATGTCATACTATGGTAGCTATATACATGTTAAATAGTTGTTCAAATTATGCCTATCATATGAAATATATGAAGGTGAGATTATAAACATGTGTACATGTAATGATATGCCATGTTGAATGATAGAGTTTTCTTAATTTGAATGCTTAAAATGGTTGGTATTTGGATGGAAGTTTAAGTGCAGGTCATTGGTGTGAATTTGGGTGAGAAATGAAGCTAGAAATTGCTTTATTTTGTCCACACGGGCTTGTGTCTAGACCATGTGTGACATATGGCCTGGTACATAGGCATGTGGTTAGGCCGTGTGTCCCCTGCATCTTAAATTTTGAGAAACAGAATGCTCAAAATTTAGCACAAGGGCAGAGACACGGGCGTGTGTCTCAAATGTGTGTGCTACACGGCCTAGAACATGGGCGTGTGTCTCAGTCGAGGCCATCCTATACAAAGCAATTGATATCGGTGAAGTCTCAGGTACTAAATCGATTGAAAACTCCACTTTTCTGACTGGTGGTAACCTTGACAACTCTTCCGGGAACACGCCTGGATATTCAAAAACTATCGACACTAATTTAATTTTCAATTCAAACATCTTTGTATTAAACACAAAAGCAAGATAAGTTTCACGACCTTTCCTTACATACTTCTGAGTAGACATAGATGAAATCATAATAGGTAATCCATTTGATTCATCGGTTTTAACCCAAAGAACCTCACCATTTTCACATTTTGATTCAATAGTTTTCTGTCTACAATTTACTATGGCATCATGCAATGTCAACCAGTCCATACCCAAAATAACATTGAATTCATCAAATGGCAACAACATTAAGTCAGCCAAAAAAATAGTGACCTCGAATCGTCAAAGGACAATTCTTGCAAACTTTATCAACTAGTACATACTTGCGTAAGGGGTTTGACTCTTGAATCACAAATTTAGTAGACTCAACAGGCAAACTCTTACTAGATGCCAAATTCACACAAACATAAGAATGAGTCGATCCAGGATCAATTAGTGCAATAACATTAGAATCATAAAGAGAAAATGTACCAGTAATCACATCGGGAGGCGACGCATCCTCACGAGCATGAATGGCATATGCTCTAGCAGGTGCTCTAACTTTAGATCTCAAAGTTGTATCCTTCATTCCACCTTTACTGCTAGTTCCATTTCTGGTATTTCTTGGTGGTCTACCTCTATTGATAGTATTACTTAGCCTTGCACTTAAAAATTTTTCTTTCTCAGCCATCTCAGGGCAGTCTCAGATAAAATACTCTTAAGAACCACACTTGAAACAAGCTCGGTCATTCATCCTACATTCACCGAGATGTCTTATTCCACAATGTTAACATTCGAGTCTGTTAGACCATACATTACCCACACTTGCCATTGAAGTAGCTTGAGATTTAAAACTCAAATATTGCTTCCTACAGTCTCTGTGCGAATACCCAGTTGATATATTCGAACGAGAATTCATTTCTCTATATTTCTTTGACTGAGATTGAAATGACTTACTCATCGGCCTTTTTCGTGCATTTCTAGCCTCACTCTTGGCTTTTCTTTTCTCTTTGCTTAGTTCTTCGGCTTTGTAAGCTCTTTCAACCAATACAACAAATTCCTTTAGTTCCAAGATTCTAACTAACAGTTGGATATCCTTATTCAGCCCATCTTCAAACATTTTGCACATAATAGCCTCGGAGGAAACACACTCTCGGGCATACTTACTAAGCCTTACAAATTCTCGCACATATTCTGTCACTAACATTCGGCCCTGTTTCAGTTCAAGAAATTCCTTACGCTTCTGATCGATGAACCGCTGACTAATATACTTCTTTTAGAACTCCTTTTGAAAGAACTCTTATGTAACCCTCTCTCTTGGTAACACAGATACTAGTATCTTCCACCAGTGATATGCTGTGTCCCTCAATAATGATATGGCACACTACAAACATTCTTTGGGTGTATATGATAATTTATCAAATACCCTGATAGTTTTCTCAAGCCAGAACTCAGCTCTCTCAGGGTCATCATCTACATTAGCCCTGAATTCCTCAGCCCTTTGCTTTCGAATCTTATCAACTAGAGGCTTATTCTATCTTACCAAATCCACACCTTAAGGAATTACGGGAATCGATTGGGGGTAAGAAGGGGGTGAAGGATGTTGAGCATTCAGATTTGTTCGAACAAACTCTGAATACCACTCATTAATTATATAGAGGAAGGCTTCCCTAGCCCCTACTCCTTGACTAATCGTCGGAGGTCTATTTTTAGATAACGCTACCTTTTGAGCAGGAGCCAGCACATTACTTTCTACATCATTAGCTACAGCTCGGTCGGGATCCATTTACTATATAAAAACACAGTTTAAAATTGTTAGGAGTCATCACACTATCACAATTTATATATGGTATGTATAGCTAGACTCTTACACACGCTACATTAGTCTGAGAATCGACTAAACCGTAGCTCTAATACCACTAAATGTAACACCCTTTACCTATATTCCATGTCGAAACAGGGTACAAGGCATTACCGGAGTTAACACATGAACTTTCATACAATTTCGAGTTATCAATTTGCGTCCAAATTAAAACCTTTTGCAATTACTCAAAAGTCCCTACTACAAGCCTACGAGGCCCAAAACATACTTTGGAGGCGGTTTGGGACTAAACTGAGAACTTTAGAAAATTTTACAACACTTAGAAAATTTTTCACTAAACAGAGGTCACACGCCCGTGTGGATAGGGAACACATCCGTGTGGGCAGGCCGTGTGGTTACACACGCCCGTGTCCCGAACCCGTGTAACTCTCTGTTTGTCACCCAATAAACAAATTGAAGACACACAACCAAGTCACATGCCCGTGTGCTAGGCTATGTGGTCGAATTAAAATTTATGATTTTTCATAAAATAGGTGCAGACTTCACACGCTTGTGCTTGAGGCCATTTCATCCACACGGTTGAGACACACGCTCGTGTCTCTACCCGTGTACTCAATTATAAGCACTTTGTTTTGAAAGTTTAGGGTGTAGGGACACACGACCTAAACACATGCCCGTGGGGTAGGCTGTGTGTCGTACACTGCCTAGACACATGCCCGTGTGTGTACCCGTATGGGCAGAAATAAGGCTATTCACCAAACCATTTTGCCACCTTTTGTTGCACACACCTACACAACTCAACATGACACCAATCCAAATATTTACATAAAACCAATTCAGCCACAACTAAGACTTTAACACATCGTTCACATGCTACCATTTATCATACACAAAAATTGTAACAGTCTGATTTTGACCCTAGTCAGAATAGTGGTTTTGGGACCACATATTCGAGACAAAAAAATATTTTAATATTATTTTCTGTGCCTTTTATAAGTGCATTGACATGTGTGAAAGTCTCGTGTGAAAATTTAACTATTTTTGTGGTTAATTTGCTAAAGGACCGAATCGCGTAAAATGTAAAATCTGGGTACTAGTTGATAAAGTACTTATTTGATGTGGCTTTTTAAGTATGAAGCCCTTATGATGCAATTTGACCGTTGTACTAATGCATGGTCAAGTATATACATTAGTAGGTGGATTTGTATGTGTTAATAATAACGACAAAGTTGGTAAATGGTATATAACGTGTAATAAAATAAAACAAACATATTTCATCCATTTTTCTTCAGTTTTCATCTACCGAAAATAGGAAAGAAAAACCTAAGTTGAAGAACTTTAAGTTTCGACACTCATTTTGGCTTAACTTGGGTATGTTTTTGTTTCGTTTTTGATCATTTCTACGTTTTTGAGATCATTGCTTTGTGTTTTATAAAACCCATACCTCAATTTCTAATTTTTGTGATGATTTTGAAATGTGCCATTGATGAAACTATCAGTTTTATGATGTTAGTAGATGAATTATGGAAGCTTGATGTTGGGTTTAAATGTTTTGTCTTTGGATTTTTGATGAAATTGAGTATCTTGGGCTAAATTGTGAAAATTTTATTTTGAGGGACTAAAATGTGAAATAAGTGAAATGTGTGGACTAGTATGAGTACTAGGAGGATTCGGCTAAGCTTTTAAATATGCAAATTTTGTGTTTTTTGTGAATTAAGGACAAAAGTGTCAAAATGTGAAAATATGAGGGCCATTTTGCAAAATACCCTAATTGTGTGTATATGGACTATTTTGAATGATTTGGTGAATAAAAGGATTAATTTTGAATACTTATAGATCAAGAAAAGAGGAATTTGGATTTAGATCGAGGGAAGTTGAAGATTATAGAATAAATGTTCGAGTCGACGACTTCGAGTACGAGGTAAGTTTGTACATGATAAATGATGTTAAAGTTATGTGCTAATGCGATTACAATGCATAAATTGTATAGATATTTGATAATGGTTTGAGTACGATGATATTCAACTATGCTTAGCACTAAGTGTAAAATTTATTACATATAGCTTTGGGCTACAAATGGCACTAAGTGTGCGAGTTGGAATAGCTTCGGCTATATAAGGCACTAAGTGTGCGATACCGACTTAGCCTCGATTAATTGAAATGGCTCTAAGTGTGCGGAATCATTTTAGCTACAGCTAACCTTTACAGCACTATGTGTGTGAAGTTAATGTATGAATAATTTATGGGAAGTTTTGATATACTGTATGAATAATTTACGGGAAGTTTTGATATACTCAAATAAAAGGTGAGAAAAAAAGTAAATAAATATGGGAAGATCTAGTTATGTACGATACCTTTGTGGTAGACGATTTTATATAGATGAAGTTCATTGATTTGTTATGTACATATGGATTGGGTTGGAATAGATTTGATAGATGATTTGAGAATTCATATATACTTATGTGTTGATGTTTTATGTTTTATATATTGTTAATGATTATAGTACGAGCTTACTAAGCTTTTGAAAGCTTACTTTGTGTGTGTTTACATTGTGTTATAGATATCGAAGCTACTGCAAGCTCGGGGATCGTCAAGGATCGTCACCACACTATCGAATCTTAATTCGGTACTTTTGAAAATACATATTTTTGAAGTATGGCATGTATAGGCTAGTAGTGGTGGAATAGTGTTTTGTGATGTTTATACTTAGCCATGTGATTTGGCTAAGTTGTGTTTGAACTTATAGTTGATAATGGTTTACGGTAGGAGATGTTTTTATGCAAGCATAGTATGTTTAAATGGACAAAAGAAATGGTAAATGATGGTAAGATTTGGTATATTAGTATGGGTTTGAATGATGTATGGAAGAAAATAATTTGATATGAATATACCCATGTTTGGCATAAAAAGGTAAGGTTTATAAGTATGGAATTTTGGTGACTATTATCTGTTATGAAAGAGTCATGTTTTGGTGTTGAAATTGGCTGAAATGGTGATATAAATATGCTTGTTTCCTTGGCATGTAGGATGGCCAAATTGGGGTGGCCAATTGGCTATTCTAATGGCCTGTTTTTGTCCACACGGTAGAGACACAGGCTTGTGTCTCAGCCGTGTGTGACACACGATAATGTTGCACAGTCTTGTGTATATTGGAGTACCGTATAGTTGTAAGTTAGGTTCATACACGGGCTAGACACACGGGCGTGTGGTCTGGCCGTGTGACCCTTATTGGTATGATGATGTCACGAATAGAATACCCCCTATCTTTGGCATGGCCTAGCACACGACCAAGACACGGGCGTGTGCATAACACACGGGCCGGACACACGGGCTTGTGGTCTGGCTGTGTGAGCAAGTTAGTAGCTATGCCCTATTTTGCCACTGTTTTGACACATGGGTGTGCCTTGACCGTGTAAGGCACACGGCCTGTTTACACGGGAGTGTGACCTTTTCAAAGTAGAAAACTTTTATATGTTATTAATTTGGTCTCGAATGTATGATTAAGCATTGTATACTCAATTTTATATGAATATTAAATGTGAATGAATGACTTTTAGTAGTAATTGAAATGATATTTGATGTATGGTGATTTGATTTGAGTAATAAGTCTGGTAATGCCTCTTAACCTATTCCGGCGACGATTACGGGTTAGGGGTGTTACATTTTATTGGTATTATGGCTATGGTTTAGTCTGTTGTAGGACTTCCATAGCGTATGTGAGTTTAGCTATACATGCCATATTTATGAACTGTGATAGTGTGATGAATCCTGAAGTTGAAATGTGCTTTTATATAGCAAATGGATCCCGAAAGAGCTGTAGCAGACGATGTTGAAAGCAATGCGCCTGCTCCCTCACAAGAGATGGTGCAAGCTGATTCTCGACCGGCTACGAGTAGCCGTGATAGTGAGGCTAAACATGCTTTCTATCAGATGTTGAATGATTGTTTCACCCAATATATTAGAACCAATTTGGCTGTACAACAACCTCCACCCCCGAATAATCCTCTTCAAACTCTTGTTATGCCGCCAGTAAATTTGATACAGTTGAGTAGACCACCAGTTGATAAGATTAGAAAAAATGGGGCTGAAGAGTTTCGAGCTGCAACAAGTGATGATGTTGAAAAAGCTGAGTTCTGGTTAGGAAACACAGTAAGAATGTTTGATGAGTTGTCTTTGAGTCCTGAGGAATGCATAGAATGTGTTGTTTCTCTTTTGTGAGATACGGCGTATCATTGGTAGAAGACTTTGACATCTGTTGTTCTGAGTGAACGAGTTACCTGGTATTTCTTCAAAGCTGAATTTCGAAAGAAATATATCAGTTAGAGATTCATTGATCAGAAACGCGAAGAGTTTCTTGAGCTTAAACAAGGCTCAATGTCTGTCACAGAATACGAGCAGGAATTTGTAAGGCTGAGTCAATATGCTGGTGAATGCGTATCTACGGAAGCAATAATGTGTAAGAGATTTGAAGACGGCTTGAATGAAGATATTCATTTGTTATTTGGGATCCTGGAAATCAAAGAATTCGTAGTGCTTGTTGAATGAGCATGTAAATCTGAAGATCTTGGAAAAGAGCAAAGAAAGGCTGAATTTGAAGCTAGAGAGGTACGAAAAAGGTCTTCAAGCAAATCATTTCAATCTGGATCCAAGAAGTTTCGAGATGATAGCAGTCGTTTAAAGACTAGTATGGGACCTTCGACCAGAGATCGTGTTAGATCGCAATCGAATTTCAAATCTTCAGCTACATCTATTGCCAGTGTTGATAATGTAAAGAATGAAAAGCCTGAGTGTGATCAGTGTGGAAGACGACATTTCGGTGAATGCTGGGGAAAAAGTATTAACCGAGCTTGTTATAGTTGTGGTTCAAGAAATCATTTTATAAAAGATTTCCCAGATTTAGCTGAAAAAGATAATGTTCAGAATCCAAGGCAAAGCGGTAATGTTTCTCGAGGTAGACCTCTCAAAAATTTGGGAAATGTGAGCCGTAGTCAGAAAGGAACGAAAGACACAGTTATGAGATCTGAGGATCGTGCGCCTGCCCGAGCCTATGCTATCAGAGCTCACGAGGAAGCTTCATCACCAGATGTGATTATGGGTGTATTTACTCTCTATGATACTTCTGTGATTTCTTTGATAGATCCTGGATCAACACATTCATATATATGCATGAACTTAGTGAACAGTAAGACTTTGTTTGTAAAGTCTACTGAATTTGTATTTAAAGTTTCAAACCCCCTAGGCAAATGTGTTCTAGTTGATAAAGTCTACAAGAATTGCCCGTTAATGTTTCGAGATAATTATTTTCTAGCTGATCTGATGTTATTTCCTTTTGATGAGTTTGATATAATTCTGAGTATGGATTGGTTAACTATGCATGATGTTGTGGTGAATTGCAAACGGAAAACTATTGATTTGAGGTGCAAGAATGATGAAATAGTTAGAATTGAATCTAGTGATTTGAATGGAGTATCCGCTGTGATATCTTCAATGAAAGCTTTAAGTATTGTGAGAAAGGGTTGTGAAGCTTATTTTGCATATGTGATTGATTCAAGAGTGTCAGAAAAAAAGGTTGGATTTGTGCCTGTTGTTTGTGAGTTCCCTAATGTGTTTCCTGAAGAACTTTTAGGATTACCTCCGATTAGAGAAGTAGAGTTTGGCATTCAATTGGTACCCGGTACTACTCTGATTTTAATAGCTCCATATAGAATATCCCCGACTGAAGTGAAAGAATTAAAGACTCAGTTGCAAGAGTTGACCGATCAAGGATTTGCTAGACCGAGTTTCTTACCTTAGGGTGCTCCGGTTCTATTTGTGAAAAAGAAAGATGGTACAATGAGAATGTGTATTGACTATCGTCAGTTGAATAAAGTGACTATCAAGAATAAATATCCCCGGCCCCGAATTGATGATTTGTTTGATCAGTTGAAAGGAGCTGCTGTGTTTTCGAAAATAGATATAAGATCAGGCTATTATCAGTTGCGAGCGAAAGACTCAGATATTCTGAAAACTACTTTCAGAACAAGGTACGGTCACTATGAATTCTTAGTTATGCCTTTCGGATTGACTGAAAACTACTTTCAGAACAAGGTACGGTCACTATGAATTCTTAGTTATGCCTTTCGGATTGACTAACACACTTGTTATTTTCATGGATTTGATGAATAGAATTTTCAGACCGTATTTAGATCAATTTGTTATAGTATTCATTGATGACATATTGATTTATTCACGAGATGAATCTGAATATGCTGAGCATTTGAGGATAGTATTACAGACTTTGAGAGATAAACAGTTGTATGCAAAATTCAGTAAATGTGAGTTCTGGTTGCAAGAAGTTGGTTTCCTGGGTCATATTGTATCAGCCTCTAGTATTCGAGTTGATTCGACCAAAATTTTCGCTATTTTGGATTGGAAACCTCCGAGGAATGTATCTGAAGTCCGTAGTTTTTTGGGACTTGTGGGCTATTATAGAAGATTCGTGAAAGGTTTTTCGATGATCGCAACTCCGTTAACAAAACTGCTTCAGAAAGATGTGAAGTTTGAGTGGTCTGAAAAGTGTCAGAACAGCTTTGATTAGTTGAAAGCTTTGTTGACTGAAGCTCCGGTATTAGTACAACCTGAATTGGGTAAAGAATTTGTGATTTACAATGATGCTTCATTAATTGGTTTGGGATGTGTTCTAATGCAAGAAGGAAAGGTTATTGCCTATGCTTCGAGACAGTTGAAGCCGCACGAAAAGAATTATCCAACGCACGATTTGAATTATCCAACGCACGATTTTGAGTTAGCTGCGATTATGTTTGCCTTAAAGATTTGGTGCTATTATTTGTTCGGTGAGAAATGTCATGTGTATTCAGATCATAAGAGTTTGAAGTATCTGATGACTCAAAAAGACTTAAATCTGCGACAGAGAAGATGGTTAGAACTGTTAAAAGATTACGAACTTGTGATTGATTATCATCCAGGAAAAGCAAACGTTGTTGCTGATGCCTTGAGTCGAAAATTGTTGTTTGCTTTGTGTGCAATGAATACTCATTTAGTTCTGTTTGATGATGGTTCAGTTTTAGCTGAATTAAAAGCGAGACCTTTGTTGTTACCACAATTATTGAAGCTTAGAACATTGATAATGAGATTTTAGCTAAACGAGCTCAGTGTGATGTAGAGTCTGATTCAGAATTCAGAGTTGATAAATATGATTGCTTGAGATTTCGAGATCGAATTTGTATTCCGTGAAATCCAGAGTTAATTCAAATAATTCTGAGTGAAGCTCACAGTAGTCGTTTATCTGTGCATCCGGGTAGTACGAAAATGTTTAATGATTTGAAACAACATTATTGATGGTCTGGAATGAAAAGAGGTATCTCTGATTTTGTTTCTAAATGTTTGATATGTCAGCAAGTTAAAGATAAACATTAGGTGCCATCTGGTTTGCTACAACTGATTATGGTTCCAAAGTGGAAATAAGATCGAGTGACTATGGACTTTGTTTCAGGTTTGCCTCTATCTTCGAGAAAGAAAGATACAATTTGGGTTGTAGTTGATCGATTGACGAAATTAGCTCATTTTATTCCGAATCGATCTGATTACTCACTTGCTAAATTAGCTGAGTTATACATTTATGATATTTTGAAATTGCATGGTGTGCCATTGTCGATAGTGTTAGATAGAGACCCAAGATTTACAACACTATTGTGGAAGAAGTTGCAAGATGTATTAGGTACTAAATTGCACTTTAGTACTGCAAACGAATGGTCAATCTAGCAGATTATTCAGATACTCGAGGATATGTTGAGATGCTGCATTCTTGAGTTTGAAGGTACGTGGGAACAAAATTTTCCTTTGATTGAATTCGCGTGTAATAACAATTTTCAGTCAAGCTTTAAAATGGCACCATACGGGGCTTTATATGGTCGCAAATACCGTACACCTTTGTATTGGACTGAGCTCAGCGACAACAAGATTCACGGGGTTGACTTGATAAAAGAAACTGAACAGAAAGTAAAAGTAATCCGAGATAGTTTGAAAGTAGCTTCTGATTGTCAGAAATCATATGTGGATTTGAAAAGAAAAGACATTAAGTTTGAGATCAGTGGTAAAGTGTTTTTGAAAGTATCTTCATGGAAGAAAGTGCTTCGGTTTGGTAGAAAAGGAAAGTTGAGTCCGAGGTTCATCGGCCCGTATAAGATTACAGAGCGTATTGGGCCGGTTGGATATTGTTGTTGCCACCAGAATTAGAAAAGATTCATAATGTGTTTCACGTATCGATGCTTCAAAAGTACAGATCCGATCCTTCGCATGTGATTCATCTGTCTGAGATCGAAATTCAGTCTAATATTACTTACAAATAAAAGTCGATCCGAATCTTAGCTTGGGAGGTTAAAGAGTTGCGAAATAAGAAAATTTCGTTAGTACAAGTAATGTGGCATCGACATGGCACTGAAGAGGCTACATGGGAGCCTAAAGATACCATGAGACAGCAATATCAAAATCTGTTTAATGGTAAGATTTTCGAGGACGAAAATCCCTAAGGGGGAGAATTGTAACAGTCCGGTTTTGACCCTAGTGAGAATAGTGGTTTTGGGACCACATATCTGAGTCAGAAAAATATTTTAATATTATTTTCTGTGCCTTTTATAAGTGCATTGACATGTGTGAAAGTCTCGTGTAAAAATTTAACTGTTTATGTGCTTAATTTACAAAAAGGACCTAATTGCGTAAAATGTAAAAGCTGGGTGCTAGTTGATAAAGTGCTTATTTGATGTGGCTTTTTAAGTATGAAGTCCTTATGATGCAATTGGACTGTTGTACTAATGCATGGACAAGTATAGACATTAGTAGGTGGATTTTTATATGTTAATAATAAAGGCAAAGTTGGTAAATGGCATATAATGTGTAATAAAATAAAACAAACATATTTTGTCCATTTTTCTTTAGTGTTCATACACCAAAAATAGGAAAGAAAAACCTAAGTTGAAGAACTTTAAGTTTCGGCACTCATTTTGGCTTAATTGAGGTATGTTTTTGTTTTGTTTTTGATAATTTCTACGTTTTTGAGATCGTTGCTTTGTGTTTTATAAAACTCATACCTCAATTTCTAATTTTGGTGATGATTTTGAAATGTGCCATTGATGAAACTATGACTTTTGTGATGTTAGTAGATGAATTATGGAAGCTTGATGTTGGGTTTAAATGTATTGTCTTTGGATTTTTGATGAAATTGAGTATCTTGGGGTAAATTGTGAAAATGTTTTTTGAGGGACTAAAATGTAAAATAAGTGAAATGTGTGGACTAGTATGAGTACTAGGAGGATTCAACTAAGCTTGTAAATATGCAAATTTTGTGTATTTTGTGTATTTTTGTGAATTAAGGACTAAAGTGTCGAAATGTAAAAATATGAGGGTTATTTTGCAAAATACCCTAATTATATGTATATGGACTGTTTTGAATGATTTGGTGAATAAAAGGATTAATTTTGAAAACTTATAGATCAAGAAAAGAGGAATTCGTCTTTAGATCGAGGGAAGTTGAAGATTATAGAATAAACGTTCGAGTCGACAACTTCGAGTACGAGGTAAGTTCGTACGTGATAAATGATGTTAAAGTTATGTGTGAACGCAATTACAATGCATAAATTGTATAGATATTTGATTATGGTTTGCATACGATGATATTCAACTATGATTAGCACTAAGTGTGCGGTTTATTACATATAGATTTGGGCTACAAATGGCACTAAGTGTGCGAGTTGGAATAGCTTCGGCTATATAAGGCACTAAGTGTGAGATACCGACTTAGCTTCGGTTAATTGAAATGGCACTAAGTGTGCGGAATCATTTTAGCTATAGCTAACCTTTACAGCACTATGTGTGTGGAAGTTAAAGTATTAATAATTTACGGGAAGTTTTGATATACTCAAATAAAAGGTGAGAATGAAAGTAAATAAATATGGAAACATCAAGGTATGTACGATACCTTTGTGGTAGACTATTTTATATAGATGAAGTTCATTAATTTGTTATGAACATATGGATTGGGTTGGAATAGATTTGATATATGATTTGAGAATTCATATATACTTATGTGTTGATGTTTTATGTTTTATATATTGTTAATGATTATAGTACGAGTTTACTAAGCTTTTGAAAGCTTACTTTTTGTGTGTTTGCATTGTTTTATAGATATCGAAGCTACTGCACTGCAAGCTCGGGGATCGTCAAGAATCGTCACCACACTATCGAACCTTAATTCGGTACTTTTGAAAATGCCTATTTTTGAAGTATGGCATGTATAGGCTAGTAGTGGTGGAATAGTGTTTTGTGATGTTTATACTTAACCATGTGATTTGGCTAAGTTGTGTTTGAACTTATAGTTGATAATGGTTTACAGTATGAGATGTTTTTATGCAAGCGTAGTATGTTTAAATGGACAAAAGAAATGGTAAATGATGGTAAGATTTGGTATGTTAGTATGGGTTTGAATGATGTATGGAAGAAAATATTTTGATATGAATTTACCCATGTTTGGCATAAAAAGGTAAGGTTTATGAGTATGGAATTTTGGTGACTATTATATGTTATGAAAGAGTCATGTTTTGGTGTTGAAATTGGCTGAAATGGTGATATAAATATGCTTGTTTCCTTGGCTTGTAGGATGGCCAAATTGGGGTGGCAAATTGGCTATTCTGATGGCCTATTTTTGTCCACACAGGCAGAGACACGGGCATGTGTCTCAGCCGTGTGCGACACACGACCATGTTGCACGGTTGTGTGTACCTTGGAGTACCCTACAGTTGTAAGTCAGGTTCATACACATCACAAACAGAATACCCCCTATCTTTGGCACAGTCTAGCACACGGCCAGGACACGAGCGTGTGCATAGCACACGGGCTGGACACACGGGCGTGTGGTCTGGCCGTGTTAGCAAGTCAATAGCTATGCCCTGTTTTGCCACGGTTTTGACACACAGGCATTCTTGACCGTGTAAGGCACATGGCCTGTTCACACGGGCGTGTGACCTTTTAAAAGTACAAAATTTTTATAAGTTCGAAAACTTTTATATGTTATTAATTTGGTCTCGAATGTATGATTAAGCATTGTATACTTGATTTTATATGAATATTGAATGTGAATGAATGACTTTTAGTAGTAATTGAGATGATATTTGATGTATGGTGATTTTGATTTGAGTAATAAGTCTGGTAATGCCTCTTAACCTATCCCGGTAACGGTTACGAGTTAGGGGTGTTACAAACATCACATCTTTATCGACTCAAAATCAAGGAAAAACTCCACATCCATGAAAGAGATCATCATATGAATTGATTATACCAATAGTTTCCAATTTCAAATGGCCTTATACAAAATGAACTCTTAACTAATATAAGCCAACACAGTTGGCCGAATCAATTATGATACATAACAAAATGACCAAGTCCCCTATACATGCCATAACTCAAAATGTTAAAATCATTAGTACGAAAACGATTATTGATAATGTGAGTGAATGACAAGGGAAAGGACGGGGAGTAAGCTTTAAAGCTTAGTAAGTTCCTGTGCAAATAATAAGCATCATAACCATACATTTAACATACTATTAGCATAATGAAATTTGGTATGAATGTTATAAAATCTTATAGTCATACTTACTCAATCACAACCTTACCAAGGTTTCATCACATATCGAGCTCATTACATATGAGTTTTACGTACATACCTGTACCAACTTGTAACATACCATAGTCTTTTACAACTTCAACATTCCTGTTGAACACTCGGAATATTAACAGATACTTAGAAATCTTGCACAAAAGTGCCAAATATGTAGCAAAAGCTACCTCGCATCCCATATTATATATAGACTCGCTCTCGAGCTATTCACGGGCTTGCTCACACAAGCTATCAATCAAGACGTAGCTACTTAGTGCTGCTCACACAAGCTGTTAGGTATTCACAACATATGTCGAACTACCCAATAACTGGTAGGACGTACGAGACCAGCACCCGGATCACATAAACACATGGGTTCCTAGTGACATGTCACTTGTATCCTATTCTATTCTTAAGGCTCAACCGGGATTTCTCGCTTGTCGAAACTTTGTCGAATACATTTAAGAGTAAATCATACTTCATACAATATTAAAGCATTTAAAACATAAATATAACAATGCATTATTTACATACAAACTTACCTCGGTACACAATTAGTAGAATTTGACCTAATTGTCAAACACTTTGTTTTTCCCCCAATCTAGGTCCGAACCTTATTTTTCTTAATTTAATACAAAATTGTTCAATTCAGTCCAAAAATTATATTGTGAAAAACTCCATTTTTGCCCCTAATGTTTAACATTTTTACAATTTAGTCCTTAAGCTTGTAAAATGATTTTAATCTAATTTCTTCATTAGCCAAGCCTAGCCAAATCTTTATTGTACTCATACCAGCCCAAATTTTTCATTCAATCACACTTTTACTACTTATTTTATAACTTTTACAAATAAGTCCTTTTTAACATTTTTACCGAAAATCACTTAGCAAAAATTATTTTTTTAACAACAAATATGCATTTTCTACCATTAACCATCAAAATACACACATGCCTAACATGGGTCAAACCCTAGACCTTAATCATACCTCAAATTAGTGCTAGAAATAGGTTGATCGAGTTACAACGACTTCAAAAATGTAAAGAGCATTAAAAACAGGGCAAAAATGGACTTACAATTGAGCTTGGAAGTGGCCAAACCCTAGCTATGGCTTTGCCTTCTAAATTTCAAGTATGGGAGGAAGAAGATGGACAAATTATGGCTTTATTTTGGCTTTTTATTCATTTAATTACCAAATAACCAAAATGCCCTTTTCTTAAAACATAAAATTTCTCTTACCTCATGTCCATTTTTGTCCACTAACTTAACAAATGGTCTAAATTACCATCTAAAGACCTTCAATTTAAAATTTCATAGCAATTAGACGCCTCTAGCATATTGAACTCAAGTTTTGCACTCTTTGCAATATAGTCCTATTTACTAAATTGAGTGCTCAAACATCAAAATTTTCGAACGAAATTTTCACAGAATCATTCCATAAAACTATAGGCCATAAAAATATAAGAAAAATAAATTCTTCTGCGTCAGATTTGTGGTCTCGAAACCACTGTTTTGACTAGACCCAAAAGCGGGTCGTTACAACTCTCCCTGCATTTAGGGATTTTCGTCCCCGAAAATCTTACCAGAAAATAGGTTTGGTTACTATTTTCTCATGGCTTCCTCAGGTTCCCACGTAGCCTCTTCAACCCCATGTCGTTGCCACAAGACTTTCACTAGGGCTATACTTTTATTTCTCAACTGTTTAACTTCCCGAGCTAAAATCTTGATCGGTTCCTCACCATAAGTCATATCAGGTTGTATCTCAACTTCTGTCGGAGAAATCACATGTGATGTAACACCCTTCAGCCATATTCAATACCAAAATAGGGTTACGGAGCATTACCAAACTTATAACACATATAACTATACTATTTTCATACATTCGATTAAATTATACAATCAACATTCAATTCCAATCAATTTGTCCCTTATAATAGCCTACTAGGCCTTAAGCATGCTTTAGAATTGGTTTAGGACTAAACCGAAAACATATGAAAATTTTGGGAACTTAGAAAAATTTCAAACATACAGGGGTCACACGCCTATGTGAACAGGCCGTGTGCCTCACACGGCTAGTAGACATGCCCGTGTCTCAGGCCGTATAAAAATAAGGCATACGTTCTGACTTAGGTCACACGGCCGACCACACGCCCGTGTGTCTATCCCGTGTGCCTATTGAAGTGGCCAAACACGCCCGTGTGCCAGACCGTGTGCTAGGTCGTGCCAAAACTGTAGGGTATACTAACTTATGCAACACGGCCAAGTCACACGCCCATGTGCTAGGCCGTGTACCAAATAGGGTAATATTGACTTGTACCACACGGCCAATCACATGCCCATGTGTGAGACCGTGTAGAGCATACTGACTTTATTTTTAATTCAACACCAGGGGACACACGGCCGTGTAACATGACTGTGTATCACACACGACCAAGACACATGCCCATGTCTCTTCCCGTGTGGACAAAAAATAGGCTATTTGCAAAGACATTTTGCCACCCTATTTTCACCTGCATACCCATGCATAAAATTTCAACATTTTATAACCTAATAAGCAGCCATTCCCTAACATTTCATACACACATGATACCAATTCAACATAGTATTCAAATACCTAATTAACATACATTTTCCATTCATAAACCTAACATATAACAAGACATCATTTGCAAAATTTGATTTCATAAAATACGTACCAAAACATACCAATACATAATATCAAGTTTAGCCAAATCACATGGCTTAGACTTATCAGAACATGAGCCAAAATCACCATCTCAAGTGACCATAACTATCATCTTTATAACTAGCCTATATTTTCCATATTTACATATATTCATAAGTTCAAAAGTACCAATTTGCAACTGAATAGTGTGATGCGTAACTCTGACTTGTCAAAAACAAGCGAGTTATCGAACCTCTATAAAACATCGAAAAAGAAACAGAGTAAGCTTTATAGCTTAGTAAGCCCATATAATTTAGAATTAAACTTACCATTTATACAATTAAGGCAATGAATAAGGTATACTCAATTCAATTTCCAAATGCCTAAACACAAACATTCATTAACAAGTTAGCCATATAAGTACATGTAACCATCTATTATTTCAATTCAATACTCAATACTTTGCATTATACGAAATTCATATATCATGGACAACCATTAGTAACATTTCATTCTCAATCATATAAACAATAATCTATTTGCAAACAGTAGCTCATCCGAATAAACAGTATTTAATCCATATAAACAATATTTATGCTAGTTGAACCTATTAGAATATCGAGGGATACTCAGGTGATATACATGACGTATAAATCAATAATCTGTCAATTCATTATCAATTTTTGCTCTTTCGAGCTATGAACAGTAAGCTCCTCCTGAGCTGATGGATAGTAAGCTTTGACGAGCTGAAAATAGTAAGCATTTATGAGCTGAAATAGTAAGCTCAAACGGGCTAAAATAGTAAGCTCTTATGAGTTGATATATTGGTAAGCTAATTGAAGCTGCGGTGAGTTCGCAACACATGTAGGATCTCGACCAAAATGGTAACCCTAGTGACATGTCACTCGTATCCTACGAACTCATACAGTTCAAACGAGGTCGGTAACTATCAGTCTATATCAATAAGGCATTCATATTCGAAGTATATCAATTATTCAATTATATACATACATTTCAAATAATTACAAATATTTAAAAGTTCGATTCTAATTACATGAACTTACCTCGTATAGCTCGGATAGCAAATATCTGCTATTCGTCCACTTTTCTTCTTCCCCATTCTAATTTCGATCTTGGCTTATCTTGATCTATATATTATCAAATTCAGTACATTCAGTATTCAATCTATTCAATTTAGCCCATAATTCATATTTTGGCAAATTTACACATTTGCCCCTAAACTTTCACTCTTTTTATAATTTAGTCCTTATCAAATAAAATTGTAAATTCATGCAATTTAGTACAACCCAAGCTTAGTCAAATTTTATTAGAGTCCCTAGCAGCCCATATCATTTATTTATTCACCCTTTTACCCACATAATTTTAGATTTTCACAAATTAATCGCTTTTTGACATTTTTGTCAAAAATTACTTTACAAAACTAGTTTAACTATTAACAATTATTCAAAATTTATCATCAACCATCAAATTACTCAAACATTCAACAATGGCAACATGTTAAATCTTTAACAATTTCAAAATCTAAGGTACGGGCTAGCTAGAATACGAAGCAACGATCTCAAAAACGTAAAAATATTAAAACTGAGCTAAAATGAACTTACAATTAAGCTCCAAAGTGACCGAATATTCAAAGCACTAACAATGGCTTTCTTTTTCTCCAATTTCTATTGAAAGAAAGAAAGATGGACGCATTTTATGATTTTGTTTTTTTTATTATAACTTATTTCATAATTTACTAAATTACCCTTGGTTCAAAACATTAAAATTCACATGTTTTATGTCCATAAATGTCCAATCACCAACATATTGGTAAAAATACAACATAAGGACCTTAAATTTTAGGTTCTATAGCTATTTAATACCTTTAGCTAATAGAACATGCATTTTACACTTTACGCGATTTAGTCCTTTTTACTAAATTAAGCATTCAAACAGTAAAATTTCTTTACGAAATTTTCACAGATACATACTATCATGAAGTAAACTTTAATAAATTAATAAAATAATTATTTTGACCTCAGATTTGTGGTCTCAAAATCACTATTCTGATTTGACTCAAAAACGGGCTGTTACAATCTCCCCCTTAGGGATTTTCGTTGCCGAAATTCTTACCAGTGAATAGGTTAGGGTATCGTTTTCTCATAGCTACCTCGGGTTCCCATGTAGCTTCCTCAATCTCGTGTTTATGCCAAAGAACCTTCACTAGAGCTATACGTTTATTTCTCAATGCTGTATCTCAACATCCACCGGAGAAATTACATGTGACGGATCGGATCTGTATCGACGTAGCATAGAAACGTTAAAGACATGATGAATCTTTTCAAGTTCTGACGGTAAAGCTAGTCAATATGCCACTGGCCCTATTCGTTCAATAATCTCATATGGCCCGATGAAATGCAGACTCAACTTCCCTTTACGGTCGAATCAAATAACCTTTTTCCACAGTGACTCCTTTAGGAACACTCAGTCCCCGACTTGAAACTCAATTTCTATACGTTTCAAATTCGCGTATGATTTCTGTCGATCTGAAGCTGCTTTTAAACAATCGCGAATCGTTATCACTTTTTCTTTAGTTTCTTTGATCAATTTAACCCCGTGAATCTTTTTCTCACTTAGTTCAATCCAATATAGCGGAGTTTGACATTTGTGACCATATAAAGCTTCGTACGGTGCCTTCTTTATACTCTTTTGAAAAATGTTGTTATACACAAATTCAATCAACAGTAAGTATTTTTCCCATTAGCCCTTAAACTCTAGAACGCAACATCTCAACACGTCTTCGAGAATCTATATAACTTTCTCGGTCTGATCGTCAGTTTGAGAATGAAAAGCAATACTAAAATTTAATTTTGTAACTATAGCTTCTTTCAATTTCTTCCAGAATCGTGACGTAAATCTAAGATCTCTATCAGAAATAATAGATAGTGGCACCCTATGCAATCGAACAATCTTAGCAATGTACAATTCAGCTAATCTGTCAAGTAAGTAATCTGTACATACTGGTATGAAATGAGTAGACTTCGTTAATCAATCAATGAAAACCCAGATAGCATCTTTCGTTTTCGGAGTTAGGGGAAAACCCGACCCAAAATCCATTGTAAGCTATCCCATTTCTACTTAGGAATCATCACATGCTGCAGTAAACCCAATGGTACTTAAAGTTCAGCTTTGACTTGTTGACAAATTAAACATTTAGAAACAAATTCTGAAATATCTCGTTTCATGCCTTGCCACCAGTAAAATTGTTTCAAATCATTATATATTTTAGTATTCCCCATATGAATAGATAAGCAACTACTGTGTGCTTCGTGCAAAATCTTTTGAATGAGTTCTGAATTTCTCGGTATGCAAATTCTTTTCTGGAACCTTAAAAAATCATCGGTCCCAATCTAAAATTCTAAATTAGGGACATTCTCACATTGAATTAATTTAACTTGCAATTTACAATCAACTTTCTGAGCTTCACAGATTTGATGAAGAAATACCGGTTTAGCCTTTAATTCAGCTAAAATAGACCCATCATCACAAATCATCAACTGGGTATTCATTACTCGTAATGCAAACAAAGATTTTCGGCACAGGGCATCAGTAACAACATTAGCTTTTCTCGGGTGATAATCAATCACAAATTCATAATCTTTTAATAACTCGAGCCATCTACGTTGTCACAGATTCAAATCTTTTTATGACATCAGATATTTTAAGCTTTTGTGATCTGTATAAATGTGGCATTTCTCACCGTATAAAAAATGTCGCCAAATTTTTAATGTGAACACAATTGCAGCCAACTATAAGTCATGCGTTGGATAATTCTTTTCATGCAGTTTCAATTGTCGAGAAGCATAAGCTATAACTTTTCCTTTTTGCATCAAAACACATCCTAGACCATTTAATGACGCATTGCTATAAATCACAAATTCTTTCCCCGATTCTAGTTGAACCAAAACTGGTGCTTCAGTTAACAATACTTTCAACTGTTCGAAACTCTGCTGACATTTTTCCGACCATTCAAATTTCACATCTTTTTGGAGTATCGTGACATTAGTGTCGCAATCATCAAGAATCCTTTCACAAATCTTCTATAATAGCCCGCTTAACCCAAAAAACTACGGACTTCAGAAAATTTTTCGGAGGCTTCCAGTTAACAATAGCAGAAATCATACTTGGGTCAACTCTAATGCCGTCAACTAAAACAATATACCCCAAAAATCTAACCTCACAGAGCCAAAACTCACATTTGCTGTACTTTGCAAATAACTGCTTATCACGTAGAGTTTGTAACACAACTCTCAAGTGCTCGATATGTTCAGATTCATCTCGCGAATAGATTAGAATGTCGTCAATGAATACAACAAAAAATCTGTCTAAATACGGTTTGAATATTCATTTCATTAAGTCCATAAAACCTACAAGAGCATTAGTTAATCCAAAGGGCATAACCAGGAATTCATAATGTCTATACCTTGTAGTTTTTGATATATCCGATTCTTTAACTCGCAACTGGTAATAGCCTGATCTCAAATCAATCTTTGAAAATAATGTAGCCCCTTTCAATTGATCAAATAAATCGTCAATCCGTGATAGAGGGTATTTGTTCTTTATAGTCACTTTATTCAATTGTTTGTAGTCGATACACATTCGTATCATGCCATATTTCTTTTTCACAAACAATACCGGTGCACCCAAGGAGAATAACTCAGTCGTGCAAAACCTCTGTCTGTCAATTCTTGCAACTAAGCTTTCAACTCTTTTGATTCTGTTGGAGCCATTCTGTATGGAGCTATCAATATCGGTGTTGTTCCCTGACCGGTTGTAACCCTGGCAACTCTTCCGGGAACACATTCAGATATTCACAAACTATTGGCACTGATTCAATTTTCAATCCAGACATCTTTGTATTCAACACAGAAGCAGGATAAGCTTTGCAACCTTTCCTTCCATACTTCTGAGTAGATATAGATGAAATCATAATAGGTAATTCACTTGATTCGTCGGTTTCAACCTAAAGAACCTCACCATTTTCACATTTCAACTCAATAGTTTTCTATCTACAATTTACTATAGCATCGTGCAATGTCAACCAATCTATACCCAAATTAACATTGAATTTATCAAATGGCAACAACATTAAGTCGGTCAAAAAATAGTGACCTCGAATCATCAAAGGACAATTCTTGTAAACTTTATCAACTAGCACATACTTGCCTAAGGGGTTTGACACTTTAATCACAAATTCAGTAGACTCAATAGGCAAACTCTTACTAGATACCAAATTCACACAAACATAAGAATGAGTCGATCCAGGATCAACCAATGCAATAACATTAGTATCATAAAGAGAAAATGTACCAGTAATCACATAGGGAGACGACGCATCCTCACGAGCACGAATGGCATAGGCTTTAGCAGGTGCTCTTGTAACACGCTTAACCTAGCCCGGACGTTATGGTCGGATTCAGCATGTCATATTGAAGTGTTTTATCGAAAACCTTGTTTTCATTGAAAAACCCTTCTTTAAAATAAAAACCTTGAGTAAATCCCAGCTTTTATTTATTGCTTCCAAAGCAAGGTGTATTTAAAAAAAAATTCCTTCTTGTATGATAATAATTACTTTGGAAAATCTCATTTTAGTTGTAGAAGCTTTATTTAAGACAGAAGATCTATGAAAACTTGTTATTTAAAAATTTAGTTGCGAAAACATAGTTTTTAAAAACAGTTATGGTTTAGGAAAACCATGTTCTACTTCTAGCAAGTAGATAGCATAAAAATAATAATAATCCTAGTTTGAAATAGTATCTAGCGAATAGGCCTTATTATAATCCGGACTGCAATAACTTTAAATACTAGAAATTATAGGCTTAAGAAAACAAGTCCAAGTCGTCTTGCTAGCTGGCCACCTCAGAGTCCCTCCAACCGTCGAACCACCTACTGAGGATCACCTAAGAAAAACAAAAGAGAGTGGGGTGAGCTTTCGAAAACTCAGTGTGTACACCCCTCGGCAAAAAGAAAAGCATGCAATAGCAAGTATTTTTGGGCCTGAGCCCAATTCAATATCAGCACAGATGTAAAGCAATCAAATATGCACGAACCCCACCCATCCAACCGCTACACACCATCTCCATCCCCGGATACACTCCATGTGGGGATATAAATATTGACCCACCCATTTGATACACTCCAATGGTAGCCCGGTAGTGGTACTACCTAACGTTGCAACAAAGCTGCTAATCATATATTAGGCTTAAAAAGCCATCGGTGGATCCCCGGTCGTCAAGCAACCAAGTGATCCTCATATACTTCCTCCGTTCCATAATTCCCAACCCATATGCAACCTAAACAAAATATCATATGAATGTAGCAGATATACATGTAACATCCATAAATCTTACATTCAACATATAGGGGTATTTTAGTCATTTTCGCCCTTAAGGGCATTTCAATACTTTCTCTTTGTGATGGGTTCATTACTTAGCTTGGCCCGTTAACAAGTCCTCGTTAAGTTCCCTTTGTGAACATATACTATGCACCAAGTAGGATTCCAGAGAAGAGGTAGTTCAATAAGACCTCTTAAGTACCAAGCTCTCCCTAGATCCAATCCTAGACAGGCATATACTCATTGCCACACCTTAACCTTATGACTTGTCCACGGTCACAATTGATTAATTATTTAAATTTTATGTCTGATTGAGTAGTTACCAAAAACTAGGTCCACAACCCCTTACTAAACACTAACAGATCCACACTTATCCATTTGGCCCATCAGGCCCAATATCATTCATTTGGCCCATCAGGCCCAATCACATTCATAGTCATACAATCATATGATTTTTCATCACTTAGTATCAAATTGCCAATTTTGCCTATTATGGGCCCTACAGCCCATCGGGCCCATTTAGCCCATTCTGGCCCGATTGGCCAATACGCGGCCTAAGTCCATGGAATTGCTCATGGGGCATCTGATAACCTATCGGTTTCCCCTCTTACAAGTGTTCACGCAGTCGCAAGTCTACCGTAGCCAAACTTCGGCTTTCTGGCATTTTGGCTTTTCGACATTTCGGGATTTACCAGTCTACTGTGTGTGTGTAGTGTATGTACACACCTGGTACTAAGACGTGCTGCGATCTCCTTAGCCACGAACCTACAAATGATGTCACTCAATGATTAATCACACACTTATCAAATACGATCACCAAAAACTAAAAATCTCTCTATTGCTTTCCCTTGAATGACAAACCTTAATAGCCCTTCCTTGATCACTAATCACGAGTATTTCTTAAATCTGCATCAATTTTAATCATTAATAACTAAACAACAAGTGACTCGCAACCATCTTAAGTCACTTTTAAATCATCCATGACCATTCGGCTAACCTTAACCAATAAAAGAGAAATACTTACCCAAAACCCCAAAACGCCTAAAGAGCAATTTAACAAAGATCTGAACTCAGATATTCGATACTAATCCCTTACAAAACCAATTTAGAAAGAGTGAGGGAGAGAAGAAATCGGTACTAGGAAAACTGACTAAAAGAGCAAAGCACTTACACAAGAATCAGCCGAAGTAGAGGGAGTAGTGGCAGCACAAAAGGGTCTTCAGCCAAAGAGGTATTCGGCTTTTGAGATTTGTATAGTGAAAGGGGTTATTCAGCACAAATAAGAAGAAAAAAAGAATGGAAAATCAGCAAGCAAGGAATAAGGAATTCGGCTTCTGAGCACTTAGAGAGAAAAAGTGTTTCGGTAACACAAAAATAAGGAATTCGGCTAAAGGAAGAGAAGTAATTTCGGCATTACCCTAGAATCCCCAAAATTGGCACCTATATATACTATAGCCGAATTTACCTATCCCCAAATTCCCAATTCAGCTCCACTTCTCTACACCCCTCATCTTCTAAATTTTCTCCCGGATAACTCCTTAATCCCTTCCTTAAATTTCTCCTCTGATCACTCCCTTTAGAGTTCACATCCAATGCCACCACTGGCCATTCATTGAGCAAAAATAAGTCCTTTTGAGCAAGGAGGGATTCGAACCCCAAACCTCCTTGCCATGCATGTGATGCCACCTCTAAACCCTACATGTGACGCTACTTGCCACTCCAACACAATGCTCCTTGTGTCCAATTCCTCCTTCATTTTTTTAAAAACCAAACTACTTGCCAACAAGGTTCTTTTAATTATTAAACTATCATTTCCTTCACCCCAAAGTTCGAACTCAAAACTTAACCAAGGCCTATTATCACATAAATAACACTTGACTGGGAATATTAAGCATGCTTTTTATCAAAACTGAAAAAAAAAGTTCAGGATTTTTGGGGCGTTACAGCTTTGGCCTCAGATATTACAGTTGTATCTTTCTTCACACCTTTACTGCTAGTTCTATTCCCGGTATTTCTCGGTGGCCTACCTCTATTGGTGGTATTACTCAGCCTTGCACTTTGAAATTGTTCTTTCTCAGCCATCTCAGGGCAATCTCAAATAAAATGCTCTTAAGAACCACACTTGAAACAAGCTCAGTAATTCATCCTACACTCGCCAGGATGTTTTCTTCCATAATGCTGATATTCGGGTCTGTTAGACCTAACATTACCCACACTTGCCATTAAAGTAGCTTGAGATTTAAAACTCGAATATTGCTTATTGCGGTCTCTGTGTGAATACCCAACTAATACATTCGAACGAGAATTCATTTCTCTAGATTTCTTTGACTGAGATTGAAATACTCATAGGCCTTTTTCTTGCATCTTTAGCCACACTCTCAACTTTTCTTTTCTCTTTGCTTAGCTCTTCTGCTTTGCAAGCTCACTCAACCAACACAACAAATTCTTTTAGTTCCAAGATTCCAACTAACAATCGGATGTCATCATTCAGTCCATCTTCAAACCTTTTACACATAATAGCCTCGGAGGAAACACACTCTCAGGCATACTTATTGAGGCTGACAAATTCTCGCTCATACTCTGTCACTGACATTCGGCCCTGTTTCAACTCAATAAATTCTTTGTATTTCTGATCGATGAACCGCTGACTGATATATTTCTTTCAAAATTCCTCCTAAAAGAGTTCCCATGTAACCCTCTCTCTCGATACTAGAGATACTAGTGTCTTCCACCAATGATATGTTGTGTTCCTCAATAACGATATAGCACATTTCAAACATTCTTCAGGTGTACATGATAACTCATCAAATACCTTGATAATATTCTCAAGCCAGAACTTGGCTCTCTCGGGGTCATCATCTGCATTAGCCTTGAATTCCTCACCCCTTGCTTTCGAATCTTATCAACTAGAGGCTTCTTCTGTCTTACCACATCCACACCTTGAGGAACTATAAGAATCGGTTAGGGATAAAGAAGGGGTGGAGAATGTGGAGCATTCAGATTTGTTCGAACATGTAATAGCCTGATTTAGACCCTAATTGGAATGGTGGTTTCGGAACCACGAATCTGAGTCAAAAAATATATAAATATTATTTTCCTTGTTTATTATATGTGAATTTGCATGTGTGAAAATTTCGTATTAAAATTTGATAATTTGTGTGCTTAATTTAGTAAAAGGACTTAATCGCGTAAAATGAAAATTTGGTGGTTAATTGTGTAAGGGTTGAATTGTGTTTAATTATAATATGCAATTTAATAATTGTGCTTGTCTTTGTAATTTGAAGTATTTAATATGCAATTTGTCCATGACAATAAGTAATGGACGGTAAAGACTTTAAATTATAATGGTTTTGTATTAGTTAATAAAGCTTAAATATGTAATTGAATTAAAAAGTTAATATATTATAAAACATAAAATTAAAGCCATGGTGTTCATACTTTCTCTTTGACTTAATAATAAAAAGAAAATAAAATAATAAAAGCTTGAGGTATTCGGGCAACCTCAAGCTTAAATTAAGGTAAGAGTTAAGTTTTTTTTTTTGATGATTTTTACGTTTTTGAGATCGTTGCTTCGAATACTATCTGACCCATGCTAGAATTTCTGATTTTGGTGAATGTTTTGAGTTATGCCATTGATGAATATTTGTGTTTTATGATATTTGATGATGAAATATTAAAGATATGTTTTAGATTAACATGTTTTGTTTTGGAGTTTTTGAAGATTTTGAGTAATTAGGACTAAATTGCAAAAATAATAAATTGAGGGACTAAAATACAAAATAAATGAAATTTGTGTATTTGTATGTACTAGAAGAACATTCAGTCTAAGCATGTCGAATGGAGATTTTGAGTATTTTGTATTTTATACAATTAGGACTAATTTGTAAAAGTATGAAATATCAGGGGTAAAATGGTAATTTGCCCATTTATGTGTTGTTGGATTAAATTGAATGAAATTGTGTTTGAATGAGATTAATTTGAAATTGTATAGATCAAGAACAAAAGAAATTAGACTTGGATCGGGGAAAAGCAAAAATAGTCGAATAATCAATTTACATCGTTCATCTATATCCGAGGTAAGTCTTTAAGCAATTAAACATTATCCATTTTGAATGCAAATGGTTTAATATGATGATTTGAAATTTATGGAATTATAGTATAGTTAGCCGAATGTAATTAAGCATGGAAATAATGTATTTGAGCTAATTCAACTGAGTTATAACATTTGAAGTCTATATGAACTATATGGCATATTTGAAATTTTCAATATGGGAATTGTGTATAAGACAACTTTATAATAGTGATATTCGGGCTTTGAGCCTAGCAAGCAATGTGCTGGTGAATTAAATCAGGCTTTATGACTAGCAGGCTTATTACCGGTGTATAAAATCAGGTTTTGAGTCTAGCAGGCCTTGTGCCGGTGTGTGATACAGGCTTAGGCCTAGCAGGCTTTATGTTGGTGAATTATTAAAAGTTTATGCTTAAAAGAATTCATGCTGATATGGTATTTGAATACATTAAACGAGCTAAATGGCCAGGTATGGATTAACTTGTTACCTACTTAATATAAGGTAAGTAAGTAACTTGATTATTTGTTACAAATCATGTGTGATGCAAATGAAGTATATATGTGATTATGGAATGTGTATTCGGTTCTATGATCGAATGATAAGAATATTATGGATTTGGTCTTTGAATATGTGTATACAAGACCATGTTTATTCGACCATATGGATAGTTCATGTACATGATATTATATTATGATATTTGAGCTTCTGTATATGAGTGTATATGCATTTGGTTATATAATGACATCTTGAATTTGAAGGTTGGATGATAATTATTTATTTTGATTATAAGAGCATTCGGCCAAGGAGAAAATATTCTATGAAAGTATATGTTATATATTAATGGAATTAAAAGTTTGAAATTGAATGAGATTACAAATGCATAATTTGGATTATTTGATTGAAATGATTTAGTATTGAGATGTTGGTGAACCTTAATTGTTTAATTTGCTTAAGGCTTACTAAGCTAAGTTAGCTTACTTTGTGTATATATATTTGTCTTTGTTTTATAGATTTTGGAGATCGTTACATGCTCGGGGATCGTCAGTAAAGTCAATCGCACTATCGTTTATTCTCGGTACTTTTGAAAGTTTTAAATTCAAACTTATGGCATGTATAGGTTGAATGGTGTTTTGTTATGATGAACCTTGGTTTTGTATAAAAGCCATGCGAAAATGGCTTATTTAAATGCTTAAATTTGGTTTTGGTATAATGATGGTTTGAGTTCATTTTGGTTATTATGCTATATGCCATGAATGATCCGAATTTATGATATGTGTTTGTGTAATAAGATTGGTTGATAAATTCGGACATGGTAAGAATGAATTGGTTATGATATATATATTTGGTTTTGGTTTGAGCTTATACTGAGATGTATCCAAGATGTACAATGTTTGTGAAATTTGTTATGTGTTTCGATCATATTGTATATAATGAGATTGGATTAATGGCTAAAGGATATGTGTGCTTTGGCATTTGATCATGATATGATATTTGAGCTCTTATATGTCTTTATATGTATATATATATGCTTTCATATTATGGTAGACATGTATATGTGTATAACTATATAGTTTTGTTAGTTATTTGTAAATTTACGATTATATACAAATGAGTTGTGTTAGTCAAAATGATAATGTAATGAAATGGGTTATATATATATATAACCGAAGGCATATTTTTAATTTGTATTAATATGCAAAACAAGTGAATTTTATATAGACTAATGCATTAATGCCGTATAAATGAATGAAAAGGTTGTTAATAAAGTTTGGTTTTGTTATATGTTCGGTATATGTATAATTTATCTTGATAAATGAAATGGACATTGAGATATATGTTATTTATCTGAAGCATGATGATGTGTGACTTTTGTAAATTTGAGTTGTTGATAAAAATTTGCAAGTTGATAGATCCATTTATTTATAAACTACTTGTATGCTTTGAATGTTGAATTTAATTATTCCATTTGAATATGAGATGAATTGTATCGAACTGTGTTATGTCCGGTAATACCTTATAACCCCAATCCAACGATGGATACGGGTTAGGGGTATTACATTTAATTGGTATCAGAGCTACAGTTTAGTCGATTATAGGACTAACGTAGCGTGTGTGAGTCTAGCTATACATGCCATAATTATTATTGTGATAGTGTGATGACTTCTAACATTTGAAAATGTGCTTTCATATAGTAAATGAATCCCAATAGAGCTGTAGCTAATAATGTCGAGAGTGTAGCGCCTGCTCCCGTACAAGGGACAACGCTAGTTGAATCTCGACCTATCTCGAGTAGCCATGAGGGGGAGGCTAAACAAGCCTTCTATCAAATGATGAATGATTGGTTTACTCAATATATTCGAACTAAAACGGCTACACAACAACCTTCACCCTCGAATAATCCATCTCCGATACCTGTGGTACCTCCGATGATTGATCCAATGAGATTTAACAAGCCTCCTGTTGATAAAATCAGAAAACACGAGGCCGAAGAGTTTAAAGCTACTGATGATGATGATGATACTGAGCGGGCTAAGTTGTGGCTTAATAATATTATCCGTGTGTTCAACGAGCTATCTTGTACTCTAGATGAATGTTTAAAGCATGCCATATCTTTATTACGGAACACTGCATATCACTGGTGGAATACACTAGTATCGGTGGTCCCGAAAGAGAGAGTGACCTGGGAATTCTTTCAGACTGAGTTCCATAAGAAATACATCAGCTAGAGATTTATCGACCAGAAATGCAAAGAATTTCTAGAATTGAAACAGGATCATATGACTGTAACTGAGTATGAGCAGAAATTTGTGAGACTAAGTTGATATGCTCGTGAATTTATTTCAACCAAAGCTATCATGTGTAAAAGATTCAAAGACGGTTTGAACGAAGACATTAAATTGTTGGTTGGCATACTTGAAATCAAATAGTTTGTGGTACTTGTTGAGCGAGCTTGCAAAGCTGGAGAGCTCGGGAAAGAGAAAAGAAAAGCTGATTTTGAAGCTAGAGATTCCCGTAAAAGATCATCGGGTAAGACTTTTCACTCAGCATCGAAGAAGTTTAGAGATGATTCTAGTCAATCTAGGGATACTTTGGACTTTTCTAGACAAGATCGAGACCGACCTCCTGTGAGTTCACGAGCCACTTCGATTGCTAGTGTTGGCAATGTTCGACAGAATAGACTTGAGTGTAAGCATTGTGGTAAATGGCATTCTGGAAATTGTAGATTGCATGATCGGTCTTGTTTTAAATGTGGATCAATGGATCATTTTATCCGAGATTGCCCAATGCTAGCCAAGCAAAATACTGTTCAGGACGCGAGACCGAGTAACATGTTAGTACGAGGCAGACCACCCAGGCATTCGGGTAATATGAGTGGCAGTCAGTGAGGGACGAAAGATTTAGCAGTTCAATCAGAGGCTCGTGCACCTGCCAGAGCATATGCCATGCATGCTCGCGAGGAGGCCTCTTCCCCAAATGTTATTACCGGTACTTTCACTCTTTATGATATTAATGTTATTGCATTAATTGATCCTGGTTTGACTCATTCATATGTATGTAAGACATTAGTATCCAGTAAGACTTTGCCTGTTGAGTCTATTGAGTTTGTGATTCGAGTACTGGGCCAGTGTGTTCTGGTTGACAAAGTGTGTAAAAATTGCCCATTGATGATTCGAGATTCATGCTTTCCGGCCGATTTGATGTTATTACCTTTTGACAAGTTCGATATAATTTTGGGTATGGATTGGCTGACTTTGCGCGATGCCGTTGTTAATTGCAAAAGAAAGACCATTGATTTGAGATGTCAGAACAACGAGATTATTCGGATTGAATCTAATGATTTGAATGGTTTACCAGCAATAATATCTTCGATGTTAGCTCGATAGTATGTGAGAAAAAGTGGTGAAGCCTACTTTTCTTATGTGCTTGATAGTGAAGTGACTGAAAAGAAGATTGAATCTATACCAGTTGTGTGCGAGTATCCGGATGTGTTTCCTGAAGAATTGTCGGGTTTTCCACCTATCCGAGAGGTAGAGTTTGGTATTGAGTTAGTACCAGGGACGACTCCGATTTCAATAGCTTCATACCAGATGGCACCTACTGAATTAAAAGAGTTGAAAGCACAGTTGCAAGAGTTGACAGATAGAGGTTTTGTGCGACCGAGCTTCTCTCCCTGGGGTGCCCCTGTGTTATTTGTGAAAAAGAAAGATGGGACTATGAGAATGTGCATCGATTATAGACAGCTTAATAAGGTGACTATAAAGAATAAGTATCCGTTGCCACGTATTGATGATTTGTTTGATTAACTGAAAGGGGCTACAGTGTTTTCGAAAATATATTTGAGATCAGGTTATTATTAGTTGCGAGTTAAAGACTCCGACGTGCCAAAGACTGGTTTTCGAACGAGGTACAGACACTACGAGTTTTTAGGCATGCCTTTTGGACTTACTAATGCACCTGTTGTTTTCATGGATTTGATGAATCGAATTTTCAGATAGTATTTGGATCGATTTGTAGTTGTGTTTATCAATGATATTTTGATTTACTCCTATGATGAAACCGAACATGTTGAGCATTTGAGACTTCTATTACAGACTTTGTGAGAAAAATAGTTGTATGCGAAGTTTAGTAAATATGAGTTCTGGTTACATGAAGTTAACTTTCTGGGACATGTTGTTTCAACATCAGGTATTCGGGTTGATCCGAGTAAGATTTCAGCTATACTCGATTGGAAACCTCCGAGAAACATTTCTGAAGTCAGAAGTTTTCTGGGACTTGCTAGTTACTATAGACAGTTTGTGAAAGGTTTCTCTATGACTGTAACCCCGATGACAAAGCTACTTCAGAAAAATGCCAGAAAAGTTTTGATCAATTGAAAGCCCTTTTGACTGAAGCTCCAGTGTTAATTTAGCCAGAATCGGGTAAAGAATTTGTCAAGAGTCATATATGGCATGTATGGCATGTATAGCTAGACTCTTACACATGCTACGTTAGTTCGAGAATCGACTAAATTGTAGCTCAGATACCACTAAATGTAACACCCCTTACCCTATGTTCGACGTCGGAACAGAGTACAAAGCATTACCGAACTTAAACACAAGAAAACATACATTTTTGAGCCATACATTTGCGTCCCAATTAAAGCTTTTCATATACAATCACAATGTCCCTAATACGAGACTATGAGACCCAAAACATGCTTTTGAGGCGGTTCAGGACTAAACCGAGATCTTTAGAAAATTTCACAACACTTAGAAAAATGTTAACTAAACAGGGGTCACACGCCCATGTGGATATGGGACACGCCCGTGTGGGTAGGTGTGTGGTGGCAGACGCCTGTGTCCCAAACTCGTGTAACTCTCTATTTGTCACCCAAGAACAAATTGAAGACACACGGCCAAGTCACACGCTTGTGTGCTAAGCCGTAGGGTCGATTTAAAAATTATGATTTTTCATAAAATAGGTGCAGACTTTACACGCCCTGGACACACACCCATGCCTGAGGCCGTATCGTCCACACTGCTGAGACACACACCCGTGTCTCTGCCCATGTGTTCAATTCTGAGCTGTAACACCCCTTACCCGTACCCGAGACTGGGACAAGGTACGAGGGATTATAGTACATAAATAGGGCATCTCTAGAAAATACGGGTCGTAAAATTTCACTCCAAATTAAAACCAATCAAAAAAATTCATATTGTCCTTACCATAGACCTATGAGGCCCAAAACTTACATTAAAAGTAATTCGGTACAAACTGAGAGCTTAAGAAAATTCTAAGAAAATTTTGTAGCTTTAAGCCTCACACGCCCGAGTGGAGGCAATGCACACGCCCGTGTGCTTTGGGACACGCCCCTGTCCCATACCAGTGTGGAATTTCTAGAATTTATTTTTCATTTCAAACCTACAGAGGTTTTCACACGGCCGAGAAAATGCCCGTGTCCCTCATACGGCCTAGACACGCCCGTGTCTAAAAACCTAGACATTCTGTTTATGACATCACCATTCATTTAGAGGCACACGGCCAAGGCACACGCCCGTGTGCTAGGCCATGTCCTTTACACGGTTGAGACACATGGCCGTGTCTCTGCCCGTGTGTTTACTACCATGCATACTGACTTGGAAATTTTCAGTGTAGGGGACACACGACCATTCAACATGCCCATGGGACAGACCGTGTGTCACACACGGCCTAGACACATGCCCGTGTGTCTACCCATGTGGATCTTTTTGGAGCCTATTTTCCAAGCCAATGGTCACCCTCAATCACTCATACATTCAAACACATTTTATAACATGCAACATGACATATTTATGCACTCAAATACTCCACACCATAGCACTCTCACACATTCATAATGTCATCTTATTGCACACTTATTTATTTCATCATGTAGAGGCATTCCACACCAATTTCATACATTATTAAACTTGTTACCATAACTTCAAATTGTGTATTCATACACATAGTCATTTTAAGTCATTAGGTCATCCTTTAACCTTTAGCACTTAATCTACACTTTACCATACATCCATCAATCAACAACATATCACATCATTATCATGCACTCACCAAGCAATAACATATCCTACCATCAAAACACTAATTCATGCATGCATGGGTAATTAGATTACAACCCAAATGATCAAATATGAGCCATATCACATGGCCATTACAAAAAGAATCATCATCATCATAGGCCTTCACAATTTGGCCAAATAGCATGACACATATCACAAAATGACCAAGTTCCTATACATGCCATACTCAAAATAATAATTTCACTATACCCAAAAGTCTTTTGATAGTGTGATCGAATACTCCAAAAGCTTCCAATCGCCGAGCTAGCTTGGCGAAACTACAAAGGATAGAAAAGAGAGGGGAGTAAGCATTAAAGCTTAGTAAGTCCACATGCAAATAATATGCGATAGTGGTAAATAATTAACATGCAAAAACATGATAACATATACGTAAAGATTATTCTTCATTCAAACCTCTTTGCTTACTCATCATATGCACATACATACTTGCTCATCTTAAATCGATATTTATCAAAACATTACTCATAGGTTTAGCATATGTACCTATACTCATAGTAGAGTATCGATAACCGTACCTCTTTCATATGCCCTCCTCGGGACTTCATTACAATCATTACATTACCCGTTGAACACATTAGAATACTATTGGATACGCGGAAAACTTGCACATAAGCGCCTCATGTAAATATGTAGCCAAAGCTACCTCATAACAGTAGACATTCATAGTGAACTCTGTCCAACTCAACAAGCTCGGATGTTACCTGCAACGCATCCATAATGAACTCGGACCAACTCAATAAGCTCGGATGCCCGCATCCATAATGAACTTGGATCAACTCAACAAGTTCGGATTTCTTACGAACTTGGACCAACTCATCAAGCTCGAATCTCTTATTTCCTAGTGACATGTCACTTGTATCCTAACTATTCCTAAGGTTCAAATAGAATTTTCTTCACTTATATATATTATCTCCATCGTACTTGCTCGTATTGTCGTAGTTAACGACCATGATAACATTAATGCTTTCATAACAATCAATAAGCATATAACTCATAATTACAGTAAAACATTTATCACAATATATTAAAGCATTAAAACATACTACAACACCACATTATTTGCATATGTACTTACCTCGGTACAAAACGATGATAATCGAGCCTAGTCGTTGTATACTTTATTCTTTCCTCGATCAAGTCCCGATTCACGTTTTTCTTAATCTATAATACCAAATTTAACTTATTTATTATTCACATTATTCAAATGGGTCCATAAATTATACTTTTGCAAATTTACATTTTGACCCCTAATCTTTCACATATTTACAATTTAGCCCCTAGGCTCGTAAAATGAAATGTATTCATTTTCTTGATTACCTACGCTTAGTCGGATCTTTACTATGCTCATATTAACCCATTTTTTTCTCTTTTATTTCACATTATTACTACTCACTTTTACACTTTTACAAACAAGTCCCTTGTTTAGGTGTTTTCACTAAAAATCACCTAATAAAAGATGTTCATCATGCATCAAACATTCATATTCCTCCATTAATCATCAAAATACAAGCATGTCAGGCATGGGTCAATTTTCATACATGAACCCTAGCTCAAAATATAGCTAGAAATGGGTAGACCATGTTATCGGGACTTTAAAAATACAAAGAACACTAAAAACGGGGCTAGGGATCACTTACTATTGAGCTTGGAAATGTTGAACAAAACCCTAGCTATGGTGTTGTGTGATTTTCAGCAGCCAAGGAGGAAGATGGGAACATTTTTTGTCTGATTTTCTCTTTTTATTCTTTTAATTACCTAATGACCAAAATGCCCTTAGGGTTTCTCTTTCCAATTTTTTCCTATGCATGTCCATTTTTGTCCAAAATTTTAGAAATTGGTCAAATTGCTAATTAGGACCCTATAATTTATAATCAAATGCAATTTCATGCTTAAAGCTTCTAGAATGCAAGTTTTGCACTTTATTCAATTTGGTCCCTAAAATGCAATTAGGCATTTTATGCGTAGAATTTCTTCATGAAACTTTCACACAAGCATGCATTCATAACATAAACCTCATAAGAATCATAAAATAATTATTTCTATATTAGATTTATGGTCTCGAGACCACTGTTCCGACTAGGCCCTAATTCAGGATGTTACATGAGCACTTTGTTTTGCAAAAATTAGGGTACAGGAGACACACGGCCTAAACACATACCCATGGGGCAAACCGTGTGTCACGCACGCCCGTGTGTCTACCCGTGTGGAGAAAGATAAGGCTATTTACCAAGCCATTTTGCCACCCTTTGATGCACACACCTACACAACACAACATAGTACCAATTCAAGCAATTACATACAACCAAATCAGCCACAACCAAGACATCAACACATCATTCACAATCTACCATCCATCATACACAAACAACACATACTTATCAACTCAAATCAAGTGAAATCCCACATCCATGAAAGGCATAATCATATAAATTACTTATACCAATAGTAGCCAATTTCTAATGACCTTATACAAAATGAATTTTCAACCAATATAAACCAACACATTTGGCCAAATCAATTATGATAAATAACAAAATGACCAAGTCCCCTATACATGCCATAACTCAAAATGTTGAAATCATTGATACCAAAATAATTATTAATAGTGTGAGTGGATATCTGACAGTCTCTGATCCCCGAGCTAAATTGTTGAAACTATAAAAGAAGGGAAAGGAATGAGAGTAAGCTATATAGCCCAGTGAGTTCCTATGCAAATAGTAAGCATCATAACCACCCAATTAACATACATTTAACATAATGAAAAATGGCAAGAATGTTATAAAAAAATCTTATAGTCATACTTACTCAATCACAACCTTACCAAGGTTTCATCACATATCAAGCTCATTACGTATGAGTTTTACGTACATACCTGTACCAACTCTTAACTAACCATAGTCTTTCACAAATTTGACATTCCCGTTAAAAACTTATATTATTAATGGATGCTCAAAAATCTTACACATAAGTTCCATATATGTAGCCAGAGCTACCTCACATATCATAATACATATAGGCTCGTTTTCGAGCTATTCACGGGCCTGCTTACACAAGCTGTCAGTCAGGACATAACTACACAGTACTGCTCACACAAGCTGTCAGGTATCCACAACTCATGCAAGACTACCCAGACACTGGTAGAATGTACGAGACCAGCATTCAGATTACATAAACACATGGGTTTCTAGTGATATGTCACTCGTATCCTATTCTATCCCTATGGTTTAACCGAGATTACATGTTTATCGAAACTTTGTCGAATACGTCCAAAGATTCAATCACAATTCATACAATATTAAAGCATTTAAAAATAAATATAACAATGCATTATTTACATACGAACTTACTTCGGTACAAAAATAGTAGAATTTGACCTAGTCGTCAAACACTTTGTTTTTCTCCCGATCTAGGTCTGAACTTTGTTTTTCTTGATCTATAATAATAAATTTAACTTATTTAATACACATATTGTTCAACTCAGTCCAAAAATCATATTATGGAAAAATCACATTTTTGCCCCTAATGTTTCCCATTTTTACAATTTAGTCCCTAGGCTTGTAAAATGATTTTCATCCAATTTCTTCATTACACAAGCCTAGCCGAATCTTTATCATACTTATACCAACCCATATTTTTCATTCAATCACACTTTTACTACTCATTTTTGAAACTTTTACAAATAGGTCCATTTTTTACATTTTTATCAAAAATGACTTAGCAAAAGGTGTTTTTCTAGCAACGAACATGTATTTCCTACCATTAGCCATCAAAATACACACATTTCTTACATGGTTCAAACCCTAGACCTTAATCATACCTCCAATTAGTGCTAGAAATAGGTAGATCAAGTTACAACGACTTCAAAAATATAAAGAGCATTAAAAAAGAGGCAAGAACAGACTTACAATCGAGCTTGGAAGCTTGAAAAACTCTAGCTATGTCTTCTTAATGACATTTGGCCATGGGAGAAGAAGATGGACAAGATTTTAGTTTGATTTTTGCTTTTTATTTCATTTAATTACCAAATGACCAAAATGCCCCGTACTTAAAACATAAAATTTCTCTTACTTCATGTCTATTTTTCTCCACTAACTTAAAAAATGGTCTAATTACCATCTAAGGACCTTCAATTTAAAATTTCATAGCAATTAGACACCTCTAGCTTCTAGAACTCAAGTATTGCACTTTTTTGCAATTTAGTTCTTTTTGCTAAATTGAGTGCTCAAACGTCAAAAATTTCGAATGAAATTTTCACAGAATCATTCCAAAAATCTGTAGACTATAAAAATACAAGAAAAATAAAATTTTCTGCGTCAGATGCATAGTCCCAAAACCACTATTTTGACTAAACTCAAAATCGAGCTGTTACATAGACTTTGCAAGCAATGAATACTCGATTTCATTATTTGATGATGGTTCAATTATAGTTGATTTAAAAGCTAGACCCACATTTTTACAGCAGGTATCTAAAGCTCAGAAAAATGATAGTAAGTTGCAAGCAAAACAAATACAAAATGAATTGACTCTTGACTCAAAATTTCAAATCGGGACTGATAGTTGTTTGTTATTTAGAGACAGATTATATGTACCAAAAAGTTCAAAACTAGTACAGAAGATTTTGAATGAATCTCATAACAGTGACATGTCTATTCATCCTGGTAGTAATAACATGTATAATGATCTGAAAAAGATGTAATGGTGGCCAGGAATGAAACGAGATATTTCTGAGTTTGTGTCTAAATGTTTGATATGTCAGCAAGTAAAAGCTAAACATCAGTTTCCTTCTGGACTATTACAGCCAGTTATAACACCAGAATGGAAATGGGAAAGAATTACCATGGCCTTTGTATCAGGATTACCCCTGTCTCCAAAGAAGAAAGACGCCATTGTTGATCGGTTGACAAATTTTGCACACTTTATTCCGGTACATATGGATTATTCTTTGGATAGATTGGTCAAATTATATGTTTCAGACATTATCAGATTTCATGGAGTACCTGTCTCCATTATTTTAGATAGAGACCCTCGATTTACCTCTTGATTCTGGAGTAAATTGCAAGAAGCTCTAGGTACTCAGTTACATTTTAGCACTGCATTTCATCTACAGACAGATGGTCAATCTGAATCTGTTATACATATTTTAGAAGATATGCCTTGGTGTTGTATACTTAAGTTTGAAGGTAATTGGGAGAAGTATTTACCTTTAATTTAATTTTCTTACAATAATAGTTATCAGTCCAGCATCAAAATGGCACTGTATGAAGCTTTGTATAGTCACAAATGTAGAACTCCATTGTATTAGACAGAACTCAGTGAGAAAAAGTTACACAGAGTTGAATTAGTCCGTTAAACCGAGGAAAAAGTGAAAGTAATTCGGGATAGTTTGAAACCAGCCTCTAATCGTCAAAAGTCATATGCTGATCTTAGACGAAAAGAAATAGAATTCCAAGTCAGTGAGAAAGTATTCTCGAAAGTATCGCCTTGGAAAAAAGTTCTCCGATTTGGTCCTAAAAGAAAACTGAGTCCACGGTTCATTGGACCATATGAGATTATAGAAAGAATTGGACTTGTTGCATATCACTTAGCTTTACCACCAGAACTTGATCGGATTCATAATGTTTTTCAAGTGTGTAACAACCTACTTTTCAGTGAAATCGGAATAGTGGTTTCGAGATCATAAATCTGATCCGAAAATAAGGTTTATTTTTATTTCATTATATGGTCTGTACTATAATAGGCATGTCGTTTGAAAATGTTGATACTAAAATTTTATCGACTAAGTGTTTAATTAGGAGAAGGACTAAATCCCATAAAATGTGAAAGTTAAATTCTAGTAGCTACAAGGATCAAATAGCTATGAAATTCAAAAATAGAGGTCCTTATATGGTAATTAGAACATTAAGAAAAATATGTAGATTTTCTTGGTGACTCATCCATGGAAATATAGAAAAAAGGCAAGGACTAAATTGGAAATAGCAAAATACTTAATTACTTAAAAGATGAAAAGAAAATATATCATCTTATTTTCATCATCTTCAACCTAAAAACACATGGAAACCCTAGGAGAGAGAAAAGAAACTTTCAAGGCCTAATTGGGTAAGTTTCCTTGTCCCATTTTTAGTAATTTTGATATTTTTGAAACCAGGATAGTCTAATCTATCTATTTGAGGGATTAATTTGAAAATTTATCAAGGTATGAAAAAGGGTCATGGATGTATATGCTGGAAATTAGAAATTTATGGTAGAAAATGAAAGATTATTGATAGATAAACAACTTTTACAAAGTGATTTTTGATGAAAACATGATTTAAGGACTAAAATGAAAATTTGTAAAATTTGATGAAAAAATTGAAATTTTATGAATACATGTGCCTTAAAATTCATAATGGGGCTTTGGTTAGGCTTGGTATAGGGAGTAATTTGCACAAGTTTCATTTTCCGAGCCTAGGGACAAAATTGAAATTTATGGAAAGGTTAAAGGCAAAATGGTAATTTTGCCTAGGACGTAAATTTAGTCCATTTAAATATGAAATGTATGAAATTTATGGTTAAATTCATTTATATAGATCCAAAAAACACTAATTTGAGGTTAGATCGAGAAAAAGAAAAGGTTTCGGATTAATAGATTTCTAACGCGAACAAGTGTCGAGGTAAGTTCGTGTAACTTAACCAAACTTGTAAATATGTTTAATTGAATGTTGTGTTTGTATGTAATGTGACTTATATTGATATGATTTATTTCATTGTTATGATGAATGTTTGAATACAAGCTTGAAATGATGATAAAGGGTAAGTCCCGATTGAATACTGAATTCCAATGATATAATACCTCTCGAGCGTACATTATGATTAGGGTTTAGCCTGGACTAGTAATCCTAATCGAGCTCCTCTGAGCTTATGTTGTATAAAGGATTTAGCCTGGACTAGTAATTTTGTTATATGATATGTGGCTCAAGAGAGTGTTTCTTGGTTAAGTGCCCTTAATTAAGAAATTGACGGATTATTGAATCGTACACTTCGAGTTTACTACTTAAGCATTCATCAGAAATCAATGATTCAACGGACGTAAAACTCTTGACATGGCATGAAAATCTTGAGATGAAATGATAATGTCTTGAAAGTGTATTGCATGATGAGCACATCTATTCTTACTTGATGTATATGTAAACTTTGTGACTAACATGTTTGCTTGGATGCATGTGTTTAGGCAATTTAGCCAAACGGATGGAAAACTTGTTATTGTATGCTTAGATTTAATAAACTGGATTGGTAAGTTTAGTTTTCGTTATACGAACTTACTAAGCATGTAATGCTTACTCCGTTTATTTTTCCCCTATTTTATAGTGCTCAAAAGCTCGCGAGGGTTGGAGATCACTGGAGCATCGTCACACTATCAACTAGTCATTTTGGGTATACTTAGTAAAATCATTTTGGTATAATGGCATTTATAGGACAACTTGACCATTGGTAGCTTGATAATGATGCTTTATAATCTAGCCATTGGAATGGCTAGTAATGGCTTATTTTGGTATGATTAAGTAGGTTTTTTTGATATATATATATACACACATGTGTTAAGTTGAGCATATGTTATCAAAGGTTGTTATTGCCTAAGTTAATCCAAGGTAAGTTTATAACCACCTATGCATGTAATGATATGCATTGTTGAATGAAAAAGCTTGTTTAATTTGAATGCTTGGTTTGGTTGATATTGGATGTGTGTTTCAAGTACAGGTCTTGGGTGAAATTTTGGGTGAGAAATGAAGCTAGAAATGGCTTCATTTTGTCCACACGGGTAGACACACGGGCTTGTGTTTAGACTGTGTTTGACACATGGCTTGCTAACATAGGCATGTGTTTAGGCTGTGTGTCCCCTGCACCTTAATTTTGAGAAACAGAATGCTCAAAATTCGGTACACGGGCAGAGACACGGGCTTGTGTCTCAACCGTGTGTGCCACATGGCCTAGAACACGGGTGTGTGTCTTGGCTGTGTGAAACCTGTACCTAATTTTGAATTGAATTAATTGACCACACGGCCTAGCATACGGGCGTGTGGCATGGCCATGTGTGCAAGTTAGAGAGTTACATGGGGTCGAGCACGGCCTTTAGCACGGGCATGTCCCAGGGTCACACGGGTGTGTCCCTTGGACCATACGGGTGTGTAAGCCCTACACCTTGGAAAAATTTTGAAAAGTCGCAAAAATTCTTGAAGTTCCCGATTGAGTCCCGACTCAATTCTAATGCTAGTGTTGGGCCTCGAGGGCCAAATCAAGGAATGTTATGAATAATCTCGATAAATGAATAGTAACTTACATGAATTATTTGTAAAATGTTCTGAATGATCTGGTAATAGTCATAAACCCTGTTCTGATGACGGGTACGGGTTGGGAGTGTTACAATGTGTCTATGCTACGGTGACATCAATCCGATCCTTCACATGTTATCTCTCCAACAGATGTAGAGATTCAGCTTGATATGACATATAGTGAAGAACCGATCAAAATCTTAGCCTGGGAAATAAAAAGTTAAGAAATAAAAAGGTAGCATTAATAAAAGTTCTTTGACAATGACACGGTATAGAAGAGTCTACCTGGGAACCGGAGGATTCTCTGAGGAAGTAATATCCGAATCTTTTTACTGGTAAGATTTTCGAGGGTGAAAATCCTTAGGGGGAAGAGTTGTAATAGCCCAATTTTAGTGACATCGGACATAGTGGTTTCGGGACCACAAATCTGATTCGAAAATAAATTTATTTTATTTTTATTACATGGCCCGTATTATTTTAGAAATGTCATGTAAAAATTTTGATAAGAAAATTTTTCCGATTATGTGTTTAATTACGGGATGGACTAAATCACCTAAAATGCAAAAGTTGAATTCTAGTGGTTAGAAGGATTAAATAGCTATGGAATTCAAAACTTGAGGTCCTTATATGGTTATTAGACCATTGAAGAAAGGTATGTAGATATTTTAGTGACTCATCCATGGAAATTTAGAAAAAGGGCAATGACTGAATTGGAAACTGAAAAATATTTAATTAACCAAAAAGATGATGAAAGATATCATCTTATTTTCCTCATCATCTTCCCCAAAAATTCTATGGAAACCCTAGGAGAGAGAGAAGAAACTTTCATGGCTTAATTGAGTAAGTTTTCTTGTCCAGGTTTTAGTAATTTTGATATTTTTGAAACTGGGATAGCTTAATCTATCTATTTGGAGGATCAATTTGAAAAGTTATCAAGGTATAGAAATTAGGTCATGGATGAGTATGCTAAAAATTTAAAATTTATGGAAGAAAATGAAAGGTTGTTGATAGATAAACAACTTTTACAAAGTGATTTTTGATGAAAACATGATATAAGGACTAAAATTTAATGTTGTGAAAATTTATGAAAAATTTTGAAATTTATACAAAATATGTGCTGTAAATTTTATGTTGAAAATTCGGTTAGGCTTGGAATAGGGAGTAAGTTGGATGAATTTCAATTTCTGAGTCTAGGGACGAAATTGGAATTTATGGAAAAGTTGGGAGCAAAATGGTAATTTTTCTTAGGATGTAAATTGAGTCCAAATGAATATGAAATGTGTGAAATTAATGATTAAATTTATTTATATAGATCTGCACAACACAAACTTGAGGTTAGATCGAGGAAAAGGAAAGGTTTCTGATTAGTAGATTATTTATGTGTACAGGTGTCGAGGTAAGTTCGTGTAACTAAATCGAGCTTGTAAATATGTTAACTTGAATGCTATGATTTTATGCAATATGATTTATATTTATGTGAATATTATAAATGTGTGAAATGATTACATGTTCAGAAATATTGGAAAAAGGGTAAAGTCTCGTTTGAATATTGAATTTCGATGGATAAATGCGACTGCCTTATAAAATGAGGTCCTCCATTTGTTGCTGATGAGATTTATCTCAAACGAGTAATCCTATTGATCTCATTATAGGAAGGATTTAGCCCGGATGGATAATCCTAATATAATCCCTCTCGAGTATATGTTACAATTAGGATTTAGCCTAGACTGGTAGTTCTAATTAGGCTCTTTTGAGCATAGGTTACATAAAGGATTTAGCCTAGACAAGTAATCCTATAATATGAAATGAGGCTCGAGAGTGTGATCTATGATTAAATTCCCTAATGGGTACTCTTGAATAAGAATTGACGGGTTATTGAATTGTACACCTTGAGTGTACTACTTGAGTATCCATCAGAATTTCAATGATTCAATGGACAAAACTCTTGGTATGATGAGAGAATTATAAGATGAAATGATAATGTCTTGAAATAATATTGCATGATAAGCTCATCTATGTTTACTTGATGTATATGAAAATTTTGTGACTAACATGTTTGATTGAATGCATGTGTTTAGGCAATTTTGCCAAATTGATGGAAAACATGATATTGTATGCTTAGATTTAATAAATAGGATAGGTAAGTTTAGTTTCCGTTATACAAACTTACTTAGCATGTAATGCTTACTAGATTTTATTTTCCCTGTTTTATAGTGCTCAGAAGCTCGCGAAGGTTGGAGATAATTGGGGCATCATCACACTATCCACTAGCTAATTTTTGTATATATAGTAAAATCATTTTGGTATAATGGCATGTATAGGCTAACTTGGCCATAGATGGCTTAAATATGTGGTTTGTAATCTAGCCATTGGAATGGCTAGTAATAGTTGTTTGTGGTATACTTGTAATGTCATACTATGATAGCTATATACATGTTAAATGGTTGTTTGAATTATGCCTAACATATGGAATATACCAAAGAAAGATTATAAACAAGTATGCATGTAACGATATGCCATGATGAATGATAGAGTTTGCTTAATTTGAATGCTTGAAATGGTTGATATTTGGATCTGAGTTTAAGTCCAGGTCATTGGTGTGAAATTTGGGTGAGAAATGAAGCTAGAAATAGCTTCATTTTGTCCACACAATCAGACACACGGGCTTGTGTCTAGACCGTGTGTGACACACAGCCTGGTACATAGGTGTGTGGTTAGGTCTTGTGTCCCCTACACCTTTAATTCGAGAAACAGAATGCTCAGAATTGAGCACACGGGTAGAGACACAGGCATGTGCCTCAGCCGTGTGTGCTATACAGCCTAGAACATAGGCGTGTGTCTTCACCGTGTAAAGTCTGCACCTAATTTCAAAGAATTTAATTAACCACAGGGCCTAGAACACGGGCGTGTGGCCGGTCGTGTGTATAAGTCAGAGAGTTACACGGGTTCGAACACGGCCTGCAACACGGGCGTGTCCTTTGGACCACACGGGCGTGTGAGCCCTGTAACTTAGGAAATTTTTGAAATGTCGTAAAAAATTCTTAGAGTTTCTAATTAATTTTTGACTTGATTTTAATGTTCAAATTGAACCTCAAGGGTCCATGTAAGGGACGTTGCGAATAATTTTGCAAGATTAATGGTGATTGACATAAATTATCTGTAAATGTTCTAAAAGTTCCAATAATGCTCCATAACTCTGTTCCTGCGACGGATACAGGTTAAGAGTGTTACAAGCGACATTTCCATTCACCCCTCTCTTATACTAGGAAATTTATAATTTTATTATATCTAGAAAATATTCTAAATCAGTTTCTTCTAAAAAATATTTTTCTTAAAATGGAGCAATATAAAATTCACAAATAACCCGAGGAGTGATTTGTACTTACTCCCCTCGCACTAGTACTGTTTCCCATGTATGTCCTTTGATTTTCTTAGACTCTTGGTCCTGCAAAGATGCATAAAATTCCTAAACTACAGGGAGCACAATAGAGTCATCTGGGATTATACAAAAACGTTTCGATCTATGATATCTAACCAAAGGCCATATCTCCTAACAGAGAACCATCGACGATTCAAATCCTCTCTCTTGAATAAATGTTTTTCCCTGAAGTTCTACAAAAAAAATTCAATGTTTGGATTTGGGAAATTAGAGGGATTCAAAACTGTCAATGATTCTGGTTCATTAGTTCTTCTAACCTTTCTTGGAGGCATATTCAATAATATTTTTTTGCTATAAACTAATGAAATATCAAGCAATAATCTTAATGAAATAATAAAAATGGGAAAAAGAATACTTAACCTCGACTTCCTTGAAACTCTTGTTGTTTCTCTTCGTATGTTTGACGATCTTGCACCCAAACAAAGCTTGAGGATTGACAATGGAGTTTTATGAATTTAGGGTTTGGGTAGAAAAATGTTTAAAGATGGAGAGTGCTTGAGAGGGTTTAGTGTTTAAAAAAGGGTTAGAGTTTGGGTTGAAGTGTGTTTAAGTTAAAAATTAGAGGTTTTTAAGTTTAAAAATTAGGTAAAATAAGGGTTACGCATCCGTGTTGCACAAATGGGCCCTGCTGAAAATTTGTATGTAACGCCCCAACAATCCTGAACTTTCTTTTTTTAGTTTTGATGAAAAATGTGCTTAATATTTCTAGTCAAGTGTTATTTATGTGGTAATAGGCCTTGGTTAAGTTTTGAGTTCGAATTTTGGGGTGAAGGAAATTATAGTTTAATAATTAAAAGAACCTTGATGGCAAAGAGGTTGGTTTTTAAATAAATGAAGGAGGAATTTGACACAAGAAGCCTTGTGTTGGAGTGGCAAGTAGTGTCACATGTGGGGCTTAGAGGTGGCGTCACATGCATGGCAAGGAGGTTTGGGGTTCGAATCCCTCCTTGCTCAAAAGAAGGAATTATTTTTGCTCAATAAATGGTCAGTAGTGTCGTTGGATGTGAACTCTAAAGGGAGTGATCAGAGAAGAAATTTAAGTAAGGGATTAAGGAGTTATCAGGGAGAAAATTTAGGAGATGAGGGGTGTAGAGAAGTGGAGCCAATTGGGTTAGGTAAATTCGGCAATAGTGTATATATAGGTGCCGATTTTAGGGATTCTAGGCCAATGTCAAATTCTTCCTCTCTATGTTACCGAAAACACTTTTCTCTCCAAAGAACTAAAAGCTGAAATCCCTTGTTCTTTTTTTTGTGCCGACTTCTTCTATTCCTTTCACATCAAACTCTTTTCTTTCTTGCTCCTAGTTGCATTCTCTAAAGCCGAATATTTTTTTGGCCAAAATCCTGTTGTGCCGACACTTTTTCTTCAACGTGGGCCGATCGATTCTTGTGTAAGTGCTTTACTTTCTTTTAGTTGGTCTTCCTAGTATCGATTTATTCTCTCCCTCACCTTTTCTAAATAGGTTTTGGTAGGGGATTAGTATCGAATCTCAGAGTTCAGATCTCTACCGAATCGTTCTTTAGGCATTTTGGGGTTTTGGGTAAGTATTTCTCTTTTATTGGTTAAGGTTGGCCGAATGGTCATGGGTGATTTAAGAGTGACTTAAAATGATTGCGAGTCACTTGTTGTTTAGTTCTTAATGATTAAGATGGATTTAGATTTAAGAAATACTCGTGATTAGTGATAAAGGAAGGGCTGTTAAGGCTTGTCGTTCAAGGTAAGGCAAAGGTGAGATTTTTAGTTTTTGGTGATTGTATTTGATAAGTGTGTGATTAATCGTTGAGTGACATCATTTGTAGGTTCGTGGCTAAGGAGATCGGAGCATGTCTTAGTACTAGGTATGTACATACACTGCACACACATAGTAGATCTGCAAATCCCAAAATGCCGAAAAGCCAAAATGCCGAAAAGCCAGAAGTTTGGCTACAATAGTCTTGCGAGTGCGCGAACACTCGTAAGGGGAAAACCGATAGGTTATCAGAGGTCCATGAGCGATCTCATAGTCTTGGGCTGTGTTTTGGCCAATCGAGCCAGAATGGGCTAAATGGACCCGATGGGCTGTAGGACCCATAATAGGTAAAATTGGCTATTTGATACTAAGTAACGAAAAATCATAGGATTGCATGACTATGAATGTGATTGGGCCTGATGGGCCATATGAATGTGATTGGGGCCAATGGGCTATATGAATGAGATTGGGCTTAAAGGGGCCAAATGAATAAGTGTGGATCTATTAGTGTTCAGTAAGGGGTTGTGGATCTAGTTTTTGGTAACTACTAAATCAGGCATAAAACTTAAATAATTAATTAATTGCGACCATGGACGAGTCATATGGTTAAGGTGTGGCAATTGGTATATGCATGTCAAGGATTGGATCTAGGGAAAGCTTGATACTTAAGCTGTCTTAATGACTCACCTCTTCTTCTCTAGAATCCTACCTGGTGCATAGTATCTGTTCACTTTAGCCAACGAGGAGTTGTTAACGGGCCAAGGTAAGTAATAAACTCATAATAAAAATAAATTACCAAAATGCCCCTAAGGACGAAAAAATAACTAAAATACCCCTATGTGTTGAATGTAAGACTTATGGATATTACACGTATACCTGCTGCATTCATATGATATTCTGTTTAGGTTGCATATGGGTTGGGAATTATGAAACGGAGGAAGTATATGAGGATCGGATGGTTGCTTGACGACCGTGGATCCACCGATAGCTATTAAGACCAATATGTGATTAGCAGCTTACTGCAATGAAGGTAGTACCGCAACTGGACTACCATTGATCTGTATCGGATGGGTGGTTCGATAATTATATCCTCAGATGATGTGTACCGGGGGATGGAGTTGATGTGTATCGATAGGATTATTGGGGTGGGTTGCATAGCATTGCATGTATGATATTATGGTGATGGATGATTGCTTAATACTCTTTGAGGGTTGTACACACTGAGTTTTCAAAAACTCACCCCCTCTTTTATTTTTCTCAGGTGATCCTCAGTAGGTGGTTCGACGGTTGGAGGAACTCCGAGGTGGCCAGCTAGTAAGACGACTTGGACTTGTTTTCTTAAGCCTATAATTTCTAGTATTTAAAGTTATTGCAGTCCGGATTGTAATAAGGCCTATTCGCTGGATATTATTTCAAACTAGGATTATCTTTATTTTTATGCTTTATACTTGCTAGAAGTAGAACATGGTTTTCCTAAACCATAAATGTTTTTAAATACTATGTTTCTGCAACTGAATTTTTAAATGACAAGTTTTCATAGATCATCTGTTATAAATAAAGCTTCCGCAAATAAAGTTCATAATTTTCTCTTTTGAAGGGTTTTCAATGAAACAAGGTTTTTGATAAAAAAAAACTTCAATGTGACACGCCAGATTCGACCATAATGTCACATTGTAACACCCCTTACCCGTATCCGACGCTGGGACAGGGTACAAGGCATTACCGAACTTGTACTCATACATTCATGCAAAAAGTCAGGCTATAAAATTTTTCTTTGAGACAACTTCATTCATACAAACACATATCATCTCTAATATGGGTCTACGAGGCCCAAAATAGTCATCGAGAAAAGGATCGGGACTAAATCGAGAACTTAAAGAAAAGTTTCAAAAATTTTCCCTAATACAGAGCTACACGCCCATGTGAGACAGGGGACAAGCCCGTGTGCTCTAGACACGCCCATGTCCTCTAGTCATGCAACTCTCTGACTATGACATCAGCACCAATTTAGGGTCACATGGCCATATCACACGCCCGTGTGGCCAGACCGTGTGGTCAATTAAAATTAAATGAATTTTTCATAAAAGTTGCAGACTTCACATGGCGAGAGTACATGCTTATGTTGGTAGGTCGTGTCTCTCACACGGCCAAGACACATGCCCGTGTGTTTACTACTGAGCATACTGACTTGCAAAATTAGGGTGCAGGGGACACATGGCCATTCCACACGCCTGTTGGACAGACCGTGTGTCACACACAGCTTAGACACATGCCCGTGTGTCTACCCATGTGGACAATTTGTAGGCTATTTTCTAAGCCAATTGCGACACTTAATCACTCATGTACTGAAGCATATTTCATAGCATGCAACATGACATACTTAGACACTCAATATTCAACACAATAGCACTTTCACATCTTTGTAATATCATCCTATTGGAAATTCCCTTAATCACCTTAGACACTCAATATTCAACACCATAGCACTTTCACATCTTTGTAATATCATCCTATTGCACATTACCTTAATCACACCACTTGGGAGCATTTTATGCAAACTTCATGCAAATCAACTTAATTATCAAAATTTCATGTTGCACATTTATAACTATTGTCATCCTAGGTTATTACATCATTATTTATCTCCTACTATTTAATCCATACATCTTCATACATCCACCAAGCAATCATATTTCACATCATCAAGACAATATCACATCATATATCCATCACACAACCACATAGAACATCATTAAGGCATCAACACATGCATGCATGAACAATTAGATATTACAACCCAATAATCAATCATAAGCCATATCACATGGCTATTACAAAATGAATCATCAACATCATAGGCCTTCACAATTTGGCCAAATAGCATGACACATACCACAAAATGACCAAGTCCCTTATACATTCCATACTCAAAATAACAATTTCACTATACCAAATAATCTTTTGATAGTGTGATCGAATACTCCGACAACTTTCGATTCTCGAGCTATCTTGGGGGAACTACAAAGGATAGAAAGGAAAGAGGGTAAGCGTTAAAGCTTAGCAAGCCCACATGCAAATAATATGCAATGGTAGTAAGCAATTAACATGCAAAGACATAGTAACATATACATAAAGATTATTCATTATTTAAACCTTTTGACTTACTTATCATACCTTTTGACTTACTTATCATATGTACACATATACTTCCTCATTACAAATTATTCTTTACCAAAGCATTATTCATAGGTCTAGCAAACATACCTGTATTCATCGTAGTATCTCTTATAACCATACCTCTTTAACATGCCTTCCTCGGGACTTTCATCACATCCATTACATTACCCGTTGAACACTAGGAATACTGTTGGATATGCAGAAAACTTGCACATAAGTGCCACATATACATACGTAGCCAAAGCTACCTCATAACATGTAACGCTCGCAATGGAGCTACTCATGGGCTTGCTCAGAACAACTATCGACCAAGGTGTAGCTACACGGGCTGCTCGCACAAGCTGTCAGGTATCTGACCAACTCAAGGATTACTTAGCCATCGGTAGGACACCCAAGACCATTTCCCAGAATGCAATTACATGTATCGCATCCATAATGAACTCGGACCAACTCAATAAGCTCGGATGCTCATATCTATAATGAACTCGGACTAACCCAACGAGCTCGGATGCCTCATACATATCACGAACCCAGACCAACTCAACGAGTTCGGATTTCAAAATTCCTAGTGTCATGTCACTTGTATCCTAGACTATTCTTAAGGTTCAAACGGGATTTTCCTCACTTGCACAAGACATACTTTGTCGTACTTGCTTGTGATGTCGTATATAACGACCTTAATATCATTTATGCTTTCATAACAACCAATAAGCATATAACTCATAATAACAAGAAAATGTTTATCACATAATATCAAAACACTAGAAAGATGCTACAACACTACATTATTTGCATATGCACTTACCTCGGTACAAAATGATGGTAATCGAGCCTAATCGGCGTATACTTTATTCTTCCCTCGATCAAGACCCAGTTCATGTTTTTATTGATCTATAATGCCAAATTAACTTGTTTATTAATCACATTACGCAAATTGATCCATAATTCATGCTTTGGTAAAATTACCTTTTTACCCTTATCTTTTCATTTATTTACGATTTAGTCCCTAGGCTAGTAAAATGAAATGCATGCATTTTCTTGGTTACCCAAGCCTAGTCGAACCTTTACTATGCTCATATCAGCCCATATTTTCCTTTATTTCATATTATTACTACTCACTTTTACACTTTTACAAACAAGTCCCCTTTTTAGGTGTTTTCATTAAAAATCACCTAGTAAAAGATGTTTATCATGCATCAAACATTCATATTCCTCCATTAATCAACAAAATACATGCATGCTACATATGGGTCAAATATCATACACGAACCCTAGCTCAAAATATAGCTAGAAATGGGTAGATCATGCTTCAAAGACTTCACAAATACAAAGAACATTAAAAACGGGGCTAGGGAGTACTTACAATCAAGCTTGGAAATGTTGAACAAAACCCTAGCTATGGCTATTGAAAAATTTGGCTAGCACATAGAGAAGATGGACGCATTTTTTCTTTGATTTTCCCTTTTTATTCTTTTAATTACCAAATGACCAAAATGCCCTTAGGGTTTTTCTTTCAAATTTTTCCTGTGCATGTCCATTTTTGTCCAAAATTATAGAAATTGGTCAAATTACTAATTAGGACCCTGCAATTCATAATCTAAAGCAATTTCATACTTAAAGCTTCTAGAATGCAAGTTTTGTATCTTATTCAATTTGGTCCCCAAGATTCAATTAGACATTTTATGCATAGAATTTCTTCTTGAAACTTTCACATAAGCATGCATTCATATCATAGACCTCGTAAGAATCATATAATAATTATTTCTATCTCGAATTTGTGGTCTCAAAACCACTAATTTGGGATGTTATAACTCTCCCCCTTTTATGGATTTTCATCCCAAAAATATTACCAGTAAAAAGGTTTGGATACTATTTCCTCATAGCCTCCTCGTGCTCCCATGTAGCCTCTTCAACCCCATGTCTTTGCCATAAAAAATTTACAAGAGTAACACTTTTGTTTCTCAATTGCTTGACTTCTCGAGCCAAGATCTTAACTGGTTCCTCACCATAAGTCATATCTGGACTGACTTCAACCTTTGTCGGTGCAATCACATAAGAAGGATCAGATCTATATCGGTGCAACATGAATTCATGAAATACATCGTGAATCTTTTCTAACTCAATCGGCAAAGCCGATCGATATGCTACCGGTCCTATCCTTTCGGTAATTTTATACGGTCCTATAAAATGAGGACTCAACTTGCCTTTTCTACCGAATCTCAAAACCTTTTTCCATGGAGACACTTTCAAGAATACTTTATCACCAACCTAATACTCGATTTTCTTTCTTTTTAAATCTGCGTACGACTTTTGTCTATTCGATGCTACTTTCAAACAATCACAAATTACCTTCACCTTTTCTTTGGTTTCCTTAACTAAATCAATTCCATGAATCTTATTCTCCTTAAGCTTAGTCCAATGCAACAGTGTACAACATTTACGTCCATACAATGCCTCATAAGGCGCCATGTTCAAGCTCGACTGATAACTATTATTGTAGGCAAATTCAACCAAAGGTAAGTACTTTTCCCAACTACCTTGGAATTCAAGAACACAACATCTGAGCATATCTTCAAGTGTCTGAATTACTCTCTCGGATTGTCTATCAGTCTGTGGATGAAAAGCGGTACTAAAATTCAGCTTTGTACCCAAAGCTTCTTGTAACTTCTGCCAAAACTACGAAGTGAACCTCGGATCTCTATCTGAAATAATTGATAAAGGTACTCCATAAAGTCTCACAATCTCAGAAATATACAATTCAGCTAACTTATCAAGTGAGTAATCAACACGTACCGGTATAAAATGAGCCAATTTAGTTAATCTGTCAACCACAACCCATACGGCATCTTTCTTTCTTGGTGTCAATGGTAAGCCTGTTACAAAGTCCATAGTAATTCGGTCCCATTTCCATTCAAGAACTAAAATAGGCTGGAGTAAACCTGAAGGTACTTGGTGTTCGACCTTTACTTGTTGACAAATCAAGCACCTTGATACAAAACTCAGATATATCTCTTTTCATACCATTCCACCAATACATTTTCTTTAAATCATTGTACATTTTTTTACTACTCGAGTGAACTGACATACCTCCATTATGAGCCTCATACAAAATATTTCGAATCAACTCAGCATTTTTTGAAACACAAATCCTCCCACGGAACCTCAGACAAACATTAGAATCTCTCTAAAAATCTAATTTACTGCCCAACTCACCCTAAGCTTTCTTTGTCTATAACTCTTTATCAGCTTCCTAAGCATCACAAATCTATTGAAGAAAAGTCAGTTTAGCTCTTAACTATGCTAGAATTTCACCATTATGAGATAGGGTTAGCCGTACATTCATAGCTCTCAAAGCAAATAAAGACTTTCTACTCAAGGCATTGGCAACCACGTTAGCCTTACCGGAGTGATAATCAATCACAAGTTCATTGTCTTTTAACAATTCTAGCCATCTTCGTTGCCTCAAATTCAAGCTCTTTTGGGTCATCAGATACTTAAGACTTTTATGGTCTGTATAGACATGGCATTTCTCCCTGAATAGGTAATGTCGCCAAATATTCAAAGCAAATACAATGGCGGCTAATTCTAGATCGTGCGTAGGATAGTTTTTCTCATGGGGCTTCAATTGCCTCGAAGCATGAGCTACTACCTTGCCTTCTTGCATAAGCACAGAACCTAGTCCACTCAAGGATGCATCACTGTAAATCACAAACTCTTTCCCTGATTCTAGTTGCACTGACACTGCTGCCTTGGTCAATAACATTTTCAACTTCTCAAAACTCTGTTGGCACTTCTCTGTCCATTCTGTAATAGTCCGGTTTTGGCCCTAGTCGGAATAGTGGTTTTGGGATACAAATCCGAGTCTAAAAAATATTTTAATATTATTTTTCGTGCCTATTATAAGTGAATTAACATGTATGAAAGTATCATGTAAAAAATTTAACTGTTTGTGTGCTTAATTTGTAAAAAGGACCTGATCGCGTAAAACGTAAAAGATGTATGCTAGATGTTAAAAGTGTTTATTTGACTTGGCTTTATAATTGAGAGGTCCTTATATGGTTATTATGCTATTTACATAGTTAATGGACATATATGGCCTTATTTCAAAGATTTTTATATGTTAATAATAAAGGGCAAAATGGGTATTTGTTTAATAATTATAAGTTAAATAAAACAAATGTATGAAATAAGCCATTAGTTCATCTTCTTGGCCAAAAATCACAAAGGATATTAGGGTTTTAAGAGCTTTTATATTCGGCACTTTAATTTGGTGATTAAGGTATGAGTTTTGTTTGGTTCTTGATAATTTCTACATTTTTTGTAAACATTGTTTCGAGTACTATCTAACCCATGCCTCAATTTATAATTTTGGTGATGAGTTTGAAATGTGCCATTATTGAAAATATGAGTTTTGTGATGTTAGTAGATGAATTATGGAAGCTTGATGTTGGGTTTAAATGTTTTCTATTTGAATTTTTGATGAATTTGAGTATTATGGGCTAAATTGTAAAAATATTATTTTGAGGGACTAAAATGTGAAATAACTGAAATGTATGGACTTGTATGAGAGTCATGAAAATTTGGCTAAGCTTGTGTACAAGAAATTTATGTGTATTTTGTGATTTTGTGAATTACGGACTAAAGTGTCCAAATGTGAATGTGGGGGCTATTTTGCAAAATACCCCAATTGTGTGTATATGGATTGTTTTGAATGATTTGGTGAATAAAAAGAGTTAATTTTGAATACATATAGATCAAGAAAAGAGGAATTCAGATTTAGACCGAGGGAAGTCGAAGATTGTAGAATAAACGTTCAAGTCGACAATTCCGAGTACGAGGTAATTTCGTACATAAGGCATGATGTTTAAGTATATTTGATATTTTGATTATGTAAAGATTGTATATATGATTGGTTTGGATGAATACGATGATGAATCAATAATATTTGGCACTAAGTGTGCGATTTAAACTAGCTCCGGCTATATGAGGCACTAAGTGTGCGATATCAACTTAGTTTCGGTTAATTGAGATGGCACTGCGTATGCGGAATTGTTCTAGCTTTGGTTAACCTTTATAGCACTAAGTGTACAGATGTTTAAAGTATGAACAATTTACGAAAAGTTTTATAACATTCAACAAGAGGTAAGTATGAAAGTGAATAAGTACGGGAAGATTCAGGTATGTACAATACCTAAGTGGTAGATGATATTATGTATGTGAAGTTCATTAAATTGATATGGTGATATGGATTGAAAATGTGTAAATACTCATGTGTTGTCATTTTATGTTTTATATACTATTGATGATTTTAGTACGAGCTTACTAAGGTTTTGGAAGCTTACTTTGTGTGTGTTTCTATTGTTTTATAGATATCGAAGATACTGTAAGCTCGGGGATCGTCAAGGATCGTCACCACACTATCGAACTTCATTTTGGTACTTTTAAAAATTATATTTTGGAAGTATGGCATGTATAGGCTAGTAGTTGTGGAATCATGTTTTGTGTTGGATATGCTTAGCCATGTGATTTGGCTAATTTACACTTGAACTCGTAGTTGATAACGGTTTATGGTATGTGATGTTATTATGCAATTGTGGTATGTTTTAGATGGACAAAAGAAATGGTAGGTGTTGGTAAGTTTTGGTAAATTTTAGTATGAGATTGAATGATGCATGGAAAGAAATGCTTTGATATGCTTTGGACATATGTTTTGACATAGATTAGTAAGGCTTACAAGTATGAATTTGGTGACTATTATATAATATGATTAAGTTATGCTTTGGTGTTGAAATTGGCTAAAATGGTGGTACAATTATGCTTGTTTTCTTTACTTGTAGGTTGAACCAATTGGGGTGGCAAATTGGCTATTCAAATGGCCTATTTTTGTCCACACGGGAAAAGACACGGGCGTGTGTCTCAGTCGTGTGTGACACATGACCATGTTGCACGGTCGTGTGTCCCCTGGGGTACCCTACAATTGTAAGTCAGGCTCGCACATGGGCTAGTCACACGGGCGTGTGGTTTGGCCATGTGACTCTAATTGGTATGCTGACGTCACAAATAGAATACCCTCTATTTTTGGCACGGCCTAGCACACGGCCTGGATACAGGCGTGTGCATAGCACACGGGCTGGACACACGGGCGTGTAGTCTGGCCGTGTGAGCAAGTCAGTAGCTATGCCCTGTTTTACCATGACTTTGACACATGGGTGTGTCTAGACCGTGTGAGGCACACGGCCTGTTCACACGGGCGTGTGACCTTTTATAAGTTGAAAATTTTTATAAGTTCTAAAACTTTGGTATGCTATCAAATTAGTCCTGAATGCATGTTTAAGTATTGTCAACTTGATTTTATGTGAATATTGAATGTGAATGAATGTCTTTTATTAGTAATGAGGTGATATTTAATGTGTGGTGATTTTGATTTAAGTTATGAGTCCAGTAATGCCTCTTAACCTATTCCAGCGACAGTTACGGGTTAGGGGCGTTACACATTCAAACTTAACATCCTTTTATAACAACCTTGTCATTGGAGTGGCAATCATCAAATATCCCTTCACAAACTGCCTGTAGTATCCGACCAAACCCAAAAAGCTCCTGACTTCAATTACATTCCTTGGCGGCTTCCATTCGACAATAGTAGAAATCTTACTAGAATCAACTCATATACCATCTCCTGAAATAATGTGGCCTAAAAATCTAACCTCTCAAAGCCAAAACTCTCGTTTACTAAACTTGGCATATAACTATTTATCCCTGAAAGTCTATAACACTATTCTTAAGTTCTCGGCATGCTCTGCCTCATCTCTAGAATAAATCAGAACATTATCAATGAACACCAAAATAAACTTATAGAAATATGGCCAAAAATTCAGTTCTTTAAATCCATAAACACGGCAGGAGCATTTGTTAATCCAAATGGCATAACAAGAAACTTGTAGTGGCCATATCTTGTTCTAAAGGCAGTCTTAGGCACATCTGACTCCTTAACTCATAGCTGGTAGTATCAGGATCTCAAGTCTGTCTTAGAGAACCATGTCACTCCTTTCAACTGGTCGAACAAGTCATCAATCCTTAGAAGAGGATACTTATTTTTTATTGTCACCTTATTAAGTTGCCAATAATGAATGCATAATCTCATGGAACCGTCCTTCTTTTTCACGAATAATACAGGAGCACCCCATGGCGAAAAGCTCAGTCTCACAAAACCTTTGTCAGTCAACACTTGCAACTATGACTTCAATTCTTTCAGCTCAGTCAGGGCCATCCTATACGGAGCGATAGAGATAGTTGTTGTCTCTAGCATTAGCTCAATACCGAATTTAACTTCTTTAATTGGAGGCAAACTTGGCAATTCCACTGGGAATACATCCGCATACTCACATACAATTGGTACTGATTCGATTTTCAATTTAGATTCCTTTGTATTCAATATGTATGCCAAATTAGCTTCATACCCTTTTCTCATACATTTCTGAGCAGTCATTGAAGAAATTGCCATTGGCAACTTATCTGCATCATTTGATTCAACCTGAAGAATCTCACCATTTTCATATTTCAATTCCATAACTTTCTGTCTACAATTCACTATAGCATCATGTAGTGTCAACCAATCCATACCCAGTATGACATCAAATTCATCAAAAGGCAACAATATCAAGTCGGTCGGAAAATAATGACCTTTAACCATCAAAGGGAATTTCTTACATACTTTATTAACTATCACATGCTTTCCTAACGGGTTTGACACCTTAATCATAAATTTGGTAGACTCAACAGCTATATTTATACTAGATACCAATTTCATACACACATACGAATTAGTGGAGGCAAGGTCTATCAAAGCAACAATAGTAGTATCAAAAAGAGAAAAATTACTAGTGATCACATCAGGAGAAGTTGCATCTTCACGCGCACGTATGGCGTAGGCTCTGGCCGAAGCTCTAGCTTCAGACCTCACCGCTGTATCTCGTGTCACATTCTTACTACCAGACCCATTCCTGACATTTCTTAAGGGTCTTCCTCTAGAAGTTGTGCCACTCGGCCTCGAGTTCTGAAATTTTTCTTTCTCTACCATCTCGGGGCAGTCTTTAATATAGTGATCTTGAGAACAACTCTTGAAACAAGATCCCTCACTCACCCTATAGGTGCCAAAATGACATCTACCACATTATTGGCACTCGGGCTTGAAAGGTTTAGCGTTACCCACACTTGCCAGGGATGTAGCCTGAGATCTAAAACCTAAATTCTGCTTTCTAAGGTTCCCGTATGAATGTCCAACTGACACATGTGAACAAGAGTACATCTCCCTAGATTTCTTAGACTGATATGGCAACGACTTACTTTGATATCTCTTTCTTGTGTCTCTAGCCTTAGACTCGACTTTCTTCTTTTCTTTGATCAACTCCTCGGCTTTACAAGCCCGTTCAACAAGTACCACAAATTCTTTCAACTCAAGAATACCCACTAACGTCTTAATATCCTCATTAAGTCCATCTTCAAATCTTCTGCACATCTTAGCTTCGGAGGATACACACTCCCAAGCATATTTGCTGAGTCTGACGAATTCTCTATCATATTCACTAACGACCCTGTTTCAAATCTAGAAATTCCTTACACTTTTGATCGATGAACCTTTCACTAATGTATTTCTTTCGGAATTCCTCTTGAAAGAATTCCCAAGTAACCCTCTCCGGTGGTACCACAGATATCAGCATTCTCCACCAGTGATACGTCGCATCTCTCAACAAAGATATGGCACATTTTAGGCACTTCTTTGGTGTACAGGATAATTAATCAAATACCCATATCGAGTTCTTTAACTAGAACTCTACTTTCTTAGGGTCGTCATTAGCATTTGCCCAAAATTCCTCAGCACCTTGTTTCTGAAGTTTATCAACAGGTGTTCTAGTGAATCTCATGAAATCCATACGTTGAGGCATCACAGGTACGGGTTGAGGATTTGGGGTAGGTGGGGGAGGTTGAGCATTTGGGTTCGTTCGAACGAACTCCGTATACCATGCATTCATCATGTGGAGAAAGGCCTCTCTGCCTACTTCTCCTCTATGGACAGTTTCGGGTCTACTCCCGGATGGCATCGCTCCTTCAACTAGAACAGGTGCTTTGCTTTCTACATCATCCGCTATTGCTCTATCGGGATCCATTTGCTATATGAAAACACATTTCAATATTGTCAGGAGTCATCACACTATCATTATATATATATACGTATGGCATGTATAGCTAGACTCAAATATGCTACGTTAGTCCAAGAATCGAATAAACCATAGCTCTAATACCACTAAATGTAACACCCCTTACCCGTATCCGATGCTGGGACAGGGTATGAGGTATTACCAAACTTGTACTCATACATTCATGCAAAAAGTCGGGCAATAAATTTTTCTTTAAAACAACTTTATTTATACATACACAAATCGTCCCTATTATGGGTCTACGAGGCCCAAAACAGTCATCGAGAAAAGGATCGGGACTAAATTGGGAACTTAAAGAAAAGTTTGGGAAATTTTTGACACGCCCGTGTGAGACAGGGGATACGCCCGTGTCATCCAGTCGCGTAACTCTCTGACCATGACGCCAGCACCAATTTAGGGTCACACGACCGTACCGTGTGGTCAATTAAAATTAAATGAATTTTTCATAAAAGTTGTAGACTTCACACTGCCAGAGTACATGCCCATGTGGGTAGGTCGTGTCTCTTACACAGCCAAGACACATGCCTGTGTCTTAGCCCGTGTGTTTACTACTGAGCATACTGAGTTGCAAAATTAGGGTGCAGGGGACACATGGCCATTCAACACGCCCATGGGGCAGACCGTGTGTCACACACGGTCTAGACGCATGCTCGTGTGTCTGCCCATGTGGACAATTTGTAGGCTATTTTCCAAGCCAATTGCCACTCTTAATCACTCACGTACTTAAGCATATTTCATAGCATGCAACATGACATACTTAGACAATCAATATTCAACACAATAGCACTTTCACATCTTTGTAATATCATCCTATTGCACATTCCCTTAATCACACCATTTGGGAGCATTTTATACAAACTTCATACAAATCAACATAATTATCAATATTTAAAGTTGCACATTTATAACTATTGTCATCTTAGTTTATTACATCATTCTTCATCTTCTGGTATTTAATCCATGCATCTTCATACATCCACCAAGAAATCATATTTCACATCATCAAGACAATATCTCATCATATATCCATCATACAACCACATAGAACATCATAAAGGCATCAACACATGCATGCATGAACAATTAGATATTACAACCCAAGAATCAATCATGAGTCATATCACATGGTTATTACAAAATGAACCATCAACATCATAGGCCTTCACAATTTCGCCAAATAGTATGACACATACCACAAAATGACCAAGTCCTCTATACATGCCATACTCAAAATAACAATTTCACTATACCGAATAATCTTCTAATAGTGTAATCGAATACTCTGACAGCTTTTGATCCCTGAGCTAGCTTGGCGGAACTACAAAAGATGGAATGGAAAGGGGGAAAGCGTTAAAGCTTAGTAAGTCTACATGCAAATAATATGCAATGGTAGTAAGCAATTAACATGCAAAGACATAGTAACATATACATAAAAATTATTCATTATTTAAACCTTTTGACTTACTTATCATATGTACACATATACTTCCTCATTACAAATTATTCTTTACCAAACCATTATTCATAGGCCTAGCGTACATACTTGTACTCATCGTAGTATCTCTTATAATCATACCTCTTTAACATGCCCTCCTCGGGACTTTCATCACATCCATTGCATTACCCGTTGAGCACTCGGAATACTACTGGATACGCAGAAAACTTGTACATAAGTGCCACATATACATACGTAGTCAAAGCTACCTCATAACATGTAATGCTCACAATGGAGCTACTCACGGGCTTGCTCATAAAAGCTATCGGCCAAGGTTTAGCTACATGGGCTACTTACACAAGTTGTTAGGTATCCGACCAACTCAAGGTTTACCTAGCCACCGGTAGGACACCCAAGACCATTTTCCGGAACCCAATTACATGTATCGCATACATAATGAACTCGGACCAACTCAACGAGCTCGGATGCTCGCATCTATAATGAACTCAGACCAACTCAACAAGCTCGGATGCCTAATACATATCACAAACCCGAACCAACTCAACGAGTTCGGATTTCTAAATTTTTAATGACATGTCACTTTATCCTAGACTATTCCTAAGGTTCAAACGGGATTTTCCTCACTTGCACAAGACATTCTTTGTCGTACTTGCTCGTTATGTCGTATATAACGGCCTTAATATCATTTATGCTTTCATAACAACCAATAAGCATATAACTCATAATAACAAGAAAAAATTTATCACATAATATCAAAACATTAAAAACATGTTACAACACTACATTATTTGCATATGCACTTACCTCGGTACAAAATGATGATAATCGAGCCTAATCGTTGTATACTTTATTCTTCCCTTGATCAAGACCTCGTTCGTTTTTATTCATCTATAATGCCAAATTAACTTGTTTATTAATCACATTACGCAAATCGATCCATAATTCATGCTTTGGTAAAATTACCTTTTTACCCTTATCTTTCCAGTTATTTACGATTTAGTCTCTAGGCTCGTACAATGAAATGCATGCATTTTCTTGGTTATCCAAGCCTAGCTTAACCTTTACTATGCTCATATCAGCCCATATTTTTCTTTATTTCACATTATTACTACTCACTTTTACACTTTTACAAACAAGTCCCCTTTTTAGGTGTTTTCGCTAAAAATCACCTAGTAAAAGATGTTTATCATGCATCAAACATTCATATTCCTCCATTAATCAAAAAAATACATGCATGTTACACATGGGTCAAATTTCATACATAATCCTTAGCTCAAAATATAGCTAGAAATGGGTATATCATGCTTCAAAGACTTCAAAAATACAAAGAACATTAAAAACGGGGCTAGGGAGTACTTACAATCAAGCTTGGAAATGTTGAACAAAACCCTAGCTATGGCTATTGAGAAATTCGACTAGCACATGGAGAAGATGGACACATTTTTACTTTGATTTTCCCTTTTTATTCTTTTAATTACCAAATGACCAAAATGCCCTTAGGGTTTTTCTTTCAAAATTTTCCTATGCATGTCCATTTTTGTCCAAAATTATAGAAATTGGTCAAATTCTAATTAGGACCCTCTAATTCATAATCTAAAGCAATTTCATACTTAAATCTTCTAGAATGCAAGTTTTACATCTTATTCAATTTGGTCCCCAAGATTCAATTACACATTTTATGCATAGATTTTCTTCATGAAACTGTCACCCAAGAATGCATTCATATCATAGACCTCTAAGAATCATATAATAATTATTTCTATATCAGATTTGTTGTCTCGAAACTACTATTCCAATTGGGCCCTAATTTGGGATGTTACAAAATTGTATCGATGTCATGACATTGAGGTTTCCTGTCACGACATCGGGGTTTGATATCGCGACACACTGTGAAATTTCAGAATTCTAGGTATACTGTCTTTGGTTTCACAACACACGGTGTTCATGTCACGACATCGAGTTGGTTTCTTCAATTCCTTCAATTTTGGGCTTGGTGTTGTGACACAAGGTTGTCGTGTTGCGACATCGACTCTATTTTGGGCCAAATTTCCAATTCTTAGAGGGTCACGGTTCCTATAAAACATTATTTTGATACAAATTAGAATCTAAACTAAATAGTTAGTTAAATATACAATAATTTACATAAAACTGTAGGTTGATTGAAATTTTCAAGTTTTATTGTTGGATTCATCCGACAATTCCAAAAAGCTTTTTCGCTTCTGTTTCTTTTAGTATTTGTCCAAAGTTTCTCATACCACTCCATCTTCTTCCATTTATCCCTTTCCTTGAACCTATTATTTTGACTTGTTCTGATTACAGAAAGTACGTCCCTTAATTCAGGGTAGTTAGGTTTAAGTATATATATTTCATTACATTGCTCCCTTAACTTCCTCTTATTTTCCTTACTTTATTTATCACCACATTTAAAATTTTTTATTTCACCATTAACCTTCATTATTAATTCATTTTTCTCTAGATGAATGGTGGACCTTGATGTTGCTAGAAAAGGGTTGCCTAACAAAGTCTAAGACTACAAAGTTTGTTGTAATGATAAAACTGCGCACTTTGACTAACACATCTTATAATACTCCTTTCGTATGCATTAAAGATCTGTCAGCCAATTATAGTGTAATTTGTGTGTTCTTGAGGTCCCCTAACCTGAGTTTTTCATATATGGATAGAGGTATTAAATTGAAACTAGCTCCTAAATCACATAGGGCTCTATTGAAATAGATACTCCCTATCTCTATGGGAATTGCAAAACTTCCTAGGTCTTTTAGCTTTTGGGGAACATGTCCAGATATAATAGCACTACAAGAAGTGATCATATTAACTTGTTCACCTGCTTTAATTTTCTTATGCCTAGACATGCTTTCTTTTAAAAATTTGGCGTACTTAGGGACTTTTTCAATTAGTTTAATCAAAGGCAAGTTAACATTTAATTTTTTTTAAAAAAGTTCAAAAAAATCGTCTTCATCCCATTTTTGTCTCTCTTCCAATGTTGAAGGGAATGGTACCTGTATGATAGCAGGTTGATTGTCAGCCTCCTAAGGCTCCTCTTGAAGTTCTTCTGCATTCTCTCTTGTCTCCTCTTGTGTCAGAGTTTCTAGGCTACTCAAGATTTTTCCTGAATGGAGCGCGATTGCTTTCACATGCTCTTTCCTTTCCCTTCAAGGATTATTTTTAGTATTGCTAGGAATGTCAGTGCCAATTTGTCTTTTGATATCTCCCACTATACTCATAAATTGGCTCATTTGATCTTCCAACTTAGTCAATTTTTTTTCATAAATTAGTGCACTCATATTGCATTCACTTCACATTTGTCCTCATTGACTGCGTTTCCCCATCTATCTGGTCCAAGCAATGACCACATATAGTATGGTCATTTGGGTTGGCTTTTTCCAGAAGTTTCTGTAAATAAAGACGTTGATAATTAGTTTTTTTGACTTGATTCGAAGTGTTGCCTCCTTCTTGATTTTCCCATATCTCAGGTTTGAGTGATCTCTCCATCTAAGATTGTACGTATTTGAATATGAGTTTCCACCATTATTTTGACATAATTCATGTCCTCAGTTGGATTGTTGATAAAATAGAAGAGCAGTTTGTTCTCTCTATATATGGATGGTACACTATTCTCAGACTCTATGCTGTCGATTTTGTCCATTAGTTATTGATATCTATCATCCTCCTAGACAACTTTTACCATAGATGGTCTCTAGTCAAATGTATATTGCTCAGTTGGCCACTGGTAGAAGTTCATCGCCATATTTTCTATTAATTCATACACATCCTCATATGTTCGGTTCATTAAGGCTCCTCCTGCTGCTCCATCTAATCCTAACCTTGCGTGTACATCCAACCCATTGTAAAATATTTGCAATCATAACCACTCGGGCAATCTGTAATATGGAAATTTCTGAATCAGTGCCTTAAAATGCTCTCAAGCTTCATGAAAACTCTCTCCTTCTAGCAGTTTGAACATAACAATCTCTCTTGTTAGCTGGACTGTCTTGTTAATGGGGAAAAACTTTTGTAGGAACTTTCCTGCAAGTTCGTCCCATGTTGTGATGGACTTTGGTCCTTACGAATCAAACTAAGAAAAGGAATTATCAATTAATGAGAAGGGGAAAAACCGAAGACCAATAGCATCATCGCTGACCCCATTATATTTGAGTGTCACAAGGCTGGAGGAATCATTTTAAATGCTGACTTGGATCTTTTGTCATCGTTCCTTGAAATTGCAAATTGTTCTGGATTATAGCTGGCTTAATTTCAAAATTATTGGTCATGATAGTTGGCGTCATTATACTTCCTTGAACCATATCCAAATTTGGTAACGCATATTCCCTTAGAGTTCTTTCGTTATGTGCCATGTGATTGTTTGCGGGTAGTTGTGATGGTAGTGGTGAATCTTCTAGAATATTGTTGTTAACTTCGTCGAACAGTGTATTTTCTTGTGATGGTAAATTACCTACAACAAGTGGTTAATTCTACATTTGTTGTTGTTGTTGTTGTTGCTATTGATGTCGACGATTCCTATGAATTATTCTTTCTGGATCTATGATTATCTCTATAGGTGTTCCTTTACTACGTGTCATACACTAAACCCAAAAAGAAGAGATTAGTAAAAATAAATAAAAATAAAATAAATCGTAGCTATAATTTAAAATTTTCCTAATTATTCTATAAAAATGCCAAAATTAAAATTAAATTAGTGACGTTTCCTCCCCAGCAATGGTGCCAACAACTCAATTGCCTCCAGACGTACCAACGTCCAGAGTAAAAATCCTACACAAAATATAATAAAAAGGTAGTATCTGCATGTATTTGAGTCAGGTTGTAATATAGGTACTGTAACACCCCTAACCTGTATCCATCACTAGAATAGGGTTACAGAGTATTACTGAAGTTTACAAAACAATTATAGATAATTCTTGTTGATTACTATTCATTTTCAAAAGTGGTCATATTGTCAATTGAATGGACCCTCAAGCCCCAATATAAACATTGGGATCGCGTTGGGACAAAATCGGGAACTCAGAAAATTTTTCGCCAAATTTCTAAAATTTTTCCTAAATACAGGGTACATACGCCCGTGTTGTAACACCCCTAACTTGTATTCATCGTCAAACTAGGGTTAAAGGTGTTACCGAACAAATCAGAACAATTCTTAAAAAATTAGCAAACAACATTCACACATAAACATACATCATTACAGAGTCCCTTATATAGATCAACAAGACCTTAAACATGCTTTTGAAAGGGGTCGAAACTAAACTGAGCTCATACAAATTTTTTTGAAACTTAAATAAATTTTCTAAGTTACAGAGGTCACACGCCCGTGTGAATAGGCCGTCTGCCTCACACGGCATTAGACACGCCCGTGTGTCTAGACCGTGTCAAATTAAGGTATACATACTAACTTAAACACAAGGCCACAAGACATGCCTGTGTGCCTTGGTCGTGGTCGAAACTGACTTGGGTCACACGGCTAGCCACACGCCCGTGTGCCTTGACCCTACTCAAGACTAACTTAAAATTGTAGGGTACTCCAGGGGACACGCGGTCGGGCAACATGACCGTGTGTCACACACGGCTGAGACACACGCCCGTGTGGACAAAATAGGCCATTTGAAAAGCCAATTTGCCACCCAATTTGGGTCAAACTTACAAGCATCAAACCAAACACATTTGCACTATAATTTCAGCCAATTTCAATACCAAACTTACATCATTCATGCCATATTATTATCAACCAAATTTAAGCTTAAAATCTATACTCAATAATATCAAATTGTAAGCCAAAGTCATATTAAATCATATGTTTCATAAGTCCAATTGACCTCATCCATTCACATGTTAAAATCTTACCAAACTGACCATTTCACTAGACCATTTAAGCACATCAAAACATACCATTTATGAACACAAGCATATACCAAATTCATTCATAATCTCATCCATAACCAAGCCATATCACATGGCTAGATATACATATCACAAAACATAACCAAAATCCTCTAGCCTATACAGGTCATACTACAATATATACATTTTCAAAAGAAACCAAAATAGAGTTCGATAGTGTGGTGATGATCCTTGACGATTCTCGAGCTCCCGATAGCTACGATTTCTATAAAGCAATGCAAACACACACAAAGTAAGCTTTCAAAAGCTTAGTAAGCTATATACAAATAAAGTTAACAAATAACATCAATTCATTCATATAATTTAAGACAAATTACATTCACTTAGCCATATATCTCTTACATTTCATTTGAACATAATTCACATATACATATCATAACTCATTCTCATAGCAACTCATACTTATATCATATACTCACCAAGATACGTATACTTACCTTTCATTTTCAAACATGGTATACAATTCAAACGTACCTGAACCGGATACACATTTCATATAATCATTCATTTGTTGGAATGCCCGTTGAACCGTTTGGAATCATAAGGATACACGGATAGCTCAGAAAGTTCGTACAATGCCAACATCCCGGACGTGGTCTTACATGTAATCAAGTATCGATGCCACTGTCCCAGACAGGGTCTTACATGAAATCAAATACGATCCAACGTCCCAGATATGGTCTTACATGATAACACATATTGGATCCTATGTCATGACATATGTATCCTAACTATTCCTACGGTTCGTACGAGGCTTTACGGACGTTGGAACTTTGTAGATACTTTCTCGGATGTCTTATTTTTCTCAACTCACATATTCATTCATCATAGTTCAATAGCATATAATCGATAATAATTCAATTCAAAACACATTTATTTGTATATAGACTTACCTCTTACAGATTTGGATAGACAGAATCGGCTACTCAACGACTTTCAACTTTCCCCGATCTAATTATGTTTTCTTTAGTTCTTGATCTATATAAATTCAAAGTTAACTTTTTTATTCATTAAATCATTCCAATCAATCCAAATATGCATATTTAGGGCATTTTACAAATTAGCCCTCACATTTTCACATTTTAACAATTTTGTCCTTAATTCATAAAATCACAAAATACACTAAATTTCTTTAGACATATGCTTGGCCGAATATTCCTATATCTCATACAAGCCCACATATTTCATTTATTTAACATTTTAGTCTCTTAATTTACAAATTTCACAATTTAGTCCAAATTACTCAAATTAATCAAAAATTCAAATACAAAATATGTTAACCCAAAACATATCTTTCATTTACCAACAACTAACTTCACAAAGCTTATATTTCATCAATGGCTCAACTCAAAATCATCAACAAAATCATAAATTGAGACATGGGCTTGATAGTATACAAAGCAATGATTACAAAAATGTAGAAATTATCAAAAATCGAGTCAAAACCATACCTTAATCAAGCTTGGAAATAACCGAATATCTAAACACAAGAACCCTAGCTTTTCTTTCTTAAATTTTGGCAACCAAGAACAAAATGAACACAAATTACATGTTTTGTTATAATTAATAACATTAATTTATACAATTTGTAACAGCCCGATTTAGACCCTAATCAGAATGGTGGTTTCGAAACCATGAATCTGAGTCAGAAAAAGATTTAAAAATTATTTTTTGTGTTTATTTTGTGTGAATTTATATCTGTGAAATTTTTGTGATTTAATTTTTTCGTTTAGGTGTCCGATTAAATAAAAGAACTTAATCGCGTAAATTGAAAATTTAGTGGTTATTTTTAAAAAGGGCTAAATTGTACTTGGCTTTTTAAATGGAAGCCTGTATGAGGTAAATACACCATTAGTAAGCTAAGTGGACGGTTAAGGGCATTAAAATGTGATGATAATAAATTTTAAACTAAGGTTAATTTGGTAAACTAATAAAATAAGTTAATATAACATAAGCTTATCAAAAAATAGCCATATTCATGTTATTTTTTATGTTCTTATACCAAAACTAAAGAAAAGAAAAGAAACCTAGTTCGGCCATCTTCCAAGCTAAAATCAAGGTTCGTTCTTTGTCGATTTTTGATTATTTCTACGTTTTTGAGATCATTGCTTCGAGTACTACAAAACCCATGCTTGAATTTTTTATTTTGATGAATATTTTGAGTTGTTCCATTGTTGATAGCTTGTAATTTTTTTTGTTTGATGATGAAAAATGAAAGATATGTTTTAGATTAACATATTTTGTATTGGAGTTTTTGATGATTTTGAGTAATTAGGACGTAATTGCAAAAATAATAATTTGAGGGACTAAAATGTGAAATTGATAAAATAGATGGACTTGTATGAGCATGGGTACCATTCGGCCTAACATGGGTGTCTTGACATTTTGTGTATTTTGTGTTTTGTGTAATAGGGACTAAATTGTAAAAATTATAAATGTTAGGGGTAAAATGGTAATTTGCCTATTGATGTGTTTTTGGACTAAATTGAATGAAAATATGTTTTGAGCTTAATTTGAATATGTTTTGATCAAGAACTGAAGAAATCAGATTTCGATCGGGGAAAAACGAAAGTTGTCGACTAGCTTTCTGATTCCGCTTTACGACGTCCGTGGTAAGTTTATAAGCAAACAGACATGTTTATTGATAGTATAATGTTATAATTACATGCTGTTATGAAATGTTATAATTAAATTATGCTAAGGCCAAATATGTTAAATTTGACTATGACATTTCTGAGTCTGATTTAACCGAGATACGACGTCCGAAAGCCCTGTATGAACCCTAGCAATAGCTAGGATACATATGTCATGACATAGGATTCCGATATATGTGTGCGAGTAATTCCATGGCATCGATTTGTGATTCTGATATGTGTTTACAAGTAAGACACTGTCTGGGACAGTGACATCGATATGTGGATACATGTAAGACCACGTCTGGGACGTTGGCATTGTACGATTTATGTGATTATCTGAGTGTCCTATCCAATTCTAAATGGTTCATCGGGCAAAGGTAAAATGTGATCGGATGTGTTGTATGAGCAAAAAGGGACAGGTATGAATTAGTTTATTGGTTATTGATGATAAGGTAAGTATGTGACTTATTGATAAAATGTGTTATGTATGATATAAAGGATAAACTTCCATGGTTCGTATATGTGTATTCGGCCTTGAACAACTGGTGTATTTATTATGGAAATGATTCTTGGATTGCACTTATATGTACCCATGTATATTCGGCTATTAAAGTAAATTATGTACATGATCTTATAACTGGATTTTTGAGCTTATATAAATGTGTATAATTGACTTGTGAATGAACAGTAAATATACTATGAATAGCTCATATGTGTATGTGTATGAATGATAAGATATATATGCGGTTATATGGTCAACCTATGTATATGCAATTATATTAAGATATATAAGTTTTACATTTTGTTTATGTGAACTAGGTGTAATAGGAATATTTGGCTTTGATCATTAAATGATACGATGTTAGTTTTGACTATTTATACATTCGGTCAAGTGGCATTATAAAAGGAAATAATTATATATACTTAAAAATACTTCATACGAATGTATTTATAGATGATTGGATTTAAATGTAAAATGATAAAGTATTCTGGTTAATTTTGTTAATTTTGTTAACATCATTGGGTTATTTATTTGCTTATAGCTTACTAAGCTAAAATAGCTTATCGTGTGAATATTTGTTTCTGTTTTATAGATTTTGGAAAATCAAGTTACAAGCTCGGGGATCGTTTGCAAAACTCATCAGACTATCCATTACTTTGGGTACTTTTATAAGTTAAATTAGAAATTATGGCATGTATAAGCTAAAGTATGTTTTGGAAATGTTAATTTTGGGTTGTGTATAAATGCCATGCGAAAATGGCTAAGTTATTATATTAGTATCCGATTTTGTTAAGTAAGGCTTTAATTAATCATGATCATTAAGTTGCTTGCTTTGAATGCAAAGTATGTGTGATGAGTGTCATATGTTTTGAAAGTAGCTTGTGTATTATGTTAGGCTTGGTCTTGTAAATCCTTAGGCAACTGTTTAATGAACTCCTTGATTAGTAATTGAAGTTGGAAGTTTGGATTTGCATGTGATTCTTAAGCAGCAGGTTTCGGCCAAGAAAAAGTAAAGGTATAATGTATGTTTAGTGTGTTTATTATTATGTGGTAGTAAACATTATATGCGACATTGTTTCAATAATGTATATGGTTCATAAATAACCTAGTTGTCTAATTGATATGTATTTAGAGTTTTAATGATACGTTTAGCTTTGGCTTTTGGGTAAATGCGCAAGTTGCAAGCATTCATAACGAATAAGATATATGTATAAATGTCTAGTTTTATATTAAGTCTATGTCATGGGTGTAAACATAATATACATTTGATTTGTTTGATGATATGTATATTCGGTCCTATAGTTCATTATAGAAGTCATTGTATTATTAAAAATCATGAAGTTATTGAGTAAAAGAGAAAGGAATGTGCATGATACAAATTTTTAAACTTATTTATGTATTAAGCTATGATATGCATATATAACACTTAGACTTGCCATATTATTTAAGTTTTGCATGCCTGGTACATGAGTAAAGTGTTTATGATTGCAACTGCTTATTAATTATATGCATATGATGGTTATAAGATTTTTATTAATTAAGTGTAAGTAGTGAATGGGTATAATGCAATATATAGATTATATTTATTATTATTGTTTCATGTGGATGATGGGACTATTTACATATACATGAAGTGAAATGTTTTAATTTAAAGGATGTATTAATTTATGAAATAAATTTTAATTAACCTTTGAGACTTACGTTTGTGAATTATTATATATACATATATGTGTTCGTTTGAGATCGTGTTTAATTCTGTAATGCCTTCTGACCCTGTTCCGGCGACGGATACGGGTTAGGGGTGTTGGACAATTACTAATATAACCTTATTAATATCATTAAAAATTCCATTAACTAATGTCCATCAATGTCATTTAATTATAAATATGATCTATTTGCATCATAAGGACCTCACATCTAAGAAGACACATCAATTAAGCCATTATTCAAATAGTAAGCCACTTTTACACTTTATGCGATTAGGTCCTTTTATCAAATTAAGCACATAAATGATCGAATTTTCATACGAAACTTTCACACAAGTCAATTCACATATTTTAAGCACAGAAAATAATATTTAAATATTTTTTTGACTCATATTTGTGGTCTCAAAACTAGTATTCCGACTAGGATCTAAACCGGACTGTTACAATTCTCTCCCCTTAGGGATTTTCATCCCTGAGAATCTTACAGTTGAACATATTCGGATATTGTTGTCTCATAGTATCTTTACGCTCCCATGTAGCCTCTTCAATACCATGTCGATGCTATATCACTTTAACTAACAGAATTTTCTTATTTCGCAGTTCTTTAATCTCACGAGCTAAAATACGAATCGGTTATTCATCATAGGTCATATTAGACTGAATCTCAATCTTAGACGAAGGAATCACATGTGAAGGATCGAATATGTATCATCGAAGCATCAATACGTGAAATACATTGTAAATCTTTTGTAGCTTAGGTGGCAACAACAATCTATAAGCAATTGGCCCTATAAGTTCAATAACTTCATACGGCTCGATAAACCTCAGACTCAATTTGCCTTTTCTACCGAACCGAAGTACTTTCTTCCACGGGGATACTTTCAAAAACACTTTGTCGCTGATCTCAAATTCAATATCTTTTCATTTTAAATTTGCGTAAGATTTTTGACGATCGGAAGCTGTTTTCAGACCATCTCAGATCACTTTTACTTTTTGTTTAGTCTCTTTTATCAAGTCAACCCCGTGAATCTTATTCTCATTGAATTCAGTCCAATACTAAGGTGTACGGCATTTGCGACCATAAAAGGCTTCGTACTGTGCCATTTTGATGCTTGATTGAAAACTGTTATTATAAGCGAATTCAGTCAAAGATAAATACTATTCCCACGTACCTTCAAACTCAAGAATGCAACATCTCAACATATCCTTGAGAATTTGAATAATTGACTCTGATTGACCATCCGTTTGCAGGTGAAAAGTAGTACTGAAATGCAACTTCGTACCTAAAGCCTCTTGCAGTTTCTTCCAAAACTGTGATGTGAATCTTGAATCTCTATCTGACACAATATATAATGGTACACCATGCAATCTCACAATATCAGAAATATATAACTCAGTTAATTTATCAAGTCAGTAATCAGATCGTGTTGGAATAAAATGAGCTGATTTCGTAAATCGGTTAACTACAACCCATATAGTATCTTTCTTTCTTGGAGATAGGGCCAATCCCAAAAACAATGTCCATTCTCACTCTATCCCATTTCCATTCTGGAATCATAATTGGTTGTAACAAACCAAATGACACTTGATGTTCTGCTTTTACCTACTGACAGATTAAGCATTTCGCAACAAGTTCAGAGATATCACACTTCATACCAGGCTACCAATAAAGCTGTTTCAGATCATTATATATTTTTGTACTACCTGAATGAACAAATAAACGACTGTTGTGAGCTTCATTCAAAATCATTTGAATCAATTCTTGATTTCTAGGAACACAAATTCGATCTTTGAATCTTAGACAATTATCTTTATCAACTCTGAATTCTGAATCAGAATCTAAATTACACTGAGCTTGTTTTGCTAAAATCTCATTATCAACCTTCTGAGCTTCGATAATCTGTTGAATGAATAATGGTCTTGCTTTCAATTCAGCTAAAACCGAACCATCATTGAATAGAACCAAATGAGCATTCATCGCACGCAATGCAAATAGTGATTTTTGATTCAAAGCATCAGCAACAACATTTGCTTTTCCCGGATGATAATCAATCACAAGCTCGCAGTATTTTAACAGTTCTAACCATCTTTTCTGTCACAAATTTAAATATTTCTGAGTCATCAGATATTTCAAACTCTTATGATCAGAATATACATGACATTTCTCACCAAACAGATAGTGGCGCCAAATTTTCAAAGCAAACACAATCGCAACTAATTCCAGATCGTGTGACGGATAATTCTTTTCGTGTGGCTTTAACTGTCTTGAAGCATAAACAATTTTTTTTCTTGCACCAAAACGCCTCCTAGATCATTTAACGAAGCATCACTATAGATCACTAATTCTTTACTTGATTTGGCTTGTACTAACACTAGAGCTTCAGTCAATAGGGCCCTCAATTGATCAAAGTTTTTCTGGTACTTTTCAGACCATTCAAATTTCACATCTTTCTAAAGTAGTTTTGTTAACGTAGTTGCAATCATAGAAAACCCTTTTACGAATCATCTATAATAACCGGTAAGTCCCAGAAAACTGCAGACTTCAGAGACATTCCTCGGAGACTTCCAATCCAAAATAGCTGAAATTTTGCTTGGATCAACTCAGATACCTAATGCTGATACAATATGACCCAGAAAATCGACTTCTCGTAACCAGAATCCACATTTTCTAAACTTTGCATACAATTTCTTATCACACAAAGTCTGTATTACTATTCTCAGATGCTCGCCATGCTCGGATTCATCATGCGAATAAATCAATATGTCATCAATGAATATGATAACAAATCAATCTAAATACGGTCTAAAAATTCTGTTCATTAGATCCATAAAGATAGCAGGTGCATTTGTTAATCCAAAAGGCATAACTAAGAATTCATAGTGGTCATACCTCGTTCTAAATGCAGTTTTTGGAATGTTTGAGTCTTTTACTCGCAACTATTAGATCTATCTTTGAAAACACGGTAGCGCCTTTCAACTGATCAAACAAATCATCGATTCGAGAGAGAGGGTATTTGTTCTTGATAGTTTCTTTTTTCGACTGACGATAAGCAATGCACATTCTCATCGTACCATCTTTCTTTTTCACAAACAGAATTGGTGCACCCCAAGGTGAGAAACTCAGTCTAGCAAACCCTCTATCGGTCAACTCTTGCAACTGAGACTTGAATTCTTTTAGTTCGGTCAAAGCTATTCTATACAGAGCTATCAAAATTAGGGTAGTTCCTGATACTAACTCAATGTCAAATTCAACTTCTCGGATCGGAGGTAATCTTGGAAGTTCTTCAAAAAACACATCAGGGAATTCACAGACAACAGGCACTGATTCAACTCTCTTTTCTGACACTTTCAAATTGATCACATAGGCAAAGTAAGCTTCACAAACTTTTCTCACAATACTCAGAGGTTTCATCGAAGATATCACAGCAGGCAATCCATTCAAATCACTAGATTCAATTAGAATTATTTCATCATTCTTGCATCTCAAATCAATAGTTTTCCATTTGCAATTCACAACAACATCTTGCAAAGTTAACCAATCTATACCCAGAGTTATATCAAATTCATCAAAAGCTAATAACATCAAATCGGCCAGAAAACAAATGTCTCGAAATATTAACGGACATTTCTTGCAGATTTTATCAACCAAAACACATCTACCTAGGGGTTCGATACTCTAATCACAAATTCTATAGACTCTATAGGCAAAGTCTTACTAGATACTAAATTCATGCATATATACGAATGTGTTGGTCCAAGATCTATCAAAGCAATCATGGAAGTATCACAAAGTGTGAAAATACCAGTTATAACATCGAGAGACAAAGCTTCCTCACAAGCTCGGATGGCGTAGGCTCTGGCAGGTGTGCGAGCCTCAGATCGAACAACGGCGTTTTTAGTCCCTCTTTAACTACCACTCACATTTCTTGTATTTCTAGGAGGTCTACGTTGAGATGTATTGCCACTTGGCCTCGAATTTTGTAAATTTCTTGTTCGACAGATTTGAGGAAATCACGGATAAAATGGTCTAATGATCTACATTTGAAACAAGCCCGATCATACATTCTACAATTACTGGGATGCCTTTTACCATAGTGTTTGCACTCAAGGCGATTAGATCGAACATTTCCAACACTGGCATCAAATGTAGCTGGAGCTCTAAAACTCGAATGTGATCTCGTACGATCTCTACTCGCACGTCCCACATTAGCCTTTGAACGGCTATAATCATCTCAAAACTTCTTTGATACCAATTGAAATGGCTTGCTCGATCATCTCTTTCGCACTTCTCTAGCTTCTGAATCAACTTTTCTTTTCTCTTTCCCGAGCTCTTTAGCTTTACATGCTCATTCAACACATACTATAAAATTTTTTATCTCAAGAATCTCGACTAACAAATGAATATCTTCATTCAAACCATCCTCAAATATTTTGCACATTATTGCCTCAGTAGATGCACACTCTCGAGCAAACTGACTCAGTCTTACAAATTCTCGCTCGTATTCTCTATAACAGACATACGACCTTGTTTAAGCTCAAGAAACTCTTTACATTTCTAATCAATGAATCTTTGACTGATGTATTTCTTTCGAATTAAGCTTGAAAAAAATCCCAGGTGACTCGCTCTCTTGGAACCACTGATATCAAAGTCTTCTACCGATGATACGCTGTATCTTTCAGAAGTGAAACGACACATTTTATGCATTCCTCCAGATTCAAAGACAATTCATCGAATACTCATATTGTACTCTCTAACCAAAACTTGGCTCTCTCAGTACCATCACTAATGGTAGCTCGAAACTCTTCTGCCCTATATTTTCTAATTTTATCAACCGGAGGCTTATTTAATTGAGTCGGATTAACTTGTGGCATAACAGGGACTTGCGGAGGATTGACTGGGGTTGGGGGTTGTTGAAAAACCGGATTAGTTCTAATGTATTGAATGAACCAATTATTCATCATTTGATAGAGGCTTCTTTAGCCTCTCCATCATGGCTACTTGTAGCTAGTCTAGATTCGGATGGCGCTGTCCCTCACGCGGGAGCAGGCCCATTACTCTCGACATGGTCAGCTACGGCTCGTTTGGGATCCATTTTCTATATAAAGACACATTCTCAATGTCAGGATTCATCACACTACTGAAGTTCATAAATATGGCATGTATAGCTAGACTCACATATACTATGTTAGTCTTAGAATCGACTAAATTGTAGCTCTGATACCAACTAAATGTAACACCCTTAACTTGTATTCGTCGCTGGAAAGGTTAAAGGCGTTATCGGAAAAATTAGAATAATTCTCAAATAATTCACAAACATCATTCATACATAATCAAACATCATTACAGAGTCCCTTACATAGGTCAACGAGACCTTAGACATGCTTTAGAAAGGGGTCGAGACTAAATAGAGCTCATACAAAATTTTTTGAAACTTAAATAAAATTTTTAAGTTACAGAGGTGACACGCCCATGTGAACAGGCCGTGTGCCTCACACGGTATTAGACACGCCCGTGTGTCTAGACCGTGTCAAATCAAGGCATACATACTAACTTAATCACACGGCCACAAGACATGCCCCTGTGCATTTGGCTGTGGTTGAAACTTACTTGGGTCACACGACTAGCCACACGCTCGTGTGCCTTGGCCCCGTCCAAGACTAACTTAAAGTCGTAAGGTACCCTAGGGGACACACGGCCGGGAAACATGACCGTGTGTCGCACACGGCTGAGACACACTCCGTGTCTCTACCTGTGTGGACAAAAATAGGTAATTTGAAAAGCCAATTTGCCATCCAATTTGGGTCAAACCTACAAGTATCAAACCAAACACATTTGCACTATAATTTCAGCCAATTTCAATACCGGAACTTACATCATTCGTGCCATATTATTATCAATGAAATTCAAGCTTATAATCTATACTCAATCATATCAAATTATAAGCCAAAGTCATATTAAATCATATGTTTCATAACTCCAATTCACCTCATCCATTCACATGCCAAAACCTTGCCAAATTCACCATTTCACTAGGCCATTGAAGCACATCAAAACATACCATTTATGAACACAAGCATATACCAAATTCATTCATAATCTCATCCATAACCAAGCCATATCACATGGCTAGATATACACATCACAAAACATAACCAAAATCCTCTAGACTATACATGCCATACTACAATATATACATTTTCAAAAGGTACCAAAATAGAGTTCGATAATGTGGTGATGATCCTTGACGATTTTCGAGTTCCTGTTAGCTACGATATCTATAAAACAATGCAAACACACACAAAGAAAGCTTTCAAAAGCTTAGTAAGCTATATACAAATAAACTTAACAAATAACATCAATTCATTCATATAATTTAAAACAAAATACATTCACTTAGCCATATATCTCTTATATTTCATTTGAACATAATTCACATATACATATCATAACTCATTCTCATAGTAACTCATACTTATATCATATATTCACCAAGATACACATACTTACCTTATATTCTTAAACATGGTATACAATTAAAACGTACCTGAATCGGATACACATTTCATATAATCATTCATTTCTCAGAATGCCCGTTGAACCGTTTGGAATCATAAGGATATGCGAGTAGCTCGGAAAGCTCGTACAATGCCAACGTCCCAGACATGGTTTTACATGTATTCAAATATCGATGCCACTGTCCCAGACAGGGTCTTACACGAAATCAAATATGATGTTAATATCTCAGACGTGGTCTTACACATAAATCATAAGTCGATGCCAACGTCCCAGATGTCTTCTTACACGATAACACATATCAGATCCTATGTCATGACATATGTATCTTAACTATTCCAAAGGTTCGTAGGGGATTTACGGACGTTGGAACTTTGTAGATATTTTCTCGGATGTCTCATTTTTCTCAGCTTATATATTCATTCCTCATAGTTCAATAGCATATAGTCGATAATAATTCAATTCAAAACATATTTATTTGTATATAGACTTACCTCGTACAGATTTGGATAGACAGAATCGGCTATTCAATGACTTTCGCTTTCTCCGATATAATTCTGTTTTCTTTAGTTCTTGATCTATATAAATTCAAATTTAACTCTTTTATTCACCAAATCATTCAAATCAATCCAAATATGCATATTTAGGGCCTTTTACAAATTAGCCCTCATATTTTCACATTTTAACAATTTAGTCTCTAATTCATAAAATCACAAAATACACCAAATTTCTTTAAACATATGCTTGGCCGAATATTCCTATAGCTCATGCAAGGTCACATATTTCATTTATTTCACATTTTAGTCCCTTAATTTACAAATTTCACAATTTAGTCCAAATTGCTCAAATTCATCAAAAATTCAAATACAAAATATGTTAACCCGAAACATAACTTTCATTTACCAACAACTAAATTCGCAAAGCTTATAATTTCATCAATGGCTCAACTCAAAATCATCAACAAAACCAGAAATTGAGACATGGGCTTGATAGTATACAAAGCAACGATTACAAAAACGTAGAAATTATAAAAAACCGTGTCAAACCATACCTTAATCAAGCTTGGAAATAGCCGAATATCTAAACACAAGAACCCTAGCTTTTATTTCTTTAATTTTGGCAACCAAGAACAAAATGAACACAAATTACATGTTTTGTTATAATTAATAACATTGATTTATACAATTACTAATATAACCTTATTAATATCATTAAAAATTCCATTAACTAATGTCTATCAATGTGATTTAATTATAACCATGGTCTATTTGCATCATAAAGATCTCACATCTAAGAAGACACATCAATTAAGTCATTATTCAAATAGTAAGCCATTTTTACACTTTATGCGATTAGGTCCTTTTATCAAATTAAGCACACAAATGATCGAATTTTCATATGAAACTTTCACATATGTCAATTCACATATTTTTAAGCACAAAAAATAATATTTAAATATATTTTTTGACTTGAATTTATGGTCCCGAAACCACTATTCCGACTAAGGTCTAAACCGGACTGTTACACGTGTGGTCAAGGGACACACCCGTGCTGTTGGCTGTGTTCAACCCCGTGTAACTCTCTGACTTGTACCACACGGCCAACCACATGGCCATGTGCTAGGCCGTGTGGTTAATTTAATTTTCTAAAATTAAGTGCAGGTTTCACATGGCCAAGACACACGCCCATGTTCTGGGCCGTGTATCACACACAGCTGAGACGCACGCCCGTGTCTCTACTCGTGTGCTCAATTTTGAGCATTCTGTTCCTCAAATTTAAGAAGCAAGGGACACACGACCAAACCACATACCCATGTGCTAGGTCGTGTGTCACACACGGTCAAGACACACGCCCGTGTGGACAAAATAAAGTCATTTCCTTGGTTTATTTCTCACCCAAATTTACCAATAACCTACACCAAAATTTACAAGTATATACCAGCCAATCTAAGCATTAAATCCAAGCCAATTCTAACATCTAATATGATATTTTATCATATGCATTTATGTTTGTATTCTTACCCTTGTTTAACTTATATGTTAAGCATAACTTGATCAACCATACTCAATATACTTAACACATAGGTATTTTTCATAAGATAACCTTGTAAATATACCAAAACAAACAATTACTGGCCATTCCAATGGCTAGTTTACGAACCACATTTATATGCCAACAATGGCCAAGTTGCCTATACATGCCATTATATCAAAATAATTTTACTATTTATACCAAAACAAGCTAGTGAATAATATGATGATGCTCCAACCAATCTCCAACCTTTGCAAGCTTTCGAGCACTATAAAACAGAGAAAATAAAACCTAGTAAGCATTTCATGCTTAGTAAGTTCTTATAACATGAAACACCCCTTACCGTACCCGAGGCTGGGATAGGATACGAGGCATTATCGAACACGTACACAGTCATTCAGGCAAAAAGTCAGGCTATAAATTTTTTTCTTTAAAATAGCTTCATTATGCATACACAAATTGTCCCTAATATGGGCCTATGAGGCCCCAAACAGCCATCAGAAAAGGATCAGGACTAAATTGAAAAAATTTATAAAAGTTTGGGAAATTTCCCTAATATAGAGCCACACGTTCGTGGAGACAGAGGACACGCCCGTATGCTCTATACATGCCCGTGACCTCCGGTCGTGTAACTCTCTGACTATGACATCAACATCAATTTAGTATCACACGGCCGTATCACATAGCTGTGTGGCCAGACCGTGTGGTCAATTAAAATTAAGTGAATTTTTCATAAAAAGGTGCAGACTTCGCACGGCCAGAGTACACGCCCATGTGGGTAGGCCGTGTCCCTCACAAGGCCAAGACACATGCCTGTGTTTTAGCCCGTGTGTTTACTACTGAGCATACTGACTTGCAAAATTAGGCTGTAGGGGACACACGACCATTCAACACGCCCATGGGGCAGACCGTATGTCACACATGGTCTAGATACATACCCGTGTGTCTGCTCGTGTGGACCATTTAAAGGCTATTTTCCAAGCCATTGGTCACCCTTTTACATCCATACACACTCGTATATTTCATGGACACTTAACATGGTATATAATTACACTTAAACATCCTTGACATGATTCATACATGTAAACCTTATTACACTTGTTCAAGTTACACTTCTTGTATTAGGGTTATGTAAGGCCCCAAAAATCCCGAAATCCAAAAATCTCGAAATGTCAAAAAAAAATTTGTGCTTAGCAATTCCGGTTAAGTGTTAATTACGTGATGGTAGGTCTTGGTCAAGGTTTGAGTTTGAATCAAGGGGTAGAAGAAATTATAATTTAATTATTAAAAGAATCAGGGCTAAAAAGTAGGTGGGCTTTTGAAAAAATGAAGAAACAATTGGACACGAAAAGATCCTGTGGTGGAGTGGCTAAGTGACGCCACATAAGGTGTAGTGAGGTGGCGTTAGTAGCTAGGAAGGGGGTCCAAGGTTCGAATCCTAGCTTAGTATTTTGAGAATTTAATTTTGGCCTTCTAGAAGGATGGAAGTGGCATGAAGATGGACTCCAAGGGGAGTGTTCAAAAGAGAAAATTAAGGAAAGGATCAAGGGGTTATTAGGGAGAAAAATGAGGAGATGAGAAGTGAGGAGTAAGTGGAGCTGAATTGGGAACTTGGGCTTGAATAATTCGGCTATAGGGCTATAAATAGGTGCCGAGTGGGAGGGTGAGAAGTTAATGACAAATTTCCCTTCACTTTGTACCAGAAACCCTTTTCTCTTCAAGATCCAAAAAGCCGAAAACCCTCTATTTTACTTTCTTTTCTTTCTATCGATTTCTTCTACCACTCTTCTTCTTTAATCTGTACCAAATAAACCTTAATCACCATACCTAGTTTGAAAAGCAAAAAAACTGAATCTTCTAAGGGCCGAATACTTTTTGACCGAATCTAGTGTAAGTGTTGCTCTTCCAATCAGTTTTTCTTTATTTAGTATCGATTATTGTCCCTCACTCTTTTGAATCAACTTTGGTAGGGAATTAGTATCGGATCTTTGTTTTTAGCTCACTGCCAAATTGCTCCTTAAGGTGTTGCGGTTTTGGTAAGTAATCTTTTCCCATTGGCTAAGGTGGCCGAATGGTCATAGTTATGGTAAGAAGACTTGTGTTGGATACGAGTCACCAATTGTTCAGGTTTTAATAGTTAAGATTTGTGCAGATCTAGGAAATACATGGTCAAGGAAAAAGCGATTAAGGATTGGGCTCAAGGTAAGGTTAAGGTGAAGTTTCAGTTTTTGAGTAAATAAGTATTAAACATGCGATTAATTGAAGGGTGATATGGATTGTAGGTTTGGGCTAAGGAGATCGCATCACACTTGCTTACCAGTTGTGTACATACACTGCACACACACAATGATTCGACAAAAGCCAAAAAGCTAAAAAGCTAAAAAACCGAAATATCGAAAAGCCAAAAGTTTGGCTACGGTAGTCTTGCGAGTGCGTGAAAACTCATAAGGGAGAAATCGATAGGTTGCCTGAGGCCCACGAGCGATTCCGTGGACTTGGGTTGTGATCTGGCCAAATGGGCCAGAATGGGCTAAATGGGCCCGATGGGCTGTTGGGCCCATAATAGGCAAAAATTGATAATTGATGCTATGTGATAGAAAGTTTGTATGTGAGCATGAATATAAATGTGATTTGGGCCTAATGGGCCATAAACAGGTGATTTGGGCTTAATGGGCCATATGAATATGATTAGGCTTAATGGGCCAAATACAAGTATGTGAAATTGTTTGGGCTTTGTAAGGGGTTTTGGGCCTGGCATATGATATCCACATAAGACTTAATTAATATATTGCGACCATGGACAGGTCAAAGGGTTAAGGTGTGGCAACGGGTATATGCATGTCTAGGATTGGATCTAGGGAGAGCTTGGTACTTAAGCGGTCTTAATGACCCACCTCCTCTTCTTTGAAATCCTACCTGGTGCATAGTATTTGTTCATCTTAGCTCACGGGACTTGTTAACGGGACAAGATAATTGAAAACCGTAATTAAGGGAAAATTAGTGAAATGCCTCTAAGAGCGAAAATGACCAGAATACCCCTGGTGTTGAATGTAAGTTTTGTGGATGCGACATGCATACATATGATATTCTGCTTAGGTTACATATGGGTTGGGAATTATGGAACGGAGGAAGTATACGAGGATCGCATGGTTGCTTGACAATCGTGGATCCACCGACGCCTTTTAAAGCCCAATATGTAAATGAAGGTAGTTCTGTAATTGAGCTACCATGGTGTGTGGGTTGGGTGGGTCGATATTTATATCCCCACATGGTGTGACGGAGGACGGAGCCGGTGTGTAGTGAATGGATAATTTGGATGGGACTGCATTGCATGATTGATGAATGATGTTTTTTTTGAATGCCTATTTTTGTCGAGGGTTGTACACACTGAGTTTACGAAAACTCACCCCTCTTTTATTTTAATTTCAGGTGATGCTCAGTAGAAGGTTCGATGTTTGGAAGGACTCTGGGTGGCCAGCTAGCAAGATGATTTGGACTTGGGTTTTTTTTTCAAGCATTTAAGTTTTTACTTCTTTTTAAGTATGCTCCAGACCAGATTGTAATAAGGTTTTCATTGTGTTAATATTACTTGAATTATTATTATTATTTTCAATGTAATTACAAGAAGTTGAACATGGGTTTTCTAAATTATAGTATGTTTTCAACGTTTCCGCAATTAAATTTTTAAATGATAAGTTTTCTTAAATCAAATGTTTCAACAAGGTTTTTGTAACTGAAAGGGGGTTTTTTTTTTTAAGTTAATTAAGGTTTCTTTTATTTTAAAAAGGGTTTTAAATGAAAACACGATTTTCACTAAAACACTTCAATGTGACACACTAGATTCGGCCATAACGTCTGGGCCGGGTTTGGGGTGTTACAGGTTATCATTAGCATATTTCGCATTTTATATTTAGGCCATGATATAACTGCATTCCATTTTATGCCATAACCATTCTCATGTTATTGAGCCTTATTTTACACATCCTTTCATGCTAGGCTATACAATCACATCACAAGAAACATTTAAACCTAAACATGTATCTTTAGTAGGGTTACCACCCATATCAATATGAGCCACATCTCATGGTCGTATACAAAATGAATTAGCAAATCTTCATAAGCCATTTCTTTGGCTGAACAAATGACACATATAACAAAATGATCAAAAATCCTATACATGCCATTATATCAAAATGAATGTTTCTTTATACCAAAATGAGACTTGTTAATAGTGTAATCAAGGCTCCCACCATCTCCCAAGCTCCACGAGTCCACGAAGAATGAAATAGGGTAAGCATTGACATGCTTAGTAAGTCCATATAACAAGAAGGTAAACTTATCGATTACTTTAACATACAACCACATTAAATAGGCAATCCATCAAGTATACAATATTTTCCCTAAGACATGCACTCTGTAACGCCCTAATTTTCGGGACTTCTGTGAATTTTGGTGAATTTTTGAATTTCTATGTTTTGACTGCTGGGTGTAGGTCTAAGAATGTTAGTGGGCCTCTAGAAGCCCAAGTTTGAGATGAAATCTGAAAGTTTTAACTAATTTTAATTCTTAGGGGAAAAAGGGTTCTGGTAAGTTGGGCTTTTAAGATTTAATGGCTAAAATAAGCCACAAGAAGGCAGGTGGAAAAGTGGCATGTGACGCCACTAGGGTGCTAAAAAGGTGGCGTGTGGATGACTAGGGAGAGCTAAGGTTCAATTCACAAGGTGAGCAAATATTAGTATTAATTTTTATATACAGAAAGGGGATGTGATGGAACTCAGGTTGAACTCTGTTAGGAAGAGTTTGAGCTGCTCAGGAGATCGAGTAAGAAGGAGATAAGGGAGAAGTTTTAGGAGCTGATTAGGGGGTGTAGTATTGGCCGAATGATGGACTCTTGAGGAGCAAGAGCTGGCCGGCTAAGGGTTGCTAGTATAGGGAAAATTCGGCATTTGGGTTCTGGCCATTCTCTTCTCTTTTTCTTTTCTCCTCTCATCTCTTATTCTCTTTTCTTCTTTTTTGCTTCTTGTTCTATAGCTGAACCCTTCCTACCATTCTACTCTTCCATTCCATTCGTTTTTAAGCCTTTGAAGCCGATTACCATAAAAGCCAAAATCCCGAAAGCCTGTTTTTCTTCTGTGCCGATTTCTCCTAGCCAAACCCTCTGATTCTTCTCCATCTTTTTGGCCGATTATCTCAACCTCTAAACCCCAAATTCTTGTCAAAAAAACCACCGTAAAACCCTCATATTTCATCTTTCTCTTCACTATATCAAAAACCCGAAAACCCCATAGTCTTAGGGGCATAGCCGAATTTTTAGACCTTTAAAGATTTGATTTTTGCTAACATTCAAGGGTTTAGATCTGCATCAGAATCGTATAGAAACTAAAGTGAATTTTTTGTCTAAAGGAGCCGGTGTTAAGTTTTCGAATCTATTCTTTATTTCGGGTTTTAGAAAAGCTGAAACCCCTAAAGGCTTAGGGAGGCTGTCAATTGGGCACTATGGCTCTAAGGGTTGTGACAATTGTTTTATTATGATGTTAGTGTGATCTAGAGGCTACTGATCGAAGGCTTGGACAAGTGGAACGACTGGATCTAAACCTAGTCGCTAGTTTCGGAAAAGGGTAAGAACTCTAAGGTCTGAGGCTTGGTTGGCCGAATATGGTAGGGGGATAGGTCTATAGTTTGTTTTCAATATTTAGATTGACGTGTTGGTAATCCAATTGTAGACAGATCGTGTGTGGAACTCACCGTCGAACCACTACAAATCAGGTGTTTAACTGACACCCTCTCATAGACTAGATCGGTAAAAGCCAAAAAGCCAAAATGCTAAAAAACCGGTATTTTGTGGACTTGCGAGTGTGCGAATGCTCGTGAGGTAGATGGATTAATGTATTTGGTAAACTATAGTGTTTAGACTGCAGAGTGCATGATTTTTGTGCCTGAGATATTTTTTGGGCTTAATGGGCCAAAATTGGGATAATAGGCCAACAGGCCCAATTCGATAAGAACACTCGGTAAGTGTTTTTGTTAGTACGTGAATGGTGGAAATATGCATGAAAACCTCCAAAATAGATAAATTACTAGAATACCCTTAAATATGTAAATTACCATTATGCCCCTAGGTGTAAAATGACCATTATACCCCTAGGGTTAATTTGACTTAAAAGCATGATGATCTGATTTTGTATGATGTATGCCATGATTTGTATATCGGTTGCATGGGGACATGGGTTATATTTATGGAGGAAGCGTCCTGGTGGCTATGCCACAAATATTTGTTCTGGTGGCTTTGCCACAAATATCTGTATCTGGTCCTGGTGGCTATGCCACAAATATTTGTTCTGGTGGCTTTGCCACAAATATCTGTTCTGGTGGTTTTGCCACAAATATCTGTATCTGGTGACTCTGCCACAGTATCTGTTCTGGCAGCCATGCTGCAAATTCTATGGCGTGTAGCGGATGGGTGGGTCGAGTAGTCTCCCCACATGGTGTAAGGATGGTACGGGGGTGTATACGGTTGGATATGGTTGGGTTTCTGCATAAACATGTAATTTCTGTTCTGTTCTGTTATGGGCCTATGGGCTTCATTCTGAAATTTGTTCTAGGCTAAGGCCAATTTGATCTATTTTTGTGGTTTGAACTGGTTTAAACTATGGTTGGGTTATTTTACACACTGAGTTTCCCAAACTCACCCCTTATTTTCATCCACGCAGGTAATCCCCAACCATAGTGGGCTTAGAGCTGTGAGGGATTCGGAGTGGCCACTCGTTTCGCAAATTTGGTTTTCTTCTAGTGAATTGGACATCTTTTTATTTACTTTTATGATTTGGGTTTTAAGTTGTAATAAGGCCGCTTTAATGATTTTTAATTGTTTTCAATATGATTTACTAGAATAGGTATAATATTATCTTAATCACTGAAACTGATTAGTCTTAGGGCGCGTTTTCAAAAACAGTAATTGATTTTTAAAATACCACGACAACAAAGAAAAACTTCCACAACGAAAACGTTTTCCAAAGTTAATCACCTTTTCTTAAACTGGACTTAAATGAATTGGTTTCCTAAAAACATACACTAAGTTAAGGTGTGGCAATGGTGGTGTGCATGTCTAGGATTGGATCCGAAGGGAGCCTGGAACTTAAGCAGTCCGATGGACTCACCTCCTCTTTTTCAGTTTCCTACCTGGTGCACAGCTTCCATTCACTTTAACCTATAATGAAATCATCCTTTGAACACTAAGTACGATTTTCTGGACTAAAAATAGAAAATGTTTTTAACGTTCCGATGTGGCACGTCGGATTCGGTCATAATGTCTAGGCCAGGTTTGGAGTGTTACATTTAGTGGTATCAGAGCTAAGTTGCAACAACTCGGCTGTGAAATGGATCTATAAAAATAAAGATTTTCGAAAATGAAATTTTTGCAAAAATTACGAAACTCAGTTTTTCAATTATTGGATCCTTAAAAAGGTGGCACCTGAATCTCCTACCAAGTCCTGTAAGTATTATTCTCAACTTTTACGATATATTTTTCCGAATTATCTGTCTGTATTTAAACCCTATTATGATAATCTAGTGGGATGGTACTGAGACTATAGGAATTTAGGTACTAGACTGAGACTGTAGCTAGACTTCGATTCTGTGGAAAACAAACTCTGAATTACTGTCTGTTCATAAAACATCTGTAATAAACACTGGAATTTTTGATTGATGTATAAAATCCGTAATCAGATGATATGATATGAGTACGAGAGCAGCTCGTGGAAGAGGCCGTGGACGTGGTCGAGGTAGTGCTCGAGCAGGAACTACGTCCTCAGGGCATATGCCAACAGTAGAGGTACCGGTACCACCGGCAACGAAAGTGGAGTCTCCTGATTTTAGTGCCGGGGATGATGCCCTATCCCATGCAATGCTTCATGTTCTGGAAAGGGTTGCTGGTGCAAGTTCGGGTAACAAAATTCGAGGATCTATTTCTGAGCAACTCGGGGCTAACGGAGTGGAGATCTTTAGAGGTGTATCTGGTGTAGCCCCGAATGTGGCGAAATATTTATTGGAGGCCACGGAACGGATTATGGATGACTTGGACTGCTCTGTGGAGCAGAAGCTGAAGGGAGCCATATCGTTGCTACGAGATGAGGCTTATCAGTAGTGGCTCACGGTGAGAGATGGGACCCCAGCTGACAGGGTAACTTGGGAGTTGTTTAAGGCAGCCTTCAAAGGGAAATATGTTGGGGCGAGCTATGTGGATGCCCGCAGGAAGGAATTCTTGAATCTGGTGCAAGGAGGTAAAACAGTTGCTGAATACGAGGCTGAATTTCTGAGGCTGAGCCGGTATGCCGTCGGAATAGTCGCTATAGAATATGAACGTAGTGTGTGCTTCGAGGACGGTCTTAGTGATAAACTTAGGGTGTTGATTGATCCGCAGAGGGAGCTTGAGTTTGTGGTCTTGGTGGAGAAAGCTAAGATAGCTGAGGAAGTGAAGTGTGTTGAAAGGCAGAATCGTGAGAAGGATCGAAACCATTTCCAGAAGGATTCAGGACCTTCGGGTGGTGCAAATAGGAATGTCAAGAGAGCAAGAGTGGATGAGCCAATGCGGGCAGTTTCGATGAATGTGGTTAGACTACCAATATGTGGAGACTGTGGTAAGGTACATCTAGGTGAGTGTAGGAAACATTCCGGTTCCTGTTTCTGATATGGATCTATGGAGCATAGAGTCAAAGACTGTCCTCAAAAAATGGATCAGGTTCAAGTTGCTGAACAGAGGGTTGCTCAACCAGTGAGAGGTGGACCACAACCACCGAGAGGACGTGGACAAGGTAGGGGCGAAAATGGTAATGGTCGAGGTCGAGGAGCACCTGGCAGGGGTGTCGGAAATGCTGAGGCTCGACAGCCAGCGTTGGTGTATGCAGCTCGTCGTCGAGAGGAGGGTGATGCACCTGACGTCATAACTGGTACGTTCTTGGTTTCTAGCATACCGTATACTGCTTTGGTAGATATTGGATCTACTCATTCTTATGTTGCATGTGCCATATCTGAGTCGTTGGGTGTGCACTCTGAGGAGATAGTGAGTGGGGTAATTGTACTAAGTCCTTTGGGTTACTCGATTAAAGTAGACAAATTGTATAGGGATGTGCCTTTAGAAACCCAAGGTAATATTTTCTCTGGAGACTTGATGGAGTTATCGTTCAGAGAATTCGACCTCATTCTGGGAATGAACTGGCTTGTTAAGCATAAGGCGACTCTGGATTGTGCTGCTAAACGAATGGTGTTAAGGGTCACGGAGGGAGAAGAGGTTATGGTAATAGGTGAGCGAAGGGATTATTTGTCCAATGTGGTGTCGACATTGAGAGCTGAAAAATGGATTCGTAAAGGTTGTGAGGCCTATTTGGCATTTGTAAGTTAGGCGGAACATAAGGGACTGACAGTGGATAAGGTTAGAACCATTAAGGAGTTCCAAGATGTTTTCCCGGAGGAGCTTCCGGGACTGCCTCCGAACCGAAAAGTCGAATTTGGAATCGACTTGCTGCTTGGAACGGCACCAGTGTCCATCGCTTCGTATAGGATGGCACCAAAGGAGTTAGTGGAGTTAAAAGCACAAATTCAAGAGTTGTTGGATAGGGGCTTTATTAGGCCAAGTGTGTCTCCGTGGGGAGCACCAGTGCTATTTGTAAAAAAGAAGGATGGGACGATGCGGATGTGTATTGATTATCGGCAGTTGAACAAACTAACGATTAAGAATAAGTATCCACTGCCAAGGATTGACGATCTGTTCGACCAACTTAGAGAAGCTTTTGTATTTTCCAAGATCGACCTTCGATCTGGATATCATCAGTTAAGGGTCAAAGAGGCAGATATCCATAAGACGGCATTCAGAACTCAGTATGGTCATTACGAGTTTCTGGTGATGCCATTTGGACTGACAAACGCTCCTGCAGCGTTTATGGATCTGATGAATCATGTATTCCAACCATTTTTGGATCAGTTTGTAGTCGTCTTTATTGACTACATTCTGGTATATTCTGAAACTGAAGTAAAACATGATGAGCATCTCCGCATAGTGCTGCAAGTGTTAAGGGAGAAGGAACTATATGCGAAATTCAGCAAATGTGAATTCTGGTCGAGGGAGGTAACCTTCTTAGGACATGTTGTCTCTGCTGAGGAGATTAAGGTAGACCCACGAAAGATTGAAGCAATTTTGGAATGGAAGCCACCTAGGTCGGTGTCAAAAATTCGGAGTTTCCTAGGGTTGGCAGGATACTACAGGAAGTTTGTGGAAGGTTTTTCTGTGATGGCAGCGCCTTTGACAAAACTCATAAGGAAAGGAGTACCGTTTGTTTGGACAGAGAAGCAACAGGAAGCTTTTGAGAAGTTGAAGAAAGTTTGGACTAAAGCACCTGTGTTGATTCAACCGGAGTCTGGGAAGGATTTTTTCGTCTAGAGTGACGCATCACATGTGGGTTTGGGCTGCGTGTTGATGCAAGAGGGTAAGGTGGTTGCTTATGCATCACGATAGCTTAAGCCTCATGAAGGAAACTATCCTACTCATGATTTGGAATTGGCAGCAGTAATCTTTGCACTTAAGATTTGGAGACACTACTTGTTCGGAGAGAAGTGTATTATATACACAGACCATAAGAGTCTCAAGTACTTGCTGACTCAGAAGGAGCTGAACCTTAGGAAAAGGAGATGGATAGAGTTGCCTAAAGATTATGATTGTATGATTGAGTACCACCCAGGCAAGGCTAACGTGGTAGCCGATGCTCTAAGTCGAAGAGTCAGATCTCGATCCGAGAGCAATGTTTGCTCGTCTCGAGTCCAGATGATAATGGTAGTCTGTTGGCTGAGTTGCAAGTAAGGCCAACCTAGGTGGATCAGATTAAGGAGAAGCAGTTGAGAGATGAATCTTTGGTTTCTCGTTTCCAGCAGGTTAAGGAAGGGGAAACTTCTGAGTTTGGGTTGAATAATGAAGGAGTTTTGTGTTTCTGAGGGAGAATTTGTGTTCCGAAGGACTCTGACTTGAGGCAGTCAATATTGAAGGAAGCTCATGGGGGACTTTGTGCCATGCATCCTGGAGGGAATAAGTTGTATTACGACTTGCGAAAATTGTATTGGTGGCCTGGGCTTAAGCGGGAAGTAACGGAGGTTGTGAGGAAATGTTTGACATGCCAGCAAGTGAAAGCTGAGCATCAACTACATTCTGGGCTTTTGCAGCCAGTGAAGATACCACTTTGGAAGTGGGAGAGGGTAACCATGGACTTTGTGGATAGGTTACCCTTGACACCAACAAAGAAAGACTCGGTTTGGGTGATCGTGGATAGGTTGACCAAATCGGCTTGTTTCATACCTGTCCACACCGACTTTTCACTTCAGAGGTTACCCAAGTTGTATGTGGCGGAGATCGTGCGACTTCATGGTGTCCCAGTTTCAATCATTTCTGATCGGGATCCCAGATTTACAATTCGATTTTGGCAAAAGTTGCATGAGGCGTTGGGAACGTGATTGAATTTTAGTACGGCTTTCCATCCCCAGACTGATGGTCAGTCGAAAAGGGTTATTCAGATTCTGGAGGACATGTTGAGGGGATGCGTTATTGACTTCCGAGGTAGTTGGGAGGATTACTTGTCGTTGGCAGAGTTTGCGTACAACAAAAATTATCAAGTGAGTATTCGAATGGCACCATATGAAGCACTGTATGGACGAAGGTGTCGTACCCCTAGTTGTTGGACCGAACTGGGAGAGCGGCAGGTTCTTGGACCCGAGTTGGTAGCTGACACTGAGGATAAGGTCAGAGTAATTAGAGATCAGTTAAAAGAAGTTGCGGATAGGCAAAAGTCATATGCGGATTTGAAGCGTAAGGAGATTGAGTACTCAGTAGGTGATATGGTCTTCTTGAAGGTTTCTCTTTGGAAGAAGATATTAAGGTTTGGTAAGAAGGGCAAGTTGAGTCTGCGATTCATTGGGCCTAATCGAGTTTTGAAGCGAGTAGGACCAGTGGCATATCAATTGGAATTACCTCTAGAGTTAGACAAGATTCACGATGTTTTTCATGTCTCCATGTTAAGGCGTTATCGTTCTGACCCTACTCTTGTCGTGTCAGTTGTAGAGATCGAGGTGCAATCTGATTTGACTTTTGAGGAAGAGCCTGTGCAGATATTGGACCGAGACGTCAAGGTGTTGAGAAGGAAATCTGTTCCTTTATTGAAAGTGCTTTGGCGTAATCACGGTAGAGAGGAAGCTACTTGGGAGACAGAAGAGGCGATGCGTCAACAATACCCTCATCTGTTTGGATCAGGTAAATTTCGAGGACGAAATTTCTTTAAGGAGGGTAGAGTTGTAACGCCCCAATTTTCGGGACTTCTGTGAATTTTGGTGAATTTTTGAATTTCTGTGTTTTGACTGCTGGGCATAGGTCTAAGCATGTTAGTGGGCCTCTAGAAGCCCAAGTTTGAGATGAAATCCGAAAGTTTTAACTAATTTTAATTCTTAGGGGAAAAGAGGTTCTGGTAAGTTGGGCTTTTAAGATTTAATGGGTAAAATAAGCCACAAGAAGGCAGGTGGCAAAGTGGCATGTGACGCCACTTGGGTGCTAAAAAGGTGGCGTGTGGATGACTAGGGAGAGATAAGGTTCAAGTCACAAGGTAAGCAAATATTAGTATTAATTTTTATTTACAGAAAGGGGATCTGATGGAACTCAGGTGGAACTCTGTTAGGAAGAGTTTGAGCTGCTCAGGAGATCGAGTAAGGAGGAGATAAGGGAGAAGTTTTAGGAGCTGATTAGGGGGTGTAGTATTGGCCGAATGATGGACTCTTGAGGAGCAAGAGCTGGCCGGCCAAGGGTTCCTAGTATAGGGAAAATTCGGCATTTGGGTTCTGACCATTCTCTTCTCTTTTTCTTTTCTCCTCTCATCTCCTATTCTCTTTTCTTCTTCTTTGCTTCTTCTTCTATAGCTGAACCCTTCCTACCATTCTACTCTTCCATTCCATTCATTTTTAAGCCTTTGAAGCCGATTACCATAAAAGCCAAAATCCCGAAAGTTAGTTTTTCTTCTGTGCCGATTTCTCCTAGTCAAACCCTCTGATTCTTCTCCATCTTTTTGGTCGATTCTCTCATCCTCTGAACCCCAAAGTCTTGTCGACAAAACCTCCGCAAAACCCTCATATTTCATCTTTCTCTTCACTATCTCAAAAAGCCGAAAACCCCATAATCTTAGGGGCACAGCCGAATCTTTAGACCTTTAAAGATTTGATTTCTACTAACATTTAAGGATTTAGATCTGCATCAGAATCGTATAGGAACTAAAGTGGAATCGTTGACTAAAGGAACCGGCGGTAAGTTTTCAAATCTATTCTTTATTTCAGGTTTCAGAAAAGCCAAAACCCTTAAAGGCTTAGGGAGACTGTCGATTGGGCCCTGTGGCTCTAAGGGTTGTGACAATTGTTTTATTATAATGTTAGTGTGATCTAGAGGCTGCTGATCGAAGGCTTGGACAAGTGGAACGACTGGATCTAAACCTAGTCGCTAGTTTCGGAAAAAGGTAAGAACTCTAAGGTCTGAGGCTTGGTTGGCCGAATATGGTAGGGGGATAGGTCTGTAGTTTGTTTTCGATATTTAGATTGACATGTTAGTAATCCAATTGTAGGCAGCTCGTGTGTGGAACTCACCGTCGAACCACTACAAATCAGGTGTGTAACTGACACCCTCTCATAGACTAGATCGGCAAAAGCTGAAAAGCCAAAATGCCGAAAAATTGGTATTTTGTGGACTTGCGAGTGTGCGAATGCTCGTGAGGTAGATCGATTAACGTATTTGGTAAACTACAGTGTTTAGACTGCAGAGTGCATGATTTTTGTGCCTGAGATATTTTTTGGGCTTAATGGGCCAAAATTGGAATAATGGGCCAACGGGCCCAATTCGGTAAGAACACTCGGTAAGTGTTTCTGTTGGTACGTGAATGGTGGAAATATGCATGAAAACCCCCAAAATAAATAAATTACTAGAATACCCTTAAATATGAAAATTACCGTTATACCCTTAGGGTTAATTTGACTGAAAAACATGATGATCTGATTCTGTATGATGTATGCCACGATTTGTATATCTGTTGCATGGGGACATGGGTTATATTTATGGAGGAAGCATCCTGGTGGCTCTGCCACAAATATCTGTTCTGGTGGCTCTGCCACAAATATCTGTATCTGGTGACTCTGTCACACTATCTGTTCTGGCAGCCATACTGCAAATTTATGGCGTGTAGCAGATGGGTGGGTCAAGTAGTCTTCCCACATGGTGTAAGGATGGTACGGGGGTGTATACAGTTGGATATAGTTGGGTTTCTGCGTAAACATGTAATTTTTGTTCTGTTCTGTTATGGGCCTATGGGCTTCATTCTGAAATCTGTTTTAGGCTAAGGCCAATTTGATCTGTTTATGTGGTTTGAACTAGTTTAGACTATGGTTGGGTTATTTTACACATTGAGTTTCCCAAACTCACCCCTTATTTTCATCCACGCAGGTAATCCCCAACCATAGTGGGCTTGGAGTCATGAGGGATTCGAGTGGCCACTGTTCGCAAATTTGGTTTTCTTACGTGAATTGGACATCTTTTTATTTACTTTTATGATTTGGGTTTTAAGTTGTAATAAGGATGCTTTAATGATTTTTAATTGTTTTCAATATGATTTACTAGAATAGGTATAATATTATCTTAATCACTGAAACTGATTAGTCTTAGGGCGCGTTTTCAAAAACAGTAATTGATTTTTAAAATACCACGACAACAAAGCAAAACTTCCGCAATGAAAATGTTTTCCAAAGTTAATCACCTTTTCTTAAACTGGACTTAAATGAATTGGTTTCCTAAGAACATACACTAAGTTAAGGTGTGGCAATAGTGGTGTGCATGTCTAGGATTGGATCTGAAGGGAGCTTGGTACTTAAGCAGTCCGATGGACTCACCTCTTCTTTTTTGATTTCCTACCTGGTGCACAGCTTCCATTCACTTTAACCTATAATGAAATCATCCTTTGAACACTAAGTACGATTTTCTGGACTAAAAATAGAAAATGTTTTTTAACGTTCCGATGTGGCACGTCAGATCCGATCATAACGTCTGGGCCGGGTTTGGGGTGTTACACACTCAATCATCAAGATTAAACACATAGTAATATATAATAAACAATTAGTAGATGAGCTCATCATAACAAAAATCTCAATTCCACTTCTCATACTAATCCCGTTGAATTTATCATCAATTCATATTAGTGACCTTTTCGATGAGCACACTCTCACGAACTTCATTCTTTTACGGTAGCATTACCAATCCAGGCTAAATCCCCCGTAGTATAGAGTCATAGAGTAATGTCAGGATTACAAGTCCAGGTTAAATCCCCTGCAATGACAAATACTCAAATGAGCTTGGATATGAATTACCAGCCCAGGCTAAATTTAGATCCTAATTCGAATTACCCATTCGGGCTAAATCCATTTAAAACACATATTTTTTGGGAGGCCAGATCACATAAGGAACACCCGTCCGGGCTAGATCCTTTTTACCGTCAATTTATTTTTAAGAATTCCATCGGATACCCTTTTCATTCAACCGGGATATTTAAATCCTTTTTAAATCAGTACAATCATGTTTCATGAATTATTATACATTGAGTATCAAAATTTGTCAGCCTATCAACCGCAACCCAAACAACATTTTTCTTTTTCGGTGTCAAAGGCAGCCCTGTCACGAAATCCATAGTAATCCTATCCCACTTCCATTCGGGGACTATCACAGATTGTAACAAGCCCGAAGGTACTTGGTGGTTAGCCTTGACCTATTGACATATCAAGCATTTCGATACAAATTCAGAGATATCTCTTTTCATGCCATTCCACCAGTACTTTGTATTTTAGTCATTGTACATCTTGGTACTTCCCGGATGAATAGACAAACGACTATCATGTGCCTCTTGCAAAATTTTCCAAATAAGTTCCTTATCTTTGGGTACACAAACCCTATCTCAGAACATCAAGCAACCATTGCAATCAATCTGAAAATCTTATTTAATGCTCATCTCACATTGTGCTCTTTTGGCTTGTAAGTCACTATCATTGATCTAGGCTACACAAATTTCTTGGAGAAATGTCGGTCTAGCTCTTAATTCTGCTAAAATCGAACCATCATCAGACAACGCCAATCATGTGTTCTGTAACGCACCAATTTTCGGGAATTCTGTGAATGTTGGCAAATTTTAAATTTTTGGTGTTCTGTCTGCTTGGTGTGGATTTACTTAGGTTAGTGGGCCTCTAGAAGGCCCAAGCTTAGGTTAAAAAACCGGTAGTTTTAATTAATTTTAATTCCATAAGAAAAAAGGGTTCTGGTTGGTTGGGCTTTTAAGTATTAATTGGGTAAAATAAAACACAGGGAAGCCTGTGGTAAGCTGGCTTGTGACGTCACTTGGGGAGCTTTAGAGGTGGCGTGTGGATGACCAAGGAGAACTAAGGTTCGAGTCGCAAGGTAAGCAAATTAGTGATATTAATTTTTATGCACAGAAAAGGTAAGTAATGGGCCAAGTGAAAGTCCACAAGAGGAGTTTAAATTGCTTAAGGGATTGAGTAAAGAGGGGATAAGGGAGAGAATTTAGGAGCTGATTAGGGAGAGTAGTGTTGGTCGAATGGTGGACTCTTGAGAAGCAAGAGCTGGCCAGCTAAGGGGTGCTTTAGGGGGGAAAATTGTGCCGTTTCCTGACCATTCTCCTCTTCTTTCTTTTCTCCTCTCTTCATCAACTTTTTCTTTTTCTTCTCTTCCTCTATAGCCGAATCTCTCTATCCACCTGTGCATCTCCATCTTTTTCTTTAGACGTTTCTAAAACCTTCATAGCCATTTGCCTTAAAAAGTCAAAGTCCCAAAAACTATACTTTCTTCTGTGCCGATTTCTTCTAGCCAATTCTCTTATCCTTTTCATCATTCTTGACCGACTCTCTAGTTCTCTAAACCTTAAGTTCTGTCGACTAGGCCACAGCAAAACCCTCCTATTTCATCATTTGAGGGCTTAGATCGGCATCAAAATTGAGTAGAGATTAATTGGAATCATTGACCGAAGGAACCGGTGGTAAGTCTTTTCAATCTAGTCTTTATTTCGTATTTTAGAAAAGCCGAAACCCCTAAAGGTTAGGGAGGCTGTCGACTTGGACTTGTAGCCCTAAGGGGTTGTGATAACTATTTTGTCTTGTTAGTAAGGTGATCTAGAGGCTGCTGATCAAGGACTTGAACAGGTGGAGCAACGGGATCTAAGTCTAGTCGCAAACTTCGGCAAAGGTAGGATTGCTAGTGCCTAAGGTGTTATGGCCGAATAAGGTAAGTAGTTATTATGTAGTTCATTTCGGTAGTTAGATTAACGTGGTAGTAATATAATTGTAGGTAGTTCGTGCGTGGATCTCGTCAGCGAATCGTCATAAAACAGGTGTGTAACTGACAACCCTTCTTAGTCTAGATTGGGAAAAGCCGAAAAGCTGAAATACCGAAAAATCGGTATTTTGTAGACTTGCGTGTGTGCGAATGCTCGTAAGGTAAATCGATTAACGTTTTTGGTAAACTACAGTGCTTAGACCGCAGAGTGCAAGATTTCTGTGCCTTCAATATTTTTGGGCTTAATGGGCCAAAATTGGGATAATGGGCCAGCGGGCCCAATTCGGTAAGAACCCTCGGTAAATATTTTTGTTAATACGTGAAAAGTGAGTATATGCATGAAAACCCTAAAATAGATAAATTAATGAAATACTTTTATTGGTGGAAAATTTACAGACTTACCCCTAGGAGTGGAATTACTGAGATACCCCTAGGGTTAAGGTTGACCGAAATGCATGTTTGACTGTTGTTATTTACTACATGCCATGTTATTATTATCTGATGCATGGGATTGGGATATTGATGGAGGAAGTACTGAAAGTGGCCTGTCCATGTACTGGAGGCTTTGCCTCAATTTACTGATAACTGGGCAGCAATGCTGCAACTGTGGAGTGTAGGGCTAGGTGGGTTGAGCTATTCCCCACATGGAGTGTAGGGCTAGTTCGGGTGGAGTTAGCGGTTGGTTATAGGCTGGGTTGGGCTTGCATACATGAATATGACTGCTCTATTCTAGAATGGGCCTATGGGCCATACTATTATCTGAAAAGGGGCTAAGGCCTAGTTTACTATATTTTGAAAAGGGCTTGACCCGCACTCCATCGATTAATCCAGATGGGCTTAGGCTCAGCGGGCTTGAGCTGACTTGGGCTTTGGATGGGTTTTCTTACACACTGAGTTTCCAAACTCACCCCCTTCCTTAACCTTGCAGGTGGGCCTTGATGTGGGTGACTTGGAGCCGGAGGGGATTCAGAGTGGCCATGGTGATCGCTTTTGGGCTTTGAAATAAGTGACTGATTTTCCTTAATTTATTTTTTTTACTATTTAATCTTGGGTTGTAATAAGGCCATTTTAACTAAATTTTATTCTTTGTTTTTCAGGGATTATTTTTATTATCAATAACTTTAAACTAGTTGATAATAATTCAAATAGGATAGACATAGGGCGCGTTTCCAAAACGATATTTGTTTTTTTAAATAACACGACGTCACGATTATTCGATTTAACAAAGATAATAACTACTCAAAGGAATTTCAACTCGATACAACCAAAGTGTGGCAATGGTTGTGGGCATGTCTAGGATTGGATCCAATCGAAGAGCTTGGTACTTAAGCAGCCTTCATGGCTCACCTCTTCTGTTGTGGATACCTACCTAATGCCCAGCTTCCATTCACTTTAGCTTAACAAATGACGGTTTTTAACACTAAAATGGAACATGTGTTTTTAACTTCAATGTGGCACGTCGGATTCAGCCATAACGTCTGGGCCGAGTTTGGGGTGTTACATGTTCATAGCCTTCAATGCAAACAAGGACTTCCTACTTAAGGCATCGACGACTACGTTCACCTTTCCCGGGTGATAATCAATTATCAGCTCATAATCTTTAATCAATTCTAACCATCTCCGCTGTCTCAGATTCAATTCCTTTTGAGTCATCAAGTACTTCAAACTTTTTTGGTCAGTGAATACATGTCAAGTTTCACCACACAAATGGTGTCTCCAAATCTTTAAGGCAAATACAATGGTAGCTAGCTCCAAGTCAGGTGTTGGATAATTTTTCTCGTGTGGCTTTAATTGTCTTGAAACATAGGCTATCACCTTGCTCTCTTGCATAAGTACGCAACCCAGTCCATTCAAGGACGCATCACTATAGACCACGAATTCTTTTTTTGGCTCAGGTTGCAATAAAACTAGAGCTTCGATCAGTAATGTCTTTAACTTCTCGAAACTCTGCTGACATTTTTCCGACCATTCAAACTTAACATCTTTTTTGCAACAACCTCATCAAAGCAGTTGCAATCATAGAAAATCCTTTTACAAAGCGTCGATAGTAACTGGCTAAGCCTAAGAAGCTTCCAACCTCAGTTACATTCCTTGGCGGCTTCCACTTGACAATAGCAGAAATCTTATTTGGATCAACTCGGATGCCATCACCCGGCACAATATGACCCAGGAATCTGACCTCTCAAAGCCAAAATTCACTTTTACTAAACTTAGCATATAATTGCTTGTCTCGTAAAGTCTGTAAAACAATCCTCAAATGTTCGACATATTCGGACTCATTACGGGAATAAATCAAAATATCGTCGATGAATACCATAACAAACTTGTCCAAGTATGGTCGAAAAACACGATTCATTAAATCAATAAACGCAGCTAGGGCATTTGCTAGACCAAAAGGCAGGACAAGGAACTTGTAGTGACCATACCTCATCCTAAAGGTAGTTTTAGGCACGTCCAACTCTTTAACTCGTAACTGGTAGTAGCCGGATCTTAGATCTATCTTTGAAAACACGATGGCTCCCCTTAATTGATCCAACAAGTCATCGATCCTTGGCAAAGGATACTTGTTCTTGATAGTTACCTTGTAGAGTTGTCGATAGTCTATACATAACCTCATCGATCTATCTTTCTTTTTCACAAATAATACGGGAGCACCCTAAGGTGAAAAGCTCAGTCTTGCGAAACGTTTGTCAGTCAATTCTTGCAACTGTGATTTTTACTCCTTCAACTCAGTCGGGGCCATCCTGTATGGGGCAATAAAAATAGGCATTGTTCCTGGCACTAGCTCAATACCAAACTCCACTTCTCTAACAGGAGGTAATCTGGGTAACTCTTCTAGGAATACATCTAGATATTCACAAACTATCGGTACCGACTCAATCTTCGACCCAAATTCTTTAGCATTCATCACAAAAGCAAGGTAAGCTTTATACCCTTTTCTCGTATACTTTTGAGCCAACATTGAGGTAATCACAATCGGCGGTGCATTTAACTCATTTTAACCAACCCGGAGAATCTCACCATCTGAGCATTTCAATTTAATATTCTTGCTACCACAATTTACAATCACCTCATGAACAGTCAACCAATCCATGCCAAGTATTATAGCGAACTCATTGAATGGAAAAAGCATAAGGTTAGCCAGAAAACAATAACCTTGAATCATCAAAGGACAATTCTTACAAACTTTATCGACTAACACTAACTTGCCTAAAGGGTTCGACACCTTAATCATAATTTTCGTAGGCTCCACAGACATATTCATGCTAGACACCAATTTCATGCAAATATATGAATGGGTTAATCCTGGGTCAATCAAGGAAATAACATGAACATTATGAAGAGAAAATGTACCCGTAATAACATCAGGAGTTGAGGCTTCCTCTCTAGCGCATATAACATAAGTTCTCACCGAAGCTTAAGCCTCTAATTTTGTAGTAGAATCCTTTGCAACAATTTGACTGCCATTAGCACTTCCGGGATGTTGTGGAGGTCTACCTTGGAAGATAGGAACACTCAGTTTTGGGCTTAACGAAACCTCTCTATCAACTCATTCCGGGCAGTCCCTAAGAAAGTGGTCAAGAGAATGACACCCATAGCATGCTCCGCTCCTCGTCAGCATTTTCCGAAGTGGAATTCCAACTGTTACACCTCGGCTTTTGATCTTCCACACTCCCTACACTTGCTGACATGGGAGAAGAAGACTTTGAATTATGATGCTTAGAGCTTCTTGCTCTACCCAAATATCCCACTGATGTAGTGGAGCGTTCTTGATGACTTTTCGATTTCTTTGTGGGGAACAAGTGTGTCTTACCGATGGATCTCTTACTCGAAACTCGAGCTTCTCTCTTTTCTTGCTTTCTTTCATTATTTAGCTCTTTGACCTTCTTGGCTCGATCTGCTAATGCAGCCAATTCCCTTATCCCAAGGATCCTAATTAACAGTTTAATTTCCTCATTCAGACCTTCTTCAAATTGCTTGCACATTTTTGCCTCTGTCTGAGCCCACTCCTTCGCGTATTGACTTAGTCTTACGAATTCTCTTTCGTATTCTGACATGATTCTATTTCCTTGTTTGAGTTCCAAGAACTCCTTTCGCTTTTGATATAAAAATCTTTGACTGATATACTTCTTCTTAAATTTCGCTTGAAAGAATTCCCATGTAATACTCTCTCTCGGTGTCACCGAAGATATAGTCTTCCACCAGTGATATGCGGTGTCCTTTAATAAATATACCGCACACTTCAGGCATCTACTGAGGTCCAAGACAACTCTTCGAGAACTCGTGTGGTATTTTCAAGCCAAAACTCAGCACATTTCAGATCGTCATCAATCGTGGCCCTAAACTCTTCAGCCCCGTATTTTCTAAGTTTATCCACTAGGGCCTCAACAATTCTCACGGGTGTCATGCCTTGTGGTACTTTTTCTTCAAATCGAGCAGGGGTTGGAGGAGGTCGTGGTATATTGGGGTGGTTTCTTAGGTAATCACCAAACCACTCATCCATCATCTCAAAAAAGGCGGCTCTTACCTCTTCTCGGCCCTCAGACATTGGCCTTCTACCACTACTAGAGGTAACTTGCTGAACGGAAGCTGGAGCATGGCTCTCAGCTCCCTCGGACTCATCTCGAGCTTGATTGGAAGACATTTCTATATACAAATACAATTGAAATGGTTAGGATATGTCACACTATCATAACTTCTATAATGGCATGTATAGCTAAACTCGATACATGCTACGTTAGTCTGAGAATCGACTAAACTCTAGCTTTAATACCACTAAATGAAACACCCTTACCCGTAGCCGAGGCCGGTATAGGATACGAGGCATTACCGAACACATACACAGTCATTCATGCAAAAAGTCGGGCTATAAATTTTTTTCTTTAAAACAGCTTCATTCATACATACACAATTTGTCCCAAATATGGGTCTATAACGCCCCAAATAGCCATCAGAAAAAGATCGGGACTAAATTGAAAACTTTTAGAAAAGTTTGGGAAATTTCCCTAATACAGAGCCACACGCCCTTGGAGATAGGGGACACGCCCGTGTGCTCTATACATGCCCATGACCTCTGGCCGTGTAACTCTTTAACTATGACGTCAGCATCAATTTAGTGTCAAAACGGCCGTATCACACAGCCGTGTGGCCAGACCGTGTGGTCAATTAAAATTAAGTGAATTTTTCATAAAAAGAGGCAGACTTCGCACGGCCAGAGTACACGCCCATGTGGGTAGGCTGTGTCCCTCACATGACCAAGACACATGCCCGTGTGTTTACTACTGAGCATACTAACTTGCAAAATTAGGCTGCAGGGGACACAATGCCATTCAACACGCTCATGGGGCAGACTGTGCTTCACACACGGTCTAGACACATACCCGTGTGTTTGCTCGTGTGGACTATTTAAAGGCTATTTTCCAAGCCATTGGTCACCCTTTACATCCATACACACTTTTATATTTCATGGACACTTAACATGGTATATAATTACACTTAAACATCCTTGACATGATTAATACATGTAAACCTTATTACACTTGTTCAAGTTACACTTCTTGTATTGGGGTTATCATTAGCATATTCCACATTTTATACTTAGGCCATGATATAACCACATACCATTTTATGCCATAACCATTCCCAAGTTATTGGTCTTCATTTTACACATCCATTCATGCTATGGTATACAATCACATCATAAGAAACATTTAAACCTAAACATGTATATTTAGTAGGGTTACCACCCATATCAATATGAGCCACATCTCATGGTCGTATACAAAATGAATTAGCATATCTTCAAAAGTCATTTCTTTTGCTGAGCAAATGACACATATAATAAAATGATCAGAAATCCTATACATGCCATTATATCAAAATGAATGTTTCTTTATACCAAAATGAGACTTGTTAATAGTGTGATCAAGGCTCCCACCATCTTCCAAGCTCCAAGAGTCCACGAACTCTATAAAATAGGGAAGAATGAAATGGGGTAAGCATTGACATGCTTAGTAAGTCCATATAACAGGAAGGTAAACTTACCGGTTTCTTTAACATACAACCACATTAAATAGGAAATCCATCAAGTATAAAATATTTTCCCTAACACAAGCACTCAATCATCAAGATTAGACACATAGTAATATATAATAACAAACAATTAGTAGATGAGCTCATCATAACAAAAATATCAAATCCACTTCTCATACTAATCCCGTTGAATTTCTCGGAATGTCGATGGATATTCTTTAGTACACTTATGGCATACTAAATCATTTATCATCAATTCATATTAGTGACCTTTTCGACGAGTGCACTCCCGTGAACCTCATTCTTTCACGGCGGGATTACCAGTCCAGGTTAAATCCCCTACAATGACAAATACTCAAATGAGCTTGGTTGTAAATTACCAGTCCTAGCTAAATTTAGTTCCTAATTCGGATTACCCGTCTAGGCTAAATCCATTTAAAACACATATTCTTCGAGAGGCCAGCTCACATAAAGAACACCCATTCAGGCTAGATCCTTTTTACCGTCAATTCATTTTCAAGAATTCCATCGGATACCCTTTTCATTCAACCGGGATATTTAAATCCTTTTTAAATTAATACAATCATGTTTCATGAATTATTACACATTGAGTATCAAAATTTATATCACATTCAAGAATATACATTTAAGTATTTTAAAAGTATTACTTCGAGTTACATGAACTTACTTGGAAGATGTTTCGGATTTCAATTTTGGTTATTCTAAAACCTTTTGTTTTCCACAGTCAAACTCCGAAATTGGTCTCTCAAGGTCTATCTCATTATTCAAATTTAGCCCAAAATTTCACTCTTGGGCAAAATGACCACTTTACCCCTACCCTTTCACATTTTTACAATTTGGTATTAACTCTCGTAAAACGAAATACATGTATTTTCTTGGTTACCCAAGCCTAGCCGAATCTATTCTAAGCTCATATCAGCCCACATTTTCCTCTATTTCACATTTCTATCACATATTTTGTACCTTTTACAAATAAGTCCCTTTTTAGTGTTTTCATGAAAATTCATCTAGTAAAAGATGTTTATTTAACATCTAACTTTCATAATCCTTCATAAATCAACAAAGAACAATCATCTCATGCATTAGTCAAATTTCTAACATGAACCCTAGCTTGAAATATGGGTAGAAATGGATAGAGCATGTTATGAGGATCTCAAAAATGTAAAGAACGTTAAAAATGGGGCTAGGAGTCACTTACTATCAAGCTTGAAAATGTCAAAACCCTAGCTTATGAAACCCTTGCAAATTTTGGCAGCCACAAGGAAGAAAATAAGTGAATTTTGCTTTGATTTTCCCTTTTTATTTCATTTATTACTAAATGACCAAAATGCCCTTCTTTACTAAACTTTCAAAATTTTCCATCCACGCCCATTTTTGTCCAAAAACTTAGAATTTGGGAAAATTGCTACTTAAAACCTCCTAGATAATAATCCAAAGCAATTTCATACAAATTGTTTCTAGAACACAAGTTTTGCAATTTATTCGATTTGATCCCTAATTTTCAATTGAGCACCTTACACCTAGAATTTCTTCATGAAACTTTCACTAGAATTTCTTCATGAAACTTTCACACATGCATGATTTCATGTCCTAGACCTCAAAATAATCATAAAACAAATATTTTTACGTAAAATTTTGTGGTCCTAAAACCACTATTCTAACTAGGCTCTAATTTGGGATGTTACATAACAGGAGTTAAAACTTACAAATTACATTTATTAATGTTAAGCATACAATTAACATGCTTTTCATCAATTTAACAAGGTTGCCTAAACACATATACTCAATCAAGCAAGTTAGTCATATAATACATTTGTACATCAAATAAGTATAAATGAGCTTATCATATAACCCTTCGTCAAATAATTCAAAAGCATTCAAGACATATTTCTATTTATCTCATCATTTTTTTCATGTCGAGAGTTTTATGCGTTGAATTATTGAAATATCGATGGATACTCAATTAGTACACTCAAGGTTTAAAAATCTGTAATTCTTCAATTCATAATTAGGGGTATCTAGTAGGGCACTTATTTGGGAAGCACACTCTTGAGCCACATATCAGGATGCCCAATGAGCCATGTAATCATGTGATTGGACACTTATCCGGGCTAATCAGTAAACTCATAAGAGTTTTATTCAGGGAGCTCATAAAACTTATCAGATATCTTTGAAGAGATAATATCAACGAGTATCGAATAAGGTAACAGGGAGTTCAAGTGAGCCATGTCAAGAAACTCTTAAGAGTTCATATTAGGACGCTCACAAAGAGCTGCAATAATGCATAACACATGCTAAATCACTACCAATTAGGATGCTCGCAGGAACCATACATCAGGATGCTTGAGAGGGCTCTATCAGGATTACTCGTCTGAGCTAAATCCTGTCTGCAACATATGCAGAATCACATTCACATACGAGAAATCATATGTATCCATCGATTTTCATTATTCCAACGGAACTTAACATTTTAAATACATTTCGAATCATGTGATCATTTCATGTATTTATAACATTCATATAAAATCACATAAACATATACAACATTTAATTGAAACATATTAACATGCATAATTAAGTTACACGAACTTACCTAAATAATAGTTTGTATAAGAAAATCTACTAATCTGAAACTTTCTCTTTTCCTCGATCTAACTTCGAATTTGAGTTATCCAGATCTATATAAATGAATTTAATCATCAATTTAATACAATTTATATTCAATTATATTCAATTTACACTCTAGGCAAAAATTACCATTTTACCCCTAAACTTTTCATAAATTCCAATTTCGTCCTTAGGCTCAGAATAGTGGTTTTGGGACCACAAATCTAAATAAAAAAATTTAATATTAATTTTAGTGCTTATAATATGTGAAATGACATGTGTGAAAGTTTCGTATGAAAATTTATTCGTTTGTGTGTTTAATTTGATAAAAGGACTTAACCGCGTAAAATGTAAAAATGGCCTTCTAATTGTTAAAGTGCCTATCTAATGTGTCACTTTAAATGTGAGGTCCTTATGATGAAATTGTACCATTAACATGGTTAATGGACATTAATGGCATTAATATATGAGATTTTATAATGGTTTATTAAAGGGTATTTTGGAAATTGGCATATTAATCATATATTAAATAAAACAAAACATTAAATTAGCTATCATATTCACCATTTAGCCTAAATTGAAGAAATAAAGTTAGGGTTCTAAGCCTTTAAGCATTTGACACATACAAGCATTAATTAGGTATGTGTTTTTGATCGGTTTTTAATAATTTCTATGTTTCTGTGATCGTTTCTTAGTATATTATCAAGCCCATGTCTTAATTTCTAATTTTGATGATGATTTCAAATTATGAAATTATTGATTTTGTAAGCTTTGTGAAGTTAGTTGATGGAAAATGAAAGATATGTTTTGGGTTAGTATATATTGTCTTTGAATTTTTGATGAATTTGAGTAAAATGGACTAAATTGTGAAAATGAGTTTTTGAGGGGCTAAAATGTGAAATAAATGAAATATGTGGGCTTGTATGAGCTATATGAATATTCGTCCTAGCATATATTTAAAGAAATTTGGTGTATTTTTGTGATTTTATGAATTAAGGACTAAATTGTCAAAATGTGAAAATATGAGGGCTTATTTGTAAAATAGGCAAAATATGTGTCTTTGGATTGATTTGAATGATTTGGTGAATAAAAGAGTTAAATTTGAATTTATATAGATCAAGAACCAAAGAAAATGGAATTGGATCGGGGAAAGTCGAAAGTCATCGAGTAGTCGATTCTGTTTATTCGAATCCGTACGAGGTAAGTCAATATACAAATAAATGTATTTTGAATTGAATTATTATTGATTATATAATTTTGAACAATTTTGAATGAATATATGTGTTGAGAATAAGATATCTGAGAATGTATCGACAAAGTTCCGACGTCCGAAAAGCCCCGTACGAACCTTAAGAATAGTTAGGATACATACGTCATGACATAGGATTCGATATGTGTTATCGTTAAGACCACGTCTGAGACATTGGCATCGACTTATGATTTATGTGTAAGACCACGTCTTGGACGTTGGCATCGTATTTGATTTCGTGTAAGCTTTGTGAAGTTAGTTGATGGAAAATGAAAGATATGTTTTGGGTTAGTATATTTTGTCTTTGAATTTTTGATGAATTTGAGTAAAATGGACTAAATTGTGAAAATGAGTTTTTGAGGGGCTAAAATATGAAATAAATGTAATATGTGGGCTTGTATGAGCTATATGAATATTCGGCCAAGCATATATTTAAAGAAATTTGGTGTATTTTTGTGATTTTATGAATTAAGGACTAAATTGTCAAAATGTGAAAATATGAGGGCTTATTTGTAAAATAGCCAAAATGTGTGTTTTTGGATTGATTTGAATGATTTAGTGAATAAAAGAGTTAAATTTGAATTTATATAGATCAAGAACCAAAGAAAATGGAATTGGATCGGGGAAAGGCGAAAGTCGTCGAGTAGCCGATTCTGTTTATTCGAATCCGTACGAGGTAAGTCAATATACAAATAAATGTACTTTGAATTGAATTATTATTGATTATATAATTTTGAACAATTTTGAATGAATGTATGTGTTGAGAATAAGATATCTGAGAATGTATCGACAAAGTTCCGACGTCCGAAAAGCCCCGTACGAACCTTAGGAATAGTTAGGATACATACGTCATGACATAGGATTCGATATGTGTTATCGTGTAAGACCACGTCTGGGACATTGGCATCGACTTATGATTTACGTGTAAGACCATGTCTTGGACGTTGGCATCGTATTTGATTTCGTGTAAGACCTTGTCTAGGACACTGGCATCGATATTTGATTACATGCAAGACCACGTCTAGGACGTTGGCATTGTATGAGCTTTTTGAGCTATCCACGTATCCTCATGATTTCGAACGGTTCAACGGGCGTTCCGAGAAAATGAATTATTATGTGAACATGTATCCGATTCAGGTACGCTTGAATTGAGTATCATATTTGACGATGAAAGGTAAGTATATGTAACTTTGTGAACATATGGTATAATTATGAGAAAATATGTTATTTGAGCAAATGGATTGGAAATATGTGAATTGTATGTGAACTATGAGGTATATGTTAGTATCTTGGCCATGAAATATATGTATTTTATGATGTGTATATGCTTAAGTTGATAAGTTTATTTGTATATGACTTACTAAGCTTTTGAAAGCTTATTTTGTGTGTGTTTGCATTGTTTTATAAATATCATAGCTACCGGGAGCTCGGGGAACATCGAGGATTGTCACCACACTATCGAACCTTATTTTGGTATCTTTTGAAAGTGTATATATTGAAGTATGGCATGTATAGGCTACAAGTAATTAGATTATGTTTTGTGATATATAAATATTTAGCCATGTGATATGGCTTGGTTTTGGTTGATCTTATGGTTTGATTTTGGTATATGATATGTGATGCAAATTATGCTTATGTGATGTGTTCATTAATGGCCAAGTGAATTGACCAATTTGGTAAGTTTTGGTGTGTGCTCATTTGAGGATTTGGTAAGATTTTGATATGAGAATGAATTAATTGAAAAGAGGTTATGAAACAAATGATTAGATATGATTTTGTCTTATGATTTGGCATATTTTAGTATGGCTATTAAGTATGAAATTGGTTGATAATGTAATGGCATAAATGGTATATGTTTTGGTTGAGAAATGGTTGAGAATTTGGCATAAAATGTTGTGGTTTTAATTATTGTAGGGAGGACCCTTAATGGATGGCAAATTGGCCTTGTAAATGGCCTATTTTTGCCCACATGGATAGAGACACGGGCGTGTGTCTCAGCTGTTTTACTCGAGGGCCATTTCGAAATGAGCCTGGACAGACCACATGGTTGCACACATGGGCGTGTGCTAGGCCGTGTGGCCAAGTCAGTTTCAAACATGGGCTAGACACACGGGCATGTGACTGGCCGTGTGACCCAAGTCAGTAGCCTCTCTAATTTTCACATTGCCTAGCACACTGGTGTGTCATGTGGCCGTGTAGACAAGTCAGCATGAATGCCCTGTTTTGACACGGCCTAGACACACGGGCGTGTCTAAAGCCGTGTGAGGCACACGGCCTGTTCACACGGACGTATGACCTGTGAAACTTTGAAAATTTGTTTAAGTTTCGAAAAATTTTGTATGAGCTTAGTTTAATCCTGACCCCTTTCTAATGCATGTTTAAGGTCTCGATGACCTATATAAGGGACTCTAAAATGATGTTTGACTATGTTTGTGGATGATGTTATTGAATTGTTCGTAAAATATTATGTTTTGTTCGGTAATGCCTTTAACCCTAGTCCGGCGCAAAAATGGGTTAGGGGTGTTACAGTTTCCATGAAAATTTTGGGGAAGATGATGAAAATAAGATGATATTTTCTATTATCACCTTTTAATTAGTTCAATTTCCAATTTAGTCCTTGCCATTTTTCTAAATTTACATGGATGAATATCCAAAAATATCTACTAACTTTTCATTAATGGTCTAATTACCATATAAGGACCTCAAGTTTTGAATTCCACAGCTATTTGATCCTTCTAGCTACTAGAATTCAACATTTGCATTTTATGGAATTTAGCCTTTTTTGTAATTAAGCACATAATCGGTAAAATTTTCTTATCAAAATTTTCATATGACATTCCTATCATAATACAAACCATATAAATCTATTAAAATAATTTTTCTTTCTATGAATTTGTGGTCTCGAAACCACTACTCTGATTTTACTAAAAATGGGTTGTTACAGTTACAACGGAGTAGATGACTACTCTGAGTATTGTACTCAAGGGAGGCAAGCACTAAGTTAATTCTAACCTATGCACAAATAGATCTAATTATTAATTTAGATAGATTATCTTACGATGGAATATAAAAGAAAGATTTTTGGTATTTTTAATAACAATAATAAAAAGAAAAGAAATAAATTGTGAGAAGTCTAATAGTAGAATCTGTCAAATCTTAGCATGGGTGATTAGTTTGCTTCGGTAATCATAACCAATTGCCGCTTCTGATTTTCTTGTTCAATCAACTTGTCAATAACCCAGTAGGATCTTTCAATCTTTCACTAGAATAACGAGTTTGGAAGAACTACTTACCTCTCAACCTCACAGTCAAGATCGATCCAGGGTTAAGGTGTTCACCTATAGGCCATACCAATTTTGGGTTAATTCCAACCTTAATAACTTCCTAGCACTGTCAAGCCTAGTGTTTATCTTCTTCCTTTCCTGAATAGCTGTTCTGTTAAGAAAACCCTAAAAAATAGTTAATTAATTATACCTCCAATCACTAATCTCCCACAGGAGGATTAGTTCCTCATGGATCTTATTAATAGTATAAACTTGATATATAAAATAGCTATGAATAACAATTCATGAATATGAAGATTAGAAGAAGCCTGATTTGTATTGAATAGAATGTCGAATCCTCATAGAGTTTGATCAAGTTCACAAATCTAATCTCTTCCACAAAAGCAAAGAACAAAAATTGAAATAAACCTAAAGTCTAAGAAAAGAGAAAGACTAAAAGACTAAAAATAGGAAGAAAATTATACAATATCTAAAGCCATCCATAACATGTATTAAATGAGCCTATTTGTAGACTTAAGAGTGGTCATCGTCCTTAGCCCTAGGTCAGTGGTGTCGTCCCTAAGCCTAGGTTAACAGCCGTCCTCGTGCTTAATGTTTGATTGTATAGACCAAAACACCCCTAGCTCGTAATTATTTCTCGATCAGAGGTGATGTCATGACACACCAGGTCCTGTGTCACGGCATTGAAGGCAATATGCTTCATCTTTAGGGGTGTGTCACGACATCCTTAGGTTGTGTCGTAACATTGAAGGCAGTCTTGAAATTCTTCTGTTCTGCTCCCCATGTTGCGATATCCAAATCTCCGTGTTACAACGCAACAACTATTATCAAGTTAGTACACCTTGTAATAGTCTATTGGATGCTCATAAAGCATATTAGCTCACCTTTAGGCCTCATTCGACTTCTAAGGTCAATAAAAGACTCAAATTACACATTTTATTGAATGCAAATAGAATTACGAAAAATTAACTAAAACTTAACCAAAATGCTTATATTCAAGCTCCTAAAGTGTGAAAACTAGTTTAATTTGCTACACTAAATTACGATAGATCAATAAAATTCTTTTACAAGTTGAATAACAACGACTTCTTTGGGAGTGACACAGAATCGCTCCCATCTATGATACCATACTAAAGCCCATATTTCATTACAAAGAACCATTAATGGTTTGAATCCCCTTCCTTGGATAAAAGTTTTGCCTTGAAGTTCAAGATAATAGTTCTCGGCATTTTGGTTTCAAAATTTTAAGAAACTCAAAATTGTTGGTGGTTCTTGCACAATCGACTTTTTAGAATTTTTAGGTGGAATGTCGAATATAATTTATACTAATATGAAAGAGGTATCACATAATATTTCCAATGTAACAGTAAAAATAAAATTTAGAACCCTTAACCTTAATATTGTAGTCCTTGTTGCTCTGTTCCCAATCGGTTCTGTCAATCCTGCATCAACTAATGCTCCAAATTGCAAAAGAGGCTTGAAGATTTAGAGATGTAATGAAAAAGGGTTTTATGGTTTTGAAAAGTTTAGAATGTGAAGAAATTTTAAAATGCGAAGTTAAGGTGTTTTAAGTTTAAAAACAAGGGTTTTAGGGTTAAAAATCGGGTAAAACAAGGTTTAGTCTATCGGGTTGCGCAATCGGGTTGTGTCAATCCTATAGAAAATTGTAGCGATGTCACGACACAAGGGTTTCGTGTCGCAACAACCCTTGAAATTTTTCGTTGTTGGGACATCGGGGTTCGATGTCGCATCACACTCTGAAATTTTGGAATTCTAGGCATATTGTTTTCGGTCTTGCAACACATGGAGTTCATGTCACGACATTGAGTTGGTTTTCTCAAATCTTTCAATTCTGGCTTTGGTGTTGCGAACAGACTCTGTTTTTGCCCAAAATTCCAATTTTTAAAGTGTCTCGGTTCTCATAAAATGTAAATTTGATATAAATCAGAATCTATACTAACCAGTTAGTCAGATATACAATAATTTACAAAAAAATTAGATATTGGTATAGATTTATCAAGTTTTATTGCTTGATTCGTTCAATAGCTCCATTAATGTACACGAGGACTTTTTTTGTGTCTTTAAGTGTTAGTCTATGACCCGTTGTGCTACTCCATCTTCTTTCGCTTGTCTTATTCTTTAAACCTATTCTTTCGACCTGCACCGATTATAAAGAAGATTTCTCTTGACTCAGGGTAATTTGGCTCAAGGATAGATATTTCTATACAATGTTCTTCTAAAATTTTCCTATTTTTCTCACTTTGTTGATGAACACATTTAAAGGTTGCTACTATTGGTTGCTGTTGGGACAGTCGGTACGCCCCGTGGCGCAACGTAAAATATATTTCGGTGATCCACAGCCAAGGATCCATGTACGAGGAACAAATTAGGTTGAAATAAGGTTGGAAATATATCTTTTGTTATTAAAAACATTAAAAGGATGATGCTGATTTGATGTCGATTCCAAGCCACAATGAAAACATCTCGATTTCTACATAATCCACCTCGTAAAAAACAAACAACCACTTGAACTTGAACTTTTTCAGAGAAAATTAAAAACAGTAGTAACAACCCGTTTTTGGGTCAAATCAGAACAGTCGTTTTGGGACCACAAATCTGAAGTAGAAATGTTAATTTTATTATTACTTTGAGGTCTACAGTATGACTAAATGATTGTGTGAAAATTTCGTTAAGAAATTTTATCGATAGAGAATCCAATTTGACTAATAGGACTAAATTGCAATAGATGCAAAATATGTGTTCTAGAAGCTAGAGGTTTCTAATTGCTATGAAATTTTAAATTGGAGGTCCTTAAATGATAATTAGACCATTATAATTTAAGTTGGACAAAAATGGACATGGCTAGGTGAAATTTCAAAGTTTGGCATTAAGGGCATTTTGGTCATTTGTTAAATAAAGACTAATAAAACTAAAATAAAAGTGTTCATCTCCTCAAATTAGTCTTCCCATAGCCGAGAATATCATAGAAGACATAGCTAGGGTTTTGGACACTTTCAACCTCGATTGTAAGTCTGTTCTTGCCCCATTTTTAATGATTTTCATGTTTTTGAGGTTGTCTCAGTCTAATCTAGTTATTTCAAGGACTAATTTGAAAGAAATATGAAGTCTAAATTTTTTCCTGTGTTGAATATTTGTGTATTTTGATGTCTAATGGTAGAAAATGCATGTTTGGTGTTAGATAAACAACATTTACCAAGTGATTTTTGATGAAAATGTCAAATAGGGACCTATTTGTAAAAGTTGTAAAATGTATGTAAAAATGTGAATAAATGAAAAATGTGGACTGTTTTGAGCATGAAATAGGTTCAGCTAGGCTTGGGTCATGAAGAAATTGAATGAAAATCATTTTACGAGCCTAAGGACTAAAATGTAAAAGGTTGAAATGTTAGAGGCAAAAATATAATTTTTACCATAAGGTGTTTTGGGGATTAAATTGAATAATGTGATAATTGGATGAGTTAAATTTGATATTATGGATCAAGAAATAAGAGGTTCTAACCTAGACCGGGGAAAGAATAAAGTTATGGACTAAATCGAACTATTAGCCATTTTGTACCGAGGTAAGAGCTTAAATATGATTGTATTTTATTGCTTTAATATTGCATGAATTGTATGTTTGATAAATGTGGATGAGCTTAATCTTATGAACGAGTCTGAAGTTGAATCGACAAGTGAGAAATCCCATTGAACCTTAGGAATAGGGTAGGATACAAGTGACATGTCACTAGGGTAATTATGTGTTATGTGATTATTTGATCTGGGTGCTAATCTTGTACATCCTACTGGTAGCTGAGTATATTGGCATATGTTACAGATACTTGACAGCTTGTGTGAGCAACACTGCGTAGCTACGTCTTGATTGACAGCTTGTGTGAACAGGCCCGTTGATATCTCGAGAGTGAGCAACTATGTGATATGATATTTGAGGTAGCATTGGCTACATATGTGGCACTTAGTGTGCAAGAATCCCGAGTATCCGACATTATTATTTCGAGTGGTCCACGGATATGTCAAAGATGACATTATGTGTAAAATCCTTTTGAGATGGTACAGGTATATACTTGAAGCTTATATCTAACAAATGCTTGAAATGATGAATATGAGGTAAGTTTTGTGATGGAATGAGCTATGATTATGAGAGCATGGTAAATGTACATTTAATTATGTAATATTATTTGAATGTTACACGTAAGGTAGGTTGTTTATTTCTTGCATACTAGCTTACTAAGCTATATAGCTTACTCTGTTTATTTTCCATGTTTTTATAGTTTTGCCAACTAACTCAGATCGGAGATCGTCAGAGATTTGCCTCACAATATAAAAATTGTTATTTTGGGTATTTGATGATCTTAGTATTTTAAAAGTATGGCATATATAGGGACTTGGTCATTTTCTTATATGTGTCATTTGATTTGGCCAAATGTATTGGCTTATATTTGTTCAAGTTGATTTGGTATTTAGCCATGTAATTGGCTTATTTTGGCTAAAATGGTTGTAAGTCCATTTATATATGTATATGAGCCAATGTCTTTGGTGTTATGGTCATGGTATGCTTGGTGTCTGATGGAGTTTGATTTTTAGCATGAATGTGAAATGTTTGGAAATGTGGTTTATTGGTGAGATGATAATATTATGCACAAATAAGTGTCATGAAAGTAGTTTAATGATACTTTGTATATGTGAAATTAGTATGATTAATGTAACAGCTCGATTTAGACCCTAATCAGAACGGTGGTTTTGAGACCACGAATTCGAGTCAAAAAAATATTTTAAAATTATTTTCTATGTTTATTTTGTGTGAATTCATATCTGTGAAATTTTTGTGATTTAATTTTATCGTTTGAGTGTCTGATTAAATAAAAAGACTTAATCGCGTAAAATGAAAATTAGGTAGTTATTTCTAAAAGGGGCTGAATTGCACTTGGCTTTTTAAATGGAAGCCTTTATGTTGCAATTAGCCCAATACTTAGTAAAGTGGACGGCAATGGACATAATATAATGATAGTATAATGTTTTATTTAAGGTTAAAAATGTAAATTAAAAGTCAAGTTATAATATATCATAAAACATAAAATAATAAAAACCATGTTCATTATCTTTCTCTTGGCCGAGAGTTAAAACAAAGAAAAAGAAAGAAATCAAGCTAGGGTTCGACATATATTCAAGCTCAATCAAGGTTCGTTTTTGTTCGATTTTTGATAATTTCTACATTTCTGAGATCGTTGCTTCGAGTACTACAAAACCCATGCTTGAATTTTTTATTTTGATGAATATTTTGAGTTGTGTTATTGTTGATAGCTTGTGATTTTTGTTGTTTGATGATGAAATATGAAAGATATGTTTTAGATTAAAATGTTTTGTATTGGAGTTTTTGATGATTTTGAGTAGTTAGGACTTAATTGCAAAAATAATAATTTGAGGGACTAACATGTGAAATAAATGAATTATATGGGCTTGTATAGACATGGGTACCATTCAGCCTAACCTGGGTACTTTGAGATTTTGCATATTTTGTGTTTTGTGCAATAGGGACTAAATTGTAAAAATTGTAAATGTTAGGGGTAAAATGTTAATTTTCCCATATATGTGTTTTTCGACTAAATTGAATGAAAATATGTTTGAATGAGCTTAATTTGAATATGTTTAGATCAAGAACCAAAGAAATCGTGTTTCGATCAGGGGAAAACAAAAGTTGTCGACTAGCTATCCTGTTCCGTTTTATAATGTCCGAGGTAAGTTTATAAGCAAATAGACGTGTCTAATTATAGTTAAATGCTAAATATATATGCTGGTATGCAAAATATGAATTTACATATGCTATTTCTGAATGTGTATAAGTTTGGTAACCATGTTTGAGCATTCGTTTCGACCGAGTTACGAAGTTCGAAAGGCCCATATGAACCTTAGGAATAGTTAGGATACATATGTCATGACATAAGATTCCGATATATGTGTGCGAGTAAGACCATGGCATTGATATGTGATTCTGATATATGTGTACGAGTAAGACCCTGTATGGGACAGTGGCATCGATATGTGACTACATGTAAGACCACGTTTGGGACGTTGGTATTGTACGATATGTGTGATTATCTGAGTGTCCTATCCAATTTCGAATGGTTCATCGGGCAAAGGTAAATCGTGATCGAATGTGTAAAATGAGCTAAAAGGCCAGGTATGATTTAGCTTGTTAGCTATCGGTAATAAGGTATGTATGTGACTTGAAAGTTGATAAGTTATATGTGATGCAAAGGATAAATATACATGAATTAAACAAGTGTATTCGGTTTTGAACAAATGGTATGAATATTATGGAATTGATTTTTGGATATACATATATATGTGATCATGTATGTTTGGCCATATAAGTAGTATATGTACATGATGTTATAATCGGATTCTTGAGCTTATGTGAATATGTATATGTGTGTTTGATTGTATAATGACATTTTAACTTAGAAAGTTGATTGAAATTCAGTTAATATGATTATGTGAGCATTCGTCCATGGCAGAATTGTGCATGAAAATGTAATTATTTATCTCACTTGTAAGTTTGAAATTAAGCTTGGTAATGTTAATATAATTCGATTTAACTTAAAGTGAGTTGATTATATCTTGGGATTGTTTATTTGCTTATGACTTACTAAGCTATAATAGCTTACTCGGTGTGTACATGTTTACCTTGTTTTATAGATTTTGGATTCAAGTTACAAGCTTGGGGATCGTTAGCAAAGTCTTTCACACTATCCACTACTTCGGTATTTAAATAGTTAAACTTGAAGTATGGCATGTATAGACTAGCTTAGAGTTGGCTTATTTTGGATGATGGATGTATAAATGCCATGCGAAAATGGCTTTATTTTTATGCTCGAATTCGGTATTGTTGAAATCTTGATTTGGGTTTATTTTGGTTATCATGCCGTATGTCATGGTTGATTATAAATTGTGTTGTGTGATTATGATTTTGAGGTTGGTTGTTGAATTCGGATGTGGCATGAAAGAATCGGCTATGCTATATATATGTGTGTTAGGTCTTGGTTTGAGCGTATATTGAAAGAGTAGCTAAATATATGATGTTTGTGAAAATGCTATGTGTTTCGGCCATATGTATAAATGGATGTTAATTAAGCTAAGGTAGGCTATGTGTTGCTAGGTAAAAATCAAGACATATGCATGGTTTAAATTGGGTGTTTATTTATAGACTATATTAATGATATGGATGACACTTGAATTGTTGTTTTGGTAAGTAAGACATATTGGGTTTTAGATTTATATAAGGAATTTGAGTTAATGATAGAGAATATATGTGTACTTGGTAATCGGTCATGTTAAATTAGTTGAGTTTTTAAATGTTTTCCATGTAGAAATATATGTGCTTATAATATGGTTGAAATGTATATGTGCATGCCAATATAAATTCGTTAGATATTTATAAATTATTAAATATGTATAAATGAATTGAGTTAGCCAAGTAGACATAGAATTTAAAACGGGTTAATTATAACCGAATGTTCATTATTAAATTGTGTTAATATGCAAATATATGAATTACACATAAATTAACACATTAAAGCCGTATAAATGAATGAAAAGGTTAGTAATGAAATTTAGTTTAATTGATAAATAACTTATGTATATTCATGACTTATTTAAGAATAAGAATATAGGTTTAATATTCCGTAATGAAATTATTTATATGTTATATGTTCTGTATAAGTATTGAATTGTTTTGGATATATATATATATATATTAGATTATGTTTTATTCAATCTATGTGGTGAATGATAATAAATTATGATTAGATATTGGATTAAGTCATAAGCATTGATGTGATTTAAATCTTGAATTGCAATGAACGTATGATTCACATATGTAATACGGTTGTTAAATATATATGATTATGACTTGAATTATTATGAAAATGTTTAGAACTGTGCTTTCGTTTAGTAATGTCTCGTAACCCCATTCCGGCGACGGATGCGAGTTAGGGGTGTTACAATTAATTTGGGACATGATAAATTTTATGAGTATGATAGTGGAAGGTATTGTATTGATATGATTTAGCCATGATTGTGTAGATGTTTGACTACCTAAGTATGCCATGTTTTGTGCCTTTGATTTGGTGTAAGTGTATGTGTGAATAAGGGTGGAAAATGACTTGGTAAATAGCCTTTATTTTGTCTACACAGGTAGACACACGGGCGTGTGTATAGGATGTGTGTGACACGCGGTCTGCCCCATGGGCATGTGTATAGGCCGTGTAACATCCTGAAATAGGGCCTAGTCAGAATAGTGGTTTCTGGACAACAAATCCGACATCAAAATATTTATTTTATGATTATTATGAGGTCTAGAATATGAGACTATGTATGTGTTAAGATTTCATGAAGAAATTCTTTGAGTAAGGTGTCCAATTGGAAATTAGGGACTAAATTGAACAAATTGCAAAACTTGGATTCTAGAAGCAATTTTTATGAAATTGCTTTAGATTATAAATTAGAAGTTCTTAGAGAGCAATTTGCCCAATTTCTAAGTTTTTGGACAAAAATGGGCTTGCATGGATGAAATTTTAAAGAAAAGGCTTGAGGGCATTTTGTTCATTTGGCATTTTAATGAAATAAAATGGGAAACATGAACCAAAATCAGCTCATTTTCTTCTCCATGCTGCCGGAACTTCAAGGGACTCCATAGCTAGGGTTTTCAACATTCTCAAGCTCAATAGTAAGTGCTCTCAAGCCCTGTTTTTAATGTTTTTTGTATTTTTGAAATCCCGGTAGCTTACTCTCTCCATTTCCACCCATATTTCATGCTAGGGTTCATGTTTAAAAATCTACCCATGCATGATTTACTTGTATTTTGATGGTTTACGGAGGAATATGAAAGTTGAAGGTGTGTTAAACATCTTTTCCTAGGTGATTTTCATGAAAAACCCCTAAAGGGACCTTTTTGCAAAAGTTATTAAATATGTGGTAGAAATGTGAAAATAATGGAAAATGTGGGATTCCATAAGAGGGGAAAGTGTTCAGCTAGGCTTGGGTAAGATAGAAATTTCATGTGTTTCATTATATGAGCCTAGGGACTAAATCGTAAAAATTTGAAAAGTTAAGGGCAAAACAGTCATTCGGGTCGGGGTGGAATTTAGACTTGAAAAGTATAATGTGGAGTGTTAATGATTTAAATTTATTGTTATAGACCCCGAGGAATAAATTTCGGAGGTCAACCGAGGAAAGCAAAGGGTTTCGGAATAATCGAAACACAACACTGAAACAAGTACCAGGTAAGTTCGGATAACTTAAAGTAAACTCAAAATGTGTCTAATTATATGATTCATGAATGCATGATGATTGTATTTATTAATGGCATGAAATCAATTGAAATGCATCTTTGTAAATGATTTGTTGGAAAATGTCTCGGTTGAGGTTAAAAAGGGAATTCGATGGATAAACCATGAATTATATGTGACTTGAGATTCTGCATGTGTTGCAGAAAGGATTTAGATCGAATGGGTAATCCGTTGATCTCAAATATAAAAAAGATCTAGTCCGGACGGGTGTTCCTTGAGTGATCGAGCCTCCCGAAGAATTTGTGTGCATTATGGATTTAGCCCGAACGGGTAGTCTGATTAGGGTCTGAATTTAACCTGGACTGGTAATTCAGATCCGAGCTCACTAAAGGTGTTTGTCGTTATAAGGGATTTAGCCTGGACTGGTAATCCCGACATCACCTTATGAGTTTATATTACGGTGGATTTAGCCTGAACTCGTAATCTTGCCATAGGATGTGAGGCTCGCGAGAGTGCATACCTGAAATGATCATTCCTTTGAATTGACGGTGATTTGATAATCCATCGAGATTTCCTAAAAATTCTACGGGACTAACACAAGGTATATGTACGAATAACATCTCAAAAGATGAGCTCATCTAATATATATTACATGATGTTTTGTTATATGACTAACTCATTGATTGAGTGCATGTGATAGGGAAACCATTTTCATATTTGTTGGTTTTGTTATCTAATAAGGATGTATGCTAAAAAATCAGTAGGTTTACTTTCCAGTTATTCGAGCTTACTAAGCATGTAAATGCTTACCTCTCTCTTTTTCTCCCGTTTTTAGAGCTCGAGGACTCGTAAAGATTGGAAGACGGTTGGAGAGTTTACACACTATCAACTAGTCCAGCTTTGGTATATAGATTCTTATGTTTTGTTCAATGGCATGTATAGAACTTTTGAGTATTTTGTTATATGTGTCATTTGGTTTGCCAAAATGAAGGCATGTAAAGTTATACTTATCTTTTTGTATATGGCCATGGAAATTAGCTTATTTTGAAGTAGGCTATGACCTACAAATCTATGCATGTTTATGTTCATATGTGATGGCTTTGTATAATTGGCAATGAGTTATAAAAATGAGCCAATATTGAAGGTGTCAATGAGACATGGAATCCCCGTAAATACAAGATGGGAATTAACCTAGCATGTATGAAGCCGATGATATGAGGTTGTCATGCAATAAGGTTTATCATGGTCTTATACAAGTGTATAATTTGGCCTTATCATGTGTAAAAGTAACCTATAAGTGTGATTGGTCGGTAGAGAGTGACCAAAGGCTTGGAAAATAACTTAATAAGGTCCACACGGGTAGACACACGGGCGTGTGTCTAGGTCATGTGTGACATACGGTTCTCCCCCATGGGTGTGTGACATAGCCGTGTGTCCCCTGCACTTGAAATTTTAAGTCAGTATAGAACACGAGCTAAGCACACGGGCGTGTGTCTTGGCTGTGTGCCCCTAATAGTATGATGAGGTTGAAGTCAGTATCGCACACGGACGGAGGGCACAGGCGTGTCCAAAGCCCCACGGGCATGGTTGACCACACGGCCCCATCACACGGACGTGTCAGACTTCAAAGTAAGGGAAAAAATCCTAAAGTGCCCAAAGTTTATCGAATGTTTTCAGTTTTGTCCCGTATTGTCCCTAAGTGTGTTTTAGGGCTCGAAGGCTTGTGTAAGGGACAAGGTGTACATGTTTGAAAGGTTTTAATTTTGGGCAAAAATTCGGCGACCTGATTTAGTACTTTTGTAAAGGTAAAATATCAGTAACGCCTCGAACCTTATCCTGGTGTATGATATGGGTGAGGGGTGTTACATTTAGTGGTATCAGAGCTACGATTTAGTCGATTCTAGTACTATCATAGAGAGCATTGAGGTTCGCTATACATGCCATTATATGAACGTTGATAGTGTGATATCTCCTAAATATTTAAAATTGTTTTTGAATATAGTAAATGTCTTCCAATCATGCACAAGATGAACCTGAGGGAGCCGAGAGCCATACTTCAGCTTCTGTACAACGAGCTGTATCTTGTAGTAGTAGACGGGTTATGTCTAAAGGCCAGAAAGAGGCCCAAGCCGCCTTCTTTAACATGATGGATGAATGGTTTGAGGATTATCTGAGGAATCGCCCCAACATACCACGACCTCCCCCGCCCCCTAACCAACCTGATGAGGATTTTCCATAAGGTATGGCACCGGTAAGAATTAGTAAGGCCCCCGTAGATAAGCTTAGAGAGTATGGGGCCGAGGAATTTAGAGCTAAAATTGAGGATGATGCTGAGAGAGCCGAGTTCTGGCTCGAGAATACTACACGGGTATTAGATGAATTGTCGTGCACACCTGAGGAGTGCTTAAAGTGTGCCATGTCTCTCTTGAAGGACACTGCGTGCCACTGGTCGAAGATCGTATCTTCGGTGGTGCCAAAGGAAAATATCACTTGGGAATTCTTCCAAGTAGAGTTTAGGAAGAAGTATATCAGTCAAAAGTTTTTAGACTCGAAGCGAAAGGAGTACTTGGAACTCAAACAAGGGAATAAGACTATGGTAGAATATGGAAGGGAGTTTGTAAGATTAAATTAGTACACAGCTAAGTGGGTTCAAACTGAGTCTGAAATGTGTAAACACTTCGAGGAAGGTTTGAATGAGGAAATCAAGTTGTTGATTAGGATCCTTGAAATACGGGAGTTCCCTGCATTAGCTGATCAGGCCAAGAAGGCCGAGGAACTTAATAATGAAAGAAAGCAAGCGAAGAGAGAAGCTCGAGTTGCGAGCAAGAGATCTAGAGGTAAGACGCTCCCCTTTTCCACAAAGAAATCAAGGAGCCAACATGAATAGTCCACTTCGTCTGTAGGATACTCGGGTAGAACGAGAGGCTCTAAACGACAAAATCAGAAGTCTTCCTCCCTGATGGTGACTAGTGTGGGGAGTGTAGATGACCAAAAGCCGAAGTGTAAGAGTTGCAACAATTTCTCAGGGACTTTTGATCACTTTCTCAGGGACTGTCCAAAACGAATTGAAAAAGAAGTGGAAGTAACCCCGAAGTCGAGTGCCCCCATGGCACGAGGTAGACCCGCAAGATACCCTGGAAGTGCTAGTGGCAATCGAGTTGTAGCCAAAGACATTGTAAAATCAGAGGCTCGAGCCCCGGCAAGAACGTATGCAATATTCGCCAGAGAGAAAGCCTCTGCTCCTGACGTTATTACGGTTACTTTTTCTCTTTTCAATACATGTGCTATTGCCTTAATTGACCCAGGATCGACACATTCATATATTTGCATGAGATTGGTGTCTAGTATGAACATACCCATTGAGCCTACGGAATTTATTATTAAAGTGTCGAACCCAGTAGGCAAATCAGTTCTGGTTGATAAAGTCTGTAAGAATTGTCCTTTGACGATTCATGTCCAGTGTTTTCCGGCTAACCTTATGTGGTTACCTTTTGATGAGTTTGATGTAATACTTGGTATGGATTGGTTAGCCTTGCATGATGTAATTGTAAATTGTGGTAGCAAGTATATTAAATTGAAATGCCCAGATGGTAAGATAATACAGGTTGATTCAAGAGATTTGGGCACGTCGCTAGCTGTAATCACGGCAATGGTTGCTCAGAGATATATGAGAAAAGGGTATGAAGCCTACCTTGCTTTTGTGTTGAACACGAAAGAAATGGAGTTAAAGATTGAGACTATGCCAATAGTATGTGAATATCTAGACGTATTCCCGGAAGAATTACTTAGATTACCTCCTGAAAGAGAGATAGAGTTTGGTATTGAATTGGTGCCAAGAAAACTCCCATATCAATTGCTCCATATAGAATGGCGCCAATCGAGCTGAAAGAATTAAAAGCACAGTTGCAAGAGCTGACGGATAAAGGTTTTGCAAGGCCAACCTTTTCACCTTAGGATGCCCCCATATTGTTTGTAAAGAAGAAAGATAGTTCAATGAGATTATGTATAGATTGTCGACAATTGAACAAGGTAACTATCAAGAATAAGTGTCATTTACCAAGGATCGATGATCTATTCAACTAGTTGAGAGGAGCCACGGAATTCTCTAAGATAGACTTGAGGTCTGGTTACTATCAGTTACATGTTAAGGAATCGGATGTGCCAAAGACAACTTTTAGAACAAGATACAGCCATTATGAATTTTTGGTTATGCCATTTGGATTGACAAATGCATCGGCCATATTCATGGACCTGATGAATAGGATCTTTCGACCATACTTGGATAAGTTTGTCGTTGTGTTCATTGACGATATCTTGATTTATTCTAAAGATGAGGTAGAGCATGCAAAGCACCTAAGAACTGTGTTGCGGACCTTACGGGAAAAACAACTGTATGCTAAGTTTAGAAAGAGTGAATTTTGGCTCCAAGAAGTTGGATTTTTAGGTCACATTGTTTCGAGTGAAGGCATCCTAGTTGATCCAAGTAAAATCTTTGCTATTGTTGAATGGAAACTGCCTAAAAATGTAACCGAGGTTAGAAGCTTTTTGGGCTTAGCCGGTTACTACCAAAGATTAGTGAAAGGATTCTCTATGATAGCAACTCCAATGACGAGGTTGCTACAGAAAGGTGTTAAGTTTGAATAGACAGAAAAGTGTCAGCAGAGTTTCGAGAAGTTAAAGACATTGCTGACTGAAGCTCCTATTTTAGTATTACCTGAGCCGGGAAAAGAGTTTATAGTCTATAGTGATGAATCCTTGAATGGATTGGGTTGTTTACTTATGCAAGATGGTAAGGTGATAGCCTACACTTCACAGCAGTTAAAGCCACACGAGAAGAACTATCCGATACATGACTTAGAGCTTGCTGCTATTGTCTTTTCCTTGAAAATCTGGAGGCATTGTTTATATGGTGAGACTTGTCATGTATTTACTGATCACAAGAGTTTGAAGTATTTGATGACTCAAAAAGAGTTGAACCTGAGACAACAGAAGTGGTTGGAATTAATAAAAGATTATGAGTTGATCATTGACTATTACCTGGGAAAGGCGAATGTGGTCGCAGACGTGTTAAGCAGGAAATCTTTGTTTGCACTGAGAGCCATGGATACTCGATTAGCATTGCTTGATGATGGTTTGGTCTTGGCAAAGCTGGAGGCTAGGTTGACATTTCTTCAGGAAATCTATGATGCTCAACCTAATGATAGAGACCTGCATGCTAAAAAGACTCAATGTGAGTCGGGCATTGAATCAGGTTATCGGATCGGTCCTAATGGATGTTTGATGTTCAGAGATAGAGTTTGTGTACCTAAAGATGATGAGATTATTTAGAAAATCTTGCAAGAAGCGCATAACAGTTGTTTGTCTATTCATCTGGGAAGTACCAAGATATACAATGATTTGAAGAAGATGTACTGGTGGAACGGCATGAAAAGAGACATTTCTGAATTTGTATCAAAATGCCTGATATGCCGGCAAGTTAAAGCTGAACATCAAGTGCCTTCTGGTTTGTTACAACCTGTAATGGTCCCTGAATGGAAGCAGAACAAAGTTACTATGGATTTTGTGATAGGATACCATTGACTCCGAAAAAGAAAGATGTTATATGGGTTGTGGTGGATAAGTTGACGAAGTCGGCCCATTTCGTTCCGGTAATAACATATTACTTTCTTGATAGATTGGCCGACTTGTACATATCTGAGATTGTGAGATTACACGGGGTACCGCTGTCGATTATTTCAGACAGAGACCCGAGGTTCACTTCGTGATTCTGGAAGAAGTTACAAGAAGCCTTGGGTACAAAGTTAAATTTTAGTATAGCTTTTCACCCACAGACTGATGGTCAGTCTGAACGGATGATTCAGATTCTTGAGGATATGTTGCGATGTTGCATCCTCGAATTTCAAGGTAGTTGGGAAAAATACTTGCCATTGATAGAATTTGCCTACAATAATAGTTTTCAAACAAGTTTGAAAATGGCACCTTATAAGGCCTTGTATGGCAGAAAGTGCCGAACTCCATTGTACTTGATAGAACTTAAAGAAAGTCAAGTTCACGGGGTTGATCTGATTAAGGAAACTAAGGAAAAGGTTAAAGTGATACGAGACTGTTTAAAAGCAGCATTGGATAGACAAAAGTCATATGCTGATTTGAAAAGAAAAGAGGTTGAATTTCAAGTTAGAGATAGAGTATTCTTAAAAGTATCTCCATGGAAAAAGGTGTTGAGATTTGACAGGAAAGGCAAATTGAGTTCGCGATTTATCGAACCGTATGAGATCACTGAAAGAGTTGGACCATTAGCCTATCATTTGGCATTACCACCTGAACTGGAAAAGATTCATGATGTGTTTCATGTATCTATGTTAAGATGTTATCGATCAGACCCCTCTCATGTGATTTCACTAGCAGAGATTGAGATTAGACCAAACATGACCTATGGAGAGGAACCAGTCAAGATTTTGGCTCGGGAGGTTAGACAGTTGAGAAATAAAAGTGTGGCTTTAGTAAAGGTTTTATGGCATCGACATGGTGTAGAAGAGGCTACGTGGGAGTTAGAAGAAACAATGAGAAACCAATATTCAAACCTGTTTACTGGTAAGACTTTCAAGGACAAAAGTCCCTAAGGGGGGAGAAATGTAACATCCCAAAATAGGGCTAGCCAGAATAGTGGTTTTGGGACCACAAATCTAACATCAAAATATTTAATTTATGATTATTATGAGCTCTAGATATGAGAATATCTATGTATTAAGATTTCATGAAGAAATTCTTTGAGTAAGGTGTCCAATTGGAAATTAGGGACTAAATTGAATAAATTACAAAACTTGGATTCTAGAAGCAATTTGTATAAAATTGCTTTAGATTATAAATTAGAAGTTCTTAGAGAGTAATTTTCCCAATTTCTAAGTTTTTGGACAAAAATGGGCTTGCATGGATGAAATTTTAAGGAAAGGGCTTGAGGGCATTTTGGTCATTTGGCATTTTAATGAAATAAAATGGGAAAATGAACCAAAATCGGCTCATTTTCTTCTCCATGCTGCCGAAACTTCAAGGGACTCCATAGCTAGGGTTTTCAACATTCTCAAGCTCAATAGTAAGTACACCCAAGCCCCGTTTTTAATGTTCTTTGTATTTTTGAAATCTCAGTAGCTTACTCTCTCCATTTCCACCCATATTTCATGCTAGGGTTCATGTTTAAAAATCTACCCATGCATGAGTTACTTGTATTTTGATGGTTTATGGAGGAATATGAAAGTTGAAGGTGTGTTAAACATCTTTTCCTAGGTGATTTTCATGAAAAACACCTAAAGGGACCTTTTTGCAAAAGTTATTAAACACGTGGTAGAAATGTGAAAATAATGAAAAATGTGGGCTGCCATAAGAGGGAAAAGTGTTCAGCTATGCTTGGGTAAGATATAAATTTCATGTGTTTCATTATACGAGCCTAGGGACTAAATCGTAAAAATATGAAAGGTTAGGGGCAAAATAGTCATTCGTGTCGGGGTGGAATTTAGACTTGAAAAGTATAATGTGGGGTGTTAATGATTTAAATTTATTATTATAGACCCTGAGGAATAAATTTTGGAGGTCGACCGAGGAAAGCAAAATGTTTCAGAATAACTGAAACACAACACCGAAACGAGTACCAACTAAGTTCGAATAACTTAAAGTAAACTCAAAATGTGTCTAATTATATGATTCATGAATGCATGATGATTGTATTTATTAATGGCATGAAATCAATTGAAATGCATCTTTGTAAATGATTTGTTGGAAAATGTCTCGGTTGAGGTTGAAAAGGGAATTCGATGGATATACCATGAATTATATGTGACTTGAGATCCTGCATGTGTTGCAAAAAGGATTTAGGCCGAATGGGTAATCCGTTGATCTCAAATATAAAAAGGATGTAGCCCGGACGGGTGTTCCTTGAGTGATCGAGCCTCCCGAAGAATTTGTGTGCATTATGGATTTAGCCCGGACGGGTAGTCTGATTAGGGTCTAAATTTAACCTGGACTGGTAATTCAGATCCGAGCTCACTAAGGGTGTTTGTCGTTATAAGGGATTTAGCCTGTACTGGTAATCCCGACATCACCTTATGAATTTATATTACGGGGGATTTAGCCTGGACTAGTAATCTTGCCATAGGATGTGAGGCTCGCGAGAGTGCATACCTGAAATGATCATTTGTGTGAATTGACGGTGATTGGATAATCCATCGATATTTCCTAAAAATTCAACGGGACTAACACGAGGTATATGTATGAATGACATCTCAAAAGATGAGCTTATCTAATATATATTACATGATGTTTTGTTATATGACTAACTCATTAATTGAGTGCATGTGATAGGGAAACCATTTTCATATTTGTTGGTTTTGTTATCTAATAAGGATGTATGCTAAATAATTGGTAAGTTTACTTTCCAGTTATTCGAGCTTACTAAGCATGTAAATGCTTACCCCTCTCTTTTCCCCCCATTTTCAGAGCTCGAGGACTCGTAAAGTTAGGAAGACAGTTGGAGAGTGTACACACTATCAACTAGTCCAGCTTTGGTATATAGATTCTTATGTTTTGTTCAATGGCATGCATAGAACTTTTGAGTATTTTGTTATATGTGTCATTTGGTTTGCCAAAATGAAGGCATGAAAAGTTATACTTATCTTTTTGTATATTGCCATGAAAATTAGCTTATTTTGAAGTAGGCTATGACCTACAAATCTATGCATGTTTATGTTCATATGTGATGGTTTTGTATAATTGGCAATGAGTTATAAAAATGAGCCAATATTAAAGGTGTCAATAAGACATGGAATCCCCGTAAATACAAGATGGGAATTAACCTAGCATGTATGAAGCCGATGATATGAGGTTGTCATGCAATAAGGTTTATCATGGTCTTATACAAGTGTATAATTTGGCCTTATCATGTGTAAAAGTAACCTATAAGTGTGATTGGTTGGTATATAGTGACCAAAGCTTGGAAAATAGCCTAATAAGGTCCACACGGGTAGACACACGGGCGTGTGTCTAGGTCGTGGGTGACACACGGTTCTCCCCCATGGGTGTGTGGCATAGCCGTGTGTCCCCTGCACTTGAAATTTTAAGTCAGTATAGAACACGAGCTAAGCACATGGGCGTGTGTCTTGGCTGTGTGCCCCTAATAGTATGATGAGGTTGAAGTCAGTATCGCACACGGACGGAGGGCACAGGCGTGTCCAAAGCCACACGGGCATGGTTGACCACATGGCCCCATCACATGGACGTGTCAGACTTCAAAGTAAGGGAAAAACTCCTAAATTGCCCAAAGTTTATCGAATGTTTTCAGTTTTGTCCCGTATTGTCCCTAAGTGTGTTTTAGGCCTCGAAGGCTTGTGTAAGGGACAAGGTGTACATGTTTGAAAGGTTTTAATTTTGGGCAAAAATTCGACGACCTGATTTAGTACTTTTGTAAAGGTAAAATATCAGTAATGCCTCGAACCTTATCCTGGTGTATGATATGGGTGAGGGGTGTTACATTTAGTGGTATCAGAGCTACGATTTAAGTCAGTATAGCCATGTGTCCCCTGCACTTGAAATTTTAAGTCAGTATAGAACACGGGCTAAGCACACGGGCGTGTGTCTTGGCCGTGTGACCCTAACAGTATGATGAGGTTGAAGTCAGTGTTGCACACCGGCGGAGGGCATGGGCGTTTCCAAAGCCACACGAGCGTGTGTGACTACACGGCCCCATCAGACGTGCGTGTCGCAATTTAAAGTAAGGGAAAAACTTCTAAAGTGCCCAAATTTTATCGAATGTTTTTGGTTTTGTCCCGTACTGCCCCTAGGTGTGTTTTAGGTCTCGAAGGCCTGTGTAAGGGACAAGGTGTACATGTTTGAAAGGTTTTAATTTTGGGGAAAAATTCGGTAACCCGATTTAGTAAGTTTGTAAAGGTAAAATATCGATAATGCCTCGAACCCTATCTCGGTGTAGATACAGGTGAAGGGTGTTACATGTCGTGTGTCCCCTGCACCTTAATTTTGAGAAACATAATGCTCAGAATTGAGCACACGGGTAGAGACACGGGCCTCTGTCTCAGCCATGTTGGTAAACCCTCTTAGATTTCACATGGCCTGGCACACGGGCATGTCCTCAGCCGTGTGGTGCAAGTCAGTAGGTATGCCCTGTTTTCCCACGGGCATGTCTGGTAGCCGTGTGAGTCACACGGCATGTTCACACGGGTGTGTGACCCTTAAATGTTTGAAAATTTTTCTAAGTTTCACAAAGTTGCAAATGTTATCGGTTTAGTCTCGAACCACTTCTATACATGTTTTAAGGTCTCGTAGAACCTTATAAGGGACAATGTGATTCATATAAATGGATTTTGATTATGATTGCATAAATGTATGTGAATGAGGTGTGCTATTCGGTAATCCTTCATAACCCTATTCTGACGTTAGATACGTGTTAGGGGTGTTACATTCTACATAACTAATGTATGAAACTTGTAACATTCCATACCCGACCCGATTGCCAAGTCTGAGTTATGAGATGCTACATTAGTTGTTGGAGCAAATAAAATCAATTACAATTAAATTTTACCATTCATACATGTTATTAAGCTCATTAGACAATCACAACATGCTTTACATGTAACACCCTAACTCAGATCTCATCAAAAACACTACGGTTCTGAGCATTACCAAAATTTTGTATAACATTTGTAGATATTTCAAGTAAATTACTTTTCATTAATCAAGATCATTTTAAAACGTCCTTTAATTGGACCCTCGAGGCCCAATACGAGCATTAGAGTCGAGTCGGGACTTAACCGGGAGATCTAAGAATTTTTCGTGACATTTCAAAAATTTTCCAAGGTATAGGGCTCACATGCCCGTATGGTCTAAGAGACACGCCCATGTGACTCTAGGACACGCCCGTGCTATAGGCTGTGTTCAACCTTGTATAACTCTCTGACTTGTACACATGGCCATGCCACATGCCCGTGTGCTAGGCTGTGTGGTTACTTAATTCAAGTCGAAATTAGGTACAGGTTTCACACGGCCAAAACACACGCCCGTGTTCTAGGCCGTGTAGCACACATGACTGAGACACACTACTGTGTCTCGACCCGTGTACTCAATTCTGAGCATTCTGTTTTCTTGAATTCAAGGTGTAGGGGACACAAGGCCTAACTACATGCCCATGTACTTGGCCGTGTGTCACACACAGTCTAGACACACACCCGTGTGTCTGAATGTGTGGATAAAATAAAGCCATTTCTAGCTTCATTTCTCACCCAAATTCACACCACTGACCTGTAACCATAAACCAACCAATTCAAGCATCCAAATTTAGCAAATTCCATCATTCATATGACACATCATTACATGTATACACGTTCACAATCTTACCTTAGTTTAGTCCACATGTTAGAAATAATTTGATCAACTACTTAACATTTTGAAACTACCATAGTATGACATTACAAGTACATCAAAACATGCCATTACTAGCCATTCCAATGGCTACGTTACAAACATCATTATCATTTACATGCCAGTATGGCCAATATAACCTATACATGTCATTAAGACCTCAATTGATTTACCAAATTGTGCCAACATGGACAAATGGATAGTCTGAGTGATCTTCGCCAAGGTTCCAATCCAACGAAAGCTTCTTATTTTCTATAAAATAGGGAAATAAAACTAAGTAAGCATAAAATACTTAGTAAGTTCATATAAAATGGTACTTAAATTACCATTCATTCTATTTTAAGGTAACTATGTAAGGCATACTTAATCAATTTGACCTCAAGCCCTGCACACATCTTCATTGCCCTTGTTAGTCATATATTCCATAATAACATCAAAACATATATGGCTCAACAATAATCAAGTTTCCATGCACATATGCTTTCCACATCATGTATTCATTTAACATGTATAAGTCATCACTTTATATTACAAGTATAATTTCATAATAGTTCATCTCGAGTTTAGATTATTTCATATCAAACTTTACCCATATTACTTGGAATATCAAGGTCAAGGTTAGTACACTCAAGGTGTACAAGTCTATAATCAAGGGTGTACATATTCATTAAATAAATTCCATGTACAATATCATCATTTCATATTTCCATATATCAATCATCACGTATCGTCATTTTCATGTGTTCCAGACTGAAATGTGCAATAACTCATTTCTTATTCATATCTTCACATGTCATGAACTTTTACCCGTTGAATTTATTCGAAATATCAATGGATACACAGGTAGTACACTCGAGGTGTACGAATCAGAATCTGTCAGTTCGTGTCCAATGGTACCCATAAGGTACTATTTCATAGAGTACACTCTCGAGCCACATACATAAAGACAATAAGATTACCAGTCTAGGCTAAATCCTTTTTATGACATATACTCTAAAGAGTTTGATCTGGATTACCCGTCCAGGCTAAATCCTTCCATAAATGAAGTCAATAGGATTACTCGTCCAATCCAAATCCCATCAGCAACAAATGCAGGACCTCATTCATTTCAGAAAATTACATTTATCCATCGATTCTTGCTTTATTCAAACAGGATTTAACATTTCTCAAGCATTAACAAGCATGTGATTATTTCCTATATCTAAATCATACATATAATTCAAATATATGCATTCCATATTCATTTCAAGCATATAAGTAACATTTTTATCATTTACCATTTATCGAGCATTATTATTGATCGGGCACTTTCATTTATCGGGCTATAACGAGTATGTGATCATTTCACATATTTATGGCATTCATACAATTCACAAATACAACATTAAATACAACCATAAAAACATATACAATTTAGTTACACGAACTTACCTCGATAAATGTTCGTGTACATAAATCTACTAATCCGACATTTTCCTCCTTCCCTCGTTCTAGCTCCAAATTTGGTCTATCCGGATCTATACGAATAAATTTAACATCAATTTATCATATTTCATATTTAGGTGGACACAATTTACGTCCTAGGCAAAATTACCGTTTTGCCCCTAACTTTTCCATAAATTTTGATTTCGTCCCTAGGCTCGTAAAATGAAACTTGTGCAGTTTACTCCCTATTTCAAGCCTAACCAAAATCCCATTACAAAATTTATAGCACATGTATTCATAAAAATTCAGAATTTTCATCAAATTTCACAACTTTACATTTTAGTCCCTAAATCATGTTTTCATCAAAAATCACTTTGTAAAAGTTGTTTATCTATCAACATTCTTTCATTTTCTACCATAAATTTCTAATTTTCAGCATATACATCCATGACCCATTTTCCATACTTTGATAACTTCTCAAATTGATCCCCGAAATAGATAGATTAAGTTATCCCGGTTTCAAAAATATCAAAATTACTAAAAATGGGCCAAGGAAACTTACCCAATTTGGCCATGAAAGTTTCTTCTCTCTCTCCTAGAATTTCCATATATTTTTGGGGGAAGAAGATGATAAAATAAAATGATATTTCTTTTTTTTATCATATTTTAATTAATTAAATATTTTCACTTTCCAATTTAGTTCTTGCCCTTTTTCTAAATTTACATGGATGAGTCACCAAAATATTTACGTACTCTTTATTAATGGTCTAATTACCATATAAAGACATCAAGTTTTGAATTCCGTAGCTATTTAATCCTTAGAGCTACTAGAATTTAACTTTTGCATTTTATGCGATTTGGTCCTTCCCGTAATTAAACACTTAATCGATAAAATTTTCTTATCAAAATTTTCACATGACATGTCATCATAATACGAACCATATAATAAAATAAAAAAATTTCTCGAATTTGTGGTCCCGAGATCAGTGTTCCGATTTCACCAAAATTGGGTTGTTACAACTCTCCTCCTTAAGGAATTTTCGTCCTCAAAAATTTTACCAGTAAAGAGATTCAGACATTACTCTCTCATAGTTTCCTCCAGTTCCTAGGTAGCTCCCTCCATATCATGTCATTGTCAAAAAATTTTACTAAAGCTACCTTTTTATTTTTCATTTCTTTCACTTCACATGCTAGAATTTCAACCAGTCACTCACTATAAGTCATGCCAAGCTGAATTTCATCCTCTATCAGGGAATAATAAATGACAGGTCTGATCAATGCTGTCTTAACACATATACACATAAAAAAATTGAATTCTGTAGAGCTCTGATAATAATAACTTTCAAAAATATTTTGTCGCCAATCTGAAACTCCATTTCTTTTCATTTCAGATTCATATCGGATTTCTAATGATCAAATGCTACTTTTAAACTGTCTCAGATCACTTAATCTTTCTTTAGTTTCAAAGAATCAAACTTACTACATGTATCTTTTCTCACTGAACTCTATCCAAAACACCGGAGTTTTACATTTGTGACCATATAAAGCCTCGTACAGTATAATTTTGTACTTGACTGTTAACTGTTATAATAAGCAAATTCAACCCAAGGCAAATACTTTTCTAAGTTACCTTCAAATTTAAGTACACAACGTCGAAGCATATCTTCCAAGATCTGAATCATATGTTCAGATTGATCATCCGTCTAAAAATGAAACACGTTACTAAAATGTAACCGTATACCCAGATTTTCCTGTAACTTGTTTCAGAATCAGAACATGAACTGTAGATCTCTATCAGACATAGTAGAAACTAGCACATCATATAAACTGACAATCTCAAAAATAGATAATTCAAGCAGTCTATCAAGTGGGAAATCCTCTCATACCAGGATGGAATGTGCAGGCTTCGTCAAACAATCAACGATTACTCAAATAGTGTCTTTCTTTTTCATAGACAAGGATAATCCCAATATAAAGTTCATAATAACTTTGTCTCATTTCCATTTCAGCATCTTCGCTGGCTATAATCATCCTAAAAGTTTCATCCTTATATTGCTGATACATCCAACATTTAAATATAGATTCAAAAATACCAAATTTCATTCTGGGCTACCAGTATATCTTTTTCAAATTGTTGTGCATTTTATCATTTCCTAGATAAACAAACATAGTACTACTATGATCATTCATGTAAAATTTTCTATATAAACTTCAAATTATTCAGTACACAGACTCTGTCTCTAAATAAAAGACATATATCAAATCTATTCTGTAATTCTGAACCATAAATTAATTCATATTGTATTCATTTAACTTACAACTCATTATTACTTTTCTGAGTTTTACTGATCTGTCGTAAAATAATCGGTTTAGCTCTATACTCAGCTAAAATTGAGCTATTATCAGACAATCATAATCGGTATCCATGGTGTGCAAAGTATACGGAGATTTTTCTACTTAGAATATCTGTAACCACATTCGCTCTTTCCGAGTGATATTCTATTATCAAATCATAATCTTTCAACATTTCAAACCATATACGCTATCTCAGATTCAAATCTTTTAGAAACATCAGATACTTCAAACTTTTATAATCGGTGAATATATGACATTTTTCACCAAACAAGTAATTTTGTTGGATTTCAATACAAAAACAATAGTCGACAATTCTAGGTCATGTATCGAGTAATTCTTTCCATGTGGTTTTTAACTATCTAAAAGTACAGGCTATTACTTTGCCTTACTACATCAAAACACAGTCTAATCCTGTTCAATAGTGCAGTATTGTAATAAAGAATACCTTACCCGATTCAGGCTGAACCGAAATTAATACTTTGATCAATAGAGCTTCCAACTGGTCAAAACTTTACTAACATTTGTTAGTCCATTTAAATCTTACATCTTTCTGTAATAACTATGTCGTCAATGTAGCTATTTCAATTATTAACATTGAAGTTTTGAGTTTTTTTCCAAAGCCACAATCATCAGATGGATTTTAAGCCATAGTGCATTAATATGACCGACATTTCAACCGTATAGATAAAGCAACACTTCAATATCAATAGTGTACCTCAAATTAGAAGAGGGAGAACCGAAAGTGGCCCCTATAATAACCAATGAAGTAATTCAGTTTCTATAATCTGTAATCTCTATCACCAAATTTCATGATTGAGTCAATATTTATAACGGTAATAAATGTAATTACCTCCAACCGATAAATATCTTTCATAGATAAACCATGTTTGAATACTAAAGAGATTGGTGATAATCTCAGAGAAAATTTAGAAGGGTAATATCACGCATACCCAGTAGAAACAACTATGATAAAGACAATATAACTTGCATATTTGCAATTTAGGGCTTCAATTAGTAGAAATAGAAAATAACATCATATGAATATTATCCTCAAATCTTATATCAATCATGATGAATTAGAAAACACAAGTAAGGTAGAGCAATACCACTCATAAATCAACTTGACTTACAGTAATTTCATCTATCATGATTTACTAGCCTTTCAATACGACAAATATTGCATCTGAACATGAACAATTTCATATACCTTTAAGAATAGCTGGACTTATAGAGTACCCAGGAGATGTTGTTGTAATATATTCAATTATAATAGCTGCCTTCAAATATCTTTGCAAATTCATCACTATTCTACTGACTAATTAAGTCATCAATAATCTTACATTATTCAGTTTACTAAAAGAGTCAATTCGAAAGAATTTTTTTCGGCTAATCCGTTCTATAAATATCATATCTGGATAAGTCGTTTACTCATGAATAACTTCTTCCTTAACAATGACATCACATATTCAAAAAAAAATTTAGAAAAATCTGATATCCCTTTCTAATATCGTATTTACTTACTAACCCATTCTTATTTTGACTATATCTTTATTCATTCAGCCCTTGAACTCTTTAGTTCTACATTCATGAGCTTAATCCATATATATCTTGTGAATTTCATTGTATAACATTATACTGGTAAGGGCGTAGAGATCGTAAGCCTCAAAATCCAACTTTCATAAATACACACATATCACTTAACATTTATCGTTAACATGTCCATTATAAAAAAAATATTTCATACCTTTATAGGTCCTCTTTTATCATAAGCAACATTTTTACTCAGGCACATCTATATCACTTTCAACAGTATCAGAATTAGCTCGGTTGGAAAGCATCTCTGTCTATTTGCAAAACAATTTTCATCAGAGTCGGGAGATACCACACTATCACAGGTTACATAATGGAATCTATTTTTAAACTCTACATACGCTATGTTCAGTCTGAGAATCGACTAAACCATAGCTCTGATACTACTAAATGTAACACACCTAACCCGTATCCATCGTCGGAACAAGGTTATGAAGCATTACCATAATTTTTTAGAACATTTGCAAATATTTCAGGTCAATTACTTTTCATTAACCTAAATCATTTCAAAACGTCCCTTAATTGTACCATCGAGGCCCAATACGTGCATTAGAGTAGAGTTGAGACTTAATCAGGAGCTCTAAGAAATTTTCGTGACATTTCAAAATTTTTCCAAGGTATAAGGCTTACACGCCCGTGTGGTCTAAGGGACACGCCCGTGTGACCCTAGGACACGCCCATGCTACAGGTCGTGTTCGACCTCTTGTAACTCTCTGAGTTGTCCACACGGCCATGCCACAAACCTATGTGATAGGCCGTATGGTTACTTAATTCAATTCAAAATTAGGTGTAGGTTTCACACGACCAAGACACATACCCGTGTTCTAGGCCGTGTAGCACAAACAGCCGAGACACACGCCCATGTCTCTGCCCGTGTACTCAACTTTCAGCATTCTGTTTTCCCGAATTCAAGGTGCAGGGGACACACGGCCTAACTAAATGCCCATGTACCCGGTCATGTGTCACACACGGTTTAGACACACGCCCGTGTGTCAGCCCGTGTGGACAAAATAAATCCATTTCTAGCTTCATTTCTCACCCATATTCACACCAATGACCTCCACTTAAACTCACATCCATAAATCAACCAATTCAAGCATTCAAATTTATCAAATTCCATCATTCATATAGACATCATTACCTGCATACATGTTCACAATCATACCTCAGCTAAGTCCACATGTTAGACATAATTTGATCAACTACTTAACATTTAGAAACTCCCATAGTATGACATTACAAGCTCATCAAAACATGTCATTACTAGCCATTCCAATGGCTACGTTACAAACATCATTATCATTTACATGCCAATATGGACAATATAACCTATACATGCCACTACCACCATAATTGATTTACAAAATTGTGCCAACATGAACTGATGGATAGTGTGAGTGATCTCCACCAAGCTTAAAATCCAACGAGCTTCCGATTTACTATAAAACAGGGAAATAAAACTAAGTAAGCATAAAATGCTTAGTAAGTTCGTATAACATGGTACTTAAATTACCATTCATTCTATTTTAAGGTAACTATATAAGGCATATTCAATCAATTTGACCTCAAGCCCTACACATATCCTTAATCCCCTTGTTAGTCATATATTCCATAATAACATCAAAACATATATGGCTCAACAACAATCAAGTTTCCATGCACATATGCTTTCTACATCATGTATTCATTTAACATGTATAAATCATCTCTTTATATTACAAGTATAATGTAACACCCCTATCCCGTAACTGTCACCAGAATAAGTAAAGGACACTACCAGACAGACAGAACATTTCAGACCAATTTAGAATCACAAATATCAAATAACATTAATACATAAGCAATCATCAACAATTCGTCCCTTATGATGGTCTACGAGACCTAAAACATACTTTTAGAAAAGATCAGGACTAAACCAAACACATTCATGAATTTCAGAACTCAGAAAATATTTCAATTCTGTTGAGATCACACACTCGTGTGACTAGGCCATGTGCCTCACATGGGCACTAGACATGCCCATGTGAACCAGCCGTGCCAAAAAATAAGGCATACATACTGACTTTCACCCACAGCCAACAGACACGCCGGTGTGCTATGGTCGTGTGATACTTAGGTAGCTACTGGCTTGAGCCCACAGCCAGATGACATGCCCATGTGTCTTAACCATGTGGTCTTAAGAGGTTATTGTTTTACCTACATGGTCCCTGACCGTGTGGCACAATGCAGGCTTGGTTTAAGCCAACTTGCCACCCTTTTTGGGTCATTCCTACAAGAAAAATTAAACAACATTCATACCAACCTTTTCAGCCAATTCCAAGCTTAAAATGACCAAATCATATTAGATCATAAAACATTTCAAACATACACCTTTTAGCATCACCAACCAAATACCAAAACCAAGCACAAATATACCATTTGTTAGCCAACTCTCATGGCATAACATATATACATATCAAACCTTAAATACATTGACATTCTAGCCTATACATGCCATAATTAAATATATATACACTTCCAAAGGTACCAAAATGAGTTCGATAGTGTGGTGACAATCCTCGACTATCCCTGAGCCTTCAGTAGCTACGATAACTATAAAACAGACAGAAATCACACAGAGTAAGCTACAAAGAGCTTAGTAAGCCAAATACAATTAGTCTAAATACTAAAGCATATGTAAAGTACAAATCAACAGTAAGAATTCATAGGCATTTCACAGAATAGTTTATAATCCTAACCATGCTCATTTGCTCGCATATATGTCATGTTTCATTTCCATGATTTCATACATACCTCGTATTCATTATTTCACAGAAACAGAGTTTTTCATATTCAAACATTTAGTACGATACAAACGTACCTGTATAAATTATACACTTCATATATCCATTCCCATATCTCATACTTTATCATCTGACGGTTCGAAAAAGATACAGATACTCATAAATGGGTAGAATGCTGACGTCCCGGACGTGGTCTTACATGTAATTTAGTGTCGATGCCTCTGTCCCTGAAAGGGTCTTACATGAAATCAGATACAATGTTGATGTTCTAGACATGGTTTTACACGTAAATCTCAAATCGAGGCCTGTGTCCTAGACACGGTCTTACACGATATCCCAGATCAATGTCAATGTTTTTTTTTCCAGAAACGTATAGAGCTTTTCAGATCCTAGCATATTATCGGAGTTTACTCTAAATTTATTCATCAGGCTCTCAAGGCCGTCTAATATAGGTTACTGTATATATATATGAGTAGAATTTTGTAAATTTAACACGTAACTGTAATTTGACTTACCTCGTACAGATTTCGGACGGAAACTAGTCGACTATTCAACTATTTTGGACTTCCCTCGATCTAAGTTCGATTTTCTTTGTTCTTGATCTAATATAATTCAAATTCAACCATTCAATCATTCATTTCATTCAAAATAATCCATAAACACATATTTAGGGCACTTTGCATTTTAGCCCTTACATTTTCACACATTGACAATTTAGTCCATTTTTCACAAAATCATAAATATGCAAAATTCACCAAGACTATAGCTTGGCCGAATATACATAGCTTCCATACAAGTCCAAATAACATATTTAATTCACAATTTAGTCCTTTAAATCCTCATTTTCACAAATTAGCCCAAATTGCTCTATTCCATCAAAATTCAAGAACAAAGCATGATAATCTCACATATATCTTTCATAATCCATATAAAAACATTACAAGGCTCATAAAATCTTCAACGGTACATTTCATAATCTTCAACAGAAACAGAAATTCAGACATGGGTTTTGAAGAACACGAAGCAACGATCACAGAAACGTAGAAATTATCAAAAACTAAACAAATTTCATACCTCAATCTTGCTACCAAAATTTTGAATGTACAAAAGCTTCAAACCCTACTTCTTTTTGCTAATTTTCGGCTTTCATGCATGATAAAATGGCCACTTTCATGTTTTCATTTTATTAATATTAACATATTAAATAAATGATAACTTTGTCCTTTGTTATAAAATTATTCATTCACCTAATACATGCCCTTTTATGTCCATTCAAACTTCCAATGGTCAAATTAACATGCAAGTGCTTCACACTTTCTTTTTATAGCAATTTAATGCCTTTAACAATTACCATGCAACTTTTGCATTTTACGCGATTTAGTCCTTTATCATAATTAAGCACAAAAATAGACGAATTAAATCACAGAAATTTTGCAGGTACACGTACACATATCACAGACATAGAAAATAATATTAAAATATTTTTTAGACTCTGATTTGTGGTCCCAAAACCACTGTTCCGACTAGGGTCTAAACCGGACTGTTACAATTCTCCCCCCTTAGGGATTTTTGTCCCTAAAAATCTTACCGTTAAATAGATTCGGATATTGTTGTCTCATAACATCTTTAGAATCCCACGTGGCCTCTTCAACACCATGTCGATGCCATATCACTTTAACTAATGGAATTTTCTTGTATCATAACTCTTTAACCTCACAAGCTAAAATACGGATCGATTTTTGTTCATAAGTAATATCAGATTGGATTTCGATATCAGACGGAGAAATTATATACGAAGGATCGGATCTGTATCATCGAAGCATCGATACATGAAACACATTATGTATCTTTTCTAACTCAGATGCTAGCCTCAATCTATAAGCAATCGGCCCAACTCGCTCGATGATTTCATACGGTCCGATGAGCCTTGGACTCAACTTCCCATTTTTACCAAATCGGAACAGTTTCTTCCATGGATACTTTCAGAAACATTTTATCACCGATCTCAAATTCGATATCTTTTCATTTTAAATCTACATAAGATTTCTAACGATCAGAGGCAGCTTACAGACTATCTCGTATTACTTTCACTTTCTGTTCCGTTTCTTTTATCAGATCAATACTATAAATCTTATTATCACTGAGCTCAGACCAGTATAACGGAGTTCTACACTTTCTACTGTATAAGGCTTCGTACGGTGCCATTTTAATGCTCGATTGAAAGCTATTATTATAAGCGAATTCAATCAAAGGTAGATATTTTTCCCATGTACCTTCAAACTCAAGAATGCAACATCTCAACATATCCTTGAGTATCCAAATAATCTGTTCAGATTGACCATCTGTTTGAGGATAAAAAGCAGTGCTAAAATGCAATATAGTACCCAGAACATCTTGCAATTTCTTTCAGAATCGCAATGTAAATCTCGGATCTCTTTCTGACACTATAGACAATGGTACACCATGCAGTCTCACGATATCAGATATGTATAACTCAGCTAATTTATCAAGTGAATAATCAGATCGAATCGGAATAAAATGAGCTGATTTCATCAATCGATCAACTACAACCCAAATTGTGACTTTCTTTCTTAGAGACAGGGGCAAACCTGACACAAAGTCCTTGGTCACTCGATCCCATTTCCACTCCAGAACTATAATCAGTTGTAACAATCCAGATGGCACTTGATGCTCAGTTTTGACTTGTTGACAGATCAAACATTTAGAAACAAATTCAGAGATATCTCTTTTCATTCCGGACCACCAATAAAGTTGCTTCAGATCATTATACATTTTCGTACTACCCGGATGCACAAATAACCAACTACTGTGGGCTTCACTCAAAATCATTTGAATTAACTCTAGATTCCTCGAAATAAAAATTCAATCTCGGAATCTTAAACAATTATCTTTATCAATTCTGAATTCTGAACCAGTTTGTACATCACACTGATTTCGTTTAACCAAAATCTCATTATCTACCTTCTGAGCTTCAATAATCTGTTGTAAGAACAAATGTCTTGCTTTTAATTCAGCTAAAACTGAAATATCATCAGACAAAACCAAATGAGCATTCATTGCACGCAAAGCAAACAACGATTGCTGACTTAAGGCATCTGCAACAACATTTGCTTTTCCCGGATGATAATCAATCACAATTTCGTAGTCTTTTAACAGTTCTAACCATCTTCTCTGTCTTAGATTCAAATCTTTTTGTGTCAATAAATACTTCAGACTTTTATGATCAGAAAACACGTGACATTTCTCACCAAACAGATAGTGACGCCAGATTTTCAGAGTAAACACAATAGCAGCTAATTTCATATCATGGGTCGGCTAATTCTCTTCATGCGATTTTAGTTGTCTCGAGGCATAAGCTATAACCTTGCCTTCTTGCATCAGAGCACAACCTAGTCTGTTCAACAAAGCATTACTGTAAACAACAAATTCTTTACCTGATTCAGGTTGCACAAGTACTAGAGCTTCAGTTAATAGAGCTTTTAACCGATCAAAACTGTTTTGACACTTTTCAGACCACTCAAACTTTACATCTTTCTGGAGCAGTTTTGTCAAAGGAGCGCAACCATTGAGAAACCTTTTACGAATCATCTATAGTAATCGCCAAGTCCTAGAAAACTACGGACTTCAAAAACATTTCTCGGAGGCTTCCAATCCAGAATAGCAGAAATTTTGTTCGGATCAACTCAAATAACCGATGCTGACACAATGTGGCCTAGAAAACCAACTTCTCACAACCAGAACTCACATTTACTGAACTTTGCATACAATTGTTTATCTCACAGAGTCTGTAGTACTATTTTCAAATGCTCGGCATGTTCAGATTCATCACGTGAATAGATCAATATATCATTAATGAATACCACAACAAATTGATCTTAATACGATCTGAAAATTCTATTCATCAAATCCATAAAGACAGCAGGTGCATTCGTTAATCCAAAAGGCATAACTAACAATTCATAGTGGCCGTACCTTGTTCTGAAAGCAGTCTTCGGAATATCTGAGTCTTTTACTTGTAGCTGATAATAGCCTGATCTCAAATCTATTTTTGAAAACACAGTAGCACCTTTCAACAGATACAGATATTTGTTCTTTATAGTTACTTTGTTAAGCTAATGGTAATCAATACACATTCTCATTGTGCCATCTTTCTTTTTCACAAACAGAACAGGAGCACCCCATGGTGAAAAGCTGGGTCTAACAAATCCTTGATCAATCAACTCTTGCAACTGAGATTTTAATTCCTTTAACTCAGTCGAAGCCATTCTATACGGAGCTATTGAAATCAAAGTAGTACCAGGCACTAATTCAATACCAAACTCGACTTCTCGAATCAAGGCAAACCCGGTAGTTTTTCAGGAAACACATCAGAGAATTCACAGAAAGTAGGCACAGATTCAACTTTCTTTTCATTCACTTTCGAGTCTAACACATAAGCTAAGTAGGCTTCATAGCCTTTCTTCACATATTTATGTGCTTTCATTGCAGATATCACAACTGGTAGTCCATTTAGATCACTAGACTCAATCTGAATTATCTGATCATTCTTACACCTTAAATCAATGACTTTTCATTTGTAATTCACAATAGCATCATGCAAAGTTAACCAGTCCCTTCCCAAAATTATATCAAATTCATCGAAAGGCAAAAGCATCAGATCAGCAGGAAGACAGATATCTCAAATCAATAATGGGCAATTCTTGCAGACTTTATCAACCAAGACACTTTTGCCTAAGGTGTTCGATACTCTAGTTACGAATTCAGTAGACTCTATAGGCAAAGTCTTATTGTGCACTAATTTTATATAAATATAAGAATACATTGATCCAGGGTCTATCAATGCAATCACAGAAGTATCATAAAGAGTAAAAGTATCAGTAATCACGTCTGGAGATGAGGCTTCCTCACGAGCTCAGATAGCATAGGCTCTGGCTGGTGCTCTGGCCTCAGATCTAAAAGCAGTATCCCAAGTAGCTCTTTGACCACCACTTACATTTCCCGTATTTTTGGAAGGTCTACCTCTAGCTGAGGTGTTGCTCGATCTCGGATTCTGTATATTCTCTTGTTCAGCAAGGTCAGAACAATCTCTTACAAAATGGTCTAGAGATCCACATTGGAAACAGGCTCGATCGTTCAATCTACAATTTCCCGGATGTCTTTTACCACAGTGTTTACATTCAGGTTTCTCAAATTGGACATTCCCGACACTTGCAACAGAAGTAACAAGAGCTCTGAAATTCAAATGTGATCTAACTCGATCTCGATTCGAATTTCTTACATCAACCTTTGAACGGCTATAATCATCTCGGAATTTCTTTGACATATACTGAAATGATCTACTCGAAGATCTCTTTCTAACATCTCTAGCTTCGGAATCAACTTTTCTTTTCTCTTTACTTAATTCTTCAGCTTTACAAGCTCGCTCAACGAGCACTACCATTTCTTTAATCTCCAAAATCCCAACTAACAAATGGATATCTTTATTTAGTCCATCTTCATTTGATACACATTCCCGAGCATATTGGCTCAATCTTACAAATTCACATTCGTAGTCAGTAATAGACATAAGGCCTTGTTTAAGCTACAGACACTCTTTACGTTTCTTATCGATAAATCTCTGACTAATGTATTTCTTTCAAAATTCAGCTTGGAAGAAATCCCAAGTAACCCGTTCACTCGGATTCAGAGACATTTCATCAAACACTCGTATTGTATTCTCTAACTAGAATTCAGCTCTTTCTGCATCATCATTCGTTGTAGCTCAGAACTCTTCAGCCCCATACTTTCTAATCTTATAAACTAGTGGTCTACTTAACTGAACCGGATTCACTGGGGGCATAACAGGAATTTGAGAAGGATTAACAAGGGGTGGAGGTCGTTGTATAGCCGAATTGGTTCTAATATATTGGGTGAACCAATCATTCATCATCTGATAGAAGGCATGTTTAGCCTCACCATCATGGCTACTCATAGCTGGTCTAGAATCAGCTTGCACTGTCCCTTGTGCGGGAGCAGGTGCATTGCTTTCTATATCGTCAGCTATGGCTCTATCGAGATCCATTTGCTATATAAAAGCACATTTTAATGTCAGGATTCATCACACTATCACAGTTTCAGATATATGTCATGTATAGCTAGATTTAAATACACTATGGTAGTCCAAGAACCGACTAAACCATAGCTCTGATACCAACAAAATGTAACACCCTTATCCCGTAACCGTCACCGGATATGTAGGGGGCATTACAAATAGATAGAACATTTTAGACCGATTTAGAATCACAGATATTAAATAACATTAATACATAAGCAATCATCAACAATTTGTCCATTGTGATGGTCTACGAGACCTAAAACATACTTTTAAAAAAGATCGAGACTAAACCGAACACATTCATGAATTTCAGAACTCAGAAAATATTTCAATTCTATTGAGGTCACACACCCATGTGACCAGGCTGTGTGCCTCACATGGGCACTAGACACGTCCATGTGAACCAGCCGTGCCAAAAAATAAGGCATACATACTGACTTTCACCCACGGCCAACAGACACGCTGGTGTGCTATGGCCATGTGATACTTAGGTAGCTACTGGCTTGAGCCCACGGCCAGATGACACGCCCATGTGTCTTAACCGTGTGGTCTTAAGAGGTTATTGTTTTACCTACACGGCCACAAGGCAAGCCCGTGGTCCCTGACCATGTGGCACAATGCAGGCTTGGTTTAAGCCAACTTGCCACCCCTTTTTGGGTCATTCCTACAAGAAAAATTACACAACATTCATACCAACCTTTTCAGCCAATTCCAAGCTTAAAATGACCAAATCATATTAGATTATAAAACATTTCAAACATGCACCTTTTAGCATCACCAACCAAATACCAAAACCAAGCACAAATATACCATTTGTTAGCCAACTCTCATGGCATAACATATATACATATCAAACCTTAAATACATTGACATTCTAGCCTATACATGCCATATTTAAATACATATACACTTCCAAAGGTACCAAAATAAGTTTGATAGTGTGGTGACAATCGTCGACTATCCCTGAGCCTTCAGTAGCTACGATAACTGTAAAACAGACAGAAATCACACAGAGTAAGCTAAAAAGAGATTAGTAAGCCAAATACAATTGGTCTAAATACTGAAGCATATATAAAGTACAAATCAACAGTAAGAATTCATAGGCATTTCACAGAATAGTTTATAAGCCTAACCATGCTCATTTGCTCACATATATGTCATGTTTCATTTCCATGATTTCGTACATACCTCATATTCATTATTTTAGAAACAGATTTTTTCATATTCAGACATTTAGTAATATACAAACGTACCTGTATAAATTATACACTTCATATATTCATTCCCATCTCTCGTACTTTATCATCTGACGGTTCAGAAAAGATATAGATACTCATAAATGGCTACAAAACCGATGTCCCGGTCGTGGTCTTCAATGTAATTCAGTGTTGATGCCTCTATCCCTGACAGGGTCTTACACGAAATCAGATACGATGCCGATGTCTCAGACATGGTCTTACATGATATCCCAGATCAATGTCAAAGTTTTTTTTCCAGAAACGTACAGAGATTTTCAGATCCTAGCATATTATCGGAGTTTACTCTAAATTTATTCATCTGGCTCTCAAGGCCGTCCAATACAGGTTACAGTATATATATATGAGCAGAATTTTGTAAATTCAACACGTAATTGTAATTTGAGTTACCTCGTACGAATTTCTGATAGAAACGAGTCGACTATTCAACTATTTTGGACTTCCCTCAATCTAAGCCCGATTTTCTTTGTTCTTGATCTAATATAATTAAAATTCAACCATTCAATCATTCATTTCATTCAAAATAATCCACGAACACATATTTAGGGCACTTTGCATTTTAGCCCTTACATTTTCACACTTTGAAAATTTAGTCAATTTTTCACAAAATCATAAATATGCAAAATTCACTAAGACTTTAGCTTGGCCGAATATACATAGCTTCCATAAAAGTCCAAATAACATATTTAATTCACAATTTAGTCCTTTAAAACCTCATTTTCACAAATTAGCCCAAATAGCTCTATTCCATCAAAATTCAAGAACAAAGCATGATAATCTCACATATATCTTTTATAATCCATATAAAAACATTACAAAGCTCATAAAATCTTCAATGGCACATTTCATAATATTTAACAGAAACAGAAATTCAAACATGGGTTTTAAAGAACATGAAGCAGCGATCACAGAAACGTAGAAATTATCAAAAATCGAACAAAATTCATACCTCAATCTAGCTACCAGAATGCCAAATGTACAAAAGTTTCAAACCTACTTCTTTTTGCTGATTTTCGGCTTTCATGCATGATAAAATGGCCATTTTCATGTTTTCATTTTATTAATATTAACATATTAACTAAATGACAACTTTGCCCTTTGTTATAAAATTATTCATTCACCTAATACATTTCCTTTTATGTCCATTCAAACTTTCAATGGTCAAATTGACATGCAAGTGCTTCACACTTTCTTTTTATAGCAATTTAATGCCTTTAACAATTAGCATGCAACTTTTGCATTTTACGCGATTTAGTCTTTTATAATAATTAAGCATAGAAACAGATGAATTAAATCATAGAAATTTCGCAGATACACATTCACATATCATAGACACAAAAAATAATATTAAAATATTTTTTGAACTCGAATTTGTGGTCTCGAAACCACTGTTTCGACTAAGGTCTAAATCAGACTGTTACATATAATTTCATAATAGTTCATCTCGAGTTTAGATTATTTCATATCAAACTTTACCCATATTACTCAGAATATCAAGGTCACGGTTAGTACACTCGAGGTGTACAAGTCTATAATCAAGGGTGTACATATTCATTAAATAAATTCCATGTACAATATCATCATGTCATATTTCCATATATCAATCATCGCGTATCATCATTTTCATGTGTTCCAGGCTGATATGTGTAATAACTCATTTCTTATTCATATCTTCACATGTCATAAACTTTTACCCGTTGAATTTATTCGAAATATCAATGGATACACAGGTAGTACACTCGAGGTGTACGAATCAGAATCTATCAATTCGTGTCCAGTGGTACCAATAAGGTACTATTTCATAGAGTACACTCTGGAGCCACATACATAAAGACAACAGGATTACCAGTCCAAGCTAAATCCTTTTTATGACATATGCTCTAAAGAGCTTGATCTGGATTACCCATCCAGGCTAAATCCAATCCATAACATATGCTCAAGAGGACTTATATCAGGATTACCCGTATGGGCTAAATCCTTTCATAAATGAAGTCAATAAGATTACTCGTCCGAGCCAAATCCCATCAACAACAAATGCAGAACCTCATTCATTTCAGAAAATTACATTTATCCATCGATTCTTGCTTTATTCAAAAGGGATTTAACATTTCTCAAGCATTAACAAGCATGTGATTATTTCCTATATCTAAATCATACATATAATTCAAATAGATGCATTCCATATTCATTTCAAGCATATAAGTAACATTTTTATCATTTACCATTTATCGAGCATTACTATTGATCGAGCACTTTCATTTATCGGGCTATAACGAGTATGTGATCATTTCACATATTTATGACATTCATACAATTCACAAACACAACATTAAATACAACCATAAAAACATATACAATTTAGTTACACGAACTTACCTCGACAAATATTCATGTACATAAATCTAATATTCTGACATTTTCCTCCTTTCCCCGTTCTAGCTCCGAATTTGGTCTATCCAGATCTATACGAGTAAATTTAACATCAATTTATCATATTTCATATTTAGGTGGACACAATTTACGTCTTAAGAAAAATTATCATTTTGCCCCTTACTTTTCCATAAATTTTAATTTCATCCCTAGGATTGTAAAATGAAACTTGTGCAGTTTACTCCCTATTCCAAGCCTAACCAAAATCCCATTACAAAATTTATAGCACATGTATTCATAAAAAATTAGAATTTTCATCAAATTTCACAACTTCACTTTTTAGTCCCTAAATCATGTTTTCATAAAAAATCACTTTGTAAAAGTTTTTTTATCTATCAACAATCTTTCATTTTTTACCATAAATTTCTCATTTTCATCATATACATACATGACCCATTTTCCATACTTTGATAACTTCTCAAATTGATCCCTCAAATAGATAGATTAAGTTATCCCGATTTCAAAAATATCAAAATTACTAAAAACGAGCCAAGGAAACTTTCCCAATTTGGCCATGAAAGTTTCTTCTCTCTGTCCTAGGGATTTCATGTATTGTTGGGGAAGAAGATGATAAAATAAAATGATATTTCAATTTTTTATCATATTTTAATTGTAACGCCCCGAATTTAGGCCTAGAAGTATTGGGCATTGAGTATGAGTCTGTAAGGGGGTTGTATATAAGTATTTAATTGTGCAAGGAAATGACACAATTAAATGTCTGCTCAAGTGGTTAAGGGTCCTGAGAGGAGTTGGAAAAGTCATGGGTTCGAACTTGGGCTTTAGCAAAAATTTTGGTTTTAAGTGAATAAAATCCTGGATGCTTGGATGATGGCCTTTTAAATTATTGTGTTAAGTAAGTGACATAAGGAATCATGTGGTTTAGTGGTTGTGGTGTCATTAAGGTTGCAAGGGAGCCTGGGTTCAAGTCTTGGCTCTTGCAATTTATTTTAGTTTTTCTTTTAAAGGAACCTAGACTTTGGCCTATAGGCCTTATAATTAATTGAGGATAAAATATGACATAGAAAGAGCCTGTGGTGGAGTGGCAAGGTAGCGTGTTGTGTAACTGTAAGGTCTGAGGTTCAAGTCTTGGGATGCACAGTGGAGTATTTATTTTGCTATTTGAGCTATGTAGGAGGTAGAGTTGGACTGGAACTCTATGGTTGAAGTGGTCATAAGAATGAGAAATTTTCCTAATGGTTGAAAGCAATCCCACATCGGGAAGGTAACATGAGAATTGGTGAGAAGCTGGCTTTAAATAGAGCAAACCAGATGAGTTGGTGAGGGGGAAAGTGATTAAGACTCAATGTAGGATGTGCCAAGGTTGGTAATCATGGACTTCGGTGCGTTCTCATAAACAGGTGTGTATTCACGCCTTTCTTTGTTGGAAATCGGCAATAGCTGAAAAGCTAAAACTTCTGCATTTGAGGCCTCACGAGCGTGCGATCGCTCGTGGGGTAAATCAAGCCCACAAACCATGGGCGACATACTGTAGAGGCTGCCATGAGCATGGCATGTGTAAATCTAACTGTTAGGTGGGAAGTAGTTGGGCTTGTCATGTCGTGTGCATGGCATAGGCCGTTAAGGGCTTCGTTGGGCCGAAATGGGCCGTGAGGGCCCAATGGGCTCGTGGGCCCTACACAGATTAAATCCACGGTAAGTGGTAAATTTTGGACTGGGCTATGTAGGTCACATAGCCGTAGCTAAATTTGGTCTAAATGGGCCACACGAGTGTGTGGGCCTACTTCGGTCGAATAATGGGCCTTAGGCCCATTTACACCGTTAGGTCTGTTTAGGTTACTTAAGTAGCTCGAGGCAATTGTGGACCTTCCAAGAGGTCAATTATCTGTACCGAGACCCCAGAGGGTAAAAGCACCAAAATACCCTTGAGGGGTAAAAATTACTATTTTACCCCTAATGGGTGGGAATGACTATTATATGTAACATCCCCGTACCCGAGATCTTCGCCAGAGTCGAGCACGAGGTGTTAACGGGCTTAATTCATTAATTAAACTCAAACAATTTATTTTAGAAATTCCAGACAAGCTGGCTAACTGCATCATAGTCGCTTAAAAATTCATATCTCGAGTTCCGAAACTCAAAATTAAGATCCGTAAATTTTCCTTGAAACTATACTCATATATCTATCTACTACTTGTTTTCTAGAATTTTTGGTCTAGCAAATTAGTACAGTTTATTAGTTAAATTTTACCCTATTTCCGCATTTGACTGCTTTGACCTCTGTTAACTACGAACCACTTTTCTCTTTTTACAGAACTCAAAAGACTATGACGTTTGTATCTCTTAAAACTAGACTCAATATGGAATATGTTAATATAGAGCTTAACTTTTAATTATTTTTGTACAATTATTTGTGAATTTCCAAAATTAGAACAAGGGATTCAAAAATTGCTCTGGCCCTATTTTACAAAAATTTAAATATCTTATAAAATACAACTCTTTTACCTATTTTGTTTCTTCCACATGAAAATAGATTCATTAGGCTTCAATTAAATATTTTATTCATCATCTAATTCTATTTCTACTATTTTTAGTGATTTTTCCAACGCACGTCACTGTTGTTGTGTGATTCTGTTTTATAACCAATTTCACCATTTTATGGTTTTCCATGGACAAAGTAACACATTAAACATACATAACATCAAATATGATCTAGATTGGCCATTCCAATGGCTAATCATTTCCAAACCTTTTCTTACCAAACCATAACCATATCATAAGATTATTTACACAAAGTGAGTATAGTGCTATACATGCCACACTCAAAATATACAAGCCATTTTACCAATTTAGGTCTTCGGATAGTGTGAGCGAGCCTTCGACCTATCCCGATTCTCAAGCTGGCTTGTCAAAACTACAATGAATGAAAAGGAGGGAGTAAGCATAAATGCTTAGTAAGTTCACATGAAAATAACAAGTAACATGATCATGCAATCCAACATAAACATCATTAAGACACTCACTTTCATTTTAAGTACTCTCCTTATTCTCTTAGGATTCTCCCGTTGAACACATCAGAATATAATTTTGGATACGCGGATAGTGTGCACGTAAGTGCTATACTCATAGCTAAACAAGCCCAATAGCTTTTGAAATCTATGTAGCCAAGCTACCACGTAACCCGCCCATAAACGAACTTGGACTCAACTCAACGAGCTCGGGCATTCGCATCCATAAGTGAACTCGGACTCAACTCAACGAGCTCATATGCCTAGTTACATCTCACGAACTCGGACTCAACTCAACGAGTTCGAACATTTGCATCCATAAGTGAACTCGGACTCAACTCAACGAGTTCGGATGCCCAACCATCCTAGTGACATGTCACTTGTATTCCAATCTATTCCCAAGGTTCAAACGGGTTTTTTTCCTCGATTACACATCATTGCCGTCTTCCACAGAACATCGAAACCGATACTCGGTATCAATTCATAATTTACATATTATTCAACAATAACCATAAAGCATAATATTTCATGATATTAATCATCATATCACATAAATAACATTAAATTACTTAAAATGACAATTATGTTACTACATTTACATATGAACTTACCTCGATACAAAATATTAGCAATCAAGCCTATTCCTCGTACACTTTGTTTTTTCCTCGATCATAACTTGAATCTTGTTTCTCTTGATTTATAATACCAAATTAATTTATTTAATACATACATTCATCAAAACAGCCCTTAGTACGAACTTTGGCAAAATTACCATTTTGCTCCTAAACTTTCACATATTTACACTTTTGCCCCAAGGCTCGTAAATTAAACCTCATCCTATTTTCTTATGTTTTATGATGTGCTGATCATTTATTCCTTCTATAGCAACATCAAATTCACACTCTAACATGTACTTATGAATATTAGGTATTTTTACCGATTAAGCCCTTTTTCTCGTTTTCACTTAAAACCGAGTAGCACAAGTTGTCTAGCATAATTTAAAACCTCATATTCTATCATAAAACACCAAAATACACAAATTTCACCTATGGGTATTTTTCCAAATATGAACCCTAGGTTAAATTATTGCTAGCATAAGCTAAATCAAGTTACCAAGACTCCGAAAACGTAAAGAACATTAAAAACGGGGCTTTGAATCACTTACTATGGAGATTGGAAGCTTGAAACAAACCCTAGCTATGGAGAACCCTTTAATTTTGGTTCTAATGAAGAAGATAGACATATTTTGCCATCTTTTTCTTTTTTTTAATCTTTTAATTACCAAATGACCAAAATACCCTTAATACCTTTCTTTGAAAATTTTCATGTACAAGCCCATTTTTGTCCAAAATTTTAGAAATTGGTCAAATTGCTATTTAAGACCTCCTCATTAATATTACAAAGTAATTTCATACTAAAAACTTCTAGAATGCAAGTTTTGCAACTTATTCGATTTAGTCCCTAATTTCAAATTAAGCACTTTATGCATAGAATTTCGTCATGAAATTTTCACACAATCATGCAATCATAACATAAACCTCAAAATAATTATAAAATAATTATTTCTATCTCAAATTTGTGGTCACAAAACCACTATTCCAATTAGGCCCTAATTCGGGATATTACATTATAACTTAGAGATAGGTTGATTGATGAGTGTATGATATATGCATGACCGTATCTGAGTATGAAATCTTGCATACACGAAATATTATGACATGACATTTTGCGTTGGGGTTGGGATACTGATTTGGAGGAAGTACTGTTCTGGTGGCTTTGCCACGTATTTTGATATTAGTGGCTACACCATGTTTACTGCTATTAGAAGTTTTGCTACGTTACTATTAGCAGCTTTGCTACGTTACTATTATCAGCTACACTGCGATATTGGTGAGTTGGCTAGATGGGTCGATTTAATCCCCACATGGTGAGTTGGTTGGTACAGGTGGTGAGCAAGATGGATTGGGTTGGGTTGCATACCTGTATTGTGATTATACTATTTTGGGTATAGGCCCACACTGCATTCTTGCGTGCATAGGGCTTAAGCCCGCATCAGACTATTGTTGAATAGGATCGTGCCCGGATCATTCTTCAGATGCACCTTATTCGTTGACTGATAAGGGATTACACACTGAGTTTTCGTAAACTCACCCTTCTTTTAACTGTATAGGTAATCCCCAACCTTAGACGATTTGGAGCCGCGAGGGACTCAGTGGTGGCCACACGTACTTAGATTGGTTGTTAATGATTCAATTTATTTAAGCTTTCATATCTGGGTTTTAATTATGTAATAAGGCCATTTGGGGTTTTTTAACCTTTAATGGGCTTTTGATTTCATATTCTAAACTGTTAGAGTAGGAACATCAAATTTTCAAGATAATAATTATTTTCAAACACTACGTTTCCGCAACATTTTCAAAATGCTTTCGCAACATAATTTTTTTTACATCAAGTTTTAGTAATTAATTTAAAACTAGCTTCTACAACTAAAAGGGATTTTGGGAATAATACTATGTATTTTTTTTCAATGAACCACGTGTTGAAAATAAACTAACGTAATTGGGATTTCACACAAGTTTTCAAATAAGAAAGGTTTTCAAGGAAAACAGGGTTTTCAAAAAAACTCAGATGTGACAAATCAGATTTGGCCGTATTGTTTAGGCCAAGTTTGGGGTGTTATATTTAGTGGTATCAGAGCCAGGTTAAAAAACTCGGCTGTGGAATATTTTTTATGGATTTGAATGTTAAATGTTGTGGTTGGAAATGTGGCACACTGAGTCTCTGGCACTGACGCTGATTATTGTTATGAACTGAAATGTATTACTGAAGACTACCATAGGTAGTAGAATTACACTAAAACTCTGTAGTTAGAGTAGACTGAGATTATAGAAGACTGACAACTGTAAAAGATTTTGTTCTGCGAAAACAAACTCTAATTGTTATTGTTCATAACACATTGTTAATAATTATTGAAATTATAAACAGATTCATAAGACTTTAAAACAGACAATTCGCTATCGATATGAGCAGAAGAGGTACTCGAGGAAGAGGTACACGAGGCCGCGGAAGAGGTACACGAGGCCGCGGAAGAGGCTGAGGAAGTGCTAGAGCTGGGTCTTCAGCATCGAGCCACATGCCGACTAGGGAGGCACCAGCCTCGCCAGTAACTGAGACAAGGTCTCATGACCAAGCAGCTAGGGATAATGCTTTGTCTCAAGTAATGCCACGAGTTCTTGAAAGGGTTGCTAGACCAAGTACTGGATCTGTAGGCCGAGGGTCAATTTCGGAGCTACTCTGATTTAATGGAGCGAAAATCTTTAGGGGTGTTTTGGGTGTAGCCCCGAATGTGGCAGAATATTGGTTAGAGGCTACCTAGCGAGTAATGGATAATCTTGACTGTACTTCAGAGCAAAAATTAAAAGGGGCAGTATCTTTACTGCGTGATGAGGCCTACCAGTGGTGGCTCACTGTGAGAAAAGGTATGCAAACTGACCGTTTGACATGGGATTTCTTCAAAGCAGCCTTTTCAGGGAAGTATGCGGGCACAAATTTTGTAGACGCCCAAAGGAAGGAATTTTTTAATTTGACTCAGGGGAATAAAACGTGGCAGAATACGAGGTAGAGTTTTTGTGATTGAGTCGGTATGCATACGGGATAGTCGCAACAGAATATGAACGCTGTGTGTAGTTTGAGGATGGCCTCCGAGATGAGTTATGTGTGCTGATAGCCCCACAGAGGGAGCGCGACTTTGCTACGCTTGCAGAAAAAGCAAAAATTGCTGAGGATGTGAAGCGCTCTGAGTGCCAAAACCATGAGAAAGATAGGGGCAGAAATAAAAAGGGATTTTCAAACCTCGGGTTCTTTTGAAAGGTGTGTAAAGAGGGCAAGGTTTGATAGGCCAGTTCGAGCGGTTCCTGGTATTATTGTAAGACAGCAGCCTTGCGCCGATTATGTGAGAGCTCACCAGGGTGAGTGTTGAAAGTGAAATAGGGCATGCTTTAGATGTGGGTCTATGGATCATTAGGTTAAGAACTATACTCAGGGATTCATTCAGATGCAAGCTACAGGACAGGGTCATGTTCAGCCTGTGAGAGGTGATCAGCAGCCACCGAGAGGTCGAGGTCAGGCCAGAGGTGGAAACGGGTTTGGTCGAGGTCATGGAGCACCAGGTAGAGGTGCTGGAAACACTAAGGTGAGACAGCCAGCCTTGGTCTATGCTACTCGGCGTCGAGAGGATGGGGATGCCCTTGACGTCGTAACTAGTACGTTTTTATTTATAATTTACCATACACTGCTTTAATTGATATTAGGTCTGCACACTCGTATGTTGCGTGCACTGTGTCCGAGACGTTGGGTATTCAGTCTAAAAATACAGTTAGTGAAATGACTGTGTTGAGTCTATTGGGACAATCGGTTGGGGTGAGTAAGTTGTTCAGAGATGTGCCCTTAGAAGTCCAAGGGGTGGTCTTTTCGGCTGATTTGATGGAACTGTCGTTTGGGGAATTTGTTATTATATTGGGCATGGATTGACTAGTGAAACACCGTGCGAAATTGGATTGTTCTGCTAAGCGTATGGTGTTGAAGTCTATGGAGGATGAGGAGGTGACTATGATAGGGGAGCAAAGAGATTATCTGTCTAATGTGATTTCTGCGTTAAGGGCCGAGAAGCTGGTCCATAAAGGTTGCGAGGCGTTCCTAGCATATATTAGTATTTTTGATTCTAAAGGTCCTTCTATAGGAGATGTTAGAACTGTCAAAGAGTTTTTGGATGTATTTCCTGAAGAGCTTCCGGGGTTGCCTCTATATCGTGAGCTTGAATTTGGTATTGAACTCCTACCTGGAATAGCTCCGGTGTCCATTGCCCCTTATAGGATGGTGCCAAAAGAGCTGGTGAGCTAAAGGCTCAAATCCAAGAGTTATTGGATTAAGGATTCATTCGACTGAATGTGTCTCCATGGGGAGCACCGGTGTTTTTTGTGAAGAAGAAGGATGGATCCATGCGCATGTGCATTGATTATCGTCAATTGAACAAGCTGACTATCAAGAATAAATACCATTTACCAAGGATAGATGGTCTATTTGACCAGCTACGATGAGCCACGATTTTCTCTAAGATAGATCTTTAGTCTGGGTATCATCAGCTAAAGGTTAAGGAGGCTGACGTTTATAAGATTGCATTTAGAACTTGTTATGGTCATTACGAGTTTCTGGTGATGCCGTTTGGGTTGACGAATGCTCCAACGGCTTTCATTGATCTAATGAATCGAGTATTCTAGTCTTATTTGGATAAGTTTTTAGTTGTGTTTATAGACGACGTCTTGGTGTACTCAAGAACCAAGGAGGAGCATGATGCACATCTACGTATTATTTTACAAGTTCTGAGGGAAAAGCATCTTTATGCAAAGTTCAGCAAGTGTGAAATCTGGCTGCGATAAGTGACATTTCTAGGACATGTAGTGTCGGCAGAGGGAATTAGGGTGGATCCTCGAAAAATTAAAGCTGTAGTAGATTGGAAACCATTGAAGACGGTATCTGAGATTCGAAGCTTTCTGGGTCTGGCTGGGTATTACTGACATTTTGTTGAAGGATTTTCATTGATTGCTGCACCTCTGACTAAGTTACTGCATAGAGGGTACCGTTTAATTGGACTGATAAGCAGCAAGAGAGTTTTAAGAAACTGAAGGGTGTTTTGACTAAGGCCCCTCTTTTGATACAGCCAGAGTCTGGGAAGGAATTTACTGTTTACAGTGATGCATCACACATTGGATTGGGTTGTGTGTTGATGCAAGAGGGTAAGGTGGTTGCTTATGCATCTCGTCAGCTCAAGCCTCACGAGACAAATTACCCTACTCATAACTTGGAATTAACTGCGGTGGTTTTTGTACTGAAGATTTGGAAACATTACTTATACAGTGAAAAGACGATTATTTACACAGATCATAAAAGCCTCAAATATCTTCTTACTCAAAAGGAGTTGAATATTAGGAAACGAAGGTGGATAGAGTTGCTTAAGGACTACGATTGTTCAATTGAATATCACCCTGGTAAAGCTAATATGGTAGCTGACGCACTGAGTCGTAGGGTTGTATCTGATTTGGGAGCAATGTTTGCTCGTCTCAGCCTGTTCGATGATGGTAGCTTGTTAACTGAACTGAAAGTGAGACCAAATTAGATTGATCAAATTAAGAAGAAACAGTTGCTAGATGAGTCGCTAGTTTCTCATTTTCGACAAGTTGAGAATGGTGAGACCACAGATTTTGGGCTAAATGAGAAAAGAGTATTATGCTTCCGTGGAAGAGTATGTATACCGATGGATTTTGATCTGAGGCAGTCTATACTGCAAGAGGCGCATAGTATTCCATATGCTATGCATCCTAGCGGAAACAAATTATACCAAGATCTTCGTGAGCTGTACTGGTGGCTAGGGTTGAAACGCGAAGTTACTGAGTATGTGAGTAAATGCCTGACATGCCAGCAAGTTAAGGCTGAGCATCAATTACCTTCTGGGTTACTACAACCAGTTAAAATTCCACTTTGGAAGTGGGAGAGAGTAACCATGGATTTTGTGAGTGGGCTACCCTTGACGCCGACTAAAAAGGATTCGGTATGGGTGATTGTGGACTGGTTGACTAAATCTACCCATTTTATACTGGTCCGCAAGGATTTTTCATTACAGAAGTTGGCCAAGTTGTATGTGGCCGAAATTGTGAGACTGCATGGTGTACCAGTTTCTATCACATCTTACAGAGATCCTAGATTCACATCTTGGTTCTGGAAAAAGTTACACGAGGCTTTGGGTATAAGGCTGGATTTCAGTATTGCATTCCACCCTCAGACGGATGGGTAGTCAGAGAGGGTGATTCAGATAAGGGAAGACATGTTAAGAGGTTGTGTAATTAATTTCAGAGGCAGCTGGGAGGATTATTTACCGTTGGCAGAGTTTGCTTATAACAACAACTACCAGTCCAGTATTCGAATGGCACTGTTCGAGGCATTGTATGGTCGTAGGTGTCGTACTACTACCTATTGGACTGAGCTGGGTGAGTGGCGAGTTCTGGGGCCAGAATTAATTTCTGATATAGAAGATAAGGTGAAACTGATTTGAGACCGGTTAAAGGAAGCATCTGATAGGCAGAAGTCTTATGCAGTCTTAAAGTGTAAAGAGATCGAGTACTCTGTAGGGGATTATGTCTTTCTCAAGGTCTCACCATGGAAGAAAATTTTGAGGTTTGGGCAGAAAGGTAAGCTTAGCCCTAGGTTCATTGGACCTTACCGAATACTTAGGCGGGTGGGACCGGTCACTTATCAACTTGAGTTGCCTCCAGAGTTGGATAGAATTCATGATGTGTTTCATGTTTCAATGTTGAGACGGTACCATTCTGATCCCTAGCACATTGTATCAGTTGAGGAAATTGAGGTTGGACTTGATTTGACTATCGAGGAGGAACCCGTGTAGATATTGGATTGTGATATTAAGGTATTAAGAAAGAAATTTGTTCCACTGGTCAAAGTGCTTTGGCGTAATCACGGTTCAGAGGAATCCACGTGGGAGCCTGAAGAGGCAGTGCAGTAGTAATACCCTCACTTATTCTGAACAGGTAAATTTCGAGGCTGAAATTTCTTAAAGGGGGTAGAATTGTAACGCCCCATATTTGGGCCTAGAAGTATTGGGCCATGAGTATGGGTCTGTAAGGGGGTTGTATATAAGTATTTAATTGTGCAAGGAAATGACACAATTAAATGTCTGCTCAAGTGGTTAAGGGTTCTGAGAGGAGTTGGAAAAGTCCTGGGTTCGAACTTGGGCTTTAGCAAAAATTTTGGTTTTAAGTGAATAAAACCCTGGATGCTTGGATGATGGCCTTTTAAATTATTGTGTTAAGTAAATCACACAAGGAAGCATGTGGTTTAGTGGTTGTGGCATCATTAAGGTTGCAAGGGAGCCTGGGTTCAAGTCTTGGCTCTTGCAATTTATTTTGGTTTTTCTTTTAAAGGAACCTGGACTTTGGCCTATAGGCCTTATAATTAATTGAGGATAAAATATGACACAGAAAGAGCCTATGGTGGAGTGGCAAGGTGGCGTGTTGTGTACCTGTGAGGTCTAAGGTTCAAGTCTTGGGATGCACAGTGGAGTATTTATTTTGCTATTTGAGCTATGTAGAGGTGGAGTTGGACTAGAACTCTGTGGTTGAAGTGGTCATAAGAATGAGGAATTTTCCTAATGGTTGAAAACAATCCCATATCGGGAAGCTAACATGAGAATCGGTGAGAAGCTGGCTTTAAATATAGCGAACCAGATGAGTTGGTGAGGGGGAAAGTGATTAAGACTCAATGCAGGATGTGCCAAGGTTGGTAATCGTGGACTTCGTTGCGTTCTCATAAATAGCTGTGTATTCACGCCTTTCTTTATTGGAAATCGGCAAAAGTCGAAAAGCCAAAACTTCAGCATTTGAGGCCTCACGAGCGTATGATCGTTCGTAGGGTAAACCGAGCCTACAAACCATAGGCGATAGACTATAGAGGCAACCACGAGCATTCTCGTGTACTGGGCCACAATGGGCCCGATGGGCCCATGGTCCCGCTTGTGTAAATCTAACTATTCGGTGGGAAGTAGTTGGGCTTGTCATGTCGTGTGCATGGCATAGGCCGTTAAGGGCTTCGTTAGGCCGAAATGGGCCGTGAGGGGCCAATGGGCTCTTGGGCCCTACACAGATCAAATCCACGGTAAGTGATAAAATTTGGACTGGGCTTTGTAGGTCACATAACTGTAGCTGAATTTGGGCTAAATGGGCCGAATAATGGGCCTTAGGCCTATTTACACCATTAGGTCTATTTAGGTTACTTAAGTCGCTCGAGGCGACTGTGGACCTTCCAAGAGGTCGTTTATCTGTACCGAGAACCTAGAGGGTAAAAGGACCCAAATACCCCTGAGGGGTAAAAATTACTATTGTACCCCTAATGGGTGGAAATGACTATTATACCTTAGAGATAGGTTAATTGATGAGTGTATGATATATGCATGACCGTATCTGAGTATGAAATCTTGCATACACAAAATATTATGACATGACTGATTTGGAGGAAGTACTATTCTGGTGGCTTTGCCACGTATTTTGATATTAGTGGCTACACCACGTTTACCGCTACTAGCAGCTTTGCTGCGTTACTATTAGCAGCTTTGCTATGTTACTATCAGCAACTACACTGCGATATTGGTGAGTTGGCTAGGTGGGTCGATTTCATCCCCACATGGTGAGTTGGTTGGTACAGGTGGTGAGTAGGATGGATTGGGTTGGGTTGCATACCTGTATTGTGATTATACTGTTTTGGGCATAGGCCCACACTATTGCTGCATAGGGCTTAGGCCCAGACTATACTATTATTGAATAGGGCTCAGGCCCAAACCGTTACTATATGCGCTGCTACTATTGACTGATAGGCGATTACACATTGAGTTTTCGTAAACTCACCCTTCTTTTAACTGTGCAGGTAATCCCTAGCCTTCGACAATTTGGAGCCACGAGGGACTCAGTGGTGGCTACACGTCTGCAGATTGGTTGTTAATGATTCAATTTATTTAAGCTTTCATATCTGGGTTTTAATTATGTAATAAGGCCATTTGGGGGGTTTTAACTTTTAATGGGCTTTTGATTTCATATTCTAAACTGCTAGAGTAGGAACATCAAATTTTCAAGATAATAACTACTTTCAAACACTACATTTTTGCAACATTTTCAAAATGCTTTCGCAACTTAATTTTATTTTACATCAAGTTTTAGTAATTACTTTAAAACTAGCTTCTGCAACTAAAAGAGATTTTGGGAATAATATTATGTATTTTTTTCAATGAACCATGTGTTGAAAATAAATTAACGTAACTGGGATTTCACCCAAGTTTTCAAATAAGAAGGGTTTTCAAGAAAAATAGGGTTTTTGAAAAACACTCAGATGTGACACACCCGATTCTTTCGTAACGGCTAGGCCGGGTTTGTGATGTTACATTAATTAATTAAATATTTTCACTTTCCAATTTAGTCCTTGCCTTTTTTCTAAATTTACATGGATGAGTCACCAAAATATCTACATACTTTTTATTAATGGTCTAATTACCATACAAGGACCTCAAGTTTTTAATTCCATAACTATTTAATCCTTATAGCTACTAAAATTCAACTTTTTCATTTTATGCGATTTGGTCCTTCCCGTAATTAAAAACTTAATTGATAAAATTTTCTTATCAAAATTTTCACATGACATGCCTATAATAATACAGACCACATAATAAAATAAAAATAAATTTTATTTTTTGACTTAAATTTGTGGTCCCGAGACCACTATTCTGATTTCACCGAAATTGGGTTATTACATTACAATCATATCCAGGTCTCATATAACCTTACAAAAGCTCTATTGCTAACTCGAGGTCAAATAAGGACTAAAATGTAAAATATCAAAACTATTGAGTTAATGTCGTGACTTCAAGGGTTCCAGGTCATGATGCCACTCACTATAAATTTCTCATCACAACATTAAGGGTCTGACATCATGACATGACTTTTTATTTCCAAAATAACCATTAAACACCAATTCACAACAACCTGCACATAAGTTCATTTACACATTTCAACAATTTAACACTACATATATACTTTGCACAATCCATATGGAATCATTCAACTAGCATTACACTCTAAATTTCCAATTTGACAATTCACATGAACTAACTATAGGTTCCAAAATGAATGTTTCAATATAAAATAAACTTAAATTGTAACATCCCAAATTAGGGCCTAGTTGAAACGATAGTTTTGAGACCACAAATTTGAGATAGAAATAATCATTTTATGGATGTTAAGAGGTCCATGATATATATGCATGCCTGTGTGAAAATATCAATGAGAGATTTTACCGATAAGGTGTCCAATTGAGTTATTAGGACTAAATTGCAATAAGTGAAAAACATGTGTTCTAGTTGATTTAAGGGCTTAATTGTGATGAGATTTGAAATTTGAAGTTCTTATTTGGCACTAAACCATTATACGTCATTATGGACAAAAATGAACATAGGAGGGATGAAATATCAAACTTATAATGGAGGGCATTTTGGTCCATTAGTTAATAAAAGAATTAAAAGAGAAAAATAGTCAAAATTTGTGTCCATCTTCATCCTCCTTGGCCAAATTTCACAAGAAGCCATAGCTAGGGTTTCTTTCATCTTTCAAGCTCAAAGTAAGTGCATTCTAGCCCCATTTTTAATGTTCTTTATAATTTTAAAATCCTCACAGCTCGATTTAGCTATTTCTACCTTTATTTTGAGCAAGGGTTCATGTTCAAAAACATACCCATGAATGACATGCTTGTGCTTTGATTTCTAATGGAAGAATATGGAGGTTTGAGGTGTGCTAAATAACTTTCACTAGGTCGTTTTTGGTGAATTGATAAAAAGGACCTAATTGTAAAAGTTGTAGAAACTATGTGTAAATGTGTGAATAAATGAAAAATGTGGGTTGGGATAAGAGGGAAAATGATTTGGCTAGGCTTGAATAATGAGAAAAATGGGTACTTTTCATTTTACGAGCCTAGGGGTAATTTTGTAATTTTGTAAAAATTTAAGGGCAAAATTGTAATTTTGCCATATCTTAATTTTTGGACTGAAATGAATAATGCGTGTAGTAAATAATCTAAATGTGCTATTATAGATCAAGAGGGACGAGGGATAGACATTGACCAAGGAAAAGGCAAGGTTGTGGACTAAATCGTAAATTTGCCATATTTTGCGCCGAGGTAAGTTGTGTGTAAGTAATTCAACAACTCCAATATTACGTATCTAATATTTGACATTATATGATACATGTATGTATGCCTTAATGAAATTGACTTGTGATGATCCAATGGAAGTTTAGTGATAGCCTCGTGTCTCAGAAGCCCGGGACACCCAAAGGAGTACTTAGGACTCGGATGTCGTGACACCGTGCTAAATGTGCCTGTGTAAGACCATGTCTGGGACATGGCATCGGTGATGATATGTGTGCCTGTGTAACACCATGTCTAGGACATGGCATCGGCGATGATATGTGTGCCTGTGTAAGACCATGTCCGGGACATGGCATCGGCAATGATATGTGTACCAGTGTAAGACCATGTCTGGGACATGGCATCGACGATGATATGAGGATTCATGTAAGACCATGTCGGGGACATGACATTGGTACCTTCTTTGGTGTATGACAATCCCGAGTGTCCTTTAGTATTCCGGTGGTTCAACAGGCCATTCAAGATGTTGGGTTAAAAAGTGGAGTGATATGAGTAAGAATGTACGGTACAGGTATGTACGTAAATGTCATGAGTATTGAACTCGATTCATGATGGGAAATTTAGCATGAGTAGAAAGGAGTAAGATAAGCTTGATTTTAATGACATTTAATGTCAATTTTGACTACGTTATATTGTGGTGATATTTGATAATATGTTTAAGCCATGAATATCTTGGCTTATGTTGTTTATTATTTACATGAAATTTACTAAGTCCTATGCTTACCCTTCTCTCCTTTCCCTTTTCTTTTAGCATCGTCAAGCTAGCTCGGGGATCGTGGACGTCGGAGCTTGAGTCACACTATCAACAAATCTTTTAGGGTATAATTAGTTTACTACATTTAAGTATGGCATCTATAGGGACTTAGTATTTTTTTATATGTGTCATATTTGTTAGCCAAAGTGATAGCTCCTTTTGGTATATTATTCCATTTTGTATATGGCCATGAAATATGGCTTATATTGATTATTGGGTTGAAAACCTTAAATATTGTTACATGCATGAGATGTGTTATTACTTTTGTGGTGTGTGCCAAATGGTTTATAAAATGTGGAATTTATGTTTGATGGATAAATGATGCCAATTGGTATGGTCACTATATTAATAAATGTAAAGAAATGTATTGAATGAACTTAACAAGTCAAGGAGTCCCAATTCGATAAACTTGATATAAATTTATCATGCATGAGTTAAAGTTATGGATGTCTAAGTAACCCTTTTATGCCATGTCAACCACCATTGGCATATGAGTGTGTGTTGGGGTTGTTAAAGCTGACAAGTGGGCTTGGAAAATAGCCTCAAAGTTGTCTACATGGGTAGACACACGGGTATGTGTCTAGGCCGTTTGTGACACACGGTTAGCCCTATGGGCGTGTAGTCTAGCCGTGTGTCCCCTACACCCTAATTTTACAAGTCAGTATGCATGGTAATAAACACACAGACAGAGACACGTCCGTCTGTCTCAGCCGTATAGAGGACACGACTATAGGACATGGGCGTTTGCCCAGGCCTTGTGAAGCCTACACCTTAAATGCGAAAATTAAATTCGCCACACAGCCTACCACACGGGCGTGTGACTTGGCTGTGTGATATTACTTTTATGCTGACATCATAAACAGAGAGTTACTGTAACACCCCAAACCCGGCTTGGACGTTATGGCCGGATCCAGCGTGTCACATTGAAATGTTTTATCGAAAACCTTATTTTCATTGAAAAACCCTTCTTTAAATAAAAAACCTTGAGTAAAATCCCAGCATGTATTTGTTGCTTCCAAAGCGAGGTGGATTTAAAAAAAACTATTCCTTCTTGTATGATAATAATTACTTTGGAAAATCTCTTTTCAATTGTGGAAGCTTTATTTAAGACAGAGGATCTATGAAAACTTGTTATTTAAAAATTTAGTTGTGGAAACGTAGTATTTAAAAATAGTTATGGTTTAGGAAAACCATGTTCTACTTCTAGCAAGTAGAAAGCATAAAAATAATAATAATCCTAGTTTGAAATAATATATAGCGAATAGGCCTTATTACAATTCGAACTGCAATAACTTTAAATACTAGAAATTATAGGCTTAAGAAAATAAGTCCAAGTCGTCTTGCTAGCTGGCCACCTCGGAGTTCCTCCAACTGTCGAACCACCTACTGAGGATCACCTGAGAAAAATGAAAGAGGGGGGTGAGTTTTCGAAAAAACAGTGTGTACACCCCTTGACAAAAAGAAAAGCATGCAATAGCAAGTCTTTTTGGGCCTGAGCCCAATTTAATATCAGCACAGATGTAAAGCAATCAAATATGCATGAACCCTTACCCATCCAACCATTACACACCATCTCCATCCCCCGATACACTCCATGTAGGGATATAAATATCGACCCACCCATCCAATACACTACAATGGTAGCCCGGTTGCGGTACTACCTAACGCTACAACAAAGTTACTAATCATATATTGGGCTTAAAAAGCCATCGGTGGATCCCCGGTCGTCAAGCAACCAAGCGATCCTCATATACTTCCTCCGTTCCATAATTCCCAACCCATATACAACCTAAATAGAATATCATATGAATGCAGCAGATATACATGTAACATCCATAAATCTTACATTCAACACATAGGGGTATTTTAGTTATTTTCACCCTTAAGGGCATTTCGGTACTTTCTCTTTATGATAGGTTCATTACTTACCTTGGCCCATTAACAAGTCCTCATTAGCTAAAGTGAACAGATACTATGCACCAGGTAGGATTCCAGAGAAGAGGAGGTGGGTCAATAAGATCGCTTAAGTACCAAGCTCTCTCTAGGTCCAATCCTAGACATGCATATACTCATTGCCATACCTTAACCTTATGACTTGTCCACGGTCACAATTAATTAATTATTTAAGTTTTATGTCTGATTGAGTAGTTACCAAAAACTAGGTCCACAACCCCTTACTAAACAGTAACAGATCCACACTTATTCATTTGGCCCATCAGGCCCAATCTCATTTATTTGGCCCATCAGGCCCAATCACATTCATATGGCCCATCAGGCCCAATCACATTCATAGTCATGCAATCATATGATTTTTCATCACTTAGTATCAGATTGCCAATTTTGCCTATTATGGGCCCTACAGCCCATCGGGCCCATTTAGCCCATTCTGGCCTGGTTGGCCAATACACGGCCCAAGTCCATGGAATTGCTCATGGGGCCTCTGATAACCTATCGGTTTCCCTCCTTACGAGTGTTCGCGCACTCGCAATTCTATAATAGCCAAACTTTCAGCTTTTCGGCATTCCGGCTTTTCGACATTTTGGGATTTGCCAGTCTACTCTGTGTGTGTAGTGTATGTACACACCTGGTACTAAAACATGTTGCGATCTCCTTAGCCATGAACCTACAAACAATGTCACTCAACGATTAATCACACACTTATCAAATACGATCACCAAAAACTAAAAATCTCACCTTTGCCTTACCTTAAACGACAAGCCTTAACAGCCCTTCCTTGATCACTAATCACGAGTATTTCTTAAATTTTCATCAATATTAATCATTAAGAACTAAACAAGTGACTCGCAATCATCTTAAGTCACTCTCAAATCATCCATGACCATTCAGCTAACCTTAACCAATAAAAGAGAAATACTTACCTAAAACCCTAAAATGCCTAAGGAGCAATTCGGCAGACATCTGAACTCTGAGATTTGATACTATTCCCCTACCAAACTGATTTAAAAAGAGTGAGGGAGAGAAGAAATCAGTACTAGGAAAATTGACTGAAAGAGCAAAGCACTTACATAAGAATCGACCGAAGTAGAGGGAGTAGTGGCGGCACAGAGGGTCTTCAGCCAAAGAGGTATTCGGCTTTTGAGATTTGTATGGTGAAAGGGGTTATTTGGCACAAATAAGAAGAAAGAAGGAATGGAAAATCGGCAAGCAAGGAACAAGGAATTCGGCTTCTGAGCACTTAGAGAGAAAAAGTGTTTCGGCAACACAAAAATGAGGAATTCGGCTAAAGGAAGAGAAGCAATTTCGGCATTACCCTAGAATCCCCAAAATCGGCACCTAAATATACTATAGCCAAATTTACCTATCCCCAAATTCCCAATTCGGCTCCACTTTTCTACACTCCTCATCTCCTAACTTTTCTCCCTGATAACTTCTTAATCCCTTCCTTAAATTTCTCCTCTGATCACTCCCTTCAGAGTTCACATCCAACGCCACCACTAGCCATTCATTGAGCAAAAATAAATCCTTCTTCTGAGCAAGGAGGGATTCGAACCCAAAACCTCCTTGCCATGCATGTGACGCCACCTCTAAGCCCCACATGTGACGCTACTTGCCACTCTAACAAAAGGCTCCTTGTGTCCATTTCCTCCTTCATTTATTTAAAAACCAAACTACTTGCCAACAAGGTTCTTTTAATTATTAAACTATAATTTCCTTCACCCCAAAGTTCAAACTCAAAACTTAACCAAGGCCTATTATCACATAAATAACACTTGACTAGGAATATTAAGCACACTTTTTATCAAAATCGAAAAAAAAGTTTGAGATTTTTGGGGCGTTACAATTATATGGCTTGGGGACATGGGCGTGTCAAGGGCACACTGGAGTGTAACCCTGTTTTAAGAAAATTTTTTTCTAAAGTTTATAGTTTAGTTCCGAACTGCCCCCGATGTATGTTTTGGGCCTCGTAGGCCCATGTAAGGGACGATATACATGTTCTTAAATAAATTTTAAATTTAAACAAAATTTTATGGCCCGGTTTTACATAGTAGTGTATGTTCAAGTCCAGTAATGCCTCATATCCTATCCCGACGTTGGACACAGGTAAGGGGTGTTACATAAACCTTAGGTACATGTCATATATCAAAACATAATGAAATATACAAATATTGATGTGTCAAGTGTCTCGGTTCGAATGTTGGATCACTTCTTAGGTCTTCGATATCTACAATAACGTGCGCACAAAATAAATAAACCATATGTTGTGTGATAAAACTCAGTGGTACTTTCATGATTTAAGTCATATAAGAGAAAGCACTAACATGATAACAATATAATCAATATATAATCAGGTTTCAACCATTTCAATTCACCTATTCATGTCCCATATAACAATTCATATACTATCGCAATTGGTAAATCAATACACATAAATCATGCCATATTTTCTAATAACTAGAATACACGTATTACATTTCAACTCATACCAATTTGGCACCTTAGTGTATTATCGAAAAATCTGAAGTCTTGGCACATGTGCTTCATCATACTAATTCGAAGCCTTGGTGCATCGTTGGGAAAACCAAAGTCAATATAGTGCCACACATTTTCCATCATCAGATAAACCGTAGCTAATATACTAGTGCATATAGTGCATATGTAGCAACCCGATTTCCAGTGGTGTCAAAAAAGGCAATTTTGAGATCCCGTTTTTGTAACTCAAGCTCGTAAATATTTAATAGGAATATTTATTACGTTAAAGTATAGATGAATTAGATTTTGGACAATCAATTTAGTCAAAATTGTGATTAATTAGGGCCTAGATACTAAATTGTAAAGATCAATCACTATAGATTTTTAATTAGTAAATGGGTTGGGAACTTAAACTGCAATAAACCAAAGGTTTAAAATAGAAGATATACAATGCTAAATCATATGTTAGTGGACGGCATGATTAATTAGATATTAACTTAGGTTAATTAAGATTTATTTAGTAAAAACATGATTAATTAAATTAATTTATAACTAAATCTTAATATATATATATATATATGATAATTTGGTGGAAGGAAATATAAGTTAACCTTCTCCAACCATCTATAAAATAAATAAGAAGAAAAAAATACCATAGCTAGGGTTCACCAACTTTTTGGCTTTAATTTCAAGCAAATCCCTAGCCATTTTTCTTTGATTTTTATGGAAATTGAATATGGGAGCTTGATCTAGCTAACCCATGTGCTAATTTTAAAAACTGGTAAAGTTTTATAAAGTTTCCATGATAGAGAATTAATTGATTTTTGTGGTAAATTGTTAGAAATTAAGCTTAGTATATGAAAAGGGCTAAATTGTAAAGCTTAATTATTAGTTTCGCACATTAGGGACCAAATTGAATTTTTTTAAAATATCATGAATTATTGGTAAGGATAGAAAATAGAGGGTCACTAAAGAGTTTTGGTGAAATTGGATTTTAATCTGAGGCTTTAAATTGGAAGTTATGTTTGTCCTAATGTTACGGACTAAATTATATAAATTAAAAATTTCACGTAAATTGATAATTGCTTTTGAATTGGCTAGAATTTAATCGTATGTTATGTTTTATGACTATTCATAGCTAATGTCGATGTGGAACCATCGAGAGGGAAAGGAAGAACGAAAGTGGTCGACAAGTAACCGAAAATTTTGATTTGTACATTTATAATTTAAAGTAATAAAAATTTATTGCATTTTCATGTTGCATGTACATAGGAGTACCAAGGTAAGTATATAGTAATAACATAAGTTATTAGATCAAGCTTGAATGTGAATTCTCTAAATAGAGGACCAAATTGAATAAAGTGGAAAATAGCATGAATTGTTTATGTAACACCCCTAACCCGTATCCGTCGTTGAATTAGGGTTAAAGGCATTACCGAAAAAAATAAAACATTTACATCATTTCATAATTATCATAGAATCAGAGATCAAACATGAATATAGAGCCCTTTATATAAGTCATCGAGACCTAGAGCATGCAGTAGAAAAGGGTCAGGACCAAACCGAGCTCATTCAAAATTTTTCAAAAATTAAACATTTCTCAAAGTTGTACGTATCACGCCCGTGTGAACAGGCCGTGTGCCTCACACAGCATTAGACACGTTCGTGTGTCTAGGCCATGTCAAAACAGGGCATACATGCTAACTTATACACTCGGCCACAAGACACGCCCGTGTGCCCTAACCATGGTCGACATTGACTTAGGCCACATGACTAGCCACACGCCCGTGTGTCTTGGTCGTGCACGAGCCTGACTTACAATTGTAGGGTACCCCAGGGGACACACAGCCGTGTAACATAGCTATGTATCGCACACGGCTAAGACACACGCCCGTGTCTCTGCCCGTGTGGACAAAAACAGGCCATTTGAATAGCCAATTTGCCACCCCATTTGGGTCAAACTTACAAGCACCAAACCAAGCATATTTCAAGCATAATTTCTGCCAATTTCAATACCAAACATACATTATTCATGCCATTACATTATCAACAATTTTAAATCTCAATTCATCAATCAATCAAATGCTCGAAACTTACCAAAATTTTCCAACATTTACCATTTCTTTTGGCTAAACAAAACATACCACAATTTCAAATTAATATCACTTATCATATACCATTATCAAACTACAAGTTCAACATAAACTAGCTATATTACATGGCTAAATATGTACATCACAGAACCTATTCCCACAAGTTCACTACAGGAAAACAGACTTTTAGCGGCATTTTTTTTTGGCTTTAGCGGCATTTTTAAGCACCGCTAATACTTTTAGCGGCGCTTTCTCAAGCGCCGCAAAAACGTCGCTATATGTAACGCCGCTAAAATTAGCGGCGTTTGTTTGAAAAAAAAACACCGCTAAAGACCAGGACTTTTAGCGGGGCTTTTTTAAAAAACGCCGCTAAAAGTCTTGGTCTTTTGTGTTGTTTTATAAAAAGCGCCGCTAAAAGTCCTGGTCTTTTGTGGCGTTTTTATAAGAAGCGCCGCTAAAGAAAGTGACCTTTAGCGGCGCTTTTATAAGACACCGCTAATTTGCCCAGTTTTGCATTATGTATTTTTGCACCTATATCTAACCCTCCTATAAGAAATTCAACCAAAAACAGCAAATATACCATGAAATCCAACCAAAACACGTAAATTTAAATAATACAAAATTATACGAAAAATATATTATATAAATTGTAAATGGATATTCAAAATATTCTTACAATAATGTTAAAAGTTACAAGAAAACAAATGTCTAAGATGGCGGATTTTGAAATTGCTGGAACATAGTCATCATAGACTGAAGCTGTAGCTAGAGTTCATTGTATTTTCTATTCTGCTCTGCCTCCCTCGCTACTGCCTCCGCTCTAAGTTGAGAAATTTGCTCATCTGTGCTAGCTTGTATCTGAACTATCTGATCTTTTAGCCTCTGAACTTCAGCTTGACTTTGACTCTCGGAAGGCATGTATTGGTGCGAGGTGGATACAAAATATTGGGTCGAGTTAACACCAGATCCTTGAAATCTAACCCGACCATACCTTTCAGGACCCAAAACTTCATTAATAATCCTGTTATCAATATCCTCAAAATTAACAGAACTATCAGTCGAAAATGCTTCATACTCGCCTTTTTTATCTTTTAGTTTCTCCTAATAAATCACTCAAAGAGTTAGAAACGAAATATACAATAAAAAGGAATACAATATAACATTATTTAAATTAAACTAATAAAAACGATGAATTAAAACATTATAATTAAATATTATAAATATTTATAATGAATTACCATAATTTCTGCAGCCTTAGATGTCATCGGAGTTCCATCTTTTTTTCCTGTGCGTAATGTCAAAAAGCTGAAGGCGTCCAACTTTTTGACGAGACGAGGCTTCCTACAATATAGTAGTAAAAATATTATTTAATAGTAAAAAGTCATTAATACTTGATAGAATTAATAAATCCATAGTACCGCGGCCTGAGCTACACAAGCAAAACTTCTCGACCCTGCCGTGTGCGTAAATTTTTGTTTTTGCCTGCTGCTTGTTCCAACTCGCTCACGGTCCTACATAATGAAATTATTATTACGTATATAGTAAATACTATAAACCGAAAAATTTATAAGAGTTTGCAAGTACATAATACCTCTCCTTTCTTCGAATTCCAAAATCGAATCGCATCTTCCCATTGGTACCTCAGCATTTCCGGTGGGACATTTTGCAATTTTTCTTCGAGGATTATGGGTGTAATATCCCGAATTAGGGCCTAATCGAAATAGTGGTTTCGTGACCACAAATTCGAGATAGAAATAATTATTTTATAGTTATTTTGAGGTTTATGATATGATTGCATGATTGTGTGAAAATTTTGTGAGGAAACTCTATGCATAAAATGCTTAATTTGAAGTTAGGGACTAAATCGAATAAGTTGTAAAACTTGCATTCTAGAAGTTTTTAGTATGAAATTGCTTTGAAATATTAATTAGGAGGTCTTAAATAGAAATTTGACCAATTTCTAAAATTTTGGACAAAAATGGGCTTGTACATAAAAATTTTCAAAGAAAGGTATTAAGGGCATTTTGGTCATTTGGATAATTAATGAAATAAAATGGGAAAAATGACACAAAATAGTCATCTTCCCCATTTAGTTGCTGCCGAATGCTCTATCTCACCATAGCTAGGGTTTCTTCAACTTTCAAGCTTCATAGTAAGTGATTCTAAGCCCGCTTTTTAATGATTTTTACGTTTTTGAGATCCCTTGAGTTCGATTAAGCTTATATTAGCAATAATTTAACCTAGGGTTTATATTTGGAAAAATACCCATAGGTGAAATTTGTGTATTTTGATGTTTTATGATAGAATATGAGGTTTTAAATTATGTTAGACAACTTGCACTACTCGATTTTAAGCAAAAACGAGTAAAAGGGCTTAATCGGTAAAAATACCTAATAGTCTCAAGTACATGTTAGAGTGAGAATTTGATGTTGCCATAGAAGGGAAAAGTGATCAGCATGTTATAAAACATAAGAATAAGGAATAAAATTTAATCCCGAGCCTAGGGGCAAAAATGTAAATATGCAAAAGTTTAGGGGTAAAATTGTAATTTTTCCAAAATTTGAATTAAGGATTAATTTGATAATGTGAGTATTAAATAAGCTAAATGTGTTATTTTAGATCAAGAAAGACGTGGAAACGACCCCAATCGAGGAAAAGAAAAGATTGTGGACTAAATTGCAAAATCTTTGTATTTTGGTACCAAGGTAAGTTCATGTGTAAATAATGTAGCATAATTGTTATTTTTAAGTCATTGATGTCAATTATGTGATATGCTGATTTTTATCATGAAATATATGCTTTGTGGTTAATTTCGAATAAAATGCAAATTATGTGAATTACTTGTTAAACATAATTGTTACCGAGTATTGGTTCCGGCATTCTACGGAAGACGGCAAGGATATGTGTTCGAGGAAAATCCCGTTTGAACCTTAGGAATAGATTAGGATACAAGTGACATGTCACTAGGATGGTTGAGCATCCGAACTCGTTGAGCTGAGTCCGAGTTCACTTATGGATGCGAATGTCCGAACTCGTTGAGTTGAGTCCGAGTTCGTGAGATGTAACTAGGCATCCGAGCTCGTTGAGTTGAGTCCTAGTTCACTTATGGATGCGAACGCCCGAGCTCGTTGAGTTGAGTCCGGGTTCGCTTATGGGCGGGTTACATAGTAGCTTGGCTACATATGTGGCACTTATGTGCAAAGTTTCCATGTATCCGAATTATATTCCGATGTGTTCAACGGGTAAAGTTTTACTCAAATGGAGGAATACTCGAGATGTAAAGAGACGTATTGGTAAGCGATGAGAAATGGATATTCTGTACAGGTATGTATTTAACCCTCGGGTTGAGTATTGATACAACCACGATAAGGTAATAAGATGATGAAAAAAGATTAGAAATGTGATATGTGTTTTGGTGATGCATGCTAATGTTGATTGGTATGATTGTTTGTTATGTTACTTATTATTTGCATATGAACTTACTAAGCATTTATGCTTACTCCCTCCTTCTTACTCATTGTAGTTTTGGACAAGCCAGCTCAGGAGTCGGGATAGGTCGAAGGATCAGTCACATTATCCGGAAGAACTTTTCGATAAATGGCTTGTAAATTTAAGTATGGCATGTATAGCAATATACCTATTTTGTGTAAATGATCTTATGATATGGTGATGGAATGATTGAGAAAATGTTTGATAATGATAAGTAATGGAAATGGTTAGTTTAGATTATGTTTGATGTTATGGAAAGTTTTTAAGATACTTAGTGCATGAAAACTCATAAAAAGGGATGAAATTTGCCATAAACAGAATATTCCAGCAACACTGATGTGAGTTTTAAAATTTACTAAAAATCATAGAAATTTAATTTGGTGATGTATTAAATATCAAATTGAAGCTTAATATGTCTAGTTTCACATAAAACAAATGAAACAGGTAAAGAAATTATATGTTAGAATATATTTGAATTTTAGTGAAACAGGGTCAGAGCAGTTTCTGGATCCCCTGTTTCAACTTTATAAATTCACCATAAATTGTACAGATATAACTAGGTGGTGCATTTTATATTCTCAGAATCCTTATTGAGTATAGTTTTAGGAGAAACAAACCTCATAGTCATATAAATTTTATACAGAGAGAAATGTGGTTCGTAATAAACAGAGGTTAGACCAGTCAAGTCCTAAAACAGGGGTAACTTTAACTAATAAACTGTACTAATTGGCCAAATAAAAAATTCTAGAAAAAAATTAGTAGATAGATATACGAGTCTAAATTCAGGGAAAATTTACGGATCTTGATTTCAAGTTTCGTAACTCGAGATATGATTTTCCTTGTGACTGTGACGCAAGTAGCTTAAAAACTGTGAATGTAAAAACAAATAATCCAAAGTTCTAAAAATGTTAAATTAAGCTTAGTAACACCTCATACTCGACTCCGGCGACGGTCTCGGGCGTGGGGGCGTTACAACGGGTTTTTTAAAATATTCTTTTTTCAAAATGCTTTTATGATCTCTCCATTTTTTACCCAATGCCTTCTTGATATAGGCATCAGAGACCTCTAAAGCAAACCTCTCCTAAAAAACACAAGTTTAGGAAGTAAATATAAATGAAACTTAAACCAAAGTATTATAAATTACATTAACATTTTGTTACCTTAATATTAGAGAGAGCTTGATTTTTATTGCTATCAGGCATGTTATGCCATGATTCGTAGTTGATGGGCAACATATTGGCATTTCGTGCTATAATGCCCAAATAGCCTGCTAAAAGTCGAGCTTCTTGTCCAACAAGCTGACCATGGCTGTTTCTAGTTACTTTGACACGCTCGACAGAATTTAAGTTATATAAATCTATTAGGAGCGTACGTCCTCGACTTCTGCGCGTCCCACCATTTTCAGCTGAAAAATAACATATTATTACTATATTGAAATTTAAAAATAAATCCGTAATAAAATTTAATACAATTTGTAAAATAAACTTAACATTACTTTGAAATTCCACAGACTCATTAAGTGTCTTCGGCACGCTTGAAGATCCAACAACTGTCTGCTGTTCAGTACTTACTTCTTCCGAATTTGTAGTATTCTGTACAATACTAAGATCTCTTAATCTTCTTCTAGGCATTTTTCCTGCAACACATAAAATAGTTAAAATTTTAGTAAGAAATAACAACAATAGTAAATATAAAATAGTTAAATTATATAACATGATCAATGTTAAAATTATAACATTACATATAAATAAAAAATCATAAAATCTTACTACATCATAAATTGTAAATATCTTCATCCACATCCTGACGAACCCATTGAAATTGTGTACTAGTACTAGGGATATCTTCATTTAAGTTTTGTTCTGGAAAAGGCAAAGTTTCTGATCTTTCAACGATGTCATCTCTACTTCCATTTCCCATGTCAAACAAGTCTCTAGGGGTGTTTCGGAGTACAACGTACCAACCCTCATCAATTGGATCTTTCGAGTAAAAAACTTGTTTAACTTGAGAAGAAAATATATACGGCTCGTCTATCAAATGTTCTCTAGTGTAAATTAATCGAGAGAAATTCACCATTGTAAAACCAAACTGATCATTTTTAATTCCGCGAGCAGTATTAGCATCAGCCCAATCACATCGAAATAAGATAACTTTCCATTTTCCATAGTAATTCAACTCAATAATGTCAGTTAGAAGTCCATAATACTCCACATTTCCCTCGACAGGATTACTGTCCCTAGCACTAGCGTAACTTGTAATTAAAGAATTAACAACTACTCTACAATTTTGAGTTCTCCTCAATCTCTCGCGATGTTTGGTATGAAATCTGAATCCATTCATGATGAAGCCACTAAATCTTTTTACTACTCGATTCGGACCTTGGGAAAGCCATTTAACTTCGTCATTAATGACATTCCCACTCCAAACCTATTGAATCAAAAGTAAATTGAGTAATTGTAAATGTTATGAGAAAACATTATTATTTGTCAATAAAATGTTGAGTTGCATACCGTTTGGCTTAACCATTCATGAAAAGATTCAGCGAATAACCTATTAATCTCGCGATGTCGTAATCTTCGTGAGCGTGAACGAGATCTTAAGATTTGTTTGTACTCACTATGTTAAAAACATGTTTAATTCGTTAAAAAATAAACAAATCAAAAAAGATGAATATTTATCATATTCTAGAACTTACTTGCGTAATTGTTCAAGTGCATCGTGGTGGAAAAGAACATATCTATGTGCTTGTATCCAAGATCGGTCATCTAATTCTGTAATTTCAACTTTGCCGATTGGTTCTCCATAACTTTGAAATAAATAAGTTTCGGCCAAGTTAGGATCATTGAGTCCGGCATTTCTACTTGGTCTATTCAATCTTGTTTCAACATTTTCTAAATATCTAGAACAGAATGTCATACACTCCTCTGCCAAGTAGCCTTCAGCAATTGATCCTTCCGGATAACGCTTGTTACGGCAATAAGACTTCAATTTGCTTAGGAACCTAAACACCATATACAACATTATCAAAACTGGTAACTATAGGTATAAAGGTGAATGCCTTTGAAATAAATTAGCACCTTTCAATTGGATACATCCAACGATAGAAAATCGGCCCACCAATTTTTGCTTCACGAGGGAGATGAATGACAAGGTGCACCATAATAGTGAAGAAGGAATGTGGAAAGATCTTCTCCAAATTGCATAATGTCAAAGCGGCTCGATCTTGTACTTTTTCAAGTTCTTCAACATTCAGAACTTTGCCACAAATTGCTTTCATTATATTCGACAGTTCAATTATACAGACGTTACCTTCTTTGACATACAACACGTAGTAAAGCAACCGAAGTAGATCTTGCATCAAGATGTGATAGTCATGTGATTTTAATGAATATAGTCTTCGATCTTTAAGACTTACACATCGAGATATATTTGATGTATACGCATCTGGAACCTTTATATCCTTCAACACCGTGTAGAACATTTCTTTCTCTTCCTTTGACATTGCAAAAATTGTAGGCGGCAACCAATATTTTCCATTAGGAAGTACTTGGGGATGAAGATCACGCCTAATTCCCATGTGAACTAAATTAAGTCGACTCTGAAGATTATCTTTTGATTTACCATCGATGTTCAAAATTGTCAGGATGATGTTCTCGCAGACATTCTTCTCAATATGCATCACATCAAGATTGTGGCGTAATATGTGATGCTCCCAATAAGGCAACTAAAAAAATACTTCTTTTCTTCCACAAGTCCGCCTCATTAGGGTCATCCTCCTCATCAGATTCATCATCAGATTCATCCCTCGATCGTCTATTTGTTTGCCTGTTAGATGGTTGATTCAGCTTCCCATAACTGAAATCCATATCTTTTAACATGAATAAGATTTTAGATCCAATGGTCTACTCAGGAGCTTTTTTCAACTCTTTAGTACCGTCAAATAAAGCCCTCTAAAATCTATAGCTATGATTTTTATCTAACCATCGACGATGCGCCATATAGCAGAACTTCTTCCCATTATATAACCACTGTGAACACGTTTGAGTAGCACAACAAAGATAAGCATAACGTCCTCTGGTACTCCAACCAGATAAATTCGCATATGCCTGGAAATCATTAATTGTCCACAGCAAAGCAGCACATAGGTAAAAATTCTCCTTTCTCAATACATCATACGTCTCAACACCCGCCCATAATTGTTTTATCTCCTCAATAAGTGGCTGCAGATATATGTCAATATCATTTTCGGGGCCTTTCTTTCCGGGGATAATCATAGATAATATCAAAGAAGATTGCTTCATGCAGACCCATGGAGGCAAATTATAAGGAACAAGGACCACAGGCCAAGTACTGTACGAGGTGCTCATGATTTTAAAAGGATTAAATCCGTCAGATGCTAAACTGAGCCTTACACTCCAAGGATCACTTGCAAAGCTTGGAAATTTATTGTCAAATGATTTCCATGCTAAAGAATCTGTAGGATGCCTTAATTATCCATCATCCGATCATTGATCATGATGCCACGTCATAAACTCGGCTATCTTTGACGACATGAATAGCCTTTGAAGCCTTGGGATTAGCGGGAAATATCGCAAAATCTTGTTCGGCTTCCTTATTGACTGTGGCCCATACTCATCCTCATTAACATCTTCTGCATCTCTATTCATCCAACGAGATTTACCGCAAACATGACAAGACTGTTGATTTCTCCGATCACCCCAATACAACATGCAATCATTTGGGCAACTATGGATTTTCTTGTACCCAAGGCCCAAATCTTTTATCACTTTCTTCATGTCTTTACATGATTGAGGGATTTTTGCAAACGGGAACATTTCTCTCAAAAGCTCTAACAGCATTGTTAAAGAGTTTTCGGTCCACCCTCCCAAACATTTTAAGTGGAAAAGGCGAATACAGAATGACATTTTCGAAAATTTTGATCCCTCATAAAGTTCTTCATTCATTTCACCAAGTAACATGTAGAACTTCACCGCTTCTTCATTCGGTTGTTCATCCGGTACACTTCTTCTCGTTTCCATAAAAGTATTCCCACCGATATTATAATCATCAGATGCAACATAGTTTGGTGGAAATGATTGGAAACCTTCACTCCGCATATTAAATGCATCCCGCATCATACCTTCCATGCCATCTTCTCTAACATACTGACGATAACCACTATAAGGATAACCCGGATTAATCGTCGAAGAGGCTCCACTAGGTGTACATTCTCCATGGAAAATCCATTTTTCATACCCCCGAATGAAGCCATCAACAATTAGATGTTCGTAGACAACTTCACGATAATGCCAATAGATATTGTCACACTTCTTACACGGGCAAAGAATCATATTCTCTTGACTTGAATTGTGAAATGCAAAATCTAAAAAAGATTGCACTCCATTTTGATACTCGTTGCTTGCCCTTGAGAAATTCATCCAAGTCCTATCCATTTCGTAGTTGTTGAACTCTAAAGTTGGCAATAAGTTACATGGGTAAGTTGTTTATTATGTAATTCTTGATATGATATATATTTATGTTTTATGTAAGTTATGTAGATTGTGTAAGTTATGAAATTTGAACTTTAAACTATATGCTTTTAAGGAAATTATTAGATTAAACTACATGTATTAGTTAAGTTATGTAAGTTGTTATGGACGTTATGTGAGTTATGTAAATTATGTAAGTTATGTGAGTTATGTAAGTTGTTATGTAAATTAAGTAAGTTATATGAGTTATGTAAGTTATGTAATTTATTTAAGTAATGATTAATATTAATACTATTTTGATAAAAATTAGTTATAACTTTTAAAGACATTTAAAATTATTAAATATTAAAATCAAACATTATTTATGTAAAACAATTGTAATTTGAATATAATAATATCAAAAAGAATCGTAGTTTAATTTTTATATTATAATATATTTAAATAATGATCAATATTATTATATTGATAAAATTATTTATAAGTGGCCCTTCAGTCGTTGAAATTTTTAAATCTTTTTTAAGGTCGATAGAATTATTTATAAGCTCCATAGAACTTTTTTTTGAAATCTTTTTTTTATACAAATACCTTTAAAAATATTAAATATTAAAATCAAACATTATTAATATAAAAAAATAGTAATTTGAATATAATAATATCAAAAAAGAATCGTAGTTTAATTTTTATAAGTAAATTGGAAATAAATTAAGGTTATATAAATATTCAATAGTAAATGAGCTCGATAGAACTTTTTTCAAGTCTTTTTGAATTTTTTAAGATTCATCATACGTGGCGTTGTTACACCTAGGGAGGATCCATTATATCTTACAGCTCGATATAAGGCAACCCGTCAGGTTTCCAGCCTATATACTTTGAATCTTTAAAATATTTAAAATAAGGTTAGAGAGAAGGTCAGCTATTGTTGTAATTTTAATGGACAAGCAAGCTACATGGTAATAAAATTAATTCATACTTATTCATACTTAAGTTGAATCAAATAAAAAATAAATCAAGCAACATGCAATGGTCATAATAAATATGAAATATATTTATATTAAATTAATAAATACATTTAACAATAGTGATTAAAAATAATAGTATAAATTTAATTAAAAATTTAAAGTTGTTGGCAAAATATAATAAAATTCAAAGTTTAGTATAAATTCAATCACATAAGAGTTGAATGATAAATTTACTCATATTTTCAATATATAATGACAAATATCAATAAAAACATATTATAAAGTGTTTACAAATCCGAATTTATAGATGAACCAAATTTATCTTTTTAATCATTCACGCTTCATTTGGTGGTGTTTTTCATGCCAAAAGACATTTATGGACATAACAAAACATATAGAGAGATCAGTAGCATTCGAAAGCTACAACTTTTATAGATGAACCAAATATTATCCTTAATTTCACAAATCTGATGAACAAAAACAGAATCAAGAGTTTAATTATTAAAGAAAAAAAAAGCTCATTCTCAAACGAAATGAATTCCACTTCCATTTATAATAAAAAAGGAAATCTTGATAATATTCGAATCGATCTGTTCAAAGCATTTTATTGTGAAGGAAAAAGGAAAAGGAGCAGTACCTTTCAATGAGATCTGAAAGAAGAGATTGAAAATGGAAAGAGGAAGAGAGGAGAGGGAATTGAAGTACAGGGAGAAATGGGATATTATTTATAGGAAGTTCAAAAACAAAGAGTGTTCACGAAGCACATTAGAACTGATTTCATTATTGTAAATCCATTAACTAAAGCCTTACAACCAAAGACATTTAAAGAACATGCACATAGAATGGATAATGATAATGATAATGATAATGAATACTATACCATGTCCTAGTATGTTTCAAATGCATGATTCAGTTTCTATAGATGTTGAATCTTTCATCATAAACATTAAAAAAATAAAAGGAAAAACATGTTGAAAGAAACATAAATGTTAAGGAAGACAATGTTTACCTTGATTGAATTGGAAATGTTTTCTTGAGGATTTATTTGGAGATGCTTGGGATTGATCTCTAATAATGTCGAGAGACTTCCCTACTCATTGCATTTGAAGAACAAAAGTCTGTTTTTGGTCGACAAAACAATCAAATGAGTTCTAAAAATAAACAACATTTAATGATTGGTATAATATTAATTATATTTGCTAATAACAGGTGGGAATAAACAAATAAAATGATAAAAAAAATAGAAGCTACAAGAATTACTAAAAATAAAGCTACGTCAACAATGGTATCATGAGAACGAAAACTAAAAATCCGAATTAAGTAAAAAAAGAGAGAAAAATATAAAGACTTATGTATTTGTATTTGTAAACAGAGACTTAGAAATTAAAGTTACCTGACCTTCTGTTTGCCAGTGAAGGAAAAAAAAACCACCACTCCCCATGAAAATAAATGAAAGTAACAGGATTAGGAGTGTTAATAGAACTTCAGAAACCAAATAACTGCGCATCACTTAGGATTTAAAGCAACACTTACGATGTATATTGCCGTAGACAACAAGTAGATTGTTCAGCAGCACAATGAAGGCTCATCAGATTGGTCTGTGTTAAAATAGACATAAATTTTGACATATTATTGATAATGAATTTCTACAACAATTTCAAATTTTAAGATGAAATACAAACGAGAAAGAAGTGCAAACTGAAAAGATGATAAATTTAAAGAATAATAGAAAAAAAATGTAAGAAAGGTTTGAATATTACCTGGGGAGATCTGGAGAGTGAAGTGGAATCGAGGATTTGAGAGAGAAAGACAGTTAAAAAAAGAAAGGAAGATTGATTGAGAAGAAACACCAAGCTCAGGCCTTGAATCGGTGAAATATGGAGGAAAGCAACTTAGGGTTTGATTTTGGGGAAACTGATCGGCTATAGGGGAAACTTTGTTTTGGGAAAAAAAATACTAAGTATCGGGGCTTACTGGGGATAAAGAGTATGAAAAAAAAATGACGCCGTTTAACCTATTAAAACTCAAATATTTGCAGCGTTTTTATTTAAAACGCGGGTATAGGTAAACTTTTAGTGGCGTTTTCTATTACAAACGCCACTATAGCTCATTTTTGTGGCGCTTTTTCAAAAACGGCACTAATGCACAATTTTAATTTTTTTTCATTTTTAACATATATTTTTCTATGCTTTTTTATTTCAAATTTTCCTGCTGAGATTATCATTTTTTAAAAATTTTTTATTTAACTTTGTAACTAAAATATTAAATTTTAACTTTTTAAGTTTTTAATTCCAAATTAAACCCTAAACCCTAAACCCCAAACTCTAAACTCTAAACCCTATACCATAAATCCCAAACCCTAAACCTCAAACACTAAACCCTAAACCCTAATTAACCCCTAAAGTATAAATCATAAACCATAACCCCTAACCCCAACCTCTATCCTTTAAACCCTAAACCACAAAACATAATTCATAAACCATTGACCCTTAACCTCTAAACTCCTAACCCCTATCCACATAACCCTTAAACCTTAATATTGCTAAACACTAAGATCTTAGACCCTAAACACTAAACCCCAAATAATAAACTTTAAAACACTAAATCCCTATCCTCTATCCTCTTAACCCATATAAACCCCTAACACCTAAACCATAAACCTTAAACCCATATTTATCCCTTAATCCTAACCACTAACCACTAACCACTAACCCTTAAACCCTAAACCCCTAACCTTTTAAATTATAAACCTCAAACCCTAAATCATAAAACATAAATCATCAACCCTAAATCATAACCTTTAAACCCATAACCCCTAAACCTATAAAAATATTAAATTTAAAAATTAGTTTAAATAGAAAATTTTAAATTCATTTAAAAATTAAGTTAGACTGAAACATTTAATACCTGAGTTTGGTCTAATCCGTTTTCAACTTCATAATATTTTATATATATACTATGTAATTTTATAATTTATAAAAAAAATAAATTTATACTAAATGTATAATAGTAGTCTAATATAAACATTAAAATAATAATAAGATAACTATATAAAAAATTAAATAAATAAAAAATATTAAATTAAAATGACATAATTAATACAAAAATTAAAATTATAATATGATTGGACTTAAAATAGACTTAGGTTAATCATTTGCAAGTATTAGTGGGCTTTAACAAAATGTTAAACCTATATTTTAAACCCTACTAAAAATAAATTCAAAAAAATATAAAATATAAGATATTATATTTAAACAAATATTATATTTAGCACCCATAAACACCTAATATTAAGTAATAAAGAACTCAAAAATGTAATGATTTTGTTGTCTTTTACTTTGTTAAAGAAAGAAAATGTGTCTGCCCCATAAACCCTAGCGGCGTTTTTCTAGAAACGCCGCTAATGCCATTGAAGTTCAAACAAAACGACGTCGATCTGCTTAATGTTTTAGCGGCGTTTTTACAAAAATGCCGTTAAAGATTGATATATTGCAGCGTTTTTAGTAAAGCGCCGCTAATGCCATTGAAGCTAATTTAAAACGACGTCGTTTTGCTTAACCTATTAGCGGCGTTTTCAAAAAAATGCCGCTAATGGAGCGACCTATAGCGGCGTTTTTTACAAAAATGCCGCTAAAGTGCGAGCTATTGTGGCGTTTTTAGGAAAGCACCACTAATGTCATTGAAGCTCATATAAAACGTCGTTTTGCTTAACATTTTAGCGGCATTTTTTCAAAAACGCCGCTAAAGGTTGACCTATAGCAACATTTTTCCCGCTTTTTCAAAAACGCTGCTAAAGTTTGATCTATTGCGGCGTTTTTGGGAAAACGCTGCTACTGCCAATGAAGCTCATGTAAAACGACGTCGTTTTGCTTAACCTTTTAGCGGCGTTTGGTAAAATGCCGCTAAAGGTCGACCTATAGCGGCGCTTTTTCAAAAACACCGCTAAAGCTCGATCTATTGCGGCGTTTTTAAAAAAACGCCGCTAAAACTCCATCTATTCGATTTTTTCCGGCGTTTTCTTTTAAAACGCCTCTAAAAACACCGCTAAAAGTCTGTCTTGGTGTAGTGGTTCTAGCCTATACATGCCATTCTTTAATATATATACAATTTCAAAGTACCAAAATAAGGTTTGATAGTGTGGTGGTGATCCACAATGATCCTCGAGCTTCAATTAGCTACGATATCTGTAAAACAGTTAAAAGACACACAGAGTAAGCTTATAAAAGCTTAGTAAGCCATATACAAATAAACTTAACACATTAAACATTAAGTCATCATCAAATCACATATAATTCAAGTCATAAACTATCACAACTTCCATATTCATATACATTTCATATCTTCCAATTTCCATGTCACATATAGCATAATTTCTCATGTTTTTACCACATATCATCTTTTATTCATTAAAGAACATATACTTACCTTTCAATATCAAATATGATACTTATATCTGACGTACTTGAATATTTATATTCACATACTGATTCATTTTCTCGGAATGCCCGTTTGAGCCATTCGGAAACATAAGGATACACGGATAGCTCAGAAAACATATACAAGTCCCAGACGTGGTCTCACATGCAACCAATTATCGATGCCACTGTCCCAGATAGGGTCTTACATGAAAATAAATATGATGCAAACGTCCCAGAAGTAGTCTTACATGTAAAGCATAAGTCCATGCCAACGTCCCAGACGTGGTCTTACACGAAAACAAATATCAAATCCTATGTTATGATATATGTATCCTAACTATTCCTAAGGTTTGTACGGGGCTTTTCGGACGTCGAAAATTCGTCAATACCTTTTTTAGATGTCTCGTAATCAAGGCATAAAGCCATTCATCATAGTTCAATAACATATAAGCATAAATAAATCGATTCAAGTGCATTTATTTGTATATAGACTTACCAAGTTCAGATTCGGATATACGGAATCGACTACTCAACAGCTTTCGACTTTCCCTGATCTAATTTCATTTTCTTTAATTCTTGATCTAAATAAATTAAAATTTAACTTACTCAATCACAAATTCATTCAAAACAATCCATACATACATACTTAGGGTAATTTACAAACTAGCCCTCACATTTTCACATTTTGACACTTTAGTCCTTAATTTACAAAATCACAACATACGCATAATTTGCATATACTCATGCTTGGCCGAATATTCATAGCACTCATACCAGCCCACACATTTTATTTATTTCACATTTTAGTCCCTCAATTTACAAATTTCACAATTTAGCCCATTTTACTTAAAATCATCAAAAATCCAAAGACAAAACATATAAACCCAACATCAAACTTTCATATTTCATCATATAACAACATAAAGCTCATGAATTTATCCATGGAACATTTAAAATTCATTATCAAAATAAAAAATTGAGGCATGTGCTTAGTAAAACACAAAGCAACGATTATAAAAACGTAAAAATTATCAAAAACTGAACGAAATCCATACCTTAATCAAGGAATTTAATGGTCGAACCCTAGGTAGTCTTTTTCTTTTATTTTCTTGTGATTTTCGGTTGAAGAACATGAATAATGACTTATTTTCATACCTTATTTTAATTATAATTCATTTTATAATTAGGTTACCATTTTACCCTTTGTTATAAAACTAATAAATCAATAAACCCAAGGCCATTAGTGTCCATTTACCATGTAAATGGCATATTAACCACATAAGGATCTCTCAATAATAAGCCAAATTAAATATGTACTTTTAACAAATAGTAGTCAACTTTTATATTTTACATGATTAGGTACTTTTTCAAAATTAAGCACACAAACATTCAAATTTTCATACGACACTTTCACATATGCTCATTCACATATCATAAACACGAAAAATAATATTTAAATATTTTTTTCTGATGCGGATATGTGGTCCCAAAACCACTATTCTGACTAGGGTCTAAACCGAACAATTACAATTCTCCCCCTTTAGGGATTTTCGTCCTCGAAAATCTTACCGTTAAACAGAGTCAGATATTGTTGTCTCATAGCATCTTCAGACTCCTAAGTGGCCACTTCAATACCGTGCTGATGCCACATCACTTTTACTAACAAAATTTAATTATTTTTTAGTTCTTTAACTTCACAAGCTAAGATATAGATCGGCTTTTCTTCGTAAGTCATATCAGACTGAATTTTAATCTCAGACGGAGGAATCACATGTGAAGGGTTGGATTTGTATCGTCGAAGCATCGATACATGAAACACATCATGAATCTTTTCTAACTCTGGTGGCAATAACAATCTATATGCTACCGGCCCAATACGCTTGATAATCTCATACGGCCCAATGAATCTAGGACTCAATTTGCCTTTTCTACCGAACCAAAGTACTTTCTTCCACGGGGACACTTTCTGAAAAACTTTGTCACCGATCTCAAATTCAATGCCTTTTCTTTTCAAATCCACATACGATTTCTGACAATCAAAAGCTGCTTTTAAACTATCTCGGATCACTTTCATTTTTTTTCAGTTTCTTTTATCAAACCAATTCCGTGAATCTTATTTTCGCTGAGCTCAGTCCAATACAGAGGTGTACGACATTTGCGACCATATAAAGCTTTGTATGGTGCCATTTTAATGCTCGATTAAAAACTATTATTATAAGTGAATTCAATCAAAGGCAAATATTGTTCCTACGTACCTTCAAACTCAAGAATGCAACATCTCAACATATCCTCAAGTATTTGAATAATCTTCTCGGATTGACCATTCGTTTGTAGATGAAAAGCAGTACTAAAATGCAATTTCATACCCAGAGCATCTTGTAACTTCTTCCAAAATCACGATGTGAATCTCGGATCTCTGTCTAACACAATAGATAATGGCACACCATGCTATCTCACAATATCGAAAATGTATAACTTAGCTAATTTATCAAGTGAGTAATCTGATCGTACCGGAATAAAATGAGCTGATTTTGTCAAATGATCAACTACAGCCCAGATAGCATCTTTCTTTCTCGGAGGCAGGGGCAAACTCGAAACAAAGTCCATTGTCATTCAATCCCATTTCCACCCCAAAACCATAATCGGCTGTAACAAACCAGATGACACCTGATGTTCAGCTTTAACTTGCTGACAGATCAAACATTTAGAAACAAAGTCAGAGATATCTCTTTTCACTCCAGATCACCAGTAATGCTGTTTCAGATCGTTGTACGTTTTCATATTACCCGGATGAATAGATAACTAACTACTATGAGCCTCATTCAAAATCATTTGAATTAACTCTGGATTTCTCAGGACATAAATTCTATCTTGAAATATTAGACAATCATCTTTATCAACTCTGAATTCTGAATCAGACTCTAAATCACACTAAACTCGTTTAGCTAAAATCTCATTATTAATGTTCAAAGTTTTGATAATCTATTGTAAGAACAAAAGGTCTTGCTTTCAATTCAGTTAAAATTGAACCATCATTGGACAGAACCAAATGAGCATTTATCGCATGCAAAGTAAATAATGATTTTTGACTCAAAGCATCAGCAACAACATTTGCTTTTCCCGGATGATAATCAATCACAAGTTTATAGTCTTTTAGTAATTCTAACCATCTTCTCTGTCGCAGGTTCAAATCTTTCTGAGTTATCAGATATTTCAAACTCTTATGATCAGAATATACATGACATTTTTCTCCGAACAGATAGTGGCGCCAAATCTTTAGAGCAAACACATTCGCAGCTAATTCAAGATCGTGTGTCGAATAATTCTTTTCATGCGGCTTCAACTGTCTCGAAGCATAAGCAATGACTTTACCATCTTGCATCAAAACACATCCCAGATCGATCAACGAAGCATCACTATAAATCACAAATTCTTTACTCGATTCGGGTTGTACCAATACCAGAGCTTCAGTCAACAAGGTTTTCAACTGATCAAAACTGTTATGACATTTTTCGGACCACTCAAACTTCACATCTTTCTAAAGCAATTTCGTCAACAGAGTCGCAATCATCGAAAATCCTTTTACAAATCGTCTATAATAACCAGTAAGTCCCAGAAAACTATGGACTTCAGAGATATTTCTTGGAGGTTTCCAATCTAGAATAGCTGAAATCTTACTCGGATCAACTCGGATTCCAAATGTTGATAGAATATGGCCTAGAAAATCGATAGCTCGTAACCAGAATTCACATTTGGTAAACTTCGCATACAACTATTTATCTCGCAGAGTCTGTAGCACTATTCTCAGATGCTCGGTATGTCCGATTTCATCTCGTGAATAAATTAATATGTCATCAATGAATACGACAATAAATCGATCTAAATACGATCTGAAAATTCTATTCATCAAATCCATAAAGATAGGAGGTACATTACTTAATCCGAAAGACATGACTAAGAATTCATAATGTCCATACCTCATTCTAAAAGCAGTTTTCGAAATGTATGAGTCTTTCACTCACAACTGATAATAGCCTGATCTCAAATCTATTTTTGAAAACACATTAGCTCCTTTCAACTGATTAAGCAAATCATCAATACGGGGCAGAGGATACTTATTCTTGATAGTCACTTTGTTCAACTGACGATAATCGATACACATTCTCATCGTGCGATCTTTCTTTTTCACAAATAGAAAAGGAGCACCCCAAGGTGAGAAACTCGGTCTAGCAAATCCTCTATCGGTTAATTCTTGCAACTGAGACTTTAATTCTTTTAGTTCGGTAGAGCCATTCTATACAGAGCTATCGAAATCGGAGTAGTACCAGGTACCAATTCAATGCCAAATTCAACTTCTCTAAACAGAGGTAAACCTGGAAGTTCTTCAGGAAACACATCAAGAAATTCACATACAGTAGGTACTGATTCAATTTTCTTTTTTGATACTCTTGAATCAATCACATAAGCAAAATAGACTTCAAAACCCTTTCTTACAATCCTCAAAGCTTTCATCGAAGATATCACAGCAGACAATCCATTCAAATCACTAGATTCAATTCGGACTATTTCATCATTTTTGCATCTCAAATCAATAATTTTTCGTTTGCAGTTCACATCAGCAGCATGCAAAGTTAACCAATCCATACCCAGAATTATATCAAATTCATCAAAATGTAATAGAATCAGATCAGCCGGAAAATAATTATTTTGAAACATTAACGAATAATTTTTACAGACTTTATCAACCAATACATATTTGCCTAGGGGTTCGAAACTCTAATTACAAATTCAATAGACTCTACAGGAAAAGTCTTACTGTTCACTAAGTTCATGCATATATACGAATATGTTGATCCAGTATCTATCAAAGCAATCACAGAAGTATCATAAAGAGTAAATGTACTCGTAATCACGTCTGGCGATGAACGTTCCTCACGAGCTCGGATAGCATAGGCTCTGGCAGGTGTACAAGCCTCGGATCTAATAGTTGTCTTTTGTCCCTTTCTGACTGCCACTTATATTTTTTATATTTCTAAAAGGTCTATCATAAAATGCATTGCCACTTGACCTTGAATTTTGTACAATTTCTTGCTCGACAGATTTGGGGCAATCATGGATAAAATGTTCTAACGATACACATCTAAAACAAGCCCGACCATACATTCTACAATTACCGGTATGTCTTTTACCATAATGCTTGCACTCAAGGCGATCGGATTTAGCATTTCCAATACTGGCAACAGATGTACCTGGAGCTTTGAAGCTCAAATGCGATCTTGTACGATCTCTATTCAAATGTCCCATATTAGCCTTTAAGCGGCTATTATCATCTCAAAATTTCTTTGATGCAGACTGAAATGATTTGCCCGATGATCTCTTCCGCACTTCTCTAGCTTCAGAATCAGCTTTTCTTTTCTTTTTCCCGAGATCTTCAGGTTTACATGCTCGCTCAACAAGCACAACAAATTCTTTAATCTCGAGAATCCCAACTAACAAACTAATATCCTTGTTCAAACCATCTTCAAATCTTTTGCACATTATTGCTTTCATAGATACACATTCACGAGCATACTGACTCAGTTTTACAAATTCCTGCTCGTATTCTGTGACAGACATATGACCTTATTTAAGCTCGAGAAACTCTTTACATTTTTGGTCGATGAATCTCTAACTGATGTATTTCTTTCAAAATTTGGCTTGGAAGAAATCCCAGGTGACTCGCTCACTCCGAACTACCGATATCAAAGTTTTCCACCAATGCTACACCGTATCTCTCAAAAGTGAAACGACACATTTTATATATTCCTCGGAATTCAAAGACAATTCATTAAACGCTCTTATCGTGTTCTCTAACCAGAACTCAGCCTTTTCAGTATCATCATTTGTTGTAGCTCGGAACTCTTCAACTCCATACTTTCTAATCTTATCTACCAGAGCTTACTTAATGGAATTGGATTCGCTGATGGTATAGCCGAAGCTGGCGGAAAATTGACCAGGGTGGAGGTTGTTGTACAGACGGATTGGTTCTAATATATTTGCTAAACCAATCATTCATCATTTGATAGAAGGCTTGTTTAGCCTCACCATCATGGCTACTCGTAACCGGTCTAGAATCAGATGGCGCTGTCTCTTGCGCGGGAGCAGGCGCATTGCTTTCAACATCGTCCGCTATGGCTCGATTGGGATCCATTTGCTATATAAAAACACATTTCAATGTCAGGATTCATCACACTATCGCAGTTCATAAATATGACATGTATAGCTAGACTCACAAATGCTATTAGTCCTAGAACTGACTAAACTACAGCTCTGATACCAATCAAATGTAACACACTTAACCCGTATCCGTCGTTGGACTAGGGTTAAAGGCATTACCAGAAAAAATGGAACACTTACATCACTTCATAATTATCATAGAATCAGAGATCAAACATCAATATAGAGTCTCTTATATAGGTCATTGAGACCTAAAACATGAAATAGAAAAGGGTCGGGACCATACCGAGCTCATTCAAAATTTTTCAAAAATTAAACATTTCTCAAAGTTGTACAGGTTACACTCCCGTGTGAACAGGCCGTGTGCCTCACACGGCATTAAACACGCCTGTATGTCTAGACCATGTCAAAACAGGGCATACGTACTGGCTTATACACACGGCCACAAGACACGCCCGTGTGCCTTAACCGTGGTTGACACTGACTTAGGCCACACAGCTAGCCACATGCCCGTGTGTCTTGGCCGTGCTCGAGCCTGACTTACAATTGTAGGGTACCCCAGGGGACACACGGCCGTGCAACATTACCGTGTGTCACACATGGCTGAGACACATGCCCATGTGGACAAAAATAGGCCATTTGAATAGCCAATTTGCCACCCCATTTGGGTCAAACCTACAAGCACCAAACCAAGCATATTTCAAGCATAATTTTAGCCAATTTCAATACCAAACATACATTATTCATGCCATTACATTATCAACAATTTTAAATCTCAATTCATCAATCAATCAAATGCTCGAAAGTTACCAAAAATTTCCAACATTTACCATTTCTTTTGGCCAAACAAAACATACCACAATTTCAAATTAATATCACTTATCATATACCATTATCAAACTACAAGTTCAACACAAACTAGCCATATTACATGGCTAAATATGTACATCACATAACCTATTCCCACAAGTTCTATCCTATACATGCCATACTTTAATATATACAATTTCAAAGTACCAAAATAAGGTTTGATAGTGTGGTGATGATCCACAATGATCCCCGAGCTTCAAGTAGCTACGATATCTATAAAACAATTAAAAGACACACAGAGTAAGCTTATAAAAGCTTAGTAAGCCATATACAAATAAACTTAACACATTAAACATTAAGTCATCATCAAATCACATATAATTCAAGTCATAAACTATCACAACTTCCATATTCATATACATTTCATATCTTCCAATTTCCATGTCACATATAGCATAATTTCTCATGTTTTTACCACATATCATCTTTTATTCATTAAAGAACATATACTTACCATTCAATATCAAATATGATACTTATATCGAACATACCTGAATTGGATTTATATTCACATACTGATTCATTTTCTCAAAATTCCCGTTTGAGCCATTTGGAAACATAAGGATACGCGGATAGCTCAGAAAACATACACAAGTCCCAGACGTGGTCTTACATGCAACCAATTATCGGTGCCACTGTCCCAGACAGGGTCTTACATGAAAATAAATACGATGCCAACGTCTCAGACGTGGTCTTACACTTAAAGCATAAGTCTACGCCAACGTCCCAGACGTGATCTTACACGAAAACATATATCGGGTCCTATGTCATGACATATGTATCCTAACTATTCCTAAGGTTTGTACAGGGCTTTTCAGACATCGAAAATTCGACGATACCTTTTTTAGATTTCTCTTAATCAAGGCATAAAGCCATTCATCATAGTTTAATAACATATAAGCATAAATAAATCAATTCAAGTGCATTATTTGTATATAGTCTTACCTCGTTCAGATTCGGATATACGAAATCGGCTACTCAACGGATTTCGACTTTCCCTGATCTAATTTTGTTTTCTTTAATTATTGATCTAAATAAATTCAAATTTAACTTATTCAATCAAAAATTCATTCAAAACAATTCATAGATACATACTTAGGTAATTTGCAAACTGGCCCTCATATTTTCACATTTTGACACTTTAGTCCTTAATTCACAAAATCACAAAATACACATAATTTGCATATACTCATGCTTGGCCGAATATTCATAGCACTCATACCAGCCCACACATTTTATTTATTTCACATTTTAGTCCCTCAATTTACAAATTTCACAATTTAGCCCATTTTACTCAAAATCATCAAAAATCCAAAGACAAAACATATAAACCCAACATCAAACTTTCATATTTCATCATATAACAACATAAAGCTCATGAATTTATCCATGGCACATTTCAAATTCATCATCAAAATCAGAAATTGAGGCATGGGCTTAGTAAAACACAAAGCAACGATTATAAAAACATAAAAATTATCAAAAACTGAACGAAATCCATACCTTAATCAAGGAATTCAATGGCCGAACCCTAGGTAGTCTTTTTATTTTATTTTCTTGTGATTTTCGGTTGAAGAACATTAATAATGACTTAGTTTCATACCTTATTTTAATTATAATTCATTTTATAATTAGTTTACCATTTTGCCCTTTGTTATAAAACTAATAAATTAATAAAAACAAGGCAATTAGTGTCCATTTACCATGTAAATGGCATATGAACCACATAAGGATCTCTCAATAATAAGCCAAATTAAATAGGAACTTTTAATAAACAACAGTCAACTTTTATATTTTACGCGATTAGGTCCTTTTTCAAAATTAAGCACACAAACATTCAAATTTTCATACGAGACTTTCACATATGCTCATTCACATATCATAAACACGAAAAATAATATTTAAATATTTTTTTCTGATGCGAATATGTGGTCCCAAAACCACTGTTCCGACTAGGGTCTAAATCGGACTATTACAATTTGAATTATGAATACGGTATGGAATTGAGTGAGAATACGTATTGAATGATACCAAATCAAGAGACGAGTTGAATGTCTTGCTGAAGAACCATAGGAAGTCTAGGAAAGATACCAAATCAAGGGATATGTTGTCGGCTTTGGAAAGTAGAGTGGTCCATCTCAAGGTGTAACACCCCTAACCCGTATCCATTGCTAGAATAGGATTACAGAGCATTACCAAAAAATTTTAACTTAAAACATTTAATTACAATAATTTATAAAAATAAAAAAAAAACATCATATTCCATTCAAACACATTCATAACATCCCTTTTTCGAGCCCTCGAGGCCTTAGGAACACTTTAGAAATGATTCGAGACTAAATCGAAAACATTTAGAACTTTATTGCAAAAGATAGAAAAATTCATACTACTGGGGTCACACGGCCGTGTGGCTGGGCCGTGTAACTCACACGGCTGAGACACACGTTTGTGTCTCAGGCTGTATCCACATTTGAAATAGGAACACACAATCATGTCCTAGCCCGTGTCCATGCTCGTGTAACTCTCTGACTTGGGTCACACGGCCAAGTCACACGCCCATGTGCCAGGCCGTGTACCTCTTGAAATGGCCTCACATGCCCGTGTTCTAGGCCGTGTGCTAGGTCATGTAACTACCTGACTTGCAACCCATTGAAACCTATAAGGGACACACGACCGTGTCACATGGCCATGTGTCACACACAACTTGTAACATCCCTAACCCGTATCTGTCGTCAGAATAGGGTTTCAAAGCATTACCGAAACTTTAAGAACATTTTAGAAATAATTTATTTAAATTAATTTTTATTAACCGAGATCATTTCAAACGTCCCTTAATTGGACCCTCGAGGCCCAATACGAGCATTAGAATCGAGTCGGGACTTAAACGAGAACTTTGAGAATTTTCGTGACATTTCAAAAAAAATTTCAAGTTACAGGGTTCACATGTCTATGTGGTCCCTTAGGCACGCCCGTGTGACCCTGGGACATGCCCGTGTTGGAGATCTTGTTCAACCCTGTGTAACTCTCTGACTTGTGCACACGGCCATGCCACACGTCCGTGTGCTAGGTCGTGTGGTTTAATTAAGTGTAGGTTTCACACGGCCAAGACACACGCCTGTGTTCTAGGCCGTGTGGTACACATAAGGTACTATATCAGAGAGTACACTGTCGAGCCACACATGTATACAACAGGATTACCAGTCCAGGCTATATCCTTTGCATGTCATATGCTCTAAGGAGCTTGATCTGGATTATCCGTCCGGGCTAAATCTAATCCATAACATGTGCTCGAGAGGACTTATATCACGATTACCCGTCCGGGCTAAATCCTGTCTGTAATGAGGTCTATAGGATTACTCGTCCGAGCTAAATCCCATCAACAACAAATGCAGGACCTCATTCATTTCGAAAAATCACATATCCATCGATTTTCCATTTTATTCAACCAAGATCTAAACATTTTTCTCAAGCATTACCGACATGTCTTTATTTCATACATCCACAACATTCATGTAATTCAAATAAACACATTCCACATTCATTTCAATCATATAAGTAACATTCTCATCATTTATCCTTTATCATCTATTGGGCATTATCATTTATTTAAACATTTTTATTTATCGGGCCTAATCGGATATGAGTCATTTCACATATTTATGACATTTATACAATTTACATAAACACAATCAATGCAAGCAAGTAAATAAACACAATTTAGTTACACGAACTTACCTCGACAAAGGTTCGTGTACAAACATCTACTAATTCGACATTTTCCTTGTTCTAACTCTAAATTTGATCTATCCAGATCTATACGAGTAAATTTAACATCAAATTCACACATGTCATATACATTTGGACTCAACTTACATCCTAGGCAAAATTACCATTTTGCCCCTAACTTTTCCATAAATTCTCATTTCGTTCCTATGCTCGGAAAATAAAATTTGTGCAATTTACTCCCTATTCTAAGCCTAACCAAAATCCCATTACAAAATTTACAGCACATGTATTCATAAAAATTCAACTTTTTTCTTCAATTTCACAACTTTATAATTTTTATCTAACAACAATCTTTCAATTTTTACCATAAATTTCTAATTTTCTAGTCCCTAAATCATGTTTTCATCAAAAATCACTTTATAAAAGTTGTTTATCTAACAACATTCTTTCATTTTCTACCATAAATTTCTAATTTTCAGCATGTACATCCATGACCCATTTTCCATACTTTGATAACTTCTCAAATTGATCCCCCAAATAGATAGATTAGACTATCCCGGCTTTAAAAATATAAAAATTACTAAAACCGGGGATTGATTACTTACCCAAGTAAGCTTGATAAGTCTTCTTCCTCTCTCCTAGGGTTTCCATGGAAATATTTGGGGAAGATGATATGAAATTGTTTTCTTTTTTTCATTTAATTAAATTGTCAATTAATAATTTTTCATCTTTCCAATTTAGTCCTTAGCCTTTTTTTATTTTTCCATGGATGAGTCATACCAAAATATCTAGATATTTTCTTTAATGGTTTAATTATCATATAAGGATCTCAAGTTTTGAATTCCATAACTATTTAATTCTTATAGCTACTAAAGTTTAACTTTTGCATTTTATACGATTTGGTCTTTCTTGTAATTAAGCACATAATTGGTAAAATTTTCTTATCAAAATTTTCACATGACATTTCTATCATATTATGGACCATGTAATAAAATAAAAATAAATTTTATTTTCGGCTCGGATTTGTGGTCCCGAACCACTGTTCTGATTTCACCGAAATTGGGCTGTTACACGGCTAAGACACATGCCCGTGTCTTAGGCCGTGTGGACAAAAATAGACCATTTTCAAGTCATTTCCTCACCCAAAACTTGGTCACTTATACAATCCAAATACACCTATTTTCATGCATCCAAATTGTACCTAAAAGGCACCTCAATCACAACAATCAAACTTGATTATACATTTACTAAGTTTAGCCATTTGTCTACTCAATACTCACTACCTATTTCCATATCAAACCATACCTCAATGACAACCTTCAAGCATATCAAAACAACATTTCATAGCATGCATTTAACCTACCATTCCATCATTCACCATTTAAGCACCAAGATGCCAAAATGTCAACAATTATAACATCACATTTACATGCCAACATAACAACCTATTCATCAATCAAAGTCCCAAATTTACAAGTCATATATATAATGACCATTTCATCAAACACAAAAACACCTATACATGCCATTATAACCATGACTCAAAATCATCAAAATCCACTGATATAGCCGATGGATAGTGTGATGGATCTCTAACTAGCTTCCAACCTGATCGAGCTTCTGATAATCTGTAAGGTAAAAGAGATAATACGTAAGCAATGAATGCTTAGTAAGCTTGTATAAACTTTAGGCATAATATTCCATTTAATAAACTTTATAGAATAAACATAAATCTATGCCAATGTTATAAGATTCATAAATCGATATGATCATCAACTCATAAATGAGTAAGTTTATTAATGTCGCATATTTATTCATCATTCATAACATGATAGGATTTCATGAGACATGATATAGAATCGTCAACCTTTTATAAGATTATTTATCTTTCTATTTACTTACTTTTCATTCTGTCCCCAATGCTTATCATAAGCCTAAACAACATTATTAACTCTGAATTCAATGTATTTATACATCACATATGTGTATTCATTCATAGCTTAAGCAAGTTGGTCACATATAATACATCCCAATTACGTACTTACTGTTTCATTCCCTTTTCTTACCTGTTTCGTATGCATAGTACAAGCATAATCATAAATATCAACATATCCACAAGTTTGGCATAAGCGCTAACACATCAACAACACATTCATATGAATTTGACATGGATAACCATTTATCATCCATCACAACATATCATGTTTTTCCATGTATCACCATTCCATTGAGTTTCATATAAATATTCTTTATTTCTTATTGAACACTTACCATTTCATTTGCATACACATAAGACATAAACATAACATTAACCATAGCCACAAGCTAGTGATTAAACACATAACTTAGCAATATCATCACATGGTAAGATATGGTACATAACATATCATCACTTATATTATACCTTTCATAAACATGAATATTCAAACTTTGATCATTGGTACATCATACCTTTCCATATTTGTCATAGCAAAGACAATCAGAACCCTTACCGAAGCTCACACAAAGTGTGCTAAATGATGGTTGTAAACGTCCTTTTTTTCATATTTAGTGGTCGAAACCATCCCTTTTCTTTAATCGATCTTTTCATAGTTGATGGTCGTCACCATCCCTTTTCATTAATCGATAGTCGAAGCTATCCCTTTTCATATTCAATGGTTATCACCATCCCTTTTCATAGTTGGTGGTCGTCACCATCCCTTTTCATAATCGATAGCCGAAGCTATCCCTTTTCATTGGTCGATGATAGCCGATACGTCATTGAATTTTTATACTGAGGTATAATTTCATATTAAAAAATGATAGCATTTAAAACATAATTTAAAATGCTATTTAAACGTACGAACTTACCTGGCTAAATTGCAGAAATGTCAAAGTATAGGGGCATTTTGGTAATTTTTCATTCTCTTCTATTTTCCACTCGATATTTATCTAAATTAGTAATTTTATTAAATCTATTAATTTAGACAGTACAATAATGTATTTTATGCAATTTAGTCATTTTTGAAAATTTTCCAAAATTACACCTAAAATTTTACTTTTATTCAATTTAGTCTCTAAGCCTAAAACATGCAAATTAACCATTTTTACCCAAAATTGAGCCTAGCCGAATACTCCTGGAATCTAATACAGCCCATTATTGCAATAATTTCACATCAAGTCCTTGTACTTTTACTAATTTAACTATTTAGTCCCTAATCAAAAAATTCATCAAAAATCACTTAATAAAATACTTTTAGATAACAACTAATGTCTCAAATTCATCATTTAACATCTAAAATCACAAGGTTCATCAATGGCAACATTCAAAATCTTTAACAATTTCAAAATCGAAAGTACGGGCTAGTTGGACCTAATTGCAATGATCTCAACAACATAAAAATTATTAAAAATGGGTAAGAATTTAATACCATGGATGAGGAATTCACCATGGCCGAACCTAACTTCATTTCCATGGACATTCAGTTGTACTTGGAGAAGAAAACCAAAAGGGTGATGATAATTTAACATTTTGTTTTCTTTTAATTAATTAATTATAAAATTTACCATTTTGTCCACTTAATATCATCCAATTTCATGCTTTTAGGTACCCAAAACCGTCCACTAAAACCCTAAATGCTTTAATTACCATTTAAGTCCCTTTTCCTTTATTCAATTAACCATTTAATCACTCAAATCAAATAGCAATCAAATTTTACACTTTTTACGATTTAGTCCTTTTTAATTATTTAACTATCGAAACGTTAAAAATTTTCAACAAAATTTTAATACCACCTTAATAACACTCCATAAATATTTACAAAAATATTTATGGTTCTATTTATAGAAATGAGGTCCCGATACCTCATATTCTAAAACCACTTGACCTTAAGGTCTTACCACTCGAACTTAATAAATCGCTTAAATAACATAAATTATCAAATCAAAAACCTTTTCAAAGTCACATTTGACTCATAAATATTAAATAATAATATTTACTAACTTACTCGTCGAATTTGGTGGCCTCAAAACTACTGTTTTTGACACCACTGAAAAATGAGCTGTTACACAAGAAATCCTTAATATTGTTGTGGGTAAGCTGATAGAAAGGAACAATACTGTTGAAACTAGGATGACAGTTATGAAGGAAGAAAATGAAGCTATGGTGATGGCTTTAAAGGAGGAAACTGATGTCACGACAATGGATCTGAGCAAAATATTGAGGAGCTCAAGGGAGAGCTTGTTATGTGTCGAGCTGCAGTGGGTATAGGGATGTTGAGTGTAATACTAAATCGAGAGATTGATGCCCCCAAACCGAAGAATTTTTAAGGGGAAAGGTTTGCAAGGGAAGTGAACAACTTCTTGCCGGAGATGGAGTTTTAAGGGGAAAGGTTTGCAAGGGAAGTGAACAACTTCTTGTCGGAGATAGAGCAATAGTTTCATGTTGTGAGCATCAAGGATGATGATGCTAAGGTAAATATTGTTGCTTGATATGTTACTGATTTTTCTCTTCTTTGGTGTAATCGTAGGTCCACAAATGAAAAATGTGGTTAGGCTACAATTGAGACTTGGGAGGAGTTCCAAGAAGAGTTCAAGGAGCAGTTTTACCCCAAATATACCAAAGAGGCTTAGGCTAAGTTGCATCAATCTTCATAACAAGGTACAATTTGGGAGTTTGTGAAAGAGTTAAATAAACTAATGCTCCAAATTATGAATCTAAGTGAGAAGAAGGCATTTTTCTTTTTCATGGATGGTCTAAAGTTTTGGGTTAAGTAGGAATGGGAATGTCGAGGGGTCTTAGAACTGTCCAAAGCTATGATCGTGGTAGAGTCCTTAATCGAGCTTGTTTCAAGGAAAGATAAGTTTGAGTCTTCCAAGCCCAAGGGTAAGGGAAATGCTAAGAAAGAAGAAGAAAAACAAGTTGAGAATTGCAATGACAATGTTGACAATAAGAAACCATAAAATGGAAAGAGGAAACCCAACTGTAAACTGAAAGGGCCATTGAAATGCTTCCTTTGTGAAGTTCTATATATGGTAAGGGACTATCTAAAGCAGTCTATGTTTTCTACCATCAAAGAGGATGATAAGTGTAACACTCCTAACTCGTATCAGTCACCGGAGTGGGTCACGAGGCATTACCAAACAAATACAATTCATAATGAACTTTCATATTTTGATTCAATAAATCATATAACCTCCAAGTTTATATTCAATCAACATTATAAGGAAACACGAATATCGAATATTAAACTCATATCCAAATATTTTCATATCATTTTCAAATCATGTATGCATACTATCAAGTTTGAACCTCGTATGTCTAACCAATCAAATAGGCACTTATTCAATCATAATCTTAACTTCAATAAGCCACACCATTATCAAAACCACATGTTTACCAAAATAAACCAATTACCAAATCATATCCATCAACCATATATAATTATATACTCAGCCAAACACATTATACTAACATACATTATTTTTTTAACCGAATTAAAAATATAAATTCCATTCAAATATATGTATCAACTTGCCACATAAATATTAAGCTATCAATATATATATCGTATGCATATTTATCAATTGTATTCGTTATTAACCGAATATGCAAACTTATCATTTATTAATTCTAAGCAAAGTTTATACAACAAGTCATATATTAAATTTAATATCAATAACTAACCACTTTAGATAATCACATTTATGATATAACAAAGTCATTTTATAACTTACCAAGATATGTAATTCATATAACATATTTATCCATTTTCAATTGCAATTGTCGAATACATCCATTTTTGTTAACACACATGTCACTCATATGTTTTATACCTTAGGTTAAATACATAACAAATATATATTATTTAATATATATAAACATCATACCAATATATTATATACTTATGCATATTTAAATGCTGAATCATGTATAACATACCTGCAAAACTTATAGTAAATTCCTTCCCTTTAAGCATACATAATGAACTTGTAAAATATCACAAACCACAAATGAGTTCATAAGCATACCTATTCATCCATATGTCATAACCAAAATCAACCAAATGCACATATCCAAAATCACCAACTATTTTCAAAGCATTACCTTATAATTCCTTCATCTAAACTAAATTACCAACACCTATCGTATCAAACATTTTAATCAAGCCATCATTCATTTGAAGATATATAATGAAAATAATTCCAAAATCACAACTAAGCATAACCATCATCAAAACAAGTCATTTAAAAACCAAGCATAACTAAGTATTAAGCCATTTTCGCATGGCTCATAGTTACATAAACTGAAATTAAACATCTCAAGCACAGTTTAGCCTATACATGCCATAATCTGAGTTTAACTTATAAAGGTACCAAAATAGTTGATAGTGTGATGTTGCTGACAGTCCCCGAACTTGTAGCTTGACTCTAAAATCTATAAAACAGAGTAAATACGAACACACAAAGTAAGCTATCATAGCTTAGTAAGTCATAAGCAAATAAGCAGTCTAATGATATAACCAATTCATTTTAAGCTAAACCAAATTACTTTAGTATTATTATGCGTAATCCCAAACTACAAATTTCACTAATGATACTCTTTCATACATAATTCCCACATTGGCTGAATGCTCATTTAACCAAACTAAAGTAATTTACCTTTCACTTCCAAGACAATATGTCATTAGATAGTCAAATATACATATTCTCATAAACACAAGCTCAGGTATCATAATCTATCATCAAGTACACATATTACCTAAATGGTTGAATATACATGGTTACATATATATACATAACACATATCATCTCGAAGACATTCACAATATACATATCAAAATCAAACAAACTTTTATAATTATACACATTCTATATTTACCTCATAAGTCAATTGTAACAATGTTAAGTACTTACTTCCCTTATCACAAGTAATAACAACCTATTCCATACCTGGTCATTTAGCTTATTCAACATGTACGTTCGCATTTTATCGTAGCCCGATGAACTATTTGGAAATGGATAGGATACTCAAATAATCACACATATCTTGTACAATGCCAACGTCCCAGACGTGGCCTTACATGTAATCACAAATCGATGCCACTATCCCAAACAGGGTCTTACTTGCACACATATATCGGAGTCACATATCGATTCCATGGTCTTACTCGCACACATAAATCGGAATCCTATGTCATGACATATGTATCCTAACTATTCCTAAGGTTCATACGGGGATTTCAGACGTCGTAACTCGATCGAAACGAATTCAGAAATATAACGGCCATACTAATTCACATTCGGCCATAGCATACATAATTCCATATATTTCATTCCAGTATGTATACTTAGCATTTAATTTAAATTTAGTACACCTATTTGCTTATAGACTGACCTCAGACGACGTAAAACGGAACGAGACAGCTAGTCGACAGCTTTCGTTTTCCCTCGATCCAAATCCGATTTCTTTGGTTCTAGATCTTGATTGAGCTTAGAATCAACCGAACCCTAGCCTTCTTTCTTTTCTTTTGTTATTTATGTTTCGGCTATGGTGGAAATAAAATATAAACACTAATGTTTTATGACATGTTTTATAATATATTAACTTTTATTATTTGTTTACTAATTTACCCTTAATGAACTTATAACAAAATCATATTTTGCAAGCCTATTGCCGTTCATATAATAAATCAATGGGTTATTTACCACTTAAAGGCTTCCACTTATAAAGCCAATAACAAATCGGCCTTTTATAAATTAAACTACAAATTTTTCAATTTACGCGATTAAGTCCCTTTATTTAATCGAACACCCAAACGAAAAAAATTAAATCACGAAAATTTCACAAATATAAATTCACACAAAGTAAACAAAGAAGATAATTTTTTAAATATTTTTTTGACCAGAATTCATGGTCCTGAAACCACCGTTCCGATTAGGGTCTAAATCGGGCTGTTACAACTCTCCCCCCTTAGGGATTTTTGTCCCTAAAAATCTTACCGGTGAATAGGTTCGGATAACGTTCTCTCATTGCATCCTCTGGCTCCCATGTTGATTTCTCAACTCCGTGTTTATGCCACAATACTTTAACTAATAGAATCTTCTTATTTTGCAACTCTTTAATCTCGTGAGTCAGAATACGAATTGGTTCTTTCTCGTACGTCATATCAGGCTTAATCTCAATTTCAGACGAACTAATCACATGTGAAGGATCAGATCGATATCTAAGAAGCATCAAAACATAGAATACATTGTGGATCTTTTCTAACTCAGGTGGCAACAACAGTCTGTAAGCAACTGGCCTAATGCGTTCTATTACCTCATATACCCAATAAACCTCAGACTTAATTTACCTTTGCGACCAAATCTGAGTATCTTCTTCCATGGTAAGACTTTCAGAAAGACTTTATCTTCGACCTGAAAATCTATATCTTTACATTTCAAGTCCGCATATGATTTCTGACGGTCTGATGCTGCTTTTAGACTTTCACGAATCACTTTCACTTTCTGTTCAATTTCTCTGATCAGGTCAACCCATGTATCTTATTTTCACTGAGCTAAGTCCTATACAATGGTGTACGATATTTACGACCGTACAAAGCCTCATAAGGTGCCATTTTGATACTCGATTGAAAGTTGTTATTGTACGCAAATTCAATCAGAGGTAGATGTCGTTCCCACGTACCTTCGAACTCGAGAATGCAACATCTCAACATATCCTCAAGTATCTGAATGATTCGCTCAGATTGACCATCTATTTGCGGATGGAAAGCAGTACTGAAATGTAATTTTGTACCTAGTGCATCTTGCAGTTTCTTCCAAAACCACGATGTAAACCTCAGATCTCTATCTGAAACAATAGAAATAGGTACCCCATATAATCTCACAATCTGCAAAACATACAATTCAGCTAGCTTATCAAGCGAGTAATCTATACGTATCAGAACAAAATGATCCAATTTAGTCAATCTATCAACAATAACCCAGATTGCATCTGTCTTGCTCGGAGTCAATGGTAAACCAGATACAAAATCCGTAGTAACTTTGTCCCATTTCCACTTAGGTATCATGATCGGCTGAACTAATCCAGAAGGTACCTGATGTTCAGCTTTTACTTGTTGACAAATTAAGCATTTTGAAACAAAGTTAAAAATGTCTCGTTTCATACCATGCCACCAATAGAGCTGCTTCAGATCATTATACATCTTCGTACTACTTGGGTGAATAGATAATCGAATGCTGTGAGCTTCATTCAAAATCATCTAAATCAACTCTGAATTCCTCGAGACACATATTTGGTTTCTGAATCTCAAACAGTCATCAGTATCAACTTGAAACTCTGAATTAGGATTTAAATCACATTGAGCTCGTTTTGCTATCACCTTATTATCAACCTTTTGGGCATCACAACTTTGTTGAACAAATAACGGTCTTGCCTTCAATTCAGCTATTATCGAACCATTATCAAACATGGCCATATGCGCATTCATTGCACACAAAGCAAACAGTGATTTTCGGCTTAAAGCATCAGCAACAACATTAGCCTTTCCCAGGTGATAGTCAATCATAAGCTCATAGTCTTTTAGCAATTCTAACCATCGGCGTTGTCTCAAATTCAGATCTTTCTGAGTCATCAAGTATTTCAGGCTTTTGTGATCAGAATAAACATGACATTTCTCACCAAATAAATAATGATGCCAAATTTTTAATGCAAACATGACAGCTGCCAATTCTAGATTGTGTGTCAGATAGTTCTTTTCATGTGGCTTTAACTGTCTCGAGGCATAAGCTATAACTCTGCCTTCCTGCATCAAAACACAACCCAAACCATTTAGAGATGCATCACTATAGATAACAAATTCTTTATACGATTCTAGCTGAACTAGCACTAGTGCTTCGGTCAAAAGGGCTTTTAACTGATCAAAGCTTTTCTAGCACTTTTCTGACCACTCAAACTTAACATCTTTCTATAATAGCTTTGTCATCATGGCTGCAATCATAGAGAAGCCTTTCATGAACCGTCTATAATAATTAGCAAGTCCAAGAAAACTTCGGACTTCAAAAACATTCTTAGGAGGTTTCCAATCAAGTATAGCTGAAATTTTACTCGGATCAACCCAAATACCTGATGCTGATACAACATGGCCCAGAAAACTGACTTAGCTTAACCAGAATTCACATTTACTAAACTTTGCATACAATTGTTTATCTCGCAGAGTCTGTAACACAAGTCTCAGATGTTCGGCAAGTTCGGTTTCATCACGAGAGTAGATCAAAATGTCATCTATGAATACAACCACAAATCGATCCAAGTATTGTCTGAAGATCTGATTCATCAAATCCATAATAATAGTAGGTTCATTAGTAAGTTCGAAAGGCATAACCAAAAACTCATAGTGTCCGTACCTCATTCGAAAAATAGTCTTTGGCACGTTGGAGTCTTTAACTCACAACTGATAGTAGCCCGATCTCAAATCTATCTTTGAAAACATTGTAGCCCCTTTCAGTTGATCAAATAGATCATCAATCCATGGCAACGGATACTTATTCTTTATAGTCACCTTATTGAGCTGTCTATAATCGATGCACATTCTCATAGTTCTATCTTTATCTTTCAAAAAAAAGGTACTGGTGCACCCCAAAGAGAGAAACTCGGTCATGTGAAACCTCTATCTGTCAACTCTTGCAGCTGAGCTTTCAATTCTTTTAATTCTGTATAGAGCTATGGATATCAAAGTCATCCCAGGCATTAACTCAATACCAAACTCTACCTCCCAAATAGGTGGCAAACCCAGAAATTCTTTAGGAAACACATCCAGATACTCGCACACAATAGGTACTGATTCAGTGTTTCTTTCGGCCACTTTACTATCAAGCACTTATGCAAAGTAAGCTTCACAGCCTTTTCTCACATATTTTTGAGCTAACATCGAAGAAATCACTGCTGGTAACCCATTCAGATCATTAGATTCAATCCAAATAATCTCATCATTCTGGCACCGTAAATCAATAGTCTTTCTTTTGCAGTTTACAACAGCATCACGCAAAGCCAACCAGACCATACCCAAAATTATGCCGAACTCATCAAATGACAAAAACATCAAATCAGCCAGAAAGCACGAACCTTGAACCATCAAAGGACAATTCTCACACACTTTGTCAACCATAACACACCGGCCCAAGGGGTTTGACACTCTAATCACAAACTCAGTAGACTCAACAGGTGAAGTCTTACTGAATACTAACGTCTCACACACATAAGAATAAGTAGAAAAAGGATCAATCAATGCAATTACATTAGTATCATAAAGAGTGAATGTACCAGTAATGACATCTGGGGATGAAGCCTCCTCTCCTGTGCAAATACCATAGGCTCTGGCAGGTGCATAAGCCTCAGATCTGACTGTTGTATCTTTAGTCCCTCTCTGACTGCCACTCGTATTACCCGCATTTCTGGGTGGTCTACCTCGAGCTGCAGTATTACTGTAACACCTCATACCCGAAACTGTCACCGAAGTCGAGCACGAGGTGTTACTAAACTTAATTTCATCAATTAAACAACTTAAACAATTTATTTTTAAAATTTCCAGACATGCTAGCTAACTGCATCATAGTCACTTAAAAATTCATATCTCGAGTTCCGAAACTCGAAATCCAATTCCGTGACTTTTCCCTAAAACTAGACTCATATATCTATTTACTAATTTTTTTCTAGAATTTTTTGGTCGGTCCAATTAGTACAGTTTATTAGTTAAAATTTACCCTGTTTCCGCATTCGACTGCTTTGACCTCTGTTCACTACGAACCACTTTTCTCTTTGTACAGAACTCAAAAGACTATGTCGTTTGTATATCTTAAAACTAGACTCAATAAGGAATATTTACATATAAAGCATAACTTCTAATTATTTTATACAATTTATGGTGACTTTCCAAAGTCAGAATAGGGGATCTAGAAATTACTCTGGCCCTGTTTCAAAAAAATTTAAACATCTCATAGAATATCATTCATATACCTGTTTTGTTCCATCCATATGAAAATGTTCCATCCATATGAAAATAGACTCATTAAGCTTCGATTGTATAACTTATTCATCATTTAAGTCCATTTTTACTATTTTTAGTGATTTTTCAAATTCACGTCATTGTTTGCAAAATAATATTCATTTTTATAGCAAATTTTACTTTACTATAAATTTTCGTGGACAAAATAGCATTTTAAACATACATGGTATCAAATATGATTTAGATTGGCCATTCCAATGGCTAATCATTCAAAACCTCTTTTCTTGCCAAAGCATAATCATATCATAAGATCATTTACACAAAGTGAGTATTTTGCCATACATGCCACATTCAAGATACACAAGCCATTTTACCAATTTAGGCCTTCGGATAGTGTGAACGAGTCTCCGACCTATCCCGATTCTCAAGCCAGTTTGTCAAAACTACAATGAAGGAAAAGGAAGGAGTAAGCATAAATGCTTAGTAAGTTCACATGCAAATAGTAAGTAACATAATCATGCAATTCCACATAAAAAACATCATTTGCATAAACATCACCAAGACATTCATGTTACATTTGCATTTAATATCATGCTACGATTTCATCATACCAAGTTCTCAACCCGAAGATTTAAGCACATACCTATCAAATTTTCTCATTTACCACACTTACCAACATGTCACCTTCGTTTTAGGCATTCTCCTTATTCTCTTAAGATTCACCTGTTGAACACATCGGAATATAATTCAAATGCACGGAAAGTTTGTACATAAGTGCCACATATGTAGCCAAGCTACCATGTAACCCGGCCATAAGCGAAATTGGACTCAACTCAACGAGATCGGGCATTCGCATCCATAAGTGAACTCGAACTCAACTCAATGATCTCGGATTCCTAGTTACATCTCACGAACTCGGACTCAACTCAACGAGTTCGGACATTTGCATCCATAAGTGAACTCGGACTCAACTCAACGAGTTCGGATGCCCAACCATCCTAGTGACATGTCACTTGTATTCTAATCTATTCCCAAGGTTCAAACGGGCTTTTTCCTCGATTACACATCTTTGTCGTCTTCCACGGAACATCGAAACCGATACTCGGTAGCAATTCATAATTTACATATTATTCAATAATAACCATAAAGCATAATATTTCATGATATTAATCATCATATCACATAAATAACATTAAATTACTTAAAATGACAATTATGTTACTACATTTACACATGAACTTACCTCGATACAAAATATTAGCAATCAAGCCTATTCCTCGTAAACTTTGTTTTTCCCTCGATCACGACTTGAATCTCGTTTCTCTTGATCTATAATGCCAAATTAATCTTATTTAATACATACATTCATCAAAACAGCCCTTAGTACGAACTTTGGAAAAATTACCATTTTGCCCCTAAACTTTCACATATTTACACTTTTGCCCCTAGGCTTGGGAATTAAACTTCATCCCACTTTCTTATGTTTTATGACATGCTGATCATTTTTCCCATCTATGGCAACATCAAATTCTCATTTTAACATGTACTTATAACTATTAGGTATTTTTACCGATTAAGCCCTTTTTCTCGTTTTCACTTAAAACCGAGTAGCACAAGTTGTCTAGCATAATTTAAAACCTCATATTCTATCATAAAACACCAAAATACAAAAATTTCATCTATGGGTATTTTTCCAAATATGAACCCTAGGTTGAATTATTGCTAGCATAAGTTAAATCAAGTTATCGGGACTCCAAAAACGTAAAGAACATTAAAAACGGGGCTTGGAATCACTTACTGTGGAGCTTGGAAGCTTGAAACAAACCCTAGTTATGGAGAACCCTTTAATTTTCATCCTAATGAAGAAGATGGACATATTTTGCCATCTTTTTCCTTTTTTTAATCTTTTAATTATCAAATGACCAAAATACCCTAAATACCTTTCTTTGAAAATTTTCATGTACAAGCCCATTTTTGGGCAAAATTTTAGAAATTGGTCAAATTGCTATTTAATACCTCCTCATTAATATTCCAAAGTAATTTCATACTAAAAACTTCTAGAATGCAAATTTTGCAAATTATTCGATTTAGTCCCTAATTTCAACTTAAGCACTTTATGCATAGAATTTCGTCACGAAATTTTCACACAATCATGCAATCATATCATAAACCTCAAAATAATTATAAAATAATTATTTCTATCTCGAATTTGTGGTCACGAAACCACTATTTCGATTAGGCCCTAATTCGGGATATTACAACTCTCCCCCCTTTAAGGATTTTCGTCCTCGAAAATCTTACCGGTAAACAGGTGTGGGTATTGATTTCTCATAGTTTCCTCAGGTTCCCATGTAGTCTCTTCTACCCCGTGCTTTTGCCACAATACTTTCATGAGAGCGACACTTTTATTTCTTAGTTGCTTGACCTCTCGAGCTAAAATCTTAATCGGTTCTTCTTCGTAAGTCATATCCAGTCGTAGCTTGATTTCTGTCGGTGAAATTATATGTGAAGGGTCTGAACGATACTGATGTAGCATAGATACGTGGAACACATCATGCATCTTTTGTAATTCAGATGGCAATGCTAACCGATAAGCTACTGGTCCAACTCTTTCAATTATTTCATACGGCCCAATAAAACGCGGACTCAACTTGCCCTTCTGTCCAAATCTAAGAACTTTCTTCCATGAAGACACTTTTAAAAATACCTTATCACCAACTTGAAACTCGATTTCCTTTTGTTTCAAATCCGCATAAGATTTCTGTCTATCCGAAGCAACTTTCAAACAATCTCGAATCACTTTCACTTTTTCTTCGATTTCTTTTATTAGATCAACTCCATAAATCTAATTTTCCTTGAGTTCAGCCCAATACAATGGTGTCCGACATTTACGACCATACAATGCTTCATAAGATGCCATCTTCAAACTCGTCTGATAACTATTATTATAAGCAAATTCTACCAACGGTAAGTATCTTTCCCAACTACCTTGAAATTCCAATACACAACATCTGAGCATGTCTTCAAGAATCTGAATCACTCTCTCTGACTATCCATCAGTTTGTGGATGAAAAGCAATGCTGAAATTTAACTTTGTACGTAATGCCTCTTGCAATTTTTGCCAAAACTGTGAAGTAAATCTTGGATCTCTATCCGAAATAATCGACAAAGGTATCCCATGAAGTCTAACAATCTCACTGATATACAATTCGGCCAACTTATTAAGAGAATAATCCGTACGTACAGGAATAAAATGAGCTGATTTAGTCAGTCTGTCAACTATTACCCAGATGGCATCTTTTTTCCCCGGAGTTAACGGCAACCCTGATACCAAATCCATAGTAATCCGATCCCATTTCCATTCAGGAACCATGATATGCTGGAGTAGTCCCGAAGGTACTTGGTGTTCAGCTTTCACTTGTTGACAAATTAAGCACTTTGATACAAACTCGGAGATATCTCTTTTCATTCCATTCCACCAGTACATTTTCTTCAAGTCATTATATATTTTTGTACTGCCCGGGTGAACCACCAAACAACCATTATGTGCTTCATGAAAAATCTTTTGAATCAACTCATCATTTTTTGGTACACAAATCCAATCTTTAAACATCAAGCAACCATCAGAACCGATTTTGAAATCTGACCCCCGTATCAGTTTCACACTGCTTTCTCTTGGCTTGCAAATCTTCATCGCTTTTCTGAGCTTCACAAATCTCTTGTAAAAGCATCGATCTTGCTCTTAACTCTACTAAAATCGAACCATCATCTGATACCTTTAACTGAGTGTTCATAGCTCTCAAAGCAAATAGCAACTTTCTGCTCAAAGCATTGGCAACCACATTCGCTTTTCCCGGATGGTAGTCAATAACAAGCTCGTAATCTTTCAATAACTCCAACCATCTTTGCTGTCTCAAATTCAAGTCTTTTTGTGACATCAAGTACTTAAGACTTTTGTGGTCGGTATATACTCGGCATTTTTCACCATTCAGATAATGTCGCCAAATCTTCAAAGCAAATACTATAGCAGCCAATTCCAAATCATGAGTCGGATAATTTCTTTCGTGAGATTTTAACTGCCTCGAAGCATAAGCCACCACTTTTCCTTCTTGCATAAGTACACATTCTAAGCCATTTCTAGAACATCACTATACACCACAAATTCTTTACCTGATTTGGGTTGTACTAACACTGGTGCTTTAGTTAATAACTTTTTCAATTCTTCAAAACTCTGTTGAAATTCTTCCGTCCACTCAAATTTAACATCCTTTTGAAGTAGTCTAGTCATAGAAGCAGCAATTATAGAAAACCCATTTACAAACCGCCGATAATACCCAGCTAGCCCCAAGAAACTTCTAACCTTAGTTGCATTTTTCGGTGATTTCTAATCAACAATGGTAGAAATTTTACTAGGATCAACCCGTATACCATCACCTGAAACAATGTGACCCAAAAATCCAACTTCCCGAGGCCAAAATTCACTTTTACTAAACTTGGCATATAACTGCTTATCTCTCAAAGTTTGCAAAACTATTCTCAAATGCTCAACATGCTCTGTCTCATCATTTGAATAAATTAAGATGTCATCTATAAATACCACGAAAAATTTGTCCAAGTATAGCCGAAATATGCGATTCATCAAATCTATAAACACAGCAGGAGCATTTGTTAATCTGAATGGCATGACCAAAAATTCATAATGACCGTACCTTGTTCTAAAAGAAATTTTAGGCACATCCGACTCTTTTTGTAATATCCTGATTTTGGGCCTAGTCGGAATAGTGGTTTTGTGACCACAAAATCCGTGATAGAAATAATTATTTTATAATTATTTTGATGTTTATGATATGGTTGCATGATTGTGTGAAAATTTCGTGATGAAATCCTATGCCTAAAGTGCTTAAATTGAAATTAGGGACTAAATCGAATAATTTGCAAAACTTGCATTCTAGAAGTTTCTAGTATGAAATTGTTTGAAATATTAATTAGAAGGTCTTAAATAGTAATTTTACCAATTTCTAAGTTAATGGACAAAAATTGGACATGGATGGAATTTTTGGAAAGTTTAGTAGTAAGGGCATTTTGGTCATTTAGGGGTAAAATGAATTAAAATACAAAATTAAAAGCCAATTTTGCTCATCTTCAACCCCATGGCCGAATATAGCAAGGAGAAACCATGGCTAGGGTTTTTCAAGCTTCCAAGCTCGATTGCAAGTCCATTCTAGCCCCATTTTTCAAGTTCTTTACGTTTTTGGAGTCCCTGTAGCTCGATTTAGCTTATGCTAGCAATAATTTAACCTAGGGTTTATATTTGGAAAAATAACCATAGGTGAAATTTGTGTATTTTGGTGTTTTATGATAGAATATGAGGTTTTAAATTATGTTAGACAGCTTGTGCTACTCAGTTTTAAGTGAAAACGAGCAAAAGGGCTTAATCGGTAAAAATACCTAATAGTCATAAGTACATGTTAGAGTGAGAATTTGATGTTGCCATAGAAGGGAAAAATGATCATAATGTCATAAAACATAAGAAAATAGGCTCAATTTTAATTTACGAGCTTTGGGGCAAAAGTGTAAAATGCAAAAGTTTAGGGGCAAAATTGTAATTTTTCCAAAATATGATTTTGGGTCAATTTGAATAATGTGAGTCCTAATTATACTATATTTTAAATGATAGAGCAAGGAAAATTTAAATTCGGGTTAAAATGGGGAAAATACCAAGTTGTGGACGAAATGGTAAAAGTAGCCATTATCGCATACTAGGTAAGCTCATATGTAAATGTTGGTAACATAGTTATTATTTTAAATGTTTTTATGTTATTGAAATGATATGATAATTATTATGAAATATTATACTCGTGATAATTGTTTGATAATATGTCAAATTATGTGATATACTTGGAAAATGTGAAATACTACCGAGTATTGGTATCGGTATTCCGTAGAAGATGGTTGAGACACATGATTGGGAAAAAGGTCCCGTTGAACCTTAGGAATGGACTAGGATACAAGTGACATGTCACTGGGATATTTGGGCATCCGAACTCATTGAGTTGAGTCCGAGTTCACTTATGGATGCGAATGTCCGAACTCATTGAGTTGAGTCCGAGTTCGTGAGATGTAACTAGGCATCCGAGCTCGTTGAGTTGAGTCTGAGTTCACTTATGGAAGCAAACGCCTGAGCTCGTTGAGTTGAGTTCGAGTTCGCTTATGGGCGGGTTACATAGTAGCTTGGCTACATATGTGGCACTTATGTGCAAACTTTCCATGTATCCGAATTATATTCCGATGTGTTCAACGGGTAAAATTCTACTCAAATGGAGGAATACTCAAGATGAAAGGGATGTATTGGTAAGTGTTGTGAAATGGATACTTTGAACAGGTATGTACTTAACCCTCGGGTTGAAAAATCGATATAACAACAATATGGTAAGATGATAAATGAAAACATGATATGAATGTCTTGGTGATGATTATGCAAATGATGTTTTATGTTTGCTTATATGGTTATGTTACTTGCTATTTGCATGTGAACTTACTAAGCATTAATGTTTACTCCCTCCTTTTCATTCCTTGTAGTGTTGACAAGCCAGCTCGGAAATCGGGAACGGTCGGAGGCACGCTCACACTATCCGTATACCATCTTGGCATAATGGCTTGTATATTTTGAGTATGGCATGTATAGCAATATAATCATTTTGTATATATGGTCTTATGATATGGTTATTGAGTAGTATAAAAATGCTTGGTAATGATTAGCCATTGTAATGACTAATTATGATCATATTTGGTGTTATGTATGTCAAATTGCTAGTTAATCCATGGAAACCATGAAATAGGTAAAATTTACCATAAAATAGATTCAGACAGGAGTAGTGATGTGAATTTGAAAAATCATTAAAAATAGTAGAGATATAATTAGATGATGAATAAAATATGGAAATGAAGAATTATGAGTCTATTTTCATATGGATGGAACGAAACAGGTATATGAGTTATATTTTATGAGATGTTTAAATTTTTGTGAAATAGGGCCAGAGCAATTTCTGGATCCCCTGTTCTGACTTTGGAAATTCACCATAAATTGTATAAAAATAATTAGAAGTCATAATTTATATTTAAAGATTTCTTATTGAGTCTAGTTTTAATAAAAACAAACTTCATAGTCATTGATATTCTGTTCAGAGAGATATCTGATTCGTAATACACAGAGGTCAGAGCAGTCGAACCCTAAAACAGGGGAGAATTTAACTAATAAACTGTACTAATTGGCCTAGCCAAAAATTCTAGAAACAAATTAGTAAATAGATATATTAGTCTAGTTTCAGGAAAAATTTACGGAATTGGATTTTGAGTTTCAGAACTCGAGATATGAATTTTTAAGCAACTGTGACGCAGTTAGCCAGCTTGTCTAGAATTTCTAAAATTAAATTGTTTGAGCTGTTTAAGCAATAAATTAAGTCTGTTAACACCTCGTGTTTGACTCTGGCAATGGTCTCGGGTATGGGGCATTACATTTGGTTGTATCAGAGTAGGTTTAGTCTGTTCTCGGACTAACCTAGCATGTGTAAACGTTTAGCTATACATGCCACTGATCTGTGATAGTGTGATGTCTTCCGACGCGCATGAGTACCGTCTTATTTAGACAGGGTACTCTCTAACTGAGCTGCGCCGACCATGTTCAATGGTATGTGAAGGTATTTGGGTAAAATTATGATTATGATATGTATCGGTTCAGAAAAGTATGAATAAAGGTTTATGATACATATGTGATAAATATTCATATTTGCTTAATGCTCATATGATGTAGTGTATATGGCTTACTTGATAAGATGAACGGAATAAATAGAAAGTAGTAGAGTTATGAATAAAAGTCATAATATTATGATACGAATGAAAATGTCCTTGTTTTGATTTGGACGTCGAATGTTGATGAATGCTAATGATATATAATTTTTATGAGATAAAGGATTATAATGAAATAAACTTATCTATGTTAAATTGTTGGACTGAATTATATGATTGTAATGATATGTACATGATGATGCATGAAATGAAAGTTATGATTGTGGTGCAAATATCTATGTTTGTTTGGCCTTATATGATGTCATGAGCATGACTTAATTTAATTAAATGAATGGATAAGTAAAGCTATCTAGAAAACATAGAATGTATGCATAAGTATATTGTCTAAATGGGACAATAGGAAAATTGGTGTAAGTCAACATGAATGAATGACATGATTTTGATGATGTTGTTATGATGATGGAAGTTGTGTCATATGTGTATGTATAAGAAAGTCAAGTTAGAGGTCCTACAACCCCTCCCCCTTACCGAAATGGTACTTATAATGGAATTTCATGAGATTTGTATGGAATAAGTTTCCGGTTGAGAACCTAAAGAGTTCAGTGATAGAATAATTATAAGTATGATCAGAGATTGAAAATGAGCTGATAAGTAAAGTCAGAGCCAGTAAAGTATCAGATTGACGTAAAGATTATTGGAATTATGTATTGTTCCAGTTAGAAAAGGAATTCTCCTTGGTAAACCGAATTACTCAGGTGCAAGGTCGAGAAAAGTGTAAATCGAAATTTATTCAGAACTGGCCTTCTTTAGTGAATGGTTTAATATGAAATTTGTGACGGCAGAACTAGTTGGGGAAATGATATTTGAAATGTGAACTATCTAAGTGTGATAGTTATGACTGGACAGATTTAGCAGTCTCTTTTGAGATGTTCTATGTGTTTACCCGTTCTCAGAAATATTTTTATGGCTATTGATCTTCTGAAGAAATTCTTGTTATATGGGAATGTCTTTTAATCCTGGTGTTAGATGAAAGCATTGGTAGTCTGACTGGTTTATAATTTATATTGCTCTATTTCATCAGGTATTCTATTTCATTTCGTCTGATAAGAATTGATGAGAGAATACATATGATATTATGATTCTGTTTCTTCTACTTGATGCTTCATCTGATATATATGTATGGGAAGATATATTGTTCTTGTTATATTTGATTCCAAAGGGGATTAAATGACGTTTTCTTTTGGACTTTCTTTTTTGAAGAATTATCGGGTATTCCGTATTTTCTCTATGAGTTTGGTTTTCGATTCTCCAAAGCATAGTATCGTATCTTGGGTTTCTTTATTCTGATTTCTTTATTCCGGTTTCTCTATTTTGGATTTCTTTATTCGGTTTTCTTGTTATCTTTGTTCCATAATTTGTCAATTATGACTCGTGTTCAAGTGCGTTCTTCACTCGTGATAATCATGTCAAATATGACTATACTTCTAATTTGATCTTGGTAATGTGGTGATTTTAGTATTGGGATTTTTTCTAATTTCGTGTAAGGATTTGACATCGAGTAAAGGCATAAGTGATAAAAGCGCGAGTTTCAATCGGTATGGTGAATTATCTATTTGAAAGATTTCATGTGACAATTATTTCAGGATTATTTTTCCCAAGTCGATAATAGAATTTCATTTTGTACGGATAAAAGAGTAAATAGTCTGAACGAGAAGTGTATATTTATTAGAAAAAGTTTGATATTAGTTAAAGTCACTACGAATGATAAGGTTTTCATTTTGTGAAAGCTGAAAAGTTTATTACATGTTAACAAAGTTCGGATAGATGAGAATATTGGTAACAAGCGCGTCCGAAACTAGACTAGTCTACATTAAGTAAAGACTTCTTGACTTTCAGTAATGTACTGTTGTATGAATTGTGATGTGTTTCAAGACGGTGAGGTAATGTGATAGTTTAGAGCATTCGATGTTACATAAAATCGGAGTTGTTAAAGGGGTTAAAGCCGACCATTGGGATCTATCAAAATTATCCTTGTCAGTGTTGATATTGGGATGGAAATGAGAAGGATTATTCTTGAGGCCATATCAGAATTATTTCCATGGCAGAAAGAGGAAAATGTGATGTATCCTATTGTTAAATGTTTGGCGAGATCTATAAATCATATCTGTATTGAATGAATTCCTACTCATCAGATTCATGGAAATTCAGGTCTCTTTGATTGTTGGATTTCTTAGAATTTCGGTCTCCATTAATCAAGTTAAGATCCGGGTTTTATGTCATGATATCATGGGAAACTGAGAAAGGTTGAAAATTTAAGAATAGTTGAGAATTGAGATGTAAGCTTTCAGATCATATGAGAAATTAAAGAGATGTATTGGAGGTACAGTCTAAGTGAAAGTTCTTCGGCACCGAATATGAGATTAAAAGTGAAGACCACTTTTCTGGTAAGATTTTCGAGGACGAAAATCCCTAAAGGGGGGAGAGTTGTAATATCCTGATTTTGGGCCTAGTCGGAATAGTGGTTTTGTGACCACAAAATTCGTGATAGAAATAATTATTTTATAATTATTTTGATGTTTATGATATGATTGCATGATTGTGTGAAAATTTCGTGATGAAATCCTATGCCTAAAGTGCTTAAATTGAAATTAGGGACTAAATCGAATAATTTGCAAAACTTGCATTCTAGAAGTTTCTAGTATGAAATTGTTTTGAAATATTAATTAGGAGGTCTTAAATAGCAATTTTACCAATTTCTAAGTTTATGGACAAAAATTGGACATGGATGGAATTTTTGGAAAGTTTAGTAGTAAGGGCATTTTGGTCATTTAGGGTAAAAAATGAATTAAAATACAAAATTAAAAGCCAATTTTGCTCATCTTCAACCCCATGGCCGAATATAGCAAGGAGAAACCATGGCTAGGGTTTTTCAAGCTTCCAAGCTCGATTGTAAGTCCATTCTAGCCCCGTTTTTCAAGTTCTTTACGTTTTTGGAGTCCCGGTAGCTCGATTTAGCTTATGCTAGCAATAATTTAACCTAGGGTTTATATTTGGAAAAATACCCATAGGTTGAATTTGTGTATTTTGGTGTTTTATGATAGAATATGAGGTTTTAAATTATGTTAGACAGCTTGTGCTACTCGATTTTAAGTGAAAACGAGCAAAAGGGCTTAATCGGTAAAAATACCTAATAGTCATAAGTACATGTTAGAGTGAGAATTTGATGTTGCCATAGAAGGGAAAAATGATCATAATGTCATAAAACATAAGAAAATAGGCTGAATTTTAATTTACGAGCTTTGAGACAAAAGTGTAAATATGCAAAAGTTTAGGGGCAAAATTGTAATTTTTCCAAAATATGATTTTGGGTCAATTTGAATAATGTGAGTCCTAATTAGACTATATTTTAAATGATAGAGCAAGGAAAACTGAAATTCGGGTTAAAATGGGGAAAATACCAAGTTGTGGACGAAATGGTAAAAGTAGCCATTATCGCATACTAGGTAAGCTCATATGTAAATGTTGGTAATATAGTTATTATTTTAAATGTTTTTATCTTATTTAAATGATATGATAATTATTATGAAATATTATACTCGTGATAATTGTTTGATAATAAGTCAAATTATGTGATATACTTGGAAAATGTGAAATACTACCGAGTATCGGTATCGGTATTCCGTAGAAGATGGTTGAGACACATGATTGGGAAAAAGGTCCCGTTGAACCTTAGGAATGGACTAGGATACAAGTGACATGTCACTGGGATATTTGGGCATCCGAACTCGTTGAGTTGAGTCCGAGTTCACTTATGGATGCGAATGTCCGAACTCGTTGAGTTGAGTCCAAGTTTGTGAGATGTAACTAGGCATCCGAGCTCGTTGAGTTGAGTCTGAGTTCACTTATGGATGCGAACGCCCGAGCTCGTTGAGTTGAGTCCGAGTTCGCTTATGGGCGGGTTACATAGTAGCTTGGCTACATATGTGGCACTTATGTGCAAACTTTCCATGTATCCGAATTATATTCCGATGTGTTCAACGGGTAAAGTTCTACTCAAATGGAGGAATACTCAAGATGAAAGGGATGTATTGGTAAGTGTTGTGAAATGGATACTTTGAACAGGTATGTACTTAACCCTCGGGTTGAAAAATCGATATAACAACAATATGGTAAGATGATAGATGAAAACATGATATGAATGTCTTGGTGATGATTATGCAAATGATGTTTTATGTTTGCTTATATGGTTATGTTACTTGCTATTTGCATGTGAACTTACTAAGCATTAATGCTTACTCCCTCCTTTTCATTGTAACACCCCTTACCCGTTACCGTCGCCGGAACAGGGTACGAGGTATTATTAGAACATAATACATACCATTAAATAAAACCGAGATAGAAATATGTCATCCAATTTGATAGTGCATCGTTATAACATATGTTTTGAACAATATTAATCAACTTCTATGGCTTGTACAAAGTAGTTGGTTGAGTACTGTAACCAATATTTTAAACCTAGGCAATTATGACACGTAACAAAATAATTAAGCCTACTATACATGCCATAATTCAAAATGTTTAGTTCGAATACCCTAAAGTATTGATAGTGCGGGCAGATCTTCACGATCCTTAACTCCTGAGCAAGTTGGAGGATACTACAAGACAAAAGAGAGAAAACAAAGTAAGCTTATAGCTTAGTAAGTAAGTATGTAAATAATAATTAAAGAATTTAATATGTTTACACAACAACTCAAGTATATCTACTTTAATTTCAATATCCACTCCACTTTGATTAAGCTGTCTTTCCTGCGTTATGTTCACTAAATAAATCATAACTCGAGTTACAAAACTCTAAATTCAAATCCGTAAAATTTCCCTGAATCTAGACTCATAAATATTCTTGCTAATTTTTTTCTAAAATTTTTGGTTCAGCCGATTAGTACAGTTTATTAGTTAAAGTTTCCCCTGTTACACAGCTCGACTAGTCTGACCTCTGTTCACTACGAATTGAATTTCTCTCAGTACACAATTCAAATAACCCTGAAATTTGTTTCATTTAAAACTAGACTCAATAAGGAATTTAGGTATGTAAACTATATTTATTAATTTGCTTTGTGCAATTTTTAATGATTTTTTAAAGTTGAAACAGGGGATCACATATTCATCCTGAGCAAGTCACACACAATTGTAAATATCTCAAAATATAAAATTCCTTTGCTTGTTATGTTTCTTTTATATGAAAGTAGACCCATTAAAATTTAATTGCACATCTCATTCAACCTCTAATTATGCTCCTCCTATTTTTGGTGATTTTTCAAAATCACGTCACTGCTACCGTCCAAAACAGTTTTAGTGTTAATTTCACTCTTTCACACATTCTTTATGCTAACCTCATTTTATCTTACATATATAGATATACCACAAATCATTTTCACCACAATTCATTCATCACAAGTATAGGTCCATAACCACAACGTCACCACAAAACCATCCCGTTGAACAATTCGGATCAATCCTCGATATTTAATGGTTTTAGCACACAGCCCCACCATCATACTTCATTTAGTTCGGCTCTCTTGTACACATGGTGAACACTTAATACCACTCATGCGACCTAGCCGATTTGTCTCGTAGCTCTCTTGTCTACATGGTGTCCTTCACTTGGAATCACGCATGCGACCTAGCTACATTTATCTCTTACGTAGCTCTCTTGTCTGCATGGGATACATCCCGTATCACACATGTGACCTAGCTACATTTATCTCTTACGTAGCTCTCTTGTCTACATGATGTGCACTCAGCATCATACATGTGACCTAGCTACGCTCCCTCTATTTTATTCGATCTCTCCGAATGTTCAACCGGGATCTCTCTCTATTATTTATTTCCATTCTTCCAATAGTCGATTTATATTTTAACATCAGCTAGTATATTTATATAATAGGCTGAAATATAAGAATGTAAATGAAAATAATGTAATGTTTACATACAAACTTACCTCGGTGCAAAATGTGGAAATTTTGCGATTTAGTCCAAAACTTTTTCCTTCCCTCGTTCGAGGTCAATTCCATGCATTTCTTGATCTATAACAACACATTTAGCTCATTTAGCACTCATACTATTTATTTCAATCCAAAGATCACATTATGGAAAAATTACATTTTTGCCCCTAACTTTACAAAATTACAATTTTGCCCCTAGGCTCGGAAATTTAATTTCAGCCCTTATTCTTATGTTTTATGACATGCTGAACATTTTTATCTTCTACGACCACATCAAATTCTCACTCTAACACATAGTTGTGAACAATAGGTATTTTTACCGATTATGCTTGCTTTTACTCGTTTTCACTTAAAACCGAGTAGCACAAGTTGTCCGACATAATTTAAAACCTCATATTCTATCATAAAACATCAAAATACACAAATTTCACCTATGGGTATTTTTCCAAATATGAACCCTAGGTTGAATTATTGTTAGCATAAGCTTAATCTCTGGGGAAATCCAAAAACGTAAAGAACATTAAAAGCGGGGCTTGAAATCACTTACTATGGAGCTTGAAAGTTGAAGAAACCCTAGCTATGGAGAGAGGGAGAATTCGGCAGCAACTAAGGAGGATGATGACCAATTTTGTGTTATTTTTCCCATTTTATTTCATTTAATATCCAAATGACCAAAATGCCCCTCCTTACTAAACTTTCAAAAATTCCTTCCATATCCTAATTTTGTCCATGAACTTAAAATTGGTCAAATTGCTATTTAAGACCTCCTAATTAATATTTTAAAGCAATTTCATACTAAAAACTTCTAAAATGTAAATTTTGCAACTTATTCGATTTAATCCCTATTTTCAATTTAAGCACTTTAGGCATAGAATTTCATCACGAAATTTTCACACAATCATGCAATCATATCATAAACCCCAAAATAATTATAAAACAATTATTTTTATCTCGGATTTGTGGTCACAAAACCACTATTCCGATTAGGCCCTAATTCGGGTTGTCACATTCATTCCTTGTAGTGTTGACAAGCCAGCTCGGAAATCGGGAACGGTCGGAGGCACGCTCACACTATCCGTATACCATCTTGGCATAATGGCTTGTATATTTTGAGTATGGCATGTATAGCATTATAATCATTTTGTATATAAGGTCTTATGATATGGTTATTGAGTAGTATAAAAATGCTTGGTAATGATTAGCCATTGGAATGACTAATTATGATCATATTTGGTGTTATGTATGTCAAATTGCTAGTTAATCCATGGAAACCATGAAATAGGTAAAATTTACCATAAAATAGATTCAGACAAGCGATAGTGACATGAATTTGAAAAATCATTAAAAATAGTAGAGATATAATTAGATGATGAATAAAATATGGAATTGAAGAATTATGAGTCTATTTTCATATGGAAGAAACGAAACAGGTATATGAGTTATATTTTATGAGATGTTTAAATTTTTGTGAAACAGGGCCAGAGCAATTTCTGGATCCCCTGTTCTGACTTTGGAAATTCACCATAAATTGTATAAAAATAATTAGAATTCATAATTATATTTACAGATTTATTATTGAGTCTAGTTTTAAGAGAAACAAACTTCATAGTCATTGAAATTCTGTGCAGAGAGATATTTGATTCATAATACACAGAGGTCAGAGTAGTCGAACCCTGAAACAAGGGAGAATTTAACTAATAAACTGTACTAATTGGCCTAGCCAAAAATTCTAGAAACAAATTATAAATAGATATATGAGTCTAGTTTCAGGGAAAATTTACGGAATTGGATTTTGAGTTTTAGAACTCGAGATATGAATTTTTAAGCAATCATGACGCAGATTAGCCAGCTTATGTCCGAATTTCTAAAATTAAATTGTTTGAGCTGTTTAAGCAATAAATTAAGTCTGTTAACACCTCGTGTTCGACTCTGGCAACGGTCTCGAGTACAGGGCATTACACGTTTACTCGCAGCTGGTAGTACCCAGATCTCAAGTCAATCTTTGAAAACCATGTCGCTCGTTTCAGATGATCAAACAAATCATCAATTCTCGACAACGGATACTTGTTCTTGATTGTCACCTTGTTTAGTTGTCGATAGTCAACACACAATCTCATAGAACCATCCTTCTTTTTCACAAATAATACGAGAGCACCCCAAGGTGAAAAACTCGGTCTCACAAAGCCTTTGTCATTCAATTCTTGCAATTGCGACTTTAATTCCTTCAACTCTGCTGGTGCCATTCTATACAGAGCAATCGAGATCGGAGCTGTTCCCAGTATCAAATCAATACCAAATTCAACTTCTTTTCAATTTCTTTTGTATTAATTACATATGCCAAATAAGCTTCATAACCCTTCCTCAAATATCTCTGAGCTGACATCGAAGAAATTACACTAGATAATGCCTCTGATTTGCCTGGTTCAACCCGCAGAATTTTACCACTTTCACACTTTAGTTCTATAACGTTTTCTTTGCAATTTACTATAGCATCATGCAATGTCAACCAATCCATACCCAAAATAACATCAAATTCATCAAACGGCAACAAAATCAAGTCGGCCGGAAAGTAATGACCCCGAATCATTAAAAGGGCATTTCTTGCATACTTTATTAACTATCACACATTTGCCTAATGGATTCGACACTCTAATCATAAATTATGTGTTCTCAACATGTATATTCATACTAGACACCAAGTTCATGCACACATATGAATGAGTAGAACCGGGATCAATCAAAGCATTAACATTAACATCATAAAAAGAAAATATACCAGTAATTACGTCGGGTGATGAAGCATCTTCACGTGCCTTTATGGCATAAGTTCTAGATGGAGCTCTTATTTCAGGTTTAACTATTGACTCTTTGACTACATTCTTGCTGCTTGCTTCATTTCCAGCTTTTCTCAAATATCTTCCCCTCGAGTCTGCACCACTAGCTTTTACACTCTGAAATTTTTCTTTCTCAACTCTCTCTGGGCAGTCTCTAATAAAATGATCCGGAGAACCACACTGAAAGCATTCATTTTCTCTACATGGGCCAAAATGATTCCTACAACACCGCTAGCACTCGGGCTTAACAAATCTCGTATTTGCCACACTAGTCGCAGAAGTAGTTTGAGATTTAAGACCCACATTTTGCTTCTTAGAATTTCCATATGATTGTCCGGCCGAAACCTGAGAACGAGGATTCATATTTCTAGATTTTCTAGATTGCTGTGAGAATGAACTGCTCGTCGATCTTTTCTTCCAACTTCTAGTCTCAGCCTCTACTTTTTTCTTCTCTTTAAGTAGTTCTTCAGCCTTGCAAGCTCGATCAACAAGTACTACCATTTCTTTTAATTCAAGAATCCCAACAAATACTTTGATGTCTTCATTAAATCCGTCTTCAAATCGTCTGCACATTTTAGCCTCTGTAGGAACATATTCTCTAGCATACTTACTCAACCTGACGAATTCCTTTTCGTATTCAGTAACTGTCATGTTGCCCTACTTCAACTCAAGAAACTCTTACGCTTCTAATCAACAAATCTTTCACTGATGTATTTCTTCCAAAATTCTTCTTAAAAGAACTCCCAAGTCACTTTCTCTTTCGGCACCACTGAAATCAATGTCTTCCACCAATGATAGGCTGAATCCCTCAACAATGATATAGCACATTTCAAGCATTCCTCAGGTGTACAAGACAATTCATCAAATACCCGAATAGAATTCTCAAGCCAAAACTCAGCTTTCTCAGCATCATCATCAACATTTGCCTTGAATTCTTCGGCCCCTTGCTTACGGATTCTGTCAACTGGAGTTCTGTGAAATTTCATCAGATCCACACCTTGAGGCATCGGGGGTACAGGTTGAGGAATCAGGGGAGGTGGGGGAGGTTGTACATTCAATTTCGTACGAACGAACTCAGTATACCAGGCATTCATCATTTGGAGAAAGGCTTCTCGAGCCCCTTCTCCTCCTCCTTGACCAACAGTAGGAAGTGGATTTTCAGTCGGCACTGCCCCTTCAGCCGGAGCTAGTGCATTACTCTCTACATCATCAGCCACAGCTAGATCGGGATCCATTTACTATAAAAAAATCATTTAAAAGGTCAGAAGTCATCACACTATCACAATACATATATATTTGGCATGGCATGTATAGCAAAACGCGCACATACAACACGTTAGTCCGAGAACCAACTAAACCTACCCTGATACCACCAAATGTAATGCCCCGCACCCAAGACCGTCACCGGAGTCGAGCACGAGGTGTTACTAAACTTAATTTCATCAATTAAACAGCTTAAACAATTTATTTTTAAAATTTCCAGACAAGCTGGCTAACTGCATCATAGTCACTTAAAAATTCATATCTCGAGTTTCGAAACTCAAAATCCAATTCCGTAAATTTTTCCTGAAACTAGACTCATATATATATTTAATAATTTTTTTCTAGAATTTTTTGGTTGGGCCAATTAGTACAGTTTATTAGTTAAATTTTACCCTGTTTCTGCATTCGACTACTTTGACCTCTGTTCACTACGAACCACTTTTCTCTTTGTACAGAACTCAAAATACTATGCTGTTTGTATCTCTTAAAACTAGACTCAATAAGGAATATGTAAATATAAATAATAACTTCTAATTATTTTTATAAAATTTATGGTGAATTTCCAAAGTCAGAATAGGGGATCCAGAAATCGCTCTGGCCCTGTTTCACAAAAATTTAAACATCTCATAGAATATCGTTCATATACCTGTTTTGTTCCATCCATATGAAAATAGACTCATTAAGATTCGATTCTATAACTTATTCATCATTTAAGTCCATTTATAATATTTTTAGTGATTTTTCAAATTAACGTCATTGCTGCAGCAATATTCTGTTTTATAACAAATTTTACTTTACTATAAATTTTCTTGGACTAAATAGCATTTTAAACATACATGGTATCAAATATGATTTAGATTGGCCATTCCAATGGCTAATCATTCACAAACTCTTTTCTTGCCAAAGCATAATCATATCATAAGATCATTTACACAAAGTGAGTATTTTGCCATACATGCCACATTCAAGATACACAAGCCATTTTACCAATTTAGGCCTTCGGATAGTGTGAACGAGTCTTCGACCTATCCCGATTCTCAAGCTGGTTTGTCAAAACTACAATGAAGGAAAATGAAGGAGTAAGCATAAATGCTTAGTATGTTCACATGCAAATAGTAAGTAACATAATCATGCAATTCCACATAAAAACATCATTTGCATAAACATCACCAAGACATTCATGTTACATTTGCATTTAATATCATGCTACGATTTCATCATACCAAGTTCTCAACCCGAAGATTTAAGCACATACCTATCAAATTTTCTCATTTATCACACTTACCAACATGTCACTTTCATTTTAGGCATTCTCCTTATTCTCTTAAGATTCACCCGTTGAACACATCAGAATATAATTCGAATACACGGAAAGTTTGTACATAAGTGCCACATATGTAGCCAAGCTACCATGTAACCCGCCCATAAGCGAACTCGAACTCAACTCAACGAGCTCGGGCGTTCACATCCATAAGTGAACTCGAACTCAACTCAACGAGCTCGGATGCCTAGTTACATCTCACGAACTCGGACTCAACTCAACGAGTTCGGACATTTACATCCATAAGTGAACTCGGACTCAACTCAATGAGTTCGGATGCCCAACCATCCTAGTGACATGTCACTTGTATTCTAATCTATTCCCAAGGTTCAAACGGGCTTTTTCCTCGATTACACATCTTTGCCGTCTTCCACGGAACATCGAAACCGATTCTCGATAGCAATTCATAATTTACATATTATTCAATAATAACCATAAAGCATAATATTTCATGATATTAATCATCATATCACATAAATAACATTAAATTACTTAAAATGACAATTATGTTACCACATTTACACATGAAATTACCTCGATACAAAATATTAGCAATCAAGCCTATTCCTCGTAAACTTTGTTTTTCCCTCGATCACGACTTGAATCTCGTTTCTCTTGATCTATAATGTCAAATTAATCTTATTTAATACATACATTCATCAAAACAACCCTTAGTATGAACTTTGGCAAAATTACCATTTTGCCCCTAAACTTTCACATATTTACACTTTTGCCCCTAGGCTCGGGAGTTAAACTTCATCCCACTTTCTTATGTTTTATGACATGTTGATAATTTTTCCCTTCTATGGCAACATCAAATTCTCATTCTAACATGTGCTTATAACTATTAGGTATTTTTACCGATTAAGCCATTTTTCTCGTTTTCACTTAAAACCGAGTAGCACAAGTTGTCTAGCATAATTTAAAACCTCATATTCTATCATAAAACACCAAAATACACAAATTTCACCCATGGGTATTTTTCCAAATATGAACCCTAGATTGAATTATTGCTAGCATAAGCTAAATCAAGTTACCGGGACTCCAAAAACATAAAGAACATTAAAAATGGGGCTTGGAATCACTTACTATGGAGCTTGGAAGCTTGAAACAAACCCTAGCTATGGAGAAACCTTTAATTTTCATCCTAATGAAGAAGATGGACATATTTTTCCATCTTTTTCATTTTTTTAATCTTTTAATTACCAAATGACCAAAATACCCTTAATACCTTTCTTTGAAAATTTTCATGTACAAGCCCATTTTTGTTCAAAATTTTAGAAATTGGTCAAATTGCTATTTAAGATCTCCTCATTAATATTCCAAAGTAATTTCATACTAAAAACTTCTAGAATGCAAGTTTTGCAAATTATTCGATTTAGTCCCTAATTTCAATTTAAGCACTTTATGCATAGAATTTCGTCACGAAATTTTCACACAATCATGCAATCATATCATAAACCTTAAAATAATTATAAAATAATTATTTCTATCTTGGATTTGTGGTCATGAAACCACTATTTCGATTAGGCCCTAATTCGGGATATTACAATTACCCGATCTCGTATTCTGCACTGGTTTTCTTCAACTAACATTGAGCAATCACGAATATAATGATCCATCGATCTACATTTAAAACAAGTCCGATCATGCAACCTACAATTTTCAGGATGTCATTTGCCACAATATTTACACTCGGGTTGATTTGATCTGACATTCCCCATACTAGCTATTGAGGTAGCTTTCGAGCTCATAGGTGGTCTACTCTGATCCCATCTAGAATAACCCGAAGTGGCTTTGGAACGGCTGAAATCATCTTGGAACTTCTTTGGTGCTGACTTGAATGACGTACCGGATGTTCTTTTACGTACATCTCTAGTTTCAAAGTTAGCTTTTCTTTTCTCTTTCCCAAGCTATTCAGCTTTGCAGGCTCGCTTAACCAGTACTACGAACTCTTTTATCTCTAATATGCCAACTAATAGTTTAATGTCTTCGTTCAGTCCATCTTCAAATCTTTTACACATTATGGCTTCGGTAGAAACACACTCTTGGGCATACCGACTGAGTCTCACAAATTTCCGCTCATACTCTGTCACGATCATCCAACCCTATTTCAGCTCCAGAATTTCTTTACGTTTCTGATCAATAAATCTCTGGCTGATATATTTCTTACGGAACTCAGTCTGAAAGAATTCCCAGGTTACCCGCTCTTTTGAAACCACTGATACTAGGGTATTCCACCAGTGGTATGTTGTATCTCAGAGTAAAGATATGGCACATTTCAAGCAATCATCTGGGGTACAGGACAGCTCATCAAACACACGGATAGTATTATCAAGCCAAAACTCAGCCCGCTCAGCATCATTATCATCAGTAGCTTTAAATTCTTTGGCCCCATGTTTTCTGATTTTATCAACAGGTGGCTTATACAATCTCAACGGATCACTTACTTGAGGTACAGCAGGCATCGAAGATGGATTAGTCAAGGGTGGAAGTTGTTGTGCACCCAGGTTAGTCCAGATATATTGAGTCAACCAGTCATTCATCATTTGGTAGAAGGCTTGTCTAGCCTCTCCTTCTTGGATACTCGAAATAGGTCGTGAATAAGCCGGCGCTGTCCCTTGAGTGGGAGCAAGGACTACACTCTCGACATCATCAGTTACAGCTCTGTCGGGATCCATTTACTATATGAAAACACATTTTCAATTGTCAAAAGTCATCACACTATCGCAGTATATAATCTTGCATGTATAGCTAAACTCACTCACACTACGTCAGTCCTAGAATCGACTAAACCTATGTAACACCCCTAACTCGTATCCGTCGCCGGAATGGGTTACGAGGCATTACCAAACAAATACAATTCATAACGAACTTTCATATTTTGATTCAATAAATCATATAACCTCCAAGTTTATATTCAGTCAACGTTATAAGGAAACACGAATATCGAATATTAAACTCATATCCAAATATTTTCATATCATTTTCAAATCATGTATGCATACTATCAAGTTTGAACCTCGTATGTCTAACCAATCAAATAGGGTCTTATTCAGTCATAATCTTAACTTCAATAAGCCACACCATTATCAAAACCACATGTTTACCAAAATAAACCAATTATCAAATCATATCCATCAACCATATATAATTATATACTCAGCCAAACACATTATACTAACATACACTTTTTTTTAACCAAATTAAAAATATAAATTCCATTCGAATATATGCATCAACTTGCCACATAAATATTAAGCTATCAACATATATATATGTAACACCCCAAACCTGGCCTAGACGTTATGGCCGAATCTGACATGTCACATCAAAGTGCTTTTCGAAAATAGGACTTGTCGTTAAGAATCCTAATTTAAGTTAAAACTCTTTTAGTTTTTATTGCTTGAGAAAGTTCGGCAAATTAAGTTGTTACTAACTGAAATCAATTTGTCAAACAATTGCCATATTTATCACTGTTGATTCCTTAAACTGAATAAAATCACGGAAGCTTTTAAAAACATTGAAGTTTAAATTGCGTGTTTTCCGTGAAAACAATTATTATTTTGAAAACTAATCTTTTCCTAGTCTAGAAATTTAAGGTAAGAAATCAAAGCCTAAATAAAAGTTAAAACCAAAAATGGCCTTATTACATAACCGAAAACCCAATACAAAATTTAAATAAATAAAGTCAAAAGTATAACATCAGCAATCGTGTGGCCACCTCCGAGTCCCTCGCAACACCAAATCATCTAAGGCTGGAGATTACCTGTGCAATTTAAAAGAAAGGGTGAGTTTACAAAAACTCAGTGTGTAATCCTCTATCAGTCAAACAGTAAACAATGCTTGAGGTAACAGTCTGGGCCTGAGCCTTATTCAATATCAGTACAGTCTGGGCCTTAGCCCCATACAGTAACAATGTGGGCCTAAGCCCAATACAATATCAACCCTATGTAATTATGTGTCCTACCCAAATCCAGCCAGCACACCACCCGTACCAACTAGCACACCAATATCACAACAAAGCTGCCAGTAATAATAATGCAGCATAGCTACCAGAAACAGTAAATGTGGCAAAGCCACCAGTACCAATAATTGTGGCATAGCCACCAATAACAGTGAATGTGACATAGTCACCTGAACAGTACTTCCTGCTTATCAAAATCCCAACCCCATGTAGTATGTCATGTCATAAATATTACGTGTATGCAAAGTCATACTCAGTACAATCATATACGTAAATCATAAGCACATCAGTCATACGAAACATAAGGGCATAATCGTTATTTTACCATACTAAGGTATTACGGTCATTTTACCCTACAGGAGCATTACGGTTATTTTACCCTACAAGGGTATTACAGTCATTTTACCCTACAGGGGTAATACGGTAATTTTAGAAATCAAGGGTCTTAACGACCCAAACGAGGGTCCATTGTCACCTCAAGTGACCTAAATAACCTAAACTGATATAACAGTGCAAGTGGGCCTAAGGCCCAATACTCGACCTAAATGGGTTGACACGCTCGTGTGGCCCATTTATCCCAAATTTAGGTACAGCTATGTGCACCACATAGCTTGATTCATTAATAGTCACGTACCGCAGATTTTATCCATGTAGGCCCACGAGCCCATTGGGTCGACACGGCCCATTTTAGCCCATCGAGGCCCAAAACAACCTAAGTCATGTGCGCGACATGACAAGTCCATCTACTTCCTACTTAATAGCAAAATTTACCCACACGGGCCCACGGGCCCACACGACCCATTTAACCCAGAACTAGTCACGGCTGTACGAACAACGTAGCCCAGTACATTTTATCCGTGTGGGCCCACAAGGCCCAGTCCGGCCCAACGTGGCCCAAAACGGCCTATGCCATGTACGCGACATGACAAGCCCAACCATAATCCACTTAGTAGCTAATTTTACACAATCGGGCCCACGAGCCCATTACGCCTATTCGGCCCATTTCGTGGCCCAAGTGGCCCATTACGGCCTAAGCCCACGAATTTGCTCATGATGGCCTTCCTCGTCGTACGCCCACGTTCTGTGAGCTCGGTTCACCACACGTACGATCGCACACTCGTGTGGCATTATACGCCATATTTTTGGCTTTTCGACATTTTGCTGATCTACAGTCATAGCAAAGTAAACAACACACACATTTTTGGCTTTTCAGCCAATTTTCAAAACAAGGCATGTGGTTACACACCTGTTTAGCGAGAAGCAGATTAACCCATGTGCGATCAACCTACAATCCATCAACGCATACTTGTCAATTTCCTAATCAAAAGGGTTCATAAGTACTTTATCGCAAACCAATACTTACCACTCACCCTTGATGACTACAGTTCTGTCTATAATGCTAATCGGACGACAACTACACCCTTTTCTGCCGAGAAGCTAATTTAACCAATAGAATCCATTAGCACCGAGCGAATAAACAAAAGGCTAATGAACATTCAGCCAAAATAAGCCCACTTACCCCAGTTACCGATTGAATGTCGAAAGAAGGATTTGAACGCCTACAAACATTTGAGAACCCAAACACATGAGAAGTGTCAAAGACTCAGTAGCCCTAAACCAAATCATTTGGCTTCTTTACAGAAAAACGATACAAAAAGAATCAAGAACGGAGTCAAGAAGCAAGAAATACTTACCCAAGATCAACTGATAGAAACGGTAGAACAAAGAAATAGTCGGTCACTTGTCAGAGCCTAGATGCCTAAACAGACGCAAACCCAAGGTAATGAGAAGGGAGAAGTATTTGGCTATCTTGAAAAGAAGAGAAACAATAAAAGGGAAAAGAAGAAGTTGAATTCAGCTTAATCAAACCTTAGGAAAAATAGAAAAATTATTGAGAAAAGAAAATAAAAGTTTCGGCTATGAGAGTAAAACCGAAAGAATAAAAGAGGGGAAGAAGAAGAAAGACAAAGTTTGGCTGAATGGTGAACTAAAATTGAGGAGAGGGAGATACCAGATTTGGCTTTTAGAAGTGAAAGAAACCCAAAACGCAAAAAGGAAAAAAAACAACCCGAAATGCCAAAAAGAGAATTCGGCACCCAAAACACTCTCAAATTGTCGAAAAATGCACACAATGGACTCCTTAGCAGAATTTGCATATTCAATTTCCCCTAATCGGCTTCAAACTCTCCAAATTTGAAATCCATGATTCTCTCCACCTAACTCTCCCCCATATCCACAACCACCCTTTTCAAATCCCTTGATTTCCTCCCTTTGACCACTTCCACAACCACCTCTGCAGAGTTTGCATCCAATTCAAACACTTGTCGCCCTGATAAACTGTCATTTATGCATATTTTTACCCCATGCTTTATGCATTTTATGGATGACTTTTCCTTAGAATTGGTGAATTCGATGCTCCTAATGCCTTAATTTCATGTTTTAAACTTAGGTGAGCTTAGAAGAGTAAAAGGAATGAGAAACGGACCAAAAACAGAGAAAATGGGCCAACGTACGAAATCAACACGGCCTAGACTTTCTCACACGGGCAGACCACACGGCCATGTGAATTTGGCAAAATCGAAGCACGACTCACACCAGTAGACCACACGCCCGTGCTATTTTAACATGCTTGACCACGGCCTGAAGTAATTGTACACGGGCGTGTCACACGGGCATGTCCCTGCCAAACCCAAGTTGAGTCCAATTCGGAAAAGGCTAATTTTGAGGGCTTTTAGACATTCTAAAGCCTATAAATACACCCTAGAAGAGGAGAAAAAGAGAGGCACGGAGGAGGAAGCAAGGAATTTCTCAAGGAAAGCCGATTGATCCATCTCAGAAGCCGGATTCACCATCAAGACTGAAGATCTCCCTTCAATTCCCCTTCTGGAGTTTTGGGTTTTTCTTTATGTTTTGTATTCATTATTCTTCTGAGATTTTTTCCCTTTTAGTTATGAACTAAATCCCCTAAATACCTAAGGGGGATGAAACCTAAGACGAATCTTGTTATTATTTTCTGAATTGTATGATAAATATTTAACTTGTTTTTAATTATGTGTTCTTAATTCTTGTTTTGATATTCCAAGATATTGATTCAACTTAAGCTCTTATGCAGAGGAGGAATAGACCCTATCTAAGATTACATTTGTTGTAATTAAGCGGAGTTGATTGCGCGCCTAGAGATAGGATGACAAGATTTTGTCGGATTAGGGTGAAACCTAATAAGGGGATCCATAGATCGAGTTAATGCAACCCTAGGAAGTTAATTAGAGAGAAATTTCAATTATTCAACCTAGGGTTAGACGTTGTTAGTCTCGAGAGAGATAATAATATAACTTAGGGATTTCTACGGATCAAGTTAAATGAATATATCGACCGATTCGGAGTCAAAATAACAAGTAAAGTCTAGGTGGATTCTTCCTTAGATATTGTCTTAATTCAATCGTTTTCCAAAAGTAATCCCCTAATTCTATTTTTTGTGAGTTCTTAGTTTAGTTATTTAGTTAGTTAAAACAAACCCCCTTATTCTTAGGCTAGATAATAAAAAGACAGTCATTACTATTACTTTTAGTTCCTTTGAGTTTGACAATCTGGTCTTGCTAAAACTATACTACTGTTCGATAGGTACACTTTCCTACATCGTGATAATAGTTAGTTTCAAGAATGATTAATTATAAATATTTAAAATCTATCACAAAATAACACGATCAAGTTTTTGGCACCGTTGCCGGGGAACTAAGATATTAGGAACACTCAATTTTTATTACTTTAGCCATTTATTTTCCTTGCAAGTTAATTTTATTATTATTATTTATTAATTTACTTTTTCTTTCTCTTGGCAGGTTTTTATAGTTTATTACTAGAAGAAATCCGTCAGGACCACTACTTTTTGACGAAGTAATCGATCGCACAGTTTGCAGAAACCGAAGAGAAATAAGGCGAAGCCTAAGATAAATGAAGGAAGATTAAGAGAACAATATACAAGCCACAACCGAGGAGATGGTTGAAAATCAGGAAAACCTGATACCTCCTACGATTGCTGTTAATCCAGTAAATCAGAATCCTGCTCCACGCACTATGTATGATTATGCTAAACCTTCTTTAACAAGAACTGAGTCAAGTATAGTTAGACCTGCTATTGCTGCGAATAATTTTGAACTAAAACCTAACACTATTCAAATGATACAACAATTTGTTCAGTTTGATGGTTTGCAGGATGAAGATCCAAACACTCACTTGGCAAATTTCCTGGAATTCTGCAATACATTTAAAATTAATGGCGTTTCTGACGATGCCATTCGTCTTCGGTTATTCCCTTTTTCATTGAGGAACAAAGCTAAACAGTGGTTGAGCTTGTTACCACGAGGGTCAATTACTACTTGGGAATAAATGACCGAAAATTTCTTATTAAAATATTTTCTGCCGGCTAAAACGGCTAAATTACGTAATGATATCTCTTCTTTTGTGCAGATGGATTTAAAGACACTCTACGATGCATGGGAGAGATACAAGGATCTTTTGCGAAGATGCCCTTACCAAGGGTTACCACTCTAGTTACAGGTTCAAACCTTTCATAATGGCCTGAATCCTTCGACTCGACAAATGGTTGACGCAGCTGCTGGCGGAACCATCAACAATAAAACACTTGAAGCTGCCTATGAATTTATAGAGGAGATGTCACTGAATAACTATTAGTGGCAAGTCATGAGGACAAAACCAATGAAAATAGACGGCGTTTATAACGTCGACTCGGTCACCATGCTCTCTAATCAGGTAGAACTCTTGAATAAGAAAATTGATGGTTTTCTTAGTTCTTCACAGGTTCACCCAGTAATGCAGTGCGAAGCAAATGGAGGTGGATCGAGCAGTTTAGAATACCCGCCATATGCTCACAACATGGACAACGAGCAGTTAAATTACATGGGTAACAATCCTCGATCTCAAAACAATCCTTATAGTAACACTTACAATGTAGGTTGGAGAAACCACCCAAATTTCTCATGGGAAGGCCAAGGCAATCAGAGACCCCCTCCAGGCTTCCAACAACCACCCTACCAACAAGCGAAGAAGCCGAACCTTGAAGAGATGCTCACAAAGTTTATATCGGTGTCAGAAACTCATTTTTAGAATACCGAGACAACACTTAAAAATCAACAAGCGTCGATCCAAGGGCTCGAAACTCAGATTAGACAGCTTGCCAAGTTGATTTCCAAACGACCACAAGGTAACTTGCCAAGCAACAACCCAAAAGAGCACGTGAAAGCAGTTAGAGGAGTGGGAGAGTGTTAGCTGAATCTGAAAAAAAGCCACCACAAGAAGCTGATAGAAAGGAAGTCAAACCCGAAAACAATGACAACCTAATGCCAAAAGAACATAAACCACCAATCCCATACTCAGCAAAGTTGAAGAAAGACCGAATAGATGCACAATTTGGTAAATTTCTTGAACTTTTTAAACAATTGCATATTAACTTACCTTTTGTTGAAGCTATATCGCAGATACCTACATATGCAAAATTCTTAAAGGATCTTCTAACAAACAAAAGGAAATTTGAAGACTTATCTACAGTGGAACTCAATGAGGAGTGCTCAACCATACTCCAAAATAAATTTCCAACCAAAATGAAAGATCTAGGAAGTTTTACTATTCCCTGCTTAATTGGTAGTTTGAATGTTAATAAAGCACTAGCTGATTTAGGCGCTAGCATTAATTTGATGCCTTATAAAATGTTTAAACAACTTGGTCTTGGGGAACCTAAACCTACTAGGATGAGTATTCAATTAGCTGATAGATCTGTTAAATATCCTAGGGGAATTATAGAGGACGTACCTGTAAAAGTAGATAAATTTGTATTCCCTGTTGATTTCATTGTGCTTGACATGGATGAAGATGTTGAGGTGCCTTTAATTTTAGGTCAGCCATTTTTAGCCACCGTTAGAGCGATAATTGATGTGGATGATGTTAAATTGGTACTTAGAGTAGGTGACGAAGAGATTATTTTTAAAATTTATGATGTCATGAGATTTTCTAGAGAATAGGATGACTCATGTTATTTTATTGACTCTATTGATCATGCTACTCAAGATTCTTTTCAGGAAATCGTACACAAAGACACGATGGAACTATGTCTCGCCTAAGGAGAGGGGATGGATGATGATTCTAAATTAGGAACCGAACTAAACTCCAATGAAACCTCCCAAAAACTGGTAGAATATGAGGGAATTAAGGTAAAAGATGAACTTAAGCAAAAACCCTCTATTGATGAACCCCCTAAACTAGAACTTAAACAATTGTTGAATCACTTGGAATATGCATTCCTTAGAAATAGTTCCACATTACCAGTAATTATTGCATCCAACTTGCAAGCCAAGGAGAAAGAAGAATTACTCCAAGTATTAAGAGAGCATAAAAGGGCCATAGCTTGGAAAATTACTGACATAAAAGGGATCAGCCCTTTTTTTTGCACCTATAAAATTTTAATGGAAGATGAATATAAACCATGCGTGCAAGCCCAAAGACGACTGAACCCCAACATGAAGAAAGTTGTTAAAGCTTAGGTAATTAAACTCCTAGATGCTGGAATTATTTATCCTATTTCTAACAGTTCTTGGGTGAGTCCAGTGTAGGTTGTTCCTAAGAAAGGAGGCATGACTGTTGTAGCCAATGAGAAGAATGAATTAATCCCAACAAGGACAGTCACAGGTTGGAGAATATGCATTGATTATAGGAAGCTAAATGATGCCACGATAAAAGACCACTTTCCCCTTCCATTCATTAACCAAATGTTGGAAAGATTGTCAAGACACATGTACTACTGCTTTTTAGATAGACTCTCTGGCTATTTCCAAATACCAATAGCTCCTAAAGATCATGAAAAGATGACATTTACATATCCATATAGTATGTTTGCTTATCGTAGAATGCCTTTTGGATTATGTAATGCCCCTTCTACTTTTTAGCGCTGCATGATGGCTATTTTTGACGAACTCGTAGAAGACGTCATGGAGGTATTTATGGATGATTTTTTTGATTTTCGGTAACTCTTTCCATCTTTGCCTAAAAAATTTAAAACGAGTATTAATAAGATGTGATGAAACAAACCTTGTGCTTAACTGGGAAAAATGTCACTTCATGGTTCAAAAAGGTATTGTGTTAGGACATAAAATTTCAAGTAGAGGGATTGAGGTTGACAAATCTAAAATTGAAACCATTAAAAAACTACCTTCCCCTAATTCGGTTAAGGCTATTAGAAGCTTCTTAGGACTGCTGGGTTTTATAGAAGATTTATTAAAGACTTTTCTAAAATAGCTAAGCCTTTAACTAAATTACTAGAAAAAGATGTGCCTTTTAATTTCAATCAAGAATGTTTAGAAGGATTTAACACTTTAAAGGATAAACTGACTAAAGCTCCAATTATAATTGCACCTGATTGGAATTCACCTTTTGAACTAATGTGCGATGCGAGTGATTTTGTAGTAGGTGCAATTTTGGGACAGCGAAGAGATAAACATTTTCAACCTATCTATTATGCTAGGAAGACTTTGACAGCCGCACAAGAAAACTACACCACCACGGAGAAAGAACTACTAGCTGTGGTTTCTGTATTCGATAAATTTAGGCCATATTTAATATTGTCTAAAGTTGTCGTTTATACTGACCATTCCGCCCTTCGCCACCTTTTGACTAAAACTGATGCAAAACCTCGACTCATTCGATGGATCTTATTATTGCAGGAATTTGACATAGAGATTAAGGATAAGAAATGAGCTGAAAATCTTGCAGCTGACTATCTCTCCAGGCTTGAAAACTCAAGTACCACAGAATCAGATGACATTGAAATAAAAGATTCATTCCCTGAAGAACAATTTTTTATTATATATGATTCTGAGGTACCTTGTTTTACAGATATTGCAAATTTTTTAGCCGCTAACATTATCCCAAAAGGGTTGACACATCAGCAAAAGAAGCGGTTCTTCACTGACGTGAAAAACTACTTCTGGGAAGACTCTTTTCATTTCTGTAAATATGCAGATCAAATTATTAGGAGATGTGTTACAAGGACAGAAGCATTGAAAATCTTGGAACATTGCCACTTAGGACCGGCTGGAGGACATTACGGTGGAAATAAGACCGTACATAAAATCCTCGAATCAGGTTTTTATTGGCCCACTCTATTCAAAGACGCCAACAGGTATGTTACTTCTTGTGACAAATGTCAAAGGACAGGTAATATATCCAAACATGATAAAATGCCTCAAACATATATGCTCTCATGTGAACTATTTGATGTTTGGGGTATCGACTTCATGGGTCCATTCTCTAGTTCATTCGGGAATAAATACATCTTAGTATCTGTTGATTATATGTCCAAATGGGTTGAAGCCCAAGCTTTACCTACTAATGATGCTAGAGTAGTAGTGCGATTCCTTAAGAAACTTTTCTCTAGATTTGGTACACCTTAAGAAATTATCAGTGATAGGGGTACTCATTTTTGCAACACCCAATTTGACAAGACCCTAAAGAAATACAGAGTTCATCATAGAACAGCTACCCCTATCACCTTCAAACTAGTGGCCAAGTCGAAGTAGCGAACCGAGAGCTTAAACGTATCCTAGAAAAGACAGTAGAATTAAATAGGAAGGATTGGGCGATGAAAGTAGATGATGCTTTATGGGCTTATAGAACTGCTTTTAAGACTCCTATAGGAACATCACCTTACAGACTTGTTTATGGGAAAAGTTGTCACCTACCGTTTGAGTTGGAACACAAGGCATTCTGGGCTATAAAATTTCTAAACCTTGACCCCAAACTTGTAGGTGAAAACAGGTTGATGCAGCTGAACGAGTTAGATGAGTGGCGAGCCAATGCATATGAAAATTCATGCCTATATAAGGAAGCGACAAAACACCGCCACGACGCCCGTTTGAAGCAACGAAGGCAATTTGAAGTTGGAGATCTTGTCCTGCTATATAACTCGAGGCTCAAAATGTTTCCTGGAAAGCTTAAATCACGATGGCCAGGTCCTTTCGTAGTTCAAACTGTGTTTCCATATGGTACAGTAGATGTAAGTCATCCATCACAAGGCACTTTCAAGGTAAATGGGCATTGTCTCAAAATGTATAATGGTGAGAATTTCAAAGGCGATAAAGAGGAGCTACAGCTCCATGAAGTTACCTAAATACACCCACAATGTAGAGTCGAGCTTAGACTCTAAATAAGCACTTCTCGGGAGGCAACCCGAGCACTAACAATATTAATTTCTTTAAATTTTAGTATTTAACACCTAACTTACTAACGGATATCTTGAATACAGGCTTTCCACATAGACACGGCCAGGCACAAGGGCGTGCTGAGGACCCTGTGGAAACAGGGTAGAGATTTTTCCCAAAAACGGGCTACGATAAAACTATACGACTGTACGACATTGCCGTGGGCGACCCTACCAAAATAACATGGGCGTTCGCCACGCCCGTGTTGCAGAACCGTGGTTGAACCTGAGAAAATAGCATAGGCGTGCGACACGTCCGTGTCTAGCACCCTTGGTGGAACCTGTTAAATTAATACGGGCGTGGGCTTACATACACGGGCATGGGAGAAGCGAACGAAGCTAGACACGGTCGTGCGACACGGCCGTGTGCACCCACACACACAAGGAACACGGGCATGGACTAAATGTCAAATGCGCCCAAAAATCGCGAATCACATGGGCTGAAATTGGGAAACACGGGCGTGTTCCCTGGCCGTGTGCCCTAAAATCTATAAATAGGCTGGCACGACACTTCGAGCTCCTCAACACAGTAGCCCAATCATCGTCCCTTACTCTTATGGGCTAGATGTCCCAATAAGGCATCTCGAGCATGCTTAGTATGAGAATGATCAAGAAGCGCCAAGGAACCCACCCTCCTCAGTATCGCCTCGCCCAATCCACCAAGGAGGAGGCCCCCGAGGACATTACTGATGATGTCCCCCCACAGCACGAAGACCCACCGTCTCAGCCACCACAACCCTCTCGTCCAGTTCATGCGGCGGCTTCATATGCTGACATCTCTGAGTGCCTCACTCGATTCGAGTAGTAGTGTTTTCAATGATTTGACAAGATTGATGCTACTCTACAACAGATTTGTCACCACCTCCACATCTCATCGCCAGTCCCACCTTGTGAACCATCCAGCGATGAAGATGTTTAACAACAATTTATTATTTAATGATTTTAATTTTTATTAAAATTACTTTTTATTTTTATTAGATTGTAGAATTTTATTTTATAATTATCAATTTCGGTTATTCCATTAAGAGTAATTATTCTTATTTATATCTCCTAAAAATTTCCTGATTCTATCACAGTTATATACAGCTCCTAAGCTCATCATCGTACAAGAACTAAAAAATCCACCTGGAAAGGTTCTCCATGACTGCCATGTCCTGCTCGACCACGACTATAGCTACCAACAGATATACTATTCTTTTGGCGCAGGACTTATGGACTAATGAACCTCTACCACCACCGAAGTATCCTCCTCCACTCTCATGCCATTTATTCTCCAAAAACTCTAGTTCAAGGAATTCATTCATCATTCAGGAAGTTTCACTTCTCTCCTTATCTTATGATCATAAATTTATCTTTTCCAATATATCTATCTTTGTACATTGAGGGCAATGTACATCTTAAGTGTGCAGGGGTCTTTTATATCACCATTAGAATATGTCTTATTCTCACGTGAATTACTCATATCACTATTAGAATGAATTTTAATTAACTCATGATTTTTATTGATATGCCTTCAATTAAAACATGGGCACTTATGCATTGATTGTTTAAGCTTTAAGACATTAGGGAATCAAGCATGATAAGTTAATTTTTGAAGAATTAAAAACTTTTAGGTTGTTTCTCTAAGCCTAGGTATTAGCTTGAGTTGGAACTCACAAGTTTAAACATCAAAAAGCAATACTTTTTGTGAGATTTTGAGCCTTCAAGAGCATCTATTATTTCTTCCATGCCTCACTTCCATTATGAGTGCGCCAATATTGAACTGTTATTCTAGAACTTGCTTGATTATGCATGTCAAGACCACACCATTTGATTTGATATGTCAAAATGATAAAGGCACTTAGGTTTAACCCACTCACTCCATAAAAGCTTACCTTCACAATTAACCCTTAGCGAACCCCCTTGAGCCTAACAACTCATTCATTGATTTACCCTCAATATTAACCCATAACTTATTATTGTTGAAATCCCCTCAATTAAATTGATCCCTATTTTTGTCGAGATTTGAATTGAATAAATTGCTTAGCTATGTCCTGTTCTAAATAGTTAGTTATTTGACTTGTTCTTAAAAAAACATTTATACATATAGGTAGTAGTGATCGTTTGAGCTAAAGTAGTTAAATTTCATATTCTGAGAAAAAAGCTCTATTTTACACAACTGATACTAGTCATTTTTCTAGTTAGGCAATCTTTCAATTCAATCTCAATTCTAACCCTTTCATCCAGCTTGTGACCACACCCTTTAACCAAAGCCATGTTACAACCTTCTAAAAACCTTTTGATTGATGTTTCATCTCAATTTATATTGGTGAAGATTTGATTTTCATGCAAGCCTAAGGTAATAACTTTTCATTATTGACTATTGAGTGCTTCATTTATTGTCCTTCAAACACCTCGAGTGATTTGAGTGAATCTTTAGTGAGGATGTGAAACTCTGTGATATTTTGAAAGCAAGGGTAATTACTTGGAATGTTTGAAACTTTGATGTTCTTTCAGTTAAATCTTCAATGTATGATTACCTATGGATTACTTTGAGATATTACCGATAGAAATTATAAGTTGAGAAGAATTTATTTTAATTGTGAGTTGAGGATTTTGCTTGAGGACAAGCAAATGCTTAAGTGTGGGGTATTTGATAAACCGTCATTTATACATATTTTTACCCCATGCTTTGCGCATTTTATGGATGACTTTTCCTTAGAATTGGTGAATTCGATGCTCCTAATGCCTTAATTTCGTGTTTTATACTTAGGTGAGCTTAGGAGAGTAAAAGGAATAAGAAACAAACCAAAAACGGAGAAAATGGGCCAACGTATGAAATTAACACGGCCTAGACTTCCTCACACGGGCAGACCACCAGGCCGTGTCCATTTGGAAAAATTAAAGCATGACTCACACCAGTAGACCACATGCCCGTGCTATTTTAGCAGGCTTGACCACAGTCTGAAGTAATCGTACACGGGCATGTCACACGGGCGTGTCCCTGCGCTAACCCAAGTTGAGTCCAATTTGGAAAAGGCTAATTTTGAGGGCTTTTAGGTATTCTAAAGCCTATAAATACACCCTAGAAGAGGAGACAAAGAGAGGAATAGAAGAGGAAGCAAGGAATTGCTCAAGGAAAGCTGATTGATCCATCTCAGAAGCCAGATTCACCGTCAAGACTGAAGATCTCCCTTCAATTCCCCTTCAAGAGTTTTGGGTTTTTCTTTATGTTTTGTATTCATTATTCTTCTAAGATGTTTTCCCTTTTAGTTATGAACTAAATCTCCTAAATACCTCAGGGGGATGAAACCTAAGACGAATCTTGTTATTATTTTCTAAATTATATGATAAATATTTAACTTGTTCTTAATTATGTGTTCTTAATTCTTGTTTTGATATTCCAGGATATTGATTCAAGTTAAGCTCTTATGTAGAGGAGGAATAGACCCTGTCTAAAAGTACATTTGTCGTAATTAAGCGGAGTTGATTGTGCACCTAGAGATAGGGTAACAAGATTTTGCCGAATTAAGGTGAAACCTAATAAGGGGATCCATAGATCGAGTTAATGCAACCCTAGGAAGTTAATTAGAAAGAAATTTCAATTATTCAACCTAGGGTTAGACGTTGTTAGTCTCGAGAGAGATAATAATATAACTTAGGGATTTCTACTGATCAAGTTAAATGAATATATCGACCGATTCGGAGTCAGAATAACAACTAAAGTCTAGGTGGATTCTTCCTAAGGTATTGTCTTAATTCAATCGTTTTCCAAAATTAATCTCCCAATTCTATTTTTTGTGAGTTCTTAGTTTAGTTAATTAGTTAGTTAAAACAAACCCCCATATTCTTAGGCTAGATAATAAAAAGGCAGTCATTACTATTACTTTTAGTTCCTTTGGGTTCGACAATCCGGTCTTGCTAAAACTATACTACTGTTTGATAGGTACACTTGCCTACATCGTGATAATAGTTAGTTTCAAGAACGATTAATTATAAATATTTAAAACCTGTCACAAAATAACACGATCATGCCCTATCCACAAAATAAATACTTCTTTTATGCTGCGCCAGCACTCGAACCTCAAACCTTAAGATTACTCTACAAGCCACCTTGCCACCACACCACAAGCTCCTTTTGATAAAAATTGTCCTTAATTAATTATAAGACCTATGTGCTAGTCTCCAGATTCACCTAAGAGGAAAAACTAAAATTTTGCTAGAGCCTAGATTTGAACCCAGGACTTCTTCAACACTCCTCAGGACACTTAGCCACTGAAGTAGGCATTTATTTGTGTCATTTCTTGCTTAACTAAAATATCTATGAGTAGTCTCCTAACCACTCCCATGCTCAAGGCCCAATACTTCTAGGCCCAATTTATGGGCGTTATAATATATATATCGTATGCACACTTATCAATTGTATTTGTCATTAACTGAATATGCAAACTTATCATTTATTAATTCTAAGCAAAGTTTATACAACTAGTCATATATTAAATTAATATCAATAACTCACCACTTTAGATAATCACATTTATGATATAACAAAGTCATTTTATAACTTACCAAGATATGTAATTCATATAACATATTTATCCATTTTCAATTGCAATTGTCGAATACATCCATTTTTGTTAACACACATGTCACTCATATATTTTATACCTTAGGTTAAATACATAACAAATATATATTATTTAATATATATAAACATCATATCAATATATTATATACTTATGCATATTTAAATGTCGAATCATGTATAACATACCTACAAAACTTATAGTAAATTCCTTCACTTTAACCATACATAATGAACTTGTAAAATATCACAAACCATAAACGAGTTTATAAGCATACCTATTCATCCATATGTCATAACAAAAATCAACCAAAAACACATATCGAAAATCACCAACTATTTTCAAAGCATTACCTTATAATTACTTCAGCTAAACTAAATTACCAAAATCTATCATATCAAATATTTTAATCAAGCAATCATTCATTTGAAGATATATAATGAACATAACGCCAAAATCACAACTAAGCATAACCATCATCAAAACAAGTCATTTAAAAACCAAGCATAACTAAGTATTAAGCCATTTTCGCATGGCTCATAGTTACATAAACCGAAATTAAACATCTCAAACACAGTTCAACCTATACATGCCATAATCCGAGTTTAACTTATAAAGGTACTGAAATAGCTAATAGTGTGATGTTGCTGACAATCCTCGAACTTGTAGCTTGACTCCAAAATCTCTAAAATAGAGTAAAGACGAACACACAAAGTAAGTTATCATAGCTTAGTCAGTCATAAGCAAATAAGCAGTCTAATGATATAACCAGTTCATTTTAAACTAAACCGAATTACTTTAGTATTATTATGCTTAATCTCAAACTACAAATTTCATTAATGATACTCTTTCATACATAATTCCCACCTTGGCCGAATGCTCATTTAACCAAACTAAAGTAATTTACCTTTCACTTACAAGCCAATATGCCATTAGATAGTCAAATATACATATTCTCATAAACACAAGCTCAGGTATCATAATATATCATCAAGTACACATATTACCTAAGTGGCTGAATATACATGGTTACATATATATACATAACAGATACCATCTCGAAGACATTCACAATATGTATATCAAAATTGAACACACTTTTATAATTATACATATTCTATATTTACCTCAGAAGTCAATTGTAACAACATTAAGTCCTTACTTACCTTATCACAAGTAATAACAACCTATTCCATACCTGGTCATTTAGCTTATTCAACATCGACATTCACATCTTATTGTAGCCCGATGAACCGTTTGGAATTGGATAGGATACTCAAATAATAACATATATCTCGTACAATGCTAATGTCCCAGACGTGGTCTTACATGTAATCACAAATCGATGCCACTGTCCCAGATAGGGTCTTACTCACACACATATATCGGAGTCACATATTGATGCCATGTTCTTACTCGTACACATAAATCAGAATCCTATGTCATGACATATGTATCCTAACTATTCCTGAGGTTCATACAGGGCTTTCAGACGTTGTGACTCGGTCGAAACAAATTCAGAAATATAGCAGCCACATTTATTCACATTCGGCCATAGCATACATAATTTCATATATTTCATTCCAGCTTGTATACTTAGCATTTAATTTAAATTTAGTACACCTATTTGCTTATAGACTTACCTCGGACGACGTAAAATGGAACGAGACAGCTAGTCAACAACTTTCATTTTCCCCCGATCCAAATCTGATTTCTTTGGTTCTTGATCTTGATTTAGCTTAGAATCAACCAAACCCTAGCTTCCTTTCTTTTCTTTTGTTATTTATGTTTCGGCTATGGTGGAAATAAAATATAAACACTAATGTTTTATGACATGTTTTATAATATATTAACTTTTATTATTTGTTTACTAATTTACCCTTAATGAACTTTTAACAAAACCATATTTTGCAAGCCTATTGTTGTCCATATAATAAATCAATGGGTTATTTACCACTTAAAGGCTTCCACTTATAAAGCCAATAACAAATCGGCCCTTTATAAATTAAACTATAAAAATTTTCAATTTACACAATTAATTCCTTTTATTTAATCAGACACCCAAACAAAAAAATTAAATCACGAAAATTTCACAAATGTAAATTCACACAAAATAAACACAAAAAATATTTTTTTAAATATTTTTCTGACTCAGATTCGTGGTCCCAAAACCACTGTTCCGATTAGGGTCTAAATCGGGCTGTTACAATAAGTAAGAAAAAGCACCAATGAGGCTTGGTTTGATCGTGCGTGGGATTGAAGCTAAGAAGGGCAAATAGAGTGAGAAGAAGTTAGTGAAGTACTTCTTGTGTCGTGGTTCGCATATGATGTGGGACTGTCCAGAATGATCCAAGACTTCCGTGGTCAGTAAAGAAGTGGAAAGGGATCTAGAGATTGAGGCTTTGAAGCTTGGGTCAATGATACTTAATTCTATGAAAGCGAAAAGGAAACATAAGCATAAATGGTTAATTTATATGGACATAAACATCGCAAGTCAGAGGAAAAGTGCTCTTATTGATACAGGAGCATCAGACTTATTCATATCAAGAAAAGACATGGGTAAACTTGGTCTCTCAGTTAGGGAATCAACTAAGAAGATCAAGACTGTTAATTCCAAAAGGTCCTAATAGTGGAAGTAGCATAAGGAGTTGAGTTGTAGATCAGTCAATGGTAAAGCAAGAAAGAATTTGAGGTAATTTACATGGAAGATTACAGTTTTGTTCTTGGCTTAAATTTCCTTAACAAGATTAATGCTCTTTTGATTATTTTTTTTTACTGTATATGCATCCTAGATACTCGACAACAACAATGTGTTATGTTGATGAGTCGAGACAAGAGGGGCAAACTAAGGTACTGTTGGCAATCCAACTAGCTAATGATGTTAGTGAGGGAATGAACATTGACTCGGTAGATTGAATGAGTTCTAGGAAGACCCCCCTAAGAAATGATAGAGGGGTGATAACTCTTGAAAAATGTTATATTTCAGGCACCTAGACTTGGTTAATTGTTCGTAGTTGATTAAATTTAGTTGCACTTTAGGAAATTATATTAATATTTTTTAACATTACATCATGAAGCTTGGATTATGCTTTCAATGTCACTATATGTTACTTTTACTTGTGGGAGGAAAGGACTTGTGTGTTGTTTATAATAGGTGAAGAAAAGAGGAAAAGAAGTGAATGAGTGAAGTTTTTTCATGACAAAAGGTTGGGTAGATTGTCAGCACAAATGCCATGAAAATTCCAGGAAGATGCTGACTCAACTGTCAATCCGTACCACTCTCAGCCAGTTGTACTTGTACCATAAATATCCACCTGAAAAGGAGGAAAATGGAGTGTGTACTGAAAGGGGGACTTACCCTATAAAAAGAAGAAAAAGAAAGAGAAAAGAGAGCAATTTTCCTCACACACAAATTCTTGTAAGAGATTCAGAGACGCAAGAAAAGAGGGTAACAACTAAGGAATAGAGCAACAATGCAAGGAAGTAGGAGAGCATTCAACCTTGGGCTCGCAAGATATTACAGCACTAGAGTTAAAGGCTAGGTTGGCGAAATCTTCCTAAAGTTCTTCCTTCATTTTTTAATTGATTTCTAGGAATTTTAACAGTGGAAATATGTTGTTTAATGAAACTTTTATTTTGGATTTTCATTTCAAACTCATGAGCTAATCTCATCGGATTGAGATTGCTGAATGAATCTTTAGTTCCTTTAATGATCAAGGCATTATCCTAATTTGATTTATTGTTTCATTTGATTTTCCTTATTTTACAATGTATGCATACAGTCTTTAGACATAGTTGAATGCATGGTATGTTCATAAACTTTATTTAATTCTGAAAAGGTTAGACGAGTTGGATTGTGATCGAATGATACAAACGAGTACTCGACAGAATACTCGTAGCACTCTAGACATAGAGTTGCACTTTGTACAAAGAAATGATGAAACAATGCTAGGTATCCTTCTTAAGGCTTGTAGACATGCAAAGCCTTAAGTAGGGTAGCTTGAAGTCTGACTCTCGAAAGAAGCAGACTACCTAGATTTAATCTGAATAGTAGATTGGTTAAGATTTTGCATGGTATTATTGTGTTATGAGGAAAGAACTTTAGTAATCCCAACCTTTCCATTCATCAGCATAGATCCCCTCAACTTTGTCCTCATATCTTTGCCCAATCATTTTAAGTTAGTTATTTGATTTTAATATTGCATACGTGATTATTCATCCACAAGTTGTTATTCTATTTTCCCACAGCCTCACTCATATAGCTTATAGTAATAGCTTAACTGAATTAATCCTATAAGATCCCTGAGGAGACAATCTTACTTACTATTTTATTACTTGATTCGATGTGTACACTTGCACATTCGCATATATATTCACACACGACAAGGGGTGACAATCTAATATGAAACCTATTAAGTTATCAGTGGGCTACTGATCTGCCGTAATTCTGTGTAGCAGGTTAAACTAGTTTTCACATTTGAGGAGTTTGAATACATTTTTTGTTTTAGTTGAGTTTTTAAAATTTCAATTACATTCAATAAAAAGTGTGATTTAACTTTTTGATTGACCTTAGGAGCCGAATGAGGCCTAAGGGTGAGTCAATATACTTTGTGAGTGTGCAGGAGACCATTAGAGGGCGTACCAACTCAATATTGGTCGTTGTGTTGCAACACAGGGAGTGTGATGTCGCAACATAGGGAGTAAAGAGAAAGAATTCCAAGACTACCTTCAGTGTCACGACACAACCAAGCAATGTCACGACACACCCCTGAATCTATCCTGAGTACGAGCATATTGCCTTCGATGCCGCAACACAAGCACTAGCTGTATCGACATCGATTCTGTATGAGAAATACTTACAAGCTAGGGGCATTTTGGTCTACACAATCAAATATTAAACATGAGAACTTAGCTGACCTAGGGTTGAGGATGACGACAACCCTAACTCTATAAATATACTTATTTAAGACTTGGTATAGACAGCTTTTTATACTGTATAATTTTCTTTATAGTTTATGTTTTTAGTTTTTCCCTTTCCTTAGGATTTACGTTATTTTCAGTTTTGCATTTTTCGAGAGATATGGTTTGTGGAACTTGATCTACTCTTTGTGGATATCATGCTTTAATTAAATACAATTCAGTATTCTCTTGAACTTTTGTCTCTTAATTTGTTCTTAATTTTCATCTTTTACATCAAGTTCATTATGTTTTTGAGATCTATAAGGAACAAATCCTCTTATGGGGGATTAGCGAGTGGAGGTATGATTAGTTGATTGTTGTGCAAGGTTTTCTTAGAGGATCAGCTGTTTAGGAGAGGAAGAAATTTAACCCTAGGCTTAACGACCCTAGGAAATCATCTAGGTGGGAATTAACCCAAAATTGGTATGGCCTATCCGTGAACACCTTTATTGTAACACCCCTAACCCGTCTACATCATCAGATTAGGGTTACAGAGCATTACATCACATTTAAAAACATTTAACTTCAAACAGAAAAAATTATTCAAATTAATTACAAAAATAAAAATACACATTTCTTTTATAACATAAATACACTTATGGGCCTTAAACTGAGCCTACGGGGCCCTAAAAATGGTTAGGGAACATTCCGGGACTAATTTGAAACAAAATAGAAAATATTAGAAGAATTGAAAAATTTTGGAAACAAGGTTCACATGACCGTGTGGTTAGGCCGTGTGACAAATCCCAGGCTGTGTCACAGGGACAAGGTCGTGTGGTCAACCATGTGACAAACCATGTAACTTTCGAAATGATTTCACACGAACATGCCACAAGCCGTGTGCTAAACTATGTAACATTCGAAATATTCTCACAAGGTCGTGTCGCAAATCGCGTTCAATTTGATGTTGGGTGTAACACCCCTTACCCGAGTTTGACGCTAGCACAGGTGTTACCAAACTTAAACACATACAAACATACATTTCCTAGTTATGAAATTTCACTCCAATTTAAAACTTTTAACAACACCTAAATGTCCCTACTATGGGCCTACGAGGCCCCAAACACACATTGGAATTGATTTGGGACTAATTTGTGCACTCTAGAAAACTTTGGAAAATTTCAAGCTGGCAGGGGCACACGCCCGTGTGTCTTCTTAACATGGCCATGTTGAAGTCCCGTGTGGCTCACACGGCTTGAACATATCAGGACACGCCCGTGTCCCTAGACCGTACGAATTTATTTTTCGATTTCAACCTACAGGGGTTTTCACATGGCTTAGCAAATGTCCGTGTCCATGACCCGTGTATCCCACATGACCATGACACACTCGTGTCTCAGCTCGTGTGCAAACACCTCGACATTCTATTTCTGACATCAGGAACCCCTTAAGAGCACACGGCCATGGTACATGCCCGTGTACTTGGCCACATCCTCTACACGATTAGGACACGCGGCTGTGTCTCCGCCCGTGTGGTTACTACTGGGCATTCTGTTTTGCCAACTTTTAGGTGCAGTGGGCACACGGCCTTACCACACGCTCATAGGGCAAGCCGTATGTCAGACATGTTCTAGACACACGCCCGTGTGTCTTCCCGTGTGGACAAAAACAAGGCTATCTACCAAGCCTTTTTGCCACCCATACTTGCACCAACCTACACAACATCAAACATAACCAATCCAAGCATAAATACACATAACCAAACAGCCTCAACCATAAGAATCTTCATCAAATGCATTTAATAAAAATCAATATTAGCCAACATTAATGGCCTATACAAAATGAATATCACATCCATCATATGATCCAACACTGGTGGCTAAACTAACAAGACACTAAACCAAGTATTCAAGTCCCTATACATGCCACAATCAAAACATTTAAACTAGCTATACCAAAAGCTTCAGGTGATAGTGTGCTCGATGCCTCCGACGTCCTTTGATCCCCGACACTATCTTGGCGGCACTATATGAAGATGGAAAAGAGAAGGAGTAAGCATAAAGCTTAGTAAGTTGTATATAAATAAGTAACAACATCAACCATGCATATTATAAATCAACACAACATTCTTGAGTGAACAAAGGTAAATATCACTACATGCTTATATATCACAAGTATAAGCCAAAGATTACAATATTGTCCCAAAATCATTTCATAGCTAGAACTTACTCATGTCACTCTTACCATCAAGGCAACATAACTAGACTCATATCTCATAAGTTTCAAATAAGTACCTATACCACTCACAATATGATTATATCATTCCATATCATAGTCATAAGCTTTAAAATAACCCGTGAAACCATTGGGAATACTAAAGGATATCTGACATGCTTTACACAAAAGGGTGAATTGCCGATGCCATGTTCCAAACATGGTCTCACACTAGCTCACATGTCGAGGCCGATGCTATGTCCCAGACACGGTCTTACACTAGTTCTCGTCTCAATGCCGATGCCATGTCCTAGACATGGTCTTACACTAGCGCACATATCAATGTCGATGCCATGTCCTGGACATGGTCTTACACTAGTTCTCATCTCAATGCTGATGCCATGTCCCAGACATGGTCTTAGACTGGCTTTCAATGCTGGTATTTTTTTTGGAGAGGAGGAATATGAGAGTTGATATCTTTTTCTCCTTATTTTATTTTATTTCTAGTCAAATGAGTCACCAACATTTCACCTAAATTTGACCCTACAATATTTTTGCCTCCTTGATCAGCCACTAACACATTTATGGTCTATTTACTCAATAAAGACCCCTAATTTAATGTTTTATAGCTATTTTACCCTTTAGCTAGTAGAATAAAACTTTCGCACTTTATGCGATTTAGTTCTTTTCCAAAATTAAGCAAGCAATCGCTAAAATTATTTCACCAAAATTTTCATGCACTCATATAATCATGCTATAACACATAAAATAATATTAAAAATAATTTCTCTGGCCTTAAAATAGTGGTTTCGAAACCACTAGTTTGACTAGGCCCAAATTCAGGCTATTACAATTCTCCCCCTTAGGGATTTTCGTCCCTGAAAATCTTATCACTGAAAAGCTTAGGGTATTGATCTCTCATAGTATTTTTGGGTTCCCATGTGGCCTCTTCAACCTCATGTCGATGTCACAGTACTTTCACGAGTACTATACTTTTATTTCTCAATTACTTGACCTTTCAGGCTAAGATCTTAACTGGTTCTTCGCCATAAGTCATGTCTGATCGAATCTCAACCTCTGTTGGCGAAAGAACGTGCGAAGGGTCAGAACGTTAACGACGCAACACATGGAAAACATTGTGGATCTTCTCTAACTCAGATGGGAAGGCTAGTCGATAAGCTACCGGTCCTATTCTCTCTGTCACGTCATAAGGTCCAATAAAACATGGACTTAATTTTCCTTTCATACCAAATCTGAGGACTTTCTTCCACGAGGATACTTTTAAAAACACCTTATCATCGACTTGAAACTCAATTTCCTTTCATTTCAAATCCGCGTAGGATTTTTGTCTTTTCGAAGCAGCCTTTTCCTTAACTTTCTCTTTGGTCTATTTGACTAAATCAACCTCGTGAATTTGATTTTCTCTAAGTTCAGTCCAAAACAAGGGCGTTCGACACTTACGCCCGTATAAAGCCTCATAAGGCTCCATTTTCAAACTCGATTGATAGCTATTATCGTAAGCAAACTCCACCAGTGGTAAATACTTTTCCCAACTACCTTGGAATTCAAGAACACAACATCATAACATGTCCTCAAGAATCTGAATTACTATCTCAGACTGGCCGTCAGTTTGCGGATGGAAAGATGTGCTAAAATTCAACTTTGTCCCCAAAGCTTCTTGTAACCTTTTCCAAAACCGCAAAGTAAACCTCGGATCCCTATCTAAAATAATCGAAAAGGGCACTCCGTGAAGTTTCAAAATTTTAGAAACATGCAATTCAGCTAGTTTATCAAGCGAGTAGTCAGTATGCACCAGAATAAAGTGAGCTGATTTCGTTAGTTGATCAACTATGACCCAAACAACATCTTTCTTTCTAGGTGATGACGACAATCCTATCACAAAATCCATGGTAATTTGATCCCATTTCCACTCGGGATTAATCACAGGCTGAAGTAAACCCGAAGGTACTTAGTGCTCGGCTTTCACTTGCTGACAAATTAAACATTTCGACGTAAACTCTGAGATGTCTCTTTCCATACCCGGCCACCAATACAATCTCTTCAAGTCATTATACATCTTAGTACTACTCGGATGGATTGACATACAACTACTATGTGCCTCGTGAAGAATTTTCCAATAAACTCATCATCTCTAGGTACACAGACCCTATCTCGGAACATCAAACAACCGCCAGTACTAATCTAAAAATCTGATTCGTCAACTATCTCACACAGAGTCATCTTGGCTTGCAAATCTTTATCACTCTTCTAAGCTTCACAAATCTCTTGAAGAAACATAGGTCTAGCTCTCAACTCTGCTAGAATCGAACCATCCTCGATTACAGACAACTGAGTATTCATAGCTCTCAAGCCAAACAATGACTTCCTACTTAAAGAATCTGCGACCACGTTTTTCGTTCCCAGATGATAGACAATTACTAACTCGTAATCCTTAATCAACTCCAGCCATCTTTGCTGTTGTAGATTCAAATCCTTTTGAGTCATCAAGTATTTTAGGCTTTTATGGTCGGTGAATACCTAGCATTTTTCAGCAAACAAATGGTGTCTCCAAATCTTCAGTGCGAACACTATGGCAACTAACTCTAAGTCGTGTATCGTATAATTTTTCTCATATGACTTCAACTGTCTCGAGGCATATGCTACTACCTTGCCTTCTTGCATGAGCACGCATCCAAATCCATTCAAGGATGCATTACTATACACTACAAATTCTTTTCCCGGTTCTGGTTGCACTAAAATTGGGGCTTCAGTCAACAACGTCTTAAGTCTCTCAAAACACTGTTGGCATTTTTTTGTCCAATCGAACTTGACATCTTTCTATAGCAACCTCGTCATCAGAGTAGCAATCATAAAGAACCCTTTGACGAATCATCTGTAGTAACCCGCTAAGCCTAGAAAGCTCCTAATCTCTGATACGTTTCTCGGTGGTTTCCACTTAATAATAGCCAAGATCTTACTCGGGTCAACTCTAATTCCTTCACCCGACATGATGTGTCTTAAGAATCTGACCTCTTGGAGCCAAAAATCACTTTTACTAAACTTGGCATACAACCGCTTATCCCTTAAAGTCTGCAAAAAAGTTCTCAAATGCTCCGCGTGTTCACTTCCATCACGAGAATAGATCAATATGTCATCTATAAAAACAACAACAAACTTATCCAAGTAAGGCCGAAAAATACAGTTCATTAAGTCCATAAACACTGCAAGAGCATTTGTTAAGCCAAAGGGCATGACAAGGAACTCATAATGCCCATATCTTGTCCGAAACGCAGTTTTCGACACATCTTGTTCCTTAACTCTTAGCTGGTAATAGCTGGATCTCAAGTCTATCTTAAAGAACATCGTGGCTCCCTTTAATTGATAAAACAAATTGTTGATCCTTGGCAAGGGATACTTATTCTTCACTATCACCTTGTTGAGCTATTTGTAGTCTATACATAACCTCATCGACCCGTCTTTCTTTTTCACAAAAAGTACCGGAGCACCCTACTGGGAATATCTCGGTCTTGCAAAACCCTTATCCGTTAATTCTTGTAACTGAGCCTTCAACTCTTTTAACTCTAACGGTACCATCCTATACGGGGCAATCGATATAGGCGCAGTACCAGGGACTAACTCGATACCAAATTTGACTTCCTTAGCTAGAGGTAGTTCGGGCAACTCCTCTGGAAACACATCCGAAAACTCATACACCACTGGCACTGACACAATCTTCACTTCTGACACTTGGGTATTCAACACAAATACGAGATAAGATTCATACCCCTTTCTCATTTATTTTTCAGCAGTCAAAGAAGAAATCACTACAGGTAAGCTATCCGGTTCACCTGATTCAACCCGAAGAATATCCCTATTTTTACATTTCAATTCAATGAATTTCTTCCCACAATTTACTATGACATCATGGGTAGGCAACCAATCCATACCAAGGATAACACCAAATTCATCAAATGGCAATAACATGAGGTTAGGTAAAAAACAATGACCTCAATTGTCAAGGGACAATTTCTACATACTTGGTCAACTAATACATGTCTGCCTAATGGGTTTGATACCTTCACCACAAATTCTATAGACTCCACAGGCATATTCATGCTAGACACCAGTTTTACACAAGCATATGAATGGGTAGACCCCGGATCTATCAAAGCAACAACAGAAATATCATGAAGAGAGAAAGTACCCGTAATCACATCCGGTGACGATGCCTCTTTGCAAGCATGAATGGCATAAGTCCTTGCAGGCGCTCAGCCCTCGGACCTCACGATGGAATCTCTAGGCGTACCTTTGCTGCCAGTCCTTCTTCCTATATTCTTCTATGGTCTACTTTTCGAAGGAGCATTACTCGCTCTCACATCTTGCTTTTTGTCTTTCTCACCCATTTCAGTACAGTTTCGGATGAAATAGTCTAACGACCCACAATTAAAACAGCCTCTTTCATTCCCTCAACACTCACCAAAATGGCATCTACCGCACTGTGAACATTCTGGTCTATTTGGTCGAGCACTATTGACACTCGCGATAGAAGTGGTTTGAACTTTAGACGCCGTGTACTGGTCATTCTTATTTCTACTCGAGGACTGCTGCGATTTCCCCATCTGTCTTTTCCTTGAGTCACAAGACTCAATATTAGCTCACCTCTTCTCTTTGACCAACTCTTCTGCCTTGCAAGCTCTCTCAACGAGCACCACAAATTCCCTCAACTCTAAGATGCCAACTAATAATCGGATGTCTTCGTTCAATCCGTCCTCAAATCCCTTGCACATGATGACTTCGGTAGATACGCACTCCCTAGCATATTTGCTAAGCCTTACAAACTCACGCTCATATTCTGTTACTGTCATTCGACCTTGCTTCAATTCTAGAAATTCCTTCCTCTTCTAATCTATAAACCTCTGACTAATATACTTCTTTCGAAATTCCTCTTGGAAGAACTCCCATGTACTCCTTTCCCTTGGTACAACTGGCACAAGGGTGTTCCACCATTGGTAGGTCGAGTCTCGCAGGAGTGACACAACACACTTCATGCACTCCTCAGGTGTGCAAGACAACTCATCGAATACCCTAATGGTATTTTCTAGCCAGAACTCCACCCTCTCTGGGTCATCATCTATATTCGCCCTAAATTCTTTGGCTCCCTGCTTCCTAATTTTGTCAACCGGAGGTTTCTCCCTTCTTAACATTTCCACCCTTTGGGGCGGTATAGGGTTAGGTTAAGGGATTGGAGGGGGTGGGGGAGGTGAAGTGTTCGGATTTGCACGAACAAACTCCGAATACCAGGCATCCATCATATGGAGGTAGGCTTCTCTAGCCCCTCCGCCCTGTCTCATTATCACGGGCCCACTCTCTACTGATGTGGTCCCTTCAGCGGGAGCTGGCACATTACTCTCTACATCGTCCGCCATTGCTCCATCGAGATCCATTTACTATATGAAAACACAATTTAAATTTGTCAGGAGTCGTCACACTATCACAAAATATTTATGGCATGTATAGCTAGACTCGTACTCATGCTAGGTTAGTCTGAGAATCGACTAAAATATAGCTCTGATACCACTAAATGTAACACCCCTTACCTGATTTCAACGCCGAAACAGGATACGAGGTGTTACCGGACTGAAACACATACAAATATACATGTAACACCCCTAACCCATATCCATCACCGGAATAGGGTTAAGAGGCATTACCGGACAAATCTGAACATTCACATATACTTAAATATAACATAATCAAACATAATAATCATTCACAATTGTCCCTTATATAGGTCAACGAGACCAAAAACATGTATTAGGAAAGGGTCAGGACTAAACTGAACACATACAAATTTTTTTTGAAAACTTAACAATTTACTAAGTTACAAAGATCACAAGCCCGTCTGAACAAGCCGTGTGCCTCACATGACATTAGACACGCCCATGTGTCTAGACCGTGGCAAAATAGGGCATACATACTGACTTATCCATACGGCCATAAGACACGCCTGCGTGTCTAGCTCGTGGTCGAAACTGACTTGGCCACACGGCCTGGCATACGCCCGTGTGTGTATGACTGTGTGGTCTGCCCAGACTCATTTCAAAATGGCCCTCAAGCAACACAGTAGAGACACACGCCCGTGTCCCCACCCGTGTGGGCAAAAATAGGCCATTTACAAGGCCAATATGCCATCCATTTTGAGTCTTCCCTACAAGCATTATTCAAGCATCAATATACCACATTTTTAGCCAATTTCAATCTCAAAATATACATTATTCAAGTCATGTAATCGTCAATCTATTTCGTGCCCAATATCTATACTAAAACATACCAAAATCATAAGCCAAATTCATTCAATCATACATTACCAACATCTCAATTTCTTATCCATCTTCATGCCAAACTTATACCAATTTTAACAATTTAAGCACATACCAAATTGACCATTTCATTTAGTCATTCATATGCATCAAATCATACTAATTTTCTCATCACATAAACCATAACAAAACCAAACCATATTCACATTCATTATCAGGTCATATCACTTGGCAAAACATATCCAAACATATTCACAAACTTCTAGCCTATACATGCCACATAACTAAATCTCAAAACATTATTTACTGAAATGATAATCGGATAGTGTGATGACGTCTCCATCGACTTCCAACCCAAACAGATCTTCAAAAATCTATAAACATAGGAAAAACACACAGAATAAGCTTTGAGAGCTTAGTAAGCCATAAGAAAATAAATCTTCACAAGATCATGTATATAATTCAACTTGAATAAGCCAAATTTAGTTAACTACATACACATATTCAATCAGTTATCTTATATAATCCAATATCACCACATTAAGTAACTTCATTAGGCTTATTTCTCGTTGAACATATAAACCATGATTACAATTTCAAATAACGATCATTAGATCAATCATATAAATTAAACTTGCACAATTTCATTACATAACCAACCAAAACATGGTCATTTATTGCATTTCATGCATAGAAATATATCAATTTATTTTTATGCATTTCAAAACTCGAATAGCCATAACAAATCACACATCCTAACCATGTTTCAATTTTCATAATTCTCATGTCTAAAACATAGGACCACAATTTCATATAACGAGTATATATAACACATCGTTCATTGTCATATATTTCACATATCGTCATTTGAATCATACTCACATTTCATATCAGAATTTCATATACAAATCACATGTACCTGAATCATATATGGCAAAACAAAACTATAATTCCATATTTCTCATATAATTCATTTGATCATAGTTTACTTGCTAGTATCTACATCTCATTTTCACATAGATCATATATCAACTGATCATAATCATACTCACTTTCATTATTTAATTTCATATACATCGCAACATACCTGATTCGGATGCACATTCATATACTCATTTATTTCTCGGAATGCCCGTTGAACCATTCAAAATTAATAAGGATACTCGGATAGCTCATAAGCTCATACAATGCCAACATCCTAGACGTGGTCTTACATGTAATCAAATATCGATGCCACTGTCCCAGACAGGGTCTTACACGAAATCATATACGATGCCAATGTCCCAAACATGGTCTTACACGTAAATCACAAATCGATGCCAATGTCCCAGACGTGGTCTTACACAATAACACATATCGGAATCCTATGTCATGACATATGTATCCTAACTATTCCTAAGGTTCATGCGGGGCTTTCGGACGTCATAACTCGAACGTTTCAAGCTCGTAAATATTGCTCCCATGTTTAATTCAATTTGAAAAATACATATACACAAGTAATAATTCAATTTGGCACTATAATGCACATACATTTCAATTTAACAACATTTATTTACTTATGAACTTACCTCGTACTAACACGAACTGACCAAAACGACTATTCGATAATTTTCGACTTTCCCCAATCCAAATCTGATTTTCTTATTTCTTGATCTAATTCAATACAAATTCAACTTATTTAATCATATATTCAATCAAATTCATCTAAAAACACATAAATGGGCTAATTACACTTTTGCCCTTGACATTTCACATTTTTTACAATTTAGTCCCTATTTCACAAAACACAAAATATTCAAAATTTTACCACGCCCATGCTTGGTCGAATTTCGCTAAGGTCCCCAGCAGCCCATTTCTTTCATTTATTTCATATTTTAAACCCTCAACTTACTAAATTCACAATTTAGCCGAAATTACTCAAATTCATCAAAAATTCAAAGACAAAATATACTAATCCAACATATATCTTTCATTTTCTATCAACTAACTTCACAAAGCTCATAAAAGCATCAATGACATAATTAAAAATCACAATCAGAATCAGAAATTAGGGCATGGGCTTGATATATTACTAAACAACGATTACAAAAACGTAGATATTATCAAAAACAGATCAAAAGTCACAAACCTAATTAATCTTCAAAGTGTCGAATGCTTAAAACCTAAAATGGTTTTTATTTCTTCTTCAATATTCAGCTGAACCAAATGTTTTTGCATGCTTCCAATTTGTTTTCTTTATTTAATTCATAATAATATGTCATTTACCAATTTGTCCATTAATAAAACATTATAAAATCATCAATGATAAGCCCAAAACCGTCCATCCCATGATATAATGGCCAAATTACAACATAAGGATCCCGTCTTTAATTAATCAAAGTAATTAAGGACATTAACAATTAGAATGCCACTTTTACATTTTACGCGATTAAGTCCATTTTCACAAATCGGGCACACAAATGATCAAATCTTTATACGAAACTTTCACACATATTAATTCACATACTTTAAGCATAGAATATAATATTAAAATATTTTTTTGACTCTGATTTGTGGTCCCAAAACCACTATTCTGACTAGGATCTAAACCGAGTTGTTACAATACATTTCCTAGTTATGAAATTTCGCTCCAATTTAAAACTTTAAACAATACCTTAATGTCCCTACTATGGGCCTACGAGGTCCTGAACACACTCTGGAATTGATATGGGACTAATCTGTGCACTCTAGAAAACTTTGTAAATTTTCAAGTTGACAGGGGCACATGCCCGTGTGAAAGGGCAACACACCCGTGTGTCTTCTTAACATGGCCATGTTGAAGGCCCGTGTGGCTCATATAGCCTGAACATATCAGGACACGCCCGTGTCCCTAGCCCGTGCAAATTTATTTTTTGATTTGAACCTACAGGGGTTTTCACACAGCTTGGCACACACCCGTGTCCATGACCCGTGTTTCCCACACGACCATGACATGCTCGGGGCTCAGCCCGTGTACAAAAACCTCGACATCTATTTCTGACGTCAGGAACCCCGTAAGAGCACACGACCATGGTACATGCCCGTGTACTAGGCCATGCCCTCCACACGGTTGAGACACACGGCCGAGTCTCCGCCCGTGTGGTTACTACTGGGCATTCTGTTTTGCCAACTTTTAGGTGCAGGGGACACACGGCCTTACAACACGCCCATGGGGCAAGCCGTGTGTCACACACGATCTAGACACACGCCCGTGTGTCTTTCCGTGTGGACAAAAATAAGGTTATCTACCAAGCCTTTTGCCACCCATACTTGCACCAACCTACACAACATCAAACATAACCAATCCAAGCATAAATACACATAACCAAACAGCCTCAACCATGAGAATCTTCATCAAATGCATTTAATAAAAATCAATATTAGCCAACATTAACGGCCTATACAAAATGAATATCACATCCATCATATGAGCCAACACTGGTGGCAAAACTAACAAGACACTAAACCAAGGATTCAAGTCCCTATACATGCCACAATGAAAACATTTAAACTAGCTATACTAGAAGCTTAAGGTGATAGTGTGATCGATGCCTCCGACATCCCTTAATCCCCGATACTATCTTGGCGGCACTATATGAAGATGGAAAAGAGAAGGAGTGACCATAAAGCTTAGTAAGTTGCATAAAAATAAGTAACAACATCAACCATGCATATTATAAATCAACATAACATTCTTGAGTGAACAAAGGTAAATATCACTACATGCTTATATATCACAAGTATAAGCCAAAGATTACAATATCGTCCCAAAATCATTTCATAGCTAGAACTTACTCATGTCACTCTTAACATCAAGGCAACATAACTAAACTCATATCTCATGAGTTTCAAATAAGTACTTGTACCACTCACAACATGATTATACCATTCCACATCATGGTCATAAGCTTTAAAATAACCTGTAAAACCATTGGGAATACTAAAGGATATCTGACAAGCTTTACACAAGAGGGTGAATTGTCGATGCCATGTTCCAAACATGGTCTCACACTAGCTCACATGTCGAGGTCGATGCCATGTCCCAAACATGGTCTTACATTAGCTCTCGTCTCAATGCTGATGCCATGTCCTAGACATGGTCTTACACTGGCTCTCATAATGTGGCAGATGCCATGTCCCAGACATGGTCTTACACTAGCTCTCGTCTCAATGCCGACGCCATGTCCCAGACATGGTCTTACATTGGCTCTCATAATGTGGCCAATGCCATGTCCCAGACATGGTCTTACACTAGTACAAATATCACCCAAATGTCATGGCATAGATATCCAATCTATTCCTAGGTTTAACCGGGAATTTACCACGTTAATTTCGTCATGCATTTTTCATAATCATATTCAACCATATTATGCAAAATTGATCATTCAACACATAATAGCGATAAATTTTCCTTACTTACGTACAACTTACCTCGGTATACAAAAAGTGGGTGATTAGTTAAATTTAGTCTAATTGCTTGGCCTTCCCCCGATCTAGGTCTGGATTTCGTATTTCTTGATCTAAAATGATAAAAATTCACTAATTTAATCATCATATTAATAAATACATTTCATAATTCATATTTTGGCAAAATGACCATTTTGCCCTTAAACTTTCACAAAAATTATGATTTTACCCTTAGGCTCGTAAATCAATTTTCATCGAATTTCCACATTAACCAAGCCTAGCCGACACTACTTTAAGCTATGGCATCTCACAATTTCAATTTTTTCACACATTTGCAACCTATTTTATAATCTTTACAAAAATAGTCCTCTTAGGTGTTCCCATAAAAATCCTTTCACAAGAGCTGTTTGTTTAACAACCATGATTCATTTTCTTCCATGAAATTTCAGAAACATGATTACTATCATGGAAAAACCCTAAACTCTCAACCATTATGCAAAATAGCCCTCCCATAAGTTAGCTTAAGCTACAAGGGCCTCAAAAGTACAAAAATCATCAAGAAAGACCATCAAAATCAATTACTTGCAAAGGTAAAGAGTAGCTGAAATTTCAAGCTTCCAAAACCCTTATTTTTGTTGGTATTTTCGGTGGAGAGGAGGAAGATGGGAGTTGATATCTTTTTAATTTATTTTATTTCTTGTCAAATTAGTCACTAACATTTCACCTAACTTTGACCCTACAATATTTTTGTCTCCTTGATTAGCCACTAACGTATTTATGGCCTATTTACTCAATAAAGACCCCTAATTTAATGTTCTATAGCTATTTTAGTTTGTAGAACAAAACTTTTGCACCTTTTTTGCGATTTAGTCCTTTTCCAAAATGAAGCAAGCAATTGCTAAAATTATTTCACCAAAATTTTCATTACTCATATAATCATGCTATAACATATAATATAATATTAAAAATAATTTTTCTGGCCTCAGAATAGTGGTTCCGAAACCACTGTTCTAACTAGGCCCAAATTCAGGCTGTTACATTGGGTCACACGGCCGTGTCGCATGTCGTGTCCCAAACCGTGTGACAAACTATTTTAGAGTACACGGCCTTGTAAAGAGGTCGTGCAGCACACGGTCGTGTAATAGCCTGTGTCCCAAGTTGTGTGCACCAAAATTTGCTTCTAAAACAAGGCAAATTTCACATCTATCTTGGGTACCAAGCCAAGCCTAAAACCAACCTTTATATACCACAAAAAACACCTTCAAACAAGTCAAAACATGTCAAATACATACAACTTATGTGCCAAACAAATGTGCCCCCATTGACGCCACAATTTAATCATCATTCAAATTTGCATTCAACCTTAACCAAACAATATATTCCATTCATTCAAACATCAAGAACCATCAACATTATCTTTACAACATCATACCAGATATCAACCTAATTCAACATGACTTTTAACATACACTTCCAAAAGAACTAAACTTATAAAATATATATCAACAACGTATACACAAGCATTTGAAAGCTAATACAAAAAATATCCAAACATTCACATAATAAGCATTCTATGAAAATGCCACATATAACCACCAACCAAGACTTCAAAATCTACCAATGATAGTCGATGATATGTGAGAGCTCTGATGATCTGATCAACCGTTCTAAAAGTTCAAAATCTACAGAAAATAATAACAAAGTAAGTATATGTATTACTTAGTAAGTTTTCACAATTACTTATTAAATTACTAAATTCATTTAAATGTTATTTGCACCTAGCAAATAATCCTCAACCTTCTTACACACAATCCAACAATTTCATGTCAATAACACTTAAATGTATGGATAACCAGAATTTGTAACTCACTTGTTTCTTTGAAATAATTTCATATCAACTAGTCTTTGTTCATCCGATGGATCTTTGTATGAGTCCAGAAATAGATAATGCTCGTAAGAGCTAATCAGATACAGATTAAATATGTCAAGTTACTCGTCCGAGCTAAACTAATGAAACACAAATAAACTAGCCTGGAAAGGGCTAAATATACATGTAAAATGAAAGTGGATTACCTATCCAAGCTAAATCTGAGTCACATGTACATTCAAGTCCACAACACATGTAGGAACTCGGTCCAGATCAAAATTTCAGTTAGAAATCTCATGAAAGAAACTTTTACTTGATCCATTGAAATTTATTTCAGAAATTAAATGTAAATTACATGGACCAATTTGTTTCAAAAATCTTCAAATATATATATGCACATCAATAACAACATTTTTTACCTAATTATAACCAAAATAACTGTAAAAACATACCTAATTGCAATAATTACCAAGAACCAAAGACGATTACTCAACAACCTTCTCTTTCCCACAATTAACAATCGATCCACTCGTTTCTTGATCTAAACATAATAAATTAATTAAATTAGCTATTTCAAACACCATACATTACTTAAATTCAAACCTTTCACCCTTAAATTTTATTTTTACTTATTTACCTTTAACAATTAACTTTTATACAATTTAATCCTTTTCTCAAATTTTAATCAATTAACATCCTTAAGCCAAATTCCCATCTAATCAAAATTCTTACAATTCTATAGCAACTCAAAATATTCACAATTTCACAAAATCCCATGAACTTTTACAAATTTAACATTTAAATCCCTAATCATCAAAATCACCAACAACTTCTTCACAAATTAATATTGTTCAATTATCAAGCTCACAAAACCATTATAAAACTTTAAAAATCTCAAAAATTTAACAATAATACAAGTCAAAAAGTCAATAATTTAATGAATTAACACCCAGGTTAGCAGGACCTAGATGCACCGATCTAAAAAACATAAAAATCACTAAAATCAGAAGTCAAAAACCTACCATGCATTGAAGACAACCTAGTCGAACCAAGCTCAGTCAATGGTGCTTCTTACTCCTTCAATTTCGAAAATAAGAAGAGAAATATTATAGTTCTTTCTCTTGTTTAATTTACTTTTAAATTAATTACCTTTTTGCCCTTAAAATTTACCCAAAATTTCATAAATAAACCACTGTGACCATCCACTATAATTAATAATGGTTTAATTTCCATATAAGGCCAACAATTCAAGTATTTTAAGTTATATACTTCTTTTAACTAAAAACCCCTTTTTACAACTTTTATTATTTAGTCCTTTTTACTTACTTACCTAACTAAACCCTAAAATTTCTTAATAAAACTCAAATACTACATCACAAATTCCTGATAAATATTAAATAAACAATAAAACATTGACTTACTAGTCGAAATTGTGGTCCTGGAACCACCGTTCCCGATACCACTGAAAAATAGGATGTTACAACTCTCCCTCTTAAAGAATTTTCATCCTCGAAAATATTACCAGAGAATAAATTCAAGCGTTGAGATTTCATCGATTCTTCAGTTCCAAACGTAGCTTCCTCATTTCCATGTCGATGCCATAATACTTTAACCAATGGAACACATTTATTCTATAATTCTTTCACCTCTCGAGCTATAAGTTTAATTGATTCCTCATTATAAGTTAGGCCATGCTACAAATCAATTTCATTTGTAGATAGCACGTATGACGAATCTGAATGGTAATGACAGAGCATTGAAACATGGAAAATGTTATGGATTTTCTTTAGATATGGTGGTAAAGGTAATCAGTATGCTATAGGTCTTATTCTCTCTAAAATTTCATACGGCCTAAGAAACCTCGGACTAAGCTTTCCCTTTTTGTTAAATCGTAACACTTTCCTCCAACGCAAAACTTTCAAGAATATTTTATCCCTGACTTGGAATTCGATATCCTTTCTTTTCAAATCAGCATATGATTTCTGTCAATCAGAAGCTGCCTTTAAACAATCACGGATAACTCTATCTTTTTCTTCAATTTCTCGAATCAAATCAGTACCAACTATTTTTCTTTCACTCATTTTAGACCAATATAGAGGAGTTCTAGATTTTCTTCCATATAAAGCTTCATACGGAGCCATTTTAATACTTCTTTGATAGCTATTATTGTAAGCAAATTCAGTTAATGGTAGGAATTTCTCCTAGCTGTCTTCAAACTCAATAATACAACATCTCAGCATATGTTCAATAATCTGGATTACTTGTTCGGACTGACCATCTGTCTGAGGATGAAATGTCATGCTAAAAGTCAATTTACTGCCCAAAACTTTGTGTAATTTATTCCAAAACCTAGAGGTGAATCGCTGATCTCGATAAAAAATAATCGACAATGATGCACCATGTAATCGGAAGATCTCAAAAATATACAACTTAGCTAGTCTTTCGAGTGAATAATTTGTTCTTACTGGAATAAAGTGTGCTGATTTCGTCAATCTACCAACAACAACCCAAATAGCATCTTTCTTTTTCAAAATCAGAGGTAATCCCAAAACAAAAACCATTATGACTCGCTCCCACTTCTATTCTGGAATTTTCAAAGCTTGTAACAAACCTGACGGACCCTGATGCTCGACTTTCACTTACGGGCAAACTAAACATTTAGTCATAAAATCAGATATTTCACATTTCATACTTAACCATCAGAACATTTGCTTCAAGTCATTATACATTTTTGTACTACCCGAATGAATAGAATAGGTACTACTGTGAGCTTCACTCAAAATGTTTTGTTTCAATACCATATCGTCTGGAATACACAATCGACCTCTAAAATACATATTACTATCATCACCAATACTAAATTCTGTAGTCCGACCATTTTCGACCGACTCACGTTTTAATTTCAACTCAGGGTCACTTTTCTACAACTTAGAAATTCATTGAAAAAATGTCGGTCTAACATGCAATTCAACCAGAATCGTACCATCATGTCCCAAAGTCAACCAAGTATTTAATGCTCTCAAAGAAAATAAAGATTTTTGGCTCAAAGCATCAACAATAACATTTACTTTACCAGGATGATAGTCTATAATCAAATCCTAATCTTTCGACAATTCAAGCCACCTGCACTGACGAAGACTCAATTCCTTATGAGTCATCAAATATTTTAAACTTTTGTGATCTGAGAAAATATGACATTTTTCACCGTAAAGATAATGTCGTTAAATTTTTAGGGCAAACACTACCGCAGCTAATTCCAGATCATGAGTCGGATAGTTTCTTTCATGAGTTTTCAATTGGCGAGAGGCATAAGCTACCACTTTTCCTTCATGTATGAGTACACAACCTAACCTAGTCCATTTAATGAGGCATTGCTGTAAACAGTAAACTCTTTCTAGGATTCAGGTTGAGTCAACATTGGAGCTTCTATTAACATTGTAACACCCCTTACCCGTATTCAATACCGGAACAGGGTCGAGGCATTACCGGACTTACCACACAAACAATCATACAATTCTGAGCCATATATTTGCTTCCAAATAAAAACCATTTCCAATCAATCATAAAATCCTTAATATGAACCTACGAGGCCCAAAACATGATTTGGGAGTGGTCCAGAACTAAACCAAGAACGTAGAAATTTTTACAAATCTTAGAAAAATTTTCCACTAAATAGGGATATGGGACATGCCCGTGTGGTCACATACGCCCGTGTCCCGACCCCGTGTAACTCTCTAACTTGTAACCCATGAACGAATTGAGATCACACAGCCAACTCACACGCCCGTGTGCAAGGCCATTTAGAAAATTACTTTTCATAAAATAGGTGCAGACTTCACACGACCAGGACACACGCCCGTGCTTGAGGCCATGTCATCCACATGGCTGAGACACACGCCCATGTCTCTGCCCCTATGCTCAATTCTGAGCATTCTGTTTCTCAAAATTAAGGTACAGGGGACACACTGCCGGAACACATGTCCGTGGGGCAGATCGTTTGTCACACACGGCCTAGACACACGCCCGTGTGTCTACCCGTATGGACAAAATAAAGGCTATTTACCAAGCCATTTGCCACCCTTATTGACACATACACCTATACAAACTCATTGGATCAAAACATAATATACTTAGGCAATCAAAACACCCACAAATATGACCAATACATGCCAATACAATAGTAACATCTATCATACTCACAACATTTATTATGCCCTAAATTAGTCATGCAAATTTCACATTCAATAAGCATCATTTAACTACTTTCAAGGCACCTAATTGTGCACAAATTTATCATCTCATCAATAGATCACATTCCCAACATTTCACATTCATGCTATGAATCACATTCCATCAATCACCAAGCATACCATGACTATATCACCAAAGACATTGGCACATATATGAATATACTTAGGCTTACAACCATGTTAACCAAAATCAGCTAATTTACATGGCCAAATATCAAATCAAGCCTTTGACAAATTACAAGCCAATACATTGGTTAAAATTATAATAACACATATAACAAAATGACCAAGTTCCTATACATGCCATATTTTCAAAATACTAAGATCATCAATACCCAAAATGAAAGTTTGATAGTGTGATTCGAATCTCCGACGATCTCCGATCCGAGTTTGCTTGGCAACACTATAAAACATGGAAAATAAACGGAGTAAGCTATATAGATTAGTAAGCTTGTATGCAAGAAATAAGCTAACCTTACCATACATATAACATTCAAAAAATATAACACGATTAAATGTAACTTTTCCATAGTCTCATGACCATAACTTATCCCATCACTATACTTACCTCATATTCATCATTTCAAGCATTTAATAGATATGAGCTTCATGTACATACCTATACCATCTCGAAATGAATTTACACGTAATCTTATCTTTGACATACCAGTGAACCACTCAGAATAATAATGTTGGATACTCGGGAAATTTGCACACTAAGTGCAATATATGTAGCCAAAGCTACCTAAGTCTCATATCACATAGTTGCTCGCTCTCGATCTATCAACGGGCCTGCTCACACAAGCTGTCAGTTAAGACGTAGCTACGCAGTGCTGCTCACACAAGCTATCAAGTATCCGCAACATATGCTGGTATACTCAGCCACTGGTAGGACGTACAAAACCTGTACCCGGATCACATAATCACGTAACACATACTAACCCTAGTGACATGTCACTTGTATCCTACCTTATTTCTAAGGTTCAACGAGATTTCTCACTTGTCGAATTGTCATCGAACTTATTCAGAGAATTATACTCATTCACATAATCAAATATACAATTCATGCAATATTAAAGCATTTAAATACAATTATTCTAAAGCTTATTTTTAACATACAAACTTACCCCGGTACAAAATGACTAATAGTTCGATTTAATCCACAACCTCGTCTTTGTTGATCTATAATACCATATTTAACTTATTCAATCATCACATTATTCAATTTAATCCCAAAAACACCTTATACAAAAAAATTACATTTTTGCCCCTAACTTTTCAACTTTTTACATTTTCGTCCCTAGGCTCGTAAAATGATTTTCATCCAATTCTTCATTACCCAAGCCTAGCCAAATCTTTTTCATGCTCATAATAGCCCACATTTTTCATTTATTCACATTTTTACACACATTTTACAACTTTTTACAAATAGGTCCCTATTTGACATTTTCATCAAAAATCACTTGGTAAATGTTGTTTATCTAACACCAAACATGCATTTTATACCATTAAACATCAAAATACACAAGTATTCAACATGGATAGAAATTTATACTTTGATTTTCTTTCAAATTAGTCCTTGAAATAGCTAGATTAGGTTGAGACAACTTCAAAAACATAAAAATCATTAAAAACAGGACAAAGACAGACTTACAATCGAGCTTGGAAGCTTGGCCAAAACCCTAGCTATAGAGACTCTTCAATTTTTGGCACAAGGAGGATGAAATTAAGAAGATGACATCTTTTATTTGTTCCATTTTGACTTTATTAGCCAAATAACCAAAATGTCCTTAATGCCAAACTTTGAAATTTCACCTAGCCATGTCCATTTTTGTCCAACTTAAATTATAATGGTCTAATTACCATTTAAGGACCTTCAATTTCAAATTTCATAGCAATTAGACACCTCTAGCTTTTAGAACACATATTTTGCACCTATTGCAATTTAATCCTATTAGTCAAATTGGACACTTTATTAATAAAATTTCTTAACACAATTTTCACACAATCATTCAATCATACTGTAGACCTTAAACAAATAATAAAAATAAATATTTCTACTTTAGATTTGTGATCCCAAAATCACTGTTCTTATTTGACATTAAAACGGGTTGTTACAGCTCTCCCCCTTTAGGGATTTCCATCCCCGAAAATCTTACCGAAAAAGAGGTTTGGGTACTATTTTCTCATCGCTTTCTCGATTTCTCAAGTAGCTTCTCCGACGCCATGTCTTTGCCACAAAACTTTCACTAGGGCTATATTTTTATTTTTTAACTGCTTAACTTCCCGGGCTAAGATCTTGATCGGTTCTTCACCATAAGTCATGTTGGGTCAGATCTCAACCTCTGTCAGTGAAATCACATGAGATGGATCTGATTGATAACGGCACAACATAGACACATGAAATACATTGTGGATTCTCTCTAATTCTGACAGTAAAGCTAGTCGATATGCCACTGGCCCTATTCTTTCAATAATCTCACACGGCCCAATGAATCGCGGACTCAACTTGCCTTTACGATCAAATCTAAGAATTTTCTTCCACGGAGATACTTTTAGAAATACCTTATCACCGACTTGAAATTTAATTTCCTTTCGTTTCAAATCCGCGTACGATTTCTATCTATCAGAAGCCTTTCAAACAATTACGAACTACTTTCACTTTTTCTTCAGTTTTTCTAACCAAACCAACCCCGTGAATCTGTCTCTCACTAAGCTCGGTCCAGTACAATGGAGTTCGACACTTGCGACCATACAATGCCTCATACGGTGCCATCTTTATACTCGATTGAAAACTGTTGTTATAAGTAAATTCGACTAAAGGTAGATATTTTTCCCAACTACCTTCAAACTCTAAACATAACAGCGAAGCATATCTTTGAGTACCTAAATCATCCTTTTAGATTAACCATTGGTCTGCGGATGAAATGCAGTACTACAATTCAACTTTCTGCCTAAAGCCTCTTGCAACTTCTTCCAAAATTCTAAAGTAAACCTCGGATTTCTATCCAAAATAATAGAAATAGGTACTCCGTGCAATATAACAATTTCAGCAATGTACAATTTAGCTAGCTTATCAGGTGAATAGTCGATGCGTACTGGAATAAAATGAGCCAATTTTGTCAATCTATCAACAACTACCCAAACGGCATCTTTCTTCTTCAAAGTCAGAGGTAATCTAGTTATGAAATCTATCGTAATTCTGTCCCATTTCCACTCAAGAATCATCAAAGGCTGAAGTAAACTCGAAGGTACTTGATGTTCAGCCTTTACTTGTTGGCAAATCAAACATCTCGATACGAATTCAGAAATATCTCTTTTCATACCCGACCACCAATACAATTTTTTCAAATCATTGTACATCTTCGTACTTCCTGGGTGAACAGACAAAAATCCATTGTGTGCCTCGTGAAGAATTTTCTAAATAAGCTCAGTATCTTTTGGTACACAAACCCTACCTCGAAATATCAAATAATCATCAGCCCCAATTTGAAAATATGAATCACTAATCGATTCGCACTGAACTCTTTTAGCTTGAAGTTCTTTGTCACTTTTCTAAGCTTTGCAAATTTGATGAAAAAATACCGGCCTACCTTTCAACTCAGCTAGAATCGAACCATCATCAGATAAAGTCAGTCGTGTGTTCATTACTCTCAAAAGCAGACAAAGATTTCCTACTCAAAGCATCGACAACCACATTCGCATTTCTTGGATGATAATCGATTACTGACTCACAGTCTTTTAACAACTCGAGCCACCTCCATTGTCGCAAATTCAAATCCTTTTGAGTCATCAAGTACTTTAAACTATTGTGATCAGTATATATGTGGCACTTCTCACCGAATAAATGGTTTCTACAAATCTTTAAAGCAAACACAATGGCAACTAATTCCAAGTCGTGCATCTAATAATTCTTCTCATGCGGTTTCAATTGTCTCGAGGCATAAGCTATCACTTTTCCCTCTTGCATCAACACACATCCAAGACTGCTCAATGATGCGTCGCTGAAAATTACAAACTCTTTTCCCGATTCAAGTTGTACTAATACCGGTGCCTTAGTTAACAATGCTTTATACTATTCAAAACTCTTTTGACATTTCTCTAACCACTCGAACTTAACATTTTTTTGTAACAATTTTTTCATAAGTGTAGCAATCATCGAGAATCCCTTAACAAAACGTCGACAATACCGGCTAAGCCCAAAAAGCTTCCAATCAATAATTGCCGAACTATTACTTAGATCAACTCTGATACCTTTCGCTAAGACAATATGCCCCAAAAATCTGACTTATCGGAGCAAAAACTCACTTTTGCTGAACTTAGCAAACAACTTCTTATCTCTCAAAGTCTGCAACACAATTCTTAAATGTTCAGTATGCTCAGACTCATCTCGGGAATAAATCAAAGTGTCATTAATGAACTTGACCACAAAATTTTCCAAATACAGTTGAAATATCCGATTCATCAAATCCATAAAAACAGCTGGAGCATTAGTCAATCCAAAAGACATAACAAGAAATTCATAATGCCCATGCCTCATTCTAAATGCGATTTTCAGTGTAACACCACTAACCTGTATCCATCGCCGGAGTAGGGTTACAAGGTATTAACGATCAATTCACAACAGAATGTATACATTTACCAACTGTAAATCATTCATTCTCATAAATCATTCAACACAATCACATTGTCCCTTATAAGGGCCTACGAGGCCTTACACATGCTTTAGAAGTGGTTCAAGACTAAACTGATGTCATACGAAAATTTTGGAAACTTAGAAAAATTCCAAACATACAGAGGTCACACGCCCATGTAAATAGGCCGTGTTCCTCACACGACTCTAGAAACGCCCGTGTGTCCAACCCGTATACCCTTCGAAGTGGCCACATATGCCCGTATGCTAGGCCATCTATAAGGTTGTGCCAAAACTGTAGGGTATATTGACTTATGCAACACGGCCAAGTCACACGCCCGTGTGCTAGGCCGTGTGCTAATTAGAGGGTATACTGACTTGTACCACACAGCCAGTCATACGCCCGTGTGTGAGACCGTATGGAGCATACTAACTTCATTTTAATAATAACACTAGGGGACACACGGCTGTGTAACATGACCGTGTATCACACACGGCTGAGACACACGCTCGTATCTCTGCCCGTGTGGCCAAAAAATAGGCCATTTGTAAGGCCAATTTGCCACCCTTATTCATGCACACCTAAACAATCAAAATGGTATCATTTCATCATTTAATTAGGTAGCCAAAATCATCGACCAAATGCACCATTCGTACCATATCCATTTCAACCAAATTCAATACCAATTACCTATTCAAATACTTATCAAATCAACTTTCAAAATCATACTTCATCAATGCATTTCTCAAGCATTAAACACCATAAATCAATTAACCATTTGCAACTATAAAATCATAACCCTATTCATATCAAACATGTCAAAATAAGCCATCACTCTTGGCTATATATATACAATCAAAACATATACATTTACAAGTCATTTCTAATAGCTAAACACACAACAATATTAACATCATTTACAAGCCAACTCTCATGGCTATAATCACAACCAAAATACAATAAGTAGCCTATACATGCCATATACCATATTTATACAACTCACAAGTACCAATTAGATGTTCGATAGTGCGATGATGTTCTCGGTGACTTTCAGATTCGAGCTAGCCTTGATTCACTATAAAACATAGAAAAATAATACGAAGTAAGCTTCATAGTTTAGTAAGCTCATATGTAAATAATTTATTTCATCGAATAAATGTAAATCAACCAATTTCACATTAACTACAAACTTTTCTCATGTTTTAAACATGATTAAATACCATCTCATTGAACTTTCTCTATTTAATACTCGAATAGGTTCTGTACATACCTATATCGCCTCGTACCATCCTCTTTTTCAACCACATCATTTGTTTACCCGTTGAACCATTCGGAATAGAAATTGTGTAACAGTCTGGTTTTGACCCTAGTAAGAATAGTGGTTTCAAGACCACATATCCAAGTCAGAAAAATATTTTAATAATATTTTTCGTGCCTATTATAAGTGAATTGACATGTGTGAAAGTCTCGTGTGAAATTTTAACTGTTTGTGTGTTTAATTTGCAAAAAAGACCTAATTGCGTAAAATGTAAAAGTTGTGTGCTAGATGTTAAAAGTACTTATTTGACTTGGCTTATTAAATAAGAGGTCCTTATATGGTTATTTAACCAATGGAAGTTTGAATGGCCATTTATAACCAACCATTATGTGATTTTATAATAGTTTAACAAAAGTTATAATAGTAAAGTGTTTATTATGTTAATATTAATAAAACAAGCATGAAATTGCTCATTATTTCTTCATCTTTGTCAAAAATTAAGAAAGAAAAGCTAGGGTTCTTACACTTTGATATTCGGCTACTTCCAAGCTTGATTAAAGATCAAGAAAAGAGGAATTCAGATTTAGATTGAGAGAAGTCGAAGATTATTGAATAAACATTCGGGTTGACAACTTCGAATACGAGGTAAGTTCATACATGATAAATGATGTTAAAGTTATGTTTTAATGCGATTACAATGCATAAATTGTATAGATATTTGATTATGGATTGAGTACGATGATATTCGACTGTGTTTAGCACTAAGTGTGCGGTTTAATACATATAGCTTTGGCTACAAATGGCACTAAGTGTGCGAGTTGGAATAGCTTTGGCTATATAAGGCACTAAGTGTGCGATATCGACTTAGCTTTAGTTAATTGAAATGGCACTAAGTGTGCGAAATCATTTTAGCTTCGGCTAACCTTTACAGCACTAAGTGTGCAGATGTTAAAGTATGAATATTCTATAGAGAGTCTTGAAATACTCAAGTAAGAGGTGAGAATGAAAGTGAATGAGTATGAAGATTTAGGTATGTATGACACCTAGTGGTAGATGATATTATCTAAGTGAAGTTCATTGAATGGTTATGAACATATGGATTGGGTTGGTATAAACTTGATAGATGATTTGAGAATTTGTAAATACTTATGTGATGATGTTTTATGTTTTAATATTGTTAATGATTATAGTACAAGCTTACGTGTTTGCATTGTTTTATAGATATCGAAGCTACTGCAAGCTCGGAGACCGTCAAGGATCGTCACCACACTATCGAACTTTAATTTGGTACGTTTGAAAGTGTAAATATTTTTCAGTATGGCATGTATAGGCTAGAATGTCTATGTATTTAAGCTTTGGTATGTATATATAGTATGCCATGAGAGTTGGCTAACAAATTGAATGTTTGTGCATAGTTTTGGTAAATGGTAGTAATGCCAAATTGTGTACGCATGTAATGGTTATATGACCTTATATGTGGTGATCATTTTGAAATATGCCAAGTTGAGGAAATGGTAAGTTTAAGCATGAGTTAGAAAGTGTCATAAGTGAGCTATGAAATAAGCATTACGGCATGTTGTTGTAATGAGATTTTAATGTGTTTTGATATGGATTTGAATAGGTTATAGAATGATGATGATTTAGTTATAATGAAGCATGTTTTGAGCATGGAATTGGCTAAAAATTTTGGTATAAATGTTGTTTCATATTGCTTATAGGATTGACCCCTAAAAGGGTGGCAAGTTGGCTTAAAGCAAGCTTGCATTGTGCCACACGGTCAGGGACCACGGGCGTGCCTTATGGTCATGTATGCAAAGCATTGACCTCTTAAAATCACATGGTTAAGACACATGGACGTGCCATATGGCCGTGTCCTTAAGTTAGTAGCTAGCTAAGTATCACACGGCCATAGCACACAGGCGTGTCTATTGGCCGTGGGTGAAAATTAGTATATATACTCTGATATGGCACGGTTGGATTACATGGGCGTGTCTGATGCCCATGTGAGGCACACGGCCTGGTTACACGGGCGTGTGACTTCAATAGAATTGAAATATTTTTTGAGTTCTAAAATTCATGAATGTGTTCGGTTTAGTTCTGATTTTTTCTAAAAGTATGTTTTAGGTCTCGTAGACGATCATAAGGGATGAATTATTGATGATTGCTTATGTATTAATGTTATTCGATATCTATGATTCTAAATAGGTCTGAAATGTTCTGTCTGTCTGGTAATGCCCCTTACCTATTTCGGTGACTATTACGGGATAGGGGTGTTACATTTAGTTGGTATTAGAGCTATGGTTTATTCAGTTCTAGGACTACCATAGTGTATGTGAGTCTAGCTATACATGCCATATATCTGAAACTGCGATAATGTGATGAATCCTAACATTGAAATGTGCTTTTATATAGCAAATGGATCCTGATAGAGCCGTAGCTGACGATGTAGAAAGCAATGCACCTGCTCCCGCGCAAGGAACAGTGCAAGCTGATTCTAGATCGGGTATGAGTAGTCGTGATAGTGAGGCTAAACAAGCCTTCTATCAGATGATGAATGATTGGTTCATCCAATACATTAGAACCAATCCGGCTGTACAACAACCTCCACCCCCCGTTAATTCTCCTCAAACTTCTGTTATGCCACTATTAAACCCGATACAGTTGAGTAAACCACCAGTTGATAAGATTAGAAAACATGGGGCTGATGAGTTTCGAGCTACAACAAGTGATGATGCTGGAAAGGCCGAGTTTTGGTTGGAGAACACAATAAAAGTGTTTGATGAGTTGTCTTTGAGTCCTTAGGAATGCATAAAATGTGTTGTTTCTTTTTTGAAAGATATGGCATATCATTGGTGGAAGGCTTTGACATCCATGGTTCCAAGTGAACGAGTTACCTGGGATTTTTTCCAAGTTGAATTCCGGAAGAAATATATCAGTCAGAGATTCATTGATCAGAAATGCAAAGAGTTTCTTAAACTTAAACAAGGTCGAATGTCTGTCACGAAATACGAGCGGGAATTTGTAAAGCTGAGTCAATATGCTTGTAACACCCCAAACCTGACCCAAAAGTTAGACCCGAATCTGACGTGTCAGATTAAAGTGTTTTTCAAAAACCATGTTTTCATTAGAAACCCTTCTTATTTAAAACGTTGTATATTGAAAACTCCTTAATTTTATTTCTAAAATTGTTTTTTACTTTGCGAAAGCTAATTCTAAAAGTAACTGATTTACGAAAATGTGATGTTAAAAAAATTAAGTCGCGAAAACGTAGTGTTTTGAAAACAGTTGTTGTTTTGGAAAACTGCGATCTAGTTTAAACCATTATAAAACATAGTAAATGAAATTCCAAAGTAAAATAAAAATAAGAATTAAGAGAAAGGCCTTATTACAATAACATTTGAAAGAAATACGCAACAGTAAATAAACAAATCTGAAAACATAAGCAGTGTGTGGCCATCTCCGAGTCCCTCGCAGCACCGAACCACCTAACGCTGATGATTACCTGCACAGTTAATAAACGGGGTGAGTTTACGAAAACTCAGTGTGTATTTCCCTGGCATCCAAACAGTCAGTCAAAAACAGGATTTAGAACCAATCTAGGCTTGAGCCTTATTCAGTAACAAACAGTCCAATTCAAAATATATGTGGGCCAAAGCCCGATTCATTAACATTTGGGTCTTAGCCCATCACAGTATCAATTGGGCCTAGTCTATATCGCAATCATATCACAATAATATCATCCATGCAATGCTGTGCAACCCACCCCAATAATCCAACCACTATACACCAACTCCATCCCCCGGTACACATCATGTAGGGATATAAATATCGACCCACCCATCCGATACACATCAATGGTAGCCCGGTTGCAATACTACCTTCATTTTAGCAAAGCTACTAAATAACAGGACGGCTGGAAGCTATAAGCAGAATGGCACAATGGCACAAAGCCATCGATAACTGCATTATGTTAGGCACATAGCCATCAACTAGAGTAACATAACCGGCACACAGCCCTAGGTAAATGTGATCGACACAGAGTCGTCAATAATCATATATTGGGCTTAAAAGCCACTGACGGATCCACAGTCATCAAGAAACCATGCGATCCTTAATCGGTGGATCCAGGTCGTCAAGCAACAATGTGATTCCCAATCGGTGGATCCACGGTCGTCAAGCAACCATGCGATCCTCAATTTCTTCCTCCGTTTCATAATCCCCACCCATGTGCAACATAATATTATATGAATGCAGCAAATATACACACGGCATACAAAATCATACAAATCACAGTCACAACAGTCCAACCACAGTCATACATTCTTACTCAAAACATAGTCAAATCAATCAAATTGTATTATCAGTGAGTTATATACCATAGAGAGGCAGAACGGTCTTTTTACCTATTAGGGGTATTTTAATCATTTCACCTTACAAGGGTGTATTGGTAAATCTACAAACTAAGGGTATTTCAGTAATTTTGCAAACCAATGGTATTTCTATAATTTTTGAAAGTCAAGGGTATTTCTATAATTTTGTAAATCAGGGGTATTTTTGTAATTTTCCAAATCAAGGGTATTTCAATAATTTTCCAAATCAGGGGTATTTTGGTAATTTTACAAATTCAGGGTATTTCGGTAATTTTATATGTCGAGGGTATTTCGATAATTTTATAGGTCGAGGGTATTTCAGTAATTTCACAAATCAGGGGTATTTTGGTAATTTTACAAATCGAGGATATTTCAATAATTTTACAGGTCGAGGGTATTTCGATAATTTCACAAATTAAGGGTATTTTAGTAATTCTACCCTATAGGGGTATTTCAGTAATAATATCTTACAAGGGCATTTTAGTAATTCTACCCTACAGGGGCATTTCAGTAACTCTACCCTACAAGGGTATTTCAGTAATACTAGCTTACGATATGAGATTCACATAGACCAATTCAATATTTACTACACAATCATACAATTTATCCACTTGGGCCCATGGGCCCATTGGGCCTACATGGCCTATCCCGGCCCAAAGCAACCTAAGCCCACGAGAGCATTCATGATGGCCTCAACCATCATGTCAAAGCTCCCTCACGTGCGCTCGCACTCTCGTGTGGCTGCCATTGCCGTGTGACCGGTATTTCAGCATTCTACAGCTAGAGTTGTGCGAAATACACATCTATTTATGAGAACGCGCCGAAGTCCATGATCACCAACCTTGGCACATCCTGCATTGAATCTTAATCCCCGACTCATCTGGTTCGCTCTATTTAAAGCCAACTTCTCACCAATTCTCATGTTAGCTTCCCGATGTGGGATTGCTTTCAACCATTAGGAAAATTCCTCATTCTTATGACCAATTCAACCACAGAGTTCCAGTCCAACTCCACCTCCTACATAGCTCAAATAGCAAAATACTTACTCCACTGTGCATCCCAAGACTTGAACCTCAGACCTCACAGTTACACAACACGCCACCTTGCCACTCCACCACAGGCTCTTTCTGTGATAAAAACGTCCATAATTAACTTTAAGACATATGTGCCAGCGTCCAGATTCACTTAAGAGAAAAACCAAAATGAATTGTAAGAGCCAAGACTTGAACCCAGGCTCCCTTACAACCTTAATGACGCCCCAACCACTAGACCACATGCTTCCTTGTGTCATTTATTTAACACAATAATTTAAAAGGCCATCATCCAAGCATCCAGGGTTTTATTCACTTAAAACCAAAATTTTTGCTAAAGCCCAGGTTTGAACCTAAGATTTCTTCAACACATCTCAAGGCCATTAACCACCAAAGTAGACATTTAATTGTGTAATTTCTTTACACAATTAAATACTTATATACAACCTCCTTACGGACCCATACTCAAGGCTCAATACTTCTAGGCACAAATTTGGGGTGTTACAATTCTACCCCCTTAAAGAAATTTCGTCCTCGAAATTTCCAACTATCTGAACAAGCGCTTAGCTCAACCTACACCACTACGCTCCTACTGCGCACTCTAATTCCAAACTACACCAATACACTTTTAACTTAATCTCAAAACCTCTCACCCAACCAAACATCTAACCACAGAAGCAAACAGATATTTACCACACATGCATACAATTTCTATATTCAAACATCACATCCAAAAAAAACACACCTGACTTAAAAGGAACTGTGCAATCCTGAACCCGATGCTCCTTACACCCGCATCTGAGACACAATCCTGACTTCCTCTAGCATTCGTCCGGATGGCGCCTTTTGCAATGCTCACAAGCCAAAAAGCTCAGACGCATCTTAACGCATTTCATAGAACGGGGCCGCCCCTGCTTCAGAGGATTGTGATCCTTCTTCCTGCTACACTCCAAGCGCCTAGCCTAAAATGTTTCACCATACGCCTTAACTCTTGCCTCAAACACTTCTTCCAGCACTTCCCTTACCAACCGGGTCAGTGCCTCTATACCAAGCTCCGGGTTATTATTACATGAAGTTAGTGGACTTACCTTGACTACAGTTTCCTGAACCAACTCATGTTTCGAGGAGACGAGCAACTCCTCGCGATCTTGCTTGCCTTCGGAATCTATCACAGCACTATTGCTAACTTAAAAAAATTCTGATTTCCAGAACATACACTGAATAAATACAAAATCTAACTTTAAGTACGGTCTAACAGAAAACTTACGGTTCGGCGCATGAGACTCGGTAACCACACTTTCAAGAAAATATTCAGAAAACCATTTCAAATACTTCAAATCTTTTCGAACCTTTTTGAAACAATTCTTTCAGAAATCCAATTTTAAAACCCATTCCACAGTCAAGTTTTGTAACCTGGCTCTGATACCACTAAATGTAACACCCTAAACCCGTCCCAAAAGTTAGACCCGAATCTGACGTGTTACATTGAAGTGTTTTTTGAAAACCATGTTTTCATGAGAAACCCTTTTTATTTAAAACGTAGTACATTGAAAACTTCTTAATTTTATTTCCAAAATTCTTTTTTACTTTGCGGAAGCTAATTCTAAAAGTAACCGATTTACGAAAATGTGATGTTAAAAAATTAAGTTGTAAAAATGTAGTGTTCTGAAAACAGTTGTTGTTTTGGAAAATCGCGATCTACTTCAAACCATTATAAAACATAGTAAATAAAATTCTAAAGTAAAATAAAAACCAGAATTAAGAGAAAGGCCTTCTTACAATAACATTTGAAAGAAATACGCAATAGTAAATAAACAAATCTGAAAACATAAGTAGTGTATGGCCATCTCCGAGTCCCTCGCAGCACCGAACCACCTAACGCTGGGGATTACCTGCACAGTTAATAAACAGGGTGAGTTTATGAAAACTCAGTGTCTAATCCCCTGGCATCCAAACAGTCAGTCAAAAATAGGATTTAGAACCAATCTGGGCTTGAGCCCTATTCAGTAACAAATAGTCCGATTCGGAATATATGAAGGCCAAAGCCCGATTCATTAACATTTGGGTCTCAACCCATCACAATATCAATTGGGCCTAGCCCATCTCAGAATCAACATCAGTTGGGCCTATCCCATATCATAATCATATCATAATAATATCATCCATGCAATGTTGTGCAACCCACCCCAATAGTCTAACCTCTATACACCAACTCCGTCCCCCAAAACACATCATGTGGGGATATAAATATCGACCCACCCATCCGATACACATCAATGGTAGCCCAATTGCGGTACTACCTTTATTGCAGCAAAGCAGCTAAATAACAGGATGGCTATAAGCTATAAGCTATAAGCAGAATGGCACAATGGCACAAAGCCATCAATAACTGTATTATGTTAGGCACATAGCCATCAACTAGAGTAACATAACCGGCACACAACCCTAGGTAAATGTGATCGACACAGAGTCATCAATAATCATATATTGGGCTTAAAAGCCACCGACGGATCCACAGTCGTCAAGCAACCATGCGATCCTTAATCGGTGGATCCAGGTCATCAAGCAACAATGTGATTCTCAATCGGTGGATCCACGGTCGTCAAGCAACCATGCGATTCTCAATTTCTTCCTTCGTTTCATAATCCCCACCCATGTGCAACATAATATTATATGAATGCAGCAAATATACACACGACATACAAAATCATACAAATCATAGTCACAACAGTCCAATCACAGGCATACATTCTCGGTCAAAACATAGTCAAATCAATCAAATTGTATTCTCAGTGAGTTATATACCCTAAAGGGGCAAAACGGTCTTTTTACCTATTAGAGGTATTTTAGTCATTTCACCCTACAAGGGTGTTTTGGTAAATCTACAAACCAAGGTTATTTCAGTAATTTTGCAAACCAATGGTATTTCTATAATTTTTGAAAATTAAGGGTATTTTTGTAATTTTGTAAATCAGGGGTATTTTTGTAATTTTCCAAATCAAGGGTATTTCAGTAATTTTCCAAATCAAGGGTATTTCGGTAATTTTACAAGTTGAGGGTATTTCGATAATTTTATAAGTCGAGGGTATTTCAATAATTTCATAAATCAGGGGTATTTTGGTAATTTTATAAATCGAGGGTATTTTGATAATTTACATGTCGAGGGTACTTCAGTAATTTCACAAATTAAGGGTATTTTGGTAATTTTACCCTACAGGGGCATTTTAGTAATTCTACCCTACAGGGGTATTTCATTAATACTATCCTACAGGGGCATATCCACTTGGGCCCATGGGCCCACATGGCCCATCCCGGCCCAAAGCAACCTAAGCCCACGAGAGCACTCATGATGGCCTCAACCATCACGTCAAAGCTCTCACACGTACGCGCGCACGCTCGTGTGGCTGCCATCGCCGTTTAACCGGTATTTTGGCATTCTACAGCTAGAGTTATGCGAAATACACACCTATTTATGAGAACGCGTCGAAGTCCACGATCACCAACCTTGGCACATCCTGCATTGAATCTTAATCCCCAACTCATCTGGTTCACTCTATTTAAAGCCAACTTCTCACCAATTCTCATGTTAGCTTCCCGATGTGGGATTGCTTTCAACCATTAGGAAAATTCCTCATTCTTATGACAAATTCAACCACAGAGTTCCAGTCCAACTCCACCTCCTACACAGCTCAAATAGCAAAATACTTACTCTACTGCGCATCCCAAGACTTGAACCTCAGACCTCACAGTTACACAACACGCCACCTTGCCACTCCACCACAGGCTCTTTCTGTGATAAAAACGTCCATAATTAACTTTAAGACATATGTGCCAGCTTCCAGATTCACTTAAGAGAAAAACCAAAATGAATTGTAAGAGCCAAGACTTGAACCCAGGCTCCCTTACAACCTTAATGATGCCCCAACCACTAGATCACATGCTTCCTTGTGTCATTTATTTAACACAATAATTTAAAAGGCCATCATCCAAGCATCTAGGGTTTTATTCACTTAAAACCAAAATTTTTGCTAAAGCCCAGGTTTGAATCCAAGATTTCTTCAACACTTCTCAGGGCCATTAACCACCAAAGTAGACATTTAATTGTGTCATTTCCTTGCACAATTAAATACTTATATACAACCTCCTTACGGACCCATACTCAAGGCCCAATACTTCTAGGCCCAAATTCGAGGTGTTACAATGCTCGTGAATGCATATCTACGGAAGCAATAATGTGTAAGAGATTTGAAGACAGCTTGAATAAAGATATTTGTTTACTAGTTGGGGTCCTGGAAATCAAAGAATTCATAGTGCTTGTTGAACGAGCATCTAAAGCTGAAGATCTTGGGAAAGAGAAAAGAAAGGCTGATTTTGAAGCTAGAGAGGTACGAAAAAGATCTTCGGGTAAATCGTTTCAATCTGGATCCAAGAAGTTTAGAGATGATAGCAGTCGTTTAAAGACTAGTATGGGACCTTTGACCAGAGTTCGTGTTAGATCGCAATCGAATTTCAAATCTTCAACTACATCTGTTGCCAGTGTCGATAATGTAAAGAATGATAAGCCTGAGTGTGATCAGTGTGGAAGATGACATTTCGGTGAATGCTAGGGAAAAAGTATTAACCGAGGTTGCTATAGTTGTGGTTCAAGAAATCATTTTATAAAAGATTGCCCAGATTTGGTTGAAAAAGATAATGTTCAGAATTCAAGGCAGAGTGGTAATGTTTCTCAAGGTTGAGCGGTAGTCAAAGAGGAACGAAAGAAATAGCTGTGAGATCTGAGGCTCGTGCACCTGCCAAAGCTTATGCTATCAGAGCTTGCGAGGAAGCTTCATAGCCAGATGTGATTACGGGTACATTTATTCTCTATGATACTTCTATGATTGCTTTGATAGATCTTGGATCGACACATTCATACATATGCATGAACTTAGTGAATAGTAAGACTTTGCCTGTAAAGTCTACTAAATTTGTAATTAAAGTTTTGAACCCCCTAGGCAAATGTGTTCTGGTTGATAAAGTTTGCAAGAATTGTTTGTTAATGTTTCGAAATAATTATTTTTCGGCTGATCTGATGTTATTGCCTTTTGATGAGTTTGATATAATTCTGGGTATGATTGGTTAACTTTGTATGATGCTGTGGTGAATTGCAAACAGAAAACTATTGATTTGAGATGCAAGAATGATGAAATAGTTAGAATTGAATCTAGTGATTTGAATGGATTATCTGCTGTGATATCTTCGATGAAAGCTTTAAGTAATGTGAAAAAGGGTTGTGAAGCTTATTTTACATATGTGATTGATTCAAGAGTATCAAAAAAGAAAGTAGAATTTGTGCCTACTGTTTGTGGGTTCCCTGATATGTTTCCTGAAGAACTTCTGGGATTACCTCCGGTTAGAGAGGTAGAGTTTGGCATTGAATTGGTACCTGGTACTACTCCGATTTCAAAAGCTCTATATAGAATGGCCCCGACTAAACTGAAAGAATTAACGTCTCAGTTGTAAGAGTTGACCGATCGAGGATTTGCTAAACTGAGTTTCTCACATTGGGGTGCTCCAGTTGAATGGTACAATGAGAATGTGTATTGACTATTGTCAGTTGAATAAAGTGACTATCAAGAATAAATATCCCCTACCCCGAATTGATGATTTTTTTGATCAGCTGAAAGCAGCTGTTGTGTTTTCAAAAATAGGTTTAAGATTAGGCTATTATAAATTGCGAGTGAAAGACTCAGATATTCCACAAACCGCTTTCAGAACAAGGTAAGGTCACTATGAATTTTTAGTTATACCTTTCGGATTAACTAATGCTCCTTCTATCTTTATGGATATGATGAATAGAATTTTCAGACCGTATTTAGATCAATTTGTTGTGGTATTCATTGATGACATATTGATTTATTCACGTGATGAATTTGAACATGCCAAGCATTTGATGATAGTATTACAGATTTTGAGAGATAAACAGTTGTATGCAAAATTCAGCAAATGTGAGTTCTAGTTGTGAGAAGTTGATTTCCTGGGTCATATTGTATCAGCCTTTGGTATTCGAGTTGATCCAAGTAAAATTTTTGCTATTTTGGATTGGAAACCTCCGAGGAATGTATCTAAAGTCCGTAGTTTTCTGGGACTTGCAGGTTATTATAGAAGATTTGTGAAAGGTTTTTCGATGATCGCAACTCCGTTAACCAAACTGCTTTAGAAATATGTGAAGTTTGAGTGGTTTGAAAGGTGTCAGAACAATTTTTATCAGTTGAAAGCTTTGTTGACTGAAGCTCCGGTATTAGTACAACCTAAATCGGGTAAAGAATTTGTACTTTACAATGATGCTTCATTAATTGGTTTGGGATGTGTTCCAATGCAAAAAGGAAAATTCATTGCCTATGCTTCGAGACAGTTGAAGCCGCGCAAAAAGAACTATCTGATGCATGATCTTGAATTACCTGCGATTGTGTTTGCTTTAAAGATTTGGCGCCATTACTTATTCGGTGAAAAGTGTCATGTATACTCTGATCATAAGAGTTTGAAGTATTTGATGACTCAAAAATATTTGAATCTGCGACAAAGAAGATGGCTTGAACTACTAAAAGACTATGAACTTGTGATAGATTATCATCCGGGTAAAGCAAATATTGTTGCTGATGCCCTAAGTCGAAAATCATTATTTGCTTTGCATGCGATGAATGCTCATTTGATCATGTTTGATGATGGTTCAGTTTTAGCTGAATTAAAAGCAAGACCCTTGTTCTTACAGAAGATTGATAATGAGATTTTAGCTAAACGAGCTCAGTGTGATGTAGAGTCTGATTCAGAATTCAGAGTTGATAAAGGTGATTGCTTGAGATTTTGAGATTGAATTTGTATTCTAAGAAATCCAGATTTAATTCAAATGATTCTGAGTGAAGCTCATAGTAGTCGTTTATATGTGCATCCGGGTAGTACGAAAATGTATAATGATTTGAAACAGCATTATTGGTGGTCTGGAATGAAAAGAGATATCTCTGATTTTGTTTCTAAATGTTTGATATGTCAGCAAGTTAAAGTTGAACATCAGGTGGCATTTGGTTTGCTACAACCGGTTATGGTTCCTGAGTGGAAATGTGATCGAGTGACTATGGACTTTGTTTTGAGTTTGCCCCTGTCTCCGAGAAAGAAAGATACAATTTGGGTTGTAGTTGATCGATTGACGAAATCAGCTCATTTTATTCCGATTTGATCCGATTACTCACTTGCTAAATTAGTTGAGTTATACATTTCTAATATTGTGAAATTACATGGTGTGCCATTGCCGATAGTGTCAGATAGAGACCCGAGATTTACATCACAATTTTGGAAGAAGTTGCAAGATGCATTAGGTACCAAATTACACTTTAGTTCTGCTTTTCATCCACAAATGGATGGCCAATCTGAGCAGATTATTCAGATACTCGAGGATATGTTGAGATGTTGTATCCTTGAGTTTGAAGGTACGTGGGAACAATATCTACCTTTGATTGAATTTGCGTATAATAATAGTTTTCAGTCAAGCATTAAAATGGCACCATACGAGGCTTTATATGGTCACAAATTTCGTCCACCTTTGTATTGGACCGAGCTCAGCGAAAACAAGATTCACGGGGTTGCTTTGATAAAAGAAAATGAACAGAAAGTAAAAGTAATTCGAGATAGTTTGAAAGCAGCTTCTAATCGTTAGAAATCATATGCAGATTTGAAAAGAAAAGACATTGAATTTGAGGTAGGCGACAAAGTATTTTTGAAAGTATCTCCGTGGAAGAAAGTGCTTCGGTTTGGTAGAAAAAGCAAGTTGATTTCGAGGTTTATCGGACCGTATAAAATTATCGAGCGTATTGGGTCGGTTGCTTATAGATTGTTGTTACCGCTTGAGCTAGAAAATATTCACAATGTATTTCACGTATCGATGCTTCGATGATACAGATCCGATCCTCCGCATGTAATTCCTCCATCTGAGATTGAAATTTAGTCTAATATGACTTACGAAGAAAAGTCGATCCGTATCTTAACTCGTGAAGTTAAAGAGTAACAAAATAAGAAAATTCCTTTAGTTAAAGTGATGTGGCATCGACATGGTATTGAAGAGGCCATGTGGGAGCCTGAAGATGCTAAAAGACAGCAATATCTACATTTGTTTAATGGTAAGATTTTCGGGGACGAAAATCCCTAAGGGGGGAGGATTGTAATAGTCTGGTTTTGACCCTAGTCAGAATAGTGGTTTCGGGACCACATATCTGAGTCAAAAAATATTTTAATATTATTTTCCATGCCTATTATAAGTGAATTGACATGTGTGAAAGTCTCGTGTGAAAATTTAACTGTTTGTGTGTTTAATTTGCAAAAAGGACCTAATTGCATAAAATGTAAAAGCTGTGTGCTAGATGTTAAAAGTACTTATTTGACTTGGCTTATTAAATAAGAGGTCCTTATCTGGTTATTTAACCAATGGAAGTTTGAATGGACATTTATAACCAACCATTATGTGATTTTATAATAGTTTAACAAAAGTTATAATAGTAAAGTGTTTATTATGTTAATATTAATAAAACAAGCATGAAATTGCTCATTATTTCTTCAACTTTGCCAAAAATTAAGAAAGAAAAGCTAGGGTTCTTACACTTTGATATTCGACTACTTCTAAGCTTGATTAAAGATCAAAAAAAGAGGATTTCGAATTTAGATCGAGGGAAGTCGAAGATTATTGAATAAACGTTCGGGTTGACAACTTCGAGTACGAGGTAAGTTCGTACATCATAAATGATGTTAAAGTTATGTTTTAATGTGATTACAATAAATAAATTGTATAGATATTTGATTACGATTTGAGTACGATGATATTCGACTGTGTTTAGCACTAAGTGTGCGGTTTAATACATATAGCTTTGGCTACAAATGGCACTAAGTGTGCGAGTTGGAATAGCTTCGGCTATATGAGGCACAAAGTGTGCGATACCGACTTAGCTTCGGTTAATTGAAATGGCACTAAGTGTGCGGAATCATTTTAGCTTCGGCTAACCTTTACAGCACTAAGTATGTGGATGTTAAAGTATGAATATTCTTGAGAGTCTTGAAATACTCAAGTAAGAGGTGAGAATCAAAGTGAATGAGTATGAAGATTCAGGTATGTATGATACCTAATGGTAGATGATATTATCTAAGTGAAGTTCATTGAATGGTTATGAACATATGGATTGGGTTGGTATAAATTTGATAGATGATTTGAGAATTTGTAAATACTTATGTGATGATGTTTTATGTTTTATATATTGTTAATGATTATAGTACGAGCTTACTAAGCTTTTGAAAGCTTACTTTATGTGTGTTTGCATTGTTTTATAGATATCGAAGCTACTGTAAGCTCGGGGACCGTCAAGGATCGTCACCACACTATTGAAATTTAATTTGGTACTTTTGAAAGTGTAAATATTTTTCAGTATGGCATGTATAGGCTAGAATGTCTATGTATTTAAGCTTTGGTATGTATATATGATATGCCATGAGAGTTGGCTAACAAATGGTATGTTTGTGCTTAGTTTTGGTAAATGGTTGTGATGCCAAATTATGTATGCATGTAATGGTTATATTGTAACGCCCCAAAAATCCCGAAATCCAAAAATCCAAAAATCCAAAAATCTCGAAATCTCAAATTTTCTTTATTTTCGATTTTGATGAAAATTGTGTTTAATATTCTTATCCAAGCGATAAATCTAGTAGGTCTTAGCTAAGCTTGAGTTCGAATTAAGGGGCAGAAGAAATTATAATTTAATTATTAAAAGAATCAGGGTTGGCTAGTAGTTGGGCTTTTGAATAAATGAAGAAACAATTTTACACGAAAAGAGCCTGCAGTGAAGTGGTTAAGTGACACCACATAAGGTGTAGTAAGGTGGCATTAGCAGCTAGCAAGAGGGTTCAAGGTTCGAATCCTAGCTTAGTATTTTTAGAATTTAATTTTGACCTTCTAGAATGATAGAAGTGGCATGAAGATGGACTCTAATGGGAGTGTTCCAAAGAGAAAACTAAGGAAAGGATCAAGGGGTTATCAGGGAGAAAAGCGAGGAGATGAGAAGTGAGGAGTAAGTGGATCTGAATTGGGAACTTGGGCTTGAAGAATTCGGCTATAAGGTTATAAATTGATGCCGAATGGGAGGGTTGAAGAGCTAATGACGAATTTCCCTTCACTTTGTGCCAGAAACCCTTTTCTCTAAAAACCTGAAAACCTTTTTTTTTTTCTTTTCTTTCTTTGTGCCGAATTCTTATCCCTCCTCTACTCAATATATTCTTTACTTTAGCCATTTCTTCTTCCTCTCTTCTTTGGTGCTGAGTAATCAATTGTTGCCATTCAAATCTATAAGAGCCAAATACCCTTGGTGCTGCCACTACTCTTTCCACTCAGTCGATTCTAGTGTAAGTGTCCGCTCTCCCAATCGGTTTTTTATAAGTATCGAGCATTCGGTCCCTCACTTCTTTCTAATCGACATTGGTAGGGAATTAGTGTCAGATCTCAGTTTTGGATTCCTGCCGACTTGCTCTTCAGATCTAAGAAATATGCGTGTTTAGTGATCAAAGTAAAAGCTAGTAAAGGCTTGGCATTCAGGTAAGGTTAAGTTGAGATTCCGGCTTTTGATAAAGTAATCGATAAGTACGTGTGATTAATATTTGAGTGATATCAATTGTAGGTTTGGGCTAAGGGGATCGCATCAAGCTTGCTTACCAGGTGTGTACATACACTGCACACATACAATGATTCGGCAAAAGCCAAAAAGCTGAAAAGTCGAAAAGCCGAAATGTCGAAAAGCTGAAAGTTTGGCTACGGTAGTCTTGCGAGTGCGAGAAAACTCGTAAGGGGGAAACCGATAGGTTGCCTAAGGCCCATGGGCCATATAAATGTGTTTTGGGCCTAATGGGCCATATACAGGTGATTTGGGCCTAATGGGCCATATGAATATGATTGGGCTTCATGGGCCAGATACAGGTATGTGAATTTGTTTGGGCTTTGTAAGGGTTTTTGGGCCTAGTATATGATATCCAAATAATACTTAATTAAAATATTGCGACCGTGGACAAGTTAAAGGGTTAAGGTGTGGCAACGAGTAATGCATGTCTAGGATTGGATCTAGGGAGAGCTTGGTACTTAAGCGATCTTAATGACCCACCTCCTCTTCTATGGAATCCTACCTGGTGCATAGTATTCGTTCATCTTATCTCACGGGACTTGTTAACATGCCAAGATAAGTGAAAACCGTAATTAAGGGAAAATTATCGAAATGCCCCTAAGGGTAAAAATAACCAAAATACCCCTAGGTGTTGAATGTTAGTTTTGTGGATGCGACATGCATACATATGATATTCCGCTTAGGTTGCATATGGGTTGGGAATTATGGAACGGAGGAAGTATATGAGGATCGCATAGTTGCTTGATAATCGTGGATCCACCGACGGCTTTTAAAGCCCAATATGTAAATGAAGGTAGTTCCGCAACTGGGCTACCATGGTGTGTGGGTTGGGTGGGTCGATATTTATATCCCCACATGGTGTGACGGGGGACGGAGCCGGTGTGTAGCGGATGGATAATTTGGATGGGATTGCATTGCATAAATAATGAATGATGTTTTTTTTTTAATGCTTGTTTTCTTCGAGGGTTGTACACACTGAGTTTGCGAAAACTCACCCCCTCTTTTATTTTATTTTCAGGTGATGCTCAGTAGAAGGTTCGATGTTTGGAGGGACTCTGGGTGGCCAGCTAGTAAGATGATTTGGACTTGGGTTTTTTTTAAGCATTTAAGTTTTTACTTCTTTTTAAGTATGTTCCAAACCAGATTTTAATAAGATTTTCATTGTGTTATTATTACTTGAATTATTATTATTTTCAATGTAATTGCAAGAAGTTGAATATGGATTTCTTAAATTATAGTATGTTTTCTAAGTTTTCGCAACTAAGTTTTTTTTTAATCAAATGTTTTAAACAAGGCTTTCGTAACTGAAGGTGTTTTTTTAAGTTAATTAGGGTTTTTTTTTTTAAGAAGGGTTTTCAATGAAAACATGGTTTTCGCTAAAACACTTCAATGTAACACACCAGATTCGGCCATAGCGTCTGGGCTAGGTTTGGGGTGTTACATTTAGTGATATCAGAGCCCAGGTTACAAAACTCGGGCTATGAAGTGGGCCTTATTATTATTTGGCTTCTTTTTGGATTTTAAAGATATTTTGGATGGCGATGCTTTGGAAAAAGAGAAATCTTGCTGAGCGGCACACCGAGTCTCCGACATCGAACCAAGTAAGTACTTTTATTTATGTTTGTTTAAATTCTTATGCAGTAGATAGTTAAAAGGCTACTTTAGATAATGGTTAGAATGGAACTAAAGCCCGTAGGATCTGAAAACTGTAGAGGATTTTTGAAAACGATCTTCTCTTTAAATATTTTCATAAAACATCAGTGTAATTATCAAACTAACTAAAACTTCATAAAATTTCTAATTTAGATAATACGCGAATCAACGATGAGTGCTAGAAGAGGTGCAAGAGGCCGTGGCCGAGGCCGCAAAAGTATTAAGGCTGAATCGTCGGCATCAGGCCATATGCCTGATGTTGGAGTAGAAGAGGCTCCAGCCTCACCTGTGGCTGGGAATGGACCGTATGATCGGGCCATGGGAGAAGATGCATTGTCGCAGGCAATGCTGAGGATTTTGGAAAGGGTCGTTGGGCCCAATAAAGGCATTGGAAATCGAAGATCCATTCTGGAGTGACTTTGATCGAACGGGGCTGAGATCTTTAGCTTCTAACGTGGCGGAGTATTGGTTGGAGGCCACTGGAAGGATAATGCAGGACCTGGATTGTTCACCGGAGCAAAAGCTAAAAGGAGCCATGTCACTACTTAGGGAAGAAGCCTACCAGTGGTGGCTGACGGTGAAAGAGGGCGCCCAACCGGAGCGGGTCACCTGGGAGTTTCTCAAAGCTGCATTCCAAGGGAAGTATGTGGGTGTAAGCTATGTGGATGCTAGGAGGAAGGAGTTCCTGAACTTGAGCCAAAGAAACAAATCGGTGGCGGAGTATGAGGCGAAGTTTCTACACCTTAGTAGGTATGCAAGAGTAATGGTGGCAACGGAGTATGAGCGTTGCGTTAGGTTTGAGGATGGACTTAGAGATAGCCTTAGGGTGCTGATAGCTCCACAAAAGGAATGAGTTTTCTCAGAATTGGTTGAGAAAGCAAACATAGCGGAGGAGGTAAAGCGCACAAAGTGCCTAAATCAGGAGAAAGAAAGGGGTAAGAATAAGAGGGAGGCTGAGACTCCTGGTGTCGATTAGAGGCCTAGAGCTAGGGCCAGAAATAATGGGCCAATTAGAGCAGGGCCCCCTGCTGCTAATCTAGGGGTGCCACGTTGTGCTAATTGTGGGAAAGGTCATGGAGGCGAGTGTTGGAAGAGGATAGGAGCTTGCTTAGCTTGTGGGTCTATGGAACATAGAATCAAGGATTGCCCCCGAATGTTAGGTCGAGAGCCAGTAGTGGGCCAAGCTGGTGCTCAGCCACCAAGGGGTGGTCAGCTGCCACCAAGGGGCCGTGACTAGGCCAGGGGTGGTGACGGTAATGGACATGGACGTGGAGTACTAGGCGAAAATACAGGCCATGCTGAGGCGAGGCAGCCAGCTTTGGTTTATGCTACTCGTCGCCGAGAAGACAAAGATGCTCCAGAAGTGAATACTGGTACGTACTTTATCCATAGTGTGAGATCTATCTATTTTGAAATTAGAAATAGAGTACGTAGCAGAAGCGTAGTGGTGTAACTTAAGCGATGCGACGTCAATATCCTCAACTGTTTGGATCAAGTAAATTTTGAGGACGAAATTTCTTTTAGGGGGTAGAGCTGTAACGCCCCAAAAATCTCAAAATCCAAAAATCCCAAAATTCAAAAATCCCGAAATCCAAAAATCTCGAAATCTTAAATTTTTTTTATTTTCGATTTTGATAAAAATTGTGATTAATATTCTTATCCAAGCAATAATTTTAGTAGGTCTTAGCTAAGGTTGAGTTCGAATTAAGGGGTAGAAGAAATTATAATTTAATTATTAAAAGAATCAGGGTTGGCTAGTAGTTGGGCTTTTGAATAAATGAAGAAACAATTTTACACAAAAAGAGCTTGTGGTAGAGTGGTTAAGTGACGCCACATAAGGTGTAGTGAGGTGGCGCTAGTAGCTAGCAAGAGGGTCCAAGGTTCTAATCCTAGCTTAGTATTTTTAGGGTTTAATTTTGGCCTTCTAGAAGGATGGAAGTGGCGTGAAGATGGACTCGAAGGGGAGTGTTCAAAAGAGAAAATTAAGGAAAGGATCAAGGGGTTATTAGGGAGAAAAGCGAGGGGATGAGAAGTGAGGAGTAAGTGGAGCTGAATTGGGAACTTGGGCTTGAATAATTTGGCAATAGGGCTATAAATAGGTGTCGAATGGGAGGGTTGAAGAGCTAATGAAGAATTTCCCTTCACTTTGTGCCAGAAACCCTTTTCTCTAAAAAGCCGAAAACCTTTTTTTTTTCTTTTCTTTCTTTGTGTCGAATTCTTATCCCTCCTCTACTCAATATTTTCTTTGCTTTAGCTGATTCTTATTCCCCTCTTCTTTGGTTCTGAGTAATCAATTATTTCCATTCAAATCTCTAAGAGCCAAATACCCTCGGTGCTGCCACTACTCTTTCCACTCAGTCGATTCTAGTGTAAGTGTTCGCTCTCCCAATCGGTTTTTGATAAGTATCGAGTATTCGTTCCCTCACTTCTTTCTAATCGACATTGGTAGGGAATTAGTGTCAGATATCGGTTTTGGATTCCTACTTATTTGCTCTTCAGATCTGAGAAATATGCCTGTTTAGTGATCAAAGTAAAAGCTAGTAAAGGCATGGCATTCAGGTAAGGTTAAGTTGAGATTCTGGCTTTTGGTAAAGTAATCGATAAGTATGTGTGATTAATATTTGAGTGATATCGATTGTAGGTTTGGGCTAAGGATATCGCATCACGCTTGCTTACCAGGTGTGTATATACACTGCACACACACAATGATTCGGCAAAAGCTGAAAAGCTGAAAAGCCGAAAAGACGAAATGCTGAAAGGCCAAAAGTTTGGCTACGGTAGTCTTGCGAGTGCTATAAAACTCGTAAGGTGGAAATCGATAGGTTGCCTGAGGCCCACGGGCGATTCCGTGGACTTGGGTTGTGATCTGGCCAAATGGGCCAGAATGGGCTAAATGGGCCCGATGGGCTGTTAGGCCCATAATAGGGAAAAATTGATAATTGATGCTATGTGATAGAAAGTTTGTATGTGAGCATGAATATGAATGTGACTTGGCCTAACGGGCCATATAAATGTGATTTGGACCTAATGGGCCATATACAGGTGATTTGGGCCTAATGGGCCATATGAATATGATTGGGCTTCATGGGCCAGATACAGGTATGTGAATTTGTTTGGGCTTTGTAAGAGGTTTTGGGCCTCGTATATGATATCCAAATAAGACTTAATTAAAATATTGCGACCGTGGACAAGTCAAAGGGTTAAGGTGTGGCAACGGGTATATGCATGTCTAGGATTGGATCTAAGGAGAGCTTGGTACTTAAGCAGTCTTAATGACCCACCTCCTCTTCTTTGGAATCCTACCTAGTGCATAGTATTCATTCATCTTAGCTCATGGGACTTGTTAACGGGCCAAGATAAGTGAAAACCGTAATTAAGGGAAAATTATCGAAATGCCCTTAAGGGCAAAAATGACCAAAATACCCCTCGGTGTTGAATGTTAGTTTTGTGGATGCGACATGCATACATATGATATTCCGCTTAGGTTGCATATGGGTTGGGAATTATAGAATGGAGGAAGTATATGAGGATCGCATAGTTGCTTGATAATCGTGGATCCACCGACGGCTTTTAAAGCCCAATATGTAAATGAAGGTAGTTCCGCAACCGAGCTACCATGGTGTGTGAGTTGGGTGGGTCGATATTTATATCCCCACATGGTATGACGGGGGACGGAGCCGGTGTGTAGCGGATGGATAATTTGGATGGGATTGCATTGCATAAATGATGAATGATGTTTTTTTTTTGAATGCTTGTTTTCTTCGAGGGTTGTACACACTGAGTTTGCGAAAACTCACCCCCTCTTTTATTTTATTTTGTAGAAGGTTCGATGTTTGGAGGGACTCTGGGTGGCCAGCTAGCAAGATGATTTGGACTTGGGTTTTTTTTAAGCATTTAAGTTTTTACTTCTTTTTAAGTATGTTCCAGACCAGATTGTAATAAGGTTTTCATTGTGTTATTATTACTTGAATTATTATTATTTTCAATGTAATTGCAAGAAGTTGAATATGGATTTCTTAAATTATAGTATGTTTTCTAAGTTTCCGCAACTAAGTTTTTTTTTAATCAAATGTTTTAAACAAGGCTTTCGTAACTGAAGGTGTTTTTTTAAGTTAATTAGGGTTTTTTTTTATTTTAAGAAGGGTTTTCAATGAAAACACGGTTTTCGCTAAAACACTTCAATGTAACACACCAGATTCGGCCATAGCGTCTAGGCCAGGTTTGGAGTGTTACATATATGACCTTATATGTGGTGATCATTTTGAAATATGCCAAGTTGAGGAAATGGTAAGTTTAAGCATGAGTTAGAAAGTGTCATAAGTGAGCTAAGAAATAAGCATTATGGCATGTTGTTGTAATGAGATTTTAATGTGTTTTGATATGGATTTGAATAGGTTATAGAATGATAATGATTTTGTTATAATGAAGCATGTTTTGAGCATAGAATTGGCTGAAAATTTTGGTATAAATGCTGTTTAATATTGCTTATAGGATTGACCTCTAAAAAGGTGGCAAGTTGGCTTAAACCAAGCCTGCATTGTGCCACACGGTCAGGGACCACGGGCGTGCCTTGTGGCCGTGTATGCAAAGTAGTGACCTCTTAAAATCACACGGCTAAGACACATGGGCGTGTCATATGGTTGTGTCCTTAAGTCAGTAGCTAGCTAAGTATCACACGGCCATAGCACACGGGCGTGTCTATTGGCCATGGGTGAAAATCAGTATATATACTCTGATATGGCACAGTTGGACCACATGGGCGTGTCTAATGCCCATGTGAGGCACACGGCCTGGTTACACTGGCGTGTGACCTCTACAGAATTGAAATATTTTCTGAGTTCTGAAATTTATGAATGTGTTCGGTTTAGTTTCGGTCTTTTCTAAAAGTATGTTTTAGGTCTCGTAGACCATCATAAGGGACGAATTGGTGATGATTTCTTATGTATTAATGTTATTCGATATCTGTGATTCTAAATCGGTTTGAAATGTTCTATCTATCTAGTATTGCCCCTTACCTATTTCGGTGACGGTTACGGGATAGGGGTGTTACAAATTGGATACTCAATTGTCTCATTCGATAAGTATCTATACCATGGCCAAGGTAACTTATCTGAAGAACTATTTTAATGGCCCAAATCCAAAATATCAGATATGCATGTTCCGAAGCCAAATCGGTATTACTCGCACCCGAAGTGCTAATATCATGGCCCGGAGCCAACTCATCCAATATGCATGGCCCGAAGCCAAATCTGTATATCGTCTTATAACATGTCACAAGTATCCAAATCTATTCCTAAGGTTCAACCGGGATTTCTAGCTTGTCGATTCCATCGTCAAATAATTCCATAGAGTCGTATTTATAATTCATACATTAATGAAAATCTCATAATCACAGTTTAGGCAATATCAAAGCGTTTAACATACATTTATAATGAAATTGTTACATACGAACTTACCTCAAGTATGAAAACGACGAAATGAGTCAATTACTCGATAATCTTACCTTTCCCCCGATCTTATTTCAGATTCCTCTTTTCTTGATCTAAATATATTCAAAATTAACTTCTTTAATCAACCACTCATTTAATTTGGTCCAAAACATATATTTAGGCTTATTTGTACTTTAGCCCCTAAACTTTTACACCTTTAATAATTTAGTCCCTATTTCACAAAGACACAAAATTCACATATTTTCTATAAACTCAAGCTTGGTTGAATTACAAATAAGTCCTAGCAGCCCAAAACTTTCATTTATTTCACATTTTAACCACACAATTTGCACATTTCACAAATTAATCCTTATTATCCATTTTTATCAAAAATCACTTAACAAAACATGTAAAACTATCATCAAACTTTCATATTTCAACATTAAACATCAAAGAACTCATAGATTCAACAATGGAAACTCTCAAAATCTTTAATAGTTTCAAAATCTAAGGTACGAGGTAGCTAGAATACGAAGCAACGATCTCAAAAATGTAAAAATTATCAAAAACCGAGCTCAAAACATACCTAATTGCTTAAATTATTCCTAGTTGAATGAAGAACCCTAGTTCCTCTTGTTCTTCTTTTAATTTCAGTTCAACAAGATGATAATGGATGAAATTTGTGTTTTATTTTACTTGTTTTAACATTATTTACAAATTACCATAAATAACCTTAAAAATATTCCATAATTACACCAAATGCCATGCCACTATCCACTATCATACTAATGGTCTATTTACCACTTAAGGACATTAACTTTACGGTTCTATAGCTATTAAATACCTTTACCTAATAGAACGGCACTTTTGTATTTTACGCGATTTAGTTCTTTTTCACAAATTGAGCAATTAAACGATAAAATTAGCTCACGAAATTTTCACACATACATGTTATCATGCTATAAACACCAAAAATAATATTGAAATAATTTTTCGACATCAAATTTGTGGTTCCAAAACCATTGTTCTGATTTAGCTAAAACCGGGCTGTTACAAATCTCCCCCTTAGGGATTTTTATCCCCGAAAATCTTACCAGTGAATAGGTTCGGGTATTGTTTTCTTATAGCATCCTCGAGTTCCCACGTAGCTTCTTCAACCCCGTGCCAATGCCATAATACTTTCACTAATGCGATTTTCTTATTTCTTAACTCTTTGATCTCACGAGCTAAAATTCGAATTGGTTCTTCAACATATGACATACCAAACTGAATTTCAACCTCGGTCTGGGAAATGACATGTGAAGGGTCGAATCTGTATCGCTGAAGCATCGACACATGAAACACATTATGTATTTTCTCTCACTCAAATGGTAATGCCAACTGATATGCCACTGGCCCAATTCGCTCAATAATCTCATACGGCCCGATGAATCGCGAACTCAATTTCCCTTTCCGACTAAACCGCAATATCTTTTTCCATGGAGACACTTTCAAAAACACTTTATCCCTAATCTGAAACTCAATATCTTTCCATTTCAATTTTGTGTACAATTTCTATTGATCTGAAGCCACTTTCAAACTGTCATGAATTACATTCACTTTTTCTTCAGTCTCTCTGATCAAATCAACCACATGAATCTTATTCTCGCTAAGCTCAATCCAGTACAACGGTGTTCTACATTTACGACCGCATAGAGATTCGTATGGTGTCATCTTTATACTCGATTGGAAGCTATTATTATAAGAAAATTCAATCAGTGATAGATATTTCTCACAACTACCTTCAAACTCAAGAATGCAACAACGCAACATATCCTCAAGTATCTGAATAACTCGCTCAGATTGGCCATCCATTTGTGGGTGAAATGCAGTGCTAAAATGCAGCATTATACCTAAAGCTTCTTGCAATTTCTTCTAAAATTGCAAAGTGAATCTTAGATCTCTAACCGAAACAATAGATAGGGGAACACCATGTAATCTCACAATTTTAGAGATATACAACTCGGCTAATTTATCAAGCTAGAAATCTGTATGTACCGGAATAAAATGAGTTGATTTCGTCAATCTGTTGACAATAACCCAGATCGTATCTTTCTTTCTTAGAGATAAAGGCAAACCCGATACAAATTCCATTGTTACTCTATCCCACTTCCACTTAGGAATCAAAATAGGCTGTAATAAACCTGACGACACTTGATGCTCAGCTTTGACTTGCTGACAAATCAAACATTTCGAAACAAATTCTGATATATCTCATTTCATGCCATGCCACCAATAATGTTGTTTCAAATCGTTATACATTTTTATGCTCCCTAGATCTACTGATAAACAACTACTGTGTGATTCATTTAGAATCTTCCGAATGAGCTCAGAATTTCTTGGTACTCATATTCTATCATGAAACATCAAGCAATCATCAGGCCCTATTCAAAACTCTAAATCAGAAATCAACTCGAACTGTGCCGTTTTGCTTGCAATTCAATATCAAATTTTTGAGTCTCACAAATCTGCTATAGAAATAATGGTCTTACTTTCAACTCGGATACTTTCGAACCGTCGTCAGACAAATTTAAGTATGTGTTCAAAGTACCTAAAGCAAATAAGGACTTTCGACTCAAAGCATCAGCCACTTATCCATGGCTTGTAGCCAAATCAAGGTACCTATAGCCAAATCAATAGTCTCAATAGTTAATAGTCTCATTCGATAAGTACCTATACCATGGCTTGTGGCCAAATCAAGGTAACTTATCCGAAGAACTATTTTCATGGCCCGAATCCAAAATACCCGATATGCATGGCTCGAAGCCAAATCGATATAACTCACACCCAAAGTGCTAATATCATGGCCCAGAGCCAACTCATTTGATATGCATGGCCCAAAGCCAAATCTGTATACCATCTTATAACATGTCACAAGTATCCAAATCTATTCCTAAGGTTCAACCGGGATTTCTAGCTTGTCGATTCCATCTTCGAATAATTTTGTAGAGTCGTATTTGCAATTCATACATTAATGAAAATCTCATAATCACAGTTTAGGCAATAACAAAGCATTTAACATACATTTATAATGAAATCGTCATATGCGAACTTACCTCAAGTATGAAAATGACGAAATGAGTCAATTACTCGATAATCTTGCCTTTCCCCCGATCTAATTCTAGATTCCTCTTTTCTTGATCTAAATATATTCAAAATTAACTTCTTTAATCAACCACTCATTCAATTTAGTCCAAAACATACATTTAGGCCTATTTACACTTTAGCCCCTAAACTTTTACACCTTTAACAATTTAGTCCCTATTTCACAAATACACAAAATTCACATATTTTCAATAAACCCAAGCTTGGCCGTATTACAAATAAGTCCCTAGCAGCCCAAAACTTTCATTTATTTCACATTTTAACCACAAAATTTGCATATTTCACAAATTAATCCCTATTATTCATTTTCGTTAAAAATCACTTAACAAAACATGTAAAACTATCATCAATGTAATATCCCGAATTAGGGCCTAATCGGAATAGTGGTTTCGTGACCACAAATCGGAGATAGAAATAATTATTTTATAATTATTTTGAGGTTTATGATATGATTGCATGATTGTGTGAAAATTTTGTGAAGAAATTCCATGCATAAAATGCTTAATTTGAAGTTAGGGGCTAAATCGAATAAGTTGCAAAACTTGCATTCTAGAAGTTTTTAGTATGAAATTGCTTTGAAATATTAATTAGGAGGTCTTAAATAGCAATTTGACCAATTTCTAAAATTTTGGACAAAAATGGGCTTGTACATGAAAATTTTCAAAGAAAGGCATTAAGGGAATTTTGGTCATTTGGATAATTAATGAAATAAAATGGGAAAAATGACACAAAATAGTCATCTTCCCCATTAGTTGCTGCCGAATGCTCCATGTCTCCATAGCTAGGGTTTCTTCAACTTTCAAGCTTCATAGTAAGTGATTCCAAGCCCCGCTTTTAATGATTTTTATGTTTTTGAGATCCCGATAACTCGATAAAGCTTATGTTAGCAATAATTTAACCTAGGGTTTATATTTGGAAAAATACCCATAGGTGAAATTTGTGTATTTTGATGTTTTATGATAGAATATGATGTTTTAAATTATGTTAGACAACTTGTACTACTCGATTTTAAGCAAAAACGAGTAAAAGGGCTTAATCGGTAAAAATACCTAATAGTAACAAGTACATGTTAGAGTGAGAATTTGATGTTGCCATAGAAGGGAAAAGTGATCAGCATGTTGTAAAACATAAGAATAAGGAATAAAGTTTAATCCAGAGAGCCTAGGGGCAAAAATGTAAATATGCAAAAGTTTAGGGGTAAAATTGTAATTTTGCCAAAATTTGAATTAAGGATTAATTTGATAATGTGAGTATTAAATAAGCTAAATGTGTTATTTTAGATCAAGAAAGACGTGGAAACGACCCCAATCGAGGAAAAGAAAAGATTGAGGATTAAATTGCAAAACCCTTGTATTTTGGTACCAAGGTAAGTTCATGTGTAAATAATGTAGCATAATTGTTATTTTAAGTCATTGATGTCAATTATGTGATATGCTGATTTTTTTATTATGAAATAAATGCTTTGTGGTTATTTTCGAATAAAATATAAATTGTTACCGAGTATTGGTTACGGCATTTTACGGAAGACGTCAAGGATATGTGTTCAAGGAAAATCCCGCTTGAACCTTAGGAATAGATTAGGATACAAGTGACATGTCACTAGGATGGTTGAGCATCCGAACTCGTTGAGTTGAGTCCGAGTTCACTTATGGATGCGAATGTTCGAACTCGTTGAGTTGAGTCCGAGTTCGTGAGATGTAACTAGGCATCCGAGCTCGTTGAGTTGAGTCCGAGTTCATTATGGATGCGAACGCCCGAGCTCGTTGAGTTGAGTCCGAGTTCGCTAAGGGCGGGTTACATGGTAGCTTGGCTACATATGTGGCACTTATGTGCAAACTTCCTACGTATCCGAATTATATTCCGATGAGTTCAACGGGTAAAGTTCTACTCAAATGAAGGAATACTTGAGATGAAAAGAGACGTATTGGTAAGTGATGTGAAATGGATACTTCGGACAGGTATGTACTTAACCCTCGGGTTGAGTATTGATACAATAACGATAAGGTAGTAAAATGATGAAAGATGATTAGAAATGATATTTATGTTTTGGTGATACCATGCTAATGTTGTTTGGTATGATTGCTTTGTTGTGTTACTTATTATTTACATATGAACTTACTAAGCATTTATGCTTACTCCCTCTTTCTTACTCATTGTAGTTTTGGACTAGCCAGCTCAGGAGTCGGGATTGGTCTGAAACTCACCACACTATCCTAAGAACTTTTCGGTAAAATGGCTTGTAAATTTAAGTATGGCATGTATAGCAAAATACTTATTTTGTGTAAATGATCTTATGGTATGGTGATGAAATGGTTGAGGAAGTGCTTGATAATGATAAATTATGGAAATGGTTAGTTTAGAATATGTTTGATGTTATGGAAAGTTAATAAGATACCTAGTTCATGAAAATTCATAAAAAGGATGAAATTTGCCATAAACAGAATATTACAGTAACACTGACGTGAGTTTGAAAATTTACTAAAAATCATAGAAATTGAATTACATGATGAATTAAATATAAAATTGAAGCTTATTGTGTCTAGTTTCACATGAAATAAATGAAACGGGTAAAGGAGTTATATGTTGGAAGATATTTGAATTTTAGTGAAACAGGGTCAGAGCAGTTTCTGAATCCCTTGTTCCAACTTTAGAAATTCACCATAAATTTTACAGATATAATTAGGTGGTGTATTTTATATTCTCAGAATCCTTATTGAGTCTAGTTTCAGGAGAAATAAACCTCATATTCATATGAATTTTATACAGAGAGAAAAGTGGTTCGTAGTAAACAGAGGTCAGACCAGTCAAGCTCTGAAACAGGGGTAACTTTAACTAATAAACTGTACTAATTTGCCCAATCAAAAATTCTAGAAAACAATTAGTAGATAGGAATATGAGTCTAGATTCAGGGAAAATTGACGGATCTTGATTTCGATTTTCGTAACTCGAGATATGATTTTTCTTGTGACTGTAATGCAAGTAGCTAAAAAGCTGTGAATGTAGAAACAAATAAACTAAAGTTCTTAAAATGTTAAATTAAGTTTAGTAACACCTCATACTCGACTCCGGTGACGGTCTCGAGCGTGGGGGCGTTACATTTAGTGGTATCAGAGCAGGTTTAGTCGGTTCTCGGACTACGTGTTGTATGTACGGATTTTGCTATACATGCCATATGTATAAATTGTGATAGTGTGACGACTTCCGACCTTTTTAAATGATTTTTTTATAGTAAATGGATCCCGATCCAGTGTGGCGAGATGAAGTAGAGAGTAATGCGCCAGCTTCGCTGAAGGAGCAGCGCCGACTGAAAATCCACCTCCTACTGTTGGTCGGGAGGAGGAGAAAGGGGTCGGGAAGCCTTTCTCCAAATGATGAGTGCATGGTACACCGAGTTCGTTCAGATGCGAACCCAAATGTACAACCTCCCCGCCTCCCCAATTCCTCAACCTGCACTCCCGATGCCTCAAGGTATGGATCTGATGAAATTTCATAGAAATCCAGTTGATGTAATCCGCAAGCAAGGGGAAGAATTTAAAGCAAATATTGATGATGATGCCGAGAAAGCGAGTTTTGGCTTGAAAATTCTATTCGGGTATTTGATGAATTATCTTGTACACTGAAGAATGTTTGAAATGCGCTATATCTTTGTTGAGGATTCACTTACAATTGGTGGAAGACTTTGATTTCGTGGGTACCGAAAGAGAGAGTAACATGGGAATTCTTTCAAGAAGAGTTTCGGAAGAAATATATTAGTGAAAGATTTATGGATCGAAAGCGTAAAGAATTTCTTGAATCAAGCAAGGTAATATGACGGTTATAGAATATGAAAGAGAGTTTGTTCGATTAAGTAAATATGCCGAGAGTATGTTCCTACAGAGGCCAAGATGTGCCGACGATTTGAAGACGGGCTCAATGAAGACATCAAAGTATTTGTTGGAATTCTTGAATTAAAAGAAATGGTAGTATTGGTTGATCGAGCTTGTAAGGTGAAGAATTACTTAAAGAGAAGAAAAGGCGGATCGAGACTAGAAGTGGAAGAAAAGACCGATGAGCGCTTCATTCTCACAAAAGAACTTTGAAAGTCAAGAAATATGAATCCTCGTTCTCAAACTTCACCGGGCAATCATATGGAAACTATAAGAAGCAAAATGTGGGTCCTAAGTCTCAGACTACTTCAGTAGCCAGTGTAGGGAATCCGAGATTTGTTAAACCGGAGTGCCAGTGGTGTGGTAGAAATCATTTTGGTCCGTGTAGAGCAAATGAATGTTTTCGATGTGGTTCTCCTGGATCATTTTATTAGAGATCGCCAGAGAGAGTGAAAAGAAAATTTTCGAATATAAAAACAAGTGGGGCGGATTCGAGAGGAAGATATCTAAGAAAAGCTGGAAGCGAAGCAAGCAGTAAGAATGTAGTCAGAGATGCACCAGTTAGACCTGAAGGAAGGGCTCCGGCTAGAACTTATGCTATTAAAGCACGCGAAGATGCTTCCTCGCTTTGATGTGATTACCGTACATTTTCTCTCTATAATGTTAATGTTATTGCTTTGATTGATCCCGTTCTACTCATTCATATGTGTGCATGAAATTGGTGTCTAGTATGAATATACCGTTGAGAACACGTAATTTATGATTAGAGTGTCGAATCCGTTAGGCAAATGTGTGATTGTTGATAAAGTATGTAAGAAATGTCCTTTAATGATTCGGGATCATTACTTTCCTACCGACTTGATGTTGTTGCCGTTTGATGAGTTTGATGTTATTTTGGGCATGGATTGGTTGACATTGCATGATGCTAAAATAAATTGCAAAGAAAAAGTTATAAAATTAAAGTGTGAAAATGGTGAAACATCATGCGGTTGAATCGTATAAATCGAGTCATTGCCTAGTGTGATTTCTTCAATGTTGGCTCAAAGATATTTGAGAAAGGGTTATGAAGCTTATTTGGCGTATGTAATTAATACAAAAAGTTGAAAAGAAAGTTGAATCGATGCTTTGGTTGTGTGTGAATTTGCGGACGTATTTCCGGAAGAATTGCCGGGTTTGCCTCCAGTTAGGGAAGTAGAATTTGGTATTGATTTGATACCGGGAATAGCTCCGATTTCGATTGCTCCATACAGAATGGCACCAGCAGAGTTGAAGGAATTAAAGTCGCAGTTGCAAGAGTTGACTGATAAAGGCTTTGTGAGACCGAGTTTTTCACCTTGGGGTGCTCCCGTGTTATTTGTGAAAAAGAAGGATGGTTTTATGAGATTGTGTGTTGATTATCGGTAGTTAAACAAGGTGACAATCAAAAACAAGTATCCATTGCCAAGAATTGATGATTTGTTTGATCAGCTAAAAGGAGCGACATGGTTTTCAAAGATTGATTTGAGATCTGGATATTATCAATTGCGGGTAAAAGAGTCGGATGTGCCTAAAACTACTTTTAGAACAAGGTACGGTCATTATGAATTTTTAGTTATGCCATTTGGGTTGACAAATGCTCCTGCTGTGTTTATGGATTTAATGAATCGCATATTCCGACCTTACTTGGACAAATTTGTTGTGGTGTTTATAGATGATATTTTAGTTTATTCAAAAGATGAGACAGAGCATGCTGAGCATTTGAGGATAGTTTTGCAAACTTTGAGAGATAAGCAGCTGTATGCTAAGTTTAGTAAAAGTGAATTTTGGCTCAGGGAAGTTGGATTTTTGGGTCATATTGTTTCGGTGATGGTATACTGGTTGATCCTAGTAAAATTTCAGCCATTGTTGATTGGAAACCACCGAGAAATGTAACTCAAGTTAGAAGTTTCTTGGGGCTAGCTGGGTATTATCGACGGTTTGTAAATGGATTTTCTATAATTGCTGCTCCTATAACCGCACTACTCCGAAAGGATGTTAAATTTGAATGGACGGAAGAATGTCACAGAGTTTTGAAGAATTGAAAAAGTTATTAACAGAGGCACCAGTGTTAGTACACTGAATCGGGTAAAGAATTTGTGGTGTATAGTGATGCTTCTCTAAATGGTTTGGGGTGTGTGCTTATGCAAGAAGGAAAACTGGTGGCTTATGCTTCGAGGCGATTAAAACCTCATGAGAGGAATTATCCTACTCACGATTTAGAATTGGTCATGTGGTGTTTGCTTTGAAAATTTGGCGACATTATTTGTATGGTGAAAAGTGCCGGGTATATACCGACCATAAAAGTCTTAAGTATTTGATGTCACAAAAAGACTTGAATTTAAGACAGCGAAGATGGTTGGAGTTATTGAAAGATTACGAGCTTGTTATTGATTATCATCCGAAAAGCGAATGTAGTAGCTGATGCTTTGAGCAGAAAGTTGTTGTTTGCATTGAGAGTTATGAACACTCAGTTGAAAATGTCAAATGATGGTTCGATTCTAGCAGAGTTAAGAGCAAAACCAATGTTTTTACAAGAGATCTCTGAAGCTCAGAAAGATGATCAAGATTTGCAAGCCAAAAGAAAGCGAAAGGTGAAGTTGATACAGAGTCGATTTGAGAATCGGTTCGATGGGTGCTTAATGTTTAAAGATCGGATTTGTGTACCAAAGAATGAGGAATTGATTCAAAAGATCCTACAGAAGCACATAGTGGTTGTTTCTCGATTCATCCGGTAGTACGAAAATGTATAATGACTTGAAGAAAATGTATTGGTGGAATGGAATGAAAAAGGATATATCGTAGTTTGTGTCCAAATGTTTGATTTGTCAACAGTGAAAGTTTGAACACCAAGTGCCTTCTGGATTACTTCACCTATATTATGGTTTCGAATGGAAATGGGATCGGATTACTATGGATTTTGTTTGTGATTGCCATTAACTCCGTGAAAGAAAGATGCCATCCGGGTAATAGTTGACAGACTAACTAAGTCGGCTCATTTTATTCCTAGATGCGTCACGGGTTATTCTCTTAACAAGTTGGCTGAATTGTATGTTAGAGAAATTGTTAGACTACATAGAATACCATTGTCGATCATTTCGGATAGAGATCCAAGGTTTACCTCGCGGTTTTGGCAAAAATTGCAAGACGCGTTAGGTACAAAGTTAAATTTCGATCTTCTTTTCATCCACAGATCGATGGACAATCGAAAGAGTAATTCGATTCTTGAAGATATGCTCGGATGTTGTGTATTGGAATTTCAAGGAAGTTGGGAAAAATACTTACCGTTGGTAGAATTTGCTTACAATAATAGTTATCAGACGAGCTTGAAAATGGCACCTTATGAAGCATTGTATGGTCGTAAGTGTCGAACGCCTTTGTATTGGACTGAACTCAAGGAAAATCAGATTTATGGAGTTGATCTAATAAAAGAAATCAAGAAAAAAAGTGAAGGTAATTCGAGATTGTTTGAAAGCTGCTTCAGATAGACAGAAATCTTATGCAGATTTAAAACGAAAGAACATTGAATTTCAAGTTGGCGATAAAGTATTTTTAAAGGTGTCTCCGTGGAAAAAAGTTCTCAGATTTGGACGGAAGGGCAAATTAAGTCCACGTTTTATTGGGCCGTATGAGGTAATTGAAAAAGTTGGACCGGTAGCATATCAGCTAGCTTTACCACCTGAATTAGAGAAGATTCATGATGTGTTCCACGTATCTATGTTACGTCGGTATCGTTCGGATCCTTCACATGTGGTTTCACCGACAGAAATTGAACTACAACCAGATATGACCTATGAAGAAGAACCGATTAAGATTTTAGCTCGAGAGGTCAAACAACTAAGGAATAAAAATATTGCACTTGTGAAGGTGTTGTGGCAAAAGCATGGAGTAGAAGAAGCTACATGGGAATCCGAAGAAACTATGAGAAATCAATACCCACATCTGTTTACTGGTAAGATTTTCGAGGACGAAAATCCTTAAAGGGGGGGAGAGTTGTAATATCCCGAATTAGGGCCTAATCGGAATAGTGGTTTCGTGACCACAAATCAGAGATAGAAATAATTATTTTATAATTATTTTGAGGTTTATGATATGATTGCATGATTGTGTGAAAATTTTGTGAAGAAATTCCATGCATAAAATGCTTAATTTGAAGTTAGGGGCTAAATCGAATAAGTTGCAAAACTTGCATTCTAGAAGTTTTTAGTATGAAATTGCTTTGAAATATTAATTAGGAGGTCTTAAATAGCAATTTGACCAATTTCTAAAATTTTGGACAAAAATGGGCTTGTACATGAAAATTTTCAAAGAAAGGCATTAAGGGCATTTTGGTCATTTGGATAATTAATGAAATAAAATGGGAAAAATGACACAAAATAGTCATCTTCCCCATTAGTTGCTGCCGAATGCTCCATGTCTCCATAGCTAGGGTTTCTTCAACTTTCAAGCTTCATAGTAAGTGATTCCAAGCCCTGCTTTTAATGATTTTTATGTTTTTGAGATCCCGATAACTCGATAAAGCTTATGTTAGCAATAATTTAACCTAGGGTTTATATTTGGAAAAATACCCATAGGTGAAATTTGTGTATTTTGATGTTTTATGATAGAATATGATGTTTTAAATTATGTTAGACAACTTGTACTACTCGATTTTAAGCAAAAACGAATAAAAGGGCTTAATCGGTAAAAATACCTAATAGTAACAAGTACATGTTAGAGTGAGAATTTGATGTTCCCATAGAAGGGAAAAGTGATCAGCATGTTGTAAAACATAAGAATAAGGAATAAAGTTTAATCCCGAGCCTAGGGGCAAAAATGTAAATATGCAAAAGTTTAGGGGTAAAATTGTAATTTTGCCAAAATTTGAATTAAGGATTAATTTGATAATGTGAGTATTAAATAAGCTAAATGTGTTATTTTAGATCAAGAAAGACGTGGAAACGACCCCAATCGAGGAAAAGAAAAGATTGAGGATTAAATTGCAAAACCCTTGTATTTTGGTACCAAGGTAAGTTCATGTGTAAATAATGTAGCATAATTGTTATTTTAAGTCATTGATGTCAATTATGTGATATGCTGATTTTTTTTATTATGAAATAAATGCTTTGTGGTTATTTTCGAATAAAATATAAATTGTTACCGAGTATTGGTTACGGCATTTTACGGAAGACGTCAAGGATATGTGTTCAAGGAAAATCCCGTTTGAACCTTAGGAATAGATTAGGATACAAGTGACATGTCACTAGGATGGTTGAGCATCCGAACTCGTTGAGTTGAGTCCGAGTTCACTTATGGATGCGAATGTTCGAACTCGTTGAGTTGAGTCCGAGTTCGTGAGATGTAACTAGGCATCCGAGCTCGTTGAGTTGAGTCCGAGTTCATTATGGATGCGAACGCCCGAGCTCGTTGAGTTGAGTCCGAGTTCGCTTAAGGGCGGGTTACATGGTAGCTTGGCTACATATGTGGCACTTATGTGCAAACTTCCTACGTATTCGAATTATATTCCGATGAGTTCAACGGGTAAAGTTCTACTCAAATGAAGGAATACTTGAGATGAAAAGAGACGTATTGGTAAGTGATGTGAAATGGATACTTCGGACAGGTATGTACTTAACCCTCGGGTTGAGTATTGATACAATAACAATAAGGTAGTAAAATGATGAAAGATGATTAGAAATGAGATTTATGTTTTGGTGATACCATGCTAATGTTGTTTGGTATGATTGCTTTGTTGTGTTACTTATTATTTACATATGAACTTACTAAGCATTTATGCTTACTCCTCTTTCTTACTCATTGTAGTTTTGGACTAGCCAGCTCAGAGTCGGGATTGGTCTGAAACTCACCACACTATCCTAAGAACTTTTCTCAGTAAAATGGCTTGTAAATTTAAGTATGGCATGTATAGCAAAATACTTATTTTGTGTAAATGATCTTATGGTATGGTGATGAAATGGTTGAGGAAGTGCTTGATAATGATAAATTATGGAAATGGTTAGTTTAGAATATGTTTGATGTTATGGAAAGTTAATAAGATACCTAGTTCATGAAAATTCATAAAAAGGATGAAATTTGCCATAAACAGAATATTACAGCAACACTAACGTGAGTTTGAAAATTTACTAAAAATCATAGGAATTGAATTACATGATGAATTAAATATAAAATTGAAGCTTATTGTGTCTAGTTTCACATGAAATAAATGAAACGGGTAAAGGAGTTATATGTTGGAAGATATTTGAATTTTAGTGAAACAGGGTCAGAGCAGTTTCTGAATCCCCTGTTCCAACTTTATAAATTCACCATAAATTGTACAGATATAATTAGGTGCTGTATTTTATATTCTCAGAATCCTTATTGAGTCTAGTTTCAGAAGAAATAAACCTCATATTCATATGAATTTTATACAGATAGAAAAGTGGTTTGTAGTAAACAGAGGTCAGACCAGTCAAGCTCTGAAACAGGGGTAACTTTAACTCATAAACTGTACTAATTTGCCCAACCAAAAATTCTAGAAAAAAATTAGTAGATAGTTATATGAGTCTAGATTCAGGGAAAATTTTCAGATCTTGATTTCGAGTTTTGTAACTCGAGATATGATTTTTCTTGTGACTGTAACGCAAGTAGCTAAAAAGCTGTGAATGTAGAAACAAATAAACTAAAGTTCTTAAAATGTTAAATTAAGTTTAGTAACACCTCATACTCGACTCCGGTGACGGTCTCGGGCGTGGGGGCGTTACAATCAAACTTTCATATTTCAACACTGAACATCAAAGGACTCATAGATTCAACAATGGCAACTCTCAAAATCTTTAATAGTCAACGATCTCAAAAACGTAAAAATCATCAAAAACCTAGATCAAAACATACCTAATTGCTTGAATTATTCCTAGTCGAACGAAGAACCCTAGTTCCTCTTGTTATTATTTTAATTTTGGTTCAACAAGATGATAATGGATGAAATTTGTGTTTTATTTCACTTATTTCACATTATCTACAAATTACCATAAATAACCTTAAAAATATTCCATAATTACACCAAATGACATGCCACTATCATCCAGTATCATACTAATAGTCTATTTACCACTTAAGGACCTTAGCTTTAAGGTTCTATAGCTATTAAATACCTTTAGCTAATAGAACGACACATTTACATTTTACGCGATTTAGTCTTTTTTCTCAAATTGAGCAATTAAACGATAAAATTAGCTCACAAAATTGTCACACATACATGCAATCATGCTTTAAACACTAAAAATAATATTAAAATAATTTTCTGACATCAGATTTGAGGTTCCAAAACCACTGTTCTGATTTAGCTAAAACTGGGTTGTTACATTCGACACATCTGAGTCTTTAACTTTTAGCTGATAGTAGCCGGATCTCAAATCTATCTCCGAAAACACTGTTGCCCCTTTTAACTGGTCGAACAAGTCATCAATTCTCAGTAACAGATACTTGTTCTTTATGGTAACCTTGTTGAGTTGACGATAATCGATACAAAGTCTCATGGATCCATCTTTCTTCTTGATGAATAATACCGGTGCACCCTAGGGCGAAACACTCGATCTCGCAAAACCCTTATCTGTCAATTCTTGCAACTGAGACTTCAATTCTTTAAATTTGGTCGGAGCCATCCTATATGGAGCTATCGATATCGATGCAGTCCCTGGTACCAAATCAATAGCAAACTTCATCTCTCTAACCGGTGGTAACCCTGGCAATTTTTCTAGGAACACATCCGAATATTCACAAACTACCGGTACAGATCCGATCTTCAATTCAGACTCTTTCATGTTCAGCACATACGCAAGATAAGCTTGACAGCCTTTCCTTATATGCCTCTAAATGGACATTGATGAAATCACCATAGGTAACTCACCTGACTCTTCCAATTCAACCCGAAGGGTTTCATTGTTTTGACATTTCAATTCAATAACCTTTTGTCTTCAATTCACTACGACATCATGCAGATTCAACCAATCTATTCCAAGTATCACATCAAACTCATCAAATGGCAAAAGCATTAAGTCAGCCAGAAAACAGTGACCCCGAATCATTAAAGGACAACTCTTGCAAACTTTATCAACTAAAACATGTTTGCCTAAGGGGTTCGACACCTTAATCACAAACTCAATAGACTAAATAGGAAAATTCTTACTAGATACCAAATTCATGCAAATATAGGAATGAGTCGGTCCAGGATCAATTAATGCAACTACATTAGTATCATAAAGAGAAAATGTACCAGTGATCACATCACGGGAGGATGCATCCTCGCAAGCACGAATAGCATAAGCTCTCACAGGTGCTCTAGCTTCCGATCTCACAGCTGAATCTTTGGATACACCTTTGCTACTGGTCCCACTAGCCTCCCTCTAGCAGCAGTGTTACTCGATCTTGCATTCTGAAAATTATCTTTTTCAACCACTTCAAGGTAGTCTCGGATAAAGTGATCTTGGGAGCCACATTTGAAGCAAGCTCGATTAATCCTCCAAAATTCACCGGGATGTTGTCTACCTCAGTGTTGGAATTTAGGCTTATTAGACCTAGCGTTACCAACACTCACTATGGATGTAGTTTGGGCCTTAGAACCTGAATATTGCTTCCCACAATCTCTGTTGGGATAACCGCTCGAAGCATTAGAGCAAGCATAAAAATCTCTCAATTTTTTTGACGAAGATTGAAATAACTTATTCATTGGCCTCTTTCTCGAATCTCTAGCCTCAAATTCAGCTTTTCTCTTTTCCTTACTCAAATCTTCAGCTTTGCAAGCTCATTCAACTAGCACAACAAATTCTTTCAACTCTAAAATCCAAACTAACAGCCTGATGTCCTCATTCAGCCCATCTTCGAATCTCTTACACATAATAGCCTCTATTGAAACACATTCCTGAGCATACTTTCGGAGTCTAACAAACTCCTGCTCGTATTCAGTCACAGTCATTCGGCCTTGTTTCAACTCCAAGATCTCTTTGCATTTCTGATGAATAAACCATTGACTGATGTACTTCTTTCTGAATTCCTCTTGGAAGAAATCCCAAGTAACTCTTTCCCTAGGTACCACATATATAAGAGTGTTCCACCACAGATATGTCGTATCCCTTAAAAGTGATATAGCACATTTCAAGCACTCCTCTAGTGTGCAAGAAAGCTCATCAAATACCCAAATAGAGTTCTCAAGCCAGAATTCTGCTCTTTCAGGATCATCATCGACATTTGTTCTAAATTCTTCAGCCCCTTGCTTTCGAATCTTATCGACTAGAGGTTTGTTTAGCCTTACCAAATCCACACCTTGGGGTGCTACGAGAACCTGTTGAGGGTTAGGTCGGGGTGGAGGATGTTGGGCAGCTAGATTTGTCCAAACAAACTCAGCAAACCACTCATTCATCCTTTGGAAGAAGGCTTCTCTAGCCTATCCTCCTTGACTAATTGTCACTAGCTTACTTTCGGATGGTGTGGTCCCTTGGGCAGGAGTCGGCGCATTACTTTCGAGCCACTTCTCGGTAGGGATCCATTTACTATATGAAAACACAGTTTAAATTGTCAGGAGTTGTCACACTATCACAATTTATATATGGCATGTATAGCTAGACTCTTACACACGCTACGCTAGCTGAGAATTGACTAAACCATAACTCTGATACCATTAAATGTAACACCCCTTACCCGTATTCAAAGTCTAAACAGAGTCTGAGGCGTTACCAGACTTACCACACAAACAATCATACAATTTCGAGCCATACATTTGCTTCCAAATTAATACCATTTGCAATTAATCATAAAGTCCCTAATACAAGCCTACGAGGCCCAAAACATGCTTTGGGAGTGGTCCGAGACTAAACCAAGAATGTTAGAAATTTTTACAAATCTTAGAAAATTTTTCCACTAAATAGGGGTCACACGCTAGTGTGGATATGGACATGAATGTGTGGTCAGCCCGTGTGGTCACGCGCCTGTGTCCTGACCCCGTGTAACTCTCTGACTTGTAACCTATGAACAAATTGAGATCATACGGCCAAGTCACACGCCCGTCTGTTAGGCCGTGTGGAAAATTAATTTTCATAAAATAGGTGCAAACTTCACACGGCCTGGACACACGCCCGTGCTTGAGGCCATGTCATCCACACAGCTGAGACACACGCCCGTGTCCCTACCCATGTGCACAATTCTGAGCATTCTATTTTTCAAAATTAAGGTACAGGGGACACATGGCCGAAACACATGTCCGTGGGGCAGACCGTATGTCACACATGGCGTAGACACATGCCTGTGTGTCTACCCATATGGACAAAATAAAGGTTATTTACCAAGCCATTTGCCACCCTTATTCACACGTACACCTAACACCAAATTAGTGGCACAAAACATAATATACTTAGGCAATCAAAACACCCACAAATATGACCAACACATGCCAATACAATAGCAACATCTATCATACTCACAACATTTATTATGCCCTAAATTAGTCATGCAAATTTCACATTCATTAAGCAACATTTGACTACTTTCAAGACACCTAATTGTGCACAAATTTATCATCTCATCAATAGATCACATTCCCAACATTTCACATTCATGCTATGAATCATATTCCATCAATCACCAAGCATACTATGACCTTATCTGTAACACCCCATACTCGTATCCCACGCCAGGGCAGAATATAAGGCATTACCTAACTTGATTTCATGCACACAAATGATCTCGAGTCACCAAGACTTGGCCCAAGTTAAAACTTTTTCAATTTCTACTTTAAACTTCTTCCACGGGTGTACGAGCCCTAATTCGACCATTGGAAACTAATCAGGACCATTCCGGGTCCTTAAGCCAACTACGAAAATTTTGCCTTTAAACAGGGCACACGCCCGTGTGGAAGGGTAACACGCCCGTGTCCCACACCCGTGTGGAATTAAATTCTAATTCACACCTACAGGGGTTTTGACACAGCCAGACACAAGCCCGTGTCCATGGCCCGTGTCTGTCACACGGCAACGACACGCCCGTGTGCAAAAGCCTAGGTATTCTATTTCTGACATCAGCATCCCCAGAATGTCACACGGTCATGGTACACGCCCGTGTACTAGGTCGTATCCTCCACACGGCTGAGACACACGGTCATGTCTCTGCCCGTGTGTTTATTACCATGCATACTGACTTAAAATTTTTACGTGCAGGGGACACACGACCAGACCACACGCCCATGGGGCTAACGTGTGTCACACAGGGCTTAGACACATGCCCGTGTGTCTGCCCGTGTGGACAATATAAGGCTATTTACCAAGCCTCATTTTCACCCTTGCCTACCTGTTTTCATACAAATACCAATCAATACCAAAACAAGCATAATTTTCATAATCAAATCAGCCACAATAGACATTCATTCAACCATGAAGATGCATCTTTTATAAACTCAAAATGAAAGTTAGCCATCATTTAAGGCTTAATGCAAAGCGTGGGATCTATCCCAAGCCAACAAATTTGGCCAATTCATAAAAACACAAAATAATAAGGTCTAGCCCTACACAAGCCATACTCCAAAATATAAATCCAACTATACCGAATGTTTCGGCTGATAGTGTGATCGATATCTCTAACTTCCGGTGATCCTTGAGCTAGTTAGGCGGCACTGAAAGGAAATAGAAAGGAAAGGGAGTAAGCGTAAAGCTTAGTAAGTTGTATATAAATATGTATACTAGAACATTCATATACAATCAACATGCTCATAAAACCAAAGTAGGCATAGGTATAACTTACGAATTACCATCCATACAAGTCACATATTATATATATTGAGCTCATACCTCATACATACCAATTAGGTACCTGTGCCATTCACAACATGATTATACTTTCCTCATCAGCTCAAGAACATAACAATCACCATTGAACCTTTCAGAATATCACCGGATATTCATTAAGCCTTAAACAGGGGTAAGGTGCTGATGCCATGTCCCAGACATGGTCTTACACTGGCTATTATCTCGTAGCCAATGCATGTCCCAGACATGTCTTACACTAGCCCTCGTCTCAATGGCAATGCCATGTCCCGGACATGGTCTTACATTGGCTCTCATAATGTGGCCGATGGATATCCCAGACATGTCTTACACTAGCTCATACAAGTGACCCTAATGTCATGGCATGAAATTTGGTTTATTTTCCTCTATTCAACTGGAACTCTACTATCTCTAATATAATCATACTCTCTCTCAATTCCACAATCAAGCAATTTATGCTATATTAAATTTAAATACAATTCAACACATACATTAGCAATGTAGTTGTAATATTTACATACAACTTACCTCGGATTACAAAATACACACGACTAGTCGATTTAGTCGATTTGCTTGGCCTTCCCCCAGTCTAGGTTCGTATTCGGTAAATCTTGATCTATAATGACAAAATGCACTCATTTAGTCACTAAACTCAATTAGGCAATTTAAAATTCACCTCTTAGGTAAAATAACCATTTTGCCCCTATGCTCGAAAATTGATTTTTATCGAATTTCTTCTTATCTCAGGCCTAGAAGAACCCTTTTTTACTCTTATAACAACTTCAAATTCTCACTATTTCACATATTTAACAACTATTTTACAACTTATACAAAATAGTCCCTTTAGGTGTTTTCATGCTAACATCTCTCACAAAAGTTGTTTATAACACAACTAAGACTCATTTTCTTCCATAAAAACTCAACAAACACTACAAATTCATTCATGGAAAAACCCTAAACACTAAATCATTTTGCAAAATAGACCCCTCATTTGAAAGCTCATGCTTCTAGGGTCTCAAAAATACAAAAATCATCAACAAAGGACATGGAAATCACTTACTTATGAGTGCTTCAAGTTGCTAAAAATTTTAAGCTCTCAAACCCCCTTCAATGGCTAATTTTTGGTGGATAAAAGAGATGAGAAAGGAGTGACATCACCCTTCTTTTATTTTTTTCTATTTTAGTCAAATTAAGCCACTTAACCCACCAAATTTTAAAACTTTGTCTCCTCTTTGACTCAATAGCCAGCCATGCTCCTATAAAAGGGTCTAATTGCCCTTTAAAATCCTCAAATTTTGATTCTCTAATAAAATAACACCTTTAGCTATCAAAATAGGACTTTTGCACTTTATGCGATTTAGTCATTTTTCGCAATTGGGCTCACAAACGTCAAAATTAACTCACCAAATTTTACATGTACTAATATAATCATGCTGACTCCAAAATAATAATAAAATAATCTTTTTGACTTTGGATTTGTGGTCTCAAGACAACTGTTCCGACTAGGCCCTAAATCAAGTTGTTACAATATCACCAAAGACATTGGCACATATATGAATATACTTAGGCTTACAACCATGTTAACCAAAATAAGCTAATTTACATGGCCAAATATCAAATCAAGCCTTTGAAAAATTACAAGCCAATACATTGGCTAAAATCATAAGGATACATATAACAAAATGACCAAGTCCCTATACATGCCATACTTTCAAAATACTAAGATCATCAATACCCAAATTGAAAGTTTGATAGTGAGATTCGAATCTTCGATGATCTTTGATCCGAGTTAGCTTGGCGACACTATAAAACATGGAAAATAAACGGAATAAGTTGTATAGCTTAGTAAGCTTGTATGCAAGAAACAAGCTAACCTTACCATACATATGACATTCAAATAATATAACATGATTAAATGTAACTTTTGCATAGTCTCATGATCATAACTTATTCTATCACAATACTTACCTTATATTCATCATTTCAAGCATTTAATAGATATGAGCTTCATGTACATACCTGTACCATCTCGAAATTAATTTACCCATAATCTCATCTTCGACATACCCGTGGAATAACAATGTCGGATACTCGGGAAATTTGCACACTAAGTGCCACATATGTAGCCAAAGCTACCTAAGTCTCATATCACATAGTTGCTCGCTCTCGAGCTATCAACTAGCCTGCTCACACAAGTTGTCAATCAAGACGTAGCTACACGGTGCTGCTTACACAAGCTGTCAAGTATCTGTAACATATATTGGTATAGTTAGCCACTGGTAGGACGTACAAGACCAGCACTCGGATCACATAATCACATAACACATACTAACCGTAGTGACATGTCACTTGTATCCTAACATATTCCCAAGGTTCAATGGGATTTCTCACTTGCTGAATCGTTGTCAAACTCATTTGTAGAATTCTACTCATTCACATAATCAAATATACAATTCATGCAATATTAAAGCATTTAAATACAATTATTCTGAAGCTTATTTTTAACATACGAACTTACCTTGGTACAAAATGGCTAATAGTTCGATTTAGTCCACAACCTTGTTCTTTTCCCGGTCTAGGTTAGAACCTTGTCTTTCTTGATCTATAATACCACATTTAACTTATTCAATCATCGCATTATTCAATTTGATCCCAAAAACACCTTATGGAAAAATTTACATTTTTGCCCCTAACTTTTCAACTTTTTACATTTTTGTCCCTAGGCTCGTAAAATGATTTTCATCCAATTTCTTCATTACCCAAGCCAAGCCAAATCTTTTTCATGCTCATAACAGCCCACATTTTTCATTTATTCACATTTTTAGACACATTTTACAACTTTTACAAATAGGTCCCTATTTCACATTTTCATCAAAAATCACTTGGTAAATGTTGTTTATCTAACACCAAACATACATTTTCAACCATTAAACATCAAAATACACAAATATTTCATATAGGTAAAATTTTAGACTTTGATTTTCTTTCAAATTAGTCCTTCAAATAGCTAGATTAGGTTGAGACAACTTCAAAAACATAAAAATCATTAAAAACGAGACAAAGACAGACTTACAATGGAGCTTGTAAGCTTAGCCAAAACCCTAGCTATGGAGACTCTTCAATTTTCGGCACAAGGACGATGAAATTGAGAAAATGACATCTTTTATTTGTTTTATTTTGTCTTTATTAGCCAAATGACCAAAATGCCCCTAATGCCAAACCTTGAAATTTCATCTAGCCATGTCCACCTTTGTCCAACTTAAATTATAATGGTCTAATTACCATTTAAGGACCTCTAATTTAAAATTTCATAGCAATTAGAAACCTCTAGCTTCTATAACACATATTTTACACATATTGCAATTTAGTCCTATTAGTCAAATTGGACACTTTATCGATAAAATTTCTTAACAAAATTTTTACACAATCATTCAATCATGCTGTACACCTTAAAGAAATAATAAAAACAAATATTTCTACTTTGAATTTGTGGCCTCGAAACCACTATTTCGATTTGACCCTAAAACGGGTTGTTACAAACATCTTTTTCAACTGCTCAAAACTTTGTAGGTTTTTTTCTATCCAAATAAATCAAACGTCTTTCAATAGTAATTTCGTCATCGATAAAGTAAAAGTTTAAAATCCTTTCACAAAGAGTCGTTAATAACCTTCCAAACCCAAGAAACTACGTACCTCAGTAATATTTCGTAGTGGTTTCCAATTTACAATTGTTGAAATTTTGTTCAGATCCACATGAATCACATATGCAGATATCACATGCCCCAAAAATACAACTTTAGAAAACCAAAATTCATATTTGCTGAATTTTGCGTAAAGTTGCTTTTCACGTAGAATTTGTAACACAACTCTCAAATGCTTATCATGTTTAACTTTGTTCTTCAAATAAATTAAAATGTTGTCAATAAACACTACCACGAACAGATCCAAAAATGGCTAAAACACTCTACTCATCAAATCCATGAACACGGCAGGGGCATTCGTCAAACCAAATGGAATAACAAGAAACTTGTAAAGGCCATATCGGGTTCTGAATGTTGTTTTTGGAACATTTGGTTCTTTAACACGCAACTGATAATATCCCGATCGTAAATCAATCTTTGAAAATACAGTTGTTCTTTTCAACTAATCAAACAAATCATCGATTCACGGTAACAGATATTTATTCTTTATCGTCAATTTGTTCAATTTTCGATAATCAATACTGTGACAGCCCTAATTTGACCCTAGTCTGAAAGTGGTTTCGAGACCACAAAACCAAGTCACAAAAATAATTAACCGTTATATTCTAAGCTTATTATATGTGTAAGTGTATGTGTGAAACTTTCATGTTTTGATTTTATCATTTGAAAGTGAAATTTATTAAATAGGATTTATGTGAGACATTTTGAAAATGTGATAGGTTAAATTATAATGATCTATTAGTGCATGATATAAAAAGAATGGACTTGCATGTCAAATTATCCATTTTAAGATAGTGGCCGGCCATGTTGTTATTTAATATAAAATATATGTATTAAACATTAGTATAATGGTAATTAAATGGCTTTATATTTTATTATAATGATAATTAAAGATAAAAAAAAAAGGGGTGAAGAAAACAAAGTGTTCATCTTTGTTCTTCTTAGCCGATTTTAAAGAAAGAAAAAGGAGCAAACCATTTGGTCATCTTAAGCTTGAGACAAGGTTAGTAAATTATGTTAGATTTTGAAATTTTAGTTTGCTTTAAGTTAATTATCAAGTTCCTTACTTAGCCCATGTCAAAATTTTGAATTTGGGTGATGAATTGAGCATTCGGCTATGGTAGATAATGAAGGGGTTAGATTATTGTCTCTATGTTTTGATGTATAATTGTTGATGAGAGAAGTTTGAACTAGTTAAAAATTTAATTTTGCTAGTACTTATATGTGTAATAGCCGAACTTGGACTTGATTAATGACTTGAACAAATGTTTTGTATTAAAATGCTAGAATATGAGTAATTGCCGTTTGGGTGATTTGAAAGGAATAAAGTAGATGTTTGAATGTCAAAAGGTTCGGCTTTATACATTAATTTAATGGTATGATTTTGAATAATGTAAGTAATGGAATGTGAGTAATGTTTATGCATAGGTGAAATTATTATGTTCGGCTAAGATGGTTTATAAAGTGATAAATAATAATGAATGGAAGTGTATTGGTTAAATAAATATGATTATTAAGTGACAAATGTCGTATGTGGTTTGTGATTAGTTTTAAATGACTAAGCAATGTGTTTTGTTTCATTAAGGTTAAGTATGTCTTTGGTATATGAGTAAGTGTATATCATGTATGCATATATATATATTGAGTTGACTAAATATAAATGGTAAAGTTATATTAAGCTTATATTAAGGATGCAGTCATAATATACACATTTATCATAAATACATGTACATTCAGTTATATGGATTTTTATATATGTCACTAAGTTAATATGAATTATGGTATTTATATTAAGACATGTGCACTTGACCTTTCTATTTGTTTAATTTTGTATATTACTATGTGTCTCGAATGTGTGCAAGGTGTTTACAATTGTGAGTGTAACTTACGCCATCATGTGGCTAAATGGTTAAGTTGGTTTTTGGAATGTGTCTTAGTTGTGATAATTTCTCCACTTGAATTCGGTTTGATATGTACAGGGTATAAACTTAATAGGGTTTATATGTTATGAATGAATAAAACTTTAGTTAAGCGATTGTATGTTATGTGCTTTAAAACAAATGAATTATGCATGTGATCTTGAGGGTGTGTATAAAGAAAATGTTAACTTGTTTGTATCTTAATGCCGAATGAAATGTTTGACCAAGGAATGGTTCAAATTGATGAAAATAGAAAGATCAAAGATGGCCTATAATGTATTTTATCTTGTTTACTATGATCTATATATGTGAAAGTCGAATATGTATATAATATATTTTGAAGTAATGCTTGAATAGTCGAATAATGATTAGTTTAAATTTTTGAATTAAGCTCAAGAGCATAGAGGGACAAATTCAGATAAAGGAAAAGCTAAAGTAGTTGAGTAGCCGACCATAGTTGTTTGGAAAATACTCAAGGTAAGTTTTCAGTATTTAAACATAAACTATTTATGAATGAATCATGATATGTCACGGGAATTTAGCCATATCTATAGCATAAACATGTATATATATACACATACTTGAAGTCGAACAGTATGCATGAGATTTAAATAAGAAAATTGTTATGATCATCTTACCGTGGGTTGTATACATTAGATTGAAGATATGTAATGGTAAATTAAGAAGAAATAGTGCAATAGTTATCAAGTGATTATATGTGAATGAAGTCAAAGTAGACTAATGTGATTAGCTTATGTGAAATGCATAAATACAAAAAGGTGTATATGTTATGAATTTGTGAAATTTATATTCGAAATATGATTCGGGCCTCTGGCTCAGCAATTTTTTAGTAGATGGAATTGTTTCGGGCCATGAGCCTAGCAGGCATATTGCCGGTGAATGAGTTTCAAACTTAATGTCTAGCAGGCCTCGTGCCGGTGTTAAGTTCAGGTTTATACCTAGCAGGCCTCGTGTCGATGTTAAGTTCAGGTTTATACCTAGCAGGCATATTGCCGGTGAAACAATAAAAGTCTATGAATATGAGATTATGCTATACGATATTTAAACTCATTCGATAGATTAAATTGTCTAGGTACGTATAAGTTGTTATGCATATGAAGAAATGTGAATTAATGTATGAATTGAAAATAGAAGCATATGATATATGGTTGTGTATAGTTATATTCGACCATTATGAGTTTTGGTACTAAAAGTATATGTTATATTGATATACAATTATGATCTTTGAAATTATATATGAATGAACTGATTTGAATTAACTTTATAAGGTTGAATCGATGAATTACTACGAGTCATTTAGAAGGTGTGCTTATGAAATTCAAACTCTGAAGAAATAATAAGTAGAGAAAATGGAGTTTACATGGTTATGTATTTTCGGGCAATTGGTATTATATTTCGAATATGATATAATATGTATAAATAGGTTTTGTTGTTTAAGATACTAGAGACTTACTAAGCTTAATGACTTACTATGAATATTTGTGTTGTCTTATTTTTTTTAGATCTTGTTGAAAGCTACGGGCTCAGGGATTTCAAGTTCAAAATCATCTACACTATCGTCACTGTTTTGGTACTTTTGATAATTTATATCTTGAGATATGGCATGTATAGGCTTAACTCTCTTTTGAAGCAAGTTATATTTTGAAAATTGTAAATACTTTAGTCATGCGAAAATGACTTACTAATTTCCAAAATACGAGTTTATAGTTCTATGGACTTATGTGTCAAACAATTTGAAATTTATTAGTTACTCTAACTTTGGTTAAAATTTGTTCATGGTTGAATGATTAAAGAAACTATATTTTTTTATGCATGATTGATTATGAATGACAAATCTGATCTCTTTTCGGATTGGTAATATCTTATGAATCTATTCCGACGACGGATAAGTGTATAGAGTGTTACAAATACACAATCTCAAAGTGTCGTCTTCTTTTTGACGAATAAAACAGGAGCTCCCGATACACTGGGTCTAATGAACCCACGATCTAATAATTCTTACAGCTAAGACTTCAATTCCATTAATTCTGTTTATGGAATTCTATACGGTGCTATAGATATCGAAGTAGTTCTTGATAAAATATCAATTACAAATTCAACTTCTCTTTCTGATGGTAATCCCAGTAATTCTTCTGAAAAAACATCCACGAACTCACATATAGTTGGAACTAGATCTATTTTCGATTCATGTATCCGAGTGTCTAGAATATAAGCCAAAAAAACTTCAGCACCTTTTCGGATCAACTTCTAAGCAGTTAAAGCTGATATTATACCAAATGCACAATCAAATCTTTCTGTTTCAATGCTAACCAAATCCCCACTCAAACGTTTTAAAACAATTCATTTCTGCTTCTAACTAACAACTGCATTCTGAACTTTTAACCAATCAATTACCAGATTAACATTGAATTCGTCAAAGGACAATAACATCAAATTAGTAGAAAATTCGTAACCCCAAATTTTTAGTGGACAGTTTTTACAGAATTTATTAACTTTGACCTCTCAGATTTGACACTCTAACATCAAATTCAATGAATTCACTAGTATTTTCTTTTTTAAAGCTCACGTTGTGCATATATAAGAATGTGTGGATCCAGTATCAATTAATGCAATAACAGTAACATTAAAAAGACTAAAAGTACCAGCAATGGCGTCAGGTGTTGTAGCTTCTTCTTTAGCTCGAATCGCATAAGTTCTGGCTAGTGGTCAACCTTCAGATCAAAAAAATGTGTCGCACGATTCATTACGGCTCCCTCTAGAAGTATTTCCAGGTCTCAGCTTTCTACCTCTCTTAGATACAGTTGTAAACTTGGCAACTTTCTCTGAACTAGATTCAACCTTATTCGGACATTCCCATATTTAACGATGGTGAGAATCTTTTGATTATTTGATAGCATTAATTAGTATATTTAGATGTTATAACCGATTTTTTAGAGATTCTAATTAAGAGATATTCATTCCTTAAGTTGATTCAATGTTCATGTATATATAGTTGTACATATTTCGAATAAATATATACTTTTGAGTGAGTTTTTCCTCAATACATTAGAGTATTAATCTCTCATTTCATCATGGTATGGTTTTTTATCCGAATTTTGGATTTTTGTATGATTTTTTTCCAAAGACCCTAAAAATAGAAAATTGGTACTTTCCACCCTAGCCTTATTTTTTTTCTCTCACCGCTCCTACCATTGGAGTCAGCATCCACTTATCGGTGAAACCCAAATTCTGGTGACCAGCAGACTCGCGCATGGGCCTCATGAGTCATCACAAGCTGCTATAGCTTTGTTTCACATGCTGCACGTGAGCTTCCCCTCATGCTGCCATGTTTTTTTCTCACACCGTCGTTTGGCTCTTTGCTCCCTTTTGGTCATTCTCCTTTCAGTGATAATTTTGTTTGGCTAAGTTTTTTTTTCTGGGATCTCATTTGTGTTCTTTTTTTTTTTGGTGTTTTTTCTCTAATTTTCCAAGCAATTTTTTTTGGGGATATTAGTTTTTTTTCCAACATTATGTCTAAGGATGAGAAGCTCGTGATTCCAACCAATAATCACTCTTTGCAAATTAGCCCTGTGAAGCTTGATGGACATAATTACCTTGCTTAGTCAAGGTCTTGCTCATTGTTTATCAAATCTCGTGGCTTGCAGCGATACATCATTGATAAAATGACAAAACCTAAACTCACCGATTCCACTTTTAATTAAAGGGATTTAGCGAACTCTCTTGTTATGGCTTGGCTTATCAACTCTATGCAACCCAATATTTCCAAAACATATTTGCTACTTGATACTTCAAACAAGATTTGGAAAGTTACTGGTCTTACCTACTCTCATGTTGGGAATGATGCACAAATTTTTTAGATTCTTAATAAGGTCCATAGTACAAAATAGAAGGAGCTAACGGTTTCTCAATATTTTGCTAAATTAAGTGGGTTGTGGCAAGAACTTAATTGTTATCAATATTTTCAGGCAAATTGTACCAATGAATCAGAAAAAAATCAGAAGATGGTGGAAAAGGAACGTGTTTTTTATTTCTTAGCTGGGTTGAATATTGAGTATGATCAGATTTGGGTTCAAGTTCTTGGCAAGACATCGTTCCCTTCTCTCCATGAGGCATACTCCTATGTACAAAAAAAGGAGAGTTATCATGTTGTTATGCTCTGTAGCACCCCTAACCCCTACCCATAGCTGGAACAGGGTTTCGGAGCATTATCAGAACATTCAAAACATTTTTTAATTAATTCACGCAAGTTACTATTCATTAACCGATATTATTCATAACGTCCCTTAATTGGACCCTCGAGGTCCAATACGAGCATTAGAATCCAATTAGGACTTAATCGGGACCTCTAAGAATTTTTTGCGAAATTACAAAAACTTTTTCAATGTATAGGGCTCACATGCCCATGTGGTCCAAGGGACACCCCTGTGCTAAAGGTCCTGTTCGACCCTGTGTAACTCTCTGACTTGCACACACGGCCTTGCCACACGCCCGTGTGCTAGGTCATGTGGTTAATTAATTTAATTCAAATTAGGTGCAGGTTTCACACGGCCAAGAGACACGCCTGTGTTCTAGGCCATGTGGCACACACAGCTAAGACACACGCCTATGTCTCTGCCCGTGTGCTCAATTCTAAGCATTCTGTTTCTCAAAATTAGGGTGCAGGGGACACACGGCCTAACCACATGCCCGTGTTACTAGGCCGTGTCACGCCCGTGTTTCTAGGCCGTGTCACGCCTGTGTGTCTACCCGTGTGGACAAAATGAAGTCATTTCCTAGCTTCATTTCTCACCCAAAATCACCCAAAAACCAGCACATAAAACACTCAACCAATCCCAACCAATTCAAGTATTTAAAGTAAGCAATTTCATCATTCAACAAGGCATACCATTTCATGCATAAATGAATACCAACTCACCTTATCTTAGGCATTAATAATGTTTGATCACAAGAACTTACCATAACACATGTAGAAATATATGTATTTACCATAATAGCTTACTAAATCATATCCCAAAATGAGTCATCACTAGCCATTCCAATGGCTAGGTTACAAAATGACATTTCAAGCCACTATTGGCCAAGTTTCCCTATACATGCCATTACACAAAAATGATTTCACTAAATATACCCAAAATTCTAGGTTGATAATGTGACGATGCTCCAACAATCTTCCAACCTTCACGAGCTTCTAAGCAATACAAAACAGGGGAAAAATAAAAGGAGTAAGCATTGTATGCTTAGAAAGTTCGTATAACAGAAGCTAAACTTACCAATCTTGTTTAATAAATCTAAGCATACATATCATGTTTTCCATCCATTTGGCTAAATTGTCTAAACACATACAATCAATTAAACATGTTAGTCACCAAAATATTCATATCAATCAAGTAACATAGATGAGCTCATCAAGCAATGTTTTTCAAGTCATTATCATTTTATCTCAAGATTTCCATGCCAAGTCAAGAGTTATATGTCCATTGAATTATTGAAATCTCGATGAAGGCTCAAGTAGTACACTCGAGGTGTACGATTCATTAATCCTTCAATTCTTATCGAGGGTACCCCTTAGGGTACTTAACTAAGGAAACACACTCACGAGTCACATGTCGTATAATAAGATTACCAGTCTAGGCTGAATCCTTTAAATAACGTATTCTCACAAGAGCTCGATTAGGGTTACCAGTCTAGGCTAAACCCTAATTATAACGTGTGCTCGATAGGTATTATATCGAAATTACCCTTCCGGGCTAAATCCTTTATATAACAAGATTATCAGGATTACTCGTCCGAGCTAAATCCTTTATATAACTAGGTTATTGGGATTACTCGTCCAAGCTAAATCCAGTCCGCAACCAATGCAGGACCTTATTAGTTTTAGGAAAGCATATACATTCATCGGAATTCAATATTCAATCAGTCATCATTTCAAGCATGTATAATTTTCCATCATAGCATACAAGTAAGGCACATTAGCATAAATCACATTACATACAATACAACATTCAATTTACATAATTACATATCCGATTAAGTTACACGAACTTACCTCGACACTTGTTCGCGTAAAAATCTACTAATCCGAAATCTTTTCATTTCCTCGATCTAACCTCAATTTGTGTTTTCTAGATTTATATAAATGAATTTAATCATTAATTTCATACATTTCATACTTAGACAGACTCAATTACGTCCCAGGAAAAATTACCATTTTGCCCCTAACTTTTCCAAAAATTCCAATTTTGTCCCTAGGCCTGGAAAATGAAACTCGTACAAATTACTCCCTATTCCAAGCCTAACCAAAGCCCCATTACAAATTTTCCTGCACATATTTACATAAAATTTTGAAATTTTTCATCAAATTTTACAAGTTTACATTTTAGTCTTTAAATCAATTTTTCATCAAAAATCACCTTGCAAAAGTTATTTATCTATCAATAATCTTTCATTTTCTACCATAAATTTCTAATTTCCAGCATAATACATCCATGACTCATTTTCATACCTTGATAACTTTTTAAATTAATCCCTCAAATAGAGAGATTAAGCTATCCCGATTCCAAAAATACCAAAATTACTAAAAATGGGACAAGGGAACTTACCCAATTAGGCCTTGAAAGCTTCTTTTCTCTCTCCTAGGGTTTCCATGTGTTTTTAAGGTTGAAGATGACAAAATAAGATGATATAATTCTATCCATCTTTTTAATTAATCATGTATTTTGGTATTTCCAATTTGTCAACCTCTGTGACAACAGAGGACAAGTCCACTTCTGCTTGGAGTTTTACCTCAAACAAGATTCAACATCTCTGATGCCTCATGTCTCAAATAGACCCTACCACGATTGCTAAGTCTAATCATGTAAAATCAGGTACTGTTTTAAATGCTCCATCTACTTTTGAATCTTAGATTATTGATTTCGGTGCAAATAGACATATGACAGGGTCAAACAAAAACTTCTTTAACTATACTACCTATCCATCTAAAGATAATGTGCGAATGGTCAATGGCTCCCTTACCTCTACCTCTAAACTAGGTTTTATTATTTGTACTCTCAATATCATTTTATCATCTACCCTCGATGTCCCTAAATTTTTAACTAACCTTTTATATGTTAGTACTATCACTAAAGTCTTAAATTGTAAACTTGAATTCTTTCACGATCATTGTGTCTTTCAGGACCTCCAAATAGGGAAGACGATTGGTAGTGGCAGATTGTGTGATGGCTTATATCTTCTAGATCGATCATCCAGTATGTCTCAAGGCTTATTTGGAGACAATAAATATGTCAATTGAGAGATAATTCAGTGGCATAGGCGATTAGGACATCCATTATTTACTGTTCTTGCCAAGATGTTTCCTGCATTATTTTCAAGAACTCAGTTAGACTCTTTAGTTTGTAATGCCAATGAGTTTGCTAAGCATACAAGAAACTATCATCCTTTACGTAATAATAGAAGTACTATTCCTTTTAAGATTATTCATTTGGATGTTTAGGGCCATACTCGCCTTGCTTCTTTATATGATAATCTTCTATTTGTTACATTTATTGAATATTGCACTCAGATGACATGGGTATTTTTATTAAGGTCCAAAAGTGATGTTTTCACATGTTTCCATTCTTTTCATAAATTGATTACTACTCAGTTTGATGCTAAGGTTAAGATTTTGCGAACTGATAATGGAACCAAATATAACTTAAATGATTATTTAAATTCATATGGGATTTTGTGAACTAATTATGGTGTTGCCGAAAGAAAAAATTGGCATCTTTTAGAGGTTGCTAGATCACTTATGTTCACTATGAACCTCCCAAAGCCATATTGGGGGGATGTGATCTTGGTTGCTGCTTATCTCATTAATCGGATGCCTCTTCGAGTCCTTGATTTTAAAAGTCCCATTGAAACCTTATAGGGCAAGACAAATTACGCAGTTTCACTGAAGGTTTTTGGTTGTGTTTGCTTCGTTCATCTTCAACATGGGAGCAAACTGGATCCTCGAGCAGTCAAATGTGTTTTTATCAGATACTCCCCCACACAAAAGGGTTAAAAATTTTATCATCCACCATCTAGAAAGTATTATGTATGGATGGATGTAACATTTCGTAAGGATGAACCCTACTTTTCTTCATCACAACCATCTCTTCAGGTGGAGGTTATTAAAAATAAAGAGATGGCACCTTGTTCTGTTACTCTTCTGAGGGAGAATTTAGTTCCAATAGAGATTTCAGTTCAAGAGAAGACTAGTGGACGATTGTTGGATAGGCCCGATTTAAGGACATACACTAGAAAAGGAAAGAAAGAAGATGTCATGTAACACCCCAAACCTGGTCCAGACGTTATGGCCGAATCCGGCATGTTACATTGAAGTGTTTTAGCGAAAACTGTTTTTTCATTGAAAACCCTTCTTAAAAGAAAACTTAATTAACTAAAAAAAACACACCTTTCAGTTGCGGAAGCCTTGTTTAAAACACTCGATTAAAGAAAACTTATCATTTTAAAATTTAGTTGCGGAAGCGTAGAAAAACATACTATAGTTTAAGAAACCCATGTTCAACTTCTCGTAATTACAATGAAAATAATAATAATAATTCAAGTAATAATAACATTATGAAAACCTTAATACAATCTGATCTAAAACATACTTAATTAAATAAAGACTTATATGCTTAAAAGAAACAAGTCCAAATTATCTTGCTAGCTGGCCACCCAGAGTCCCTCCAAACATCGAACCTCCTACTGAGCATCACCTGAAAATAAAATAAAAGAGGGGGTGAGTTTTCGCAAACTCAGTGTGTACAACCCTCGACAAAACAAGCATTCAAAAAAAACATCATTCATCATTCATGCAATGCAATCCCATCCAAATTATCCTTCCGCTACACACCAGCTCCGTCCCCTGTCGCACCATGTGGGGATATATATATCGACCCACCCAACCCACACACCATGGTAGCCCGGTTGTGGAACTACCTTCATTTACATATTGGGCTTCAAAATTCGTTGGTGGATCCATGATTTTCAAGCAACCATGTGATCCTCATATACTTCCTCCATTCCATAATTCCCAACCCATATGCAACCTAAGCAGAATATCATATGTATGCATGTCACATCCATAAAACTTACATTCAGCATCTAGGGGTAATGCGGTCATTTTTGCTCTTAAGGGTGTTTCGATAATTTTTCATTAATTATGGTTTTCTCTTACCTTGGCTCATTAACAAGTCCCGTGAGATAAGATGAATGAATACTATGCACTAGGTAGGATTCCAAAGAAGAGGAGGTGGGTCATTAAGACCGCTTAAGTACCAAGCTCTCTTTAGATCCAATCCTAGACATGCATATACCCGTTGCCACACCTTAACCCTATGACTTGTCCACGGTCGCAATTAATTATTAAGTTTTATGTAGTCATCATATTCTAGGCCCAAAACCCCTTACAAAGCCCAATCAAATTCTCATACCTGTATCTAGCCCATTAAGCCCAATCATATTCATATGGCCCATTAGGCCCAAATCACATTTATATGGCCCATTAGGCCCAGTCACATTCATATTCATGCTCACATACAAATTTTCCATCACATAGCATCAATTATCAATTTTTGCCTATTATGGTCCCAATAGCCCATCGGGCCCATTAAGCCTATTCTGGCCCGGTTGACCAGATCACAGCCCAAGTCCATGGAATCGCCCATGGGGCCTTAAAAAACCTATCGGTTTCCTCCTTACGAGTGTTCGCGCACTCGCAAGACTATCGTAGCCAAACTTTTAACTTTTTGACATTTCAGCTTTTCGGCATTTCGCCTTTTGTCGATCTACTTGTGTGTGCAGTGTATGTACACACCTGGTTGGCAAGCGTGTTGCGATTCCCTTAGTCATCAACCTACAAACAATATCACCCTTCAATTAATCGCATGCTTAATACATATCTTTATTAAAACTAAAACCTCACCTTAACCTTACCTTGCGCGATCAGCCCTTTCTTAAATCACTAACCATGATCAACTCCTAGATCTGCACCAATCTTAACTATTAAAACCAGAATAATAGATGACTCGTATCCAACACAAGTCCCCTTACCTTAACTATAAACATTCGGCCACTTTAGCCAATGGGAGAGGAATACTTGCCAACACCGTAAGCACATAAAGGCAATTTCAGCAGAGAGCTAAGATCCAGGATCTGATACTAATTCCCTAAAGGGTGAGGGACAATATTTGAAACTTAGCAAAGAAACCGATTGGAAGAACAACACTTACATTAGATTTGACCGAAGTAGAAGGAGTAGTGATTGCACCAAGGGTATTCGGCCAAAGAGGTTCAGCCCCTTATGATTTTGTATGGCAGAAGAGGGTTATTTGGCTCCAAGGAAAAAGAAAGAAAAGTAAGCAATGAGGTAGAGGAGAAATAGAATTCGACACAAGGAAGAAGAAAAAGAAAAGAAGGCAGAGAGTTTTCAGCTTTTAGAGAAAAGAGTTTCTAGTAACAGGGTGGAGGAAATTCGGCATTAGCTTCATACCCTAGCATTCGGCACCTATTTATAAGCCTTATAGCCAAATTTTCCCATGCCCAATTCCCCATTTGGTTCCATCGCTTCTCCCTTCTCATCTCCTCATTTTTCTCCCTGATAACCCCTTAATCCCTTCCTTAATTTTCTCTCATGAACACTTCCCTTGGGGTCCACTTTCATGCCATTTCCATCATTCTAGAAGGCCAAAATTAAAATTATAAAAACACTAAGCTAGGATTCGAACCTTGGACCTCCTTGCTAGCTACTAACGCCACCTCCCTACTCCCTAAGTGGCTTCACTTAGCCACTCCTCCACAAGGCTTTTTGATGCCATTTTTCCCCTATTTTATTTAAAAGCCCAACTACTTGCCAACCCTGATTCTTTTAATAATTAAAATATAATTTCTTCTACCCCTTGATTCGAACTCAAACCTTGACCAAGACCTACCATCACGTAATTAACACTTAACCGGAATTGCTAAGCACAAAAGAAAATTTTGAGATTCCAGGATTTTTGGGTTTCGAGATTTTTGGGTTTCGAGATTTTTGGGGTGTTACATGTCGTCATACAATCTAATGTATGCCCTGACTCTTCACTGTCAAGTGAGTCTTCCTTACCTAAGTTTGCTACTGATTTAGAATTACCAATAACCCAAAAAAAGGTGTTAGAACTTGCACTTTACATCCTATATTTGACTTTGTCTCTTATGGTTCATTATCCCTAACTGTAATATCCCGAATTAGGGCCTAATCGGAATAGTGGTTTTGTGACCACATATCCGAGATAGAAATAATTATTTTATAATTATTTTGATGTTTATGATATGATTGCATGATTGTGTGAAAATTTCGTGACGAAATTCTATGCATAAAGTGCTTAAGTTGAAATTAGGGACTAAATCGAATAACTTGCAAAACTTACATTCTAGAAGTTTTTTAGTATGAAATTATTTTGGAATATTAATGAGGAGGTCTTAAATAGAAATTTGACCAATTTCTAAAATTTTGGACAAAAATGGGCTTGTACATGAAAATTTTCAAAGAAAGGTATTAAGGGTATTTTGGTCATTTGCATATTAAATGAAATAAAATGAGAAAAATAACACAAAATAGTCATCTTCTCCATATAGTTGCTGCCGAATTTCGCTCTCTCCATAGCTAGGGTTTCTTCAACTTTTAAGCCTTGATTGTAAGTGATTTCTATGCCCGTTTTTAATGTTCTTTACGTTTTTGGAATCCCGGTAGCTCGATTTAGCTTATGCTAGCAAGAATTCAACCTAGGGTTCGTATTTGGAAAAATACCCATAGGTGACATTTGTGTATTTTGGTGTTTTATGATAGAATATGAGGTTTTAAATTATGTCAGTCAACTTGTACTACTCAGTTTTAAGCGAAAACGAGTAAAAGGGCTTAATCGGTAAAAATACCTAATAGTCATAAGTACATGTTAGAGTGTAAAATTGATGCTGCCATAGAAGGAAAAAATGATCAGCATGTCATAAAACATAAGAATAAGGGATGAAGTTTAATTCCCGAGCCTAGGGGCAAAAGTGTAATTATGCAAAAGTTTAGGGGCAAAAAAGTAATTTTGCCAAAGTTCGTATTAAATGCTGTTTTGATGAATGTATGTATTAAATAAGATTAATTTGGCATTTTAGATCAAGAGAAATGAGATTCAAGTCGCGATCAAGGGAAAAATAAAGTTTACGAAGAATAGGCTCGATTGCTAATAATTTTATACCGAGGTAAGTTCATGTGTAAATGTAGTAACATAATTGTCATTTTAAGTAATTTAATGTTATTTATGTGATATGATGATTAATATCTTGAAATATTATGCTTTATGGTTATTATTGAATAATATGTAAATTATGAATTGCTACCGAGTATCGGTTTCGATGTTCCGTGGAAGACGGCAAAGATGTGTAATTGAGGAAAAAGCCCGTTTGAACCTTGGGAATAGATTAGAATACAAGTGACATGTCACTAGGATGGTTGGGCATCCGAACTCATTGAGTTGAGTCCGAGTTCACTTATGGATGCAAATGTCCGAACTCGTTGAGTTGAGTCCGAGTTCGTGAGATGTAACTAGGCATCCGAGCTCGTTGAGTTGAGTCCGAGTTCACTTATGGATGCGAACGTCCGAGCTCGTTGAGTTGAGTCCGAGTTCGCTTATGGGCGGGTTACATGGTAGCTTGGCTACATATGTGGCACTTATGTACAAACTTTCCGTGTATTCGAATTATATTCCGATGTGTTCAACGGGTGGATCTTAAGAAAATAAGGAGAATGCCTAAAACAAAGGTGACATGTTGATAAGTGTGGTAAATGAGAAAATTTGACAGGTATGTGCTTAAACCCTCGGGTTGAAAACTTGGTAAGATGAAATCGTAGAAAGATATTAAATGTAAATGATGTTTTATGTGGGATTGTGTGATTATGTTACTTGCTATTTTCATGTGAACTTACTAAGCATTTATGCTTACTCCCTCCTTTTCTTTCATTGTAGTTTTGACAAGCCGGCTTGAGAATCGGGATTGGTCAAAGACTCATTTACACTATCCGAAGGCTTAAATCGGTAAAATGGCTTGTATATTTTGAATGTGGCATGTATGGAAAAATACTCACTTTGTGTAATTGATCTTATGATATGGCTATGTTTTGGCAAGAAAAGGGTTTGTAAATGATTAGCCATTGGAATGGCCAATCTAAGTCATATTTGATGTTATGTATGTTTAAAATGATATTTAGCCCATGAAAATCCTTAGTAAAGTGAAATTTGCCATAAAACAGAATCTAACAGCAGCAGTGATGTAAATTTGAAAAATCACTACAAATAGTAGAAATAGAATTAAATGATGAGTAAGTTATGAAATTTAAGCTTAATGAGTCTATTTTCATATGGATTGAACAAAACAGGAATATGAATTATAATTTATGAGACATTTGAAATTTTGTGAAATAGGGCCAGAGTGATTTCTGGATCCCCTGTTCTGACTTTGGAAATTCACCATAAATTGTATAAAAATAATTAGAAGTCATGCTTTATATTTAAAGATTTATTATTGAGTCTAGTTTTAATAAAAGTAAACTTCATAGTCATTGAAATTCTATACAAAGAGATATCTGATTCTTAATACACAGAGGTCAGAGAAGTCAAACCCTGAAACAAGGGAGACTTTAACTAATAAACTGTACTAATTGGTCCAGCAAAAAATTTTAGAAAAAAATTAGTAAATATATATATGAGTCTAGTTTCAGGGAAAATTTATGGAATTGGATTTTGAGTTTCGAAACTCAAGATATGAATTTTTAAGCGACTGTGACGCAGATTGCTAGCTTGACTGGAAATTTTAAAATCAAATTGTTTGAGCTGTTTAAGCAATAAATTAAGTCTGTTAACACCTCGTGTTCGACTCCGGCAACGGTCTCGGGTACGGGGCGTTACACTAACCTATAAATCATTTGCTTTCTCTTTGTTCTCTATGTATGCTCCACAAGATTGGAGAGATGCTATCACTGATCCAAGATGAAAGAAGGCTATGATTGAAGAAATGAGGGCTTTAGCAAAAAATGAAATGTGGGATCTAGTTAATCCTCTTGAGGGGTAGAAAATGGTTGGCTGCAAATAGGTGTTTACTATCAAATATAAGGTTGATTGTTCCAATTTCTAAATTGAACACGATTAGGATCCTTTTATCATGTGCAGTAAATCTCGACTAGGACTTACAACAGCTTGATGTAAAGAATGTCTTCTTACATTGAGACCTAGAAAAAGAAGTGTATATGAGAGTTCCTCCAGGATTCGAGGATAAAGACACTCAAGGGAAGGTATGTAGACTAAAAATGGCCCTATATGGACTACAAAACTCTCCCAGAGCCTGGTTTGATAGATTTAGTAAGGCCATGGTGTCATTTGGCTATCGACAAAGTAATGTTGATCATACTCTCTTTATAAACATCACAAGGGTAAGATTACTCTCCTTATAGTTTATGTTGATGACATAATTATGATAGGATATGACAAGGAAGAAATGGCCCGACTTAAGAAACAATTGGCTCAGGAATTTAAAATCAAAGACTTAGGAAAGTTACATATTTCCTCAAAATAGAAGTGGCCAGATCAAAAGAGGGAATCTTTATTTCCCAAAGAAAGTATGTCTTAGATCTTCTAACAGAGGCTAGCATGTTAGGTTGCAAACCAACAAAATCACCTATTAAGAGTAATCACAAGTTATAAGCAGGGATCGATGAAATGATGGATAAAGGAAGATATCAAAAAATCGTCAAACGATTGATTTATCTCACACATACTTGACTTAATATAGCCTATGCAGTTAGTTTAGTAAGCTAGTTTATGCATGACTCTCGTGAAACTCATATGCAGGCAGTATTGCAAATTTTGTGCTATTTGAATTCTGCACCAAGCAAAGGTATTCTATTTTCTAAAAAAAAAAAGTCATCTTAAGATAGAAGTACTTATAGATGCAGATTGGGCTGGCTCTCTTAATGACAGAAGGTCTACAACATGTTATTGTACTCTTGTGGAAGGAAACTTAGTCACTTAGAGGAGCAAGAAACAAAATGTTGTGGCTCACTCAAGTGCAAAAGTTGCATATAGGGCTATGGCTCAAGGTGTTTGTCAGCTTTTATGGCTGCAAAAGGTATTGGAATAGCTAAAGTTGTAGAACGAAAATGGATCAGCCTTGTACTATGACAACAAAGCGGCTATCAGCATAGCTCAAAATCCAGTGCAGCACAATAGAACCAAGTACATTGAAATATATTATCATTTTATCAAGGAAAAAGTAGCCTGTGCTGCCTTGAGTCTATCTTATCTAGCATTTGAAAAATAGTTGGCGGATGTTTTTATTAAAGGGCTCAATTGTAAAACTTATCATAATCTTCTTTGCAAGTTGGGCATGCAAAACATCTATGCCGCAACTTGAGGAGGAGTGTTGAGAATCTTTTGATTATTTGATAGCATTAATTAGAATCTTTAGATATTATAACTTAGTTTTTAAAGATTCAAATTAAGAGATATTCTTTCCTTAGGTTGATTCAATCTTCATGTATATATAGTTATACATATTTCTAATAAATATATACTTTTGATTTATTTTTTCCTTAATACGTTAGAGTATTCATCTCTAATTTCATCAGATTCTCATGTGACCCACAGCGAAAACATGCCACTAATTTGAATCTACACTCACCCAGATGAATCTTGCCACAGTGTTTGCAGACAGGTAAATCAGTATTTTGAACACTACCAGCACTTGCCACTGAGGTAGCTTAAGCTTTTGAAGGAAACTGTTTGAACGTACTTTTTCTTGTATTCCCAGCAGTAGGAACATATTGGCTACTAGAATCTCTCAATTTTTTCAAAAGAGATACATAGGAATTTCTGAGTTTGTTCTGCTTGCTCGAGGTTTCATTCTTGGCTTTAACTCGTTTCTTATCTTTCCAAATTGCTTCTATTTTCTGGGCACATTCAGATAATACTGCGAGTTCTTTAATTTTAAGCATTCCTACCATTGCTCGTATGTTCTCATTCAATCCTCCTCCAACCCAAGCACACATTTTCGCTTCAAAAATTAGATGTTCTCGAGCATGATTACTCAGATTCACAAGCTTATGCTCGTATTCCACAAAAAAATGCTTCCCTGCTTCAGATCCAAAAACTCACATTTCTTGTCTTCCAAATATAGTTTACTAGCATACTTCATTCCAAAGTCAGTCTAGAAAAGTTCCCATGTCACTCAATCTTTTGGAACCATAGAAGTTAAAGTAACCCACTACTGATAAGCATCTTCTTTCAGAAGTGAAATACCACATATCAAACTATCATCAAGCGAACAGTTCAATTCATCAAAAACATGCTGAACATTTTCTAAGCAAAACTCGGCATTTGTGGATCTTCATTATACAACCCACGGAAATCTTCTGCTCCGCATTTATGAAATTTATCAGAAAGAGGTTGATGAATAGATACTTGATATATATTTTGAGGATGAAAAAATACTAAGGGAGTTACAAGAGGGGTGGAGCTTGTGAAAGCATCAGATTATTTTGTACAAATTGAGCAAACCACTCGTTCATTATTTGAAAGGAAGTATTACGATCTCTACTTCCTGGTAATTAAGAACCAGACATATCCTAACTTGCTCCCTCATTGGAGGTCGGAGCAAGACTTTCAACCTCATCATTATCGGCAGGATTGTTTTTGTCTACCACTCAAAAATCTATAAAAGAAAACATTGTCAGATCGGATTATGAGTATCACACAGTTTCCAAGTTAATGTGGCAAGTACTTATAGACTTAAAAAACATTATGTTAGTCCTAGAATCGACTAAATTGTAGCTCTGATACCACTAAATGTAACACCTCTGACCCATCTCTATTACCAAATTAGGGTTTCAAACCATGCACATTTAAAAACATTTAACTTCAAACAAAAACAATTATTCAAATTAATTACTAAAATACAAATACACATTTTTTATAGCATAAATACACTTACATGCCTTAAACCGAGCCTACGGTGCCCTAAAAATAATTTGGAAACATTCCAAGACTGATTTGAAACAAAATAGAAAATTTTAGAAAAATTAAAAAATTTTGAAAACGAAGGTCACATAGCCGTGTGGCCAGGCCAGGTGTCACAGGGACATGGCCGTGTGGTCAACATTGTGACAGACCGTGTAACTTTCAAAATGATTTCACACATTTGTGCGCTAAACTATGTAATATTTTAAATATTCTCATACGGCCATGTCTCAGGCCTTGTGTTAAACCGTGTTCGATTCGATGTTGGGTCACATGGCCGTGTCGCAAGTCATGTCCCTAACCGTGTGACAAATTGCTTTAGAACACACGGCCTTGTAAAGAGACTGTCTATAGCACACAGCTGTGAGACAACCTGTGTCTCAGGCCATGTGCACCAAAATTTGCTTCTAAAACAAGGAAAATTTCACATGTATCTTGGGTATCAAGCCAAGCCTAAAACAAACCTTTATATACCACTAAAAAAACCTTCAAACAAGTCAAATACACACAACCTTGTGAAGAGACCATCTACAGCACACGATCGTGTGACAGCCCATGTCCTAGGTCATGTGCACCAAAATGTGCTTATAAAGAAGGAAAATTTCACATCTATCTTGGGTCCCAAATGTTGCGTGTGGAATGATATGTGAACTGTGCTACGTCGAATTAAGTAATAATGTGATAAGTGAGACTGTCACCACAGGGATTAGTTAAGTATAAAATGATCGAGTTATTATAATGTTATGACAAAAATAATTACAAGAATGCAGTGGTAATTTGAAGGAACAATGATGTGTACAATATGTGTAACTGATAAATAATGGAAAATGCTATGACAAGACAAGAGTAAGAATGCAATGGAAAATTCGAGAATTATTACGTGAATCATATGCAAAAGAACAAGAAAACAACTAAAAATCTTATGGCATATGTAACACCCCTTACCCGTATCCAACGTCGGAGCAGGGTTCGAGCCATTACCGGACTTACATTAAAACATTCATACAAAACTAGGCCAAAAAATTTCATCCAAATTAAAACTTTTCATACACATGCATAACATCCCTTATACGAGCCTACGAGGCCCAAAACATACATCGGGGGTGGTTTGGGACTAAACCGAGAACTTTGGAAACTTTTGGAAAACTTAGAAAATTTCATCATGAAACAGGGTCACACCCCCGTGTGGCTCGGGACACACCCGTGTGCTCAGCTCATGTAATTCTCTGTTTATGATGTCATCACAAAAATAAGAGCACACGGCCAAGGCACACGCTAGTGCCTCCAGGCCGTGTCCCTCACATAGCTGAGACACATGGCTGTGTCACAGCCAGTGTGGCCAATTCGAAACTAAAGTACATGATGCAGGGGACACACGACTCGTGTGGACAATTTTTAGGCTATTTTCCAAGCCAATTGCCGCCCTCAATAACAAACTCACATGCTTACTTTTATTGACCATTAACATGGCACATTTGAACATTCAATCATCCACAAACAATACAAGATCATGGTAACCTCATATCATATTTTACATACTTAAAACATCATGCTTAGTCAAGCTCAAATTTACTAATTCTTATGCATCAAAGTTTATAAGATTACTCCCATATCATACATTTAAGCCTTAGTTATCAACACATTATCTCATCTCAATTAAACCATCAAGCATTCACCACCAACAATATAACTCATTACATACACACGATCACAAGCCTCATCTCCATGACATAGGCACATGCATAATCATATAATCAACATAAGCCACCATTCATGGCTATACACAAATTGAACTATAACCATTATAGGCCAACACATTTGGCCACATTAGTAATGACATAATTACAAAAGATAAAGCCCCTATACATGCCATAGACTTAAGTATTTGAATACTTATACCCAAGATGGTAGCTTGATAGTATGATTGAATCTCCGGCAATCTCTAACCCGAGCTAGCTAAATAAACCTATAAAAGATGAAAAGGAAGGGGATTAAGCTATAAAGCTTAGTAAGTTCATATGAAAATATTAAGCAATTTCTTAACTTGCTTCTCAAGGCAATACAACCATATTTGCATTCTTACTTATGTTTAGGTCAAGCTATTTTCTCGAGTCACAGTCACTAATTTATTTATATCTGGAGCTACGGAACTCCAAATTAAGTTCTGTTAATTTTCCTTAAAACTAAACTCATATATATTCTTACCATAAAATTTTTAGAATTTTTTTTATACAATAAGTACATTTTATTCTTTAAAATCACCCCTATTTCACTGCCCGACAGCTTCGACCTTTCTTCACTAAAAATTAATTATCTCATAGTACGGGACTCAGATGATGTTCTCGTATATTTTTATTAAAAATAGACTCATTAAGAATTATATTCATATAAATTATAACCCATAACTATTTTTTAAAAATTTTTAATGATTTTATCAAATCAGAGTAGGGGATTTCGAAATCATTCTAACTCTGTCTCACACAACTTCAAATATCTCATAATATGAAATTCTTTTGCTTACACCGTTTCTTTTAAAAGAAACTAGACTCAATAAGATTCAATTGCATATTTTATTCAATCAATAAATCATTTTTTACTATTTTTGGTATATTTTCAAAGTCGGACTACTGCTGCTGTCCAAAACTGTTTTAGTAAGAAAGTGATAATAACTAAATTTACCACACCTTCCTTTCTTTCAATTAGAAATCCATACATTATAAACATATATCATTATTCACCAAATTAACACAACATCATTTCACAATGCTCATGGACTTACCATTCATGGATTCCATATTAAGTTGAGTTTCTGTACATACCTGTACCGATCCTTACCATTTCATACATATACATAATGTCGTTGCATCTTCGATGTCTTGCACACTATGTACCATACTCGATACCTCGCATGCTAAGTGCTATTCAGGATGTTTTGCACACTAATTTCCATCCTCGATACTTTGTACACTAATTGCCATTTATATATATAGCCAAAGCTATCTCAAATTACACACCAAGTGCCACTTTAGCTGAAGTTATTTTGAACCGCACACTAAGTGCCATTTTAGCTGATAAGCCGTTAATCATAACAATAATCACGTATAGACAATTTATACAATATCAAGCATTAAAAGCATAAATTTAACAATGCTTAATACATACGAACTTACCTCGATCGTCAAAACGTTGAAATGGATCGACTAGTTTGAAACTCTATTTTTCCCTCGATATAGACTCGTACGAGGCTTAACTTGATCTAATCAATCAAATTCAGCTATTTCAATTCATATTCTATTCATTTTAACTCAATTTCATATTTTGGTAAAATTATTATTTTACCCCTACACTTTTGACCTTTTTACAAATTAGTCCCCAAGCTCGTAAAATGCAAATTTAGTCAATTTCATCATAGCCCAAGCTATCCGAATTTCATACATGCTCATATCAGCCCATATTTTTCATTTATTAACACTTTTACCACACAATTTATTATATTTCACAATTTAGTCCAAAATTGACATTTTTGCTAAAATTCACTTAACAGAATTCAATAATCTACCATCAAAGATTTATTTTCTATCATTAAACATCAAGATACTCAAATATTCAACAATGACATCATCCAAATACTTTAACAATTTTGAAATCGGAGGTACGAGCTAGCTAGAACACAAAGCAACAATCTCAAAAATGTAAAACTTATTTAAAACCGAGATGAAATGGACTTACATGCATGAACAACCATGGCCGAACCTTCAAAGCTTTGAGAACATTATTTTCTTTCTCACATTCGGCTATTGATGAAGATGATAACATGTAATTTGACTTTTGTTTTATTTTATTTTATTATAATTACCAAATACCACATTTAACCTTAATATACATTAATAATTTCCATTATACCAAGCCATGGAATTCCACTATCAACAATTATGGAATAATTACCACTTAAGGACTTCCACTATTTAATTCCATAGCCATTTAATATCTTTAACTTATGAACACAACTTTTATGTTTTGCGCGATTTAGTCCTTTTTGCTTAATTAACTATCAAAACGATAAAATTTTTCAACGAAACTTTAATACCATCTTATTGCCACTCCGTAAATATTTATAAAAATATTTACGACTCAGTTTATTCTAAACCCACTTGACCTTAATAAATCGCTTATAAAACAAAAATCACAATATCAAAAAACTTTTTTTAAACTCACAATTAACTCATAAATATTAAATATAATATTTAAAAACCTACTCATCGGATTTGGTGGCCCCGAAACCACTATTTTGATTAACCCTAAAAATAGGTTGTTACAGCATAGATGCTACAGCAAAGGATAGAAGGTTTACGATGTTGATTTGGAAGGTCAGGATTACTAAGAATCTGCCTTTATTGACAGTAATGCCTCGGCAAAACCATACTCAATCTACCGCTCAGAAGAGTTCTAAAATGGTCTATTTTTTTTTAGAACAAGACCTCAAGCTACCTTCCTTTAAGTGATATATGTCTATAGGCTTTTAGCACAGTACCTTGAACTATTTGTTTTCTTTTCATATGAACGTTGCTCAATGTCTAGAGGTTGCTACAAGTATTCAATCGAACACTTGCTTATATCATTCAATTTCAATCTTATTAACCTAACCTTGTTAGAATTAGATTAATTTAATGAACATGTTGTACATCCATCTATGTCTAGAGTTTCCAGACATGCAATTTTGTAAAAAACGATCGAATAAAATAGTATATTGAAGTAGATCTATGCTTCAGTCATTAAAGAAAATAAGAGTTTCATCAAGTAATCCCAACCCTGTCATATTTAACTCATGGGTTGGCAATTAAAATTCAAATCCAAAGTATCATTCAACATCGTTTTCATCAAATCAATTCACGAAGAGTAATCAAGAAATAATGGAAGAACTTCAGGAGGATAGCTTCCGCTTATCCAGCCCTCACTTCAGCAATGCAGTGTCCTGTAGTGGCTCCTGTAGTGGCTAAGAGGGACTCTCTTTGTCTTTCTCTTTTTGTCTCTACTCAGCCACTACCCTCTATTTTCTTGCCAAAAGATCTCATTTTTTTCTCTTTTTATTTTTCAGCCCCTTTAGAGTTTCCTCATTTGGCTTTCATAATCGTTTTCCCTAGGGTAAATTCAACAGCCCATGATTTTCTTCCACTTTTTTAGGTAGATATATTTGGGACAATTTCAACGGGGCCTAAGACCAGTACATTCTGAGTGCTGACTGGACATCTTCCCAGCATTGCCATGGCATCCGTGTTGACAAATTGTCCAACCCTTTGCCTCGGCAACCCTTCACTCATTTACTTCTTGTTCCTCATCTTGCACTTGTCAATCTACCACCACAGACAACCCTTCCACAAGCAATTAAAAATAACTAACATTTAAGTACTGTCCAAAATCCTAATGTAATGCTCAAACAAGAAAAATACTAATGGAATGTCCTAAAATGCAATTAATGTACCTAAGTACAGGCAATTAGCTAGGTCTAAAGGCATGAAATATAACTATTTTCAAGAGTTATCACACCCCCAAACCTGAGTTATTGCTTGTCCTCAAGCAAAATATACATGAATGCAACAATTTTTCCTACCCACATAACCACCTTGTACTACCAGTCCATTCAAAGAATAATATATACTTTTGTTCTCAGCAATCTTCTATCTCTAAAAACTTGTTCAATTTTCAAAGGTTTGATCAACAAAGGTAGTGCAAAAAATTTCTCCCTAAAAATAAAATTTCCTAAGTACTCATGAGTGCTTTCTGGTCATAGCAAACATCACCTAATTTACTCAATTCATTTGTTGCCTAAACTTAAGTTACTTTGTAATCCTTACTCTAAGCCTACTCAAAATATTTATTTGTGTTTTTTTTTCTCTTTTTTTATTTTTTTCTTCTTTTTTTTCTGAAACATATTAGAGGATTTAGCATGTCACAAAATTATTTGACTTAATAATCACAATAGAGCATACACTGAATTACATAGTACTCAATCATGTCACAATTTAAATAAAAATCACTCTTGAAGCTAAGGCTTTTAACTTACAAGATGGATGGAGCAAACAACCACCTCCTTAGCTACTCAGCCAATTACTACAGTAGAGTGCCCCTAAGTTTCTTTTCTTTATTACACACTCTTACTTGGACCCACCTTTCTAGTCAACAGCAAGATGGAGCAAACAAAGTGGTATTGACTTACTTGGTAATTCTAAGCATTGGAGTGTCTACTGTCCTTTACTTAATTAATGTCGTGGCAGTGTGACTAAGTTTTACTTCAAAAGTCTCTAAGTTCATTAAAAGATACTTGCTATATTCCAAAAATAGCTGAGGTTAGGACATCTCATTTTTAGGAGGTAATCTTCAAGCAACCTAACCTTATCTAAATTCACCTAATCCCCTGTCACATGTTTTAAGTGTATTGAAGAATTTAAGTTCATCATTGAACATCATAAGTAATGATTGTACTCCCATAGGCAAAACAGTATTTAGTAGTTACGTGGTAGTGGCAAAATAAATTTAACTCTGTTAGAATGAGTAGACGTGTAACATCCCGAATTAGGGCCTAGTCGGAACAGTGGTTTCGGGACCACAAATTCGACGTAAGAAAATTTATTTTTATTATATTTTTATGGTCTACGACTTCACAAAATGATTTCTTAAAAATTTCATTCGAAAATTTCGACGTTTGGGCACTCAATTTGGTCAAAAGGACTAAATTGTAAAAAGTGCAAAAGTTGAGTTCTACATGTTAAAGGTGTCTAATTGTTATGAAATTTTAAATGGGAGGTCCTTAAATGGTAATTAGACCATTAGTTAATTGTTGGACAAAAATAGACATGAAATGGGTGTAATAAAATATTTTTAAGTTAGGGCCATTTTAGTAAACTAATAATTAAAAGAATTAAAAAGCCAAAATAGCCAAAATTTGGTCATCTTCTCCATGTACCAGCCAAAACCCCCATGGAATCCATGGCTAGGGTTTGGTTCAAGCTTCCAAGCTCATTTGTAAGTGATCCTGATCCCCGTTTTTAATGTTCTTTGCATTTTTGAAGCCCTAGTAACATGTTCTAGCTATTTCTACCATTTATTTGAGCTAAGGTTTATGTTTAAAAATTTACCCATGAGTGAATGCTTGTATTTTGATGTCTAATGGTAGAAAATGAGTGTTGGGTGTTTAATAAACGACTTTTACTAAGCTGGTTTTGATGAAAACGTCCAAAAGGACCGTTTTGTAAAAGTTGTGAAATTGGTCATAAATGGGTGATTTAGTGGAAATTGGGGGCTGTCATAGTTATGAAAAATGATCAGCCTGTCATAAAACATAAGAAAATAGGATGTTTAATTTTCGAGCATTGGGGCAAAAGTGCAAATATGCAAAAGTTTAGGGGTCAAAATACAAATTTGTAAAAATATGATTTTTGGACCCCTATGAATAATGTGACTAATTAGTAGGCTAAATGTGATATTATAGATCAAGGAAAACAAGATTCGGGCTTAGAACGAGGTCGAACAAGGTTCAGCACAAACTCGAAATAAATAGTCGCACTCGAAATCGAGGTAAGTTCATATGTCAATGATAATGCAATGATATTATTATTGTTCATACTTAAACTTAAAATGATGTGTTGACATTCTGTGATGGATATTTATTTAGTTGATATGAAGATCATATATTGTAAGAAATGCCAAATTATAATTATATGCAATACCATGTTTATTTTATGGACTAATGTCTAAATAAATATGAAAATGTGTTGAATTGGATGTACATTGCATGAGTAACTATGCATAAAGATATACTTGATGGAAAGAGAAAATCTCGGTTGAATAAAAAGGGAAATTCGATGGATAAACCATGATTTACATGAGACTTGAGATCCTGCATGTGTTGTAAAAAAGGATTTAGCTTGGACTGGTAATCCGAAGATCTCAAGTATAAAAAGGATCTAGCCTGGACTGGTGTTCCTTGAGTGATCGAGCCTCTAGAAGAATACATGTGCATTATGGATTTAGCCCGGACGGGTAATCCGATTAGGGTCTGAATTTAACCTAGACTGGTAATTCAGATCCGAGCTCATTGAGAGTGCTTGTCGTTACAAGGGATTTAGCCTGGACTGGTAATCCCGACATCACTCATGAGTTTACATTACGGGGGATTTAGCCTAGACTAGTAATCCCGCTGTAAGATGTGAGGTTCACAAGAGTGCGTACATGAAATTATCACTTGTATAATTGACGGTGAATGGGATATCCATCGAGATTCTGAGAAATTCAATGAGATTAATATGAAAAATGAAATAAAAGGTTCTTTCCATGATACATCAAGTATGTTATATGATATTATTATGATGCATATGAATTGTCATGTTTGGAAGAGTGCAGTGCTAAATGATAGTACAGGTAAGTACTCGAAACCCATGAGCACGTGTTGGACATGTGAAATGAAATGGACTTATGACGATAGTTCAAATGAATGAATGATATTTACGAGAATAATTTCTATGACAAATTTGTAATGGTTATTATCTTGTTGCACTAAGATATATTTGGTACAGCAGCATTAGTCTGACTTTGAAAATCCTCCAAAAATAGTGGAAATTGAGTTAGAGACTTAACTAAATATGAAATTAAATCTTGATGAGCCTAGTTTCACGTAAAGGAAATGGTGTAAGCAAAAGAGTTTTGTAGTATGAGATATATGAATTCTTGTGAGATAGAGTTGGAGTGATTCCAGACTCCCCTGTCTCAAATTTGGAAAATAACTCAAAATTATAAAAAAAAATAATTAAGATTTAAAATTCATATGAATGAAATCCTTAATGAGTCTACTTTCAAGATAAAGAGACAGAAACATTATCCAAGTCTCGTACTATGAGATAAATAAATTTTAGTGAAGAAAGGTCGAATCTGTCAAACAGCAAAACAGAGGAGACTTTGAATAATAAACTGTACTCATTGGCAAGACTAAAAAATCTAGAAATTTTATGGTAAGAAGATATATTATTATAGTTTTAGGTAAAATTAACGGATCTTAATTTGGAGTTCCGTAGCTTGATTTATAAATAATTTATCGACTATGACTCGAGTAGACAGCTTGACCAGAAAATGAATAAAAGTGTAACTATAGTTGTTTTACTTAAGGAAACATGTTACATTAATGCTTATTATTTTCATATGGACTTACTAAGCATAAAGCTTACTCCCTCCTTTCCATTTCTTTTAGTTTTTACAGGTCAGCTCGGGTTGGCGATCGTCGGAGGCAGCATCACACTATCGAGCCATTACCCTTGGAGTATTGACATGTATATGTTATACGTTTTCAAGTGAGTGGCATATATAGGGACTTAGTTTTTCTATGATCGATGTTGTTTTGATTAGCCCAATGTATTGGCTTATAATAATTTGTTGTATGTATATGATCGATGTTGTTTTGATTAGCCCAATGTATTGGCTTATAAGAATTTGTTGTATGTAGCCATGAGATGTGGCTTATAATGAATTTGGCTTGGAAGCCTATTTATCCATGATATGTGTAAATGTCTTGTGATGTGGGTATGGGATTATGCTTGTTCACTATGTTTAGGAAGTACATGGCATATGTACATGGTGAATGCCTTAGGGCCATTCGAGGTGGTCATGGCCATGGAATAAATGTGTGATATGGTAATAAGTTGTTAGTGCCCTGAACATGGATATTTAATTTATAAGTTAGTAAACATAGTATAATGGTATAAGTGATTAATAAGATGACAAGGTCACATGAATGTGTGATAATGTGGCTAGACTATTTTATCACGAGTAGGAGGAACAAATGCATAATAACGAACTATTGAGGAATTCCATAGAAACCATGTATGTGTGTGCTTGTAAAGATGACAAAAAAATTAGGAAATTAGCCTAAGTTTTGACTACATGGGTAGGCCACACGGGCGTGTGTCTTGGCCGTGTGTCTTTAACAAAATGTTAAGGATTAAGTCAAAGAGTTACACGGGCTGAGGACATGGGCGTGTCCAGAGCCACACGAGCGTGTATGTCTACACGGCCTACCCACACGGGCATGTGACTCTCCAAAGCTAGAAAATTGTTAAGTCGCCCAAAGTTTACCGAATGTTTTTGGTTTTGTTCCGAACTGCCCTAATGTATATTATAGGCCTCGAAGGCCTGTATAAGGGACGATATGCATGTGTTCGAAAAGTTTTAAATTTTGGGTGAAATTTGGTGACCCAATTTCGTATGTTCATAAATGTTTAAGTCCGATAATGCCTCAAGCCCTGTCCCGGGGTTGGGTACGGGTGAGGGGTGTTACAAGACGTACTAGATATATAATGTAGCCTAAATGCACAATACACCCCCAAACCTAAGGGATCCATTGTCCATAATGCATTTACAAATATGTAACAGAAAAAACTATAGATATGTACAGAAAATGTCATGGCAAAAGAAATAAAATGCATGAGGTAGGGAAAAAAAACTTCCCTAACTTGGACTAGAGAATAGTTACTTCATTCGGCCCTGCAAGTGGATTTACGAGCACTGACTTTACACTGCAGCTTCCTCTTTATAGGGTTCATTTTGTCCCCCTCCTTATCATTTTTCTTGAGCTCATCAATAAGATGATCGATGTCATGGTCTTCTATAGTCGTGGAAGCTAGTGGGGTGGGTGGAACAAGGTCCTTACCTTGTGTGGTGGCAGTAGTGGTAGTGGCAGTTTCATCTTCCTCTTCTTCTTATTCATTCTCAAGATTTAATGATGTTGCATTTTCAGGCTCCTCAGAACAGTTTCCCCTTCATCAGCAATGGTTCTCAAGTTCGTAGATTCGGCTCTAGCAGTAGGGGTTTGAGCTAGCTCCTTTGCAACTTCAGGAATTGGGAGCAAAGAGGGGGGATGGCGGGGAATTCTGGAATTGGCTTTGTAAAGTTCTTCTATAGGGATCTTTAAAGAGCCAAATCTCTGCTCCTCACATAAGTCCAATATTGAACCTGCTGCTTCTGAGCCTTGACCATCTCTTCAGCTAGTTGAAACTATTGAATCTCAAAGAGGTAAATCCTTTTCTCCAGTTGTTTTAAGGAGTGCAACACTTGCTATTTGACAGAGTTATAAGATGCTAAGTGTGCTGGGAAAATGTGCAACAGTAGAAGTGGTAGCCTGACTATGCTGAGTTGATTTTGCATCATCAATGCCTTAGACTTTGACAAAAAAGGCTCAGGACAGTCCCCCTTTGTTGGGGGTGACATCCCTATCAGCATTTAGAGAGAATCTAGTAGTGCAACACAAATCAATAATGAGGGAGGGGAAGTTTAGGCCACCAGCATTTTTCTCGGCACATCGATGCACCTCCTAAATATGATTGGCCAATATTGATTCTTCTTCCCATGATGATGGAGTGTAATAAGAGCATCCTCTCCTTTGAAGCAGTCATATTGTGAGCTAATGGCATGATGTGGCTCTTCAAAAAATGGTACCACACTTTCCCAATAGGCTTTAAAGAAACCCTCTCAACGGTATAGCAATCTTGACTGGAAATAGTCCAACGCGTACCTTCGACACATAAATGATTCAAGACTTGAGTCAACCAATCAGCAGTGACATTGTCAGCAAATGGTGTGTGTTTATCCTGCACATCAGCAATCCCAAATTGGGTACTACTATGATCTTCATCAAACGGAATAGAAGTGCCACGAACATAGATAAAAGGAGAATTAGGTGAATAAACATGTGCACAACATTCACGAACAAACTTTTCGAAAATGTCCTCAGGGTGCAAAAAGAAAATATTCCACTCTTACTTCTCTATGATGGAGGATACGGACTTGTCATAGCCCATGTGTGGTTCATCCTTGAACAAGAACCCTTGTTCAAAACAAAAAAGGGCACTTTGAAATGTTATTGTTGTATTTTTTGGCTGCACCACCATTGAAAAAGGTTTTAGGTCGGGTAGTGCTGGCCCACGATGATTCAGCAGCCTTTACTCGTGCCATTGATAGAGGATAGAAAGAAATCTCAAAAAATATGGTCAAAGGAAATTTAGGAGAAGTTGAAGAGAAAGAAACAATAAAGATGGAAACTTTGTGGGAAATGTAAGAGATGTGAGCAGTTGAAAAGAGGTGAGTAGAGGAGATAATGTTGACAATTCCAAAAAATAAAACGTGCAGAGTAATCTTTGTGGCGTGGAGGAGGGAAAACTAAGAGGATTTTTGGGAGGAAATGTGAGGTGACCTAGCCCTAAGATATAATTTTTTCCTTTTCCTCCTTAGGTTACCTGTAACACCCCTAACCCGTATCCGTTGCCGATTTGGGGTTACGAGGCATTACCGAACAAATCATAGCTTTTAAACATTCACATATTCACACAGATCATATTAATATATATAAAGAAAATGGCTGATCAAATTTCAAACATACATTGTTAATAATAATGCATATACGAATCATATCTCAAAGTCATACATTATCTAATAATAATAATATATATACTTCGAATCATAAGCACATCACCTTAATGGTATTTGATTACCTAATGAAAATCAAACATTTTTCTTCATAACTCTATTCATGCACATATTAAACCAAATAAATCATATCATATGGCTTTTTTTATATTAACATATGCGATTATATAAACTACACAAAATGGTCAACTTTAACTTTTAAACATACTAGACATATACGCATATAACTTATCAAGTATAACCCAATTCGAATGCTAAGTAATATGCCTATAATGCAGTTACACAACCAATCAATTCATTATAAAATCAATCATGCAAATTAACTTCCATATAACAATTAAAAAATACACACATTCTTGCCATTATAAACTGAACCTAGATAGCCAATTACCGTGGCTGAACATACAACCACTTATATAAATAACACAAAGTGATACAAATTTATTTTTACCATTACAAATCATAAAAAAAATGACCAATGCATATGGCATCACTAGTATATATATATATACATACCAAATACCTATATTGCATATCTATCATTATGAACCTAAAACCCTAGCCGAACATTCATGTACATATTATCCACCATTTCCAAACCAATTCATCAATGTAATCATACCATTACAAACCAACTCAAAATAACCATATCTAATAATTCAATACCTATAGCATTGCATAGTTTTCACATAGCAAATACAACTAAATTCATTATTAATATATATAACTAAACACTTAACCACATGATTTAATCAAGCCAAATCTCAAGACCATTCTATCACACAAAATATACCGTAAATCATACTTGCAAATTAAGTTAATAAATGACCGAATATCACCATCATTAACATCATTAACAAACCACAACCAAAACACATCCATCATCCATATACCAAGCTTACCAAAATGAACTAATCATAAGCCATATATATATCATTACATCATATCGAATTCATATACTATATACCATGATAAAAATTACTTAAATATTAGATCATTAGCATTAATATCGAGCTATTTTCACATGGCTAAATATATACAAATTTCAAGACCAACCAAAACAAATACTAGCCTATACATGCCATAGGTTCAAAGTTGAAACTTTTAAAATACCTAAACAACGATCGATAGTGTGACGGATTTCCTTGATGATCCCTGAGCTCGTAACTAGCTTCCAAAATCTATAAAAAGAAAACAAAAAACATACACACACAGAGTAAGCTTGAATAGCTTAGTAAGTCATAAGCAAATAAATCACTTCAATGACATTCATATTTCAATTTAAATAAACCTAATCATAGTAACCATAACCACATATAAAATTATCAAGCTTGCAACTTCATATATGTCCATACATATACTCTAGCATTATTTTTCCACTTGGCCGAATACACAAATATTCCTAAGCATATTTAGTTCTCACATTCATAATACACATTTCATATATTCATATAAGTATATACTTAGCTTACTACTCAATCACTTAATTTAGTACATACCTGACCTTTTACCTTGATTTCACATTCGATCTTAACTCGATATTGCCTGTTGAACCATTCGGAATTAATAAGGATACTCGGATAGTCGAAAAGCTCATACAACGCCAATGTCCCAGACATGGTCTAACATGTAATCATATATTGATGCCACTGTTCCAGACAAGGTCTTACACGTAAATCACAAATCGATGCCAACATCCCATACGTGGTCTTACACGAAATCACATTTCGAAATCCTATGTAATGACATATGTATCCTAACTAATCCTAAGGTTCATATGGGACTTTCGGACGTCATAACTCGACCGATTCAAGCTTATAAATACTTCTCCATACTTAAACAAATTCGGCTTGAACATATATATACAAGCAATAGTTCAGTTCGACACAAATATAATATATACAATCGAATTTAACGACATGTATTTACTTATGAACTTACCTCGTACGAAGACGAACAGACCGGGTCAACTATTAAACAACTTTAGATTTCCCCCGATCCAAATCCCATTTTCTCTTTTCTTGATCTAAATTAATATAAATTAAACTTATTTAGTCAAATATTCAATCAAATTCATCCAAAAACACATAAATGGGCAAATTACACTTTTACCCCTAACATTTTACATTTTTCACAATTTAGTCCATATTTCACAAAACATAAAATATTCAAAATTTGAATACACCCATGTTAGGCTGAATTTACCCCTAGTCCATATAAGCCCATATGTTTCATTTACTTCACATTTTGACCCCTCAATTTGCAAAATTTACAATTTAGTCCTAAATAGACATTTTTATCAAAAATCACTTAATTAAACTTGACAATCTAACAACACATATTTATTTTTCATCATCAAACACAAAAATAATCAAGCTATCAACAATGGAAATTCATGAATACATCATCAAATTCAAAAATTCAAGCATGGGCTAGCTAGTACTCGAAGCAACAGTCTCAAAAACGTAAAAATTATCAAAAATCGAACAAAAACAAACCTTGAATCAAACTCCCAAAGTCCCAAATTTTTAAAGCTTTCAAAAGCTTTATTTTCTTTGAGTTTAGGCCAAAATAAGATGAACATGCATGGCTATTTTAATTATGTTTTATTATATTAACTTATATTACTAATATACAAAACTAACCTTTATAATTTAATAACTAAACCATATATTATAAACCTAAAACCATCCATGCTACCCTTTAATGGCCTAATTTCCTTTTAAGGACCCCACATTATAAAAACAATAACAATTCGGCACTTACACAATTAGCTAGCCACTTTTACATTTTACGCGATTAAATCCTTTTAATCAAATCGAAAACTCAAACGATAAAATTAAATCACGAAAGTTTCACACATATAAATTAACATGTTATAAACACCAAAAATAATATTAAAATATTTTTCTGACTCGGACTTGTGGTCCCTAAACCACTATTCCGAATAAGGTCTAAACCAGGCTGTTACATTACCCAAGTAACAGAATGGGCCAAGCTATCCAAAAATCTCTTCCTTGGACTTGTCTGTTCGATTAACCCATGTTACCTTGTACCTTGAAGCTCATTCACCAAATTTGTCGCAGCATAATTTCCTTCTGAGATGTTACAGCAAAGTCCTCTTAGTATCCCAACTGATAATCCCACACTTATATTCTATCTCTAGAAATATAGAAAAACTGCTCATTAATCAAAGATAAAAACAAAAATGAAACAACATTAAATAATTAATGATAACAGATAATAAAATCAAAATAAAAGTAAAGCAATTAAAGAAAGGAAAAATAAAAACTAAACTACAAACTTAGACATCTCGAAGGTCAATGGATTTCTTGTCACAATCCACGTAAGCAACCCAGTAGTGCTTCAAGCATTGTCCATTAACTTTGAATGTGACCCCCATTTTCAGGTCTTTGACCCTAACAGCTTCATGTGGGTATACTTGAACTACTTCAAAGGGACTAACTACTTCAAAGGGACTTGACCAGCAAGATTTTAATTTACCAGGGAACAATTTGAGCCTAGAGTTGAACAACAACACATGTTCCCCTTGTTCAAATTGCCTTGGCATAATTATGTTATCATGCAAACATGTGGTCTTCTCCTTGTACAATTTAGCATTTTCAAATGTATGTCCCCTAACTTCTTCCATTTCATTCAATTCTAACAACCTTTTACGGCCAATTATGACCCAATCCATGTTCAGCTTTTTAATAGCCCAATATGTTTTGTGCTCGAGCTCAACAGGTAGCTGACTTGGCTTTCCATAGACAAGCTTAAAATGTGACATCCCCAACAGTGTTTTAAATGCAGTACGATATGCCCACAAAGCTTCATCCGATCTGGAGGATCAATCTTTATGATTTGGGTTCACCATTTTTTCTAGAATCTTTTTAATTTATCTATTAGAAATCTTAGCCTGTCCATTTGTTTGGGGAAGATATGCCATGGCAATCTTATGTTTCACCCCATACCAATGCAAGGCATTAGCCACTAGCTTGTAATCAAAATGAGATCCTTCATCACTAATAATGGCTCTATGTGTACCGAATCTTATGAAAATGTTCTTGTGCAAGAACTTCATTACTAAATTTGCATCATTAGTAGGAAGCGCAACAACTTTGACCCATTTAGAGACATAGCACAACAACTTTGACCCATTTAGAGACATAGTCCACTACCAACAGTATGTACAAGTTGCCCACTAACGGTGGAAATGGACCAATAAATTTTATTCCCCATACATCAAACAACTCAATCTCTAGAATATTTTGTAGCAGCATTTTGTGTCTCCTAGATAGATTTCCTATCCTCTGAGAATGGTCACACAACTAATAAAATTCATGAGCATCTTTGAACAGACTCAACCAATAAAATCTTGACTGAAGTTCTTTGGCACTGGTTCTCATTCCTCCAAAGTGTCCTCTGTAAGGAGCTGAATGAAAATGTTGCAGAATGTTATATATTTTTTCATCAGGGGCACACTTTCTAATTATCTAATCAGCACAATGCTTAAATAGGAAGGGTTCATCCCAATAATTGTAATAGCCTGATTTAGGGCCTAGTCGGAACAGTGGTCTCAGGACCACAAATTTGAAGTTAGAGAAATTATTTTATTATTAATATAGAGCCATATCTTGTTTATATTAGTGCATGAAAAATTTGGTGAGTTAATTTTAACGTTCGTGTGCCCAATTGCGAAAAAGGACAAAATCGCATTAAGTGCAAAAGTCCTAATTTGATAGCTAAAGGTGTTATTTTATTAGAGAATCAAAATTGGGGGATTTTAAAGGGCAATTAGACCCTTTTAAAGGAGCATATATGGCCATAGAGTCAAAGAGGAGACAAAATTTTAAAATTTGGTGGGTTAGGTGGCTTATTTTGACTAAAATAGAAATAGATAAAAGAAGGATAATATAATCCCTTTTCATCTTCTTCCTCTACCAAAATTTTTAGCAAAGAATGGAGTTTAAGAGCTTGAAATTTCAGCAACTTTAAGCCTTCACAAGTAAGTGATCCTAATGGCTTTTCTTAAATATTTTTGTATTTTTGAGACCCTTGAAGCATGAGCTTTCAAATGAGGGTACTATTTTGTAAAATGATTAAGAGTTTAGGGTTTTTCCATGAAAATATTTGTGATGTTTGCTGAATTTTTATGGAAGAAAATGAGTCTTGGGTGTCTTATAAACAACTTTTGTAAAAGATGTTAGCATGAAAACACCTAAAAGGACTAATGTGCATAAGTTGTAAAATAGATAATAAATGTGTGAAATAGAGGGAATTTGGAGTTGCTATAAGAGGCAAAGAGGTTCGTCTAGTCTTGATAAATAAATAAATTTGACAAAAATCGATTTTTGGGCCTAGGAGTAAAATGGTTATTTTGTCAAAATCTAGGGGCAAAATGGTCATTTTACCAAAGATGTGAATTTTTGATTTCTTAATTCTAATTAGAGAATAAATGAGTAAATTTTGCTATTATAGATCAAGATTTACCGAATATGAACCTAGATCGGGGGAAGCCCAAGCAAATCGACTAAACCGACTAGTCGTGTACGTTTTGTAATCCGAGGTAAGTTGTATGTAAATATTACAACTACATTGCTAATGTATGTGTTGAATTGTATTTAAATTTAATATAGCATAAATTTCTTGATTGTGGAATTGAGAGAGAGTATGATTATATTAGAGATAGTAGAGTTCCCGTTAAACATAGGAAAATAAATCGGATATTCATGCCGTGACATTAGGGTCACTTGTGTGAGCTTGTGTAAGACATGTCTGGGACATGCATCGGCCAAATTATGAGAGCTAGTGCAAGACCATGTCTGAGTCATGGCATTGGCATTGAGACGAAGGCTAGTGTAAGACATGTCTGGGACATGCATCAGCCTCGAGACATAAGCCAGTGTAAGACATGTCGGGACATGCATCGACTACGAGATAATAGCCAGTGTAAGACATGTTTGGGACATGCATCGGCTACGAGATAATAGCCAGTGTAAGACCATATCTGGGACATGGCATCTACTTGAGATAGGAGTCAGTGTAAGACCATGTCTGGGACATGGCATCGGCACATTACCTATGGTTGAGGCTTAATGAATATCCAGTGATATTCTGAATGGTTCAACGGTGATTGTTATGTTCTTGAGCTAATGAGGAAAGTATAACTGTGTTGTGAATGGCACAAGTACCTAATTGGTATGTATGAGATATGAGCTCAATATATATAATATGTGACTTGTATGGATGGTAATGAGTAAGCTATACCTATGCCTGCTTTGGTGTTATGAGCAAGTTGATTGTATATAAATGTTGTAGTATACATGTTTATACACAACTTACTAAGCTTTACGCTTACTCCTTTTCATTTCCATTTCCTTTCAATGCCACCTAACTAGCTCAAAGATCACCAAAAGTCAGAGATATCGATCACACTATCAGCCGAAACATTCGGTATAGTTGGATTTATATTTTTGAATATGGCATCTGTACGGCTAGACCTTATTATTTTGTGTCTTTGTGAATTGGCCAAATTTGTTGGCTTGCGATAGATCCCACACTTTGCATTAAGCCTTGAATGATGGCTAACAATTATTTTGAGTTTATAAAATATGTATCTTCATGGTTGAATGAATGTCTATTGTGGCTGATTTGATTATGGAAATAATGCTTGTTTTGGTATTGGTTGGTATTTGTATGAAAACAGGTAGGCAAGGGTGGCAATGAGGCTTGGTAAATAGCCTTATATTGTCTACACAGGTAAACACAAGGGCGTGTGTCTAGGCTGTGTGTGACACATGGTCAGCCCCATAAGCGTTTGGTCCGGCTATGTGTCCCCTGCACGTAAAAATTTTAAGTCAGTATGCATGGTAATAAACACACGAGCAGAGACATGGCTATGTGTCTCAGCCGTGTGGAGGACACGGCCTAGTACACGGGCGTGTACCATGGCCGTGTGACATTCTGAGGATGCTGACATCAGAAATAGAATACCCAGGTTTTTACACACGTGCTAAGACACGGGCATGTTGTTGCAGTGTGAGGGACACGGGCCATTGACACGGGCGTATGTCTGGCCGTGTGAAAACCCCTGTAGGTGTGAATTTGAATTTAATTCCACACGGGTGTGGGACACGGGCGTGTGCCAGAGTGCTTAGGCCATGTGAGCCACACGGGCCATCAGCACGAGCATGTCGAGATGGTCACACGGGCGTGTTACCTTTCCACACGGGCGTGTGCCCTGTTTAAAAGCAAAATTTTCATAGTTTGCTTAAGGACATGGAATGCTCCCGATTAGTTTCCAATGGTCGATTTGGGGCTTGTATGCCCGTAGAAGAAGTTTAAAGTAGAAATTGAAAAAGTTTTAATTTGGGCCGAGTCTTGGTGACTTGAGATTGTTGGTGTGCATGAATCAAGTTAGGTAATGCCTTATATTCTGCCCTGGCGTGGGTTACGGGTATGGGGTGTTACAATAATAATGTTTGGTATCATAAAGGAATTTTCATCTTCTTTGACTGTTGAGATTAGGTGGCATCACACCACTTACTAAAAAGTTCACTATTTCGGCATACCAAGGTAATGCCATGGCAACTGACAGGTGCTCATCTGGAAAGCCTTCTTTAATAAGTTTTCCATTGTTATCTTCATATTCAAATTCTAACCTTGAAAAATGATCAACCACTTGATTTTTAGTCCCCTTGTGATCTCTAATTTCCAAGTCAAACTCCTGCAACAAGAGTTTCCACCTAATCAATATTGGCTTTGTACCTTTCTTGCTCACAAAGTACTTAATAGCAGAGTGATTCGTGTAGACTGTGACCTTGTTAGCAACTAGATAATAGCAAAATTTATCGAATGCAAACACCACAATCAATAAATCATTTTTCATGATGGTATAGTTAAGTTGCACATCCATTAGGGTCCTGCTCGCATAATATATTACACATAGTACTTTGTATTTTCTTTGCCCCAACACTGCTCCCACAACAAAATCGTTGGCTTCACATATGAGTTCAAAAGGCCGTGTCCATTCTAGAGCTATTACAATTGGCTACTACTAGCTATTTCTTCAATTCCTCAAAAGCTACCAAGCAATGTTCATCAAAATTGAAAGGTCTATTTTTCTCTAGCAAGGTGCACAAGGGTTTAGATATCTTCAAGAAATCCTTATAAAATCCCGCATGACCTAAAAAACTTCTAATACCCTTGACACTAGTAGGAGGTGGCAATTTTTCTATTACTTCAATTTTTGCTCTGTCCACTTCAATATCTCACTGTGATATCCTATGCCCCAAATAATTTTGGCCCCTTTAGGGTTTCCTCCTTTGGCTTTTATAATCATTTTCCCTAGGTTAAATCCAATAGCCCATGATTTTCTTCCCTCTTTTTCAAATAGATATATCTGGTACAAGTTCAACTAGGCCTAAGACTGGTACGTTTTGAGTGCTAACTAGACATCTTCCCAGTATTGCCATGGCATTCATGTTGACAAACTGTCCAACCCTTTGCCCTTGCAAACCTTTACTCCTTTACTTCTTGTTCCTCATCCTAAGTGTAGGCAATTAGCTAGATCTAAAAGCATGAAATATAACTCTTTTCAAGAGTTATCACCAAACCAAGCCAAAAACCAAAATTTATATGCCACCAAAAACACCTTCAAATAAGTCAAAAACATGTCAAATATACACAACCTATATGCCTAACCAATGTGCCCTCATTGATTGTAACAACTCGAATTAGGGCCTAGTCGGAACAGTGGTCTCGGGACCACAAATCCGAAGTTTGGAAAATTATTTTTATTATTATTATGAGGTTTTAGCATGATTATATTAGTGTATGAAAAATTTGGAAAGTTAATTTTAATGTTTGTGAGCCCGATTGTGAAAAAGGACTAAATCGCATAAAAGGAAAAAGTTGCATTTTAGTACTCAAATGTGTTAAATAGATAGAGAACTGAAACTGAGGGCTTTTAAAGGGAAATTATACCCTTTTTAATTGTGTTTTCCGACCATGAGATGGATTTTAAACAAATAGTCAAAGTTTAGGTAAGTGATGTCATGATTTGGTGATAAAATAGTGCCTAAAAGCCTAGCTATTATTTTCTTCTTATCCATCTCTTCTCTCCACCAAAAATATCATAAAATATGGAGGTTTTAAAGCTAAAAATTTGTAGCAACTTATTCCTCTCATAATGTAAGTGATCTTGATGATTTTCTTGATGATTTTTACGTTTTTAGAATGCTTGTTTTATGGGCTTTCAAATGAGAGGACTACCTTAAAAAATGGTGATAAGTCTAGGGTTTCACCATGTGAATGTTCATGTTATTTTCTGAAATTTTATGGAAGAATATGAGTCTTAGAAGAGTTCTAAACAACTTTTGTGAAGGGTGTTAGCATGAAAACACCTAAAGGGACTATTTTACATAAGTTGCAAAATAGGTGATAAGTGTGTGAAATAGTGGGATTTTGGTGATGCTATAAGAGTAAAAAGGGGTCATCTAGCCCTAAGCTATGAATAAATTCAATAAAAATCAAATTTCAAGCATAGGGGCAAAATGGTCATTTTGCCAAGGTCTAGGGGCAAAATAGTCATTTTACCAAAGAAGTAAATTTATGAATTCCTAATTGTAATTAGTGATTAAATGAGTGTATTTTGTTATTATAGATTAAGTTTTTCCAAATCCGAACCTAGACCAGAGGAAAGCTAAGCAAGCCGATTAAACTGACTAGTTGAGTATATTTTGTAAACCGAGGTAAGTTGTATGTAAATAATACAACTACATTGTTAATGCATGTATTCCAATTGTTATTAATTTGATATAGTATGAGTTTCTAGATTGTGAACTGAGAATGCATATTAATGATTGAGATAATAGAAAGATCCCGTTGGAACCCTAGGAAACAAACCGGATATTCATGCCATGACATTCGGGTTATTTGTGCGCCAGTGTAAGACATGTCTGGGACATACATCGGCCACATAATGATAGCCAGTGTAAGACCATGTCTAGGACATGGCATCGGTATGGAGACGAGTGCTAGTGTAAGACATGTCTGGGACATGCATTGGCCTCGATGATGATAGCCAGTGTAAGACATGTCTAGGACATGCATCGGCTAAGAGTTGTACTAGTGTAAGACATGTCTGGGACATGCATCAGTACGTATATACGAGAGCTAGTATAAGACCATGTCTGGGACATGGCATCGGCAACTACCCCACATCTGAGGCTCATAGAATATCCGGTAGTGTTCCGAAAGGTCCAACTTTAAAGGTTATGAAAATGGTTTAATAAGGAAAGTATAATAATGTTGTGAGTGGTACAGGTACCAAGTTGGTATGCATGAGTAGTGAGCTCAAATTAGAAATGTGACTTGAGTAGTCGGTAATGAGTAAGTCGAGTTTATGCTTATCTTTGAACTACAAGTGTGATGACTAATGGTGAAATTATTGTTGTATATTTATTTATATGCGACTTACTAAGCTTTATGCTTACTCTCTTTCCTTTTCATTTACTTTCAATGCCGCTTAGCTAGCTCAAAGATCCCTTAAAGTTAGAGATATCGATCACACTATCAGCTGTAATTCTCGGTATAATAGGATTTATATTTTTTATTATGGCATGTATAAGACTAGATATTATTATTTTGTGTCTTTGAGAATTGGCCAATTGTGTTGGCTTGGAATTGATTCCACACTTCACATTAAGCCTTGAATGAGGATAACAATCATTTTGAGTCTATAATAGATGCATCTTCATAGTTAGATGAATGTCTATCATGCTTGATTTGGTATTGATTGGTATTGACATGAAAATAGGCATACTAGGGTGGCAATGAGACTTGGTAAATAGCCTCATATTGTCCACACGGGTAGACACACGGGCGTGTGTCTAGGTCATGTGTGACACACGGATAGCCCCATAGGCGTGTGAGAAGGCCGTGTGTCCCCTGCACTTAGAAATTTCAAGTCAGAATGCAAGGTGATGGTCACACGGGCAGAGACACGGTCGTCTGTCTCAACCGTGTAAAGGGGCACGGCCTAGTACATGGGCATGTACCATGGTCGTGTGATGTTGACGTCAAAAACAGAATACCCAGGTTTTTGCACATGGGCTGCGCCACGGGTGTGTCGTGGCCGTGTTAAAGGACACGGGTAAGGGACACAGGTGTGTGTCCTGGCCGTGTGAAGTCTGCACCTATTTTATGAAAAATTGTGGAATTAAATTTGCCACACAGGTATGGGACATGGGCGTGTCCCTAGCAAACGGGCGTGTGCCCTATACCCACACGGGCTTGTGGAGCCTTAAAGCATGAATTTCTTCGAGTTTTTCTTAAGCGATCGGTTTGGCCCCGAACCACCTTGAATTTATGTTTTAGGCCCCGTAAGCCCTATTAAGGGGAAAATTGAATATGAAATGAAAATTTTTACATTGATTAAAATTTTATGGCCCGATTTACTTGGTTGAGTTTAAGTTCGGTAGCACCTCAAACCCTATTCCGGCGTTGGATACGGGCGAGGGGTGTTACATTGACACCACAATTCAATCATCATTTCAATTTGCATTCAACCTTAACCAAACCATACATTCCATTTATTCAAACATCAAGAACCATCAACATTATCTTTACAACATCATACCATATATCAACCTAATTCAACATGACTTATAACATACACTTTCAAAAGAACTAAACTTATAAAACATATATCAACAACATATACACAAGAATTTGCAAGCTAATACAAAACATATCCAAACATTCACATAATAAGCATCCTATATACATGCCACATATAACCACCAACCAAGACTTCAAAATCTACTGATGATAGTCGATGATATGTGTAAGCTCCGATGATCCAATCAACCCACTCCAAAAGTTCAAAATCTACAGAAAATAATAACAAAGTAAGTATATGTATTACTCAGTAAGTTTTCACAATTACTTATTAACTTACCAAATTCATTTAAATGTTATTTGCACATAGCAAATAATCCTCAACATTATTACACACAATCCAACAATTTCATGTCAGTAACACTTAAATGTACGGCTAATCAGAATTCGTACCTCCCTTGTTTCTTTGAAATAAATTTGTATCATCTTTGTTCATTCGATGGATGTTTGTAAAAGTATTCAAATACATGAGTCCAGAAATAGATAATGCTCATAAGAGCTAATCAAATACAAATTAAATATGTCAAGTTACTCACTCGGGCTAAACTAATGAAACATAAATAAACTAGCCTGGAAAGGGCTAGATATACATGTAAAATGAAAGTGGATTACCTGTCCAAGCTAAATCTGAGTCACATATACTAACTTATGTAGGAACTCGGTCCAGATCAAAATTTCAGTCATAAATGTCATGAAAGAAACTTTTACTTGATCCATTGAAATTTATTTCAAAAATTCAATATAAATTACATGGATCACTTTGTTTCAAAAATCTTCAAATATATATATGCACATCAATAACAACATTTTTTAACTAATTATAACCAAAATAACTGTAAAAACTTACCTAATTGCGATAATTACCAAGAACCAAAGACGATTACTCAACAACCTTCTCTTTCCCACAATTAACAATCGGTCCACTCATTTCTTGATCTAAGCATAATAAATTAATTCAATTAACTAATTCAAACACCATACATTACTTAAATTCAAACCTTTCACCTTAAATTTTATTTTTACTTATTTACCTTTAACAATTAGCTTTTATACAATTTAATCCTTTTCTCAAATTTTAATCAATTAACATGCTTAAGCCAAATTCCCATCTAATCAAAATTCTTATAATTCTATAGCAACTCATTATATTCACAATTTTACAAAATCCCATGAACTTTTACAAATTTAACATTTAAATCCCTAATCATCAAAATCACCAACAACTTCTTCACCAATTAATATTGTTCAAATATCAAGCTCACAAAACCATTATAAAACTTCAAAAATCTCATAAATTCAACAATAGCACAAGTCAAAATATTCAATAATTTAATGAATTAACACCCGAGTTAGCACAAAAACCTACCATGCATTGAAGACAACATAGTCGAATCAAGCTCATTCAATGGTGGTTTTTACTCCTTCAATTTCGACAACGAGAAGAGAAAGATGATAGTTCCTTCTTTTGTTTAATTTACTTTTAACTTAATTACCTTTTTTCCCTTAAAAATTACCAAAAATTACACAAAATTTCATCAATAAACCACCATGATCATCCACTATAGTTAATAATGGTTTAATTTCCATATAAGGCCAACAATTCAAGTATTTTAAACTATATACTTCTTTTAACTAATAACCACTAACTTTTACGACTTTTCTTATTTGGTCATTTTTTTCTTAATTACCTCACTAAACCTTAAAATTTATTAATTAAACTCGAATACTACATCATAAATTCCCTATAAATATTAAATAAATAATAAAACATTGACTTACTAGTCAGAATCATGGTCCCAAAACCGTTGTTCCTGACACCACTAAAAAATAGGATGTTACATTAACCCCAAATCGATCTGGACTGTGAAGTTGAAAGATAAGTAGTTATTGCCGACTTGTTATTTTAGTGAAATATTGAGAGATCTTGTAACACCCCTAACCCGTATCTGTCGTCGAAACAGGGTTACGGAGCATTACCAAAATTTACAGATTAAATAAAGAGATAAATTCATGCCTTATAGCATTCATATCAGAAATCAATCATAATGTCTCTTATATGAGCCCTCGAGGCCCAAAACATACATTAGAATCAGATCGGGACTAAATCGGTTACTTAGAAAATTTTTCAAAAATATCAAAATTTTGCCTAGGTGTAGGGGACACACGCTCGTGTGGTCAGACCGTGTGGCTCACACGGTCAAGGGACACACCCGTATCTTAGGCCATGTAACTTTCTGACTTGGGTCACATGGCCAAGCTACATGCCCGTGTGCTAGGCCGTGTGTAAATACCTAGGCATTCTGTTTTGAAATTTTAAAGATGCAAGGGACACACGGCCAGGTCACACGCCCATGTGCTAGGTCATGTGTCACACATGACTGAGACACACGCCCGTATCTCTGCCCGTGTGGACAAAAATAGGCTATTTTCCAAGCCACATTCCTCACCCAATTTGTCTTCCACCTACACTAACATTTTACATTCATAATGCAATACAAACATTCAATTAATGTGCCTTTAGGCACCTCAAATGATAATTTATTATCATGTCAATCTTATACTCATACTTACCTAGATATCAAGTTCACCTTTATGCATATTTTATCAAATATACTAACTTAAATGAATAATTTCAAACACATATCAAACATGACATAATTTCTTATATAAATCAAAACATGTTCATCACAAGCCATACCAATGGCTAATTATAACCAAAATATATACATTCCATTATTGACCAATTAACCTATACATGCCATTATAACCATAATTGATTTACCATATATATACCAAAATGGGTTGATGGATAGTGTGAGTGATCTCCACCAAGCTTCCAATCCAACGAGCCTCCGAATTACTATAGAACAGGGGAAAATAAAACGGAGTAAGCATGTAATGCTTAGTAAGTTCGTATAACATGGTAATTAACTTACCACTCATTTAAATTCAATATAAACATACAAGGCACATTCAATCAACTTGATCACAAGCCCTAACACATATCCTCATCACCCTTGTTAGTCATATATTTCATATAAATATCAAGAAACATGTATGGGCTCAAGAATAATTAGATTTTCATGTACATATACTTTCCACATCATGTATTCATATAACATATACAAATCATATCCTTGTATTTCAAGTACATTTTCATAATAATTCATCTCGAGTTCAGATTATTTCATGTCGAAACTTTGCCCATTAAATCATTTAAAATGTCAATGTCACATGAGTAATACACTCAAGGTGTACAAATCTATAATCATGGATGAACATATTCATCAAAAAAACTCTATGTTCATATATTATCATCTCGTATTTCCATATATCATGTATCATCATTTTCATGTATTTCAGGCAGATATGTGTATTAATTTATTTCATGTTCATATTTTCTCATGTTAGGATTTTGCCCGCTCGAATTTTATTTGAAACATCGATGGATACCCAGGCAGTACACTTGAAGTGTACAAATTAGCAATCCGTCAATTCATATTCGAGAGTGCTCATTAAAGCATATAATCAGGAAATCCTCTCTCGAGCCATATACCAGGAAACTCACAAAGAGCCATTAATCAAGAAGCTTACAAAAAGCCTATCAGGAAGCTTATTCGGGCTATATAAGGGGAAGCTCATAAGAGTCATAATCAGGAAGTTCACAAAGAACTTTTAATCAAGAAGATCATGAAGAGCCTTTAAACAAGAAGCTCATGAAGAGCCATTAATCAGGAGCTCCGGATAGCCATATATCAGGAAGTTCAAGCGAGCCATATTAGGACGCTCACAAAGAGCTGCATTTGTGTCTGCAACATATGCAGGATCACAACCTATCATATAACAAGACATTCACAAAGAGCTGTGTTTATGTCCACAATATATGCAGGATCACAACTGATCATATAACAGGACGCTCACAAAGAGTTGCGGTAGTCCGCAACACATGTAGGACCACTACCGATTAGGATGCTTGCAAGAACCATATAACGAGAAGCTCGAAAGGGCTTATAACAGGATGCTCGTAGGAGTTGTGGTGTGTTCGTAACATATGCAAGACCATAACCAATTTAGGAAACTTGTATCCATCGAATTTTATCTATTCATACAAAACTTAATATTTATTGAGCATGTCAAATATATAAATATTTTCATATACATAACAAATTCATAATTCACAAATACAACATTCAATTCAAACATGTAAATATACACAATTTAGTTACACGAACTTACTTCGACAAATGTTTGTATACGTAAAATCTACTAATCTGACATTTTGCCTTTTCCTTGTTCTAACTCCGAATTTGGTCTACCCGAATCTATATAAATGAATTTAAAATTAATTCATGTTCATTTCAATTCAATTCACATCTTAAGCAAAACTACCATTTTGCCCCTAAACTTTTAATTAATGATGATTTCGTCCCTGGGCTCGAAAAATGAAATTCATACAATTTAATCCTTATTCCAAGCCTAGCCAATTTTTACATGTAAAATTTACAGCCAATTTATTTCATAAAATTCATAATTTTTTCATGAATTTTACATCTTTTCAATTTTGTCCCTAAATCAATTTTTCATCAAAATTCCCTTTACAAAAGTTATTTATCTATTAATAACCTTTCATTTTCTACCATAAAACTTCATAATTCATCTACTTTCATCCATGTAAAAACTATAGTTCTTTGATAACTTTACAAATTAGTCCCCGAGATAGCTAAATTAAGCTATTACGATCTCGAAAATATAAAAATCATTAAAAACGGGACAAGAAAACATACCTAATTGATCAAAGTAAGCTTGCTTGAGCTACTTTCTCTTAGCTAGGGTTTTCATGGAAATAATTTGGGAAAGATGATGAAAAATATGATATTTTCATTATTTAATTAATTATCATCTTTTATTTTTTTCACTTTCCAATTTCATCCTTTTCTTTATTTTTTTTTTCATGGATGAATCATCATCCTTAACCACTAAGCATTCTTAAATGGTCTTTTTACCATATAAGGACCTTCACTTTAAAGTTCTATAGCTATTTAATCCCTTTAGCTATTAGAACTCAACTTTTACACTTTGTGCAATTTGGTCCTTTATCAAATTAAACATGTAATCGGTAAAATTTCTTTATGAAATTTTTATACAATATTACTATCATACTATAGACCATAAAATAATATAAAAAAATTCTTTTGAAATTGGACTTATGGTCCCGAAACCACTGTTTTGATTTTACCGAAAATAGGCTGCTACAGATCCTACTAGGGTAATGGCTAGTTGATTGAACAGGGAACCTGAAGCAACAGTTAGTTATGATTACCGAAGTGAGCTAATCACCCGTGCTTAAATCTAATTCAATTCCCATATCAAATTTCCCAAAGTATTTTTCTTTATATTATTTAATTCTTTATTTATAAAAATATAAAAAAAATCTTTCTTTATGCTTAGTCATGATATAATTTATTTGAAGTACTAATTAGCTTTATTTGTGCTTAGGTTAGGATTAATTTAGTGTTCGTCTCCCTTGGGTACAATCCTTGGAATACTCACCTACTTCATTGTAACTATATTACAACCTGACCCGTATACTTGCTTACACAGCCTATTTAACATATTGTGTGCAAGATTTTTACTCTAGATGTTGGTACATCTGGAGGCGGTCAGGTACCACCTAAGTGAGAGGTGGGTTGTGCATCAGACTTTGGGAGAAAACTAGTGATACAAACTGGGGAATTGAGACGAGTAAATGCAACGAGCGAGGTACATCTCAAACAATTTGGTAGTGTTTTTAATTCTGACTTGTTGGTTTGGCAAGGACACAAGGGTCTTTTCAGAGTTTTAAAGCGGGTAAGCTGAGGGGCTTACAAACCAGAGTTAGCGGGAATACTTAAGGTTAACCTGGTGTTCAATGTGGGCACGTCAAAGCCTATTTGTACGGATCAAGGGGATCCAGACCGAGGCAAGTCACAATATGGGCAAGTGAGAGCGACAAGCTCTTGCGAACAAGATGTACAAAAAAAGGAGATAAATTATTTGAGTTAGGTGACGAAGGAAGCCAAGGAAAGTGCTTTGAAGGTCAAGACTACCTAACAAATAGGCTAGTCAAGAATCGATTGAGTCATCGAGAAAGTTCCAAGGCGAGTTAAACCAGTGTCACTCTGAGGACGCAACGAGGGCAGTGTGAGAATGAGTGGCAAACAATGTCATAGGCCACAGATCAAAGCCCGTGATGATTATACAAAAAGTGTCTCATAGAGGTCAACTGATGAAATGGGGCTCATTTAACTCGATGGAACTAGCCCAACTCATAGAACCCATGGATAATCTTATCTACTTAAAGCCTTGGTGGCCCAGTGAAACACTCTAGTAAAACTGGAGTTACTTGGGTAAATAGTGTAAATCCTAAAGGGATAAGATTGTATAAATTTTAAATCCTTTAGGACCCTTAATTGTAGATAGGCTCTAATTTTGACCATCGATGTAACTTAATCTATACCGTTGGTTTTGGAGGAGCTCAACTATAAATTGAGGTCTTCCCCCTTATTTGTAATCATTCCATTCATAGTTGTGAATATATTTGAGAGCATTTACTCAAACACTTGGCGTGCTATTTTTCTTTGGCTTTTCGATTCTTCATTGCTCTTTTGTTTCAAATGTACTCCCGCTATATTTTTTGTTCCTTACAGAATTTATGCAATAGTTCTCACTTTTGCGAGAGTTAGGCTGACTTAGGTAGATTTGAAGCAAAGAAATCGTCTAAGGCCGTGCAGTTTGCAAGACTAAAGTTCTAGCCTTGTGACATGTGCATGTGCATTTTATCTATTTTTTATTATTCAGTGGGAATTAAACATGATATAATCTCCCTAGGCCATATTCGACCATGTCCAAACCCAAAAATTTAGTGCTAGGATGGAAATAAAATTATAAAATTTTTAAATTAATGTTTAAAATTTTGTTTTGAAAATGCTTAGATTGAATAATTTAACCAAGCATCAAGGTTCTTCTCCAACTTTGTACTAAAAAGGTTTTTGTTTTGGTTAAATTCTACTATTGGTTCTTGCATTATACGTAAGTTATGGATTTAGCCCTTTTACTCTGGTTTGATCATTGTTAATCTCTTTTATAAGTCTAAAGTTTTAGTATTGACTCAAATTACAGTTGTTAAATTAGCTAAGTTTTAAATTCTATTATTTATAAAATATTATATGGTAAACATATTACCACATGCAATGTCCAGAGGCGGATCCAGGGGGCTGGTAGGAGCCTTGGTCCCTCAAAATGAGAAAGTTTCTATTTTGGCCCTTTATAATTTATAAAATTTTAAATTAGTAATGGTAAAATTACACTTTGGTCCCTAAAATGATAAAAGAATTTATTTAATCCTCTAAAAATTATAAAGATATAAGCTATTAAAATGGTGAAATTGTATTTTTACTATCGTAAAAATATACGATTTAATTCTGGCCCCTTAAAAAACTTTCGGTCAATTTACCTTTTCTACATGATACTCACGAAAATGCCACATCATTTTGATTAAAAAATTTAATAGCTTCCATTTAAGTCAAGAATGGAATTTCAATTTTTAAAAAATATAAGGACTAAAAAAATTAAATTAAATAATAATGATGAAATCTATAACTTATACCTAAATTATAAGTAACAGTAGAATTTGATCTAACGAATTTAACCACTACCATTTTGGTCAAAAATCAGCCAAATTAGAGTATATATGATATGATATTATATAATCTCGCCAACTTTATACCAAAAAAGGGTTTCTGTGTTTTGCAGGTTATAACACCACTGAGGCCGGAGATATATGGATGATGTTGGGGCAAGATTGAAAAATGTTATTATACATTAACTTTTGTGATAATTGAGGGCTGAAACTCGATTCTTTCTCATCAGTGAAATGTTGACACATCTCTCTCTTAGGTATATTTCAAAAGTTAAATTTTGATACAATCTTTTTGTTTCACTTGATGAAATGGAAATTTTCTAACAATTTTGTTTATATATAATATTATAATATTATTTATTTAACTTATAAATATTATATACATCAAAAGCATCTCGTTTTAAAATTCCTTATTATATACATATTATGCAATCACATGGATAGAGTAAAATCAATTTTAATTAAAATGTAAATATTGGATCAAAATTAAATTATAAATGTGGAATAAATTTTTTAGCAAGATTTGGGAATATCTTGATTGGTGATGAGAAATTTAGGATTTGAGAAACTCTTAAATATTCAAGTTTAGCAAATGGACAAGAGAACAAACTTTTGATTTGTTTAATCTAACTTGTGACTACCCCTTAACAAAATAAAATCACGGCTTAGATGTCTTGATTGAAAGATAGTTGGTACAAACCAACTTGCCTACTTTTGTAAAAACCAAGAAAATCCTTTATTTTATTTTTTTTAATTTTTTTAATTTTCTTTAAAACTTTAAATTTGGCTACCATTAAGATACACAATTAATCTTTCTTTGAAGAATTTTTGTAGGAGACTGATTTCTTATTTCGATTTAAGAGTTCCTTCTTCTTATTTTTTGTTTCAAAATAATCCATCTCTTGAAAAGGAATAAGTGAAACAAAAATCAAAATCTTGTTCCTCATTGATGCTATTTCATTTTACCTTATAGATGGTAGGGTACTGACTACAAAAAAAAAAATTAAAATCTGCTCTGACGCCCTAATTCTTCATATATTTAGAATTTGATTCCTCTATTTTTATTTTAAGGAATTTAGTATCTTTACTTTTTCAAGATCAAAAATGTAAATCCGATTGTTTACATTGTTGAAATTTTTCTGTTCAATTTAAGTTCATTACTATATTATTTTCTGTTACATGATTATGAAGTGATTATTTTTAGTTTCTAAATATCACACAAGCAAATTTGATAGATGAATTTAAAGGTGTCATTAATAATTAAACTTAAATTTTGAAATTTAAAATCTATAAGGACTAAATTCTAAATTAACAAAAAGCGTAGGAATTTGAAACTTATTTTAGCCAATAAATTATTGAATGTTGAAAAAAATAAAAAATAAAATGTAAAATTGGATATTTTTCAATCAACGTACCACCTAGAGCTGACAAAACAGGCCTAAGCCTGAAAGTCTATTACAAGCTCGGACTTAGATCGATCTGATCTGAACCTGAAATAAATCTTACTCAAAGCCCATAAAAACTAGAATTTATATTAAACATCCAGAACAAACATTAATAATTAATATGATTATATAATATTATTTAAAATATAAATGAATTATAATTATTTATTTTATAAAATGTATTAATAACCATTAAATATTTATGTTAAAAATTTACAATAAAAATAATTAATGAATTGAATTGAATTGAATAATAATATAAAATATATAATGATATAATATACTAAATTAATAATACGAAAAATATATTATATATTTATCGCAGATAATTAAACATGATTTATCATGTAATAGTAATAATGTTATTGATAAAATTAATTTTAAATTATATTCCTTTTAATAAACATTATCTAAAACAATATAAAGTAGAAATTTTAAAAGTTGTTTAACAGATTAAGTAAGAGGAAAAGTATAATTTCCAAATAAAATATATTCCTAAATTCATAAAGTTATATAAATATATAAATTCTATTCTTAATAAAATCAAGTGCAGAGTGAAGGGAGCCTATTGAAATTTTTAAAATTATAAATTAATTTAATGGTAAAAATGCACTTTATCCTTTCTAAAGATGTAAAATTTTAATTCAATCCTTTTAAAATTCTAAATAAACAAACATATATAAAGAAAAACTTAGAATTATATAATTTAATCCCTAAATAAAATTATATAAAAACCAATCCATCCTAAGTTCAACTCTCAAAAGTTGCAAGTAACATCAACATACAAAATTCGAACTTATAATACAATGAAAAGTTATAATTAATGTTTGTATATAGTTTTTTTTTTTTAAAAAAACTGTATCAAAAATTAATATATATATATATATATATATATATATTTAGAAAGTAGAATATCATCTTCTTCTTCTTCTTTTTCTTTTGAATTTAGATTAATTTTATAAATTTAATTTTTGATATTTATGGATTTGGGTTGGGTAAAATTATATTTTGAGTTTGGGTTTTAAATAATGTGTTGTTTCCATTTGGGTTTAACTTTAGAGAATAAATTTAAATTTAGATATATTTAAAATTGGATTCAGAAATAAATATTTTAATCAAATAAATATTAAAATCTTTTTAATCAAATTGATTTTATCGAATGGTAAAATTGACTTGACTTGGTCAATTAAATTAATTTTAATATGTAACTATAATAGATTATATACTACTCCATAATATGGTAATATAATTATTACTAAAACTATCAATGCATATGTATATATATTAATATATTATAGATTATACTAAAAGATATAGTATTACATACTATAATGTTTACCACATATATAAACTTTTAATATATTATATATTATATGATTTGATATAGTGTTACAAATTATAATAATAAACAATTCATATATATATTATGTATTCTTAGTATAGCATATGATATAGTATTATTACATAATATAATAATATATTATATATTTATTAATACAATTATACATATATATATATATATGACTATTAACCAGTTCAAAATTGACTTAACCAATCCAATTTGATTGAGTTTGTTGAATTCGTTGAATTCAGTTGATTAAATTGGTTTTAATCATTAACTATAATAGATTATGTACTATTACATAATATAACAATATAGTATATAACTATTACTAAAACTATTATACTACATATATATATATATATAACTCTTCTATTAATATTTTAATAATATAAGACCATTGAATTTATCAATATAGTAATATTTATTTTGTATACAAGTTTCAAATAAATTTGATTCATTATCATATCAATAAAGAATATCGTCTTTATTAATATATATATATATATATATATATATATTCAACAATTGGAAGTTTTTATATTAAACTAATTGTTTAAACATTTTTAATTTATTCAAAACTTGACATCAACGATTTAGGTGAATAGAACATGAAATTTAACAGTCAAATTGTTAAAATATTATCTACATATAAAATTAGTATTACATAACTATTAATACATATATAAATATAGTATTATAAGATATAGATATAGTATTTCTATAACTCTTAATATATTATATTATATTATATTATATTATATTATATTATATTATATTATATTATATTATATTATATTATATTATATTATATAACAATTAATGTAACTTTTAATATATACATTATATATTATTAAAAATTTTACCTAAATTCAGTTAAATTGTTAATTAAGCTTATAATGTTAATATCTATAATATTTTAGGAAATTGATTTAATGATATGCATTTTATTACTTTTTTTAACTTACATTTTATTAATTATAAATCATATATATGATAAATTAGTGTCCACAATATAATATTACATAATATAATAATAAACATTATAGTATCAATAGTTGTGTAAGTTAGTATATTACAATAAATGTATATAATTAGTAATATATAAAATATTATTAAAGAACTCCAAGTTGTGACCTATTAGTTAGATGTTCACTTTCTTTGCAATTAGATTAGATTCAATTCACAATTATACCAAAAAAAAACTATTATTAATATTTTAATATCCTAATAAAATATTATTTGTTATTACATTAGATTTTGAATTGGGTTTTTAACTTTTACAAATTTTACAAATTCTATTTGGGTATTGAGTTTTCTTTTTTTTTTTTTTTTTCTAACTTGAGATTTAAGATATAATTAGTTTATTTTGAGTTTGGATAATAATTGATGTGTTATTTGAGTTTTAGAATAAATATTTTAAAAGACTGATATTAAGTTTATAAATTTAATAAAAATAAATAAAAGTTATTCAAATGTGAATATAGTGATATAATAAACAATACAATATATTTTCATCAACTTAAAAACAAAATTTATGCATATCATATAATGATATTAATTATGTTTATAAAATTCATATAATCATATATTTTACATATAATAAGCACATTAATTATTTTATATAAAATATTCTCTGTCAAGGTAGTCAATACCATATCGGTGAACATATTATATTTATCCTGATATTAATACGTACTACTATCAATGTGTTTCAGTGCATTATTTTTGGGTTTATCAAATTTTTTTTATTTTCATATATATGTATGTATATATTTATAGTCTAATTTTTAATTTCTTCATAAATGATAATAATATATACATGCAAATATATTTCAATTTTTATTTTTTAGTTTCTTAATAAATTACATTAATGTAAATATATTTATGTGCAAATATTAGTTTCAAAATTATTAATTAGGTTCAATAACTTTAAACTTTTTAAGATATTCCTCAAAAATAATGTTTTAAGATAAAAAAAATAAACATTAGACTTAAAATATCAAAATTTGTACCAACCGATACAGGCTAATATCTATCAATAAAAACTAGTATTAGACGAAACAAGTCGAAAAACATCAAAATAGTCAATTACTTGGCATCATTTGAGGAACGACTCTAACTGCTACAGTATCGACTACCATAATCTCTATTAAATATACAATTATGTTTTTATTAGACGATTTTGAATTGTGTTATTAAATATAACTAAAATGAATTATTACATTCAAAATTAAAATATTTATAATTTTGAATCTGTCAGAACTCGCCCAACCTGAACCAATTCAAATCTGAAAGAATCCAACCTCAAGAAAATCCGATCCTGAAAAATTCAAGCCCGCCTGAACTGATTTGAGCCCAAAAACACCCCAATTGGAACCCATCCGTTTGCCAGCCCCCTGGTTTTTCCATAAGACCTTAAATTTATAAATCAAATGGAGGCAGCATCTATTACTAAGGAGTTTTCAGGGTAGATCCCTGGCCTCTAAAGATCTTTCCCCAAACCCCATAAAAAAATAAACCGTTGAAATGTCTGCGCTAGTCAGCTTCCAGTAGAGGAAATATAATCTTACATATGAACAAAAATACAAGAAAATTTTATTATAAGGTTTCCGAATATAATGTGTCGTGTGGTATGAAGAAATTATGTAAATTGGCTATACAAAATAGGTTAATATATACACCACATAATTTAGAACACATTTAGAGATTTTATCAAAGAGCAGCATCGGCATCCAATTGCTGTCGGCTCATGAGCACACCCTCGTTCCAGATCTCAATGCACCTGTGAATATATAAGTCGTGTAACAATGTAAATAAAGAGTCCCCTAAAAAATATCAAGAGAAACCAGGGCATTATTCACAGTTTGTGAGAGAAGAATCCATACAACACAACCATTTATTCTCATGGTAGAGTATTCTAGGTTGGCTACCAGAAACCATGGTAGAATATAAAGAAAATGTGCTATGAAGAGCATGCACATTTCCACACATGATATGCAGAACTCAACTTATTAGTTTAACCTAGGGTATGTGAATTCTAGAGCTGGCATTAAAGATAATATCACATGCTTGCATGCAAGAAGCTTGCTTCATAAACTACTGAAGTTGTAACTTTGAGTACATGTTTAACTGTCCATTGATTAGTGTAACACGGAAAACCAGAATTGATTAATGGTCAGATGTTCATGCAGTTCTAAGAGAGATGGACACACACCTTGTTCCATCAACGGTAATACAGAGGAAGTGGCCATGCCGCCAACCATCTTCAAAATGGCCAAAGAAGACATCAGATTTTGAATAGAAGCGACCTTCACCATTGGCTTTTCCCTTCCAAAAGTTCGCAAACCACCGATCTCCAGTGTGAAAATAAAACCAACCCTAATGAACATGTAAAATCAAGACATCAAGCTGATTAGTACGTATATTGTCCATCAAATGCCAACAGGTATGTGATTAGTTTGTAAAAGTGTTGGATTTTTGGGCTTTGCTTGGTAGCTATTAGAGCACTGATGGTCTTATTGCGCTATTGAGTATCCACTTTAACATGTTATATAGTATCTTTCTATATAATGCTTAAATGCATTGAAAGTATATTAATGCCCCCATAAGCAACCCTTTTTTTTTTTCTTCCAGTTCCAGAATAACAGCTGCTAGCTTTTAAAATCATTGCGGCTATTTTCCAGTTCAGCAGTTTTGCCATCCAATGTTAATGAGAAGTTTCCCTTTGCATCAACATAGATATTCTCTGAGTCTCCCATCTATAAGTTCACATATATATCTAAAAACTAGCTTGCTACCTTAAATTTCCTTTTCTTTTTCCTGAATTTGGTACTAATCTCAAGCAGTAAAAGCAAATTGAAAATTAAGTATTGAGTGCTGTTATCCAAACTGGTCAAGTCTTGAGTTTCCCAGGCCTCTCCATCTATTGTCAGATTTTAAGATTGGGCGTTTAACACCTATCAAGATTGTATTCTTGTTGACGGTTATGAGCTTGCCAAATGTATGCCCCTTTGTTTTAGTTGTTTGTATTGGGCCTTCATGCAAGAGGGACTGTTGAAGGAGTTATCCCACATTGGTAAGCCTTAAGTTTCCTGTGGTCTTAGATTCAAGTTTAGCCTCTCCATTTGTTACCAACTGGGTTTTGAGGTTCAATGCCTAGCATAAAGTATCAAAATTTGCTGTGAATTCAATAATAAGAACCAGATATGGTTGAACGAATAACAAATATATATAATATTAGGTGCATAAAAGATTCACACATAAAAAATATTAGCTTCATGTTTGAAAAGAAAAGGGGGAAAGGGCCTAACCTTGCCATGCATCAGATCATCTCTCCAGGATCCCTGGAAAACATCCCCATTACTGAAATAGAATGTACCCACACCTGATCTCTTACCATAGCGCCACATACCATCATAAATGTTTCCATCACCAAGAATAAGACGACCCTAAATAAAATTTACTCAAATGTCATCTGATTTCATCTCTCAATGAAATAGTATATATCCTTGAAAAAAGGAGTTTTGTCAAATAAATCAGGGCTACATTCCAGTACCTTTCCTTCAGGAAGACCTCCTTGGCATCGTCCTCTGTAGACTCCTCCTCTATAATGCATCTCCACAATAGGATTCCACTTCTTTGGTGAGTCTCGCTCAGCTTCCTGTGCCATTGTTTATGACCAAAGTCTTAATGTAACAAGTAATTCCAAGGAAAAAATAAAGTTGAGTTACATGCCAAATGATAAAATATTAAGTTTTAAACTCCAAGAGCGAATATGATATAATTTTTGAACCATGAAATTGAACTCAGTAAAAAGTCATCAAATGAACAGATAAGAAAAAGTGAATCAACTTTGAATAATGACTCTTCAATAACATTTTCTACCAATGACCTTCTTGGCAATGTTGCAACATGACAAATAGTATTACTTTTAGAAGCAGAAAGTTTGGACTGTAGATGTCTCTTTTGCAAAATGCAGTTTCAGATAAACATTAACGATTACTTAAATTATTGTAAAATTTACTACTGTGATCATAACTTTAAGCTGACACAAAATCAAAATGCTTATGGTAAGTGAATAATAAATAAAGAGGTTTATGACTGAAGACACTGTAGTGTACTGAGACAATGATAAGTAGAAGCAGAAATTGACAAAGAATATTCATTATGCCTTAAAACTGATCTTACAATACATGAGAAAGAATTCCAGAAAATTAAAATGCCTTAAAGCTGAACAAAATAAAAAACATTGCACATTAAAAACCACTTAAATAAAATGCAGATTACCAGCATAGAAGCTGCACGAGCAGAAAGTAGTCCCTGCTTCTTAGGAACACCAGTCTTTCCCTTTAATAGCGTAGATCCACTGTTATAAAATTCCTTCATTGCTTCAAAACTTGCATCAGTGAATGCACCCAAAGACCTACTTGAACTGGGAAGTGCTGGGGCTTTGACAACATTTTCAGATTTTGGTTCTGAAAATTCCATGGCATTCAATGTATTAATACCCTCTTTTGGCTCTTCCGAAGACCTTACCCCGACAGGAAGGCAGAAAATGCTGAGATTATCAAGAACTGGCGTAGCTTCTGAGTCAGCTGCTCTTTCTTTGGCCCACTCCTTTGCAAGCTGATTCCCAGGCCCCAAATTCCAGCGGCTCAGTGGTTCCCGAGAGAAAGTAGGAATACCTGGATAACTTAGGAAAAGAAATGAGCTGATACACTTTTCTAATATAAATATCTCCAAGTTCTTTAGAGGTTACATAGACAGTCATCACTCATCAAATTGTTAATTGTTAATCCAATCTAAAAAAGAAAATTTGCCATTCCTACCTTCAGTAATATCATCATAATAGCTGGAAAAGTTGGTTTTTCCATCCAGTAAAGCAATCTCGTTTTGATCAGATCCACTGTCATAATTTCTACAATAGGAAAGCATTTAATAATTTTATAAGCATTTTATGGCAAGAGAACCTTAAAAGAAATTAAAGTGCAAATGAATAAACATAACCTCAAAGAGTAGATATCACTGGATTTGTCGTTCAGTGCATCCTGAATTTCACCATGGCAATCATCAAAGCCTCCAGATATGCCTTCTAAAGCTACTTCTTTTCCCATTTCATCAGAATCAGTCCTATTCATCACCTTGACATCATTTGTATCATTTGACTGCGAAGAATGTCTCCTCAATAGATTAAAAACAAACGGGAAATGCTGTGCCAGTCTACTGAAGATGCCGCTTTTCTTTGAAGCTTGTTCTTCAAGATGACTACAATTACAAAAATTTAGATGAGACTAAGAAGAACAGGAAACAACCAACAAAACTTGGATTCATAATCTATATACGAGTAACTGGGAACAGGCAAAGGAGGTTGCAACAAACAGACAAAATGGGAACCATGAAAACTAAAATATATTCTACACGGCGTGTAAAATATGTCATCATCAAGATAAAACTACATCAGGCTTGTGCTTATCTAGCTACCATGAGCTAATGCTACAGAGAAGCCTAAGGAAGTCAGTAAATTACATATGGAACTTCAATCAAATATCCACCGCCTAACCATCAAGCAACAGGAGCTATCATAACTATTTATCTATCTATGCAGTGTTCAAGACAGCAAAGTGAGAAAGCTGCTTGGTAAGATTTAAATGGAACTCATTGTCATGCCTATTTTTCTTGTAAGTTTCCATCTAGCATTAAGACCTGCAATTTATAGGCTTGCTTTGCAGAACATTTCTCCATGATTTTGGAAAGGATGCTTTTACTTAGGCATATATTCCTAAAACAATTTCATGATCCTCACCATGTTTTCTCCTCTTTTTATAAAAATGAAATTTATCTTCTAGACTTCAACTATAGTAAACTTGGGCATAGTTTGAGCTTTGGCTGTAATCCTTCTGGCTTTTTAATTGATAAGCAACTAGATGTAGTCAGTAAACTCAACAGATTGTTTGAATCAATTTGACCCGATCAACCAACATGAAGAACCTGAGGAGCTAGTTAAACAAAATAATGTCACAACTCACAAGACTTAACCAAGCAATGAATAATTGTTTTAAAGACCAAATTTGCGGTTGCAGTTCTGTCCAGGTGCATAATTTTATGTTTGCACAGAGAATGCCCAGGATATAGTTCTGATAGATATGTGAACAAGAAGGTTACTATCTCCAATCAACCAAAAGAAAATTGAAAGGGGAAATTTTCATTGATCAAGAACATAGCTAAAACTGCTAACCACTGTTAGGAACTTTAACTACTCTTTGTGGTTTAGTCATTTAGAAACTTCTGAATACAAGTAATAAACAACGAAAAAACAAATAGTTTCTGCAAACACACAGTTTACACAAATAATTAACAGAAGAATGATTCGTTGCAATGTAATGGCCTATAAGGAGTTTTCAACTTTTAGGTGCCAAGACCTCCAACCATGGCAGCGAGGGGGAAAGCCAGAAAATAAATTTGATAAACCCTAAAATAAACAGCTGACAAATGCTTACACATCAGAATTGCACAAAAAATGGAAAGGGATACCAAGTTGACAATTGTATTAACTAAGATAAAATTAATAATATACTGGTGGCCATCCTAAAAGTTAGAAGTCTTACCCCAAGATAACAACTGTTGTGACTAGAAGGTTGGGCTCGAGCTTAGGTTCATGAACCACAGATATAATGATATCTTTAGTGTACTCTGTAGTTTGACGGAATGTATGCAAAAAGGCTTGCACATCATTGTTGTTGATAACATTAGAACTTGCAACAACGCATATAACCATGCTGTCGAGGTCCTATGTTCAAAAATGAAATGGTCAAAGCTTTAATATAACAGATGCAATGGAGAAAAAGGGTAGGTTGTTCATACAAAGAAAATAGGAAAAACAATTATATTTGACCAGATGAGGAAAGGGTGAAGGAGCACTTAAACAACATAAAATACAAAAGTCATGCATGCACATATATCTCAACAGTTCAAATGAAACTCATATTAGATACATATTAAGATTTCCTTAATCATACCTTTACCCCTGCACCAATAAAAGGGCAGTCATACATAGCTTGCGAAATTGAAGTTCTGATGTTGTAACCAGCTCCAAATCCAAGTTTTGCTTCTTTGTACTTTCCAAGAATCTGAGCAAGTTTGCATTTTTTTTAGAAAGGTTAAGGAAAAACAAAGAAGGCATAAGCAATGCAATCTTATAATTTTGGAACTAGAAAGTATGTATTTCTAAGTTCCTCATCAGTGAAACAAGGTAAAGAGAAAGGTGTCAGTAGCAGATGCAAAAACAAAAGAAAAAACAAATAAAAGAAACAACATAGTTTAAGAACAAAATATAAAAGTCCGTGTAATAATAAAGTCATATAGGTAATTAACTAGCAAAAAATGCAACGTTAGGTCAACTTACATTTATAACTTCTGAAACTCCTAGTTCTTTCATATTATCATGAACTGCATCAATAAGTTTTATTTGCATCTCCTGGAGAATTCCCAGATTTCACCAATGATACAATCATAGCATATATTTAAGAGTAAACCAAATAAGGAAAAAGAAATGCTTACACTTATGACAACTGATATAGCATTTATGGCAAGGAAAACAGCATTATTGGCAGTTTTCAAAGCCTCGTCTAGAGTCACCAATTCGTTTTTTAGCAAGGAGTCAGTGTCAATTTCTGCAAATTAGAAGATACTACTTAATGTACTATAAGGCTAACAAGTCTAGAACCCCCCCCCCCCCCCCCAAAAAAAAAAAAAAAAAGAAGAGATAAAAGGAAAAACTGTGAAAACTATTGACATGATGGAAGGACTGTTTGTATTAAAAGTGACTTATTATTCAATTTAGAGACACATACTTTCAAGTAACTTACCTAGCTTCTATCATAATCATTAAAGAATTAGTTTGTTAAGTCAATCAAAGTGAAACCTAAAAAAAGGCCTAGCTTCACAAGTACCTTCAAAGCAGTTCGAATAAAACCATGAGACACGGCAAACCTCCTGGTGCGCAGCTAAGAGCTATTTTGCAAAAAATGTGCTTAGTTCAAGCACGTTCTTGATAATGGCAGGTAATAACATCAGGATAACCTTGGGAGGTCTAACCTAGTTGTGACACAATAAATTCTCCTATATGTCCATAAAGGAGGCTTGGGAGTTCATAAATATATTAGATTATTAAGTAATTCTTTTAAAGAAATAGTAAATATTCAACTAACAAAATCTTTCCACCATACTTACCAATACAAAAATTTGTAAGCTCTTGAAGTTTTCCTGCCAAATCCTTGACCTGCATATTAAGTTATGATATGTCGTGAAAATGTAACATGATAATTATCTGCTTGAATTATTTTCGTAGTTACCCATACAAACCAATAACTTCAATTTTCAAACTTCCCCCTATTGGTACTCCTTAAGGAACTCCACATAAGTTTATGCCTAGTTGCTATCATTAGACCTCCAAACACTTAGAATTTTAACTTGAGTGAGATTCCTGCAACAAAACCCAGACTCTGGGTATTTCCTTTCAGCTCTTAAGCATATTCAACTCTAGTTTTTGAGCTTCAGCCCAAAAGGGTTTCAGACTAAAGAGGTCATCTCCAATCAGTCCTTTTCTATCAGTTTATCAGCCTTCTATCATACACTATATGAACTCTCCATTACTTTTGGGTTGCATGGTATATGCTCCATTAAATTTTGTAAAAGGTCTAATTCTGAATTTGATCCCTCTACTTTATGGAGACTAAGAAGTTAGTCCCTCTAATTTGTCAAAATTTGATCCTCATACTTTATGAAAATTGAAAAGTTAATCCAACTGTTGGTAAACTCATGAACTTGAACTACTGATTTTAGTTAATTTGTTGCACATAAATTGTTGAATTGTTGGTTTTTGCTAATTTAATTGTTGAAATGCTGATTTCCAAGTCAGTAATTTAACGAAAAAGCCTAACAGTGACACCAAATTGGACTAACTTCTCAGTTTTAGTAAAATAGGGCATAACTTCTGACAAATTAGAGTAGATGGCCTAACTTCTCAATTTTTGAAAAGTAGAGAGATGAAATTCATAATTAGACCTTTGTAAAACTTAAAATTTCATGCTATGATTCATGCATCTAATACCCCGAAAACAATATGGAACTCCACCTATAAAATAATATCACTTAGCAAATGGTTATATTCAAAGTATTGGGAAGTTAATTGATTTTTCAACTATGCTAAGTTTGGAGTCCAAAACATATGCATCAAAATGCTATGGTTTAATCCTGTTTATTCTCAATAGACCACGAGACAGACAGACAGACAGATGTAAAAATCTTGTTCAAAATTCAACCTTCTAGCATAAAATTCCTTTCTTGAAACTATGGACAGGTATGCCAAAGAATTATATACAATATAGTTTTTAACTGTTATATGATATGTTCTTTATGGAAAAGAAGGAAATCACGTCACAACTTAGAAGCATTGCTGACCTCATCAAGTCTTCTTTGCCCCTCAAAGGTGAAAGGCTTTAAAATTATAGCAACAGAAAATCCATTGGGAGATCTTATTGTTTTAAGAATTTCCATTACTGCAATGTGATCCGAGCCATACCCAGCACCAGCCACCTGGTTGATAGAAGAAAAAAGAGAAGCAGAAGGAATGGGTCAAGCACATTACAACCAAGAATTCACTGGGTCAACAAGGAAGTTCGCTATGAAATAGAACAATCTCTTGCTTTTATATACATCAGCATTTGCAATTTCCAATATTTGAAAGCTTGTAAATAAGCACCAAATATATAGGGGACGCAAATGAACACGGCAAGTAAATTGCGGATGTTCAAGAGTTTATGGAGTCTAATACACAAATGAGAAAACTTACTATGAGTAAATATTCTACTTATAAATGAACCAATATTGCTATAATAACTATTCTGATTGTATCTAGTATACTAATCTTTTAGACTTTCTTTTTAAGTCGTCTACAGTAGCAGGGTTATTTTATCATCATTGCAAACTGTTTCTGCGCAATATTTCATTTGATGATGAAAAATAATCAGTATTGATCATTTATATTTTCTTTTAAGAAAATAATAAAATAGATGCAAGAATCCAAGGTGAGGAATGTACAAACAAGGATAATAGTTTTTGGACATGACTGCATGAAAATAGCAGCTTCCACAATCCTTGATGTAAGATCTGGAATGGAAAACAAAATGAATATAAAAAATCAGCTTAAGTATTTGCAAGAATGTGACAAAAATCAACAAAAAACCTTGATGAAATTACTTGATCTTAACGTAGAGAAGTTCTTCCAGTTACAACTCACAATTAATTATCATGAATGTAAATCTAAAATCTTAACCTAAATCGCTAAAAATCATCCATCCACCTCACCTGTCAACAACCACCTTATATAACCAGTCACAATTTCTCTTTTATCCATGTAGAAAGAAAATAAAGAATGAGAAACACTATCTAGTAGCTTCTACCTAAACTTTCTAAGTTTTAAAGCAACAAGCAAACTTGCTAACACCAAAATAAGTTTCAAACATTATGGTATACCATCAATCCTAGCTTTCATAAATGGACCTACCAAAATAATATGCAAAATCCATTGGTTAAATATCTTCAATTTAAAAAAAAAAAGGCTAAAAAATTGCATATGAATTTTACATACCAAAAACAGTGAGCTAATATAATGATTATTGCTTTTATTTACCGTTTGGAATTTAGGTTCTCCAGATTTATAGTGATTGAGAAAGTTATTAAAACTTTTTAATCATAATTCACATCAGCTGTTACTTTCATGCCTATTTCACATTCATAGTAATCATTTACAAGGAAAAGAAACCAGGCACAAAAATTATCAAGCTATACTCAACTTCAGTCAATCACAAAATAATAGATATATAAATAACCAACAAAATTTTGGCTTCTTCATAGACAACGAACCGAAATATTTCACCATTGTTACACAAATTACCTTCATTCCAATCATAAAGGATTTAAATTAAATTTGTAAGTAAAAGCAAGAATCTTCACAGAAACAGTCAACCATAAGACATGATTTTCGAGGTAAGATAATTATGATGGAATCTTACAGTCTAGATATAATTTCAAATTTGGATTTGATATATGGTTGATGCAGCATGATATACTAACTAAAGAGTTAAAGATAGGATAAAACCTTTTCCTAGGAACCTTTGTTGTAACTGCACATTTGATGAGTCTTTCATGAGAACATTCCTGGAAAGAAAAAGAAAGATACAAGAGAGAATCTCAAATATATTATCATTGAAAAAGATGTGATGCCAAAAGCTAGAAACCAATACTAGATCTTGAACCAAAGCTTTTGCTATAACATTATGACAAGATTGCTTGAAAGTAGTGAATTTGAAGAGAATATATCCATTCATAACAACAACCTGTTAGAATTTATAAAGCAACAAGATTAGAGAAATCTGAAGCAATTTTAGCACTTCACAGCACGGGAAAATGTTTTGAGCTTATATCTCAAACCTCTCAGCAGTTGTACTTTTAGCTCCAAGGAATGCAGGCATCTTACACTAATTAAACAAATATTCAGTACCAAAGATTTACCCCAAGATAAGAGTCATTATTGCAAACCAGATTTTTGAAGGTTTTCTTAATAATGTTAAGACACAACCATAGGAAAATCGTCTCACTAGCCTATGCCACAAATAAAGTATGATAACCTCAGTAGAAAAAGGCAGCCTGGTAGTTGATTTGTGTTGCTATATGCAATCTTAACCAAAGGCAGCAAATAATATGCTCATGTATAGAAAAACAGCAGTTTAACAAGATTAACATGACAACACGATACTTCCTGTTGGCTTCATTTCCATTATACCGTCAACCATTTACCAAAAGCATGCCTAATTCAAATTAAAAACTTTAAAAACAAAAAAAAAATCAAAATCAAATTAAAGGGAAATTACCAAAATCTCAAAGAAGACGACTGGAAAGGCGAGTCCAAGCAAAATTCAAGTAGAGCATCTTTCCTACTACCAATGGCAATCACTTCGACCACCCCACTGTTCCCCTCCATGTTTTGGCCGTACCCATTTAAAGAGCTAGACTGTTTCTCCATACTCATCGAAATTTTAACAACAGACCTCGGGTTATAACACAATCTTTTACAACACAAACTTTTGGGACCAAAGAATGAATTGAAGAAAACAGGCTTTAAAGAGAAACGGGTTAATAAGGAAATGCGAGAAACTACATGAGAACCCGTGAGAACTGGAAACTGCATTGAAGAAGCAGGCATTTTTCTTTTTTTTGGTTGCAAAATTTTGTCAGCGGGGTATGCTTTTGCAGAGTGATTTAAAGAAATATTTTTTGTACGAACTGATTTCAAGTCGGAATTCCGGATAATAATGTAATGCAAATGGCAAATAAAAATAAAACAAGTAAAATTTTCAGGGATGCAATTAAATTAAAGCCCAGCTAGTTTTCTTTTCCTTAATTTAAGGCCCAATTATGAAGGCAAATAAAATAAAGTTTTTATTATTACACCACAATGCGGAATCTACCTATCAACTTATTTTTATTTTTTTTTAGTTAAATTTATCAAAAACTGTCCTCAACTTTTCAGGAGGAGTTTAATTATTTTTTTACGAAAATATTGATAAAAATATTAAATTTTTAAATATAATAACTCATATATTCTTTATTCTAATTTTTATAATTTTTAAATTATTTGACAAATAATGTTATGTCGGCATAAAATACAAGTGGACCATCATGCTAGTTGTCATGCCAACATTATTAAAAAAATTGATGTTTTAGTCAACATTTTCTTTAAAAAATGATTTAATTCTTTTTTAAAAGCTAATGACCAAATTTAGGCCTTTTTACCCCAATATTACATTTTATTATATTAAATTCAAAAATGGGCAGGATAGAAATTATTTACGAAAATGGTATGAATTGGTTGGTGGAGGGTGGTGAATAGGCAGCACCACCCCTAAATTCTGACAACCATTTAAAAAATAATATTTTAATAGGTCATGGCTTGTTGATAGGGATGAGCAAAATCTAATTCGATTCGAAAATCTAGATAAAATTTTTAAATTTTGAATTAAATAGTTCGAGTTATTTGAGTTAATCAAGTTATTTGGATCAACTCAAATAAAAAATTAAAAATTAAGTTTTCCAGTTTAACTCGAATATGAATTACACAATTCGAGTTATCCGAAAATCCGAATAAGAAAAGGCAAAACTACGCCATTTTGATAAATGTTTACCTTTTCTAAAGTTAAAAGTTAAAACCATTAAGTTAAAAGGCAAAACTACGTTGTTTTGATAAATGTTTACTCAATTAAGTTAAAATCATTATATTGTTTATGTAGTTAAATAATTTTATACTTCGTTTACTAGTTAAATAATCGGTTCATGTAAACGCAACATTGAGTATAAATAATAAGATTCATTAACTCGACTCGACTTGACTCAAAAAATTTTGACTCGATTCGATCTGATTCGAAAAAATTCAAATTGAGTTCGGTTGCTAAAATAGGATTCATCAACTCAACTAACTCGAAATTTTTTTACTCTATTCGACTTGACTCGATTGAATACTCACCCCTGCTTGTTGATAGGCAGCACCAAAGAAATACAGGTCAAATACTACCCATATACGACCCAAACCCAACCCAACCCCGTGGCAACTGAAGGTGAAGGGCACTTGACAGTCGGCACCAAGCTAGTGAAGCCCACCTAACAGGCAGCACCAGTCTCTTCTGCAGTGATGGGACGCTACACTGTATTGCAACGATAGGACGGAACCATCACCAATCCCGTGACTTATGTTTTAAGGACCTTATAATGGTCCACAATCCCATTTTGTGATCTGAAAGAAAAAAAAAACAGTTTAGAAGAAGAGAAGAAGAAGAGAACGGGAAGGGAAGGAAGGGAAAAAAGAAAGGAAAAAAGATAAGTAGAATAAGTAAAAGATGAGAAGAAGAAGGAAAAAAATAGAAGAGGGAAGGAAAAAGAGATTTAATTTGGGGTTGTGTTTAGAGTTTGAAAAAAAAAAAACAAGGGGATGTATTTAGGGGTTATAAGGGTTTACTGTTTAAAAAAAATCATAAAAGATATTTTTTTAATTTAGCGGTTTTTTGTTATAAATTTTAATTTTTTGTTTTTTTATCTATTTCGTATTTTAATTTTTTTATTTTTGTAAGGTATTATTTCAGTAAAAAAGGAAAATTTTTATAGGTTTTATTTTGGTAAGGTATGTTTCTATTTTATATTTTCATTCTTAAGTTTTTTTTTATATATTTAAATAACAACATTCGTATTTATGTAGAATTTTTTATGTTTTTTTATGTAATTTATTTATCATGTGTGTTTTAGATTTGTTTGGGTTTTCGTTTGGGTTTGTTTGATGTTTTTGGACTTATGTCTGTCTTTAAGTTTTTTGTTTTGGATTAATGATAAGCAAAAGCCCAATCTGTTTATTTCAATAATAATAATAACAACATTCGTATTTATTAGGTTTATTATGTTGAGATAGTTTATGTTATATTTCTGTTATATTTTTTTTGGCATTTTTTTTAGATTTAATATTAGATGCATATAATAATATATAGTCTAATTAAGTTTATTTTGTTTTGATGATTTTTTTTTTTGTTTTTTTATGTAGGTAAAAGATGGGACCATTAAGCTGGAATTTATGAGATATTTTTATTTTGTTAATTATATACTGTAATAGTATAGCAAAAATATGATGTGGAAAAACTGTTTAGTATTTTAGTAATGAAATTTTTGTACTGTATTTATTGTATCACATTTAGGTATTTTGATAAATATTTAAAATGGAACAAACTTAGAAATTAATTATCGAAATTTGTTTTAAAATTGCAAATATCAAAATGGGTTCTTTGATTAATAACGATGATCACATATCAAACACAGTTAATAAGATGGTAATAAATTGTTATTTGTTATTCATGGGTTCCCTTATAAAAAGTTTCATGTCATTTACGAAATTAAATTATGTTATAATAATAATTTTCTGTAATTTAATACTGTTAGAGCCCGTACCGCTCATTGAGGGGTCGTGTGAATGATTTAGGATATCTCCCGGATGAACGACTGATGCCATACTTGGAGTTAGCTGAATTCAGGTCAACAGCATTGATCTAGACGTTTGATTTGCGGTACGACTTAATATTCGCTTTGGTCTAGCGTTGGCGCCCAAAGACCCACACTTTTCATTTATCGTGTGAGGAGTGCACTATCACTCTGGAGGATGTTGTAGTGCAACTTGGGCTCCCAATCGACGGGAGTACGGTAATGGGCATAAGTACAATCTCTGAGCCGACTATCCTTTATGATAACCTACTAGGAGTCTCGCCCGATGATACTGAGTCGAAATTTATGGGTTTGAGATTTTCATGGCTAAAAACTAATTTTGAGCATTTATCAATTAATGCCACTGAGCGAAATGTGATGTGCGTTGCTCGAGCCTACATTATGCACATTATAGAGGGTGTACTCATGCCAGATGCAAACAACAATAAGGTTCATTTGATGTACTTACTCCTATTAACTGATTTGCATAATGTCTGCTCGTATAATTAGGGTTTCACAGTACTAGCTATGTTGTATAGTAAGCTTTGTCGGACAACAAAGCCTTCTGCCATGGATATAGGTGAATGCCTTATATTGTTGCAGTCTTGGGCTCTTTATCGGATGTCATTCTTGGCATCGGTTAGTCACCAAACATATGTATTTCCACTGGTGAATATGTAACAAAATTTTACCAGTTATAGCAATTATTTGACATTTTTTTTCTAGTGATACTATTCTAACAAGTTATTTGTTTTCATAGATGGAGTACCAATCCGAGTATCAGGAGGTCATACACTGTTTCGATATATCGTTTGATGATTGAGCAACATGTTGGGGAAGGGGTAAGCTATTCCAGTATTTGTGACATGTAATTACTTTGTATATCTTACTCATACCATGTTAGAATTTAACCATGTTATTAATCGTGTAGCTCATCTAGATGCCTTATCGAAGATAAAAAATTACAGTTGTTATTCCCTCGTCTGTCCATATTCACTCACACCTATGGTGTATTAACGCACCCATTATCAATTTCTAAACAGTGGAGTGGTATAACGCCGATCGAGTACTCCGACAGTTTGGTTGCATATAGTATATCTCAGCTTTGCCAATGCAATTGGGGAAGATCCACAGGATTAACAAGAAGGGAAAACATGAAAATAATTAGAGGTTGTGCATAAACAATATATTGCAGTGTGGGACAACCATATTGCATCCTTGACATCTTCGACAAACACGTGTCCCACCTCCATCTGGTTAACTTGTTGCTGCCCTATTCTTGGCATCAAGATAGTCAAGCTGTAGAACGTAGCCGAGAACACAGATGAAATCGAAAGATGTCGTACTTTTATCAACACGGAACCCCTTCCGCCAAGTTGGTGGTCATATAATCATAGCGAAAGCCCTCGTCGAAATTTTGAGCCCATTGCCAGAGCTCTATAGTACCCAACCACTATTGGAAAGGTGTGTTTGTTTCACCCTCCATGTCACTCTCAAGTCGAGTCACCCTTTGCCGGAAAAAGTGTGGCTCTAGCTCGTACGCTGTGTATGTATTAAGAAAGGTAGTGTTACAGTATCGCCCTAAAACTTTAAAATGTATATTAAAAAGATAAGGTCATCTTTTACCCATTCTCACAATTTGTCTCTGTCAGTCTGCATTTTTATAATCTCAGTGAAAGTTAGTCACGATATGTCTCCATGGTACACCAGAACGCCTAATGGCAGCAATTAATCATTTTCCTCTACCGGAGATAATGCAAATATTATCCTTACTAATAACATACCTCCGCAAGTTCGTAAGAAATAATTCTCATTATTCCATGTTCTCTTAGTGTGGCTCTAGCTCGTACGCTGTGTATGTATTAAGAAAGGTAGTGTTACAGTATCGCCCTAAAACTTTAAAATGTATATTAAAAAGATAAGGTTATCTTTTACCCATTCTCATAATTTGTCTCCGCCAGTCTGCATTCTTATAATCTCAGTGAAAGTTAGTCACGATGTGTCTCCATGGTACACTAGAACACCTAATGACAACAATTAATCATTTTTCTTTATCGGAGATGATGCAAATATTATCCTTACTAATAACATACCTCCGCAAGTTCGTAAGAAATAATTCTCATTATATAATGTTCTCTTAATCCACAATGGCAAACGCTATCGGGAGCATGTTCTTGTTCTCATCTTAAGCAACCACAAGAAGCATGATCTGCGTATATTTACCGTATAGTCAGGTCTCATCTACTTACACAAACAGTTTGCAGTGGGGAAATGTACGTACGCATGGATCAAACGTCCAGAAAATCCGTTGAAAAATTCTTTTTCCCGATTGCAGTTGGTCATCTGAGCCATAATAAAGTCGTGTCTGTAACTCAATTATAGTCCCCAGCACGTATTCTCGCATAGCAACTATCCACCCCTGTAGGTCATTGTACGACATATCAAAATCTCCGTACAGTTGCTCTATTGCCATTTGTTTAGCTATCCATGCATTCTGATATAATACTCGATACTGGAATCGTGTCTGCATTTTGGTAATCAGTATCGAAACTTTAATGGTCGATATATTCTTCACCATTTGCATGATGCATGTACAAATAGTTTTGGAATCAAGTTTTCAGTGATCTTTTGTCATATGTGTTAAAGTGCATGTGTGAGGCCCAACAAGTTTTCGTATCTCCCACATCTGCGACTTTTGGATAAATATGGCTTGTACCTGCCAATTGTAGCCTTCCATCAATCTCTAGTACTCCCTAATATATAATGTTGGTTTAGACACGGTAACTTTGTAGTCCATCGACACATTTATGCTATACTACTTAATGACAAATACGCACCCTTCCTTACTTTCGAATCTCTGGCCTACAACAACTCCTCAAGATTGAAATTTACGGCCAACCGATGAGCAGGTAGTATATTAGGTACTCTAGAATAGTATATCAGATACTCTAGAAACTCAGCTGCATGCATCGCATCGAGGTCTATGAGTGACATAGGTGCCCTGGGATTATTGTGTATCACAATACGTCGAATCTGGTTCCCGATTGAAGACGCGTTAACATTTCCATCGTCATTCACACATTTATCGTCAATATCATCCAGTATCTTATCCACATCAGGATCACTATCACTATTGACCTCGTGATTAGAAGGATCACTACTACCACATCCATCATCACCAACCACATCAATCTTTGGGTATAGTATTAAGATCGATGTCACTCTCGCGTACAGTCGATTGGCTATCAATGTATGATATCGTAACCACCATACACGGCTCTTGAGCTCTATGTTCTTCACATAATGGAGTGGGATCTTTAGTTGTCTCCACATCAGCTAACTCAGCAAATAACTAAATCTCCCATACAGCCATTTTCAAATTTAATATAATAAAATGTAATATTGGAGTAAAAAACCCCTAAATTTAGCTATATAAAAAAATAATAGTTAAATTGACAAAATCTGTAAACACTGAAGGCTAAATTTAGCATTATGCCTATTATTATTTATACTATATATTGAGCCTTTGACTGAGTTAGTGTCTTCCATCAATTTAGTTGTAAAATAATCAAAAGTCATTTCTTTTACAAAGCAATAAATATCATTTTAAAGATATTTCTAGAAAAATGTATACACATGGTGAAAATCGTAAAATTGGAACCTTGAAATATCATAATTTTACTATCTCAACTTTATCATTTCAATCAAAACCTCATTTAACTTTTATATCGAATTTTTATTTTATTTTTATTTATTGATTATAAATTAATATTTATTTTTAAATAAAAATTATTTATATTTATTTTAAAACCCTTCAATATTTTTATTTTACACAAGTGATATTAATTGGTATCCTAAATTTAATATAAGTTTAATCATATTCTTTTAGTTATGGTTCACAATTCATAGAAAACTTTTTACACGTTTTAATGATAATATTGGAAATTAATGAATATAATAAAATAATAATAATAATTTTCAAACCGTATTAGGGTAGGTTTGGATAGCAATGTGTTTATCTATAGTTAGTGTAAAAATAGTGGTGGTAGTAAAATTAGATACTGTAATGATACTGAAACGTGAGATAAAAAATAAATTAAATGAATCGTAGTACACCTTATCTTCCATCCAAACCCACCCTTAATTAGATTAATTAGTTGAGGCGAAGAGCTTTAACCCGTTACAGCAGTAAAACAAGCCAATAAATGCAACATATAGACAAATGAACTTAATTTTTTATTAAAAAATATACATTTTATATTTAAATATATTTGGTCTCAATAAGTTTTATCCAATTGTTTTCGATAAACACGTATTTTCTTTAAAAATTTATTGTAAGTAAAGTGATAAAAACTTTATATAAAATCTTATTAAAAGATCCATAAATATGTGCTTTTTAATATAATTATATAAAAAGATAAAAATATCATCTAATAATTAAAATTTAAAATATGATATATATATATATATATTGATTTTTTTAATCGAGATTAATTCGGAATAACTCAACAATGAGGTTTGTGATTACGGTTAAGCTGTCATTGTGGCGTTTGGTGCTAATTTCATTCCATTTTTGACAAATAAATAAACAAATTGTAGCTGGCATGGAATAAAAACTGCCACTCCAATCAAATAAAAATAATTAATTAATTAAAACAAAGATATTTAATATATTATCAATAGAGTTTAATAAATATATTAATTGAATTAAATTGAGTTTTTAATTTTAATTATTTTTTAATAATATTTAATTAAATTAATTGAATCGATAAATTAATGGTATAATCAATTCAACCACCGATCTAATTTAAAAAAGTTGGTTAAATTCATTTATTATATTATCTCATTTTTCTTTTTATTTTCTCATGCTTTCATTTTGACAATATGAAAAAAACCCAGAAATTCAAACCTCCTCTTCTCAAATTTTAATTTGGAATTTGAAAAAAAAAAAGAAAACAATCCTACAGCGGATGTTGATTAACATTTAACTACCTTAATCTCATTATTAATTTTTAGTTTTAAAAATTAGAAGACATTTTTATAATGTAGTTGTGTAATTAATGCTTCAAGACTAAGGTAAAGTTAGAAACGGAATTAAATTATACATTTTTACGATAGTAAAAATATAATTTTATTATTTTAATAGTTTATCTTTATAATTTTTAAAAAATTAAATTAAATTTTTACGATTTTGAGAGGTAATGTGTAATTTTACCATTATTTATTTAAAATTTTATAAATTATAAAAGAGTCTAAATAAAAAATTTTCCATTTTAAATGGGATTGGGGCCCTTATTAGCCCATAGTTTCTCCACTGTCAGTAGGGGTATTCATGGGTCTGGTTGGGCTTAAATATAATATTAACATACTTTACACTTGCCCATGTCTGACCGGACTTGAAATATGGGTATAAAATTTTGTCTAAACCCTCTCATATTTATAAAAGACTAACCCAAATTCACTTTAGGCTCGTCTATATTATTTTTAAAATTTTAATAAATATATTTATATTATATTATTTTAATATTTTTTATTTTTTTATTTATTGAAATTTTTTATATAGTCATCTTAACATATTTAGTATAGGTTTATTTTTTAATATATTCTAAATTACATAATATATAAAAAGAATATAATATAAAATATTATAAACTTTAAAATGGGTCAGGTTGGGCTCGGGCCTTGAATTTCAAGCTTGAGTCTGGCTCATATTTTAAATCAGTTTAATTTTTTTTGAAAAAACCTATTTTTCAGGTCTAATATTTTTGCCCAAATTTCGAATGGACCTTCGAACATGAATGAACAACCCGATTCATGAACAAGTTCAATACTAAAAAATTAAAAATATTATGACGCCGGAAAGAAGTAGTCTTCATTTTCTATAAAACAAGAAATCTACCTGAATTCTAAGACCTTAAAATCCAATTATCCAACCCTTGTTTGTTAAAAAAAAAAGTCTTAATTTTCTAAAAATGCATGCAATGAAACGGCACTAACAAATCTTATGATCCATGACGGAAGAACCCATTATTGTCAAATGTGAAATTTTCATCAAATTGGAATTAGTGAATTACCAAATGGGAAATAATCCAATCCAAAAGTAGGCGAACTCGTTGCTGAAGTAATCATAGCAATACAACCTTAACTAATCTGATCATGAAAATCAAATTTGAAGAAGAATATGAGGTTTGGATTTCTGAGTGTTTTTTTTTTTTAACTATTATTTTTTCTTTTATTTTGATTAATAATTAATATTGAATAAATTATATTTTAGTCTTTTAAAGTGGCATGCAATATTTATGATAATGTAAATTATGCCATGTGGTATGTTCATATGTCAAAAAAAAGACCATATAAGATTTTGTTAAAGTTTGCAATCAGTGTGACTAAAATGAATAAACTGTGTAACATGTGTACTTAAATTATAAATTTTTTATTTTAAGTGTCTAAAACTAAATTTTTTAATAATTGAAGGACTATTTATGCAGTTTACCTTTCTTTTTCGTTTATCCTTTCCCCAGTGGTTGGATTACGTATTTTTCTGAGATCTTTTTCTTTCCTTTTTTTTCCAATTAAAAAGTTTCTTAACAGAATGACAGAAATACCCATTTTCATTCCACGACGTGACATCCAGGTCCCTGCTTCAGTACAAATATATTGACCCAACCTAGTTATGCGCTGAGCTCGTAGTAAGTTCCTTTTTCTTTCTTTTTCTTCCTGCCCTTTGCATGTTCGAGAAAAACCCAAGAAAAAAAATATTACTACTACGTAAAACAACAACACTCTCTTTGAATTTTGATTTTTTTTTTCATTTTCAAAAAAGAAAAAAAAATCCATTTTAGGTTTTTTGTTTCCAGGATTGAAACTTCCTGTTTTCTTTTTATTTATTATTATTTACAGTGAGTGCCCAATGGGGGAAAGGGTGATGGTAGCAAGTTTGTCTGCAAGCTTCTCTCTCTCTCTCTCTAAGTTAATTTGATTTTGTAAACTGAAAGAAAAATGTACAAAATCAGGTAAAGGAAAAAGGGTTGAGAGAAAAAAAAAAGAAATTAATAAACAGAAAACAAGGGAAATCTGCTGAGGGATGTTTTATGTATATGTGTTAGTATAACTACATGACACCAAATCAGAGAAGAACACCTTTGTTCACAATCTGGCATTTAAAAGCAAGAGAAAGAAACAGTAGCTGAGTTAGTTTTTTCTTACTTTTTCTTTCTCCTCCTTCTCAAACTTCAACTCACCTTGATTTTAGTTTGTCTTTTAGATATATATTTTTTCTTTTTAGGGCTTTTATCAATCAATTCTACTCAAAAAGCTCAATAAGCCCTTTTCTCAGCTTTTTCAGATAAGATTTCAGTGTGGGGTTGTTGTTAGATTATGGGTTTTCAAGAGAGGAGATAGTAGATGATTTATAGCTGAGAAAAATAAAGAGGAATAATTACTTGAAGCAAACGAAGTAAAGAAAAAAAAAAGAGGGTTTTGCTTAGAGATGGCTGCATCTTCCTCGTTAGGACCTTTTGGAATTAGAGAAGAGGACCAACACCGGCATTCTACAGCAGCACCAACTTCAGCTATGGGGCCAGCTCCACCGCCGCCTCAGAGGAAAAAGAGAAACCAACCAGTCCTACCAAGCAAGTATCCCCATTTTATATATAATTAGATTCTACTAATAAACCCAGCTATATGTATACCAATAATTCAAGTGAAGGATCAAAGTTCCTTATATGGATATGAAACCCTAAATTCCAAGAGCTTTTTTTTAGTGGAATGACAAGGGGTGAATGTGTTTCTTTTTTTCTTTTAATATTCTCCAATTATCATCCAAAAACTTTCTTCATCCTTATTGCAATTAATCAAATTTGAATATGATAACAGATCCAGATGTGGAAGTGATAGCACTGTCTCCCAAAAGCCTAATGGCAACAAACAGGTTTATTTGTGAGGTATGCAACAAAGGGTTCCAAAGGGAGCAAAACTTACAGCTTCACAGAAGAGGACATAATCTCCCTTGGAAGCTTAGACAGAAGACTACAAAAGAAGTGAAGAGGAAGGTTTATCTCTGCCCTGAAGCCACATGCGTCCACCATGACCCGTCTAGGGCACTTGGTGACCTTACAGGCATCAAAAAGCATTACTCGAGGAAACATGGTGAGAAGAAATGGAAGTGCGAGAAGTGTTCTAAGAGGTATGCCGTGCAATCTGACTGGAAAGCTCATTCAAAGACCTGTGGAACTCGAGAGTACAGATGTGACTGTGGTACTCTCTTCTCAAGGTTAGTTAATAATACAGAAAAAAAATACTTACTATCTATGTTCTATTACATATCATCATCCATTCACCATTTTCTCTTGTTTTGTTCATTACAAAGTATCGATAGCTTCTGTGAAACAGAAAAAAAAAAAAAAATACAGTTTCATCTTTTGTTTTTCCTAGGAACCACCGCCCCTTCTTTGTTTTACATTTTATTATTTCTCCCTCTTATTCACGTGCTGCTATGCCATGTGTAGAGTTTACAGTGTTGTTGTTACCATTTTTGTTATGTTGTGGGTTAGCTAGACTTGTTGAGGTTTTTGGTTTCATGATAATTTAGCCTCTAAACTCTAAAAAAGAAAAAAAAAAAAACTTGAGCGTGAGAGGCTTGATTGATTTAGGAATTTGGCATCTTGATTTATCATCTTTCACTTGGTTGAATACATTCTCTTGGTAGTTCGTCCAAGTTTTGTTGACATTCTTTTGACTTGTTTAGGGTTCACTACACATTTTCTTTTAAACCCTAATACTTCAAAGGCAAAGTATGACTTATGACACTTCATTTAAAAGCTTTGTTGGTCCAATGTAGCAAACGGCAGCTTTTCAACGTTACACATCTATATTTTCTTATCCTTGCATTTTTTGGGGTAGAATAATATCTCAGCAATACGAGACAAACAGAAAATAATAGGGAGAAAAATGAAATGTAATTAATCGAATTACCTGACAACTTAAGGTGTCCATTTAGGTAGCTAGTTGTATGTGCCTAAGATCCTTTCCACAAACTAACTTTCAAAATCTTATAATTTGATGTATTGAACATAGCAGACATGAGTTGCTGTTTAAACTTTGTATTGAACTCCAATCTCAACCCGTGTCCTTTGTTTTGTTTATCTTGTACTATGTGTATATCAGCTGGTTATGTAATTGATTCCTCCTATTATAACTGTTGCAGGCGTGACAGTTTCATCACACATAGGGCATTTTGTGATGCACTGGCTCAGGAAAATGCAAGGCAACCTCCTTCCTTCAACTCCATTGGCAACCATTTATATGGAAGTACTAGTAATATGAGCTTAGGGTTATCTCAAGTGGGAACTCAAATGTCATCAGTACAAGACCAGACTAATAATAACAGTGGTGGCCGTGACATTTTTAAACTCGGAGGTGTTGCCAGGAGTACCCAATTTGATCATCTTTTACTCTCTCCATCAATGGGATCATCATCATCATCATCTTTTCGACCCCAACAATCCATTGTTTCTTCAGCTGCTTTCTTCATGCCTGAGTCTAATCAAGAGCATCATCCTCAACAAGGGATTTTGGGAAACAACAAACAGTACCACCAGGGACTAATGATGCAGTTTCCTGCAGATATCCAAAACAACACAACCAACACTCCTTCACCACCCAGTTTCTTCAATCTTAGCTTCCTTTCAAATTGTGGAAACGATACCAACCCGGATGCCAATCTAACATCATCAGGTTTGCTGACCCCTGAACATTTCGACAATGAAACTGGAGGCGGTGGTGGTGGGACGAGCGAAGCCTCAGATCCCTTCTCAAACACTGTAATGGGAAACCAAATCACCACTGACATCCCTTCTGTCTTTGCTCAAAGCAATAACATTGCAGTCCAAATGTCAGCTACCGCATTGCTCCAAAAAGCTGCTCAAATGGGTTCAACTTCAAGCTACAAAAACGCCTCTCTTATGAGAAGCTTTGGTAACTCAAACTTTGGCGGCACATTGGGAGATAGCACCGGGAACAACCTACATGAACTAATGAATTCCATAGCCGGAGGTGGGTCCAATACATATAGCTTTGGACATGGACAAGAAAACCCATATGCAAATAGAAGCAGCGTAGAACAAGAAAAGCATGTAGAGCAGCAGCCGCAAATTTTGAATGTTAGTGGTGGTGGTGGGTCAGATAGATTGACCAGGGACTTCCTTGGAGTAGGGCAAATAGTTAGAAGCATGAGTATGGGGGGGGTTTCACAAAGGGAGCAACAGCAACAACAAGAAGCGATGGGGTTAAGCGCCTTGGGTTCAGAGAGAAGTAATATTACTGCGCCGACAAATCACCAATGTTTAGGAGGAAATGGGAATTTTCAGTGAAGATCAAAGAAGAAAAAACAAGAAAAGGGGTAGGAATATGAAGAAAGTACAAAGGTACGTATATTATTAGTGACGTATTATATGATTAAAAGTTTTTTACTTTTTCAATTCCATAGGTAAATGTGTCTTTGGTTACTGTTTTTGCCTTTTGGAGTTTGGATTTATTTTATTTTATTTTTGTGTGTGTTCTTTGAATTCTCTGACATGTTTTCTTGCATGAGGCAGTCATGAGTTGTTTCACAGTAGTAACAGTGCTTATGTCTTTTGTTTCTTTTCTTGTCAACTAGTTATTTTTTTTTTTTCCTAAAAAAAAATTATGGGCCAGCAGTGTCACGAGTGTTGCTCATCCACACTCTTATTATGTTTTCTACTAACACATGGGAAAACTATGATCTGTTGAACTCTTTTTATCTTTGCAGTGCAGGTATTGTTCCATGGCAAGTCGTAAAGGCTACAGGGGGGAGGGGGATACATGATTAAACCCTGTATTCTGTTTCTTAATTTACTACTTCTCTTCAACTGTTAATTGGGAATGAGTTTCCTCACCTACATTATAGTACTTTGAATGCTCTCTAAAATCTTTTATCTTTTTAAAATTAATTTCTCGTTTTTCTACCCATTAAATTTAAACTCAAATTTTTTATTTAACAAGCGATTATAAAATTTTCGTCACATTTGGAATTGTTGGTATATGTATATTCCATTGTGAAGGAATAAAGTGTTGATACACTGTGGCAGTCACGGACTAATTAAAATCCAGAAAGTGAGAAAAAAAAAGACAAGAATGGGGAGGAAAAGGGCAGATGAGTAACCCGATAATTACCATAACCAACAATAATTCTGGAGGGATGCCACCTGATTTACTGAAATTTTCTGACCCAATTCTATCACTCACCTCTAATTACACATATTCCTACCTAAAATAACCTTGCTGCTGCTTATAGTTATAATTTGGAAATTTTCAGATTCCAATTTTGAAATCAATGACATAATAAAATTTTTATGATAGATCAGTAAGAGTCCCTCCAATTACATTTTCTTTTTATACGAATACATAGATAGGATATAGATACATCTTTTAAACCGTTGGAAATATATTCAACTAAAATTTATAGAATTTTAAATTAATAATATTAAAATTATACTTTGACTCCCTCCAATTTGATTTAATCTTTTCAAAATTATAAAGATATGAACTACTAAAATAATAAGATTACATTTTTATTATTGTAAAAATATACAATTTAAATTCAGCCCTACCAATTTTTTTTTTTTTTGACTTTGTCCCCTATATTAAATCAACATCTCCCCTTAAATATGCAACATGTTTTATTATTACACTCAATAACTATTAATTTAAACAACTTGTTATGAATATATATATATATATATATATAATTTATAAAAGAAGTTATAGATAACTTTTTACCCTTAATTTTTAAAATAATAATTAATTAATTAATCAGTAATGGATGAAAATATTTGGTGAATATCTGTACTTCCAGAAAGATGAAAATAAATGGAGAAGAGTGCGATGTAAAGTTGAGCGAATAAGAATATTTTGGTTATTAATTAATTAACAAACAGGTACTATTAGTGTTGGAATTACGTATTAGATGGTCAAATCATTTCCTTATCCAAACTATAAATATATTGAAAGAATAATGTCTCTTCTCTTACTACTAAATGGAATAAAAGAAAGGCAGGTTTTATTTATTTTTTCATTTTTTAATTTATATTTTTTTGTCGAAATTAATGAAAAAAGCCACATACACGTATATGATACGTTAACATTTAATTCATTTTTTAAAATTTAAAAATTTTAAAAAATATAAATGCTGATATATTATCTACGTGGCAATTCATGTATATGAACAAACGTTTAACTTTTCTATCTATTTTGAGATGATTTGACAAAAAAATAAAAATTTAAATGTTAAAAGAATTGAAAAATTAAATTATTATTTTTTAAATTAGAGGACCAAATAAATCATTATACTTAAAAAATAATAATAAAATTAATGGAGGTAAGTTTGATTATTATTTTATTTATGTATTGCTAGAAAAGACATGAAGAAATTTAATATAATGAAATACTATTATCAAGATTTTTACAATAATAAGGTTGCCAAAGTTGAACTAAAAAATGTATAACCAAAATCTAAAGTTTAAATTCAAAAGAAAAATCTTCAAAATTTGAAAGAGAGAATTGACTAAGTTTATTTGTTATTATTGTGGTTGGTACCACCATCCGGAACGCCGTAAGTTGGCGGAAGCATGCATTGGCATTTCCACCCGAAGGAAGAAATGAAAGTAGTTGCTGATTGTCAAACGCAAATCCAATAACAAAACAAACTATACAATTAAAACTCACATCACGTGACAACAAATTCCTGTCACCATAAATTCACAACACGTGAATCCGGGGAAATTTACAAAAAAAAAAAAAAAAAAGAATGTATGGCGCTGCTACCAAGGCACATCACTTAATTTTAAAAAATTATAAAATATTATTAAGTTATTAGAAAGTTTTCATTTAATTCGTTAAATTATTTGTAACTTTTTATTTAAGTCATTGGATTATTAGTTCTTTTAAAAATTCAGCTAATAAGTTCCAAGTGATAATTAGTACGATAGATTACTACTTATTGACGAATAGGAAAATATACATTGGATCTAAGTCGATTTGACAGTCAATATTAGAGATTGAAGAAAAAAATTGTTTAGATTTTGTTTCATAAATTCGTGACATTTAAAACTATTTCATGAAAAAAATGAATTGGTAAAGAGAAGGGGAAGAAGAGTTTTCAATTAGTGCAAGCAATACCAATAGAGAAAGTCATACAACAATGATTTTAACAAGCCAGTAACTTAAATGAGAATTTTTTAATAATTCAATGTCCATTTTATTACTTTCTGAAATTGAGTGATCAAGATATAAATTTATTAATAGTTTAGTAACATTGGGTGTAGTTTACCCATAATAAAATTGCGGATTTACTTTTTTATGATCAATGTATCTTTTATGTGTCTGCTTTACAATCAATGAAGATTAGTTCTCTTGGGGTTCGTGATTGCCCTTTCAAAGAATGTTGTCTCCATTGTTCAAACTTAATTTCTCTTTTGGAGTGCAATGTGTCTTATCATTATATACAATAGTTGTTGGTTTAAGTTTTAGTTTCTCTTATAATTAGTGTCTAATTGTATTAGTTAAAGTCAATGTTGTTTGAATAAGATTGGATCAGCTAGTTGGATCGGAGATCAGTACGAGAATTGTTTGAATTAGGTGATTGAACTAATTTTTTTTTAAAATTTTAGTAATTTATTTAATTAAACTATACAGGTCGATCGAACCAATTACGTAACCAATTTTATTAAAGTAAATATAATTAATGTATCACTTTTTCTTAAATTCGGTAAAAGTATGGCATTGTGAGAAACTTTTCAGAATGGGCTAATAAATACATCTTATTCCTTGCTTATATAGAGCCATGGATCCATTTAAAAAAGGTAATGGAGAAATATGGAAGTGCAAGCATAGTTGACCTAATATTTCCCCAAGGGGGTAATCACAAGCAGAAGAAAAATGGGTACTTAGTTTAATTATATGCACCCTACAAAAAATTAACTTTGTTCATAAGAGGTAACTCAAGCAAATACAATTGATTTTAATTAATGGTATTGATTGTAATTTTCCTAAATCGCATCTTCACAAGAAAGTATAAAAACAAAATTTGCATAGGCATTTGGAAAGGAATCTATATCCATATATAGTGAATATGTAGCCTACCCGTCAAAGTTGAAATTAAACACAAAATCCATAGAAAATTTTGCTGTATCTAGCAAAAGCCATTTCAAGTCTCTTTTTTCAACTTGTCTTGTAGTTTTTCTACATTATAATGACCTATATAATTAATTAATAAGTAAACTTGGGGAAAAGAAGTTAATGTCAGTATTTCCTATTCATTTACACACTATTAGCATCTCGTATTTATGCTCAATATTTACACATAAAAGAAAAAAGAGAGACATAATAGAAATTGAGAGGAAGTGGAAATATCTGATAAAACGATGATGAATTGAAGAATGGGTCAAAACTTTTGTGTTAGAGGGAGAAAAGGATGGGGGAGTTGATAGTCATTTTAAGTGAAGCAGATTCCATATCCAGCTACGATGCTTGATAGAATTCAAATTTGGCATCAGTTCCCAAGTGTGTGAGAAAGAATGGGAAGCAAGGCAAGTGGGGCTGCCACTAACATGCACACCCACAGCTAGCTGTTTGGTGTTAGCATCCAAGACAATTATTCTCTCATCATCTGCAAACATATATACCACCACATCTCTGCAAATCATCTGTCAGAGACAATGAGAAACTCATCATTCATTATTTCAATCCTTGTTCAGAATCTGATCACACACAGTTTTTATCTTCAAAATTTTCCAATAGTTAATAATAGGTTAAAGGGTTTTTTACCCTAATAACATAAAAAAATAATCGTTTATCTAAATAATACATTTTTTTATCATAATATGGATTTGGTTTAAGGAATTTGAAATCCTAGGCCCAAATGGCGATTTGGGGTGAAAACAGGGATCCCTGTCAGAATTTGGCTAGTGGCAGAGGAATCCAAAACATTAGGAACACAAATCAGGCGCCAACATGGTGATTTGGGAACCCAATGCCAAGTCATGTTAGGGCCAATGGAGCAAAAAATCTCTGCTACCTTGGGCCCCGAAACCGACTAGCAAGATGGCGATTTGGGGCTTTGAGGCTCCAAGACTATAAAGATTCTTTGATCCCTTAATCCCGACATGACTGGGCAAGTAAATCTCGGATGATCCCACCTATTCTACTCTATAAAAAAAAAAAAATCTGCAAATTTTTGGTGCCTTTGGTTGGAAAAAAAAACCTAGGTGTTAAAAAAAGTTGTAATGTTCACTACAATTTAACCCTAAAGAAACAAAATTATTTTCCAAAAACTCTAAATCACTTATCAATTTAACCTTAAAATTTTAAAATAAGCAATTTATTTTCTTATTATATTTTTAATTTAAATTTATTAAAATTTTAATTATTTTGGGGGTATTTGTGAAATTTTATGGAATAAATTGCTTACACTTATTTTTTGTTTTTTCAAGTTCGAAGTTAGAAGTGGAAAACTCTAGAAAAAAAAAAAGAGATAAGCAAACCTATAACATAACTATAGTAGGGTTTCAGGATGATGAATAGAAATATAAAAAAGTTTAAAAATTGTTATTTAAGTTTTTTTTATTACAATAGCATGATAGAGTGATTATATTAGTGTTAATACAATGTACAACAAGGGAAGAGAGTTAAAAGAAGGTAAGGAGGAGTAGGTGGTGGTGTTGTGGAGGTTGTTCACCTAAAGAGACGGAGAGCTAGAAAGAAACAAGAGGACAAGTTGATTGTTGAAGGAGAGGATATTTGCTCAGAGTAACTTTGATGGCTCAAAGGTCAATCCCTTCTTCATCGTTGAAAGTGTATTTATAGAAAATGTCCTATTGTCCACCAATGTGACATGGCAGGTTGTTATGAAGAAGGTTGTCATCATGCAATATGTGAGTGACGTGCATCGTGGGGCCTATTATATTAAGTATGAGGTTGTTACGCCCAAGTGGGTTCTTGTTGCCTCAAAGGTGTGTTTACATCTAAAAAGCAAGTGCTTGTCTCATTTTAAAAGAGCAGAAAGTCTGGTTAGAAATGTTAAAAATGCCTATCTTACAGGTAGTCCAAAACATGGAAGGTTGATACTTCTTTAATCAGGATGGATGGTTGAGCAATGCACCTTCTCAAGTGATGTCAAAGGGGGTGGTCAACATCATCTATCCTTCTGACACATGTACAAGTTGGGGAGAGGTATAACAGTAGCCCCCCAAGTTGAGCAATAGGTTACAAAATGGTCTTCTGTGAGACATTACTTTGCCTAAATTCTTAAGGACGAAAAAAATGTTTCTCCTTGTTAGGGAAAATGAAAAGTTGTCATAATTTTTTCAGAAGATGTGCCATAAATGCAATGTTTAATTCAATTGTACCTGGGAAACAACAATGATTAAGGATGTCTGTGTTGGAAAAAATCTGGTTTGAAAATGGTTTTCTTCCACAGCGAAAAATTAAAATTTTGAAAACCAACCCGATTTGTAATATTTATAACAATAAACCTTAGACCAAAATCGTACCTGTGTTTTCAGATAAGCGAATCCTTGATGTTTTTCGACTTTCAACCAAACGATCTTCTTCGCTATTCTCGTACCACGAACTACTTCGAGTGTTGGCTTGAACTAATTGAATTGAAACACAAAATTAAAAAAAAAAGTTTTCTCTCCTTTTAGGGTGAAAACATAAATTCTTTCTTCTTTAATAGAAACCAGTAAAATTTTTATTCTGGGAAAATATATTTCAAAGTTGAGAATAAATTCTCTCTATATTTTGACAGAATAACAATCTCTCAAAAGTTGTGTAAATAACTCTACTAGTGCCATCTATTTATAGGAAGAGAAGGTAGAGAACTCTTGTTGAGTTGTAGTGGTTTATTTCAACTAGAAAAATAATATCCTACTTAGAGTAGGGGAGGAGTGGACGTTTTTACCTAGTATTCCTACTAGGGTTGCTGCCCCCTTTGTATCCATGAAGGGTTTTTGGGCCTCTTTTACATCGGGTCTAATTATGAGTACTTCCTATGCCCTTTTTACACTTAGTACTCTATAATGTAATCCAACCCGATTCAGTTTTTCTATTTCCAAAAATAAACTTTCATATTTATATATTAAATAATTTTCTCATCCCAAATTTACCCTAGTAAAATTTTTAACAATTTTACCCCGATAAAATTTTGATGATTTTGTCCGTAGTAAAATTTTGAGAAAATTAGTTCAATATGTCACAACTCAACATGTTCACTATGAACGAATAATTTATTTTCATTTTTGGGCTTCAAAAAAGTCCAAAAGCATAAACTCATTCTTCCATCATTTTTTAAGTAATCCTATATAAGATTGCAAGTTTTCATTTTCATTTCCATTTCCATTTTTTGAAACCTATATTTATTTCCAAATAATTCCATTTCTCCATTTCGAAGAAAACCATAATCATTCCTGAATATTTTTCGTTTCTCTTTTTCTATTCATTCCATTCATTTCTGTTCATTCCATTCATTTTTATTCAAACACATAATTCATTTCTGGTTTCAACAAGTTAGCGGAGGGATCGATTGGACATATGAAGTTTCGGCTCAAATGATTTATAATTAAGTTTCGGCTTTTCACCTATTAATTATAAACTCATTTAGTTACGAAGTCATTCCACTATAGTATCGTGACTTAACTCTCCCCAATGACATACCATTATGAAAACAACTACTTAGTGCTCGTCTAATGACCTTGTCATTAGTGTGTTACTCTCATAGGATATCCTTAATCTATTTGGGATAATATCTATTCTCCCAATATGGCCCTATTTTATCTTATGGTAACCATTACATCTTCCTTCATGAAAAGTCAATCACTATCAATTAGTGATCAAGTCATCCATCACAAAGACGGACGACCCGTGACCACATTTACTTTTCATCAACCATGTAATGCCAATGAGAGGATATCATTTACCCATATTTTGGGCTATGAATTCCATTGTTGTAAATGACGTTACATACTATAGAAGTTGTACAACCAACGCACCATATTTCGGTTCCTTATATATTTGAACTCAGGATTTTACTTATATCAAAGTGTACGAGTCAAGCATACATAGTCCACCGTCCACTCATGATTTAAATATGTTACACTATAAACGTTACAAGTGAACAAATCCATAAAATAGTTTAGGATCTATTCTTCTTGGGTCTTGTTCGATGTACTGTTAATTTAATCAGTCACATCTATGTCTCTATCTTTTGGGAGTCATTTGCTCTGAAACCCAAAACAAGGAATCTTCCCAATTGGACTCGATTGACGACATATTAGTCTTTCAATTGGTTTGCTCATTCCGGATTAGACTAAGAACATGTTTAGGTTCATCTATTAATACAAGCTGTCTTTCCATACTACGAATCGACCACGTAATATCGCTTAGTATTAGTTAAACATTAGACAACCAATGAGCAATATTTGCTTCCATTTTTCTTTAGGTGCAAAAACCATGTGAGGAGAACTATAAAAAGTATATTAATGTAATCAATGAATTACAAGTGTATATTGACGAAAATACTATAATTAGGGCACTATATCCAACAGTCTGACATGGTGTATGTGGCAAGACACTATTGGTCATGGTCTTCAAGACTGAAATGATGCTTTTGTAAAGTATTTTTGAGAAAACTTATAAATCCAAACTTTGGTTATCCCTAAAGTCACTTTTACTTCATCTGATTTCCAAGGGTTTTCCTATGTATTTCTTCAATTGCTGCAAACTTCTCTTCAATTGCTAGAGTTAAGGATTTTCTTGCGTTTGTTGATGAAATTTCTATAAATGTTTATTTTTTTGTCATTTTCATCATAAGGATCAACTATGGATAGGGCTCAGAGATCTAAATCTATAATAGGAGGAATGGGTATGAGGGATCAACCATCAAAGGGTAGGTCTTCCACCTCAAAAAATAGGCTAGTCACGGTTGCTCCAAGCTTGAAAGGAGAAAACCCATAAAATAAGAGGGTAAAGGATAAAATAGTTATTGTGGTGAATATTGATACGTCGTTGAGAGCGTAAAAAATATCCTATCCCTATAAAATAACGAAAACAATAGTATAAGAGAAGTAAGGTTAAATCCTCAGGGACTAGATTTACACAAGTTCTTGTTCCTCAATATCCCGGACAGAGTCATGCCCAAGAAAACTGCGTACTTGGAAAAAAATTTAAAAAATAAAATTAAAAGTTTGATTGAATTGAAATTGCATAAATTGAAATTAAAATTGTAAAGATAAGCAGAGTTGAGAAAAGAGATTTTTTTTTATGGAGAGATTCCAGCCTCAGCTCATCTCGATCCTTATTGGGTTCAATCCTAGGATTTTAGGTGATCCTTCTCGAACAAAACAAGCTAGTTATAGTGGAAGAGGACGCTTACGACCACCAGTTCTACTTATATTTTAGACTTACGATTTAGAGGAACCTAACTCTAGCCAACTGTCACTTTTGTGGGACCGTCTTACACTAGATCATCACTTCTCAATGGCGAATGCCACGCCATTTTGTCTCTTGGGCTCGACAACCACTAACGCAGTAAGCTAATGAAACAATTGTACAACCATCCTAAAACATACAAAGCGGTCGCCTTTGTACGAGAAATGATGAATATTTGTTGAGAAGGCTAAGCGCGAATTCTAAGCCTCATGAACCCTTTTTAAGGAATCTCAACAACTTTTTGCTAGATGAATTTAGTGGCTCATGCTTTTTGGGGAAAAAAATAAACTTAATAAAAATGGAATTTTATTGAATAAATGAAAGAAACAAAGGCTAAGCTTTTTGAGAGAGGGAGCTTTATAGAAAAGATGAGTCAATTTGTGTCACTCCATCCCCTATTTATAGTACTTAGAAAACGTAGTCTATTCCTATTTAAATTCTAAAAGATAAATAAAGATAAAAAAGATAAAAGCTAAAATTAAATCTAAATAATAATCTTAGCAATAATCCTAATATAATTAAAATTTAAATAGAGTTTTGTGTTTATAAAATCTCTTCTTTACACTTTTGTCCCCCAAGTCTACCACACGTTGCATTTTCAACACCACTTCTTTCTTATTTCGCATGCTGGCCCATTTTATCTTTAAATTCTCACTTTTTGCCCCTAAATTTCCTTTTGCCTTCAGTTTAGTACTTAAAAGATAAAAAACCATAAATAGCTCAAATTAGTAGGATCATACTCAAAATGAATATGTAATTAATACATAAAAATATGTCATTTTAGAGTATTATTAAATTCCCCCTACTTAGCCCATGTTGTCCTCTAGTATGGTTCTTATCCACTGTGAAATTTAGATTTTTCCATGAAAGAAATATAACCCCAAAGTTTTATAAAAATTAGGCATAATGCATATGAAAAATAAAGAGAACCTTTAGCTTGCTTTAAGTAAAACTGAATAAGTATTCCAATTAATACACACAAAAATCAAAATCGGCTTGGATTACTTCATGAAAATTATGTAATTTACAAAACTTACCAAGACACCCTATTTGTTTTCACCCTTAGCCCCCAAATGCAATTCTTTATTATTATTTTTTACTTCTTTTTTCTTTTTTTTTTCCTTTTTTCCTTTTTTCTTAAGAATATATTAAACCTTTTGACGTGAAGAGAGATGACAGCCAAGCACCCCACCCCGGTTACTCAACCCAACACATTCCTAAAAAAAAATTTGTTTAATTCTGGTTAGCGGAGTTTTACCTAAGATGTCACACAATCTTTTGTTGCGAAGTATGATGACAACCCAAGCACCCTGACTCAGCTACTCAGTCAGTCACATTTTAAGCTGCACTCATAACCACAAAGACATCAAAATTTATTATAATGAAACAGAGTTTTAATTTGGAGGACTAGGAAAAACAATAAAGTGTCAAAAATAAGTTTCAAAAACTTCCTAACAATCATGAACATAATTTTAGCATGCAATTGTATTAAGTGTCCTCTTTGTATTTAAACTTAATCGATTTTACTATAAGCAAGATAAGGTTAACTCTATTAATCATAATAATTTTAGCCTGATTGAAATAAAACAGTTGAGATGAAATCAAACTAGCAAAATCATAATTAACTCAGTAGACAAAAATCATGCTCCCAGGTCAAACACTAGGCAATTCCTGGTTAAAATTTTGGGTATGAAAAGAGGCAGAATATTCTAAAAATAAATGTGGACAAAAATGAGCATAAGGCAGCAGCAACAGTAACACAATAGTAAAAGCAGTAGATAAAATGACAGAAATAATGAGGAATGTCTCCCCTACTTAAAACAAATTGTTCTTGATATGAAAGAAAAAAGGAAAACAAATATTTGAAAGAAAAATGTTTTAGAAAAACTCCCCATGTAGTCACTTTCGTTCATATATAGCTGCAAGGAGGAGAAGGTTCAGCGTTGCGTGGAGGAGAGGAAGGAGAAAAAGGTATTCGTCGGCTAAGTTGACATTTTGGGGCACCGAGAATCGTCGCCGGTAGTTATTGACGACGAAGAAGGGTTCGACGGTGACACGGGTTCTAGTTCTAACCATGGTGGTCGGAAAAATCAGTGGTGAGGGTGAGGGAGAAGGGGAACGATGGCTATTTGGGTGAAAAATGGGGAAAAGTTTAGAGTTTGAATATGTGAAAGAAAGGGTGTTTGGCTGTAGGGTAGGTGTTTGGATGTAGGTTTTGGGTAAGTATAAAGCAGTGATGCACTATTTCTACTTGGAAAAGGGATAGAATAAGGGATGTTTGTGAAAGCATGCCAATTTCTGAGTTTTTTCCTCGTCGGTTTGCCTAGACAGAAGAAGAGAAATTTATTAATATCTAAAAAAAATAAAGTAATAAATAATAAAATAAAATAAAATAAAATAAAATAAAATAATAAAAAATAAAAAATAAAAAATAAAAATAAAGAAGAATAAAAATTGGGTTGCCTCCCAACAAGCGCTTGTTTAACGTCTTTAGCTTGACGTCTCAACTAGTATTGGGGTTGTTCCAGCTGAATTCTTTCGTTCGTATGGGCTTGAAAATTCTCATTTTTTACCACACCCACCATATTTGGGCTCAATCGTCCTTGCGCCTCTTGTTTTGGTTTCGGTTTTTTCCTCTAAGAAAATCTTGTGTGTGCCTGTCAATGGGTTAATCCCTTTTAAGTCAGCAATAGTCTCATCATTCTCCAAAAATATGCATTTAAGATGCTTGAGAAGTGGTTTGAATTCCATATTTGGTTCCTGCACAACAAAAGATAGAAGTTTAGTATCCATATGAGCCAATAATTTATTAACATATTCATAAATAAATCCTGAATCTAAATTATTATCAAACAATGTTTCAAGTTTATCTTCATAAGGTGACTTAAGAGTTTCTTCTACTAACGAGTCAATTATGTCGACATTGTTTACGTTCAAGATTTCACTCGGGTGACTAATAGCATCATAAACGTTAAACTTCACGATCTCTCTGTTAAACTCCTTCGTGAGGGTTCCACTATGCACGTTAATCTTAGTATTTGTAGTACTAAGGAAAGGTCATCCTAACAAGATGTTTGAAGACATTATCCTCTTCCATTTTTATCACATAAAAGTCTGCAGGAAAGATAAGTCTATTGACTTTCACTAATACATCCTCAAGGACTCATTCAGGATGCACAATAGACCTGTCTACTAATTGAATGATAACACGTGTTTTCATAAAAAAAACCCGCGTTAAGTGATTCATAAATAGAAAAAAACATTATATTTATGGAGGCTCCTAAATCACACATGGCTTTTTTTATTCCTAAGTGGCCTATTTTGCATGGTATTGCAAACATGCCGCTATCTTTGCATTTTGCTGGCATCTTCCGCTGCAACACCGCAGATACATTTTCACCAACACTTACTCTTTCATTTCCAGTCAATTTTCGCTTCTTGGTGCAAAGTTCCTTAAGGAACTTGGCATATTGTGAAATTTTTTTGATTGCATCCAACAATGGTATATTGATCTTGACGTTTTTTAATGTTTCGAGGATCTATTTTTCCTTCTTACCTCTTTGATGTTGGTTCAATCATCTTGGAAACGGAGGTTGAATTATGGGCAATGGAGGTTTCGCTTGGACTTATTCATCGTTTTCCTGCTTTTTTTGGGCAAAATCTTGATCAAGATTCCTATCAAGATTTGGTTTCAATACTTTTCCACTTTGTAACGTCACTGCATTTGCGTGTTGTCTTGGGTTAGGTTCCGTTTATGACAATAGCTTTCCTTGTGAGTTCATTTTCTTAATTGATGTGGTCAACTCTCTTATAGCTGCCTCAGTTTTCTATTGAAAATCCTTTGTTTCCTTTTGAAAATCAAGAGTTTGCCATTGTATTTGCTGTTGGAAATCAACAGTTTGCCATTATATCTGCTGTTGGAAATCAAGCGCTTTAGCTGCTAATTTATTGACCATGGTTTCTAGAGAGGTATCTGAATCTTGCGTTTATTGTGGAAACCAATTTTGGTATGGTTGGTTATACTGCATGTTGCCCCATAACTCAAGTTAGGATGGTCTTTCCATCCTAGGTTATATGTATTTGTATAAGGGTCATATCACCTTTGGGACGGTCCACGAAAGTTCCCCACAACATCTAAATGGGTCATAGTATCGTCATACAAACTAGGGCATGTATCAGTTGTATGTTCGAGTATTGCACAAATTCTGCACAATCGAGCTGGTCCTATTTTTACTGCAAAAAGAGAATTCATGATATTAGTAAGTCTATCAACTTTATCTTCTAAAGTTGAATTATTTAGCTGGTGAACCCTTCTAGTGGGTTCAAGATTGGCTCAGAATTGCCGAGTATTTGCAGCCATTGTAGAGATCAAGTCCCTTGCTTGTTGGGAGTCATGTTGACCAACACTTCTCCACAGGCAGCATCTGCCATATTCATCTCTATGAGCTTTAAGCTCTCATAGAAGTATGGGAGCAGAGACTATTTTGTGATCCCATGTTGTAGGCAACTTGCACATAATTTCTTGAATCGCTCCCAATAGTCATAAAGAGATTCTACTTCTTTTTGCCTTATCCCAACGATCTCCCTTCTTAACTCGGTTGCACGCGATGCTAGAAAAAACCTGTTGAGAAACAATCGGGAAATATCAGTCCAAGTTGTAATAGATTTAGGAGGTAGATAAAACAACCATTCCCTAGCAAAATTTGCTAGGGAGAAAGGGAAAGCACGCAATTTGATTTGATCCTCAGTTACATCCTGAGGTTCATAAAGCACGCAATTTGATTTAATCCTCAGTTACGCCCTGAGGTTCATACTAAGACAAACCATATGAAACTCTTTTAGATGTTTGTGGGAATTTTTATTTTGTAACCCTCGAAAAGTCAGTAGTAACTGGATTAATCCTGACTTCAGTTTAAAATCAGTATTGATAGTAGGATACGCAATGCATAACGACGGTTGTTCTATAGGAGCTTCAGCTATTTGTCGGATTGTTTGAGCCATAGGTTGATGTGCTAGATTTGGGTTTTCGTTAACCCTCGTATTGATCATTTCTTCTGGTGGATCAACTCCTATTCTTTCGTTCTTTAATGTTTGAGTAGGTTTTTTGTTAAGCCTAGACTCAACTTTATCGTTTACTTCTATTTTGGCAGTGGGTTACTTTGAGTCCCTACCACCTCTGACTACTTTTTACGTAGCTTTGTTTCCTTGCGATTAGCTTTCGCAGTCTTCTCTATTTCTGAATCAAATGCAAGAATACCTGGAGTAGATCTGGTCATAAAAAATAAGAGAAACAAGATTAGTACATTACCAGTCCCCAAAATGGCGCCAAAATTTGATGCATCGTTAAGAGCACCAAAAATATCCTATTCCTATAAAATAACGAAAAGAATAGTATAAAGGAAGTAGGGTCAAATCCTCAGGGACTGAATTTGAACAAGTTCCTGTTCCTCGAGATCCCAAACAGAGTTGTGCCCAAGAAAACCTACGTACCTAGAAAAAAAATAAAAAAAATAGAATTAAAAGTTTAATTGTATTGAAATTGCATAAATTGAAATTAAAACTGTAAAGATAAACAGAGTTGAGAAAATAGAGTTTTTTTTATGGAAAGATTCCAGCCTCCGGTCATCTCGATCCTTCTTAAGTTTAATCTTAGGCTTTTAGGTGATCTTTCTCGAACAGAATAAGCCAGTTATAGTGGAAGAGGACTCCTACGACCACCAGCTCCACTTAAATTTTAGACTTATGATTTAGAGGAACCTAACTCTAGCCAACCGTCACTTTTGTGAGACCATCTTACACTAGATCATCACTTCTCAATGGCGAATGCCACACCATTTTGTCTCTTGGGCTCGACAACCACTGACGCAGTAAGCTAACGAACTGACTGTGCAACCATCCTAAAACATACAAAGCGGTCGCCTTTGCGCAAGATGAAAAGATCACTTTTGAAGGGACATGGATGGAAGCATCAGTCCCATGGTGTGGAGAAACAATTGATATTCGTTGAGAAGGTTAAGCGCGGATTCTAAGCCTCATGAACCCTTTTTGGGGAATCTCGACAACCTTTGGCTAGATGAATTTAGTGGCTCATGCTTTTTGGGAAAAAAAAGATATAAAGTTAATAAAAATGAAATTTTATTGAATAAATGAAAGAAACAAAGGCTAAGCTTTTTGGGAGAGGGAGCTTTACAGAAAAGATGAGTCAATTTGTGTCACTCCATCACTTATTTATAGTACTTAGAAAACGTAGTCTATTCCTATTTAAATTCTAAAAGATAAATAAAGATAAAAGCTAAAATTAAATCTAAATAATAATCTTAGCAATAATCCTAATATAATTAAAATTTAAATAGAGTCGTGTGTTTATAAAATCTCTTCTTTGCACTTTTGACCCCAAGTCTGCCACATGTTGCATTTTCGGCACCACATCTTTCCTATTTCGCATCCTAACCCATTTTATCTTTAAATTCATACTTTTTACCCCCAAATTTTCTTTTGCCTTTAATTTAGTCCCTACAAGATAAAAAACTATAAATAGCTCAAATTAGTAGGATCATACTCAAAATAAATATGTAATTAATATATAAAAATATGTCATTTTAGAGTATTATCAAATATGAATGTACTACTATTGAGCAACAAACACAGAGGGAATTGAGCTGTTTGGGGCTCCTTCAAAGTCATCCTAAATATGATTTTAGTGCTCCAAGTAGGACGCATCATTTAAGTGTTGTGTTTGAGCCAAATTATGGTAGAGGTAGGCCTAGGTTCTATTTGCCTTTGTATGCATTGGAAGCAAGCTTTCACTTTCCTTCACAAGCCTTCATCTGAGATTTTCTAAATGCTTATAATGTGGCACTTAGGTAGCTAATTGCCAATTCTTGGTGACTAATTATAAGAGTTATCATATTAAGTGGTCAACAAAAAATATGGTCTGATGTACTGCTGTTTTAATGGCTTGATGACTAATCATAAGATTTTTATATGGTCTAATCTTAAAAATATCATGTAGTGAATGTGTGGTTGTAGTTGCTCCGGCAACGGTTGTAGCATATCGTAACTCAAACTCGACGATTGGGTTGAGTTAGGCGTGTTACAAATTATATCTAAACATTTATATATATATGGAATCAAACACAACATAAAATAAAATAGTAAGTTCTATATGAACTTACTTATTCAAAATTTGAAAAGAGAGGATACTTCAGGGACTAATCCATAATTTTAAGGATACTTCAGGGACTAATCCGCAATTTTAACTTTTTCTCGATTAACTTCACTTTGATCCAATTCTTGATCTATACAATCATTTTATATCACCAATTAATACCAAATATTTCTACACAATGCTATGATATGTATGATCTTATAGAAATTTACTTTTTGATTTTTCCCAAATTTTACATTTCGTTCAAGTTAGTCACTGAACTCTGGATAAACATAACTTTCAATCCTAGCTTCGATTTAGCATCTGATTCCATACTTTCTCATTAGGGACCTTATATTTCCTATTTCTAACAAAATTTCAAGATTAATTTTACATTTATTCAATTTGATCCCCAATATAACAAAGTTGACAAACAAAATAAATTAACTTTACAAACTAGTCATTTTTCATAATCTAAGCTTAAAATCTATCTATTTCAAACCTAATTCTTTAAGAAATTAATAGTGAAAACTTTCTAAAACTTTAACATTTTTGCAAATTGATACATGGGCTAGCTAAATCAAGCTCCCATGAAATCAAATCCACAAAAATTACAAGAACAGAACTTGAATTTGCTTACCAATTAATGATCGACTATTTTAGAAATTCTTAGGTTTTCTTCCCCCTTTTTGGACAACAATAGAGAACAGATGAAGAAGATGACTTTGTCATCCACTAATTTAACTTATATAATAGGATTAATATTTTATTAATTTGGTTTAATTAACTTAAACATAACTTAATTTACTTAAGTTAATCACTAAACTTAATTAGTGGAAAATGTCATCATCATCCACTAATTCTTATTGAAAAATGATTAATTTACCATTTTAGACCTTTGGCTAATTGTTATTTTAATCTCTAAGTCTTTTGTCAATTAGAAATATATAGTGATTGAACTCTACGATTTAGTTTCTAAGCTTTAATTAACTATTAATTCAGAATAATTACCAAACCAATATTCGATATATTATCCCCGTAAATATTCATATTTAGTATTTATGGACTCGATTTATGAAAATGGGGTTCTGAAACTGTATTTTCAGTACCACTGAAAATCGAGTCGTTACATGAACTATGCTCATTATAATTTTATTTATAATGTGAAGTAACCCCGTATAAGCCATCAAAATAAGTTGAGTATTTTCCTTGATTACTTACTAAGCATTTATGCTTAACGAGCTGTTGTTTCTTACGCATAAAGTAATTGTAAATTACGTGCCACATCTGCTTCGAAAGATTCCATCACTTTCTCAAGTTCAAGAGAATGAACTAGAGTTTTAGAGTTTATTTCTTATCTCTTATTGTAATGGCCTAAATTCAAGGTTATCGGAACAGTGGTTTCGTAACCACAAATTCGATTTAAAGAGAAAATTTATTTTAATATTTTTGCATGAATATTTATATAATAGGAAAATCGTATGAAAATATCGATAAAATTTTTTACCGATTTAGTGGTTAGTTAGAAAAAGAAATTATTGAAGAAATTGGGTAAAAACAAAGTATCGAGACCTCGATCTCATAAAACCAAATCGAAAATAATTTTATAAATATTTATGAAATGTTAGTAATGTGGTATTAAAATTTCGTTAGGAAATTTTAATGTTTGGGTAGTTAATTAAATGAAAAGGACTAAATTGTAAAATGTGTAAAAGTGGATGGGATGATTAAATAGCTTAAGTGTCTAATGAGAGAGGATTTAAAAGACAATTAGACCCAAAATTTATTTGGGCTGGATGGCAAGGGTATGAAATCAGCAGGAAAATTGATAAATTAAGGGTAAAATTGGAATATTGCAAAATTAACTAAATAAAGCTAGGACTAAATAGGAAATATCTAGGTTTCTCTTCATTTCTCTTCAATTCCAGCAGCTAAAAACGCCATAGGAGGGCTTTCTAAGCTGGTATTTCATAATTTTTGCATCAAGTGAGTTAATCCTTACCTATTTCTTGTAATTTTTGTGTTTCTAAGACTTTTACAACTAGGTCATACTATTAAATTCATTAGTTTTTGATTTCATGGATGAAATTGAAAGTCACCATGGTTGAGTTCTATAAGTTTATGATGAAATAGAATGAAATTGAAGCTTTAATTTGTTTATGAGATGATTTTACTAGGTAATTTCAATAGAAATTGATTTTTAGGACCTAATTGTGAAAATGTTTGGAATTAAAGTTTATTGCTGAAATTCTGATTCCTAAAAGTTATAAAGTAGTTTAAAGTGATAAAATAAAGTATTAATTGAGAAAAATCAGCTCAATTGAGAGGCTAATTGAGTAGGGACGAAATTATTATTTATTAAAAGCTTAGGGAAAAATGGAAATAAATAGCTTGTACTAAAATAGTTTTGAACAACAGCAGTAGACTGACTTTGAAAAATCACTATAAATTTTAGAAATTGAATTATAAGATGAAAAAAATATTTAATTAAAGCTTATTGAGTCTAGTTTCTCATAGAAGAAATGGTATAGCAATGGATTTGTAAATCATGAGATAAAATGAATTTTGTGAGACAAGGTCAGAATGGATTCGGGTTTCCCTATTTTGAATTTGAAAAATCATAAAAAAATTAATAAAAATAATTAGGAGCTTAAATTTATATTTTTAGAATCCTGAATGAGTTTATTTTCAAGAGAAACAAACAGGAACATCAACCAAATCCTGTATGAAGAGATAATTAATTTTTAGTGAAGAAGGGTCAGAACTGTCAGACAGCAGAACAGGGGTGAATTTCAAGAATAAAATGTACTTATTGGTTAAACCAAAAATTCTGAAAATTTTATGGTAAGAAGATATATGAGTCTAGTTTCAGGGAAAATTAATGGATCTTAATTTTTAGTTCTGTAACTCAAGTTATAAATAATTTAGTGACTATGATTCAAATAGACAGCTTTGAATAAACTATAAATAATAATAATGAAATTATAGATATTGTTGCATATGAACGTGAAATGTATTAAATTGATAATTAAGTTTATTTATTTAGATCCAGAAGATTCAAATAAAAAGCTAGATCGAGGAAAGGAAAAAGTTTAGGATTAGTAGATTTTTGTACACGAACAAGTATTAAGGTAAGTTCATGTAACTTGAATTATATTCTTAAATGCTTGAATTGCATGTTTTTGATATGATCATGATTTGAATGTTCATTATATGAAAATTTATGAAACATTGATATATTTGATAAAAAGGGGAAGAAATCCCGGTTGAATGAAAGGAAATTTCGATGGATCTCTAAAAAGGAATTGACGATAAAAAGGATCTAGCCCGGACGGGTGATCCTATCCTGATATAGCCCTCCCGAAGAATATATGGAAAATGGATTTAGCCTGGACGGGTCATCCGAATTAGGGTCTGAATTTAGCTTGGACTGGTAATTTAGATCCAAGCTCATTAGAGTAATTGTCGTTGCAGGGGATTTAGCCTGGACTGGTGATCTCGACAATACTCTATGAGTTTATATTACAGGGAATTTAGCCTGGACTGGTAATCCCGCTGTAAGGATGAGGTTCGCGGGAGTGTGCTCTCTGAAATGGAAATGTGTACACATGAATATGAATTGACAGACCCAGAAATGTACACTAAAAGTGTACCTCTGAAATCCATCGAAAATTTCAAGAAATTCAACGGGATAAATATGGAAAAATAATAAGGGAATGGTAATCATGGTATTGATGAGTTCATCAATCATGGTATATATTATTGACACATGAAAATTATTGGATTAACTTGAATGTTGAGTTGTGCATGTTAGGGTAATAATGCATTGAATGGATATATGAATGTTTATTACATTGTATTGAAAATATTAGGTAAGTATAATTCTTGTTACATGGGCTTACTAAGCACAAAGTGCTTACCCTGTTTCATTTTCCCTGTTTTGTAGTGTTAAGAGCTCGGAGGTCGGATTTGGTCCGGAGACACACACACTATCAACCTCCAGGATTTCGGTATATAAAGAAACTTTATTTTGGAAATCAATGGCATGTATAAGCTAATAAAGTAAATGATTTTGTGAAATGAATGTAAAGTTAGCCATTGGTATGGTTAACAAACCTAGTTTTGGGTATGTGATGACGTTATCTTATAAATATGCATGAATTTATCTTGAAAATATGTTGAATTGGTTTGGTTGATGTGGATTGGTCTCGGTTTAAAATTTGCAGGGAAGGTTAGATATCTATAAAAGGGGATATATTGAGTAAAAAAAAATTATTATTAAAAAAAAATCGTAAACTCCGGTAGTGCCTCGTACCCTATTCCGGCATGAGTACGGGTAGGGAGTATTACACTTATACTTATTTTGTAAGTTTAAACTTTGCTATATTTAGCCATGAGTATGTGGAATTGATGTTGGAATATTAAATTTGTTCTGAATGAGTCCACTAAGTCTTGATATGTAACAGCCCGGTTTAGACCTTAGTCAGAATAATGGTTTTGGGACCATAAATTCGAGTCAAAAAATATTTTAATATTATTTTCTATGCTTATTATATGTGAATTGACATGTGTGAAAGTTTCGTATGAAAATTTGATCATTTGTGTACTTAATTTGATAAAAGGACCTAATCGCATAAAATGTAAAAGTTGCATGCTATATGTTAAGTGTGCCTATTTGTTGTGGCTTTTTAATTGTGAGGTCCTTATGTGGTTATTTTGCCATTGGAAGTATGAGTGAATATTAATAGCCTTAATTGATATGAATTATATGTTTAATTATAAAGGGTAAATAAGTAAATGATGAAATAAACTTATTATAATTAAAACAAAGTATGAAATTAGGCTATTAACATCTCATATTGCTAAAAATACAAAGAAATAAGAAATAAAAAGATTGAGCTAGGGTTCGGCCTTGTCTTCTTTGATTAAGGTATGGTTTATGTTCGGTTTTTGATAATTTTTATGTTTTTGTGATCGTTGTTTTGTGTTCTATAAAGCCCATGTCTCAATTTTTGATTTTGTTGATGATTTTGAGTTATGCCATTGATGAAATTATGAGTTTTATGAAGTTTGGTGATAGTATATGGAAGCTTGATATTGGGTTAACATGTTTTGTCTTTGAATTTTTGATGAATTTGAGTAATTTGGACTAAATTGTGAAAATGAGATTTTGAGGAACTAAAATGTTAAATAAATAAAATATGTGGGCTTGTATGAGCTAGGGAAAAATTCGGCTAAGCTTGTATAAAAGAAAATTTGGTGTATTTTGTGATTTTGTGAATTAGGGACTTAAGTGTGAAAATGTGGGAATGTGAGGGCTAATTTGTAAAATGCCCTAAAATGTGTTTTTGGATTGAATTGAATGATCTGATGAATAAAAGATTTAAATTTGAATTTATATAGATCAAGAACAAAAGAAAACGGAATTAGATCGGGGGAAGTCGAAAGTTGTCGAGTAGTCGACTCCGTTCGTTCGAATCCGTACAAGGTAAGTTGATATACAAATAAATGTGTTTGAATCAATTTATTTATGCTTCTATATTATTGAATTGAAATGAATGGCTTGGAAGATGAATATGTGGAATTGTGAAAGTATCGACAGTGTTTCGACGTCCGAAAAGCCCCGTACGAACCATAGGAATAGTTAGGATACATATATCATGACATAAGATTCGATATGTGTTTTCGTGTAAGACCACGTCTGGGACGTTGGCATCGACTTATGATTTACATGTAAGACCATATCTGGGACATCGACATCGTATTTGATTTCGTGTAAGACCCTGTCTGGGACAGTGGCATCGATATTTGATTACATGTAAGACTACGTCAGGGACATTGGCATTGTACGAGCTTTCTGAGTTATCTGAGTATCTTTATTTATTTTGAACGGTTCAACGGGCAATTCCGAGTAATGAATAATTATGTGGTTGTATATTGATTCAGGTACGTTTGAATTGTATATTATGATTAAGAATAAAAGGTAAGTATTTGAACCTAGGTGAACATATGAAATATGCATGAGCTATATGAGACTTACAGATATGTGGATATGCTTTGCCATGATCTATATGATTGAATTGAGTTTAAATTATGTTATGTGATAAGTTTATTTGTATATGGCTTACTAAGCTTTTGAAAGCTTACTTTGTGTGTGTTTTCAATTATTTTATAGATATCGTAGCTATCGGGAGCTCGGGGATCGTCAAGGATCATCACCACACTATCAAACTCTATTTTGGTACATTTTGAAAGTGTAAATATTGAAGTATGGCATGTATAGGCTAGAAGTATGTGAATATATTTTGTAATGTGTATATTTAGCCATGTGATATGGCTTGATTATGGTTTATCTTATGGCTGGATTTTGGTATATGTTATATGATGCAAATTATGCCTATGTGATGTGCTCATGGATGACCAAATGAAATGGTCAATTTTGGTAAGTTTTGGTATGGGTTTATTTGAGAATTGGTAAGTTTATGGCATAAGATCGAATGAAGCAAATTGAGGTTATGAAACTTAAGTTTTGGTATGACTTTGAATTATGATTTTGATATGGTTATAAGCATGAATTTGGTTGTTTATGATATGGCATGAATGTTGTATGTTTGGTGTATAAATTGGCTGGAAATTGGTATGAAATGTTCTTGGTTTTATGTTTGTAGGGGTGACCCAAAATGGGTGGCAAAATGGCTTTGCAAATAGCCTATTTTTTTCCACACGGGCAGAGACATGGGTGTGTGTCTCAGTCTTGTGTGACACACGGTTATGTTACACGGCCATGTGTCCCTTGGGGTACATTACGATTTTAAGTCAGTATACCTTACAGTTTTGACACGGCCTAGATACACCAGCGTGTCTATTGGTCGTGTGTGGCACACGGGCTGGCACATGGGCGTGTGGTCGGCCGTGTGACCTAAGCCAGTAGCCTCTCTAATTTTCACACGGCCTGGCACACAGGCCGAATTACCCAAATTGGCCGAAGTAACCGAATTACCCGAATTACACGAATTACACGAATTACCCAAATTAACCGAATTAACCGAATTATTTGTATAAAATTATATGTTTTTTATTTTTATTTTTAGAATTTTATTTTTATTAATTAAATTATTTGTTATTTTTATGATTGGGTTGGGCACTTGGGTTAATATATATTAGATTGGGTATTTGGTTTTATGTTGAATTGGGTTTGAGTAAATAGTGGACTATTTATATATTATAATTTTATTTATTAATTTTTTCAGTTAAATCGAAAAAATTCGGTTAACTGACCGGTTTCGAATCGAATTAACTGTTAACCGAAAATTCAAAAAATTATTAACCGACCCCCGACTAAATTAATTCGGTTAACCGATCGATTAACCGAATTCGATTGGTTAACTGAATTTTTTCGGTCTTACCCGAATTTTGCATACTCCTAATTTTTGGACCCCTTATAACATGAGCTTTCAAATGAGGGAACTATTTTGCAAAATAATTGAAAGTCCAGGGTTTTACCATGAGAGTGTTTATGTTGTTTTCTGAAATTTTATGGAAGAAAATGAATCATGGTTGTGAAATAAACAACTTTTGTGAAAAGATTTCTCATGAAAACCCTAAAATGGCCATTTTGCATAAGTTGTAAAATAGGCGATAAATGTGTGAAATAATGAGAATTTTGGACTTCTCTGTAATAGCCCGATTTAGGGCCTAGTCAGAACAGTGTTATCGGGACCACAAATCCGAATTCAGAGAAATTATTTTATTATTAATATAGCGTAATAACATGTTTATATTAGTGCATGAAAAATTTGGTGAGTTAATTTTAACGTTTGTGAGCCCAAATGCGAAAAAGAACTAAATCGCATTAAGTGCAAAAGTCCTAATTTAATAGCTAAAGGTGTTATTTTATTAGAGAATCAAAATTGGAGGATTTTAAAGGGCAATTAGACCTTTTTAAAGGAGCATAGCCGGCCATGGAGTCAAAGAGGAGACAAAATTTTAAAATTTGGTGGGTTAGGTGACTTATTTTGACTAAAATAGAAATAGATAAAAGAAGAATGATATCATCCCTTTTCATCTTCTTCCTCTATCGAAATTTTCAGCGAAGAATGGGGTTTTAAGAGCTTGAAATTTCAACAAGTTTAAGCCTTCACAAGTAAGTGATCCTAATGGCTTTTCTTAAATATTTTTGTACTTTTAAGACCCTTGAAGCATGAGCTTTCAAATGAGGGTACTATTTTGCAAAAATGATTAAGAGTTTAAGGTTTTGCCATGAAAAGATTTGTGATGTTTGCTGAATTTTTATGGAAGAAAATGAGTCTTGGTTGTCTTATAAACAACTTTTGTGAAAGGTGTTAGCATGAAAACACCTAAAAGGATTAATGTGCATAAGTTGTAAAATATATTAAAAATGTGTGAAATAGAGGGAATTTGGAGTTACTATAAGAGGCAAAGAGGTTTGGCTAGTCTTGAGAAATAAAGAAATTCGACAAAAATCGATTTTCAGGGATATGGGTAAAATGGTTATTTTGTCAAAATCTAGGGGAAAAATGGTCGTTTTACCAAATATGCAAATTTTTGATTTTTTAATTCTAAATAGAGACTAAATGAGTACATTTTGCTATTATAGATCAAGAATTACCGAATTTGAGCCTAGACCGGGGGAAAGCCAAGCAAATCGACTAAACCGACTAGTCGCGTACGTTTTGTAATCCGAGGTAAGTTGTATGTAAATATTACAACTACATTGATAATGTATGTGTTGAATTGTATTTAAATTTAATATAACATAAATTTCTTGATTGTGAAATTGAGAGAGTACGATTATATTAGAGATAGTAGAGTTCCCGTTGAACATAGGAAAATAAATCGAATATTCATGCCATGACATTAGAGTCACTTATGTGAGCTAGTGTAAGACATGTCTGGGACATGCATCAGCCACATTATGAGAGCCAGTGTAAGACGATGTCTGGGACATGGCATCGGCATTGAGACAAAGGCTAGTGTAAGACATGTCTAGGACATGCATCAGCCTCGAGACATAAGCCAGTGTAAGACATGTCTGGGACATGCATCGGCTACGAGATAATAATCAATGTAAGACCATGTCTAGGACATGGCATTGGCATATTACCCATGTTTGAGGCTTAATGAATATCCGGTGATATTCCGAATGGTTCAACGGTGATTGTTATGTTCTTGAGCTAATGAGGAAAATATAACCATGTTGTGAATGGTACAGGTACTTAATTGGTATGTATGAGATATGAGCTCAATATATATATATTATGTGACTTGTATGGATGGTAATGAGTAAGTTATACCTATGCCTACTTTGGTGTTATGAGCAAGTTGATTGTATATAAATGTCGTAGTATACATGTTTATATACAACTTACTAAGCTTTACGCTTACTCCCTTTCCTTTCCATTTCCTTTCAGTGCCGCCTAACTAGCTCAAGAATCACCGGAAGTTAGAGATATCGATCACACTATCAGCTAAAACATTTGGTATAGTTGGTTTTATATTTTTGAGTATGACATGTGTAGGGCTAGACCTTATTATTTTGTGTCTTTGTGAATTGGCCAAATTTGTTGGCTTGGAATAGATCCCACACTTTGCATTAAGCCTTGAATGATGGCTAACATCCATTTTGTGTTTATAAAAGATGCATCTTCATGGTTGAATGAATGTCTATTATGGCTGATTTGATTATGGCAATTATGCTTGTTCTGGTATTGGTTGGTATTTGTATGAAAACAGGTAGGCAAGGGTGGCAATGAGGCTTGATAAATAGCCTTATATTGTCCACGCGGGTAGACACACGGGCATGTGTCTAGGCCGTGTGTGACACACGGTCAGCCCCATGGGTGTGTGGTCCGGTTGTGTGTCCCCTGCACGTAAAAATTTTAAGTCAATGTGCATGGTAATAAACACACGGGTAGAGACACGACTGTGTGTCTCAGCTATGTAGAGGACACGGCCTAGTACACGGGTGTGTACCATGGCCGTGTGACATTCTGGGGATGCTGACGTCAGAAACAGAATACCTAGGTTTTTACACACGGGCTAAGACACGGGCGTGTCGTTGCTGTGTGTTGGACACGGGCCATTGACACGGGCGTGTGTCTGGCCGTATGAAAACCCCTGTAGGTGTGAAATAGAATTTAATTCCATACGGGTGTGGGACACGGGCGTGTACCAGAGTGCTTAGGCTGTGTGAGCCACACGAGACATCAACACGACCATGTCGAAATGGTCACACGGGTGTGTTACCCTTCCACACGGGCGTGTGCCCTATTTAAAGGCAAAATTTTCATAGTTGGCTTAAGGTCCCGGAATGGTCTCGATTAGTTTCCAATGGTCGATTTGAGGCTCGTAGGCTCATGAAAAAAGTTTAAAGTAGAAATTGAAAAAGTTTTAATTCGGGCCGAGTCTTAGTGACTCGAGATTGTTTGGGTGCATGAAATCAAGTTAGGTAATGCCTTATATTCCGCCCCGGCGTGGGATACAGGTATGGGTGTTACATGCTCCTAGTATAAAAAGTATCTGGCTAGACTTGGTTAATAAAGAAATTTGATAAAAATCGATTTTCAGACCTAGGGGTAAAATGGTCATTTTGTGAAAGTCTAGGGGCAAAATAGTCATTTTGCCCAATTCTGAATTTTCGAGTGTCTAGATTATTATGCTGATGAAATGAAGGAATTCCTATCATTTTAGACTAAGCCGAACTAGCCGCCAAATTTTGTAATCCGAGGTAAGTTGTATGTAAATAATACAACTACATTGCTATTATATGTGTTTGAATTGATATAGCATAAATTGCTTATTTTGGGAAATGATTATGCATGATAAATATTGAGATAGTAGAACTCCCATTTGAACCTTAAGAAATAAATTGGATGTTCATGCCACGACATTTGAGTTATTTGTGTGCCAGTGTAAGACATGTCTGGGACATGCATCAGCCACATTAAGAGAGCCAGTGTAAGACCATGTCTGAGACATGGCATCGACATTTAGACGAGAGTTAGTGTAAGACATGTCTGGGACATGCATCGGTCTTGTGATGTAAGCCAGTGTAAGACATGTCTGGGACATGCATTAGCTACGAGATGTGTCAGTGTAAGACCATGTCTGGGACATGGCGTTGGCCTTGACTTCAATAGTCAGTGTAAGACCATGTCTGGGACATGGCATCGACTTGATGGATGAGCCAGTGTAAAAACATGTCTGGGACATGGCATCGGCATTATACCCTATGTTAGGGGCTTAGTGAATATCCGATAGCATTTCAAATGGTTCAACGGTGAGAGTTATAGTTTAAGTTAAATGAGAAAAGTATAACCATGTTGTGAGTGGTACAGGTACCCATTTGAAATGTATGAGATATGAGCTCAATATATGCTATGTGAATTGTATTAGATAGTGATGAGTAAGTTGTGCTTATGCCTACTTTTGTATTATGAGAATGACGATGAATGATAAAGTTATTTTTATATTCATTTGCATGCAACTTACTAAGCTTTATGCTTACTCCCTTTCCTTTTCATTTTCTTATAGTGCCGCCTAATTAGCTCGAGGATCATCGGACGTTGGAGGCATCGATCACACTATCAACCGACGCACTTGGTATAGTTGGTTTTGTTATTTTGAAGATGGCATGGATAGGATCTTGGCTTTTGAGTTTGGTGTCATTGTTTTGAAGCCACATGTGTTGGCTTAAACTAGTACTTGACTCATTTTATATAAGGCCATGATTAATGGCTAATATTGAAAGTTGATTGACGGATGTAAGAAAATCTTTCATGCATGTGAAAATTGTTGGCATGGTCATATACGTATGCAATGTATATAGGCATTAGCTATGGTTGTTTGGTTAAGAAATCATATTTAGTTAGACTTTGATATGTTGGTTGGCATTAGATTATTTTTCAGGGTGGCAAAAGTCTTGGTAGATAGCCTTATTTTTGTCCACACGGGTAGACACACGAGCGTGTGTTTAAGTCGTGTGTGACACACGGTCTGCCCCATGGGCGTATTGATAGGCCGTGTGTCCTCTACACGTAAATATTGCAAGTGAGTATGCATGGTAGCGAATACATGGGCAAAGACACGACCGTGTGTCTTAGTCGTGTGAAGAGTATAGCCTAGCACATGGGCGTGTGCCTTGGCCATGTAACCCTTAAGGATTACTGACGCCAGAAATAGAATGTCAAGGTTTTCAGACACGGGCTAGGACACGAGCGTGTCATGACCATGTGAGGGACATGGGCCATAGACATAGGCATGTGTCAGGCCGTGTGAAAACCCTATAGGTTCGAATTTTCAATTTTATTCACACAGGTATAGGACACGAGCATGTCCCTAGATGCATAGGCCGTACGTGTCACACAGGCCATCAGCATGGCCATGTTATAATGACCACACGGGCGTGTTGCCCTTGTAACACCCCTCGCCCGTATCTGACACCGGGATAGGGTTCGAGATGTTACCGGTAATTCACCTTTACAAAATTATACAATCGGGTTACTGAATACGTTCGTAATTTAAAACTTTTCAAATGTGTACACTTTGTCTCTTATATAGGCCTCCGAGATCTAAAAACATTCCTAGAGGCAGTACAGAACAAAACCGAAATTGTCCGATAGACTTGGGCACCTTAGGATATTTTCCCTTAGTTGAAGTGTAACACGGCCGTGGGGTATAGAACACGCCCGTGTCCTTTTTCCAATATGCAACACAGCCAAGGCACACGCCCGTGGGCTTAGCCCGTGTGCCACACTGACTTCAACCTCACCATTCTGTTAAATAAACACGGCCAAGGCACACGCCTGTGTGCTTAGCCCGTGCTCTATGCTGACTTAAATTTCAGGTGCAGGGGACACACAGTCATAGCAAACACCCATGGGAGTAGCCTGTGTGTCACATATGGCCTAGGCACATGCCCATATGTCTACCCATGTGGACCATGTTAGACTGTTTTCCAAGCCTTAAGTAACCCTCTACTAACCAATTACACTTATAAATTACTATAGTGCATATTTGGGCCAAATTATTCAATTATAAATATGAAACTTTGATTAACCTCATTGCATATGAACATCATGTCATTGGTTTCATACATGCTAAGTTAATTCTTATCTTGAATTTAATGATTTATATGTTTGCTTGACATATTAAGATTGGCTTGTTATTATAACTCATTGCCAATTATAACTAAGCCATCGCATATGAATATAAACATGCATAGATTTGTAGGGCATAGCCTACTTCAAAATGAGCCAATTCCCAAGGCCATATACAAAAAAAGATAAACATATTTTTACATGCCTTCACTAGGAAAATCAAATGACATATATAACAAAATACTCAAAAATCCTATACATGCCATTGGAAAAAATAGAAATGTCTTTATACCAAAGCTTGTCTAGTTGATAGTGTGTTGACTCTCCAATTGTCTTCCAATCCTTATGAGTCATTGAGCTCTGAAAAGCAGGGAAAAGAGAGGGGTAAGCATTTACATGCTTAGTAAGCCCGAATAACTGGAAAATAAACTTACGGATTGTTTAGCATACATCTATAATAGATAATGAAACCAATGTACATGAAAATGGTTTCCCTATCACATGCACTCAATCAATGAGTTAGTCACATAACAAATACCATAAACATTTTTATCTTAGATGAACTTATCAATTTACATGTCATCTGTACATATACCTTGTGATAGTCCCGTTGAGTTTCTAGGAAATCTCGATGGATTATCCAGTCACCGTCAATTAATACTTATGATCATTTTGAATATGCACTCCCGCGAACCTCATATCTTATGGCGGAATTACCAGTCCAGGCTAAATCCTCCGTAATATAAACTCATAAGGTGATGTCGGGATTACCAGTCCAGGCTAAATCCCTTATAACGACAAACACCCTTAATGTGCTCGGATCTGAATTAACAGTCCAGGCTAAATTTAGACCCTAATCGGATTACCCGTCCAGGCTAAATCCACAATGCACACATATTCTTCGGGAGGCTCGATCACTCAAGAAACACCAGTCTAGGCTAGATCCCTTTTATACTTGAGATCTTCGGATTACCAGTCCAGGCTAAATCCTTTTCTGCAACACATGCAGGATCTCAAGTCTCATGTAAATCATGGTTTATCCATCGAATTCCCTTTTCAACCTCAACCGAGACATTATCCAACAATTCATTATTAAAGATACAATTCATGCCATCAACAATGCAATTATCATGCATTCAAAAAACATAAAATTATGCATGTTATAGGTTTACTTTGAGTTATCCGAACTTACTTGGTATTCGTTTCGGAGCTGTGTTTCGGTTATTCCGAAACCTTGCGTTTACCTCGATCGACCTCCGAAATTTGTTCCTCGGGGTCTATAACAACAAAATTTTATCATTAATTCACTAGATTACACTTTTCAAGTTTAATTTCTACCCCGGTCCAAATGACCGTTTTGCCCCTAACTTTTGACATTTTTACGATTTAGTCCCTAGGCTCGTATAATGAAACACATGCAATTTCTATCTTACCCAAGCCTATCCGAACATTTTTCTCTCATATGGAATCCCAAATTTTCCATTATTTTCACATTTATACCACATATTTAACAACTTTTGCAAAAAAGTCCCTTTAGGGGTTTTTCATGAAAATCACCTAAGAAAAGATGTTTAATACACCTTCAACTTTCATACCCCTCCATAATCCACCAAAATACAAGCAACTCATGCATGGGTAATTTTCTAAACATGAACCCTAGCATGAAATATGGGTAGAAATGGAAAGATCAAGCTACCGGGATTTCAAAAATGCAAGGAACATTAAAAACAGGACTTGGGAGTACTTACTATTGAGCTTGAAATGTTTGAAAACCCTAGCTATGGAGAGCATGATATTTTCGGCTGGCAAAGGAAGAAGAATGGCTGATTTTTGCCTTCTTTTTCCCATTTTAGTTCATTAAAAAGCTAAATGACCAAAATACCTTTATGCCATTTCTTTGAAATTTCATCCATGCAAGCCCATTTTTGTCCAAAAATTTAGAAATTGGGAAAATTTCTCTTTAAGACCTTCTAATTTATAATATAAAGAAATTTCATACAAATTTCTTCTAGAATCCAAGTTTTTCAATTTATTCAATTTAGTCCCTAATTTCCAATTGGACACCTTACTCAAGGAATTTCTTCATGAAACTTTAACACATGCATAATCTCATATTATAGGTCTTATAATAATCATAAAATAAATATTTTGATGTCAGATTTATGGTCTCGAAACCACTGTTCTGACTAGGCCTATTTCGAGATGTTACAGCCCTTCCACACGGGTGTGGGCCCTATTTTAAAAGTTATTTTTCTAAAATTGGTTAAGGATCTGAGCTGGTCTCGAATGAATTCCAAAGGTCGTTTGAGGCCTCGTAGGCTCATGTTAAGAAGTTTAGACAAAGTTTGGAAAAAAGTTTTAAATTTGGTCAAGTCTTGACGATTCGAAAATGTTGGAATGTATGTGTTTAAGTGAGGTAACGCCTCGTATCCCGTCCCGACTTTGGACTCAGGTGCAGGGTGTTACATACGTTCTGGATCCAAACCTACAACCCGTGGAGGATCCCCTCAATGCAAACCTTGAGAAAATTACGAAAATGGCTGAACTCAAGAAGAAGCGCGAATAAGACAATTTCACATGTTGAGGACACATCCTCAACATGTTGTCTAATCGATTGTATGATCTCTACATGTCGATGCAATCTCCGGTGGAAATATGGAAAGCTCTTGAAGAGAAATATAACATCGAGCGACAAGGTACTGATAAAATTTTAATGATGAAGTATTTTGAATTCAAAATGCTCAATAGGATCCCGATCATGGATCAAGTCCATGAATTACAAGTCCTTGTAAGTAGACTTTGTGATTTGAAAGTTGTTATTCCGAAATTGTTACAAGTCGGGGCTATCATCTCGAAGTTGTCCTCGTCTTGAAACAATTATTAGAAGAAAATTTTACATATGGAAAAGAACTTCACTGTGGAGAAAATACTTAGGCATTTGCGTATTGAAAAGGAAACTCAGAAGTATGATGTGGTGTATCTTCCCTAAAGTTCTAAAGTGAACCATGTGAGTGAGTTTAAGAACTCTCGAAATGGTAAGCGAAAGGCCACATCCGAGACTAAGGACGTGCAAGACAAAAAGAAAAAATCTCACAATTGTTACAATTGCTATAAGAAAGGATAATATATTAAGGATTGCAAACTTCTCAAAAAGAACTAAGATGCCACAACTTCCAAAGCCAATATGATGGAGGACATGAACTTAGTGGCCATGGTTACGGAAGGGATCGGGAGTTTGGAGATTTGTATGATTATTGAACTCAACATAGCCATGACTGATAAGTCCTGTAATTGGTGGCTCGACTCCGGAGCCACTGTCTATGTGTGTAATGACTGACAACCAATTCAAGAGTTATGAACTAGTGGCAAATTGTGAAGTGCTTATGGGCAACTATCAATCAATTAAGGTGCTTAGTCAAGGGACGGTGGAACTCAACTTCACATCTAAAAAATTGACTTTGACCAATGTGTTGCATGTTTTCGATGTGAGAAAGAATTTAGTGTCCGCGAGTATTTTGTGTAACAAGGAGTTCAAGATTATATTGGAATCTGATAAGTTTGTCTTACTTAAGGGTGATATATATGTAGGAAAAAGATATTGTAATGAGAGTATGTTTAAGTTGAGCATTGATATGAATAAAATCAATTCATTCACTTATATTGTTGAGTCTTATACTGTGTGGCATGCACGTTTAGCACATTTTAATTTTAAAACTTTACAATATATGTAAAAGAATGGTTATATCTGTAACACCCCTAACCCATATCTATTGTCGGAACAGGGTTACAGAGTATTACCGGAGCTTACAGAGTAATTTTATGCAATTCATGTCATTTACTTTTCATATCTGAAATTAATCATATTGTCCCTTAAATGGACCCTCAAGGCCCAATTTAAATATTAGAATCAAGTCAGGACTAAATCGGGAACTCAAAAATTTTTTCACAAAATTCCAAAATTTTTCTTATATATAGGGGTCACACGCCCGTGTGGGTAAGCCGTGTGGCTCATACGACCATGTGACATGCTCATGTCTCAGGCTGTGTGGGCATTTGATGTGAGGCACACAGCCGTGTCCTTACCCATGTAACTCCTTAACTTGTGCCACGCGCTCGTGTGCTAGGCCGTGTGGTCAATTTAATTTTCATAAATTAGGTGCAGGTTTCACACGGCCAAGACACACGTCCGTATTCTAGGCCGTGTAGTACACACGGCTGAGACACACACCCGTGTCTCCGCCTGTGTATCAAATTCTGAGCATTCTGTTTCTCAATTTTAAGATGCAGGGGACACACGGCCAAATCACATGCCTATGTGCCAGGCAGTGTTTTAAAGAAAGGTTCAATCTGTGGACACCCTTCTTTATGCATAATCGTTGTGTAATTATTTTCTAGAATTAGCAATCTAGTGGGGGATTGTTGGAAATTATAGATTTCAAATTTAATTATTGATGAGCACTTATTCAAATTTAGAAAGTGATGATTTATCATTCAATGGATACATTTCTATGAGACATATTTTTTCTAAGAAGTATGTCCAAAGTGAAGGGTTGTGACTCCTCAAAATAGCATTCATTGAGTGCATATAAATAGAGGGTCTATGGTACTCACAAAATCATTACAATCAATCTTATTTTCCAAAATTCTTGTAAGAGTTAGGGAATTCCTCGATTTTGCTAATCAAAGGGAATTCAAAAGTTTCATTGTATCCCGGGAGGACCTTTTTCTTAACCCTCTAGCAACTTTGTGTGGAGGCAAATAGTTTTTTTTGGAAAGTGTCACCCGTGCCTCGAAGTCTACTGTTTAATTCAATATCGTCTCCGGATCTATCTTCTCCACTCAATATATCCAACATATATTTCATTATAATCTATAATATAATAATAGTTATATATATGTATTAAAATTTTTATTAATAGTTATATACTATACGGGAGGACCTACTTTATCAGTGTAAAACTAAAGCAGTTTTACAACCTTTTCATATATTTTTGCATGATTAATATTTTAATAATCTAACTATTACATTTTATATTTTATTCATATAGATCATATATGTTAAATTTGATGTAAATTAAAAACTGCTAATTATTTATTATATGAAACAACTTTTAACTATACATAAATATTGATATATATAGTATTTTTATATCAATGTGATAAAGATATCGGATTGGTTTGAAATTTTAAATGCTTGACAAGTACAATTATATCGATAAACTCAACGGTTGAATTGTTAGATATTAATTATACAAAGAGATACGAAACGGTGTAAAACTAAATGAATCCCTCCTCATTTACTATATTATTATATTATGTAATAGCATATCATCTATTATAGTTAGCGATTAAAATTGACTTAACCGTCCAAATCAAGCCAATTCAAGTAAATCAGTTTGTAAAATTGATAATGCGCTTAATCAGTATGTTTTTAGTAATTTATTCTAGTTAATTTTTGATATGTATCAACATGTTTTTAGTGATTTATTCTAGTTAATTTGGATATGTATGCTACTAATTTGGTACCTTGTTGACTATATTTTTTTATACAAGTACAACACACGTTCGGACTGTTAGAAGATAAGCTAAAAACGTGAATTTACCGCGAGAACGAAAAGTTGATGTCGAAAACTTGTTTTATTTTTATATAATATATATTTATAGTGATTATTTTATTTTTATATAATATATATTTATAGTGATTATTATTATTATTATTATTATTATTATTATTATTTTGTTAAGATGTTTTTTTAAAAGATTGATTAGGATTAGATTTAAATAGTCATTATATTTTAAACTTGGTTTATATTTTAGAGATTTATTGTTTTTAGAATTAAGGAAGCCGCACTTTAGCATTTAGGTTAAATTATATTTTATACATACGTAGGGGGGAAGGCTTATTCGCAACCGTCACCACCTAAAAAAACAATTACTTTGTTTTATTTTGATTCTATTTCAATAAAATTTCCTTTTAATTATTTTTATTTTCTTAATCTTTAATTTTATGAATTAATTTTATCTAGTTTAAGTCAATTTTTTATCTGGTTTTCGAAATCATGAGACTTGAAATCGTACGTAAAATCCTCTATTTTAATATTTTTTTTATTTTTCCAATTAAGTCTTATAAAGTCGTATTGGCATCAAGTAAAAAAGGATTCGTTAATTTGGTGTTGTTGATAGGCGTATAGTTGGAAGAATAGATACAATCGTATGTTATATTCGATCTACTGAGGAACACATTAGCGTGTCCAATTGAGTGAGTGGTTGGATTCGTCAAAGGAAATAACAATTGGATTTAAATGATCCTCACGGTTGAGGCGATTGGTTTGAGTTAGGCCCTTCTAGTTTACAAAGCTATCGAAGAGTTAAATTGTGGATGCGTGTCTCGTAATTGTTCATTCGATAAGTGTTAGTGGTTGAGTGTTCCCACAATTAATTTATATACGAAAGGGTTGGTGGTTTAAGGTGTTTTGGATAACTGTAATTGACTTATCGTTTGAAGGTGAGGGTTTGTTATCATGGATCGGTTTGAAACCGGAGCAGAAATCGAGTCTGAAGCTAAACTTTCGTCACATTGATTTATTTAGTTTTAGTTTTTTTACTGCCATTTTGATTTTTATTTATTTTTATTATTTTGATTTTATTTTATTTTTAATCAAATTTAAATCCCATTTTATTTTTAATCAAATTTAAATATTCTTTTAGTTGTCTGACCGCGCAAATTGGTTAAATTGAACAACAATTTTAGATAACTCAATCCCTGTAAGATTGATCATAGTCCCTATTGTGCTATTTACATATTGTTTAGGTGTAGGAGTTTATTTTTGGTGGATTCGACACCCATCAATTCAGTTTTGATTTTGGATAAATTAATAGTTATATATATATGTGTATTAATAATTTTAAAATATATTATTACATTTTGTAATACTATATCACATACTATAATAGTAGTATATAATACGTTAACAATTATATATTATTATATTGGTTAAAATATGCTCTAAGTCCCTATACTTTTCATACATTTGAAAGTTAACCCTCCTACTATATTATATAATGATATCTCGTATCATATATAATATATTACTTGTTTATATTATATGTATGCATTAATGGTTAAATCTAATCGGTTAATATATTAATAGATTATATATATGCATTAAGGTCGGGTTATGTAATCAGTTGATTTGATGTTGTCAACTCGATTTCTGTTTTGAAATTCCAAACCATTTAAATTAAAGTAATGGATTTTTTTTGATGAAAATTAAAGTAATGAACTTTACATCTATTGAATTTAATATATATTTAAGCCTAAACCCAATATCAACTAAACTCACACCTAAGCCCAATTTAAATTTTATGCAAAACTAGACTTGTCCAAGAGCCAGATAGCTCGCTTGGCCTAGTTCAATCTGGGCTGGACTTGGACAATGATTTTTGTAATTAAATTTAAATAATAAAAATATTTTTTAAATTAAAATTTAATTATAAAAATATAAATATCAATTAAAAATATATTTTTAATACTTTATTAATTTTTGAACAATAAAATGGGCTTTATATAGGTCAAAACGGGCTTGGACATAAATTTTTTTGAATCAAGCCTTGGCCCGGCTTGACCCATGAATAGCTCTATTCAAAACCCAACCTAAATAAAAATAAGGGTAAGCTATCAAAATAGTCACTTTTATTTGCCTCAGGTTACATTTTAGTCACTTATATTTGAAATGTTACGTTTTAGTCACTTACGTTATCGTGTTGTAACATTTTAGTCATTGAGTCATTAACAGTGTAATGGTAAGCTGACATCGCACGTTAAATCTTCATTTCAAACGAAAGTTTTAGGTTAAATTCTACAATTAGTCCCTATATTCTTTCATTTTCAACAATTTAAAAATTTTCTGTTAGGTTCTTTTAACTTTTTTTTTCCATTCTCTTTCTGCTTCTCCCGTTGTTTTCCTCCCTTCTTCATTTCTTTTAACGTAGTTTTTCTATGTTTTTCATTTGTTAAAACTAGTCCACAAGCTCGCCTCACTAAAAAAAAATTAAATTGTTCAAAAATAAATAGAAAAACTACGTTAAAAGAAACGGAGAAGAGAGGAAAATAGAGGGAGAAGTAGAAGAGAATGAAAAAGAAAGAAAGTTAGAAAAACATAAAAGAAAAAAAATTAAATTGGTCAAAATGAAAGAATATGGGGATCGATTGTATAAATTAACCTAGAATTTTTGTTTGAAATGATGATTTAACGTGCCACGTCAGCTTGCCGTTATACCGTTAACAGAAACTAACGGCTCAGTGACTAAAATCTTATAGTGCGATAATATAAGTGACAAAAATATAACATTTCAAATATAAGTGACTACAATGTAACCTGAGGCAAATAAAAGTGACTATTTTAGTAGTTTACCCTAAAAATAAATCCATTCCAAATTAATTTTTTTTGATGAATTACAATAACAAGGTAAAGCAAACAACCAGCGCGACTAGAACCCATGCTACACTTGGAACATTAAACATTCTTGATCATCAGACCAAATTAAAATTTAATATAAAGATAATAAAAATAATAATATTAATAAAAAATAAAGATTAACCAATAAAAAACTAAAAGTAAAGCCTAAATTCACAAATCACTAAGATTAAATTTATTACTAATGTTATTAGTATTGCCTAAAATATTACGCCTAATAATTTGCGATAGGTATAACATTAGTTCTTGTATTGTTAAATTAATATATTATCTCTTTATATATTTTATATTATCATTAAATTTAAATTTTCTAGATTTTATAATTATTAAATTTATATATTTATTATACATATGATTTTAATATTAAAAATATTTTATATTCAATTAGTGTTTTTAAAAAATTATTTCATTTTATAATTTAACTTAAAAATTCATTATTTATTGCTTTTTTTTATTAATGCAATTTTAATATAAATATATAATACTTATGAACACGTTTTTGTAAAATAAATAATTATCATTTATTTTTATTTTAAGTAATATCATAAAATTATATTAATAATTAATATATATTACGAGGGATTAGTTATAAATATTTTAGGTTTGGGCCAAATAGGTCTTGGACTTTTATCGACTAGGGCTTTCTCGAGCTCAAGTTTTATTGGGGCTCAAATTTTCTCAATCTCGGGCTTTAACGAGGTCAAATTTTCTCGAACTTAATTATTTCAAGCTTGAATTTCTCTCATTCGAATTTGTTACGTGGTTGGACTTTCTCAAACTTATTTTTTTTACCAAAGTATTTCACAAATTATCAATATTTTGGATACTTTTTCAATATTTCTTATACTTTACCAAAATTCCTAAAACATTATCAATATTGATAAATCCTTAAAAATATTGATTAAGTGTTAAAAATATTGATAAATATTTTGATACCCATACATGTAGCGTCTCTAAAGTCTAGTTAGTGAATCTCCGTAACCAACGGAGCCCCGAAGATTTGCTGTCAGATTCGCCCTCTCACTCTTTCACGAATTCGTCTGAGAAATTGAGCTGAATTTCTCTGCTTAGGGCTTTGGATTTGATTGGGATATTCAGGACTAAAAAGAAAAGGGGGCATTAGGAGGGAATGTTGTAAGCGAGTGATAAACAGAGCATGCTCGCTTGGTCAAATTGCCGATACCGCCATGCGGTTTTTGCAAGAACCCTTTTCTTCTCTCACTCGATTTCTTGCATTTGTATCATAAAATTTGAAGCTTTTTAACATTCAAGTTCCTCTAAAATGTTGAAGTTTGTGAAATTTTTTTCCTTTTCCTTTGTCCGCCTATACTTTGAGATTAATGCTGTTTTTTTCTTCTAGTATATACTTGTGTTGTTTTCGTCTTTGCCTTGTATTGTTCAGTGATCCCATGGTGGAGATGAAAGACACTCTCCTTTGCCTGAAGTAAGGGAGACACTTTAGGATGATGCAATGCTATATGAGTATGTTCCTTATCCTTTTTCCTGTTTTTATTTTTTTTTCAATAGCTCGCTGATTGCAATGGTATTTTAGTTTTCTTGGTACGAAGTTGCAATTGTGTCTTGGTTTTCCTTTTTGTGTCTGCTGTGCATGCATGCTTATCTTGTGTACATTTTGTATGATTTTGATATATATATATATTCTGCATTTTCCTAATACATCATCATGTGGTAAAATTTCGTTTTGTAATTCATACGGAGCATCGAGGTCGGCATAATCTCTCGAACAGGTAATTTCAGTAATTGCACTCCGTAATTTATATGAGGAAATGAAAGGCCCAGGCATTCGGGAATCAGATGAAGGAGCTTCTTCTGCAGTAGATAGATATTCCTCGAGATGATCTACCCGCGTTATCATCTGATGTTCCTTGGATCATTCGAAAGGCCATATTCATGTTCTTAACGTTTTCTATTCTGTATGGTTTTATATGTTTTTGTTAAGTAAATTTTTAATTGCTTGTTTTGAGAAGTCTAGTCTTTTAACTATTGCAAAAAATTGACCTTGTAGCATGTGGCACAAAACTAGCCATTATGTTCTGACTTTTGAATAAAATGGACTATTGCGGGTTAGTGTTGGGCTAGAAAACTTGATTCTCAAGACTTGCTTATTTATTTTCTCTTAATTTTCGATTTTCAACTTCAATTTAACCTAATGCTGTGTGTCTATGGTTTAGGCAAAAGCTACTGCATCTGTTGAGGACTAGTGGCTCCTTGTGAACTTGCAATCTTCTAAGGAGTTTAGCTCACATATGGTATTGTTTGAGTCTTCCTTTTTACTCAATTTAAAACTAATCAGTATTTACTCTGTTCCCTGGGTTTGAGTGCTTTAAAATGTAATCTCGTGTCATGATTTTAAAACTAATCAGTATTTACTCTGTTCCCTGGGTTTGAGTGCTTTAAAATGTAATCTCGTGTCATGATGTTGTATGTTCTTCTGAAGCTTAATCTTGATACATGGGGAAATGAAGCAGTTTCACAAACCATTAGCACCAATCTTATTCTAGCAGGTTAGTGTGATGCTGCAATTTTATTAGCAACTTAGATGGAAAATCAAAGTCGTCCTTGAAGACAAGTACTGAAATTTATTTTGTATATATGATCTTAGGAGCTGCAGCTTCATCAGAACTGAGATATATCCTCTCAGGAGATCTCTATATCTTTATGCCTTTGGACTCTGTATCCTATTTTGATGAGTTTTGACTTTTGACTCTGTATCTTGTCTTATTTATATGCTTCATCTGATTGAAACTGTTCTATGGATATAGGTATATGATGATTCAGGCAAGGGCAGGAAAATTTGCACCTATTACAGACTTGATTGGATTCCTGTGGTGCTCATTGTTGACCCTATAACAGGACAGCATGCGCTCCTGGTGTGGAATGGTTCAACCTGACAGTCTGCTGGAGGTATATATTGGTGACGCAAACTGTAGGTTGCAATTCCTTGTTGATCCGTTACAGGTAAGTGTATTTGAGGAAGCTTGTATTTCTTTTTCTTTAACTCTTGATATGTTATTATTTATATATTAGAAGTTGGTATGTTGTATTTGACTATGGATTTCCTTGGATGATCCCTGTAGCATAGAATCTTTATGTTTAATTATATTCCTAACTAAGTTAACAAAATCTTGGCATCTAAACAATAGGCATCAATGAATCATTTGAATCAATCTTTCCTATAATTTCTTCCCGAACCCCTCATTTGTTCTATCAGGAAAACAATAAATTGTTACCATGTACATCTGATCTAAGTAAAAGCATTCAGGTGTTGCTTTCACTTACATGCTTTCCAATGTAAACTGATACACGTTTAAAATGGATATCTATTTTATGACATTTTGGGAGTAGGGAATAGGGACCATTAACTTGAAAATTTGGGACGAAAATGTGTAGTCTCCTTGTGATGGACTGATGATGTCCGGTCCACAGGATTGTCCTAACTGATACAGGATTGTCCTAACTGATGGTGGTTTATATACTTGTTTATTCTTTCTTTGTCATTTTGCAACTACTGTGGTGGTTCTGCTCTTCTCAACTTACTGAAGCTGAATCAAAGGCGGGCTAATTCCAGGAGCCTCAAGATCTCTGGATTATGATGGTAAATTAACATTTGCAGTGTCGGGGCTTGCCAATTCTATGATCTTGGTTGCATGGGAATGAATATTGTGAATTCCAGCACTGGTTATCAAGCGGTTTGCAAACTTTCAGATCTTTTATATCAGTTTTATGGTACATGAAGATTAATTCTTTCAAGGTTGATGGTTATCCCTTTCAGCAATATCATCTCTAGAGTTGGAACATAAGTTTTCTTTTTAAGAATGTAATGTACCAATAAATATAAACATGTGAATGGTATTAGAGCTCATGGATTTTCACATATCTATTCACAGTCCTCTACATTGTTACGTGCATGGATCATAATCCAAGACTTGTTTCGGTTTTTTTTTTTTTTTTTTTTTTTTTGTTATTCTTTTTCCTCAGCTGAGCTTTTAACTTATATATATGGTAGACATTTTTTGAAAGTTAGAAGCCGCATAAATCTTCCTCAAATGAGTCAAGTATACAAGGATTAAAAGGTCTAAATAAAACACTTCTTTTGCTTACTTGCTATACATAGTGGATAGACCTAAATAGAGTAGTCAAAAGCAGAAATTCATTAATGAAAGAGGGATTTAGAAGCAGTTTAGACTCAAAGCTTTGAACAAGATAAAAGAGGATTTACAGAGCAGAAAGGTGGGTGAGTAGCGTATATATTTATTGCGGAGGGGGATTGGCAAAGTGTTAAAGGCAGCCCGCAACAAAGTGGGTCCATTATGAAAAGGGAGGGGCGGTGGGGGGTTTAGGGGGCAAACGAAGAAAGTAGTGGAAACAACCACGTAATGCCTGGGCTGCCCCTCCATGGGAAACACGATAATCCTGAAGCTACACACAATATATCAATTAAAGTGACGTCTCGAAACCAATTTCTAACCTTAAATCAAATGTCAAATTTTTAAATATATATGTACAATAATTATCAAATTAAGGCGGTGTTTGTTTCATTGGATTTTTTTTTTATTTTCTAAAAAAACCTGATATTTTTTATTGTTTTAAAATTATTTTTTGAAAATTTGATTTCAGTGAAATAAACATGAATAAATTATATTTATTGTAAAATATATAAAAGCATTTTTCCTTTTACAACCGAAATTTACCTTATTAATATTTTATAATAAATAATATTTTATATAGACTTAATAATAATTAATGCTTAAGTGAAACTTATTTTCAAATTATATATTATATATTGATATATGAGAGTAGAGAGTGAAATATTGAAGTTGAAGGGGATAAATGAAGTTAAGTAGGATTTAAACAAATGTTCATATTTATATTATTAAAATATTCCTATTTTGTAGTATAAAATATTTATAATTGCAATATATACTTATTATTAAAAATAATATAATTTTTAATAAAATATTAAGAATATTGCTTAAAATTTAAATTAAATATTAATGTTAATTTTAATATGAAATAAAGTTGTAGATATGGAATAATTTTATTATAATGATTAATTAATTATTATATGATATAAAGTATAAATAGGCATGTTTAATAATATAATAAATTATAATATTTTATATTAATATTTTAAAAATAAAAATAAAAAAATATTAATAATATTTTACTTTATTCAATTTAATTTTTATATAAAAAGCAATGTACTACTGTTTTCCAGAAAATTACTATGTTTTTCAAAAAAGAATTCATTTAAAAAAAATAAAGTTTATTTTTAATTAATTAATAAATAATTTTCTGTTAATTAAACTATTTTTATAAAACAAATATGAAAAAATAATATAATATAAAATTCAAAGAAATTATTATCTATGAAACTTTTAGACTCGACAAATAAATATTAGAGATTGACAAGTGTCTTGTAAGAATATAGTAAAATACTTAAAAAATATTAAAAAAACAAATATTAAATTTTCAAAATTTCTTGTAAAATTAAAAAAATACTAATATACCAAATATTAAAATAAAATTAATCACAAGTTGCATATATGATTGAGATGCTTAAGGATTTGAGTTGGAGCAACTATTAGACAAAATATATTAAATGTTAAATATAAATAAAAAAAATGAAGCAAAATAAAACAAACCACACAAATGAGGCTACGGATGGCGAGTAAAGAAGATGCGGGTTGGGGTGTGATCTTCGCTGCTTGTCCTTGCCTTATTATTCCGTGCTCCTTTGGAACTTCCCCATTTACTCTCTCCTACCCACTTTTAATCTGTTTTTTTTTTTTCTTTAAATATTTTATATATTGTCAACCCTCTGTCCCTATCTCATTTATTTGGATATGCAAGATTCTTTACCTCTCAATTCTTTTAATAAAAACCATAATCTATAAATTGTCTTTGGTCTTTTTATAATGTAAAATTGGAGAGTTAGCCCCGAACAAATATACCCACATCACACATGTATTGTTCAAAATTAGTTATCCAAATAAAAGTCTATTACTTGCTCTCAAAGGTATGGTCCTGGCATTTTATTATTGTTATTACAATATTTTAAAGGCTTAAATGTGTGAAAGCTTCTCCAACTTTTTTACAAATAAAAGCAATTAAACTTTTTTTTTGGCACTCAATTTGGTTCCTAAATTATAGCTGAGCAAAATTCGATTTGATTAAAAAAATTTAAAAAAATATTCAAATTTTAAGTTAATCGAATCGAGTTATTTGAATTATTCAAGTCAACTCGACTAAGTAGTTTGAGTTCGAATCGAGTTGAATTTTAAAATTTGAATAATTTGAATAATAAATTGGTGTAAATACCATTTTGGTCCCTGTCAAGTTTGAAAATGATCAAATTGGTCTCTTTCTCAACAAAAATTACAAAAATTCAAAATATTTATAAAAATTCCAAAATTTATATCTTTTAAAAAAATTAAAAAATTTTAAAAAAATTCTAAAAAATATATAAAGAAAGTTTAAAAATTAAAAATTTTCTAGAATAATAATTTTAGGACCTAAATAAGTTAATTAATGATTTAAGATTATCATAATGTTTATTTATTTTTCTTTGAAAAAGTTTTCATATATATATGATTTCAAATTTATGTGTTATAACATGATATTAGTTATACTGTAACAAGATTTTAATTTGACATGTTTAATTTTTTAATTTAACTCGAACAATTTCACTTAATTCGACTCGGCTTGATTCGAAAAAAAAATCAAATCGAGTTAAGATGATAAAATAAGACCATCAACTCAATTAACTCAAAATTTTTTCACTCGATTCAACTTGATTCAATCGAATACTCACCCCTATTCTGAACTGCTAAAATGCATTAAAAATACCTTTTGGCCGTTAATTTTAACAGCTGTCTTCATTTTTTTTCAAGTATCTCCACCACATGCCACGCTGTGGTTGTGACAGGTGGCAGGAAAAATGATAAACAAATATTTTTAAAAAATTATAAAAACACTAAAAATATAAAACATTAAAATTTTATAAAAAATATAAAAATTATCTTAAAATTCATAAATAAATAAATAAAAAATATAGATAAAATTTATTAAAATTATAAAAATGTTTTAAAAATATATAGAAATTACTATAAAATATAAAAAAAGATTGTAACACCCTTTACCCGTATCCGACACCGGGACAGAGTTTGAGGCGCAACTGGACTTAAACGTAGACAAACATACAAAACCGAACCATAAAATTTTGTTCAAATTAAATTCATTCATACATATGCAAATTGTCCCTTATATGGGTCTACGAGGCCCAAAACATACACTGAAAGTGGTTAGGAACTAAACCGAGAAATTTAGAAAACTTTGGAAAAACTTAGAAAATTTTTCTTACTTTGGAGAGTCACATGCCAGTGTGGGTAGGCCGTGTGGCCACACACGCTCGTATGGCTTGGGACACGCCCGTATCCAGAGCCTGTGTAACTCTCTGACTATGACATCATCACCCAAATAAGATCACACGGTAAGTCACACGCCCGTGTGCTTAGGCCGTGTGGCGAATTAAATTCCAAAATTAAGTGCAGACTTCACACGGCCTAGGCACACGCCCATGTCCTGAGGCCGTGTTCTTCACATGGCTAAGACATACGACCGTGTCTCTGCCCGTGTGTTTACTACTGGGCATTCTGTTTGACCTAATCAGGGTGTAGGGGACACACGGTCGAATCACACGCCCATGGGGCAGACCGTGTGTTACACATAGCCTAGACAGACGCCCGTGTGTCTACCCATATGGACAACTTTGAGGCTATTTTCCAAGCCATTTGTCGCCCTTAAATACTCACTCACTCATACATTTTTGATGGCATGCAACATAGTATATTTAGTCACTCAAATACTCATAAACATGATTAATCCATGACATTGTAATGTCAACATATCACCTATCTAAACCATCATGCTTCCATATGACATTCACACTAATTTCATATTTATTCCGTGATAAACCTACTTTCAATTTACTCAATTATACCATAGCTTTGGTCATACTTATTAGCCACAATTCATTCATTAAGCACATATGCCATTCATATCACATATCATCCACAAGCAACCATATCAAGCATAACACATTGCATGCATAATTAACTAAGGTTCAAAAGGGATTCTTCGATACCACATTTCTGTCGAACTTGCTCGTAATGTCGATTTCAATATCCATAACACCAATTGCATACTCATGGAATAATCAAAGCATAATTCATAATAAAATTTAAGCATTAAACACATGATACAACATCACATTAATTATATATGTACTTACCATACATGCAATATTAAAACATTTAAAATATGGTATATATTGCATAATTTGCATATAAACTTACCTCGAAAGAAAATGATAGAAACGAGCCTAATCCTCGTAAACCTTATTTTCCCTTGATCAAGACCCGAATCATGTTTTTCTTGATCTATAATGCCAAATTTAGCTTGTTCAATACACACATTGTTTGAATTGACCCATAATTCATACTTTGGTAAAATTACCTTTTTACCCCTAACTTTTCACTTATTTACAGTTTAGTCCCTAGGCTCGTAAAATGAAATGGATGTATTTTCTTGGTTACCCAAGCCTAGCCGATTCATATTCTAACTCATATCAGCCCACATTTCTCATTAAATCACATTTCTACCCATTTCTACATCTTTTACAAATAAGTCCTTTTTAGGTGTTTTCACTAAAAATCACCTAGTAAAAGATGTTACACTCAATATTCTTTCATTAAACATCAAAATACAAGCATGCCACACATGGGTCAAATTTCAAACATGAACCCTAGCTCAAATAAATGGTAGAAATGGCTAGATCGATTAATAACAACTTTAAAAATACAAAGAACATTAAAAACGGGGTTAGGATGTACTTACTATTGAGTTTGAAAAGTTGGAAAACCCTAGCTATGGAACCCTTGCAAAAATTTGGCTAGCACTTGGAGAAGATGAGCAAATTTATACTTATTTTTCCCTTTTTATTCTTTTATTAACCAAATGACCAAAATGTCCTTTTTACTAAACTTTAAATTTTTGTCCATTCATGTCCATTTTTGTCCAAAATTATAAAAATTGGTCAAATTTCCATTTAAAACCTTCTAATTTATAATCCATAGCAATTTCATGCTAAAAGCTTCTAGAACTCATATTTTGCAACTTATTCAATTTAGTCCCTAACTTCAAATTGGACACTTTAGGCATAAAGTTTCTTCATGAAAATTTTACACAAACATGCAATCATATCATGGACCATCAAATAATTATAAAATAATTATTTCTATTTCAAATTTGTGGTCTCAAAATCACTGTTCTGACTAGACCCTAATTCGGGATGTTACAATCTCCCCCTTTTAGGGATTTTTGTCCTCGAAAATCTTACCGGTAAAAAGGTTTGGGTATTATTTTCTCATGGCCTCCTCGGGCTCCCATGTAGCCTCTTCAACCCCATGCCTCTGCCATAACACTTTCACCAAGGCAATGCTTTTGTTTCTTAATTGTTTGACTTCTCGTGCCAGAATTTTAACCAGTTCCTCACCACAAGTCATATCCGGTCGAATCTCAAGCTTTACCGGTGAAATCACATGTGAAGGATCAGATCGGTAACGGCGCAACATAGACACATGGAACACATCATGAGTCTTTTCCAATTCGGATGGTAATGCTAACCGATAGGCAACTGACCCTATTCTCTCAGTGATCTCATACGACCCTATAAAACGGGGACTTAACTTTTCTTTTCTACCAAATCTCAAAACCTTTTTCTATGGAGGTACTTTAAAAAATATCTTATCACCGACTTGATACTAAATTTCTTTTCTTTTCAAATCTGCGTAAGATTTTTGTCTATCCGAAGCAGCTTTCAAACAATTTTGAATCACTTCTACCTTTTCTTCGGTTTCCTTAACCAAATCGATTCCATGAATCTGATTTTCTCTAAGTTTAGTCCAATATAAGGGTGTTCTGCACTTACATCCATATAATGCCTCATAAGGTGCCATTTTCAAACTTGACTGAAAACTGTTGTTGTAGGCAAACTCCACCAACGGTAAGTACTTTTTCCATCTACCTTGGAATTCCAATACACAACATCGGAGCATGTCTTCCAAAATTTGATTACTCGCTTAGACTGACCATCAGTTTGCGATAGAAAGCAGTTCTAAAATTCAACTTTGTACCCAAAGCTTCTTGTAACTTTTTCCAAAACCGTGAAGTGAACCTTGGATCTCTATCCAATACAATCGATATAGGTACTCTATGAAGTCTAACAATTTCACTAATGTACAATTCAACTAACGTATCAAGTGAGTAATTGGTACGCAATGGGATAAAATGAGCCAATTTAGTCAGTCTATCTACAATAACCCATATGGCATCTTTCCTTCTCGGAGTTAAAGGCAAACCTGTCACAAAATCTATAGTAATCCAGTCCTATTTCCACTCGAGAACCATGATGGGTTGAAGTAAACCTGATGGTACTTGGTGCTCAGCCTTTACTTGCTGACAAACTAAGCATTTCGATACAAACTTTGAGATATCTCTTTTCATACCATTCTACCAATACATTTTCTTCAAGTCATTATACATTTTTATGCTGCCCGGGTGAATTGACAAACAACCATTGTGTACCTCATGTAAAATATTCCGAATCAACTCAATGTCCTTTAGAACACAAATCCTACCACGAAATCTCAAACAACCATCGGAGTCACTTAGAAAATCTGGTTCACTGCTAGACTCACACTGAACTCTCTTAGCTTGTAACACTTTATCAACTTTCTGAGCATCACAAATCTGTTGAAGAAAAGTCGATCTAGCTCTCAACTCGGCTAGAATCGAACCATCATCTGATAAAGTGAGCTTTGTATTCATAACCCTCAAGGCAAACAATGACATTCTACTTAAAGCGTCGGCGACCACATGCACCTTACCTGGATGGTAATCAATCACAAGCTCATAATCTTTTAACAGTTCTAACCATTTTCAATGCTGCAAGTTCAAGTCCTTTTGAGTCATCAAGTACTTAAGACTTTTGTGATCGGTATAGACATGACAATTCTCACCAAATAAATAATGTCACCAAATCTTCAAAGCAAACACTATAGCGGCCAACTCTAAGTCATGTGTTGGATAGTTCTTCTCGTGAGGCTTCAACTGCCTCAAAGCGTAAGCTATGACTTTACCCTCCTACATAAGTACACATCCCAAACCATTTAAGGAAGCATCACTATAAATCATAAATTTTTTACCTGACTTGGGTTGTACCAAAATCGGTGCTTCGGTCAATAACATCTTCAATTTCTCGAAGCTTTGTTGACACTTTTCTGACCACTCAAACTTAACATCCTTTTGAAGCAATCTTGTTATGGGAGTGGAAATTATAGAAAACCCTTTCACAAAATGTCGATAGTAATCGACTAAGCCCAAAAAGCTTCTAACCTCGGATACATTCCTTGGCAATTTCCATTCGACAATAGCAAAAATCTTGCTAGGATCTACTCGGATACCATCACCTGAAACAATATGGCCTAAGAATCCAACTTCTCGAAACCAAAACTCACTTTTACTAAACTTAGCATACAACTATTTGTCTCTTAAAGTCTGCAAAATAGTTCTTCAATGCTCGGCATGCTCTGTCTCATCTCTTGAATGAATCAAAATATCGTTAATAAACACAACAACAAACTTGTCCAAATTTGGCCGAAATATTTGATTTATTAAATCTAAAAACACAGTAGGAGCATTCGTTAACCCAAATGGCATAACAAGAAATTCATACTAGCCAGACCTCGTCCTAAAAGTAGTTTTAGGCACATCCGACTCTTTAACTCGCAACTGATAGTAACAGGGCCTCAAGTTTATTTTAGAAAACCATGTCACTCCTTTCAATTGATCAAATGGGTCATCAATCCTTGGTAAATGATACTTGTTCTTGATTGTTACCTTATTGAGCTGTTAGTAGTCTATACACAATCTCATAGAAACATCTTTCTTTTTCACGAATAATACCGGAGCACCCCATGGTGAAAAGCTCGGTCTTACGAAACCCTTGTCGGTCAATTTTTGCAACTGTAACTTTAGTTCTTTCAACTCAATCGGGGCCATCCTATTTGAAGCAATCGAAATAGGTGCCGTCCCTAGCATTACATCAATATAAAACTCCACTTCTCTAATTGGAGGTAAACATGACAATTCTTCCGGAAATACATCTAAATATTCACATACAACAGACACTGATTCAATTCTCAATTTAGACTCTTTTGTATTCAACACATAAGCCAAATAAGCCTCACACTCTTTTCTTATATGTTTTGGAGCAGACATCGAAGAAATCACGATTGGCAATCTATCTGACTTATCTGATTCAACCCGGAAAATTTCACCATTTTCACATTTCAATTCAATAACTTTTTGTCTACAATTTACTACAGCATCATGAAGTGTCAATCAATCCATACCCAATATAACATCAAATGCATCAAACGACAACAACATCAAGTTAGCCATAAAACAATGACCTCTAATTATCAAGGGACATTTCTTGCATACCCTATCAATTAAAACATGCTTGCCTAACGAGTTTGACACCTTAATCATAAAATTCGTAGACTCAACAGACATATTCATGCTAGATACCAATTTCATGCACACGTATGAATGAGTAAAACCAGGGTCAATCAAGGCAATAACAGCAATATCATAAAGTGAAAAAGTACTAGTGATCACATCCGGAGAAGATGCGTCCTCACGCATATGTATGGCATAGGCTCTAGCCAGAGCTCTGGCTTCGGATCTCACAGCTGTATCCCTCATTACATTTCTGCTACTAGCCCCATTTCTGACATTTCTCAAGGGTCTCCCTTTTGTAGCTATACTACTCGGTCTTGTACTCTGAAATTTTTCTTTCTCGATCATCTCAGGACAGTCTTTGATATAGTGGTCTTGAGAACCACATTGGAAACAAGATCTATCGTTCATCCTTGGAAACAAGATCTATCGTTCATCCTACACATACCAAAATGAATTCTACCATATTGTTGGCACTCAAGTCTGGAAGGTCTAGCATTACCCACACTAGCCACAGAGGTAGCCTGAGATTCAAAACCCGAATTTTGCTTCTTACGATTTTTGTGTGAATGCCCAGCCGAAACATGAGAACGAGAATACATATCTCTGGATTTCTTAGACTAAGATGGAAATGACTTGCTCATCAGACTCTTTCTTATATCTCTAGCCTCAGCCTCAGCCTTAGTTTTTCTCTTTTCCTTGGTTAGTTCCTCAGCTTTACAAGCCTGATCAACGGGCACAAAAAATTCCTTTAGCTCAAGAATACCCACTAACACTCTAATATCCTTATTAAGTCCGTCTTCAAACCTTCTACACATTTTAGCTTCGGAAGATACACACTCCTGAGCATATTTGCTGAGCCAGACAAACTCTCTTTCGTACATAGTAACTAACATACGGCCTTGTTTCAAGTCAAGAAATTTCTTATGCTTTTGATCGATGAATCGCTCACTGATGTATTTCTTTCGGAACTTCTCTTGAAAGAATTCTCAAGTGACCCTTTCTTTTAGAACCACCGAAACTAGTGTCTTCCACCAATGATATGCCGCATCTCTCAACAAGGAAATAACACACTTCAAACATTCTTTAGGTGTACACGATAGTTTATCGAATACTCGAATAGAATTCTCAAGTCAAAATTCCTCAGGGTCATTATCGGCATTGGCCCTAAATTCCTCGACTTTTTTCTTTCGAATTTTATCAACTGGGGTTTTATGAAATCTCATAAAATCTATACCTTAAGGCACTTGGTGTATGGGTTGAGGATTTTGAGGGGGTGGAGGAGGTTGAGCGTTTGGGTTCATTCGAACGAACTTCGTGTACCAGACATCCATCATATAGAGAAAGACTTCATTGTCTCCTTCTCTTCTACTAACAGTTATGAGTCTACTATCAAACGACACTGCTCTTTCAACGGGAGCAGGCGCGTTACTTTCAACATCATCCGCCATTACTCTATCGGGATCCATTTACTATATGAAAGTGCATTTTTAAGTCGTCAGGAGTCGTCACACTATCATAATATATGTATGGCATGTATAGCTAGACTCGTACACATGCTATGTTAGTCCAAGAATCGACTAAACCGTAGCTTTGATACCACTAAATGTAACACCCCTTACTTGTATCTGACGCCGAGACAGGGTTCGAGGTGTTACCAGACTTAAACGTAGATAAACATACAAAATTGAGCCATAAAATTTAGTTCAAATCAAATTCATTCATACATATGCAAATTGTCCCTTATATAGGTCTACGAGGCCCAAAACATACATCGGAAGTGGTTTGGGACTAAACCAAAAACTTTAAAAAACTTAGAAAATTTTTCCTACTTTGGAGAGTCACTCGCCTGTGTGGGTAGGCCGTGTGGCCACACACGCCCGTATGGCTAGGGACATGCCCGTGTCTTCGTAGTGTAACTCTCTAACTATGATGTCATCACCCAAATAAGATCATACGGCTAAGTCACACGTCCGTGTGCTTAGGCCGTGTGGCGAATTAAATTCCAAAATTAAGTGCAGACTTTACACAGCCTGGGCACACGCCCATGTCTTGAGGTCGTGTTCTTTACACGACTAAAACATACGGCCGTGTCTCTACCCGTGCGTTTACTAGTAGGCATTTTGTTTCACCTAATTAGGGTGTGGGGACACACGGTCGAATTACACGCCCATGGGGCAGACCGTTTATCACACATGGCCTAGACACACGCTCGTGTATCTACCCGTGTGGACAACTTTGAGGCTATTTTCCAAGCCATTTATAGCCCTTAAATGCTCATTCACTCATACATTTTTATGGCATGCAACATAGTATATTTAGTCACTCAAATACTCATAAACATGATTAATTCATGACTTTGTAATGTCAACATATCACCTATCCAAACCATCATGCTTCCATATGACGTTCCACACCAATTTCATATTTATTCATCATGATAAACCTACTTTCAATTTACTCAATTATATCATAGCTTTGGTCATACTTATTAGCCACAATTCATTCATTAAGCACTTATGCCATTCATCTCACATATCATCCACAAGTAACCACATCAAGCATAACACATTGCATGCATGCATAATTAATTAGGGTTACAACCCAAATAATCAATATGAACCATATCACATGACCATATACAAAATGAATCAAATATTACCATAAGCCAATACATTTGGCTAAACCAATATGACATATAACAAAAAGACCAAGTCCCTATACATGCCATACTCAAAATGTTGAGACTAACATACCCAATATTCCAATTGATAGTGTGGTCGAAAACTCTAACGTCCTTCGATCCTCGAGCTAGCTTGGCGACACTACAAGAAAAGGGAAAGGAAAGGGGGTAAGCTTTAAAGCTTAGTAAGCTCACATGCAAATACAATGCAATTTAAACAAGCATTAATCATACATTTAACATAATGAACATAATCTTGCATTTTATTATCAAATCACTTAAATTTATTCTTCATATATGTATTCTTACCACAAGTTCATCATATCCCATGGTATTCTCATGAGTTTGATGTACATACCTGTGCCCACTTGCACATAATAACTTACTTTCTCGTATTTTACATATTCATTAAGATTACTCGTTGAACTTCTCTTTGGACTACCCATTGAATACTTGGAATACCATCGGATACATCGAACTTTCGCACCTAAGTGCCTCATATGTAGCCAACGTTACCTCATATCACATATCACATGTTGCTCGCTTTCAAGCTACTCACGAGTCTGCTCACTCGAGCTGCCGGTCAGGATGTAGCTACATGGGTTGCTCACACAAGTTGTTAGGTGTCCACAACACATGCCGAACTACCCAGTCACGGTAGAACATAAAAGACCAGAACCTAGAACCCCATAACATGTGTCACACATATCATGAGCTTAGACCACATAACTCATGAGCTCAGATCGCATAGTCCCTAGTGGCATGTCACTTGTATCCTAAACTATTCCTAAGGTTCAAACGGGATTCTTCGATACCACATTTCCGTCGAACTTGTTCGTACTGTCGATTTCAATATCCATAACACTAATTACATACTCATGGAATAATCAAAGCATAATTCATAATAAAATTTAAGCATTAAACACATGATACAACATCACATTAATTATATGTGTACTTACCATACATGCAATATTAAAGCATTTAAAATATGGTACATATTGCACAATTTGCATATCAACTTACCTCGATACAAAATGATAGAAACGAGCCTAATCCTTGTAAACCTTGTTTTTCCCCCGATCAAGACCCGGATCACGTTTTTCTTGATCTATAATGCCAAATTTAGCTTGTTCAATACACACATTGTTTGAATTGACCCATAATTCATACTTTGGTAAAATTATCTTTTTACCCTTAACTTTTCACTTATTTACAGTTTAGTCCTTAGGCTCGTAAAATGAAATGCATGCATTTTTTTGGTTACCCAAGCCTAGACGATTTATATTCTAACTCATATCAGCCCACATTTCTCATTAAATCACATTTCTACTACCCATTTCTACATCTTTTACAAATAAATCCTTTTTAGGTATTTTCACTAAAAATTACTTAGTAAAAGATGTTACACTCATATCAAACTTGTATATTCTTTCATTAAACATCAAAACACAAGCATGTCACACATGGGTCGGATTTCAAACATGAACCCTAGCTCAAATAAATGGTAGAAATGGCTAGATCGGTTAATAATAACGTCAAAAATACAAAGAACATTAAAAACAGGGCTAGGATGCACTTACTATTGAGTTTGAAAAGTTGCAAAACCCTAACTAAGGAACCCTTGCAAAAATTCGGCTTGCACTTGGAGAAGATGAGCAGATTTTTACTTATTTTTCCCTTTTTATTCTTTTATTAACCAAATGACCAAAATGTCCTTTTTACTAAACTTTAAATTTTTGCTCATGCATGTCCATTTTTGTCCAAAATTATAGAAATTGGTCAAATTGCCATTTAAAACCTTCTAATTTATAATCCATAGCGATTTCATGCTAAAAGCTTCTAGAACTCATATTTTGCAACTTATTCAATTTAGTCCTAACTTTAAATTGGACACTTTATGCATAAAATTTCTTCATGAAAATTTCACACAAACATGCAATCATATCATGGACCATAAAATAATTATTTATATTTTAGATTTATGGTTTCGAAATCACTATTTTGACTAGACACTATTTTAGGATGTTACAAAGATAGATTTTAAAAAATGTGAAAACAGTTATAAGATTTAAAGTTTTTATCTCCACTATGTTTAATGCTGTGGTTGTGACATATGATAGAAAAAAGATAAAAATTAAAATCAATAAAAGGGGCAAAATAAGGTCTATAGGCCAATTTTTATTTTTAATTAGGGTTTTAGGTTGTTTTTAAAATTAACTAGGGATATAGGCTGATTTAACTAGAAAAGCACATCCAGCTGCTTTCCAGTTAATGGTCAGATTCCAACGACTTTTTTAACGTTTCTGTTGACGGTAAAAAAAATTAAATACCCAATAATAACTATTTTTTACTCTATAAATACCCCTCAAATTTTATTTTTTCATTCACATCCTTCTCTCAAACCCTCTCAAGTCTCTATTTTTTAATGTTTTTAGGTATTTTTATTTAAAATATTATTATTTTTAATAATCTCATTTTTATTCATTTAAATTGATTTCTCATGAATGACCGCCTCCCGAATTCGCTTCGACGACAAGCATATTTCTGCCACTCAATTAGCATTGGTAAGACCGGAATTTAAATTTCATTAATTTCAATAATGTGAAATTTAATTCTTTTTTGTGTAAATAGGCGATTGATCGTGTTCTGGAGGACTTCATCCATAATATGGAAAAGCCTGCGATCCTTGAAATTCATGGCCATTTACAAGCAGTTGCATTCTTACATGCATTTCGCATGTTCGATGGGTTCAAACTCGATTAGCAACTAATTAGCGCGTTGGTGGAAAGAGGGAGGCCAAAACACACTTTCCACCTTCCATGCGACGAGTGTACAATCACACTTGAAGATGTAGCACTAAAACTCGGTCTGATAGTGGATGAGCCAGTCATCACTAGATCTATGATCGTTCTAAACAAAGTGACCCCCTGCCAATCACTGTTGGGGAAGGTCCCAGACAAGTTCGAAGGTGGTTGGATATTGATGAATTTGTTGAAGGATAATTTCAATGAGCTCCCTGAAGATCGAACGAAGGAGATCATACAACAATACGCTTGAGCATACATCATGAGGTTAATAGGGGGCATTTTAATGCCTGACAAATTTCGAAATTTGGTACACATAAGGTGGCTACTACATCTAGTGGACATCAATGAGTGCGGGAAACTAGGTTGGGGATCTATCGTGTTGTCCACGTTATACAGGGAAATGTGTCGGGTCACACTACCGAGTGCCGCGTTGATCGGTGGTTGTCTACTCCTACTGTAATCATAGGCTTGATGGCGACTACTGTTTCTACGTCCCAAGGTGACTGACCCATATATGTTCCTATTGGTAACGAGGTAAATATCATTTCTTAACAAATACATAATTTGTACAGTAATTTTTATTATGATACGTTTCGACCAACATATCATTTATATAGGTGAAACCATGAGCCGAGCTACGTAGAACTGCTCAAAGATCTAGAAGATATTAGGCTATTGTCAGATCAACTCTCGAAAGCCGAGGTTAGTTACCTATTCTTTTGAACCTATATTAATCATGTAATGATTCGTAAAAAAAAAATCATAAATAATGGTATTTACAATTTTACTTTTTAGTTTAAATGGATGTTGTACATCAACATCAATGCATATCTTGTATCCCGCTGGAAGTGTTGCACAATCGACAGATGTGGGAGGTAAAGGTGTCGTTGGTAGTGTATGCGATGGTGGAAATGTACGAAACAGACTGGGTGTTATAGTAGTTCTGGTAGAGGCAACGAATTTTGCTCCACCGCAAGACTTGAAGGAGCTACACAAGGTGGACATGTGGGGGAAGGATAATATCGACTGGTCAGTGCGGCATGGGGAACACATCGAGACGTGGGATAATAGGATGCAATCTATACCCGTTCGCGAACAATTTTTCTCTGCAGACATGGTGGCGATTAATGATTACTTGGCATGGTTTAGAGCCGTCGGTAACCCGTATCTACTATCATCGGAGGAGAAGAGTTAAAAAATTTGGGTAAATAGGTCATGTCGACTGCCACAACATACTAGGAGGGGACGGGGTCGCACGACGGGTTCATCATCCACTCCGACAGAAGATGCATCATTTATGGCTATACAATATCCGGGTCACTGCGGTCCAGGTATTCCCACTCAATTTAGTAACACTATATTTTATTCACAAGCACCGCTGTACTATAGACCACCGCCGCACGTGACCGATTTTTCTATTCCTGCAGGTACGTATTTCGCTCCACTGACTTCTCCTGCATACTATACCCCTACATAGATGTCGGTGTCGAACCCTGTGTCAGGACAGATGCTGACGTACCCATTGCCACTGATGCAAGTGCCCAAGCAACAATTGATACTCGGTACCTTTTCGATGTACTTGGGGTTTGGGGCACCTTATGGTTTGACTCCTATAGTGACCCAAACACTGCGCACATCACTATTTTATGGGGGTGGCTCATCATCGCGTCTAGTGGACGTAAGAGTGGAAGAGACACTATGGTAAGGGAGGATGACACAACAATCAACCATGAAGGAAGATGAGGACGGTGCCAATCCTGAAGATGAGGTCGTACATGGGGCCGTGCTAGCTATGTACTCAGGTGATGATGAAGATGAGGAGGAAGTTATAGGCCCGCACCTTCGAATACACCTTTGAATGCTACTTTGGATACATCTCCGGTGGTACGGCTGGTTGTACGTAGAAATCTTCCACGCTACCGTCATCCACCGCTTTATAGCACACATTCTCCCTAACCACATCATTGATTGTATTTTTTCTTTTAATTTTTTTAATGTAAATATGATATGTCATAAATAAAAAAATTGAGTTTATTCATTCAAACAAACCATTTGTCATTATTACTATCTATGTTTCATCGATAAATAAAAAATGTTGATTTTGTTATCGACATATTATTTTGAATATCAAATTTTTTGGATTTATCTTGTTATTTAAATAAGAAAAAGAAGAAAGATGAACATGAAAAATGTAGAATAAAAAATGTTTTCTCTCGTACATTTGAAAGTCATGACATTTCACAACTTAATAAATTGTATGTCCTTAAAACTAATTGCAATATGGAACATTGAACTTTATTGTTTATACTAAATACTACAAACATTATTAGTATGGCACGCACATATGAAAATAAAATTTGGTTATAAAAAAAACACAAATGAATATGAAATTTGGCTGAAAGCAATGTTATTAACGCTGGGGCTCTAACGTTTCCCTGTACAAAGAACATGTTGGCTTCAAATGCCTTGGGTTTCTACAATACTCGCATAATTTCTGTTGATCATGCCTCTCTTGAATATCCATATTATTCTTTATCTAGGTAGAATTCAAGCGACCTTTCGGGACATGACACAAGTCCTTGTTTGGCACCAACTCGAACGACGCGTTGGACATAGACGACCACATATTCTCATTTGGGACAGGTGGGGATTCAGGACTCCACACACTATGAATGCGTTGTAGTGAATAAACATCGTTGATGTAAGACGCGTATTCAATCTGTATGTTCCTACTGTAGGGGTCACACGGTCGTGTGGCCAAGCCGCCTGACTCACACGGCTGAGACAGACTCCCGTGTCTCTGGCTGTGTGGACATTTGAAGTAGGGACACACTGTAATGACCCAAAATTCAGAGGCATCAGAAAAGTGCAATATCGGGTCTCCGTTGTAGTGAAATGAGTTCGTAAATAATTATTAGAAATATTTATGAGTCTAGTTATGTGTTTAATTAGGTTTAAATTAGATAAATTTAGCTTAATTTAGAGTAATTAGTAAAAATGACTAAATTGAATAAAGGGTAAAAATTTAATTATAGATTACAAGAAAATAGTAGGGACCAAATGGGCAATTAAGCCACATTTGGAGGTTGAGGCGGCATATTAGGAAATGTCTAGAAATTTTGTTAAATAGACAAATGTAGGAAAATATATGTAAACAAATGTAATACAAATAATTAATTAGTAAATAGATATTTAGTATTTATATTTATTAAGTAAAAGATAATTATTAATTAAATAATTACAACATGAGATTTTTAGTTGATAAATAAATTAGATTTATGACAAATGTATGGTTGAGATAAAGTCCATGTGTATTAATTAAAATAAAAACATTTGTAATACAAATATTAGTAATTAAATATATATTTATTATTTATCATTATTAGATAAAAGATGTTTATTTGATAATTAATTAAATTATAAGATTTTTATGAGGTAAACAAATTAAATAGAGAAAAATGTAAATTATATGATTGTACAATTGTATTAATTATATTTGTTATTAAATAGATTTTTATAAAAAAACAATTATTAATATAAACTAATATATATATATTATAAAAGAAACAAAGATGAAACATAAAAGAAAAAGAAAGAAAGTTATAGAGAGCAAAATGGGAAAGGAAGAAAGAAAGGAGAAAAAGAAAAGAAAAGGAAAAACTAGGGATTTGAAGCTTTAAACTTTAAAAGGTAGGTCAATCAAGTCCTTTTCTCTTAATTTTGATGTTTTAAAAGCTTTAGAACAAAGTTTTGATGAAATTAAATTGAGGTTTTGGAAGTTTTAAGGTTTTTGAACATAGTTTATGTTGAACAAAAAGATGAATTAGGGATTTATTTGATAGAATTATTGATTAGAATTGATAAAGGGATTAAATTGTAAAGTAAGCTATAAGTTTTATGTTGTAGGTACTATTTTGAGGAAAATTCAAAATTAGTGAAATATACTAAAATTTAGTAGTTAAATTTGAGTTTGAATGAAATTTGAATAGAAATACAGTGTAAATTAAATTAGAAAAGTAGATAAATCTAGTTAGGACTAAATTAGAACTAAAATATAAATTGGATAGAAATTCAATTATTATTATAAATTAATGTTGTAATTAATAGTGTAAATTATTATTATTTTCGTAACTAATAAGGAACCCGAAGCATTGGCACACAATGGAAAGAAGAAGGTATCGAGGAATAATCGAGTAAATCCGGGTTTGTATTACTATAATTCAAATCTATTTATTATAATTGTTATATTTTAATTAAAATGCATGGTAAATAAATTTAGGAAAGTAATTGAAATAATGATATTGACTTGAATGAAATTGATTTAAAAGTGTTTATGGCTATTGAAATTAAATGTGAACAAATTGGAAATTAAAAGTGATTTGAATTGAATCAAAATGAATTGAATGAAGAAAATATGTGATTATTTGAATTGTATATTAATTGAAAAGTGATTAGTGATTTGAACCTGATTGGAAAATGAATCAAAAATATGAATTGAATAAAAATAAATTAAATTATGAATATGGTCAATATGTGAATTGTGTATTGATTGAAAAGTGAATTGAATTGAATGAGAAATATGTGTTAGTATTACTATAATTCGAATTTAATTATTATTAATTGTTGAATTTTAAGTTGATATGCATGGTAAGTATTAGTATTGAATTGTATGAAATTAAATTGAATTGTGATTATATGTGAATAATTGAAATGCATATTGAATTGAGATTTATATGTGATCTGGAAACCCTATTAACTAGTCGGGCTGAGTTGGATATAATTGGCATGCCATAGGATTGGAAGTGTTCAGGGATGCTTCGACCTCGAGTCGATGAGACACTGGGTGTCACTATTTTACTTCGGATAGATTTGATGAGGTACTGGGTACCACTTTACTTCGGCTAGGCCAATGAGACATTGGGTGTCAACTTTGCTTCGAACTATCCAATGAGGCACTGAGTGCCAAACTGGTGTGTTTGGTTGGATCCGTGTATCCGCCAAGGTCTGGGTGTGTTAATAGGGTGAATAACTGAAATGAGAAAATTAAATAAATTTGATTAATCGTACTATTAAAAGTATGAGAAAGAAATTATGAGTTGAATTGTAAATTGAATTGAGACATGAGATTTGAAGCATGAACTGAAGGTTCATGAAATTGTTAAATATTGAATTATCGATACTGAAATCAGTTGAATAAATGAAATGAAAAAATCGAATGAATTTGATTGATTGAGCTATTGAAAGTATGAGAAAGTGAAATTATGAATTGAAATATGAATTGAAATTGAGATATCTAAATAAGAAGTGAAAATAGAATGAATAGGAAATAATGAAATAGTGTATGAGTTAATTGAATATAATCATTTGAATTAATTATAATTATTTTTATTGAAAAATGTTGGTTTAAATAATTATTGAAAGACTAATGTATTGAATACCTGATGATTATTGAACGATTATATTAAAGTACTGAACAACTGATTGTTATTGATTGATTATGAATAGAAATGAATATTTTCTTGAGAATAAGTTATTGGATTGAGATATAAAAATGAAATTTGTGAAATAATGATTTATGAAATGGTTATTGATGAAATGCATGAAATGGATATTGATGTATTATGAAGATATATAAATTAAAATGAAGAAAAACTATTTAAAATACATATTATTAAATTAAAAATTAAAGTTTAAATGCATGAAAGATTTATTAAGGTAAAATAGTTGTAAGTTTTAATGTATTTATATATTGTTTTGCCTTAAGTATTTGAATTATAGTAATACCACTGGGTGTATACTCAGCGTAAGGTTTGTTTTCGTACGCGGATTAGGTACAGAAATTTTTGAAGAGTTGAATTTTGAGATTGCATGCTTTCATCTCATCACATCTTTAAGCAACAACAGGGTATGATTTAAAATTTTGAATAGAATGACATGTACTTAGGAAAAATATTAAGTATGTTCCAAGTGTCTGTTTTTATATTCTAATTTATTAGTGATTAGCCAAGAATTACTTTGGCACCAAATGTAATATTCCTATATCAGGTTCCTTGAGTCGAACATGGTATAGGGGTGTTACACACATGACCGTGTCCCAGCCCGTGCCCTTGCCCGTGTAACTCTCTGACTTGGGTCACACAGCCAAGCCACACGCTCGTGTGCTAGGTCGTGTAACTCTCAAAATGGAACCTTTAAAAACCTACAGGGGACACACGACTGAGACACACGCCCATGTCTTAGGCCGCGTGGACTAGAAATAGGCCAAATTCAAGCCCTTTCTTTCACCCAATTCAAGCACACCTAAACAAGCCGTTTTCACTTATGACCAAGGTATCAAAACCTATTCAACTATGCATAAAATGACCACTATCAAATGACCAAATTCCATTAAACCAATATGCCATAAAGGCACCTCAAACACACACATTAAACATACCTAAATATGTGCATATTTAACCATTTATCCATTTACTTGTGTCCATATCAAAACATATGAAAATGATCTTATCGTTTGAACCACTTCTCACATGCATCAACCATTTAAATGTTACCAATCTAGCAATTTCCAAATGGTTCCAACAACCAACATATATACATACCAAATTAATGTCCAAATGGTCATAATTCAACTAAACATATTTGATTTAAATTCTATATCAATACATTCCATAAATGATCATTTTGCAACCATGCCAACATTTAACACTTTAGCCATAAACCATACATCAATTCGATCTTATAAACATCAACCATCAAGGCATCAAAATAACATAAGTTTCACAAATTCAAAGCAACATTTCATGCCAAACACAAGCATACCAAATTTGGCCATTCAAAACATATCATCACTAAACCATTTCAACATTAGCCATAAAGCCCAGAAATGCCAAAATGTCATCAATCATAAAACCATATTTACAAGCCAAATATAGTGGGCATATCATCAAGCACAAATACCTATACATGTCATTATAACCATGACCAGAGCATAAAAATCTACTGATAGAATCGATGGATAGTGTGATGGATCTCCGACTATCTTCCAACCTGATCGAGCTTCCGATAATCTGTAAAGGAAAATAACGACGTAAGCAATGAATGCTTAGTAAGCTCGTATAAAATGTAAGCATAATATTCCATTTCAATAATAAAATTTATAGAATAAACATAAATCTATGCCAATGTCATAAGATTCATAAATCAATATGATCATCAACTCACAAATGAGTAAGTTTATTAATGTTGCTTACGTTTATCATTCATAACATGATAGGATTTTATGGAACTTAATAGATAATCATCAACCTTTCTATAAGATTATACACTTTTCAATTTACTTTCTTTTCATTCCGTTCCCAAAGCTTATCATAAGCGTAAACAACATTATCCACTCTCGACTTAGTGTATTTATCCTTGATATAGGTATATTCATCCATAGCATACGTAAATTTCTCACATATAGTGCATCATTAAAACTCATTACTCCCTTTTTATCAAATTTCATTTCAACTATGAATTTACCATTTCATTACCTTTCCTCACCCACTTCATATGTATAACACACAAGTTATAAGCATAACATCAACCTTGACTACAAGCTAGTGCATTTAAACATAGTTCTTTTGGGAATAAACTTCATGATCAACCATTGTATAAGAAATTACACACTTTGATTTATTCCACCTTTTCATGGACATAAGCACGTTACTGATTGAGCATTTACCGTTTCATTTGCTTAATACAAAATACATAAACACAACATTTGCCATAGCCACAAGCTAGTGATTAAACACATAACTTAGTGATATCATCACATGGTAAGATATGGTACAAATATATAGCATCACTTAAATCATACCTTTTATATTCATGAATATTCATACTTTGATTATTGGTACATCATACCTTTCCACATTTGTCTTACTGAAGTCAATCAGAACCTTTACCGGAGCTTAGAAAAAATATGCTAAACGATGGTCGAAACCATCCTTTTTCTATAATCGATGGTCGTCACCATCCCTTTTCATATTCGATGAATACTGTAAAGATGATTGAAACCTTAGTACACGTTTCCTATTGTGCCATAGTCCAGCTATAGTCTTACATATGTATTGCCATGGCCCTGCCGTTGTAACACCCTAAAAATCCTTAATGTTTATTTTCGTATGTTTGTGATACACAAACACATGTCTGCTTCAGTGGTTAAGTGTCCTGGGAAGTGTCTGAGAAGTCATGGGTTCAAGCCTTGGCTTGTGCAAAAGTTTTGTTTTTAATATGAATAAACCTCTGTCTTTAGTCAATAGGCTTTTAAATAAATATGGGTAAAACATGTCAGAAATAACCTGCAAGTCTAGGGGATGGGTGGAATGTTATTCTTACTTAAGGTCTGAAGTTCAAGTCCTGGCATGTGAATGGAGTGTTTATTTTACTACCTATGCTGTGTGGGTAGTAGAGGTTGATCGAAATACTACAGAGTTGAGTGGGGTTTGAATTTGGTGGTTGATGGGATTATGATGGAGGGATTTTAGGAGGAAATGTTGGGATTTGGATAGTGGAGTGGTTGGAGAGTTTTGAGGAGTCAAGTGAAGGGAGTGTTTAGAGGTCATACCAAAATAGGAGTCTCATTTTGTCAAAAAAATGGGTCATAGCTCACCTTTTGCCCATTGTGCCGAATTTTGCTTCTGGTTTTTGCTCTTTATTCCTCAATTTTGTCTTCATTTTTGTCTTCTTGGAGGTTGAATTTTGCTACGGACTTCGGGTATCTTTCAGTTTTATTTTTTTTTTCCATTTTGCTCTTCCCTACAATCCTCTTGCCTACTGATTTTCAAAGGTGTGGGTAGCCTTTTCTTTCGACAAATAGAAACTAGGTGTGTGAAAACATTACTCCTAATCACAAATCAGCAAAAAGCTAAAAAGCATGTATAGTCGACACCACACGAGCGTGCAGCTACCCGTATGATAGCCACATGGACGTATGGAAATTATTGGGCCAGGTTGTGTAATATACACGACCAAGGCCATTATAGGCCGTATGGGCCATACGGGCGTGTAGGCCCACATGGGCCTGCAATATGGGCTATGGGCTCATTTTCACTGTTTGACTGTTAAGGTTGCACGGGCCGCCCGAGACCACTGTGGACCTATTGTTGGGTCGGTAAGTTTACCCAGACCCCCTATTTGATAAAATGACTGTTTTGCCCCTATGTGATGTATGGATCTATATTCATGTATGACTATATTTTAGCACGCTATTTTAACTGCTTTAAGTACATGTGAAATATTATGATATGACATGACATGTTGCATGATGCATTGCATGGGGATAGGTTTAATATGATTAGAGGAAGTATACTGTACTGGCAGCTCTGCTGCAAATACTGTTTAGTGCCACAACCGGTACTACTTGGAGTGTAGGGATGGGTGGGTTGATTATATCCCCACATGGAGTGTAGGGTTGGACAGAGATGGAGTGTAGAGGCTGGTTGGGTAGGATTTCTTGATTGCATATTTGTACCGTTCTCATCACATCGAGATGGGCTCGAGCCCAAACCGATCTCGATATTGTAATGGGCTAGGGCCCTAACTGAAACTGAACCATTACTGAAATGGGCTTAGGCCTAGACTGTATTTTCTCACTGTATGCTTGTTTGATATGGGATTACACACTGGGTTTTCGTAAACTCACCCTTTTGTTTATCTGCGCAGGTAATCCCCAGACTTAGTCAGACCGGTGCTGCGAGGGACTCAAAGGTGGCCACACAACCGCATAAATTTTCATATTTGATTTATATTATAAGTAATTTCATTTTGGGTATTTTTCTGTAATAAGACCTTTATGGATTTTTACTTTAATTTTGGTTTTTATTTGTTTTAATTTATAACTGCTAGCAGTAGGAAAAGACGCGAGATTTCAAAAAGATAAATTTTTTAAAAGATACCCCGAATACGTAACCTATTTTAAGAGCTTCCGCAAGAAATAACGTTTTAAAAATTGATAACATTTTAATATGATTAACTTTTTGACAAACGACTCACATTTTGAAAATGAACGACATGTATTAAAATCATCTTAAAGATCACACAAAGAGGTTAAATAAAGAATGGGTTTTTCAATGATATCATATTTTATGGAAAACACTTCAATGTGACATCGCTAGATTTGACCATAACGTTCAGGCCGGGTTTGGGGTGTTACATTTAGTGGTGTTAGAGCCAGGTTGCAAAACTCGGCTGTGGATTTGGGTTTCTTTTAAAAACTTAGAATTTCTAAAAGAACTGTTTCAAATGATTTGAAGTATTTTGAAAGGTTTTACTAAATGTATGGTACACCGAGTCTCCGACGCTGATTCTGTAAGTCTTCTAAAACTGTTGTTTGTTTAAACTAATACTATTTTTCATAAAATATCTGTTAATAAACACTGAAACTGTAATCTGATGCATAAAAATGTTAATACAGATAAAACGAAATTCGATAATAAACACTAGAGGTACTCGCAAAAGGGGTACAATAGGCCGCGACGGAGGCCGTGGAGGTGCTCGAGCTGGGTCCTCGTCATCTGGCCACATGCCTAATGTAGAAACTAGGAAGGTGCCGACTTCACCTGTGACTGAGACTGGGTCTCATGATCATGCGGCTGGGGATGACGCGCTGTCCCAAGCCATGTTACAGATTCTGGAAGGGTCACTGGGCCCAATATTGGTGCTGTGGGCCGCGAGTCGGTTACGGAACGACACCGGTCTAATGGAGCTGAGATTTTTAGGGGTATTGCTTGAGTTGCCCCTAATGTGGCTGAGTATTGGATTAAAGCCACAGAGAGGATCATGGACGATATCGAATGCACCCCCGAGTAGAAACTAAAGGGTATAGTGTGGATTAAAGAGGCTTACGGTTAAAGAGATGAGGCTTACCAGTGATGGCTTACGACAGAAGAGGGCACGCAGCCCGATCGATTGACCTGGGAATTTTTCAAGACTACTTTTTAGGGAAAGTATGTGGGTGCTAGTTATGTGGATGCCGAGAGGAGAGAGTTTTTGAATCTGACACAGGAGGATAAAACAGTGGCTGAATATGAGGCTGAATTTTTGCAACTAACCCGTTATGCGTGTGGGATGGTGGCAACTGAATATGAGCATTGTGTTCATTTCGAGGATGGCCTCAGAGATAGTTTGCGGGTTCTAATAGCTTCACGGAGGGAGTGAGATTTCGCTGCATTGGTTGAAAAGGCGAAGATCCCTGAGGAAGTAAAGCGCGCTAAGCGTCTGAACCGTGAGAAGGAGAGAGGTAGGATCAAGAGGGATTTAGAGCCCTCAAGTTCTTTTCTGAGGCCTAAAAAAAGGCTAGAGTTGATGGGTCGGTCAGAGTTGGGTATGCTGCACATTGCCGAGAGGATAGAGATACTCTGGATGTTATCACGGGTACATTCTTTATCTATAATGTACCTTATACTGCACTGATAGATATAGAATCTACACATTCCTATATAGCTTGTACTATGTCTAAGACTCTAGGTATCTTGGTTGAGAGCACTACGAGTGAGGTTACTGTATTGAGTCCTTTGGGGCAGTCGGTGAGGGTAAATAAACTATTCAGAAATGTTCCTTTGAAGGCTCAAAGGGTTATCTTTTTGGCGGATTTGATGGAACTTCCTTTTGGAGAATTTGATTTAATACTAGGAATGGACTGGCTGGTTAAACATCGGGTGAGCTTGGATTGTGCTGCTAAACGGATGGTACTGAGAACTATGGAGGACGCCGAGGTAGTTGTAGTTGGGAAATGTTAGAATTACTTGTCGAATTTGATTTCTGTATTAAGGGTCGAGAAGTTGGTTCGTAAGGGTTGCGAGGCGTACCTGGCCTACAATAGTGTTTCAAATTTTGGGGTTTCTTCTGTTAAAGATATCAAAATGGTTGAAGACTTTTCGAATGTCTTTCTTGATGAGCTACCTAGGTTACCTCCAAACCGTGAAGTTGAGTTTGGAATTGAGGCCCTTCTTGGTATAGCTCTGGTGTCCATCGCCCATTATAGAATGGCACTGAAAGAGCTTATGGAGCTTAAAGCTCAGATTCAAGAGTTGTTAGATCGTGGGTTCATCCTCCTTAGTGTGTCTCCGTGGGGAGCACCAGTTTTGTTTGTGAAAAAGAAGGATCGATCCATGTGTATGTGCATCGATTACCAATAATTGAATAAATTGACCATTAAGAATAAGTATCCCCTACTGAGGATAGATGATATGTTTGAGAAATTTTGAGTAGATTCGATTTTCTCTAAGATTGATCTCCGATCTGGGTACCATCAACTAAGGGTTAAAGAGACTGATGTATACAAGACAGTGTTTAGGACTCGTTATCGTTATTACAAGTTCCTAGTGATGCCGTTTGGACTGACGATTGCACTAACGACTTTTATGGATCTGATGAACCGAGTGTTCCAGCCATATTTGGATCGGTTCATAGTGGTTTTTGTTGATGACATCCTGGTGTATTCGAGGACTGATGATGAGCATGATAAACATCTTCGAGTGGTTCTGCAGATTCTAAAGGAGAAGCAACTATACGGCAAGTTCAATAAATGTGAGTTCTAGTTACGAGAGGTAACATTTCAGGGCCATGTGGTATTTGCTAAAGGGATTAAGGTTAATCCTCGAAAGGTTGAGGCCATTTTGGAGTGAAAGTAGCGAAAGACTGTATCTGAGATCCGCAATTTTCTGGGATTGGTAGGGTATTATCGACAATTTGTAGAAGGATTTTCTCTAATCGCAACACCTTTGACTAAGCTGTTACGTAAGGGGGTGACGTTTAGCTGGACTGATGTGCAGCAGGAGAGCTTCGAGAAGCTCAAGAAAGTTCTGACTGAGGCACTTGTCTTGATATAGCCAGAGTCAGGGAAAGAGTTCACTGTCTACAGCGATGCATCACATGTTGGTTTGGGATGTGTGTTGATGTAAGAGGGTAAGGTGGTTGCGTATGCGTCCCGTTAGCTTATGTCTCATGAGGCAAATTATCTGACGCACGACTTGGAGATGGCCGCGATGGTATTCGCACTAAAAATTGGGAGGAATTACCTATACGGTGAGAAGTGTATCATTTACACTGATCACAAGAGCCTCAAATAACTCCTCACTCACAAGGAGCTAAATCTTAGGCAACGTAGATAGATGAGCTGCTTAAAGACTATGACTGTACGATCGAATACCATCTTGGGAAGGCCAATATGGTGGCGGACGCACTGAGTCGTAGAGCTATGACTGATTTGAGGGCGTTGTTTGCTCGCCCTAGTTTGTTTGATGATGGTAGCTTGTTGGCCGAGCTCCAAGTTAAACCGATGTGGATTGAGCAGATTAAGGGTAAATAGTTGGAAAATGAGTCGTTGGGTTTTCGTTTTCGGCAGGTTGAGAATTGGGATACTGTGGATTTTAAACTGAATAGTGAAGGGGTGCTCTATTTCGTGGGAGAATTTGTGTACTTAAGAATTCTGATTTGAAGCAGTCTATACTACGAGAGGCGCATACTAGCCCTTATGCTATGCACTCTGGTGGAAATAAGATGTACCAAGACCATCGTGAGTTATATTTGTGGCTGGGACTTAAGCGTGAAGTTACCAACTTCGTGGGTAAATGTCTGACATGCTAGCAGGTTAAGGCTGAACATCAGTTTCCTTCAGGGTTGTTTAGGCTAGTTAAAATTCCACTTTGGAAGTGGGAGAGAGTACTATGAACTTTGTTAGTGGGCTGCCTCTAACGCCTACTAAGAAGGATTCAGTATGGGTCATCGTGGATTAATTGACCAAATCTACCCATTTCATACTAGTTCGTACTGATTACTCTTTGCAGAAGCTGGCTAAACTGTATGTGTCTGAGATAGTGAGACTGCATGGGGTACTGGTTTCAATAATATCTGATAGGGATCCTCGCTTCACATATCGGTTTTGGAAGAAGTTAGATGAAGCTCTGGGTACGAGGTTGAACTTCAGTACTGTGTTCTACCCTCAGTCAGATGGCTAATCATATAGGGTGATTCAGATACTGGAGGACATGTTAAGGAGTTTCACAATCGTTTTTCGAGGTAGTTAGGAGGATTACTTGCCACTAGTAGAGTTTGCTTATAATAATAGCTATCAGTCTAGCATACAGATGGCACCTTACAAGGCATTATATGATCGTAGGTGTCACACTTCTTCGTGTTGGATTGAGTTGGGCGGGCGGCGTGTTCTGGGTACTGAATTAGTTTCTGATACAGAGGATAAAGTTAGACTAATTTGGGATCGACTGAAGGCGTCATCAGATAGACAGAAGTCATATTCGAATCTGAAGCGTAAAGAGATTGAGTATTCCGTATGGGACTTTGTTTTTCTCAAGGTCTCGCCATGGAAGAAGGTACTGAGGTTTGGATGTAAGGGCAAGTTGATCCCTAGGTTTATTGTGCCTTATCGCATAATGAAACACGTGGGACCGATTGCCTATCAGTTAGAGTTACCTCCAGAGTTACACTGGGTTCACGATGTGTTCCATGTCTCTATGTTGAGGCGCTACCGCTCTGATCCCCCTCATGTTATTTCGGTTGAAGAGGTTGAGGTTAGGCCAGATCTGACTTTTGAGGAGGAGGCGATTTAGGTATTAGATCGTGATGTAAAGTTCTTAAGAAGGAAGTCCGTCCCACTGGTTAAGGTTCTTTGGTGTAATCACAGTTCAGAGGAGGCCACGTGGGAACTTGAGGAGGCGCTGCGACAACAACACCCTCATCTATTCTGATTAGGTAAAATTTTGAGGCTGAAATTTTCTTTTAAGGAGGTAGAGTTGTAACGCCCCAAAAATCCTTAATGTTTTTTTCGTATGTTTGTGATACACAAACACATGTCTGCTTCAGTGGTTAAGTATCCTGGGAAGTGCCTGAGAAGTCTTGGGTTCAAGCCTTGGCTTGTGCAAAATTTTTGTTTTTAATATGAATAAACCTCTATCTCTAGTCAGTAGGCTTTTAAATAAATATGGGCAAAACATGTTAGAAAGGGCCTGCTAGTCTAGGGGATGGGTGGCGTGTTATTCTTACCTGAGGTTTGAAGTTCGAGTCCTGGCATGTGCAATGAAGTGTTTATTTTGTTGCCTATGCCGTGTGGGTAGTAGAGGTTGACCGAAATACTGCAGAGCTGAGTGGGGTTTGAATTTGGTGGTTGAGGGGATTATGATGGAGGGATTTTAGGAGGAAATGTTGGGATTTGGACAGTGGAGTGGTTGGAGAGTTTTGAGGAGTCAAGTGAGGGGAGTTAGAGGTCATGCTGAAATGGTAGTCTCATTTGGTCAAAAAATTCGGTCATAGCTCACCTTTTGCCTATTGTGCCAAATTTTGCTTCTGGTTTTTGCTCTTCATTCATCGGTTTTGTCTTTGTTTTTGTCTTCTTGGAGGTCGAATTTTGTTAGGGACTTAGGTTATCTTTCGATTTTGAATTTTTTATTTATTTTGCTCTTCCCTACAAACCTCTTGCCTACCGATTTTCACTTTTTTTTGTCTCCCTCTCTCAATCAATTTTACTTTGGCTGAATACTTCTTCTTCTCTCTCTGAATCGGTGTTGGCAATCCCTCCTCTTCTCATCTTGGCTATTGTAGCCGTATACTCTCTTTACTTGCTTGTAGTCGAACCCTACCCTTGTCTCCATCCGTCTCTTCTTCCTCTTTATTGCTGAAACTACTCTTCTCCTACCCTCACTGTGCTGACTTTTCCTTTATTGCTCTCTGTCGATCTTGTGGTCCTTACAATTCTTCGATTTTACGTTTTTGTAAGTCTAATTTTTGGATTTGGTTCAAACTGTTCTTTCGAAAAGTTGTTAATTGGAGGTTGGCTGAATTGCAAGTTGGAACTGAGGGCTTAAGTGATTGTTCTTTTTCGACGATTTAGGTAGATAGGGCCTCGGTTGTTCAATCAAGGTAAGTGGTTGTCGATTGGGTGATTTAAGTGTATTAGTATTGTAACACCCTGATTTTAGGCCTAGTCGGAACAGTGGTTTTGGGACCACAAATCCAACGATGAAAATTTTATTTTTATTATATTTTTATGGTCTACGAGTTTACGGAATAATTTTGTAAAAATTTCTTTCGAAAATTTTGACGTTAGGGCACTTAATTTAGTCAAAAGGACTAAATCGTAAAAAGTACAAAAGTTGAGTTCTACATGTTAGAAGTGTCAAATTGTTATGATTTTTAAATTAAAGGTCCTTAAATGGTAATTAGACCATTGGTTAATTGTTGGACAAAAATGGACATGAAATGGGTGTAATAAAATATTGTTAAGTTAGGGGTATTTTGGTAAACTAATAATTGAAAGAATTAAAAAGGAAAATAAGCCAAATTAGCTATCATATTCTTTATTCAACTGTTTCTACCAGTAGTAGCCATGGTTAGCGTTTGTTCAAACTCCCAATCTCGATTGTAAGTTCTCCCTAACCCCGTTTTTAAAGTTCTTTACATTTTTGAAATCTTGGTAACTTGTTCTACTTATTTCTACCATTAATTTGAGCTAAGGTTCGTGTCTAAAAATTTACCCATGAATAATATGCATGTATTTTGATGTCTAATGGTAGAAAATGAAGGTTGGGTGTTAGATAAATGACTTTTGCTAAGCGATTTTACGTGAAAACGAGTAAAATGACATAATCGATAAAAATACCTAATGTTCATAAGTACATGTTAGAGTGAGAATTGGATGTTTCTATAGAAGGGAAAAATGATCAACGTATCATTAAACATAAGAAAATAGGATGAAGTTTAATTTACGAGATTTGGGGCAAAAGTGTAAATAGTGAAAGTTTAGGGGAAAAATTGTAATTTTGCCAAAATATGATTTTGGGTTGATTTGAATAATATGAGTCCTAATTAGGCTATATTTGAAATGAAAATTGAAATTCGGGCTAAAATCGGCAAAATACCAAGTTGTGGATAAAATGGTAAAAATGACCATTTTCGCATATGAGGTAAGTTCATATGATTTTAATAATGCAATGTGTATTTTAATGTTAATGTTATGATATTATATGAATTTTAAGTATACATATATGTGAATAATTTGATTTTATGTAAATGATGTAACATTACTATATGTTGTTGAGGTCTTTATAATGGTATGATGATTATTGTTTACGAATTGTTGCATTCTATGATTATTGTTGAATTATTATACAAATTACGTGGAATACTTGAAAAAGATGAGTTGCCACTGGAGTATCGATATTGACATCACGAGAAAGATGGAAAAGGCGTATGATCGAGGAAAATCCCGTTTAAACATTAGGAATAGATTAGGATACAAGTGACATGTCACTAGGAAATTGAGATCTGAACTCGTTGAGTTGCATTCCGAGTTCGTGAGAATCATGAGGCATTCAAGATCGTTGAGTTGCATTCCGAGTTCACTTATGGATGCAAGCATTCGAACTCGTTGAGTTGTGTTTCGAGTTCATTATGAATGTGAACACCCGAGCTCGTTGAGTTGCGTTCCAAGTTCATTATGGGTGAAATTATGGTAGCTTGGTTTCGTATATCTGAATTATATTCCGATGTGTTCAACGGGTAAATCTCAAGTGAACGAAGTGAAATACTCCAGATAAAAGCGACATGTTGGTAAGTGTTGTGAAATGACTACGATGAACAGGTATGTGCGCAAATTCTCGAGTAGAGAACTCGATATGTTGTAATTGTGTGGTAAGAATGTTCATGAGAATGCTTTTGTGATGACCTTGTGATTATGAGTCCATGCTTATGAAGCATAATTATGTGTTCTTACCATGATGGATGAAATGATAATGTATAGAATTGGTGAATAATAGTGGTGAATGAGTAAATTCAGCCTTGATAGTTTTGGGTTACTGCAGCGGTGCTACTTTGCAATTTCACCATAAATTGTGGAAATTGAGTTAGGGGCTGAATAAAATATGAGATTAAAGCTCAATGAGTATAGTTTCACATAGAGGAAATGGTACATGCAATTTAACTTTATGTTATGAGATATTTAAATTGTTGTGAGACATAGTCTGAATAACTTCGAGATCCCCTGTTCCTATTTGAATTCTGTACAGAGAGAAAATTTATTCGTAGTGAACAGAGGTCAGAGTAGCTGAAAACTGAAATAGGGGAAACTTTAATGAATAAACTGTACCAATTGGCTAAACCAAAAATTCTGGAAATTTTATGGGAGAAAGGTATATGAGTCTAGTTTCAAGAAAAATTAACGGAACTTAATTTGGATTTTCGTAGCTCCGGATATAAATGATTTAGTAACTGTAATTCATTAAGCAACTTAACCTGAACATGTGTAAATTGTACAATTTTGGTGTTTTCTCTTAGAACAGCATGATGGTAATTGCTTATTAATTTCACATGGACTTACTAAGCGTAAAGCTTACCCCTTCCTCTCCACTTCTTCAGTTTTGATAGGTCGGCTCGGGGTTGGAGATCGTCGGAGGCAGAATCACACTATCAAGCTATCACTTTTGGGAGAATTAATTTAATATTTGAAATATGAAGTGAGTGGCATGTATAGGAAGTTAGTTTGTGATATGTATTATTATTATGACTTTGGCCAATTGTATTGGTCTGCATTGAGCTATCATATATGGTCATGAGATATGACCTTTATTCATTATGGGTTGTAAATTTAATTAAAAATGTTATGTCTTATGTTTGTGATGTGATGATATGTTAGGTTTGTTTGTTGTGCATAATTAGTAATATATATCCTATAAGTTGAATGCATGCCTATGGATTATGAATTAAATGTATAATACGAAGATGAGTGATGTTGCCTTGGACATGGATGTTTAAGGGACGATATGCATGTGTTTTTGATGTTTTTAATTAAATGAAAATTTATGGCTCGGTTTTTATTTTTGTGTATGGTTAAGTCTGGTAATGCCTCGTACCCTGTTCCAGCCTAGGATACGGGTAAGGGGTGTTACATTTGGTGGTATCAGAGCTATAGTTTAGTCGGTTCTCAGACTAACCTAGCATGTGTATAAGTCTAGTTATACATGCCACAGATCCGTGATAGTGTGATGTCTCCCGACGTGTAAGAGCATCATCTTATTTAGACAAAAGTACTCTCCAATCGAGCTGCACCGACCATGTTCAAGGTGATTTAAGGTATTTGAGTAAAATTATGATTATGATAAGTCTCGGTTTAGAAAAGTATGAATAAAATTTTATGATATATATGTGATAACATGTGATATGAAAGTTTAAGTTGTGATGAATACCCATACTTGCTTAATGCTCATATGATGTAGTGCACCTGGCTTACTTGATAAGTTGAATGGGATAAATAGAAATTCGTAGAGGTATGAGTATGGGTTCCTAATATCATGATACGAATGAAAATGTCATTTTCTTGATTGGACATTGAATGTTGATGAATGTTAATGATATTTTTATGAGATAAATAATTATAACGAAATGAACTTATCTATGTTAAATTGTTTGGACTGAATTATATGATTGTAATAATATGTATATGATGATGAAAGTTGTGTCATATGTATATGTATAAGAAAGTCGAGTCAGAGGCCCTACAACCCCTTCCCCTTATCGAAGTGGTGCCTATAATGGAATTTCATGAGATTTGTACTGAATAAGTTCCCAGTTGAAAAACCAAAGAGTTCAATGATAGAATAATTATAAGAATGATTAGAGATTGAGAATGAGTTGATAAGTAAAGTTAGAGCTAGAAAAGTATTAGGTTGACATAAAGATTATTGGAGCTATGCACTGTCCCAGTTAGAGAATGAATTTACTTTGGTAAATTGAATTACTCGGGTACAAGGTCGAGAAAAGTGTAAATCAAAATTTATTCAAAACTGGTCTTCTTTAGTGAAAGGTCTAACATGAAATTTGTAATGGCAGAACTAGTTGTGGGAAATGATATTTGAAATGTGAAATATCTGAGTGTGACGATTCTGGTTGAATGTTTTAATAGTTTCTTACGAAATGTTCTATGTATTTATCCATTCTCGAGAAAAAATTTCTATGGTCATTGATTTTTTTAAGAGATTCTTGTTATATGGGAATGTTTTCTAATCCTGGTGTTAGATAGAAGCATTGGTAGTCTGACTGGTTTATAATTTGTATTGCTGTATTTCCTCAGGCATTTTATTACATTTCGTCTGGTAAGAATTGATGAGAGGATATGTATGGGAAAATATATTGTTCTTGTTATATTTGATTCCAATGGGATTAAATAATGTTTTCTTCTGGACTTCTTTTCTCTGAGGAATTTTCAAGATCTTCCATATTTTCCTATGAGTTTGGTTTTCGATTTTCTGGCATAGTATCGTATCTTGGGTTTCTTTATTTTGGATTTCTTTATTCTGGGTTTCTCAATCTTGGATTTCTTTATTCAGCTTTCTTGTTATCTTTATTCTATAATTTGTCAATTATGACTTATGTTCGAAGTGCGTTCTTCAGCTCGTGATAATTATGACAAGTATGAATATACTTTCGATTTGATCTTGGTAATGTGGTGATTTTAGTATTGGGATTTCTCAAATTTCCCTGTAAGGATTTGACAACAGTAAATGCATAAGTGATAAAAGCGCAAGTTTCAATCAGTATGGTGGATTACTTCTCTCAAGTAAGTCAATTATAATTAATGACTTCAATTGAGATATTTTGGTTACTTGAGCTAATGCAATTGAGATGATTTTGATTAGCGTAAGGAATGAATAGTAAAGGACTGCATGATGAATTGTTTAGTAACTAGAAGAAAGGATTACTTGAAATATCATTCAACGGTGTTTAGATCAGCTCAAGTGTTTAATCTGTGTGAATTATTTATTTGAAATATTTCTTATGACAATTATGTCAGGATCATTTTTCCCAAGTTTGATAATAGAATTTCATTTCTTTACGGGTAAAAGGCAAATAGTCTGAACGAGAAGTGTATATCTCTTAGAAAATTTTGATATGAGTAGAAGTTACTAAGAATGATAAAGTTTTCATCTTGCAAATGCTGAAAAGTTTATTACATGTTAGCAAGGTTTGGACAGATGAGAATATTGCTAACCAAAGCATCTGAACTGGACTAGTCTGCATTGAGTAAAGATTTCCTAATTTTCAGTAATGCATTGTTGTATGAATGGTGATGTGTTTCAAGAAAATAAGGTAATGTGATAGTTTGGAGCATTTGATGTCACAGAAAATTTGAGTTGTTGATGGGGGTTAAAGCCGAGCATCAGGATCTACTAGAATTATCTCTGCCAGTGTTGATATTAGGATGAGAGTGAGAAGGATTATTTTCGAAGCTATATCAGAATTATTTCCGTAGCGGAAAGAGGAAAATGTGACAGTGAGTAGTAAACTAAAAGAGTACAGTAAAGATCAACTTCTGATGTTGAATTTCAGATTGGATCTGATTCATGGTATTATTATTTCAAGGCTTATACAGAAAGAATTGTACGAAGCTCACAGTGAAAATTTGCCTATTCATTCAGAGAGTAATGACGTGTACGGTAATTTGATTCAGATGTTATTGGATTATGATTTATCGATGATGAAAATCTGTATGATTATTTCGGAAAAGTGCAGGTTCCTTTGATTGTTGGATTTCTTGGAAATTGTACTATCCATAAACCAAATTGAGATCCGGGTTTTATGTCATGATATCATGGGAAACTGAAAAGCCTTTGAAAATTTAAGAACAATTGGGAGTTGAGTCCGTAAGCTTTTAGATCATGTGAGAAATTAAGGAGATGTATTGGAGGCACCACCTGAGCGAAGGTACTTTGGTATCGAGTATGAGATTGAGGAATCTAAGTGAAAACCACTTTTCCGGTAAGATTTTCGAGGACGAAAATCCCTAAAGGGGGGAGAGATGTAACACCCTGATTTTGGGCCTAGTCGGAACAGTGGTTTCGGAACCACAAATCCGATGATAAAAATTTTATTTTTATTATATTTTTATGGTCTACGACTTTACGGAATAATTTTGTGAAAATTTTTTTCGAAAATTTTGACGTTCGGGCACTTAATTTAGTCAAAAGGACTAAATCGTAAAAAGTACAAAAGTTGAGTTCTACATGTTAGAAGTGTCAAATTGTTATGAGTTTTTAAATTAAAGGTCCTTAAATGGTAATTAGACCATTAGTTAATTGTTGGACAAAAATGGACACGAAATGGGTAATAAAATATTTTTAAGTTAGGGGTATTTTGGTAGACTAATAATTAAAAGAATTAAAAAGGGAAATAAGCCAAATTAGCTATCATCTTCTTCATTCAACCGTTTCTACCAGAAGCAGCCATGGTTAGGGTTTGTTCAAACTCCCAAGCTCGATTGTAAGTGCTCCCTAACCCCGTTTTTAAAGTTCTTTACATTTTTAAAATCCCGGTAACTTGTTCTACTTATTTCTACCATTAATTTGAGCTAAGGTTCATGTCTAAAAATTTACCCATGAATAATATGCATGTATTTTGATGTCTAATGATAGAAAATAAAGGTTGGGTGTTAGATAAATGACTTTTGCTAAGCAATTTTACCTGAAAACGAGTAAAATGACAAAATCGGTAAAAATACCTAATGTTCATAAGTATATGCTAGAGTGAGAATTGGATGTTGCTATAGAATGGAAAAATGATCAACGTGTCATAAAACATAAGAAAATAGGATGAAGTTTAATTTACGAGATTTGGGGCAAAAGTGTAAATAGTGAAAGTTTAGGGGAAAATTATAATTTTGCTAAAATATGATTTTGGGTTGATTTGAATAATATGAGTCCTAATTAGGTTATATTTGAAATGATAAAGCAAGGAAAATCGAAATTCGGGCTAAAATCGGTAAAATACCAAGTTGTCGGCAAAATGGTAAAAATGATCATTTTCGCATACGAGGTAAGTTCATATGATTTTAATAATGCAATGTGTATTTTAATGTTAATGTTATGATATTATATGAATTGTAAGTATACATATATGTGAATAATTTGATATTATGTAAATGATGTAACATTACTATATGTTGTTGATGTCTTTATAATGGTATGATGATTATTGTTTACGAATTGTTGCATTCTATGATTATTGTTGAATTATTATACAAATTATGTGGAATACTTGAAAAATATGAGTTGCCACCGGAGTATCGATATTGACATCATGAGAAAGATGGCAAAGGCGTATGATCGAGGAAAATCCCGTTTGAACATTAGGAATAGATTAGGATACAAGTAACATGTCACTAGGAAATTGAGATCTGAACTCGTTGAGTTGCGTTCCGAGTTCGTGAGAATTATGAGGCATCCGAGCTCGTTGAGTTGCGTTCCGAGTTCACTTATGGATGCAAGCATTCGAACTCGTTGAGTTGTGTTCCGAGTTCATTATGGATGTGAACACCCGAGCTCGTTGAGTTGCGTTCCGAGTTCATTATGGGTGAAATTATGGTAGCTTGATTTCGTGTATTTGAATTATATTCTAATGTGTTCAATGGGTAAATCTCAAGTGAACGAAGTGAAATACTCCAGATGAAAGCGACATGTTGTTAAGTGTTGTGAAATGAGTACAATGAACAGGTATGTGCATAAACTCTCGAGTAGAGAACTCGATATGTTGTAATTGTATGGTAAGAATGTTCATGAGAATGCTTTTGTGATGACCTTGTAATTATGAGTCCATGCTTATGAAGCATAATTATGTGTTCTTACCATGATGGATGAAATATTATTGTATAGATTTGGTGAATAATAGTGGTGAATGAGTAAATTCAGCCTTGATAGTTTTGGGTTACTGCAGTGGTGCTACTTTGCAATTTCACCATAAATTGTGGAAATTGAGTTAGGGGCTGAATAAAATATGAGATTAAAGCTCAATGAGTATAGTTTCACATAGAGGAAATGGTACATGCAATTGAACTTTATGTAATGAGATATTTAAATTGATGTGAGACAGAGTCTGAATAACTTCGAGATCCCCTATTCCTATTTGAGAAATTCACTAAAAATTGTAAAAAAATAATTAAGAGATATACTTTACATGTATAGATTCAGTATTGAGTCTATTTTTAATAGAAATAAACAACATATCCCTTTGAATTCTGTACAGAGTGAAAATTTATTCGTAGTGAACAGAGGTCAGAGTAGCTAAAAACTAAAATAGGGGAAACTTTAATAAATAAACTGTACCAATTGGCTAAACCAAAAATTCTGGAAATTTTATGGGAGAGTGGTATATGAGTCTAGTTTCAAGAAAATTAACGGAACTTAATTTGGAGTTTCGTGGCTCTAGATATAAATGATTTAGTAATTGTAATTTGATAAAACAACTTAACCTGAACATGTGTAAATTGTACAATTTTGGTGTTTTATCTTAGAAAAGCATGATGGTAATTGCTTATTAATTTCATATGGACTTACTAAGTGTAAAGCTTACCCCTTCCTCTCCACTTCTTCAGTTTTGATAGGTCGGCTCGGGGTTGGAGATCGTCGGAGGCAGAATCACACTATCAAGCTATCACTTTTGGGAGAATTAATTCAATATTTGAAATATGAAGTGAGTGGCATGTATAGGAAGTTAGTTTGTGATATGTATTATTATTATGACTTTTGCCAACCGTATTGGTCTGCATTGAGCTATCATATATGGTCATGAGATATGACCTTTATTCATTATGGGTTGTAAATTTAATTAAACATGTTATGTCTTATGTTTGTGATGTGATGATATTGTTAGGTTTGTTTGTTATGCATGATTAGTAATATATCCTGTAAGTTGAATGCATGCCTATGGATTATGAATTAAATGTATAATACGGAGATGAGTGATGTTGCCTTGGACATGGATGTTTAAGGGACGATATGCATGTGTTTGAGAAGTTTTGAATTAAATGAAAGTTTATGGCTCGATTTTCGTTTTTGTGTATGGTTAAGTCTGGTAATGCCTCGTACCCTATTCCAGCCTTGGATATGGGTAAGGGGTGTTACAAGTATAGTGTTATCTTGTTACTTGTTGATTGAGTACTTACATATTTTCGGTTGGTGCTTAGGGACTTTTCGATGGGTGAAAGATCTTTAGTTGGCGTTAGGGTGGACGAAACTCTCCTCTTTACTTGATCGAAGGGTTCAAAGGTATGGGCAATCTTTTCTTTCAGCAAATAGAAAATAGGTGTGTGAAAACACTACTCCTAATCACAAATTGGAAAAAAGCCGAAAAGTGAGTATAGTCGACACCACACGAGCGTGCAGCTACCTGTGTAGTAGCCCGTGTGACTAAACATGGGCATATGATTGATGAAGCTGACCATGTGTGAGTTCATGGGTTGGGCCGAATTAGGCCGTGTGAACCCCACGTGACAGACGTGTGGAAATTATTGGGCCAGGTTGTGTGATACTCACGGCCAAGGCCATTATGGGCCCTAGGCCAATTTTTACTGTTAGACTGTTAAGGTTGCACGGGTCTTCCGAGACGACTATGGACCTATTGTTGGGTCGGTAAGTTTACCTTGCCCCCTATTTGATAAAATGACTATTTTGCTCCTATGTAATGTATGGATCTATATTCATGTATGACTATATTTTAGTACGCTATTTTAACTGTATTGAGTACATGTGAAATATTATGATATAACATGACATGTTGCATGATGCATTGCATAGGGATGGGTTTAATATGATTGGAGGAAGTGTATTGTACTGACAGCTCTGCTACAAATACTGTTTAGTGCCGCAACCGGTACTACTTGGAGTGTAGGGATGGGTGGGTTGATTATATCCCCACATGGAGTGTAGGGTTGGACGGAGATGGAGTGTAGAGGCTGGTTGGGTAGGATTTCTTGATTGCATATCTATACCGTTACTGTCACTGAGATGGGCTCAGGCCCAAACTGATATTGATATTGTAATGGGCTCAGGCCTTAACTGAAACTGAACCATTACTGAAATGGGCTTAGGCCCAGACAATATTTTCTCACTGTATGTTGTTCGATATGGGATTACACACTGGGTTTTCATAAACTTACCCTTCTGTTTATCTGCGTAGGTAATCTCCAGACTTAGTCGGACCAGTGCTGCGAGGGAGTCAAAGGTGACCACACAACCGCATAAATTTTCATATTTGATTTAGATTATAAGTAATTTCATTTTGGGTATTTTGCTGTAATATGGCCTTTATTGATTTTTACTTTAATTTGGGTTTTTATTTGTTTTAATTTATAATTGCCAGAAGTAGGAAAAGACGCGAGATTTCAAAAAGATAAATGTTTTTCAATGATACCCTGAATACACAACCTGTTTTAAGAGCTTCTTAAAGAAATAACGTTTTAAAAATTAATGACATTTTAATATGATTAACTTTTTGACAAACGACTCACATTTTGAAAATGAACGACACGTCTTAAAATCATCTTAAAGATCACACAAAGAGGTTAAATAGAGAATGGATTTTTCAACGATATCACACTTTTTGAAAAACACTTTAATGTGACATCGCCAGATTCGGCCATAAAGTCCAAGCTGGGTTTGGGGTGTTACAGCCGTGGTCTTACATTCATAGTGCCATAACCCAGTTATGGTCTTATCATCAGAATGCCATAGCCCAGCTGTGGTCTTATATATAAACACTGCCATGGTCCAACCACAGTTTTACATCCATAGTTCCACAACCCAGTTATGGTCTTATCATCAGAATATCATAGCCTAGCTGTGGTCTTACATATAAACATTGCCATGGTCCAACCATGGTCTTACATTTGAAGAATTTCCATAGCCTCGCTATGGTCTTACATATGAATGCAACCTGTCTCCATTGATATCATAAATTATCATTTTCGTAACTTTTTACAATTCCTGTTTTATCAACAAATCAATAATATTAGTAATTTTACATCATTTAAGCTCAAACATTCATAAACAATTAGAAATATAATTGAGTTCATATTAAATGAACTTACAAGACTAATTTGTAGTAATGGCTCAGAGTGTCTCAGTCAATGATCGAGGTAATATCAATTCATTATTTTTGTTTTCAATTACACACATCATTATAATATAATATTATGTAATTAGGTTCATATATTTCATTTAAAAATTTACTAAAATTAAATCGAACAAACTTACCTGGCCACATTACAGAAATGACAAAGTATAGGGGAATTTTGGTAATTTTCTATTATACTAAAATTTCCACTCGATCTTGATCTAAATTAATAATTTTATTCAACCTATTAATTTAGACAGCAAAACAATGTATTTTATGCAATTTATTCATTTTTGAAATTTTTACAAAATTATCCCTAACGTTTTACTTTTGTTCAATTTAGTCTCTGGGCCTAAAACATGCAAATTAACTATTTTTTAATGCTAATTCACATCAGCCAAATATTAATGGCACACAAAACAACCCACATTTGTAATAATTTCACATCAAATCCTTGTACTTTTGCTATTTCAACAATTTAGTCTCTAATCGATAAATTCATCAAAAATCACTTAACAAGATACTTTTAAATAACAACTAATTTATCAAATTCATCATTTAAAATAAAAAAATCACTAGATTCATCAATGGAAACATTCAAAATCTTTAACAGTTTCAAAATCGAAGGTATGGGCTAGTTGGACCTAGTTGCAATGATCTAAAAAACATAAAAATTAAAAAAAATGGATTAAAAATGGCTTACCATGCAAAGATATAGCCATAGCCGAACCTTGAAGCATTTCCATGGTGAATTCAGTGGTGAACTGAAGAAGAAAACCTTATGTTTTCTTATTTTAACATTATTATATTATTTTAATATTAAAAATAATGTATAAAACATATAAAATTAAAGGAAATTAAAACTTAAACCATCCACCATATTAAGAATGGGTTATTTACCCATTAAGTCCATCCAATTATGATTCTTTAAATCGATTAACACCTTTAAACTAATAGCGATTGACTTTTTTAATTTTTACGATTTGGTCCTTTTTGCTCAATTAACTATTGAAACGTTAAAATTTTTCAACGAAACTTTAATACCACCTTAATGATATTCCGTAAATATTTATAAAAATATTTACGGCTCAGTTTATAGAAACGAGGTCTCGATACATTATTTTCTAAAACCACTTGACCTCAGGGTCTTACCACTTAAACTTAATAAATCGCTTATATAAGATAAATTATCAAATTGAAAACCTTTTTAAAACTATATTTGACTCGTAAATATTAAATAGTAATATTTACGAACTTACTTGTTGGATTTGGCGGCCTCGAAATCACTATTTTCGACACCACTGAAACATGAAGTGCTTGGAATCTCCCACAATCGCAGGTCCCTTCTGTTAGGTTCACACGATAGGATGCACTTGGCATTTCCTGGTTGGGCCTAATGTGCTCTGTGACTCAAAAATTGAGGTTTCGATGTGAGTGGCATACTACATACATCATGTTCGCTCTTGTTGTACTTCGTCAAATCTCTTATATCACGTCATTGCAGAATGTACCTTCGCTCATTGTTTGTTCAGCATACACCGACTCCTTCTTAGGAAACAAGACGACTAATTGAAAGTATATTTCTTTAATAACTGATGTTACCAGTAAATGACGTATCCCTTTGAATACCAAATTGTTGCACTTAGCCAAGTTTGATGTCATGTGCTCGTATCGTAAACCCTCATCGTACAAGTGCGTCCAGTATTTGAATGGTATATTCGAAACATACGCCGCACCATAGACATTAATTATGCTCAAGTAGTTCAACTTTTGATGGGAAACATGTTGGACGAGCTTGTAACTTGTCGACAAATAGGTCCTGATTAATGCAATGAAATAACCCTATAATTGAAAATTCAATGTGTAGTGAATACATAGTTGGAGCTACAAAATCATGTCGATGACTAGATCTCGCTCAGTCGCCAAAGAATATTTTTGGTAGTAGTTGGATCGCACATGTCGTATGTAGTACCGATGATGAGTACGATCCCGTAGGGATCTATGATGATCAATCACCGAGAGTATTCTGGTTCCCCTATCTGATATGACACATATGTTGGGCTGTGGCAAATGAGGTGGCACAACTGGCTCAGGAAGAAATCCCACTCATTTTCCGTTTCTTTGAGAGTTATTGCGAATGCTATAGGTAGCATTTTTCGATTACCATTCAGAGCAATGGCAAACAACTGATACTGCTAATACCTTCTGTACAACCAAGTGCCGTCAATTTGGACTATAGGCTTACAGTGTTGAAATGTCTCTCTACATTGCTCAAAGGTCTAAAAGAATCGGTGGAATACTCTTCTCTTAGGGACAATCTAATTGCTGTAATACCCTAGGCTCGTTTCAAAATCAGTTACGGAACCTGATATGTATTGATCCAATACCTAACACCATTGCCATAGATAGTTATATGAATCCTCTCACCCATAATGCAACTTCTCCATAGCCTTCTGTTTTGCAACCCATACTTTATAGAAATTTGGGCTGTACTAGTATTGGCTACATATGTTCGCAATCAACATTGGTATTTCGATCCAGGGTTGGCCTTCACCATTGGTAGAATAATGCTAGTAATCATGTTTGAGTTTAGCCTTAGATGGTCCTGACTTGCACCTGCCACAACACACGTATAGGGATCGGGATACTTCTTTATCGTCTATAGCCTAGTTTTCTTCTAATAAGACGCCAGAATTTTCCACTTACACCTCCTGTCCTTCATTGCACACTTTCCTTTGAATTTTTTGGAATGGAACTTTGAGATGTAGTAGTTTACACTGTTTTTGATGTTGTTCTACTTTATACGCATTAAATCGCAGATCTGGGTCTAGAGCATTATCTGATGTGTCATTGTCAGACTTACAAGGTTTTGACTCTGTTCTAACCGGATCCGATTCAAAAAATAGTGCCACTTTTGAACCATTTGGACGGCGTTGCCGGATTGGCTTAGGTTCTGACTCCTCCTGATAAAGGATGGGAAAGATGAATGTGAAAACAGATCGTAAAGTTTGTCAAAGTCACAGATTTGACTTAGGGCTCTAGACGTTCGGAAAGAAACTTGAATTTTTGACACAACCTAAAAAGAAATTAAATCCAAGTTTAGATAAAACAATTAAAAACAAATAACTAAAATAAAATAATAAATCAAAGATTAAGGAAGCAAAATAAGAAGATAAATGGAAAGATAGAAGGTGGTGTACAAAAGTCCTAAGAAGCCTTGGAAACACGAAGAATCCACAACCCCCTTCAAGCGGCTCTAATTTCCCCTCCAAGATAAAAACCTTGGCAAGAAAAAGTTTGAAGATGATCCTCACAATCTAAAAAGATTGTTAAAACTCTTCTAAAAGAAACTCAAGAGAAATTCTTGAAAAGAAAAACCTAGAGAGAATTTAAAACTCAAAAGAGAAATAGAATAATAATGAATTGTCTTTTTTGTGTACAATGCGAAGGCCTATATATAGGCTAGCTAAATAAATCTAAATAAAACTCCTAAGTATACTAGAACTCTAATTTAATCAAAACAAGTAGTTTTAAACTAAACTTTCTTGTTAACATAAAATTCCTAAATAACTTAAAATACTTAATAATGATAAAAAATTCGTACTAAAACAATAATAAAATAATAAGAGCTGATAAATAAAATACTCAGCTCATATATAATAAAAATCAAGCCTAAAACCCAAACCCAATATGATTTAAACTCGAATTAAAAGCCTGAAACTCGTAATTCCCGTCATAATCCCATTCAGAAATTTTGCTCGCGCAGTCTTTACTAAAACGACCATAACTTGAGCTCCTGAACTCAAAATCGAGTGATTCAAAATGCGTTTCGAAGATAAGAGATAGATCTTCAAATGCCATGGGACATCTCGACCCTGAAATTCTAGGATCATATCCAAAAATTTGTTACAAGTATGCTGATTTCCCAAACCTAAAAATTGACAATTTTGATGATTGGAATCTAATAAATTTCACCCCATCTGTGCATGTATCATTTTCCCTTTCCTCAAAAAGATTCATGTAATATCCCGAATTAGGGCCTAATCAGAATAGTGGTTTCGTGATCACAAATCCGAGATAGAAATAATTATTTTATAATTATTTTGATGTTTATGATATGATTGCATGATTGTGTGAAAATTTCGTGATGAAATTTTGTGCATAAAGTGCTTAAGTTGAAATTAGGGACTAAATCGAATAACTTGCAAAACTTGCATTCTAGAAGTTTTTAGTACGAAATTACTTTGGAATATTAATGAGGAGGTCTTAAATAGCAATTTGACCAATTTCTAAAATTTTGGACAAAAATGAGCTTGTACATGAAAATTTTCAAAGAAAGGTATTAAGGGTATTTTGGTCATTTGTATGTTAAATGAAATAAAATGAGAAAAATAACACAAAATAGTCATCTTCTCCATATAGTTGCTGCCGAATTTTGCTCTCTCCATAGCTAGAGTTTCTTCAACTTTTAAGCCTTGATTGTAAGTGATTTCTATGTCCGTTTTTAATGTTCTTTACGTTTTTGGAATCCCGGTAGCTCGATTTAGCTTATGCTAGCAATAATTTAACCTAGGGTTCATATTTGGAAAAATACCCATAGGTGAAATTTGTGTATTTTTGTGTTTTATGATAGATTATGAAGTTTTAAATTATGTCTGACAACTTGTACTACTCGGTTTTTAGCGAAAACGAGTAAAATGACTTAATCGGTAAAAATACCTAATAGTCATAAGTACATGTTAGAGTGTGAAATTGATGCTGCCATGGAAGGGAAAAATGATCCGCATGTCATAAAACATAAGAAAATAGGATGAAGTTTAATTCCCGAGCCTAGGGGCAAAAGTGTAATTATGCAAAAGTTTAGGGGAAAAAATTTAATTTTGCCAAAGTTCGTATTAAATGCTGTTTTGATGAATGTATGTATTAAATAAGATTAATTTGACATTATAGATCAAGAGAAACGAGATTCAAGTCGCGATCGAGGGAAAAACAAAGTTTACGAAGAATAGGCTCGATTGCTAATAATTTTATACCGAGGTAAGTTCATGTGTAAATGTAGTAACATAATTGTCATTTTAAGTAATTTAATGTTAGTTATGTGATATGATGATTAATATCATGAAATATTATGCTTTATGGTTATTATTGAATAATATGTAAATTATGATTTCCTACCGAGTATCGGTTTCGATGTTCCGTGGAAGACAGCAAAGATGTGTAATCGAGGAAAAAACCCGTTTGAACCTTGGGAATAGATTAGAATACAAGTGACATGTCACTAGGATGGTTGGGCATCCGAACTCGTTGAGTTGAGTCCGAGTTCACTTATGGATGCAAATGTTCGAACTCATTGAGTTGAGTCCGAGTTCGTGAGATGTAACTAGGCATCCTAGCTCGTTGAGTTGAGTCCGAGTTCACTTATGGATGCGAATGCCCGAGCTTGTTGAGTTGAGTCCGAGTTCGCTTATGGGCGGGTTACATGGTAGCTTGGCTACATATGTGGCACTTATGTACATACTTTCCGTGTATTCGAATTATATTCCGATGTGTTCAACGGGTGAATCTTAAGAGAATAAGGAGAATGCCTTAAACGAAGGTGACATGTTGGTAAGTGTGGTAAATGAGAAAATTTGACAGGTATGTGCTTAAACCCTCGGGTTGAAAACTTGGTAAGATGAAATCGTAGAAAGATATTAAATGTAAATGATGTTTTATGTGGGATTGTGTGATTATGTTACTTGCTATTTGCATGTGAACTTACTAAGCATTTATGCTTACTCCCTTCTTTTCTTTCATTGTAGTTTTGACAAGCCGGCTTGAGAATCGGGATAGGTCGAAGACTCGTTCACACTATCCGAAGGCTTAAATTGGTAAAATGGCTTGTATATTTTGAATGTGGCATGTATGGCAAAATACTCACTTTGTGTAATTGATCTTATGATATGGCTATGGTTTGGCAAGAAAAGGGTTTGTAAATGATTAGCCATTGGAATGGCCAATCTAAGTCATATTTGATGTTATGTATGTTTAAAATGATATTTAATCCATGAAAATCCTTAGTAAAGTGAAATTTGCCATAAAATAGAATCTGACAGCAGCAGTGATGTAAATTTGAAAAATCACTAAAAATAGTAGAAATAAAATTAAATGATGAGTAAGTTATGAAATTGAAGCTCAATGAGTCTATTTTCATATGGATTGAACAAAACAGGTATATGAATTATAATTTAGGAGACATTTGAATTTTTGTGAAACAGGGCCAGAGTGATTTCTGGATCCCCTGTTCTGACTTTGGAAATTCACCATAAATTGTATAAAAATAATTAGAAGTCATACTTTATATGTACAGATTTATTATTGAGTATAGTTTTAAGAAAAAAAACGTCATAGTCATTGAAATTCTGTACAGAGAGATATCTGATTCGTAATACACAGAGGTCAGAGCAGTCGAACCCTAAAACAGGGGAGAATTTAACTAATAAACTGTACTAATTGGCCCAACCAAAAATTCTAGAAAAAAATTAGTAAATATATATAAGAGTTTAGTTTCAGAAAAAAATTACGAAATTTGATTTTGAGTTTCGGAACTCGAGATATGAATTTTTAAGCAACTGTGATGCAGATTGCTAGCTTGACTGAAAATTTTAAAATTAAATTGTTTAAGCTGTTTAAGCAATGAATTAAGTCTGTTAACACCTCGTGTTCGACTCCGAAAATGGTCTCGGGTACGGGGCATTTCAATTCATCCTCGAATCTTGTCTTTGATCAAGTCCTGATTTGATTTGCTTAGCCTTTGACATTGTTGTTGAGCCTTGAAGTAGTGTGAACCCATCACATCCATGGGTCTGAAATTGTGCCTTAAGACCTGCATCATTCCCCCCTTCCTCAAGAAGATTCGTCCCCGAATCTTTAGCTGCATAGAAAGAAAAGGGATTAGAATAAATAAAAATAAAATGAATAAAATACTTACCTAAGCTTTCTTGTGCGCCAAAATTAGCTCCAGGATCAAAAATATGATTTTGATATCCCAAATCAGCATGGATCAAGTATCTCTCATTCAAAAACAAACCATCAACACTAGACAAAGAAATATCAGATACATGAGTGTTCAAGTAAAAAATAACTTGTAACTTTCTTTTAATATGCATGGTCATCCATAAGAATTTCCAACGATGAGTCAAGAATTTCACATAATTATAAAAATCAAGTAGTTTAATATTGTTATGTAAAAATTCATATTTAGAGTTTGAGGTAGAAAATTTTGTTTTAAGATCAAATGCATGAGGTTTTTTAATAAACCTGTTGAATGCAACAAAAGTAAACTTTAAATACCTAGATAAACCCATAAAATCAATTAAACTTTCAGACCCTTGTTTATTAAAACTTGACCAATGAGAAAGCATGTCGTAGGGAAAAATAAAATCAGTAGCATACTTATCAAAAACATTCAAGGGATGCCTACATATTTCAATTTCTAATGTATCATTACTTTTCTTACCTTCTAGTACCTGTGGAGAATTATCAATGTTCAATTTACCTATTTCCCACAAGTAAAATTATCTATCGATGGTAGAGTAATATAATTGAGAGTCCGTCAATGGATCCTTGAAATCCTGTAACTAAGAAACACCACTAAACAAATTTAAGTTAGAGTTAGTTAAAACATAGTCATTTCACATTTTTGTATGGGTATTTTCTTGCTTTTCATTTTCTTTTTTCACTTGAAAACTCTCCAATTTTACCTCACATGGATTTTCACTCACCACATTTGGACCATTAAGTAGACTTTTATCACTAAAGGTCTCTTTTCTCTCTGTCTTTTCATATGATTTTTCCTTTCTTCCCATATCCCCCTCACAAGTATTATGAATATTCAATTCAGTACAATAAATCTCAGTAGGAGAACATGACATTTCTATTTCATCTAAATCTATAGATTCAAGGAAAGAATTCTCATTATCATTTTTTTCCAGTTCACAAAGTTTGCCATCTTCTTTGATCAACAAAAGTCTCGTGTTGGAACAATCACGACTATAGTGCCTACGCCCTTTTACACGTAAAACATTCAATGTCATGAGCTCTTTGTTGTTTTGGTGAAAAATTAGTAGAAATGGGCTACTTGAAAGATGTAGAAGGATGTTTTATACAAGCCCTACTTTTCCACTCAAAAGGTTTGATCTCAGCATGTTTTGACAGAAACTTATTAGTAGCATAAGGAGGTTTTGAATTCTTAAAAGTAGAATTAGAACTTGTACCTCGATAATAGTGTGATGCTCCAAATGGATGAGATTGATGTTGCTGAAATTGTTGCTTAATCTCAATTGCCTTGTGTACCATCTCCTCAAGATCAATATAGGTGTGAATATTAAGAGCATTGGCTATCGAAACGTTCAAGTCATCTACAAATAGCACTATAGTAGTTTCTTCATCCTCTTGTATATTTTCTCTTTGCATAAGTATCTCCATCTCCTTAAAGTACTCATCAACAGATCGATTACCTTGAACAAGGCGTTGAAGTTTCATTAAGACCTCTCTATAGTAATGAGAAGGAACGTAACGCTTTCGCATCACTTGATTCAACTCATCCCATGTTTCAATTACCCTTTCACAGTTTTTGTGACGATCAATTCCAAGTTGAATCCACCAACTCAATGCATAATCTGAAAATCGAAGGGTCACCAATTGGACTTTTTCCTCTTCCGGGCATTTATAGTAACGAAACATAAGTTCAATTTTTGATTCCCACTCACAATATGCTTCGGGATCATACTTCCCTCGAAATGGTGGAATGTTGAACTTTGGTTTATCTAAAAAATGTTGTATATGGTCATTATTAGCTAAAGTCTCATCATTTGCATGAAAGATATGTTGAGCATTATTTGCACGAAGACGAGGCTGATAAACCTTATCTTTCCAATTACGATTCCGACACTCAATTTTGGTACTTAGACGTTCCAAATTTTTGTTGATCGTGTCTAAAATAGTGTCACGTTGCTGATCTCGAACATTTCAAAACTTTTGATCCCTTCTCAAATTCCCAATCATATAATTGCGAGTTATAATGAAAGCCTGAAAAGAACACAACACTCAAGAAAAGAAAATTTTAGCAAACCTCACTACTATGCACTCAAAAATAAAAATCAAATTCTCAATGAGGAAAGAATTAATCTTGTGAATGTTTTAAAAAGTGTCTATATCAATCAATCAGAATGTATTAGAATCAAACTAACAAAGCAAACCTAAGAGCATTATGAGTCCAAAATCAGCTAGACAGACATCAAAGAATTTTGTTGCATGGAAGAAGGAATGTGCAATGTGTTTTAACCTACTAACACATGAAACAATAAAGTGTTAGAATGCATAAAGGAACAATAAAAAGCAAAAAATAAATGAAAACCTAAGGCTAAGAGTCAATGAAAATTGTTGAAACCCGAAAACCCAAAAAATTGCGAAACAACTTGACAAACTTCGTTTGAGGTGTTCCCGATTTCCAAAAATTACAAAATTTAAACTGGAGCCTCTTCAAATAATGTAGACTTGATCTGGAAAGTTTCGGCAAAAAATTCAATCCACAGAATATTTTTTTATTTTTTTCATATTTTTATTTTTTTGTACTTTTTTTAATCACTTTTTTTGTGAGAAATATTTTTTATACTCTAAAATAGTCCCAAGAAATAGTATATAAAATTTCAAATCATTTGAAAATCGTTTACCCATTGAAAATATTTTTTTCTAAAAATTGTAAGGGTAAAATTTGTTTTGAGGCTATTTTCGAGAAATCAGTTTATAAAATAAAAAGAACACCTAAAATGCCCAAATTTGATACCAAATGATAAAGGATTGGAAGGATGAATGTGAAAGTAGATCGTAAAGTTTGTCAAAGTCACGGATTTGACTTAGGGCTCTAGACGTTCGGAAAGAAACTTGGATTTTTGACACAACCTGAAAAGAAATTAAATGCAAGTTTAGATAAAACAATTAAAAACAAATAACTAAAATAAAATAATAAATCAAAGATTAAGGAAGCAAAATAAAAAGATAAATGGAAAGATAGAAAGTGGTATATAAAAGTCCTAAGAAGCCTTGGAAACACGAAGAATCCACAACCCCCTTCAAGCGGCTCTAATTTCCCCTCCAAGATAAAAACCTTGGCAATAAAAGGTTTAAAGATGATCTCCTCAATCTAAAAAGATTATTAAAACTCTTCTAAAAGAAACTCAAGAGAAATTCTTGAAAAGAAAAACCTAGAGAGAAATTATAACTCAAAAGAGAAATAGAATAATAATGAATTGTCTTTTTTGTGTACAATGCGAAGGCCTATATATAGGCTAGATAAATAAATCTAAATAAAACTCCTAAGTATACTAGAACTCTAATTTAATCAAAACAAGTAGTTTTAAACTAAACTTTCTTGTTAACATAAAATTCCTAAATAACTTAAAATACTTAATAATTATAAAAAAATTCTTACTAAAACAATAATAAAATAATAAAAGCTGATAAATAAAATATTGGGCTCATATATAATAAAAATTAAGCCTAAAACCCAAACCCAATATGATTTAAACTCGAATTAAAAGCCCGAAACTCGTAATTCCTGTCATAATTCCGTTCAGAAATTTTGCTCGCGCAGTCTTTACTAAAATGGTCATAACTTGAGCTCCTAAATTCAAAATCGAGTGATTAAAAATGCGTTTCGAAGATAAGAGATAGATCTTCAAACGCCATTAAGACATCTCAACCCAAAAATTCCAGGATTCCATCCAAAAAGTCATCGCAAATCTACTGATTTCCCAAGCCTGAAAATTGACAATTTTGATGATTGGAATCTAATAAATTTCACCCCATCTGTGCATGTATCACCTCCCCCTTGTTAGCAACCGCAACCCTTTCTTCTTCACCTGCATCCCTTTCCTCGTCCGAGCCTTCATTGTCATCTTTGAGCACGATGTTGGACGTACCCTCGTCGGCCCTTGTCGAAAGGAGTAGGTCATCGGTTCTCTTATAATCCATATGTCCACCAGAATAATCTTCAGATTGATAACCGGGGTACATTGATGATCCCCTGGTATAACTGCTTCTGCCCCATAACATTGACCCAGTGCTGAAGTTGAAATCGAATACATTGATCGAATGTCGAGCTTGAATGTCAAGATTTGTTTTATTTTGATACCCCTTCTGGTACTGATCCTCGAAGTTTAGATCCATGCTAGAGACCGATGAGTGTTTGCCCACAGATGTTTCGAGAACATCGTAGTAGCCAATTTGAAGGAGGCCTGAAAACCCACCGTACAACTGTGCAGCAAGACTTTCTGCCTGAATTTCGGTACCCGTATTCACCATAACGGAGGTTGAAGATGGGATAGATCCATCAGCATCGGCGAACTCAACATATAACTCAATAAAAACATTTTTGCTTGAGATGTGCGATGATATAACCGTCTCGAGATGCGTCTCACTAATCACATCAAATAGCTCATACTTATAGGGGTCAACAAATGCAAGAAATCTGCATTGCAACCTTGTAATTCTTCCTTGGCTCGATCCCCCGACTTTTCTCCTGATTCTGGTCTATTGCTTACGCATTTTAGATACCATTGAATGCTAATAACATGAACTTTGCTCCTACAAACACCACTTTGAACTCTATATTACAGATTTGGTTGTTGTAGTGTATAACGAATTTCACTCGTCGACTCATTTCAATATTGGTCACGATTTGGATGAATGAACACAAAAAAATAAGTAGAGAGTTGTTTGAAGGAGTACACACAGCTCTCACTCGTGATGCAAGGTTCTTTTGTTTGATATTAAATTGATGTGTGTCTATGTTATAAAAATTACGCCTCTTTTATAAGATCATTATTTAGGGAGAAAGATAATATGTACTATGAATTTTGTTTACGAATGCACACATTCGTTGCATAGTGTATGGTCCAAATAATTGTCATCACACATCCAAAACTCATATAATTTTATTGTGATTTTACACTTCATAACGTGCACAAAATTCATTTGAAAATGTACTTTCAGCCTCGAGAATAGTGAATATATTAGAGAAAGCTTGTCTAGCTAGGGGGCTTTCATTCTCTAACATATTTACTATTCCCGGGGTTGAAAAGCCTGACGTTTCAAATAATTCAGACGATTTAAACACTTTAACATGTTTAGAATATGTTCTAGCATGCTTTGAAGGTTTTCCTTTGAAAACAAACCTTTCTGTGCTGCTATAAAATGACTCTCACATACTAAGCTTCATCATCCCTCACTCATATAATTTCTCTCAAATACTTTCTATTTCTCCACTATAAATCATTTCTCGATCTTAAAAATTTCAATCGCTAAAAATAATTGGTTTACATTCAAGGTATTCTTGAGTTGTCGGTGATGCGATATTACTCCGAGCCACATACATTTCATATATCATGCCAAGATAAGATCATTTCCTCGGAAGCCTATCCTAGGGAAGTCGGTTTTGGGGTGATTTTACTTTGTACGGTCAAGGGTGGAAGTCAACATAGAGGTCTCAATTGACAACCGTTATATGGTAATGGATTGGGGTATAACGAGGGAGCCAGTTAATGATCATTATGCAACCACGAGCTCAATCTTTTTGAATACTTGAAAATGATGCCTTATAAATACTATATAGAAGTTTGAAGGGCATATTAATATGGAAAAACTCTAGGGCTTCTAGCTATAATCGGTGTAATTTTTTTCTCCATTTCTAGGTAACCAATACCTTTAACCTTTATTCTTGTTCGAAGGCCAGTATCGTCGTGGACGCAAGAGGACTCTCAGGCAGGGAGTGACTATTACGGTGCAGTAAAGGTGATGCTTTTTTCGGAGCGACAACAGTTGTCGTCATTACGTAACCCATTAATTACTACAACAATAACTACAACCACCGCTGCACAGACTCGAGTTTGACCTCTACTCTACCGTAACATCAACTCTTCTCTTGAGAGCCCTCTTATGTCCACCTCGGTGTTGGCCTTCAGAAAAGAATGAAAGGTTAGAGATACCGACTGCTTAGAAATAAAGAAAAAGTTACATTGATTACACCGGAAGTCCCTAGAGTTTTTTCGTATGATTATGACCTCAATATTATGTATGGTATATATAGGGCATTGTTTGCTCGTATCCAAAAAGCTTGAACTCCTGATCGCGTAATGGCTGTCACTTTGCCCCTCCAGTTACACTCGAACCTGTAACCGCGTCATGGCTATCGGCTGGGACCTTCACGTTGAATTCGACCTTGATTGTATCAAGCATTACTACCCCGAAACCAGATTTCCCCATGATAGGTTTCTATGGTCATGGTCCTATCTCGCCATGACATATGAAATGTATGTGTGCTGAGGTACGTTATCACATCTCCGACCCCTCAAACCTACCTAAGAATTTCTGTCGTTTCAGTCAAAAGCTCTGAACACTTTTAAAAAACCCTAAACTTAAAAAGCACTAAACAAAAACCTAACCCTAAGGGAGAGATCTAGAAAGCGCATCTTGTTAAATCGACCTATATCCTTAATTAATTTTAAAATTGGCCTAAAGGCCTAAATAAAAATAAAAATCAGCCTATAGGCCTTATTTTGCCCAATAAAAGATGATCAAAATTATAAAAAAAGGAAAATTACAATTTAGTTTCGGCCCTCCTAAAATAATTTTCTAGCTTTGCCGCTGATTTATAAAAAGATATATAAAAATATTAAAAATTTATTAAAAATATAAAAAAGTATAAATGCCAAAAGTCTTAGACTTTCTTATACGTTTTTTAAGGTTTTTTCTTCCACTTAATACCTTTTTTTATTATTGCTAAGCTTAACTACTTAATTCTCAAGATACAAAAGTAGTAAAGAAATAGAAAAAACGACAAGACAAAGAAATAGGAAGGCTTTGAACTATTATGATATATATGAGAATAAAAGGTTCAATGGAACAATTTCAATCTTTCTTTTATTTTTTATTTTCTTTAAATTATGATTAGTTATTTTTTTTCTTGGTACATATAGAAAATTGAAAATTAAAATAATTTTGATTAGGTTTTTATCCTTTTAATAATTTTTTTATATTTTTTGTATTTATTTATTTTTTCCATATTTTTTAAAAAGTCTCAAATATTTTTCTATATTTTTAAGTATTTTATACTTTCCCTATAATTTTTATCTTTTTTTATTTATTATAATAATTATTTTTATCATTTTTGTCATGTGTGACAACCACTTGGTGACAAGTGGCGAAGATGAATCTTATAAGTCATATATATATTTTATATTCTATAATAAAATATTATATAATTTAATAAATTTTTTTATAATTTTAATAAAATTTTATAATCTAATAAAATATAAATATTTTTCTATATACATATATTTTTATAAATATTTAATATTTTTTAAAATATTTTCTATATTTTTATAAATTTTTTATCTCTTTTTGTCACTTGTCGCAATCACAACGTGACATGTGGCAGATATACTTAAAAAAAGAGGGCTGTTGATGTTAAAGTTAATGATCAAAAGATTTTTTAAATATATTTTGGCAGTTTATGTATCCAATTGAATAAAAAAATATTTAAGAAAAATTTGAATAGCTTATTAGACCCCTAAATCTATTTTAGAAGACGTATTTTAATATTCCTAGCTTTTGGATTGAAAATTATGAGTGATTTAAGAGATTGTAACGCCCCAAATCCCAAAAAACCCTGTTAAAATTATGTCTGTGTGTTTGTGTCATGGATGGGTGTCTGGCTTAGTGGTTGTGTGCTCTGGGAGCGTTTGAGAAGTCCTGAGTTCAAGCCTTGGCTTGAGCAAAATTTGAGCTTCTACTTGAAATAACCCTTATCTTTTGGTAGTAGGCTTCTTAAAATTTTGTGAGGGATGTTAGACTTAAAAAGCTTGCTAGCCTAAGGGGTAGGTGGTGTGTTATCTATGCCAGTGAACTAGGGTTCAAGTACTAATGCATACAAAGGATGTCTTTTTGTGGTATTGCCGTTTAGGTGGTTGGGTATGTTTGAAACTCTAAAGATTGGACGGGTGGCATTTGAGGGGATGTGGGAGTGTGTAGCCAAGATTCTAGGAGTAAATTTGGGGATGTGGATAGGGAGTTGAGCGGTTGAGTAATCGGTGGAGGATTTTAGGGAGATGATCGTGGGGAGTTGTGATGTGAGAAGTGGTTGTGCTGATTTTGAATTCCTGAAGTGAGAGTTCAGTTAAGGTTGGTAAAGTGGGAAGTGGCATGTGTGTGGTTTGTGTGGAGACCTTACCGAACTGGGAGTAGCTTTTTGGTAAAATTGGCATTAGTTACCTCTTTTTGCCTGAAGTGTCGAAATAGAGTCTCTGTGGTATTTTCTTCCCTACTTCTAGTTTTGGTATTGGCCCCTTTTGTATTTTGTTTGGTTGACTACTCCGATTATTGCTTTTTTATTTTACTTATTCTCCCAGTCATTTCTCTCTTAGACCGAGCATTATTTGTTGTCCTCTTAAGCCTTTGCCGAACCCTTGTTAACTCTCCTTCTTTTGGTTCTTAGCCGACACCACCATCACCTTTTGTGTTTGTGCCGAATATTCTAGTTCCCTCTCCCTTTTTTCTTGTTCGGTTTCCTTCAGATTCTCTTTACTCCGCTAGCCGAATCTCTCCCTACTTTGGTTAAGGTAATTGAGTTTTTGTTTCAGGTTGCCGAACCCTTGGCCATAGCCAAACCTTACTTGGGCTGTTATCTCTGTGGAGGGTTCACGGTTGATTTGCTTTCTCTTTCCATCCTCTCTGTCGTTATAGCATTCTCCTCTAAACCATCTTTGTCTGCCATCTCTGACAGGGGTGTGACCGTTCATCTCGTGCTCGATGTGGGTGTGGTAGTGTAGGTCGAATACTTCTATCTACCGTATTAGTTTCACAGTTCGGTAAGTTGTCTCATTTGATTAATCTTATTCGCATATATGGTTTTGGTTAACGTGATGTAGTCATAATACAAAATCTATCAAGGATCAAGGAATTCATCCTAGTTAGTGGTTTAAGGTGGATAAACCATCTTCGTCTAGTTAAGGTAGGTAGTAGTTACCTATTGGGATTTGAGAATTGTTATGAGGGTGTTAACTCTAATGAATAAAGACTGATTGGATGTCGTGTATTCGTGTAGGCTGCGGTGCTTGTGGGCTCGTATCAGTTTTCGTAAGCAAGTGTGTGAACACTACCGTTTGATGTGAATTTGCAAAGGTTGAAAAGCCGAAAAATCCAAAAGGTTGAAAAGTCGAAAATTGTGTAGTCGACGCCACACCGGCGTTTGGGCGCCCGTGTGATAGGCCGTGTTACGAAATGTCACTGTATGGTCGACGAGATGGCCATCGGCGTTCTTATGGGCCAAAACAAAACTGGGCTATACTGGGCCGAAATGAGCTGTGTAGGCCCAATGGGTTTGTGGGCCGCACACGGAGAAATCGCACCAAGTGTGGCAAATATGAAGCTAGGCTGTGTGATCTACATGGCTAAGGCTATTTCTGGGCCTTGTGGGCCAGATGAGCATGTGGGCCATTTGGGCTCGCAATATGGGCTATAGGCCTATTATCACTGATTGACTGTTAAGGTTGCACGGGTCACCTATGACGACTGTGGACCTACTGTTGGGTCGGTAAGTATACCTAGACCTCATATTGATGAATTGACCATTATACCCCTGTGAGGTAAAATTTACTGAAATGCCCCTATATTATGTATGACTGTTTTTGAGCATGATATTACTTCATTCACATATGATTTTATGTTGCATTGCATGGGGCGAGATTTATGATTGTGGAGGAAGTGTACTGAAAGGCTATAAGCCTATTACTGGCAGCTTTACTGCAAATACTGTTTTAGCACCGAGATCGGTATGATTTGGTGTGTATGGTTGGGTGGGTTGATTTTATCCCCACATGGTGTGTAGGGCTGGTACAGAGTTGGTGTGTAGAAGTTGGTTTGGGTTGGACTCTTTGTTGCATACTGTACTAAAATGGGCTAGGGCCCAGACTGCTATTGTTACTGGAAAATGGGATAAGGCCCTAACTGGAATAAAAAGGGCTTAGGCCCAGATTGCGTTTTCTCTGATTATCTACTATTTTGCTATTTCACACACTTGGTTTTCGTAAACTCACCCGTCTGTTATCTGTGTAGGAAATCCCCAGGCTTAGATGGATCGAGGTGACGGAGGACTCAGAGGTTGCCACTTGACGTAGTACTTTATCATTGAATATGACTAAGATTTTATTTTTTTGGGGTTTTTCATTGTAATAAGGCCTTTTAAAGTTTATTTTATTTTGGGGATTTTATAATTTTATTTTACCTGTTAGTGATAGGACTCGGGTTTTCCAAGAAAAGAAACAAACAAATGTTTTCTGAAATTGTCACGCTCATGCCAAATGTTTTAAAAACTTCCTCAACAAGCATGGTTTTAAACTTTAATAATAAACCGATATTACTAATGTTTTACTTAAACGACGTGAGTTTTTCAAAATGAACTAGGCCTCTCATTACTAGGCCTCTCATTCATTTGTTAAGAACCCAATGATGTTTTATAAAGAAGGAACCTTTTGACGACTCGTGTTTTGAAAAGCGCTCTCATGTGACATCACAGATTTGGCCATAATGTCTAGGCCGGGTTTGGATGTTACAGATTTGTATTAAAGAAACCTCTAAATCATCAGTTTCTTTACGTGTTGTAAATAAAAAAAATAAAAAAGGCATTAACAATACTTGAACCTGACTTGTGAGACATTAACATAGAGATTCAACCACTTATTACATTGGCTATTAGCCTAATCTATAATTAATAAATAATAAGCATTCACATAAATATGATTTTTATAATCATAGATGAATCTTCCACGTAAGATAAAAATAACGTAATGAATTAACTTAGAACCATCCTAAATATTTTAGATTTTGGCACCAATAAATTATTATTATATCCATCAAAATATTATAATATTTTTAATTTAATTTAACTCTAATAAAATTTAAAAAAATAATTAAAATTTAAAAAAAGTTAAGCTCTCATTCTGAAATTCTTTAACAATGGTAAAGTATGAAATGACAAGAAAACCAGAGAAAAGTTTTGGGAATATTATTATTTCATCTTAGCTTTGAAATGGATAGAAGAAATATATTTATAGCTAAAACATGAAGACACATCTGTTCTCAAGCAAACAATAACCAACTTTAACAAATTTCAAAGATGAAAATAGCTTAATTGAATTCTATTTCTATCAATCACTCTACTTCTCTTTCCTTTTTATTTGTTTATTTAGTTTTTTTATTTTATCATTTACTTATCTTTTTTTCCTTTTTAAATTTCAATTGAGATCGATCCGATTAAGCAATAAGTAAAAAAAATAGCGAAATAAATTGAGAAATTGAAAACACAAATTTAACATGAAAAAACCCCTCTAAAGAGGATAAAAAACCATGAGCAAAGGTAATTTTACTATAATGACAAAATAACGAAGAGTACAAAAAATAGAGATAAAAACTAAACCCTAAAAACCCAAAAACTAAGAACCCTCAAAACATAAATGCAAAATTCTCTAAATGTGTTATGAGTTCTAATCTCTAATGGGTATTTTTTATAAGGTTGTAAAAGAGCCTATTTATAGGCTAAATTCATAGGTCAAATAATAAAAAAATAATCTAAACTAATCAGAGTTTAATTGAAACAAATAAACATAGTTTGACTGAAAAATTATTTTTCAAATTTGACTGAAATATGTGTCATACTCAACAAATCTCCACCTTGATTCATATTTCCACAACGCCATCTTTGCCAAAACTCGCCACGAGCCTAGCTCGAACTATGCAGGGAATTAACTGAGTCGAATCTATGCTTAGAAGATAGAAGACTTCCAGCCTTCGACTTGTACACTGCCAAATCAAAATTAACCCTGGTCCAATTTTCACTAACACAGTGCCCTAACTTTTCAAAACCTGCATCCAAATGAGAACCTCTCTTCAACAAAACTGTAACACCCCTAACCTGTACCCGTCGCCGGAACAAGGTTTCAAAGCATTACCAGAACATTTAGAACATTTTTCCATTAAACTTTGTAAATTACTATTCATTTATCGAGATCATCCATAACGTCCCTTGATCTGGCCTTCGAGGCTCAATACGAGCATTAGAATCGAATCAGGACTTTATCGGAACCTCTAAGATTTTTTCGTGAAATTACAAAATTTTTCCAAGGTGCAGGGCTCACACGCCCGTGTGGTCCAAGGGACACGCCCGTGTGACCCTGGAACACGTTTGTGTTGGAGGCCATGTTCGACGCCATTTAACTCTATGACTTGCACACACGGCCATGCTACACGCGCGTGTGCTAGGCCATGTGGTTAATTAATTCAATTCAAAATTAGGTGCAGTTTCACACAGCCAAGACACACGCCCCTGTTCTACCACACGGTTGAGACACACACCCGTGTCTCTGCCCGGGTGCCCAATTCTGAGCATTCTGTTTCTCAAAATTTAGGTGCAGGGGACACACAGCCTAACCACATGCCCAAGTTACTAGGCCGTGTGTCACACACGGTCTAGACACATGGTCCAGGCACAAGCCCGTGTGTCTATCCGTGTGGACAAAATGCAACCATTTCTAGCTTCATTTCTCACCCAAAATTTCACCTAAGACCTGTACTTGAAACACACAACCAATACCAACCATTCCAGCATTTAAAGTAGGCAAATTCATCATTTAACAAGGCATACCATTACATGCATAGGTGGTTATAAACTTACCTTGGATTAACTTAGACAATAGCAACCTTTGATAACATATTCATAACACAACACATGTGTATATGTATAACATAATAATCTATTTAGTCATACCAAAATGAATCATTACTAGCCATTCCAATGGCTAGGTTACAAAATAACATTTCAAGCCACTATTGGCCAAGTTGTCCTATACATGCCATTATACCCAAAATGATTTCACTAAATATACCCAAAATGCTAGTTGATCGTGTGATGGTACTCCAATTATCTTTCAACCTTCACGAGCTTCCGAGCACCATAAAATAGGGCAAAATAAGATGGAGTAAGCATCACATGCTTAGTAAGTTCGTATAACGGAAACTAAACTTACCAATCTTGTTTATTAAAATCTAGGCATAAAATGTCATGTTTCCATCCATTTGGCTAAATTGCCTAATCACATACATTCAATCAAACATGTTAGTCACCAAAATATTCATATCAATCAAGTAACATAGATGAGCTCATTAAGCAATATTCTTTCAAGTCATTATCATATCAAGATTTTCATGCCATGTCAAGAGTTTTATGTTTGTTGAATCATTGAATTCTGATGGATGCTTAAGTAGTACAATCGAAGTGTACGAATCAACAATCCATCAATTCCTTATTCAAGGGTACCCCTTAGGGCACTTCACCAAGAAACACTCTCTCGAGCCACTTATCGTATAACATGATTACCAGTCCAGGCTAAATCCTTTATATAACTTATGCTCAGAGGAGCTCGATTAGGATTACCAGTCCAGGCTAAACCCTAATCATAACGTATGCTCAAGAGATATTATATCGGGATTACCCGTCTGGGCTAAATCCTTTCGATAACAAGGTCATTGGGATTACTCGTCCGAGCTAAATCCCATCCACAACAAATGCAAGACCCTATTTGTTTCGAGAAAGCGCATACAATCATCAGAATTCAACATCCAATCGAGACTTAACCCCTTTTTCACCATTTTCAAGCATGTATCAAATTTGTCATGATAGCATTCAAGTAATGTACATTAATATAAATTGCATTCCATACAACACAATATTCAATTAAATATATTTACATGCCAGATTAAGTTACACGAACTTACCTCGACACTTGTTCGCATAAAAGTCTACTAATCCGAAATCTTTTCTTTTCCTCGATCTAACCTCGAATTAGTGCTGTTTGGATCTATATAAATGAATTTAACCATCAATTTCACACATTTCATGTTTAAATGAACACGATTTAAGTCCTAGGCAAAATTACCATTTTGCCCTTAACTTTTCCAAAAAATTTAAATTTGTCCCTAGGCACGAAAAATGAAACTTGTGCAAATTACTCCCTATTCCAAGCCTAACCAAAGCCCCATTACAAATTTTCCAGCACATGTATTCATAAAATTTTAGAATTTTTCATCAAATTTTACAACTTTTCATTTTAGTCCATAAATCATGTTTTCATTAAAATTCACTTTGTAAAAGTTGTTTATCTATCAATAATCTTTCATTTTCTACCATAAATTTCTAATTTCCAGCATAATACATCCATGACCCAGTTTCATACCTTGATAAATTTTCAAATTAATTCCTCAAATAGAGAGATTAAGCTATCCCGGTTTCAAAAATTCCAAAATTACTAAACAGGGGATAATAGAACTTACCAAATTAGGCCTTGAAAGTTTCTTTTCTCTCTCCTAGGGTTTCCATGTGTTTCATGTTGAAGATGGCATAAATTAAGATGATATATTTTCTTTTCATCTTTTAATTAATTAAGTATTTTAGTATTTCCAATTTAGTCCTTGCCTTTTTTTTTTTTATTATAATTCCATGGATGAGTCACCAAGAAAAATCTACATACTTTTCTTAATGGTCTAATTACCATATACGGGCCTTAAGTTTTGAATTCCATAGCTATTTGATCCTTATAACTACTAGAATTCAACTTTTGCATTTTATGCGATTTAGTCCTTTTTGTAATTAAACACTTAATCGATAAAATTTTAATATCAAAATTTTCACACGACATGTCTACCATATTATTGACCATATAATAAAATAAAAATAAATCATATTTTTGGGTCAGATTTGTGGTCCCGAAACTACTGTTTCGATTTCGCTGAAAAATAAGCTGTTACAACTCTCCCCCATGTAACACCCTATACTCGTATCCTACACCATGACGGAATACGAGGCATTACCTAACTTTAAACTGATGCTAACAAACATTTTTGAGTCTCCAAGACTTGGACAAATGTACAACTTTCTCGAACTTATCAACATATCCTTAATATGGGCCTACGAGGCCCAAAACACACATAGAAAATCACTCAGAACCAACTCGGGTTTTCCAGCCAACTTTAGAAAAATGTCACTTGACACAGGGGCACACGCCTGTGTGGAGGGGCAACAAGCCCGTATGACCATTTCGACATGGCCATGCTGATGGCCCGTGTGGTTCACACGGCTTAAGCAATACAGGGACACGCCCGTGTCCACCATCCGTGTGGAATTAATTCTAAATGCACACCTACAAGGGTTTTCACACGGCCTGGCACATACCCGTGTCCCTGGCCCGTGTCCTTCACACGGCCATGACACGCCCGTGTGCTAGGTCGTGTCCCTCACATAGTTGAGACACACGACCGTGTCTCTTCCTGTGTGCTTACTACCATACATACTGACTTGAAAGTTTTACGTGCAGGGGACACACGACTGGACCACACGCCCATGAGGTTGGCCGTGTGTGACACACGCTTGTGTGTCTACCCGTGTGGAAAAAAATAAGGCTATTTACCAAGCCTCTTTGCCTCCCTTACTTACACAACCTACACAATAACAACCACAACCAATACAAGACTATTTCATGTAATAAAATCAACCACAATAGACAACACTTCATTTGTGCATTTTACTCATTCATGAACATAACATCATTTGCATATATTAAAATGAATAATTAGCCATCATTTGAGGATTAATACAAAATGAGGGATTTATCCAATCCATCACATTTGGCCAAATTACAAATACACAAAACACAAGTCCAATCCCCTATACATGCCATATTAAAAAGTATAAATCAAACTATACCGAATGCTTCGATTGATTGTGTGATCGATATCTCTGATTTCCTTTGGTCCTTGAGCTAGTTAGGCGGCACTGAAAGAAAATTGAAAAGGAGAGGGAGTAAGCATAAAGCTTAGTAAGTTGCACATAAATAAATATAAAACATGTATTTACCATTTATCAACAAATATCATAATACACAAGTGAGCATAAGCAAAACTTACTCATCAATATTCAATACACACTATATAGCATATAATGAGCTCACATTTCACATAAACCAAGTAGGTACCTGTACCACTTATAACACGGTTATAATTTCCTTGTTATCTTGAAATCACAAATTTTCACTGTTGAACCATTTGGAATACTGTCACATATTCATTTAGCCTTATACATGGAATAAGGTGCCGATGCCATGTCCTAGACATGGTCTTACACAAGCTTTTGCATATTTGTGTCGATGCCATGTCTCAGACATGGTCTTACACTGACACATCTTGTAACCGATGCATGTCCTAGACATGTCTTACATTGGCTTACGTCTCGAGGCCGATGCATGTCCCAGACATGTCTTATACTAGCACTCGTCACAATGCCGATGCGATATCCCAGACATGGTCTTACACTTGCTCTCATAATGTGGCTAATGCATGTCCTAGACATGTCTTACACTAGCTCACACAAGTGACCCCAATGTCCTGGCATGAATATCAGATCTATTTCCTAGGTTCAAACGGGAACTATACTATCTATATTATCATAATACTTTCTCTATTCCACACTCAAGCAATTCAAATATATTAATTCAAATACAATTCAACACATACATTAGCAATGTAGTTGTATTATTTACATACAACTTACCTCGGATTTCAAAATGTAGTGATTAGTCGATTTGCTTGGCTTTCCCCTAGTCTAGGTTTAAACTTGGTAATTCTTGATTTGTAGAGATGCTACGTGGCTGAATTTTTTGAGCTTCAAAACCCCTCTAATGGCTGATATTTTCGGTAGGAAAGAGATGAGAAAGAAATGAAAATGACAATTTTTTTCTTTTTGTTATTTTCTATTCAATTAAGTCACTAAATATCACCTAATCTTTGACTTTTCTCATCTTTTTGTCCCTATGGCCGGACAAGCTATCACAATAGGGTCTAATTGCCCTTTAAAGACTCTCAATTTTTATTCTCTAGCTATTTGACACCTTTAGCTAACAATTAAGGACTTTTTCATTTTACGCGATTTAGTCCTTTTTCGCAATTAAGCCCTCAAACGCTAAAATCTCTTCACCAAATTTTTCATGCACTCTTAAAAACATGCTATAACATCTAAATAATAATAAAATAATATCTCTGACTTTAGATTCGTGGTCCAAAAACCACTATTCCGACTGGGCCTTAAATCGGGATGTTACACCCCATTTAGGGATTTTCATCTCCGAAAATCTTACCAGTAAAAAGATTCGGTTATTGCTTCCTCATAGTATCCTCCGGCTCCCAGGTAGCCTCTTCTATACCGAGTCATTGCCAAAGAATTTTTACTAAAGCTACCTTTTTATTTCTTAACTCTTTTTTTTTCTGAGCTAAGATTTTGATTGGTTCTTCACCATATGTCATATCAGGCTGAATTTCTACCTTTATCGGAGAGATAACATGTGAAGGGTTGGATTGATACCGCCGTAGCATAGACACATGAAAACATTATGAATTTGATCAAGCTCTGGTGGTAAAGCTAACCGATATGCAACCGGTCCAATTTTTTTAGTAATCTCATATGGTCCAATAAACCGTGGACTCAGTTTTCCTTTGCGTCCAAACTGGAGAACTTTATTCCAAGGAAAAACTTTCAAGAATACTTTGTCACCGACTTGAAATTCTATTTCTTTTTGTTTCAAATCAACGTAAGACTTTTGATTATCAGAGGCTGGTTTCAAACTGTCCCAAATTACTTTTACCTTTTCTTCGGTCTCTTAGATCAAGTTAATTACATGTAACTTTTTCTCACTGAGTCTGTCGAATACAATTGAGTTCTACATTTGTGACCATACAAGGCTTTATATGGTGCCATTTTGATACTAGACTGATAACTGTTATTATAAGAAAATTCAACCAAAGGCAAATACCTTTCCCAGTTACCTTCAAACTCAAGTATACAACATTGAAGCATATCTTCCAAGATCTGTATTACCTGTTCAGATTGACCATCTGTCTGGGGAAGAAATGCAGTGCTAAAGTGCAACTGAGTACCTAGAGCTTCTTGTAATTTACTCCAGAATCGAGATGTGAACCGAGGATCTCTATCAGAATAAAGTGTGCAAACTTTGTCAACCAATCAACAATTACCCAAATGGCATCTTTCTTCTTTAGAGACAGGGGTAATCTCGTTACAAAGTCCATGGTAATTCTTTCCCACTTCCATTTTGGTATCATAATCGGCTGTAATAGTCTAGAAGGCAACTGATGTTTAGCTTTTACTTGCTGACATATCAAACACTTAGATACGAACTTAGAAATATCTCATTTCGTTCCCGACCACTAGTACATCTTTTTCAAATCATTATACATTTTTTTACTACCAGGATGTATAGGCATGCTACCATTGTCAGCTTCATTCAAAATCCTCTGTATCAATTCTGAACCATTCGGTACACATATTCTGCCTCTAAATAACAAACAATCATTTGTCCCAATTTGAAATTCTGAGTCAGGAGTCGATTCACTCTGTACCCGTTTTGCTTGCAACTTACTATCATTTTTCCAAACTTCAGAGATCTGTTGCAGACACATTGGTCTAGCTTTTAACGCAACTATGATTGAACCATCATCAGACAATGATAATCGAGTGTTCATTAGTCACAAAGTATATAAGGATTTTCTGCTCAAAGTATCTGCCACTACATTGGCTTTTCCTAGATGGTAGTCAATAACAAGATCATAATCTTTCAATAACTCAAGCCATCTACGCTGTCTCAAATTCAAATCTGTCTATGGCATCATGTATTTTAGACTTTTATGATCGGTGAATATGTTACATTTTTCCCCAGACAAGTAATGAAGCTAGATTTTCAATTCAAACACTATGGCAGCCAATTCAAGATCATGTGTTGGGTAGTTCTTTTCATGTGTCTTTAGCTGTCTAGAAGCATAGACTATTACCTTACCATCTTGCATCAAAACACAGCCTAAATCATTCAATGACGCATCACTGTAAACTGTAAATTCCTTACTCGATTCAGGCTAGACTAACATAATAAAGCCTTTAATCTGTCAAAGCTTTGCTGGCATTACCCAGTCCATTCAAATTTTATATCTTTCTGCAATAAACGAGTCATCAGAGAAGCTATCATTGACAAACTTTTTAAAATCTCCTATAATAACCAGCAAGTCCCAGAAAACTTCAGACTTCAGACACATTCTTTGGTGGCTTCCAATTAAAAATAGCTGAAATTTTATTCGGGTCTACTCTGACACCTTCAGCAGACACAACATGTAACACCCCAAATTCGGCCCGGACGTTATGGCTGAATCTGGCGTGTCACATTGAAGTGTTTTTATCGAAAACCTTGTTTTCATTGAAAACCCTTCAAGAGAGAAAATTATGTAACATTCAGTTGCAGAAACTTTATTTAAAATAGATGATCTACGAAAACTTGTCATTTAAAAATTCAGTGGTGGAAATGTAGTGTTTAAAAACATTTATGGTTAGAAAAACCATGCTCTATTTCTAGCAAGTATAAAGCATAAAAATAATAATAATCCTAGTTTGAAATAATATCCAGCAAATAGGCCTAATTACAATTCAGACTACAATAACTTTAAAATACAAGAAATTATATGCTTAAGAAAACAAGTCCAAGTTGTCTTGCTAGCTGGCCCTTAGGGGTAAATCCATAAGACTTAAATTTAACACGTAGGGGTATTTTAGTCATCTTCGCCCTTAGGGGAATTTCAGTAATTTCTCTTTGTTATGAGTTTATTACTTACCTTGTCCCGTTGACAAGTCCTCGATGACTAAAGTGAACGGATACTATGCACCAAGTAGGATTCCAGAGATGAGGAGGTGAGTCATTAAGACCGCTTAAGTACCAAGCTCTCCCTAGATCCAATCCTAGACATGCATTATACCCATTGCCACACTTTAACCTTATGACTTATCCACGATCACAATTTATTTATTAATTAAGTATTATGTCTGTTTAAGCAGTTATCAGATACTAAGCCCAAAACCTCTTACAAAGCCCGGACAAGTCTATATACACGTATGTAGCCCATTAGGCCCAATCATTTTCATATGGCTCATTAGGCCCAAATCACTTCCATATGGCCCATTAGGCCCAAATCACATTCATATGGCCCATTAGGCCCAAATCACATTCATGTCATGCTTTCATACGATTTTCCATCACTTAGTATCAAATTGCCAATTTTGCCTATTTTGGGCCCTACAGCCCATCGGCCCATTTAGCCCACTCTGGCCTGGTTGGCAAAAACACAGCCCATGTCCATGGAATCGTCCATGGGGTCTCAGATAACCTATCAGTTTCCCCCTCACGAGTGTTCGCGCACTCGCGAGTCTGCTGTAGCAAAACTTTTGGCTTTTCGGTATTTTGGGATTTGCCGATCTTTTGTGTGTGTGCAATGTATGTACACACCTGGTAATAAAGCGAGCTGTGACCTTCCTAGCCACAAACCTACAATCGATGTCACTCAATTATTAATCCCACATACATATCGAATACTCTTACCAAAAGCCGAAATCTCACCTTAACCTTACCTGAAACACCAAGCCTTAATAGCTTTTCCTTGATCACTAATCACAAACACTTCCTAGATCTACATTAACCTTTATTGTTAAGATACATAATGGGTGACTTGTATTCGACATAAGTCACCCTTTCCTACTAAAGCCCATTCGGCCAATCCTTACCAAAATGAAGAACACTTACCAAAGTCCCAACACCTAATGAGCAAATCTGCAAGGATCCCAAAAGACTGAGATTCGATACTGCACTCCTACCAAAATCGATTTAGAAAGAGTGAGGGACAAGAGTAATCAATACTAGCAAAATCGACTAAAAGAGCAAAGCACTTACACTAGATTCGACCGAAAGAGAATGTGTAGTGGCGGCACAGAGGGTATTCGACTTTTGAGATTTGTATGGTGAAAAAGGTTTATTCGGCAAAATCAAGAAGAAGAAAAGAAGGAAACGGCTAAACTAAAAGTGAATCAAAGAGAATTGAGAAGAGAAAGGCAATCAAGGAGAAAGGAATTCAGCTTCTAAACACTTGGAGTAAACAAAGTGTTTCGACAACAAGAATGAAGAATTCAGCTAAAGTGAGATAAGCAATTTCGACACCTACATATATAATAGCCAAATTTCCTATCCCCCACTTCACAATTTGGCTCGACGTCTCTACACTCCTCATCTCCTAATTTTTCTCCCTGATCACTCCTTAATCCCTTCCTTAAACTTCTCCTCTTATCACTCCCTACGGAGTTTATATCCAGCTCCACTACTAGCCGTCTGTTAAGCAAAAATAAATCCTCCTTTTGAGCAAGGAGGGATTCGAACCCCAGACCTCCTTACCATGCATGTGACGCCACCTCTAAGCCTCACATGTGGCGCTACTTACCACTCCACCACAAGGCTTTTTATGTCCAATTCCTCCTTCATTTATTTAAAAACCAACCTACTTGTCATCAAGGTTCTTTTAACTATTAACCTATAATTTCCTTCACTTCTAAGTTCGAACTCAAAACTTAACCAAGGCCTATTATAACCTAAATACACTTGACTTGGAATATCTAGCACTCTTTTTATCAAACCAAAAATAAAGATAAGAAAGTTTGGGATTCTGAGATTTTTGGGGCGTTACAACTCTACCCCCCTAAAAGAAATTTTGTCCGCAAAATTTTTACCTGCTCCATACAATTACGGATATTGATGTCGCATTGTTTCCTCATATTCCCAAGTAGCCTCCTCAGCCTTGTGATTACGCCAAAGCCTTTTGACTAATGGGACGGACTTCCTTCCTCGAAGGTTTGGTCTAGCCTAACCTCAATCTTCTCAACCGACACGACATGTGAAGGATCCGAGCGATAAAGTCTTAGCATGGAAACATGAAACATGTCGTGGATTGGCTGAGTTCAATTGGTAATTCCAACTGATAAGCGACTGGCCCAATCCGCCTCACAACTCGATATGGCCTAATGAACCTTCGGCTTTACTTACCCTTCCGTCCAAACCATAGCCCCTTCCTCTATGGAGAGACCTTAAGAAAAACTAAGTCCCCCACTGCATATTCTATTTCTTGATACTTAAGGTCAGCATATGACTTCTGCCTATTCAAGGCCTCCTTCAACTAATCCCGAATCAATTTTACCTTACCCTCAGTATCTGCTACTAACTCAGGGCCCAAAACTCTTCGTTCGTCCAATTTCGTCCAACATGTTGGAGCTTCGCCCATTCATTGCTTCATACGGAGCCATCCCAATACTCGCTTGATAACTATTATTGTATGCGAATTCGGCGAAAGACAAATAGTCTTCCCAGCTACCTCGAAACTCAATTACACATTCCCTCAACATATCTTCCAAAACTTGGATCACCCTTTTCGACTGTCCGTCAGTTTGAGGGTGGAATGCCGTACTGAAGTTCAACCTAGTACCCAATGCCTCGAGCAGCTTCTTCCAAAATTGTAAAGTGAAACGTGGGTCCCTATCAGATATTATGGAGACTGGCACTCTATGCGATCTTACAATCTTCGCCACATACAACCTAGCCAGCTTTTGTAATGAGTAATCGGTGCGAACAGGTACAAAATAGGCAGACTTGGTTAACCGATCCATTAAAACCCATATTGAGTCTTTCGTAGCAGGTGACAAGGGTAGCCCACTAGCAAAGCCCATCGTAATCCTTTCCCACTTCCAAAGTGGAATCTTTACTGGCTGAAGCAATCCTGAAGGCAACTGATATTTCGCCTTCAACTTTTGATAAATTAAGAATTTACTTACGAACTCCATAACCTCGCGCTTAAGTCCAGGCCACCAGTAAAGCACACGCAAATTCTTATACATCTTATTTCTGCCAGGATGCATAGCATAGAGACTACTATGTGCTTCCCGCAGAATAGACTGCCTTAGATCATCATCCTTTGGTATACACATTTTTCCACGGAAACACAACACTTCTTCACTATTTATCTCAAAGTTCGATGTCTTACCACTCTCTACTTGTTCAAAACAGGCACCCAAAGCCTCATCCACTAATTGCTTACTGCTTATTTGCTCGACCCATACTGGCTTTACTTGAAGCTCAGCTAACAAGCTACCATCATCCAACAAGCTTAAACGAGCGAGCATAGCCCTCAAGTCCGACTTAACCCTACAACTCAATGCGTTGGCTACCATATTTGCTTTGCCAGGGTGGTATTCAATCGTATAATCATAATCCTTCAATAATTCCACCCACCTACGCTGCCCAAGGTTTAGTTCCTTTTGGGCAAGGAGGTATTTCAAACTCTTGTGGTCCGAATAAATTATGCACTTCTCTCCATATAATTAATGCCTCTATATTTTTAGCGCGAAAACCACTGCAGCTAGCTCCAAGTCGTGGGTTGGGTAATTCACCTCGTGAGTCTTAAGTTGACGTGACGCATACAAAACCATATTTCCTTCCTGCATTAACACACATCCCAATCCCACATGCGACGTGTCACTATAAACCATGAATTCTTTCCCAGGCTCTGGCTGAATCAACATAGGGGCCTTAGTTAAACCTTCTTAAGCTTTTCAAAACTCTCTTGCTGCTTGTCTGGCCATTCAAACGGTACTCCCTTCCTCAATAACTTAGTTAAAGGTGCAGCAATTAATGAAAAACCCTCAACAAACAGCCTATAGTACCTTGCCAAGCCCAAAAAACTTCAGATTTTCGACACTGACTTGGGTGTTTTCTAGTCTAACACAGCCTAAATTTTCTGGGGATCCACCTTAATCCCCTTAGCTGACACCACATGTCCTAGAAAAGTAACCTCCCTTAGCCAAAATTCACACTTACTGAATTTGGCATACAGTTGCTTCTCCCTCAAAATCTGCAACACAATCCTTAGATGTGCATCATGCTCATCCTCATCTCTTAAGAACACTAAAATGTCATCTATGAACACTACCACGAATCGATCCAAGTAGGGTTGGAAAACCCGATTCATGAGATCCATGAAAGTGGCAGGTGCATTCGTCAGCCCGAATGGCATCACCAAGAACTCGCAGTGCCCATAACGAGTTCTGAGTCTTATAAACATTCGTCTTCTTAACCCTCAATTGGTGATACCCCGAACGTTGATCAATCTCCGAGAAAATGGAAGCTCCCCTAAACTGATCAAAAAGATCCTCGATTCTCGACAGTGGGTACTTATTTTTAACAGTTAACTTGTTCAAATGCCGATAGTCGATGCACATTCGCAACGTCCTATCTTTCTTCTTTACGAATAACACCGGTGCTCCTCACAGAGACACAATTGGTTAGATGAATCCTCGGTCCAACAATTCCTGAATCTGTGCCTTAAGTTCTGCCAACTCCTTCGGTGCCATCCTGTAAGGGACGATGGACACTGGAGCCGTACCAGGTAACAACTCGATTCCAAATTCTACTTCTCTATTGGGCGGTAACCCTGGCAGCTCCTCGGGAAAAACATCAGGAAATTCTCTAACAGTTCTCAATTCCTTAACAGTAGGGCTCTTAGCCTCCGTATCGATCATATAAGCCAAATGGGCTTCGCATCCCTTTCGTACCAACTTTTCAGCCCTCAACGCCAAAATCACATTCGACAGGTGATTCCGGCGTTCACCAATCACCACCACCTCCGCCATTCTTAATACCATTCGCTTTGCGACATAATCCAACGTTGCTCGGTGTTTCACCAGCCAATCTATACCAAGGATTTAATCAAACTAGCTAAACGACAGTTCCATCAAATCCGCTAAAAAGGTAACCCCTTGGACTACTAAGGGTACCTCCCTAAACAATTAATTTACACCCACTGACTGACCTAATGGACTTATCACAGTAATCTCATTCGCAGTAATTTCAAAATATCACCCAACGGTTTAGTCATATTGCATGCAACATATGAATGTGTCGATCTAATATCAATCAATGCAGTGTAAGGTAACTCATGTATAAAGAACATAACCGTTATCACATCTGGGGCATCCAGTCTTCTCGGTGATGAGCAGCATAAACCAAAGCTGGCTGCCTCGTCTTAGCATGGCCTGCATTTTCGCCTGGTGCTTCACGTCCACGTCCATTGTCGTTACCGCCCCTGGCCTGCCCACGACCCCTTACGGCAGCTGACCACCCCTTGGTGGCTGAGCACCACCTCGGCCCACGACTGGTACCTGACCTGGCATTCTAGGGTAATTCCTGATCCTATGCTCCATAGACCCACAAGCTAAACAAGCTCCTGTCCTCTTCCAACACTCGACTCCATGGCTTTTTCTATAATCAGCACAAGGTAGCACCTCTGGATTAACAGCAGGGGGCCCTGCCCTAACTAGTCCATTAACTCTGTCCCTAGCCATAGGTCGCTGTCCAACACCAGGAGTCTCAGCCTCCCTTTTATTCTTACCCTTTTCCTTTTCTCAATTTAGGCGCTCAGTGCGCTTCACCTCCTCTGCTATCTTTGTTTTCTTTACCAATTCCGAGAAAACTCGTTCCCTTTGTGGAGCTATCAATACTCTGAGGCTATCCCTAAGACCATCCTGAAACCTAACGCAACGCTCATAGTCCGTTGCCACCATAACTCTTGCATACCTACTAAGGCGTAGAAATTTCACTTCATACTCTGCCACAGCTTTGTTTCCTTGGGTCAAGTTCAGGAACTTCCTCCTTCTAGCATCCACATAACTTGCCCCCACATACTTCCCTTGAAACACAGTTTTGAAGAACTCCCAAGTGACCTGCTTAGGTTGGGTGCCCTCTTTCACTTTGTCGACCACACCACTGGTAGATTCTTCCTTGCGCAAATGACACCCCTTTTCAAATTTTGTTTCAAAGAATGTACCCAAGTCCTCCATTATCCTTTCATTGGCCTCCAACTAGTATTCAGCCACGTTAGGCGCCACACCAGCCACGCCCTTGAAGATTTCAGCCCCGTTTGATTGAAGTCGCTCCAAAATAGACCCCAGATATCCCGTGCCATTATTGGGCCCAGTGACCCTCTCCAAAATCCTTAGCATTACCTGCGACAATGCACCATCCCCCGCGGCCCAGCCATATGGCCCGTTCTCAGCCACAGGTGAGGCCGGAGCCTCTTCCACTCCAACATTGGGCATATGGCCCAATGCCGACAATTCAGCCCTAGCACTTTCGCAGCCTCGGTCACGGCCTCTCGCATCTCTTCTAGAACTTATCGTGTTATCTGAATTAGAAATTTTATGAAGTTTTAATTAGTTCCAATAATTAAGCCGATGTTTTATGAAAGTATCAATAAGAAAGTTGTTTTTGTAAATCCTCTACAGTTTCAAGGTCCTACGGGCTTCAGTTTTACTCTAACTAAAAACCTCAGTATAGTCATCCAAAGTAGCCTATTAACTACCTACAATATATTAAATTAACAAGCTTAATAATAAAGAACTTACTTGGTTTGACGTCGGAAACTTGGTGTGCTGCACAGCAAGATTTTTTTTCCAAAACATTGTGATCCAAAAATTAGAAAAAAACAAACCCAAATAATAAGGCCCACTTCACAGCCCAAGTTTTGTAACTTGGCTCTGATACCACTAAATGTAACACCCCAAATTTGGCCCGAACGTTAAGGCTTAATCTGGCGTGTCACATTGAAGTGTTTTTATCGAAAATCTTGTTTTCATTAAAAACCCTTCAAGAGAGAAAATTATGTAACTTTCAGTTGCGGAAGCTTTATTGTGAAAACTTGTCATTTAAAAATTCAATAGCGGAAACCTAGTGTTTAAAAACATTTATGGTTTAGAAAAACCATGCTCTACTTCTAGCAAGTATAAAGCATAAAAATAATAATAATAATACTAGTTTGAAATAATATCCAGCAAATAGGCCTAATTACAATCCGGACTGCAATAACTTTAAAATACTAGAAATTATATGCTTAAGAAAACAAGTCCAAGTCGTCTTGCAGCTGGCCACCTTGGAGTCCCTCCAACCGTCGTAGTACCTACTGAGGATCACCTGAGAAAAATAAAAGAGGGGAGTGAGTTTTTGCAAACTCAGTGTGTACAACCCTAAAAGAGAAACATTAAGCAAACATCAATCACCATATTATCATACATGCAATGCTTGTGCAACCTACCCCAATAATCCAACCGATACACATCAACTCCGTCCCCTGGTACACATTAGGTGGGGATATAAATATCGACCCACCCATCCGATTCAATTCAATGGTAGCTCAGTTGTGGTACTACCTTCATAGCAGCAAGCTGCTAATCACATATTCGGGCTTAATAGCCGTTGGTGGATCCACGATCGTCAAGCAATCATGCGATCCTCATATACTTCCTCTGTCCACAATTCCCAACCCTTATGCATCCTAAATAGAGTATCATATGAATGTAGCAGGTACACAGGTAAATCCATAAATCTTACATTCAACACATAGGAGTATTTTAGTCATCTTCGCCCTTAGGGGCATTTTAATAATTTCTCTTTGTTATGAGTTTATTACTTACCTTGGCCCGTTGACAAGTCCTCGATGACTAAAGTGAACGGATACTACGCACCAGGTAGGATTCCAGAGAAGAGGAGGTGAGTCATTAAGACCGCTTAAGTACCAAGCTCTCCCTAGATCCAATCCTAGACATGTATATACCCATTGCCACACTTTAACCTTATGACGTATCCATGGTCACAATTTATTAATTAATTAATTATTATGTCTGTTTAAACAGTTATCAGATACTAGGCCCAAAAGCCCTTACAAAGTCCAGACAAGTCTATATATACGCATGTGGCCCATTATGCCCAATCACTTTCATATGGCTCGTTAGGCCCAAATCACTTCCACATGGCCCATTAGGCCCAAATCACATTCATATCATGCTTTCATATGATTTTCCATCACTTAGTATCAAAATGCCAATTTTGCCTATTATGGGCCCTACAGCCCATTGGCCCATTTAGCCCATTCTGGCCTGGTTCGTCAAAACACAGCCCAAGTCCATGGAATCGCCCATGGGGTCTCAGATAACCTATCAGTTTTCCCCTCACGAGTGTTCGCGCACTCGCGAATCTGCTGTAGCAAAACTTTCGGCTTTTTGGAATTTTAGCTTTTTGGCATTTCGACTTTTCGGTATTTCAGGATTTGCCGATCTATTGTGTGTGTGCAATGCATGTACACACCTGGTAATAAAACGTGCTGCGACCTTCCTAGCCACAAACCTATAATCAATGTCACTCAATGAGTCATCCCACATATATATCGAATACTCTTGCCAAAAGCCGTAATCTCACCTTAACCTTACCTGAAACGCCAAGCCTTAATAGCTTTTCCTTGATCACTAATCACGAGCACTTCCCAGATCTGCATTAACCTTTATCGTTAAGATACATAATGGGTGACTTGTATCCGACATAAGTCACCCTTTCCTACTAAAGCCCATTCGACCAATCCTTACCAAAGTGAAGAACACTTACGAAAGTCCCAACACCTAAGGAGAAAATCGGCAGGGATCCCAAAAGACTGAGATTCGATACTGCACTCCTACCAAAATCGATTTAGAAAGAGGGAGGGACAAGAGTAATCAATACTAGCAAAATCAACTGAAAGAGCAAAGCACTTACACTAGATTCGGCCGAAAGAGAGAGTGTAGTGGTGGCACAGAGGGTATTCGGCTTTTGAGATTTGTATGGTGAAAAAGGTTTATTCGAAAAAATGAAGAAGAAGAAAAGAAGGAAATGAATAAACTAAAGGTGAATCAAAGAGAATTGAGAAGAGAAAGGCAATCAAGGAGCAAGAAATTCGGCTTCTGAACACTTGGAGTAAACAAAGTGTTCCTGCAACAAGAATGAAGAATTTGGCTAAAGGGAGAGAAGCAATTTCGGCACCTACTTATATAATAGCCGAATTTCCTATCCCTAACTTCCCAATTCGGCTCCACCTCTCAACACTCCTCATCTCCTAATTTTTCTCCCTGATCACTCCTTAATCCCTTTCTTAAACTTCTCCTCTTATCACTCCCTACAAAGTTTATATCCAGCACAACTACTGGCCGTCTGTTAAGTAAAAATAAATCTTCCTTTGGAGCAAGGAGGGATTCGAACCCCAAACCTCCTTGCCATGCATGTGACGCCACCTCTAAGCCTTACATGTGGCGCTACTTTCCACTCCACCACAAGGCTTTTTGTGTCCAATTCCTCCTTCATTTATTTAAAAACCAACCTACTTGTCATCAAGTTTCTTTTAACTATTAACCTATAATTTCCTTCACTTCTAAGTTCAAACTCAAAACTTAACCAAGGCCTATTATCACCTAAATACACTTAACTAGGAATATCTAGCACTCTTTTTATCAAACTGAAAATAAAGATAAGAAAGTTTAGGATTCCAAGAATTTTGGGGCGTTACATAATATGACCAAGGAAACTAACTTCCCTTAGACAAAATTCACATTTACTGAATTTGGTGTACAATTGTTTCTCTTATAAGGTTTGCAACAATATTCTCAAGTGTTCAGCATGTTCATTTTCATCTCGAGAGGAAACCAAAATATCATCTATAAATACTACCACAAACCTATACAAATACGGGCTAAAAATTCAATTTATCAAATCCAAAAACACTGCAGGTGCATTTGTCAAGCTGAATGTGTAACACCCTATACTCGTAACTCACACCAGGGCGGAGTACAAGGCATTACCTAACTTGATCTCATGCATACAACCAATCTCAAGTCACCGAGACTCGATCCAAATTTAAAACTTTTTCAATTTCTACTTTAAACTTCTTATTATTGGCCTATGAGCCCCAATTCAGCTGTTGAAAACAAGTTGGAACCATTCCGGGTCCTTAACCATCTTTAACAAATTTGCCTTTAAAACAGGGCACACGCCTGTGTGGCAGGGTAACACGCCTGTGTGACCATATCAACATGGTCGTGCTGATGGCTCGTATGGCTCACACAGCCTAAGCACTCTGGGACACACTCGTATCCCACACCCGTGTAGAATTAAGTTCTAATGCACACCTACACAGGTTTTCACATGGCCAGACACACGTCCGTGTCAATGGACCGTGTCTCTCACACGGCCATGACACGCCCGTGTCCTAGCCCGTGTGCGAAAACATGGACATTCTGTTTCTGATGTCAACATACTCAGAATGTCACATGACCAAGGCACATCCCTGTGTGCTGGGCCGTGTCTTTCACACGGCATAGACACATGGCCATACTCTACCCGTGTGTTTATTACCATGCATACTAACTTGAAATTTTTACGTGCATAGGACACATGGCCGGACTACACACCCATGGGGTAGACCGTGTGTCACACACGGCCTAAACACACGCCCGTGTGTCTATTCGTGTGGACAATACAAGGCTATTTACCAAGCCTCATTACCACCCTTGCATACCTATTTTCATACAAATTCCAACCAATACCAAAATGAGCACAATTTCTATAATCAAATCAGCCACAATAGACATGTATTCAACCATGATAATACATCTTTTACAAATTCAAAATGAATGTTACCCATCATTCTAAGCTTAATACAAATTGAAGGGTTTCCAACCCAAGCCAACACATTTGGCCAATTCTCAAAGACACAAAATAATAAAGTCTAAGTCCTATACAGGCCATATTCAAAAATATAAATCCAACAATATTGAAAGCTTCGGTTGATAGTGTAATTGATATCTCTGACTTCTGATGATCCTTGAGCTAGATAGGCGACACTGAAAGGAAATGGAAAGGAAAGGGAGTAAGCATAAAAGCTTAGTAAGTTGCATATAAGTAAGTATACAACAACAACAATTTATCAATAATTCACATGCTTATAATAACAAGGTAGGCATAAGCATAACTTACTCGATAACATCCGTACAAGCCACATTTTATACAATAACTTCATATCTCATATGTACCAATTAAGTATATGTACCACTCACAACACATTTATATTTTCCTCATTAGCTTCAAAACACATCGTTCACCGTTGAACCATTTGGAACACTACAGCATATTCATGAAGCCTCAAACGCGGGTAAGGTGCCGATGCCATGTCCCCGACACGGTCTTACACTGGCTCATATCTCAAGTCGATGCCATGTCCCAGACATGGTTTTACGCTGACTATCATCTCATAGCCGATGCATGTCCCAGACATGTCTTACATTGGCTTACGTCTCGAGGCTGATGCATGTCCCAGACATGTCTTACATTGGCTTACGTTTCAAGGCTGACGCATGTCCCAAACATGTCTTACACTAGCTCTCGCCTCAATACCGACGCTATGTCCCAGACATGGTCTTACACTGGCTCTCATAATGTGACCGATGCAAGTCCCAAACATGTCTTACACTAGTCAACAATAACCCATATGTCATGGCATGAATATCTAATTTATTTTCTAAGTTCAAACGGGAACTCTACTATCTCTATTATCATCATACCTTCTCAATTCCACAATCAAGCAATTCGTGCTATATTAATTCAAATACAATTCAACACATACATTAGCAATGTAGTTGTATTATTTACATACAACTTACCTCGGATTACAAAATGTGGCGACTAGTCGGTTTAGTCAATTTGCTTGGCTTTCCCTCGATCTAGGTTGGGATTTGGCAATTCTTGATCTAAAATAGCAAAACGCACACATTTAATCATTAAATAAAATTAAGCAATTAAAAATTCACATCTTCGGTTAAATGACCATTTTGCCCCTAGACTTTGGCAAAATAACCATTTTACCCCTATGCTCGAAAATCGATTTTTATCAAATTTCTTCGCATCTTAAGCTAGCTGTAGCAACTCCAAATTCTCTCTATTTCACACATTTATCAACTATTTTACAACTTGTGCAAAGTAGTCCCTTTAGGTGTTTTCATGGTAACACCTTTCCCAAGAGTTGTCTATTACACAACTAAGACTCATATTCTTCCACAAAATTTCAAAAAACCCCCTAAATTCTCTCATTGAAAAACCTTAGACTTTCAATCGTTTTGCAAGATAGTCCCCTCATTTGAAAGCTCATGCTTCAAGGGTCTCAAAAATGCAAAAATCATCAACAAAGGGTATGGAAATCACTTACTTGTGAGTGCTTCAAGTTGATGAAAATTTTAAGCTCTTAAACCCCCTTCAATGGCTAATTTTCGGTGGAGAAAAGATATGAGAAAGGGGATGATATCATCCTTCTTTTATTTTTTCTATTTAAGTCAAATTAAACCACCTAACCCACCAAATTTTAAAATTTTGTCTCCTCTATGAATCTATGGTCAAATATGCTCCTTTAAAAGGGTCTAATTACCATTTAAAATCCCCCAATTTTGATTCTCTAATAAAATAACACCTTTATCCATTAAAATAGGACTTTTGTACTTTATGCGATTTAGTCCTTTTTCGCAATTGGGTTCACAATGTCAAAATTAACTCACCAAATTTTTAATGTACAAATATAAACATGCTATGACTCTAAAATAATAAAAAAAATAATTTCTTCAACTTCAGACTTGTGGTCCTGAGACCACTATTCTGACTAGCCTCAAAATCGGGTTGTTATAGAATGGCATCGCAAGAAACTCATAGTGTCCATACCTAGTTCTAAAAGCTATCTTTGGCATATCTAATTCTTTTACCCGTAGTTGATAGTGACTAGAACGGAGATCAATCTTTGAAAATATAGTAGCACACTTTAACTGGTCAAACAAGTCATCAATACGAAGCAATGGGTATTTTTACATTATTGCAACTTTGTTGAGCTGTCTATAATCAATGCACAACCTCAACGTTCCATCTTTCTTTTTTACAAATAGTACTGATGCACCTCAAGGTGAGAAACTAGGTCGAGCAAAACCTCTATCAATCAATTCTTGTAATTGTACTTTCAGCTCTTTCAATTCAGTAGGAGCCATTCTGTAAGGTGCGATGGATATAGGTGTCGTACCCGGAACAAGATCTATAGAGAATTCCACTTCTCTATCTGGTGGTAAACCAAGTAATTCCTCTGAGAATACATCAGGAAATTTACATACAATGGGTACTGACTGAATCTTTGAGTCAAATACTTTGGTATCCAACACATATGCGAGATAAGCATCATACCCCTTTCTAACATATTTCTATCCTGACATTGCTGAAATCACATTAGGTAATCCATCTAGTTTATCAGATTCAACACGAAGCAATTCACCATTCTCACATTTCAATACAATATATTTCTGCTTACAATTTACCATTGCATCATATCGGGTTAACCAATCCATTCCCAAAATCACATCAAATTCATCAAATAGCAATAACACCAAGTTCGCCGAGAAGCAATAACCTTTTACCATCAACAGACAGTTTTTACAAATTTTATCCACCATAACACACTGGCCCAGGGGGTTTGAAACTTTAACCACAAATTTAGTGAATTCAACAGGTAAATTTTTAACAGACACTAAGTTCGTACATATGTATGAATGTGTGGAACCAGGATCAATTAATGTAGTAATATCAGTGTCAAGTAGGGAAAATGTACTAGTAATGACGTCTGGTGCAGAGGCATCTTTTCTTGCACGAATAGCATATGTTCTTGCAGGTGCTCGTGCCTCAGATCTTACTGTAGTATCCTTGGTAGTACCTCGACTACTACCAACATTATCGGGATGGCGGGGTGGTCTGCCTCTTGAGACAGGATTACTAGGCTTCGGAGCTGGTTCTATCTCTTTTTTGACTCTTTTTGGACAATCTCTGAGAAAATGGTTGAGTGAACCACATCCAAAATAAGCTTCACTTCTAGACCGATATTCCCCATGATGGAATTTGTTACAATATTTACATTTTGGTTTAAGATTACCGACACTACCCACACTGGTCACAGATGGAGATAAAGACCTCGGGTTAGAATGCTGAGAGCCCCGTTCTTTTCCAGAATATCCCATAGAGGTGGCCAAACGATCATAATACTTCTTTAATTTCTTAGAAGAAAATGAGTGTGACTTACTCATAGTCCTTTTTCCAGAAACCCGAGCCTCTCTTTTCGCTTGTTTCTTTTCTTTACTCAGTTCCTTAGCTTTGTGTGCTCGGTTGGCTAGCGTCACAAATTCTCTTATTTCGAGAATCCTAATCAATAACTTAATATCTTCATTTAGGCCATCTTCAAAGTGTTTACACATTTCATCCTGGGTTAAAACCCATTTTCTAGCATACTTACTCAGTCGAACAAATTCTCGCTCATACTCGGATACGACCATGTTTCCTTATTTGAATTCTAGAAATTCTTTCTTTGTCTGATCCATAAATCTCTGACTGACATACTTCTTCCTGAATTCAGCTTAGAATAATTCCCATGTGACATTCTCTCTTAGTACCACTAAAGTTATGGTATTCCACCAATGATAAGTTGTATCTTTTAGTAGGGATATTGCGCATTTCAGACATTCAGTAGGTGTACAAGTCAATTCATCAAAAACCAGAGTAGTGTTCTCTAGCCAAAACTCAGCCTTTTTCGGATCATCATCTACGCTAGCTTTAAATTCTTCTGCCCCATGCTTGCGGATTTTATCTATCGGAGGCTTACCAATTCTAACAGGTTCGGTACCCTATAGTACCTCAAGAATCAGTTGGGAGCAGGTGGGGGAGGTCATTGTATAGTAGGGTTTGTTCTCAGGTACTGGGTAAACCATTTGTTCATCATTTGAAAAAAGGCTTGCTTTGCCTCCTCACATCGGCCCTCAGACAATGGCCTTTCACTACCAGACGTGAACACAACTCTTTGAACTGAAGCTGAAGCATTGCTTTTAGCTTCCTCGAATTCAGCTCTAGCTCAGTTGGATGATATTACTATATGAAAACACAATTAAAATGATCAGTAGTCATCAAACTATCACAATTTATATAATGGCATGTATAGCTAAACTCGTGTTCGCTACATCAAATCTGAGAATCGGCTAAACTGTGGCTCTGATACCACTAAATGTAACACCCTTAACCTGTACTTGTTGCCAGAATAGGGTTTCAGAGCATTACTTGAACATTCATAATATTTTTCCATTAAACTTCGTAAATTACTATTCATTTACTAAGATCATCCATAACGTCTCTTGATCGGGCCCTCGAGGCCCAATACGAGCATTAGAGTCGAATCGGGACTTTATCGGGACCTCTAAGAATTTTTCATGAAATTACAAAATTTTTTCGAGGTGTAGGGCTCAGACGCCCATCTGGTCCAAGGGACACGCTCGTGTTGGAGGCCGTGTTCAACCTCGTGTAACTTTCTGACTTGCACACACGGCCATGCCACACGGCCGTGTGCTAGGCCGTGTGGTTAATTAATTCAATTCAAAATTAGGTGCAAGTTTCACATGACCAAGACACACGCCCGTTTCTCTAACCGTGTGCCTAATTCTGAGAATTATGTTTCTTAAAATTTAGGTGCAAGGGACACACGGCCTAACCACATGCCTATGTTATCAGGCGGTGTGTCACACACAGTCTAGACACATGCCCGTGTGGACAAAATGAAGCCATTTCTAGCTTCATTTCTCACCCAAAATTTCACCTAAGGCCTGCACTTGAAACACACAACCAATACCAACCATTCCAAGCATTTAAAGTAGGCAAATTCATCATTTAACAAGGCATACCATTACATGCATAGGTGGTTATAAACTTACCTTGGATTAACTTAGAAAATAGCAACCTTTGATAACATATTCATAACACAACACATGTGTATATGTATAACATAATAATCTATTTAGTCATACCAAAATGAATCATTACTAGCCATTCCAATGGCTAGGTTACAAAATAACATTTTAAGCCACTATTGGCCAAGTTGTCCTATACATGCCATTATACCCAAAATGATTTCACTAAATATACCCAAAATGCTAGTTGATCGTGTGATGGTACTCCAATTATCTTTCAACCTTCACGAGCTTCCGAGCACCATAAAATAGGGCAAAATAAGACGGAGTAAGCATCACATGCTTAGTAAGTTCGTATAACGGAAACTAAACTTACCAATCTTGTTTATTAAAATCTAGGCATACAATGTCATGTTTCCATCCATTTGGCTAAATTGCCTAATCACATACATTCAATCAAACATATTAGTCACCAAAATATTCATATCAATCAAGTAACATAGATGAGCTCATTAAGCAATATTCTTTCAAGTCATTATCATATCAAGATTTTCATGCCATGTCAAGAGTTTTATGTCTGTTGAATCATTGAATTCTGATGGATGCTTAAGTAGTACAATCGAAGTGTACGAATCAACAATCCATCAATTCCTTATTCAAGGGTACCCCTTAGGGCACTTCACCAAGAAACACTCTCTCGAGCCACTTATTATATAATAGGATTACCAGTCTAGGCTAAATCCTTTATATAACTTATGCTCAGAAGAGCTCGATTAGGTTTACCAGTCAAGGCTAAACCCTAATCATAACGTATGCTTGAGAGATATTATATCGAGATTACCCGTCTGGGCTAAATCCTTTCTATAACAAGGTCATTGAGACTACTCGTTCGAGCTAAATCTCGTCCGTAAATGCAGGACCCTATTTGTTTCGAGAAAGCTCATACAATCATTAGAATTCAAAATTCAATCAGGACTTAATCCCTTTTTTACCATTTTCAAGCATGTATCAAATTTGTCATGATAACATTCAAGTAATGTACTTTAATATTGTAACAACCCATTTTCAGTTAAATTGGAATAGTAGTTACGAGACCACAAATTTGACCTAAAAATATGATTTATTTTTATTTCATTATATGGTCCGTATTATAATAGGCAAGTCATGTGAAAATTTTGCAATGAAAATTTTATCGATTAAGTGCTTAATTACGAGAAGGACTAAATCACATAAAATACGAAAGTTGAATTTTAGTAGCTATAAGGATCAAATAGCTACGGAATTCAAAAATTAAGGTCCTTATATGGTAATTAGACCATTAAGAGAATTATGTAGATTTTTCTTGGTGACTCATCCATGGAATTATAGAAAAAGGGCAAGGACTAAATTGGAAATACTAAAATATTTAATTAATTAAAGATGAAAAGAAATATATCATCTTATTTTCATCATCTTCAACCTAAAAATTTATGGAAACCCTAGGAGAGAGAGGGGAAACTTTCAAGGCTGAATTGGGTAAATTGTCCCATTTTTAGTAATTTTGGTATTTTTGAAACTAGGATAGCTTAATCTCTTTATTTGAGGGATTAATTTGAAAAGTTTTCAAGGTATAAAAATGGGTCATGGTTGTATTATGCTGGAAATTAGAAAGTTATGGTAGAAAATGAAAGATTATTGAAAGATAAATAACTTTTACAAAGTGATTTTTGATGAAATCAAGATTTAGGGACTAAAATGAAAAGTTGTAAAATTTGATGAAAAATTCTGAAGTTTTATGGATACCTGTGTTGGAAAATTTGTAATGGGGCTTTGGTTAGGCTTGGAATAGGGAGTAATTTGCACAAGTTTCATTTTCCGGGCCTAAGGACAAAATCAGAATTTATGGAAAAGTTAAGGGCAAAATGGTAAATTTGCCTAGGACTTAAATTGAGTCCATTTAAATATGAAATGTCTGAAATTGATTGTTAAATTCATTTATATAGATCCGGACAACATTAATTCGAGGTTAGATCAAGGAAAAGAAAAAATTTTGGATTAGTAGACTTTTACGGGAACAAGTGTCGAGGTAAGTTCGTGTAACTTAATCGAGCATGAAATTATGTTAATTGAATGTTGTGTTAGCATGCAATGTGATTTATGTTGATATGCTTTAATGGTATGCTATGATGGAAAATTGATACATGCTTGAAATGGTGATAAAGAGTTAAGTCCCGATTGAATGTTGATTCTGATGATTGTATGCGCATTCCCGAAACAAATAGGGTCCTCATATGTTACGGACGGGATTTAGCTCGGACGAGTAATCCCAATGACCTTGTCATAGAAAGGATTTAGCCCGGATAGGTATTCCCTGTACATTACCTCTCGAGCATACATTATGACTAAGGTTTAGCCTGGACTGGTAACCCTAATTGAGCCCTTTTAAGCATACGCTATGTAAAGGATTTAGCCTGGATTGGTAATCCTATTATACGACAAGTGGCTTGAGAGTGTGTTTCTTGGTTAAGTACCCTAAGGGGTAACTTTGATAAGAATTGATAGATTAATAAATCGTACACATTGAGTGTACTATTTGAGCCTTCATCAGAATTTCAATGATTTAATGGACATAAAACACTTGACATGGCATGAAAATCTTGATATGTTATGATAATATCTTGAAGGAATATTGTTTGATGAGCTCATCTATGTTACTTGATTGATATGGATATTTTGGGGACTAACATGTTTGATTGAATGTATGTGATTAGGAAATTAGCCAAATGGATGGAAAATAACATTGTATGCTAGATTTTAAGCAAGATTGGTAAGTTTAGTTTCTGCTATATGAACTTACTAAGCATTTAATGCTTACCCCATTTTATTTTCCCCTGTTTTATAATGCTCGAAGCACGTGAAGGTTGGAAGATCATTGGTGCATCATCACACTATCAACTAGTCATTTTGGGTATACTTAGTAGAAATCATTTTTGTCTAATGGCATGTATAGGACAACTTGGCCAATAGTGGTTTGAAATGTTATTTTGTAACCTAGCCATTGCAATGGCTAGTAATGGTTCATTTTGGTATTACTAAGTAGATTATCATGATATATTCATATGTGATATATTATGTATACGTGATCAAATGATGCTAATGCCTATGTTATTCCAAGGTAAGTTTATAAACACATATACATGTAGTGACATGCCTTGTTGAAAGATAGAATTGTCTATTTTAAATGCTTGGATTGGTTGGTAGTGGATGTGTGTTCCATGTGCAAATCTTGGGTGAAAATTTGGGTGAGAAATAGAGCTAAAAATGACTTCATTTTGTCCACACGGATAGACACACGGCCTAGTGGCATGGTCGTGTGTGCAAGTCAGAGAGTTACACGGGATCGAACATGGCCTCCAACACGGGCGTGTCCCAAGGTCACATGGGTGTGTCCCTTGGACCACACGGGCGTGTGATCCTTGCACCTTGGAAAAATTTTGAAAGGTTGTGAAAAATCCTTAGAGGTCTCGATTAGATCCCAACTCGATTCTAATGCTCGTATTAGACCTTGAGGGGCCCGATCAAGGGACGCTATGGTTGATATCGGTAAATGATTAGTAATTTACGTAGATTAATGGAAAAATGTTTTGAATGTTCCAGTAATACTCCTAAACCCTATTCCGACGATGGGCACGGGTTAGGGGTGTTACAGATATAAATCACATTCCATACAACATAACATTCAATTAAACATATTTACATGCCGGATTAATTTACACGAACTTACCTCGACACTTGTTCGCGTAAAAGTCTACTAATCCAGAATCTTTTCTTTTCCTCGATCTAACCATGAATTAGTGTTGTCTGAATCTATATAAATGAATTTAACCATCAATTTCAGACATTTCATATTTAAATGGACTCGATTTACGTCTTAGCAAAATTACCATTTTACCCCTAACTTTTCCATAAATTCTGATTTTGTCGTTAGGCTCGGAAAATGAAACTTGTGCAAATTACTTCCTATTCCAAGCCTAACCAAAGCCCCATTACAAATTTTCCAGCACATGTATTCAAAAATTTCAGAATTTTTTTCATCAAATTTTACAACTTTTCATTTTAGTCCCTAAATCATGTTTTCATCAAAAATCACTTTGTAAAAGTTGTTTATCTATCAATAATCTTTCATTTTCTACAATAAATTTCTAATTTTCGGCATAATACATCCATGGCCGATTTTCATACGTTGATATATTAAGCTATCTCGGTTTAAAAAATACCAAAATTACTAAAAAGGGGACAAGAGAACTTACCCAATTAGGCCTTGAAAGTTTCTTTTCTCTCTTCTAGGGTTTCCATGTGTTTTATGTTGAAGATGACATAAAATAAGATGATTTCTTTTATCATCTTTTTAATTTATTAAGTATCTTGGTATTTCCAATTTAGTCCTTACACTTTTTTTATAATTCCATGGATAAGTCACCAAGAAAAATCTACATACTTTTCTTAATATTCTAATTACCATATAAGGACCTTAAGTTTTGAATTCCATAGCTATTTGATCCTTATAGCTACTATAATTCAACTTTAGCATTTTATGCGATTTAGTCATTCTCGTAATTAAACACTTAATCGATAAAATTTTTATATCAAAATTTTCACACGACATGTCTACCATATTACTGACCATATAATAAAATAAAAATAAATCATATTTGTAGGTCGGATTTGTGGTCCCAAAACCACTGGTCTGATTTCACTAAAAAATGGGTTGTTACAGAAACGATCATACTTTTTTCCCTCCTATGACCAAGTTGCCTCCGCTTCAAACGAGTTGACTTCGACTCCAAAACGGACAAGGGACGTCCTATTTCACCAGTCACTATAGAACCTTCTAGAATATAAAGACTATCAATTCTTTTGCCTTTTATCAAAACGATAGCTCCACGAGATAATTTAATGTCATTCGACTCGATGTTGATTTTGCAACCTTTCAAGTCTAAAATACTTAAGGAGATGAGATTCTTTCGTAAATCAGGTACATTCCTGACATCTAAGAGTGTCCTAATCATCCCATCATGTATCCTAATTTTAACAGTACCAATACCAATTACCTTACTAGATGAATCATTTCCCATGTACACAACTCCATCTTCAACCGAACTGTATGTGGAGAACCATTCTCTATTGGGACAGATGTGGAAAGAACATTCTGAATCTAGGATTCACTTGGACATGAGCTTGGAGTTATCGCTCTTTGACACTAACAAGAAATCATCACTGCTTTCATCAACCAAATTAGGACCAACTACATCTTCCTCGTTACTCTCAACAGCTCTTTTATTTCGTAGTTTATAACAATCTACTTTGATGTGACCTAACTTTTTACAATAGCAGCACCTTTCATCTCATTTCTTTGATGCTACCAAAATGGAAGCTTGTTTATCTACCTTGCTATCCAAACCAAACTCGTTTTTGAGTTTGTATTTACTCAACAAATGACCCTTCACATATTCGAAGGAGAGTTTGACTCTGCCATAAATCAGGGTCTCCCTGAAAGACTTATATGAAGGGGGTAAAGAGCACAATAATAGCATAGTTTGTTCTTATTCGTCAACATGATCCTCAACGTTCTTTATATCATTTAAAAGACTAATGAATTGACTGATGTGATCTTTAAAAAGCTCACCTTCGTTCATACGAAATGTAAATAGACGTTGTTTCAACACTAAACGGTTAGCCAGAGACTTATCGCATAAAGAGTTTCTAACCTTTTTCACAAGGTAGATGAGGTTTTCTCCATCAATACCTCCTGAAATACCGTATTCGTGAGGTACAATTGGATCACAGATAAGGCCTTTTCATCAAGCTCCCATTCTGTTTGATTTAGATTCTCAGGCTTTTTACCGTTAACAAACTTTTTCAAGCCAATTTGAACTAGAATTGCCATCATCTGAACTTGCCACAGATTGAAATTTGTCTCACTATCAACATTCTTAATTTCAAACCTTGTTGCTGCCATATCTGAATGGGTTGATCTATGAAAATTGAACTAGCTCTGTACTACTTTTGGGATCAACCCGATTAAGCAACAAGTAAACAAAAAAGCCAAAATAAATTGAGAAATTGAACACACAAATTTAACGTGGAAGAACCCCTCCAAAGAGGATAAAAACCATAGGCAAGTATAATTTTACTATAATGGAAAAAGAACGAATAGTACAAAAGATGGAGATTAAAACTAAACCCTGAAAACCTAAAAACAAAGAACCCTCAAAATGTAAACACAAAATGCTCTAAATGTGTTATGAGGTCTAATCTCTAATGGGTGTATTTTCTAAGGTTGTAAAAGAGACTATTTATAGGCTAAATTCATAGGTCAAATAATAATAAAATAATCTAGACTAATTAGAGTTTGATTGAAACAAATAAACATAGTTTAACTAAAATATTATTTCTCAAATTTGACTGAAATAGGAGTCATACTCAACAATTTCTTTTGTTGGAAACTAGGCTGTTAAGCTACTAGCTTTCCTTCTTCTATCATTCAACATATACTTATTATAATATTTTCTTGTTCTTTTCTTTCTTTCAACCATTTTTCTTTCTCTTCTCCTTTCATTTTTTTTTAAATGATAAGCTATTAGGCTACAAGCTTTCCATAGCTAGGTTATTAGGCAACTAGCTTTTGACAAAGATAACTAAGCTCGCTAGAGTAGGGAAAACAAATCAATCATTTTCTTGCTAAGACTTTGTTGAAGGAACATTGGTGTATGACTTTCCAAAATTTCAAATTGGTCTACCTTGTAGTTTCAAACCTCTAACATTGGATGATGAAACATGATGTAACATAGTAATACGTAAGCATTGGATCTTTGTGCATACGTAATAAGAAGTTAAAGGGTGGGGTCCAATGATTAATTGTAACAAGTAATTATGGTACTTGAAGGGGTTGTGTATTTCAAAACCGAACATTCATAAGAAGGAGCATCACGTGTATTAGTTTGATAGGGAATCATACTATGAGAATATTTGCTCATTTTAGATGTAACAACCAATTAGCTTGTGCTGGACTCATAATGTAACGCCCTCCACCTGATCTGATTAACCGGATCCAAGTGTTAGGTGTTATGTCCAAAGGACTGGCTCACTTAGACTCTTTTTATACTTTCCTATGTAACTATGTGACTAATAAAATTTCTAAGTCTTTTATATATGAATTACCTCATTTTACTTATTATGAATAGCTTCTTGTATAGTGTAAAATCACATTTACAATAATAATACAACTATTGTTTTTGCCTTATTTCTATCACTATAGAAAGTATTATATTTTATGCACAGACTGACTTCGTCATAAGGCTCCTTTTATGAACTTATGTTCTACCATTGCTTATAACTAGTCGTATGACTCTCTTAGTTTTTATCTGGCGTGGATTGTAACTCCGCCATAATCTTTCTCTTCCTTGTATGCATATTAGCAAAGATTGTTGCTTCTATTGCATAGACATGGCATTGTCTCTCGTCTCCAATCTTTCCAACAAATCCTACAATCAAGAGCATCCATCATAAGTTGATAAGAACTTAGTGAGGAATTATCATACATTTATTCATCATTTCACATTAACTGTAAACATTGAACTTTTCTCTATGGAACCTGACATGTACTTATCAAATTCAGTAAGAACATGTATTAAATATTTACCTACCTTAAACTCCTTCATATTTTATAAACAATCTTATGCCAATCGTTATCGCACGACTTACTTATGGGTTGTACCAGTAACTTACTTTTCATTTCACCTTCCTACTGGTGGTCAAGGCAGATTTCATCTGCTTCTCATCATGTTGTATTTCTTTTCATTCTTTCATTGCCACAAGCTAGACAACTGTGTTTTATTTAGAGTCTACCACTTTGGCATTGCCATTGACTCTTTGTCTGGAGGTCATTTCACAAATTGTGACACTAAGGCATGCTCTTGACTTTAGATGTCTTCCCTTGTCTCCAGAAGCTTTAGGCACTTGCTTGATCAACAAAAAGCCACGAAGGCGTCCACTTCACTTAGACAACCAAAAAGGCATCCATAAATCATCAGATAACCATAAAGGTATCCACACATTATTAGATAGCCACAAGGGTGTCCAAATTCATACAATAGACTTTGTCATGAAGGCGCTTCCAACAAAATCAACCATGAAGGCTCTTCTCATAATAGAATCAGTCACAAAGGCTTTTGATATTTTTATTTTATTATATGGTCCGTATTATGATAGTCATGCCGTGTGAAAATTTTGATACGAAAATTTTATTGATTAAGTGTTTAATTATGAAAAGGACCAAATTGTATAAAATGTAAAAGTTGAATTCTAGTAGCTAAAAGGATCAAATTGCTATGGAATTAAAAAATTAAGGTCCTTATATGGTAATTAGACCATTAATAAAAATTTAGTAGATATTTTTGGATGATTCATCCATGAAAAATTAGAAAAAGGCTAGGGACTAAATTGGAAACTAAAATTATTAAAGATGAGAAATTAATTAAATAGAAATAAAATAATTTTTATCATCTTCTTCCCCAAAATAATACATGGAAACCCTAGGGGAGAGAAAAGAAACTTCCTCCCGTTTTCAGTAATTTTGATATTTTTGAAACCAAGATAGCTTGATAGTACTTGAAAGATGCTAAATTCCATTTGAATAAATGGAAAATTTGATGGATATGTGATTTCCCGAAATGAATAAGGTCCTGCATTTGTTACTGACGGGATTTAGCTCGGACGAGTAATCCTATTGACCTCATTACAGAAAGAATTTAGCCAAGACGAGTAATCCTAATATAAGTCCTCTCAACCATATGTTATTGATTGGGTTTAACCCGGATGGGTAATCCCGATCAAGCTCCTTAGAGCATATGTCATAAAAAGGATTTAACCTGGACTGTTAATCCTGTTGTATATGTGCGTGCTCGAGAGTGTATTCTCTAAAATAGCACCTTATAGGTATTACTAAACATGAATTGGCAGATTCTGATTTGTACACCTTGGGTGCACTACATGTGTATCCATCGATGTTTCGAATAAATTCAACGGGTAAAAATCTTGACATGAAAGGACATGAATAAAAAATGAGTTATTACACGTTGTCTGAAATCCATGAAAATGATGCTATATGACAATTGACATATGAAATCATGATATGATGATATTTTTACATGAGATTCTTTTGATGAATATGTTCACCCTCTTTTATAGACTTGTACACTTTAAGTGTACTACTACTCGTGTGGCATTGATATGTCGAGTAAAATGTGTAAAGTTTTGATATGAAATAATCTGCGCTTGAGATGTATTATATGAAAATATTCTTGAGATATAATAATGTGAATTATACATGTATTGGAAAGCATATGTGCATGGAAACTTGATTGTTATTGAGCCCATACATGCTTTTGATGTTATTATAAAATATATGACTAACAAGGGCAATGAGAATATGTGTAGGGCTTGAGGTCAAATTGAATGAATGTGTCTTACATAGTTACCTAAAAATAGAATAAATGGTAACTTAAGTACCATGTTATACGAACTTACTAAGCATTTTATGCTTACTTAGTTTTATTTCCCTGTTTTATAGTAAATCAGAAGCTCCTTGGATTGCAAGCTTGGCGGAGATCACTCACACTATCCATCGGCCCATGTCGGTACAATATGGTAAATCAATTATGGTTGTAATGGCATGTATAGGATATATTGGCCATATTGGCATGTAAATGTAAATGATGCTTGTAATCTAGCCATTGGAAGGCTAGTATTGGTTTGTTTTAATATACTTGTAATGTCAAACTGTGGTAGCTACATATATGTTAAGTAGTTGATCAAATTATGTCTTACTTGAGGACTTAACTAAGGTAAGATTATAAACATGTATGCATGAAATGATATACCATGATTAATGATGGAATTTTCTTGGTTTGAATGCTTGAAATGGTTGATATTTTGATGTGTGATTCAAGTGCAGGTGGGTGTGATTTTGGGTGAGAAATGAAGCTAGGAATGGCTTTATTTTGTCCATACAGGCATATACATGGGCATGTGTCTAGACCATGTGTGACACACGGCCGAATACATTGCCATGTAGTTAGGCTATGTGTCCCCTGCACCTTAAATTCGAGAAACAGAATGCTCAGAATTGAGCACATGAGCAGAGACACGGGCGTGTGTATCAGGCATGTGTACTACACAGCCTAGAACACAGGCGTGTGTCTTGGCTATGTGAAACCTACACCTAATATTGAATTGAATTAATTAACCACACGGCCTAGCACATGGGCTTGTGGCATGGTCGTGTACAGAAGTCAGAGAGTTACATGGTGTCGAACACGGCTTCCAGTACGGGCGTGTCCTAGGGTCACACGGGTGTGTCCGTTGGACTACATGGGCATGTGAGTCCTGCACCATGAAATTTTTTTTCAATTTCTCAAAAAATTCTTAGAGGTTTCGATTAAGTCTCGACTCGATTCTAATGCTCCTATTGGACCTCAAGGATCCATTTAAGGGATGTTACGAATGATTTCGAAATTTGAATAGTAACTTGCATGATTTCTCTGTAAATGTTTCTGAAAGATTTGGTAATGCTCTGAAACCCTATTTTGACGACAGATACGAGTTAGAGGTGTTACATTTAGTGGTATTAGAGCTACGATTTAGTCAGTTCTTGGGCTGAACATAGTGTATGTGGAGTCTAGAAATACATGTCAATATATAACCTGTGATAGTGTGATATCTTTCGACTCTGATGAAAATCGTTTTGCAAATAGATAGAGATGCTTTCCAACCGAGTTAATTCCGATACTGTTGAAAGTGATACATACGTGCCTGAGTAAAAATGTTGCTTATGATAAAAGGGGACCTATAAAGGTATGAAATAAATGTTTTATATTGGACATGTTAATGATAAATGTTAAGTGATATGTGTGTATTTATGAAAGTTAAATTTTGAGGCTTACGATCTCTATCCCCTTACCAATATAGTGTTATACAATGAAATTTACAAGATTTATATGGATTAAGCTCATGAATGTGGAACTAAAGAGTTCAAAGTTTGAATGATTAATGATGAAGTCAGAATGAGAATGGGTTAGTAAGTAAAGACGATATTAAAAGAGATATAAGATTTTTCTGAAGATTATTCTGAATATATGATGCAATTTTTAAGGAAGAAGTTATTCATGAGTAAACAACTTATCTAGATATGATATTTACAGAACGAATTAGCAGAAATTTTTTCCAAATTGACTCTTTCAGTGAACTAAATAATGTAAGATTATTGATGACTTTATTAGTCAGTGGAATAGTGATGAAATTGCACAGATAATTGAATGCAGCTGTTATAATCAGGGATATTACAGCAATATCTTCTGAGTACTCTATAAGTTTTGTTATTCTCAGAGGCATATGAAATTGTGCATGTTCAGATGCAATATTTATTGTATTGAAAGGCTGGCTAATTATAATGGATGGAATTATTGAAAGTATGGTTGATTTAAGAGTGGTATTGCTCTATTTTTCTTGGGATTTCTAATTTATCATGATTGATATAAGATTTGATGAAAGGTTCATATGATATCATTTTCTACTTCTACTGATTGAAGCCCTGAATTGCGAATATGCAAGTTATATTGTCTTTATCACAGTTGTTTCTACTAAGTATGCGTGATATTACTATTCTGAATTTTCTCTAAGATATTATCAATCTCTTTGTTATGTAATCATGGGTTACTTGTGAAAGATATTCTTTGATCAGAGGTAATTAAATTTATTACTATTATAAATATTGACTCGATCATGAGGTATGGTGATAGAGATCACATATCATAGAAACTGTGTTACTGTATTGGTTATTATTGTGGCCACTTTCGGTTTTCCCTCTTTTAAGTTGAGGTGCACTATTGATGTTGAAGTGTTGCTTTATCTATAAAGTTGAAATGTCAGTCATATTATTGCACAATGGTTTAAAATCTATCTGATGGTTGTGACTTTGGAAAAAACTTAAAGCTTCAATATTAATAATTGAAATAGCTACATTGATGACCCAATTATTACAGACAAGAGGTAAGATTTGAATGGATCGATAAATATCAGTAAAGTTTTGACCAGTTAGAAGCTCTGTTGACCGAAGTATTAATTCTGGTTCAGCCTAAATCGAGTAAGGAGTTTGTTATTACAAAGATGTATTATTGAATAGGATTAGATTAAGTCCCGACTCGATTCTAATGCTCGTATTGGACATCGAGGATCCATTTAAGGGACATTACAAATGATTTCAGAATTTGAATAGTAACTTGCATGATTTATCTGTAAATGTTTTTGAAAGTTTTGGTAATACTTTGAAACCCTGTTTCGATGATGGATAAGTTAGAGGTGTTACAGATGTCATAGTTAACAGCTAGTGTAACACCCATAACTCGGTTCCTTTGCCAGAATAGGGTTACAAAATATTACCGTACAAAATAAAACATTTTATAACAAATAGCATTTAGTTTTCAATTTAGTTAGTACATAAGTAATTCAAAAATAGAAAAAATCTTACATTTATGGACCTTAATCGAGCCTATAAGGACTTAAATTTTTTTATCAAAAGTGTTAGACAAAATAAAAATTTAAAAAGCCTTGAGTTAATTTAATTTTTAACGAGTTTTTGAATGTCTGAAGGATTTGTACCGATACTTAGGCGGACAAGTATTGATAGAACTCAAAATGGAAAGACCTTGAAAAGGCTACAAAATTCTATCGGTAGAACTGGGAGTTCTACCAATACAACTCTAGGTTCTATCGATACAACCCAGACTTCTATCAGTATAATGCACTCTAGTGAGTAAGGTAGTTTTGGCCTGAGACTTCTACAGATACCGTGAGGACAGTAGCAAAAGTTCAGCATTGTAACACCTTTAAACACTTCAAGGGAAACCAAAACATGCCAATTATGCTTACCTAAACTTAACTAAGTTTTCTTTCAAAATTCACATCACATAGTGCTTATAATCTTCATCTCTTAAGTCAAACATACAAGCCATCATACACACACATTGAATTTGCTTACCTTGATCTCAAACACCATGCCTAGATCCAAACCAATTAGTACTATTCATGATCAAACAGTAAACACAACTTAAGAGTTAACATGGCATACTATAGGAATTTTTAAAGTTTATATCATCAAATCATACCAACCAACCAACCAACACGTAGTTTGTAACATCTCGATTTTGTGCCTACCAGGAATAGTGGTTTCGAGACCACAAATCTAAAGTAGAAATAATTATTTTATAAATGTGTTGAGGTCTATGATATGTTTTCATGATTGTGTGAAAATTTCACGAAGAAATTTTATTGATAAAGTGTCCAATTTGACATTTAGGACTAAATTGCAAAGGTTGCAAAATGTGAGTTCTAGAAGCTTTAAGCATGAAATTGCCATGGATATTAATTAGAGGTCCTTAAATAGAAATTTCTCCAATTTCTAATTTTATGGACAAAAATAGGCATGGATAGGTAAAAATTAAAAGTTTAGTAAAAAGGGCATTTTGGTCATTTAGTAATTAAAAGATTAAAAAGGGAAAAATGAAGCAAAATTTTCTCATCTTCTTCAAGCTAGGGCTGAAACTTTGAGGCTCTATATAGCTAGGGTTTCTTCACTTTCCAAGCTTGATAGTAAGTGTATCTAGCCCTGTTTTTAATTTTCTTTGTATTTTTGAAGTTGTCATCAACCGATCTAGTTATTTCTACCATTATTTTGAGCTAAGGTTCATGTTAAAAAACTTACCCATGTGTGACATGTATGTATTTTGATGTTTAATGGAGGAATACGAAAGTTTGATGTGTGATAAACATCTTTTACTAAGTGGTTTTTCATGAAAACACCTAAAAGGACTTATTTATAAAAGTTATAAAAATGAGTAGTAGAAATGTGATTTGATGAAAAATGTGGGCTAGTATAAGCATGATATAGGTTTGGCTAGGCTTGGGTAACAAAGAAAATGAGTACATTTCATTTTACGAGCCTAGAGACTAATTTGTAAATATGTAACAGTTTAGGGGCAAAATTATAATTTTGCCAAAGTATGGGTTTTTGGACTGATTTGAATAATGTGCTGATTAAAGGAGCTAAATTTGCTATTATAGATCAAGAAAAATAGAGTCCAGATTGAGACTGGGGAAAGAACAAAATTTTGGACTAAATTGAATTAGTTGTCCATATTTTGTACTGAAGTAAGTTCGTGTGTAAATAATGCAACTTTATATTATGCATCCATTATTTTGATATTGCATGAATTGTTTAATTATTGTTATGAATACGTTCGACGAAGATTCAATGTGGTAAAATTCCCTGTTGAACCTTAGGAATAGATAGAATACAAATGTCATGACATTAGGGTTGTGTGTGATTTCGTGTAAGACCATATCTAGGATATGGCATCGATATTTGATTTCGTGTAAGACCATACCTGGGATATGGCATTGATATTTGATTTCATGTAAGACCAAGTTTGGGACATGGCATTGATACGAGACATCGTGTAAGACCATAGCTAGGCTATCGGCATCGATATATGTGAACCCATGTAAGACCATATCTAGGATATGGCATTGGCATCTTAGTATGTGTATGAGATTTCTCGGGTATCCTTTAGCATTCCAAGTGGTTCAACGGGTAATTTAATGGTTATGTTAATGATGTGAAAGGCTATGATTATGTTATGAAGTTGTACAGGTACATACGCAAAACTCATGAGAAATGAGCTCGGTTCATGATGCATTATCGGTAAGGAAGCAAATGAGTAAGATATGCCTATGATCATTTGATGATTATGTGCAAATCTATAACATGTTATGTGTATGTTATATCATGTTTAATGTTGTTTATTATTTACATGCAAACTTGCTAAGCTTAAAGCTTACCCCTTCCTTTTCATTCCTTATAGTGTAGCCAAGCTAGCTCGGGGATCGGAAGTCGTCGGAGCAATCAATCACACTATCAACTTAGTCATTTGGGTATAATTGGTTTTGATATTTTGATTATGGCATGTACAGGGGACTTGGTCTTTTTTTATGTGTCATACCCTTTTCTTAAACATTTCCGGGCATTCATTGAAGAAATTACAATTGGTGATCCATTAGACTCCTCGGAATCCACCCGAAGGATCTCACCGCTCTCATGTCTCAATTTAATAACCTTCTGTTTACAGTCCACTATAGCACCGTGGAGTGTCAACTAGCCCATACCTAAAATAAAATCAAATTCGTCAAACGAAAACAACATCAAATCAGCCGGAAAGCAAAGACCATTAATCATCAAATGACATTTCTTGCATATCTTATTTACTAAGACATGTTTGCCTAACAGACCTGATACCCTACCCTAATCACAAATTCTGTAGACTCTACAGGTAAATTCATCCTAAAATTCAGTTAGAAGTATTAGAATTAAACCGAGCGAACTTATAGGACTAATCCGTAGTGATAATGAAGGTACATGGACTATTTCGCTATTTTTTCTTTTCTGCGGCTCTGAACACGTTCTTGATGTAGAATAATAATTTCACTCAATTAACTATATCTACAACAAAATTAAATCATTTCATGCAATTAAGTCATTTTTGACATTTTACAAATTTACCCTCACATTTCACTTTTATTTGATTTAGTCCATAGGCTCTAAACATGCAAATTAACCATTTTTAATTTAAACCCACATTGACCAAACCTCTTAGGGCCTCTCTACATCTCCTATTTTATGTTATTTCACAAAAAATCCTTGTAATTATTAACTTTAACTTTAGTCCTTTAATGTTAAAAATCATCAAAAATTATTTTAAAAAATAATCCAATCTAAGAACAAAACTTAATAATCTTCTAGAAACATTCAAGAAATAACTCAACTCTTCAATGGAAAAAGTTATAATGTTTGATAGTTTTATGAATTGGTCCTCGGGTTAGCTAGATTAAGCTAATACGAGCACAAAAACATAAAAACTACTAAAAACAGACGAAGTGTTACTTACCTATTGAGGAATCAAAGTTTGTTGAATAGTGTTCTATTCTTTTCTCTAGGGGTTAGGCTAAGAAATAAAAATAATAGAAAAAAGATGATGGAATTTCCACTTTGTTTTAATTTAATTTAAGCTTTTTTAAATAATTTCAAATTTACCCTTTTAATTTCACATGAAATTTTAGCTAAATGAAGGCCAAACCGTCCACTCACCTTCCTAATGGTGTAATTATCAACTAAGTACCTTCCCTTACTTATCAATTATTGTCTTGAACCTTTAATTAATGAAACTTAACTTTTGCAGCTTTTACAATTGAGTCATTTTACTTAATTAACTATTAAAACAATAAACTTTCTTACCCAAACTTTAATATGACACTAATGACCTTATAAATATCATCTGATTAACATTTACAAACTGACACGTTGGAGTTGTGGTCCCAAGACCACTATTTTTGACACTATTGAAAATCGAGCAGTTACAACTCTCCCCCTAAAAAAAATTGTTCTCGAAATTTCTTACCAGTGAAAAGGTTCGGGCACTGCGATTTCATCGATTATTTAGTTTCCCAAGTAGCCTCATCAACCCCATGCCAGTTCTATGATACTTTAACCAATGATATTCTTTTATTCCGGAGTACCTTTGCCTCACGTGTTAAAATCTTGATCGGTTCTTCAAAATGCGATAAACCTGGCTCTATCTCAACCTTATAGGCTTCAACATCCAGACTCCTACTTGATTGACTCATTGTAATAGACTTCAACATGCAAATAAATTTATGTTTCTAGACATGCAACTCAAACTCATTTTGCGAAGACAGTCGTGATTGAAGTACACCCATGCATGCACATACTTTTCAACAGAACAAAGGCTTATCATTCAGTTCATACTTTTTTGCATTTTCATCATTTTCATACTTTTCTTTTCATAGCAAAGGTGCATTGTCATTTAGGCACCAAGCCACACATGCAAGCTTATTAGATACACATTTTCATAGAATTAGCACATCACACATGCATAGCTTTTGTTTTGTTTCACAGGTCAGTCATTTAACACAAAAGAAATAAACATATAATCATGCATGTAACAGACAAAAAAGAGTTCATAGGGTACTCACAGAACCCTCAATTTTTCCTCACATTATCCTCACATAATCCTCACATTTTGCAGCTTCAAACATTAGATCTGGGTTTCTTTTGAGTAGATCAGTAACCCTTAAATGAAATATCATAAGATCTCGTCAAGATTTGTCTACTTCACTTATTTCCTTTCACTTTATAATACCAGATTACTAAGCAAAGCTTTACCATTTTTGTTAGTAAGCTAACCAGATTTGCTCTCATGGTAGTAAGGCTATGAAGCTTACCTTAACAAGGGCATCTCAGAGCTTAATGTAATATCCCGAATTAGGGCCTAATCGGAATAGTGGTTTCGTGACCACAAATCCGAGATAGAAATAATTATTTTATAATTATTTTGAGGTTTATGATATGATTGCATAATTGTGTGAAAATTTTGTGAAGAAACTCTATGCATAAAATGCTTAATTTGAAGTTAGGGACTAAATCGAATAAGTTGCAAAACTTACATTCTAGAAGTTTTTAGTATGAAATTGCTTTGAAATATTAATTATGAGGTCTTAAATAGCAATTTGACCAATTTCTAAAATTTTGGACAAAAATGGGCTTGTACATGAAAATTTTCAAAGAAAGGTATTAAGGGCATTTTGGTCGTTTGGATATTTAATGAAATAAAATGGGAAAAATAACACAAAATAGTCATCTTCCTCATTTAGTTGCTGCCGAAATTCACTCTCACCATAGCTAGGGTTTCTTCAACTTTCAAGCTTCATAGTAAGTGATTCTAAGCCCCGCTTTAATGATTTTTACGTTTTTGAGATCCCTAAACTCGATAAAGCGTATGTTAGCAATAATTTAACCTAGGGTTTATATTTGGAAAAATACCCATAGGTGAAATTTGTGTATTTTGATGTTTTATGATAGAATATGAGGTTTTAAATTATGTTAGACAACTTGTACTACTCGATTTTAAGCAAAAACGAGTAAAAGGGCTTAATCGGTAAAAATACCTAATAGTCACAAGTACATGTTAGAGTGAGAATTTGATGTTTCCATAGAAGAGAAAAGTGATCAGCATGTTATAAAACATAATAATAAGGAATAAATTTTAATCCCGAGCCTAGGGACAAAAGTGTAAATATGTAAAAGTTTAGGGGTAAAAATGTAATTTTGCCAAAATTTGATTTAAGGATTAATTTGATAATGTGAGTATTAAATAAGCTAAATGTGTTATTTTAGATCAAGAAAGACGTGGAATCGACCCCAATCGAGGAAAAGAAAAGATTGTGGACTAAATTGCAAAATCTTTGTATTTTGGTACCAAGGTAAGTTCATGTGTAAATAATGTAACATAATTGTTATTTTTTTAAGCCATTGATGTTAATTATATGATATGCTAATTTTTATCATGAAATATATGCTTTGTGGTTAATTTCGAATAAAATGCAAATTATGTGAACTACTTGTTAAAAATAAATTGTTACCGAGTATTGGTTTCGGCATTCTACGGAAGACGGCAAGGATATGTGTTCGAGGAAAATCCCGTTTGAACCTTAGGAATAGATTAGGATACAAGTGACATGTCACTAGGATGGTTGAGCATCCGAACTCGTTGAGTTGAGTCCGAGTTCACTTATGGATGCGAATGTCCGAACTCGTTGAGTTGAGTCCGAGTTCGTGAGATGTAACTATGCATCCGAGCTCGTTGAGTTGAGTCCGAGTTCACTTATGGATACGAATGCCCGAGCTCGTTGAGTTGAGCCCGAGTTAAACTTATGGGCGGGTTACATGATTGCTTGATTGCATATGTGGCACTTATGTACAAGTTATCCATGTATCCGAATTATATTCCGATGTGTTCAACGGGTAAAGTTCTACTCAAATGGAGGAATACTCGAGATGAAAAGAGACGTATTGGTAAGTGTTTTGAAATGGATACTTTGGACAGGTATGTACTTAACCTTCGGGTTAAGAATTTATACAACAACGATAAGATAGTAAGATGGTGAATGATGATTAGAAATGTGATATATGTTTTGGTGATACCATGCTAATGTTGTTTGGTATGATTGCTTTGTTATGTTACTTATTATTTGCATATGAACTTACTAAGCATTAATGCTTACTCCCTTCTTCTTACTTATTGTAGTTTTGGAAAAGCCAGCTCAGGAGTCGGGATAGGTCGAAGGCTCAGTCACACTATCTGAAGAACTTTTCGGTAAATGGCTTGTAAATTTAAGTATGGCATGTATAGCAATATACCTATTTTGTGTAAATGATCTTATGATATGGTGATGGAATGGTTGAGAAAATGTTTGATAATGATAAGTTATGGAAATGGTTAGTTTAGATTATGTTTGATGTTATGGAAAGTTATTAAGATACTTAGTGCATGAAAACTCATAAAAAGGGATGAAATTTGCCATAAACAGAATATTGCAGCAACACTGACGCGAGTTTGAAAATTTACTAAAAATTATAGAAATCAAATTAGGTGATAGATTAAACATGAAATCGAATCTTAATATGTCTAGTTTCACATAAAACAAATGAAACAGGTAAAGGAATTATATGTTAGAAGATATTTGAATTTTAGTGAAACAGAGCCAGAGTGATTTCTGGATCCCCTGTTCCAACTTTAAAAATTCACCATAAATTGTACAGATATAATTGGGTCATGTATTTTATATTCTCAGAATCCTTATTGAGTCTAGTTTCAGGAGAAATAAACCTCATAATCATATGAATTTTTTACAGATAGAAATGTGGTTCGTAGTAAACAGAGGTCAGTCCAGTCAAGTCCTGTAACAGGGTTAACTTTAACTAATAAACTGTACTAATTGGCCCAACAAAAAATTCTAGAAAAAAATTAGTAGATGGGTATATGAGTCTAGATTCAGGGAAAATTTACGGATCTTGATTTAGAGTTTCGTAACTCGAGATATGATTTTTCTTATGACTGTGACGCAAATAGCTAGAAAGCTGTGAATGTAGAATCAAATAATCCAAAGTCCTAAAAATGTTAAATTAAGCTTAGCAACACCTCATACTCGACTCCGGCAACGGTCTTGGGTGTGGGGGCGTTACACTTAACCCACGTTTCAGACTCAGCCTAAAGGATTAGAAAATTTTCCCCTTAGCTCATCCTTATATAAGCAGGGAATGCTTCATGGGGAAGGAAGGGAACAGTCCTCTCGCTTACCCGATCAATGAGATATTTTCTTTTGTTCTAGTGGATGATCAACACATGTATTAATCCATGTCGTAACAATCCATTTCTTTGAAGTGTCGGAACAGTGGTTTCGGGGCCACAAATCTGACGTGTGAGTCTGTAAATATTATTTTTTAATATTTACAAATAATATATGATGTAATAATAAAATTTTATTTAATGATTTTTTGGATAAATGGAAGAACAATTAGGTTCAAGTGGTAAGATCCTAAAGTCAAGTGGTTTTAGAAAATAAGGTAACGAGACCTTGTTTCTATAAATCCAGCTGTAATTATTTTTATAAATATTTTTACAGAGTGTTATTAAGGTTTTATTAAAGTTTCTTTAAGAAATTTTAATGTTTCGATGGTTAATCAAGGAAAAAGGAAAAACCGTAATAGTTGAAAAAGACAATCACTATTAGTTTAAAGGTGTTAATTGATTAAAGAAACATAATTGGATGATCTTAATGGATAAATTACCCATTCTTAATATGGTGGACAATTTAAGTTTTAAGTTCTTTTAATTTTGTATGTTTTATATGTTATTATTTTATTAAAATAAATAATAAAAGGTTAAAAAAAAAAGAAAACATAATGGTTTTCTTCTCCAATTTGTTTTCTTCATTACTGAATACTCCATGGAAGCCAAGCTAGGTTTCAACCAAAGTTTTCTTCATGCATGGCCGATAATTTCTACCCATTTTTCATGAATTTGATGTTTTTGAGATCATTTTGAAACTGTTAAAGATTTTGAATTTTTTCCATTGATGAATCTTTGTGAATTTAGATGTTGAATAATGAATTTGAAGTATTAGTTGATATTAATAAGTATTTTGTTAAGTGATTTTTGATGAATTTACTGATTAGGGACTAAATTGTTGAAATAATTAAAGTACAAGGATTTAGTGTGAAATAAAAGGAAATATGGGCTATCGTAAGGTTCATCTAAGCTTAAATTTGTGTAAAAATGATTAATTTTCATGTTTTAGGCTCAGGGACTAAATTAAATAAAAGTAAAATATTGGGGGCAATTTTGTAAAAATGTCGAAAAGGACTAAATTGCATAAAATGAACTGGTTTCACTGTCTGAATTAATGAATTGAATGAAATTGTTAATTTAGATCAAGAACGAATGGAAAATCGTGGAGAAGAAAAAATTACCAAATAGCCCTTGTACTTAGTCATTGCTATAAATTAGTCAGGTAAGTTTGTATGATTAATTAATGTTTTAATGTTATACTAAATTATATATATTCATGTATTGTTTGCCATGAAACTAAATGTGGAAAGCCAATGATGTTACAACTATTATCGAGCCCCATTTAAACCTTAGGAATACGTATGATACAAATGACATGTCATTAGGGTTACCATGTTTTGGGTGCTGGTCTTGAATGTCCTACCAATGACTGAGGTCTTGCATTTGTTGCGGATACTCAACAGCTTGTGTGAGCAGACCTATTTCATAGCTCGAATGAGCAATGATGTAAAGGAAAAGGAAATGTTACGACTATATGTTTAGCACAGTTTGTGTGAGCTTTCCCGCGATCTGATGTTATTCTAAATGGTTCAATGGGCATGAAAAGGAAAGGAATGGCAAGTATACAAATGACTTATGTCATGAATCTATGAAAAGGATTGAAAAGGAAATATTCAATGAAAGTATGTGTTTGTTCATGAAATTGATGATTTCAAATGATGTTGTTCATGTATAATGACTTACCTTATATTAATTCAAGTGAATTATGAGTTGATGCAATAACATGTGTTGTTGATGATGCTTAGGCTTTTGGCAAGCTTGTGGTTGTATTATATCAAGCTTAATCTTAATGATATACATCAAAATGGTAAGTTTCCAAATGGAAATATGCTTATGTGAATGAAAAGGTTGTATGAATCAAAAAGTATATTTTCTTTTGAAATGACTTATCATGTGGTTGATCCCAAAAGAGTTATGTATAAATACACTAACTTGTGTATTGATGATGATATTTAGGCTTGTGTCAAGCTTGTGTAATTGGTTGATGTTTATGCTTATGTCTTGTATTATGCAAATGATACGGGTAAGAAAGGTAATGAAACGGTAAGTTCATAATTAAGATGTAATATGATGATATAAAATGATTGAATAGTTAAAGGACTTACTTATATGTGAGAAATTTACTTATGCTATGGATGAATTTACCTATGTCATGAATAAACACACTAATTCATGAATTGATAATGTCATTTAAGCTTATGCTAAGTAAATGGAATGGAAAGTAAGTAAATAAAGTGAAAAGTGAGTAAATGGAATGATAAGTAAGTAAATGGAATGGTTTATCATCTTAAGAAAAGGTTGATGATTATGTAATACAACTTATAAAATCTTATTATGTTATGAATGAAAAGTATACATAATGTTGAGGGATTTACTCATTTGTGAGTTGATGGTTATATGGTTTTATAAATCTTATGGCATTGGTATAGTTTTATAATTATCCTATAAAGTTCATCATTGAAATGAAATATTATGTTTAAAGTTTATATGATCTTACTAAGCATTCATTGCTTATGTAGTTTTTTTCCTTTACTTTACAGATTATTGGAAGCTCAATCAGTTGGAAGTTCACCAGAGATCTATCACACTGTCCAGCAATTATATCGGTTTTTTTTATGTTTTAGAGAAGGTTATAATAGCATGTATAGGTGGACTTATGGTTGATGTTTAGTTGAATGTTAGTTGACGAGTTTGGCATGTATATGTCATTTTGGTTGATGTAATCTGGGTACTTTAGGTGCCTTGTTGATGTGTGTGAATATGACTAAGTTATGGTGCATGTTTTAGTGACTAAATGGTATGTTTGTGTGGAAGTTCTAATGCTCATAATTATGGTATGTTTTAGAAGTAGTATTGAATTATATGAGTATGATGAAGATGTGGTAAGTATACATGTTAAGGTGAATTTCTATGCTTGCTTTTGAGGTGCCTTATATGGCATATTGGTTGAATGGATTTGGTCATTTGAATTGGTTGTTTCATGCATGTTTTCATAAAGTTTTGGTGCTTTGAAGTTGTGCACAAAATGCTTGTAGGTAACGATTTTTTTTTAGTGTTGGAAATGGCTTGATTTTGGCCAATATCATGTCCACATGCACATGCGACACGGTCGTGCGTCCCTTATAGGTTTTAAGTATTACATGTTAGGCAGTTACACGGCTTAGTACATGTCCTGGTACACAGACATGTGAGGCCATTTCAAGAGTTACCCGGGCATGTGGCTTGGTCGTGTGACCCAATTTCAAAATTTTCATGGACACGGACACGGGCTAGGACACGACTGTGTGCCCTTATTTCAATTGTTACATAGCCTAAGACACTGGCGTATGTCTCAGCCGTGTGAGTCACAAAGGCGTGTGAGTCACACGGGCGTGTGACCCCTGCAGTCCAACATTTCTAACTTTTATATGAAATTTCTGATTGATTCCAATTTAGTCTTGAATTTTTTCTATTATATTTCTAGGGCCTCGAGGGCTCAGTTAAGTGACGATATGCATGTAATGAATGATTTATGCTATGATTATGTTGATGTATGAGATGTATGTATTAAAGTTATGTTTTTATGGTAATGCTTTGTAACCGTAATCTAACGACGGATACGGGTTAGGGGTGTTACACATGCGATCACTAGTTAAATGCATGATAGATGTAAAGACTGATGTATAAAAACATATAAGAGACTCACCCTTGGGTATCAACACATCCCTTATCCTTAGTCATTTAATTAGAGTGTATCTGATAGAATAACAATTCACGCTTTGATGCATCATGCCTTTAGGAGGGATTTTTGTATTACTATTCAATATCAATTACATGCCCATATACACTCTTAGAGCTTTAGTGAGATGTACAATGCTTTATTTACTTATATACTTCAGAGCTCACCATACGTTAGATATTACTTTACCTCAACTTTGCCTAACCCTCTAACTTTTTTTTTAGCTCAGAGGAGTTTTCTTATCTTCCTTTAGCCTTGCTCTCCTGTAGAGAGAGAATATATCTTTCTTGTCTTAAATTCATTGATTTTTCCCTTGACTTTATTGAGACTCAACAAACGTCACATCCATCAATTGCTGGTCTTATCCAAATCTTCCCAATTGCAAGAATACTAATCAAGTGCTTTCATTTGTTTCTTAACTATTTTAGTTCATGTTCAGATAAAATTTAACCATCATTTCCCTATAACTTAACTAGATTAAAGCTATCGTTACTAAGTGCCCTCATTGCTGACATAAACTTCTCAGCACATGATTTATTTCTTAATTACCCTACAATAGATTCCGCCCATCCCATTCATTTCAATCAAAGGCTTTTGGGGCGAATCTTTCCTCACCAGACATAACTCTTAATCGCTATGTGCTACTCCAGTGTCTGCCAATATTAAGACGTCACAGTGGTAGTCAAAATGGTTCTTATATTTTAGACTAGCTTTAACTCTACTTACTTTTAGACTCATCTACTTGTCTTATTCTGTCGAAAAATATTTAGAGACTAAGATTCTGTTGGGCGAGATGTCACAACTCTGCCCCCTTTAAGAAATTTCGTCCCTGAACTTTCCTTTCCTGGGTGAGATCACCACGACCACACACTGATAACAATTCAGTTTCTTCTTTATTACTTGCATATCTCCTAAGATTACCTTTCAACCTTTCAGATATACTATTTGGCAACCTTCTTTTTAAGTGCAGATACTTAGCGATATCTTCAAAAAACTATCAATCCTCAATTTGGGAATGTAAGCAGTTGCCTGACTTAACTGCTAACTCATCATTACTCTTATTTAATCTTATTTATTTTTCATTACGCCAGGTGGCATATTATGGTTCAGTGAAGCCAATGGTTTTCACTAGTTGAACTTCTTGTGCATGACTGGTTTTCCCTATAACTTGGATATACTCAACACTCATTTTCTTTTAACCTACACAACATTCCTTATTACTTTGCTAATCTATTTATTAGTTATACATCAACTTTATAGTAAGAAAATTTTTGGCATACCTGAGAGACTGAGCCAAGCACGGCGTGCTATGCATACAAAGTCCCTTCTTTTTCTTCTTCCTTCGTCTGAAAACTAACTAAACCGTGCCCTGATACCAAGCTTTTAACACTCTTCACCTGACTCGATCAACCAGATCTGAGTGTTAACTGTTACGCCTGAGGGCTGACTCGCTTAGACTCTTTCTATACTTTCTTTTGTAACTATGTGACTGATAAAATTTCTAAGTCTTTTATATCTGAATTAACTTGTTTTTCTTATTATAAATAACTTTTTGTATAGTTTAAAATCACGTTATAATTTGAATAATACAACTATTATTTTTGCCTTATTTCTATCACTATATAGAGTATTTATATTTTGTGCCCAGACTAACTTTGCCATAAGGCTCCTCTTATGAACTTATGTTCTATCATTGCTTATAACTGGCTGTACGAATCTCTTAGTTTTCCCTCTGGCATGGACCATAACTCTGCCACAATTTTTCTCTTCTCTCTATGCATATCATCACGGACCACCGCTCCTATAGCGTAGCCTTGGGATTGTCTCCCGTCTCCCATCTTTCTAACAGATCCCATAATCAGAGGAATCCATAATACGTTCATAAGAACTTAGTGAGCATTATCATACATTTATTCATCATTTCACATAAATGTAAACATTGCACTTTACAATATGGAAGAAAACAGGTACTCATCAAAATCAACATGAAGATGCATTAAAGCTCTACATACCTTATACTCCTTCATATTCTATAAAGAATATTCCCTCAGTCATTATCACACGACTTACGTACGGGTTATACTAGAAACTTACTTTCCATTTCACCTTCCTACTGGTGGTCAAGGTAGATTTCATCCGCTTCTCATCATCATGCATTCCTCATCATTCTTTTATTGTCACAAGCCGAATAGTTCTGCTTTATTCAGAGTTTGCCACTTTGACGTTGCCATTGAATCTTTGTCCCGAGGTCATTTCATAGATTATTCCACTAAGGTGTATTTTTGACTTCAGATTTCATCCTTTGTTTTTGGAAGCTTCAGACACATGCTTAATCAACAGATATCCATAGAGGCATCAATGCATCATTAGATAGCCACAAAGGTGCCCACACATCATTAGATAGCCACAAGGGCATCCAAATTCATACAATAGACTTTTTCATGAAGGCGCTTCCAACAAAATCAGCCACGAAGGCTTCTCCTTGATGATTTCACCACGAAGGCTCACATGTTATAGAGAGTAGCCATAAAGGCTTCAACATATAACAAGTTTTGCCTCTAGGGCTCACATGTAACAGAGAACAACCACAAATGCTTCCACATATAATAGGTTTCATCAATAGGACTCCTATATAAAAGAGAAAAACCACAAAGGCTTCCACATATAATAGATTTAGCCATAAAGGCTCATATATAATAGAGAATAGCCACAAAAGGCTTCTACATATAATAGATTCAGCCACAAAAACGTCACTTTTAGGTAATGGTGTTTTTTAGGATAGGGATTTTGTAACACCCCTTACCCTATATCGTTGCCGGTACAGGATTACGGAGTATTACCGATCATTATAGTACATTTGCACATAAAACAAGTATAAATACCATATTATCCATCTAAATATAATATATAGGTCCACAGTACTTTACAAATATAATTAAAACAAATCGGGACTCGTTCGGAAGCTTAGGAAAATTTTTCATGAAGTTTTATAGTTTTTTTTTCTAAATAGTACCACAAGCCCGTGTGGTAATATGACACGCCCGTGGAGGCCCGACAGTAAGCTCACATGGCCAGGACACACCTGTGTCCACTACCCATGGGCCAAGGAACACGCCCGTGTTCTCAGTCCGTGTGGCAATCGGTTTGTAACATTTTAGATGTAGGGGGCACACGACTTAACAACATGCCTGTGTGCAAGTCGTGTGTCTCACACATCCTGGTCACACGCCCGTGTGACAAACCGTGTGGACTCAAAATGAACCTTGTATTTTAAAATTTACTAACCCTGCAAACTTCAAACCACAACCAATACAGATTCCAATACTAAACCAATCTAAATTCATTTTATATATTATCCAATACTTAACTTTAAACACTTATCATGTATCATTATCAATTATCAATTTACTTATTTCATTATTACAATCACAATGCAATATAACACACTTAAGACACCCTAGCTACATGCCATTATCATTAATTAACATGCTTTACCTTATTGAGATCGGGATCGGCCTGGGATGTTGATTCAACGATCTGACTTTAACTTAACCTGCGCACAGAAATAAACCATACGCTGAGTATGAACTGAGTGGTATTTCTATAATCCGAACATTTAAAACATACCATACACTTATTGTCCTATAATAATCATAAATATTCTTTTATTCATTTTTTTAAGTAATTTCTTTATAACTCATTCAACCTTCATCATCTAATAACTTGATTAGCTTTTTCATTTAATTCACAACAATAATATTATATTCACCATTCATATGTCTTACTCATGTTTCTGTTCATTATTCAATATCAGTAAACATATTTCAGTATCGATTAATTTATCAATTTCTTTCAGTAACATTTAGTCATTTGATAACAATTAGTTGTCCAATAATGATTATTTGTTCAGTAGCAATCCTTTACTTAATAGCAATCAATTATTCGATTACAGTCGGTATTTTTCAATAACAATCATTTAATCATTATTACTCAATATCAGTCAATCATTTATTCAGTAACAGTCAAATATTCGGTAGCAGTAAATTTTTCAGTACTTTTATTTCCCCCTATTAACATGACTCGGACCTGGACGGATACACAGATCCAACCCACACACCGGGGATAGTATACAGTGTTTCATTAGCCGAAGCCAGAATACACCATAACGGTAACTGTAACAGTAACAGTAGCAGTATACAAAGTACCTCATCAAAACAAATCCGAAACAGTAATAGTAATAGTCACGATCAGTGCAGTACCTCTTGAACGAATGCGGAATAGTCACGATGATGATCGACACATATAGTGTCTCATCGACACACAGTCGGAATATCCCTGAACACTTCCAATCCTATGGCATGCCAATTATATCCGACTAGCCCGACACTATTAATAGGGTTATAAATTTTCACTTTCTTAGTTCAATATCACTTTAATTCATTTACGTATTAATTCAATTCAATACACTTTTTCATATCAATCCACATGCAATTCACTTTCAATACAATATACATTTCAATTAGTTTCTAATAATAACACATTCAATTCAATATTATGATCTCACATACTCATCTCATTTCACATATCTTACATATGAAATAATAAATGCAACAACTAATAGATAAGTTTCGGATTATAGAAACACAAACCGTGATTTCCAAGCTAACTCTCGTTGTCTTTATCTTTTTCTTTGCTTAGCCGAGATTTCCCGAGACAACATTAGCTATGGGAGTTAAAATAATTATGGCATTAATTTTCAACACTCATTATAACAAATAATTGAATTTCTATTCAATTTACACCTTATTTTCAATTAGGTCCTAACTAATTCATTCACTTTACTAACTTAATTCATACTCTATTTCTATTCAAGTTCCATCCAAACTCAAATTTAACTATTAAATTTTCAGCTTATTTCACTAGTTTCAAAATTTCCTCAAATTAGCCCTTCAACATAAAACTTATGAATTACTTTACAATTCAATCCTTATTTCATTTCTAACTTGAATTTCTATCAATTTAACCCTTATTTCATCATTTTACTCAACATGAACATTATCTAGAAATCTAATATCTTTCAAAATATCAACTTAATTTCATTAAAATCTTGTTCCAAAGCTTCTAAAACATCAAAATTAAATAAAAAGGGCTAAATTGACTTACCTATTGAACTTCCAAGCTTCAAACCTTTAATTTTTCCTTTCTTCTTTCTTTCTCCTTTCCTTCTCCCATTTTCGTTTAAACATTCTGTTTCTTTCATTCTCTTTTTCTTTTCTTTATTTCTTTTGTTTCATTTACTTTTATATTTTAATTATAATATAATATAATATAATATAATATAATATTATTCTTAAATAATAAGTATACATGTGTATTAAAAATGTAGATATATCATTGGTACACATATAAATTATTATTACCATAGACTTGTCTTTATTTAATTATTTATTTTAATTAATTAATTATAAAATAATAATATTTACTTAAATAATATGTAAATACATACATATTTTACAATTGTATGTACAATATTTAGTACAAATGTATTTTATTTTTATCACACACTTGGCACTCCCTTTTTAGCTTATTTGCCTATTTAGTCCCTTCACTTTTATTTATTTTATAATTAAACTTTTACACTTCATTCAATTTAATCCTATTTTCCTAATCACGCTTAATTAAATTAAATTCACAAAATTAAACTCTAATTAACCACTCATTTTACTTCATAAATATTTTTAATAAATATTTACGGATCCATTTTTTAGAAACAAAGACCTGAAAATACATTTTTTCGATAAGAGTAAAATTCGGGTCATTATAGATTTGCCTAAACTCATTGTCATGAGGTTTGCCCCTTATTGTCTGGTACTCACCCAACTGTCCTTTTCATTTCCACATGACGCCATAGTCCTAGACTAGGTCTTACACAATGTGGTCTTTGTTTCCCCATACGATGCCATAGCTAACGGCTAGACCTTACACTATATGGTCTTCATTTCCCCATATGATGCCATAGTTAATAACTAACCCTTACACTATATCGTCTTCACTTGCCATGCCATGGAACTCCATATCAGAATTCATGTTTATTGTCCCAATGGACTTGCACATGCAAGTAGACTTGACATCCAAACTCATACTTAATTAACTCATTGCAATAGACTTCAACATGCAAATGCATTTACGTTTCCATACATGCAACTCAGACTTATTATGCAAAGACGGTCGTGCTTGAAGCACACTGTAACACACCTAACGTGTATCCGTCACCAAAATAGGGTTACAAAGCATTACCATAAAAACGTAGCTCAAATCATTCATTTCCAATCATTTCCTAAATCATAACATAATCCATTCAAACACATTCATATCTTCCCTTATTTGAGCTATTGAGGCCTTAGAAACACTTTAGAAAATAAATCAGGACTAAATCAGAAACATTTAGAACTTAATGGAAAAATATAGAAAATGTCACACTGCAGGGGTCACACGGCCGTGTGACTCACACGGTTGTGACACACGCCCGTGTCTCAGGTCATATGGACTTTTGAAGTAAGGACGCATGGCCGTGTCCCAGCCCATGTCTGTACCCGTGTAACTCTCTGACTTGGGTCACATGGCCAAGCCACACGCCCGTGTGCTAGGCTGTGTAACTCTTGAAATGCAACATTTAAAACCTACAGGGGACACACGACCGTGTGTAGCACACCGCTGAGACACACGCCCGTGTCTTAGGCCATGTGGACAAGAAATAGGCCAAATTCATGCACACACCTACAAGCCATTTGCATATATAATCAAGCCTTAAGACATACCTAAAACATGCATAAAAAGACCAAATCAAATACCAAATTCCATTCAACCAATATGCCATTGATAAACCGTAATTTATACATATTTTTTACCTCATGCTTGGCATACTTATGAACGATTTTTCCTTGGTTTCATTGAATTTGATGATCTTAATCCTTTAATTTCATGTGTTATACTCAGGAGAGCTTAGGATAGCAAAAAGAGTGAGAAACGGGCCAAAAATAGACAAATTGGGCTTGAAATAGTGATTCACACGGCCTAGGCACTTCCACACAGGTGATCCACACGCCCGTGTGTGACACACAGGTAGACTGCACGCCCATGTGTCATGGCCGTGTCGACATTAGACCAAGTCAGTATTGCACACGGCCTGATCACCTTCACACGAGCGTGGCATACGGTCATGTCCCTGTCGTGCCCATGTAACACCCCGATTTTTAGGCCTAAAAGTATTGGGCCTTGAGTCTAGGTTCGGGTAGAAGACGGGCCGAATAAATGGGATGATTTAATTTTTATTATTATTTAGTATGTTTAGTTAGTAATTAAATAAATTACGAAGGGTTTATGGTGTGGGAAAAAGTTCGGGGCTCGACCCATAGCTTTAGCAAAATTCTTAAATTTTCCCTCTTAAGGAAATCTGGGCATAAGGCCTTAAAAATAAGTTGGGCAGAAACTGGGCATAAAGGAATGCCAGGCCTAGTGGTTAGGCACGCTGGACAGCAGGAAAGAAGGCTGGGGTTCGATTCCCAGCGTGCGCAAACATGTTTTTAAGTTAAGGGCTGTCGCAGGCAGGCCTTAAGAGTTGTTGCGGCTAACTCATGTCACAATAAGGAACTCAGCCCAGTGGCAAGGGACGTTAGAAGGCTGAAGGGGACCCCAGTTCGAGGCACGAGGCGAGTGAGATGTTTATTTTTTAAGTAAACGGGTTGCACTAAAATAGGCTTTAAAAGAATTCACGAAAGGAGTATGCCACAGAAGCGCCTGTGGCGCAGTGGCAGCAACATATGTGTGTGTTTAGAAGGCCGCAGGTTCGAGATGTATAGCAGGCGAAATTTCCTTTTTATTTCGCAAGTAATCGAGGCTTCAGCAGGAATAGATTAAGATTAATTGTGACCTTATTATGGTGTAAAGGAAAGATTGGTGCAGTGGCCAGCCGCAGGATGTGGAGCACGGGGACAAGAGGAGGTCTAGAGTTCGAGCTGCTGTGCGTGCAAAGGACCAATTTTGTTGCTCACGTGGGGAAGAGTTAGAGTTTGACCAAAACTCTCCTAGCAGTGACTTGAGTGGGTCAAGCGGTGGACTGCTGCTGATGGTGCAAGGAATTTGGATGGGATTTAAATTGGTGGTGGCTAAAATTAAGGAGCAAAACATGGAATTTAAGTCAGGAAGGAATTGTGCCGAAATTGTTCTTTTAATTTTGGGCTTTTATGAGTTGTTTCCTTCTTGTTCATCTCTTCTTCATCAAGAACCAAACCTATCTTCTTCTACTATTCTCTTCTCTTTTTACTCATCTTTTCTCTCGATTAAAGATAGCCTATTACCCTTAAAAGCCAAAACTCAAATTTCCTTGAAAGCCGATTGTTCCTCTTGGCCGAATCTTTTACCCTATTTATTCCAATCTTTCAAGAGTCGAAAACCCTCAACTCCCTCATCCATTACCGGTTATTTCCTCTTCTTCATAAAACTTCTTTTCATCTCTTTTATATTAAAGCTGAACCTTAACCTCTCATCTGCCGATAATCTCTTCTATTTTGGTAACCCATTCTTCTATTTTCTTCTTAAACCGTATTAAGCATACCTCAGAATAGGTTCTAGAAGCCAAATCTCTACTGTTATCTCCTCTCTTCTATTTTACTTCCTTTCCTCTCCTCTTCATCCATATCTCTCACATCTTGTTAGCTGAATTTCTTTGTGGCTGAATCTTCTATTCTTTCTTTAGAAGTCGAATCATAGTGATTCGGGAATTAATATCTAGTTCTATTCTCTACTCGCATTTTAAGATTGGATTAACTGTGGATCTGAGATTGGAGAAGTGTTGGAAATGCTCTTGACAAGTACATCGTTGGTGGTAAGTACTTGGAATCTTATTTCCATTCTTTATTTCAGGATTTAAAGAAAAGCCGAAAACCCCTATATGCAAAGGGTGCCTGTCGACTAAACTAAAAGGGTTTAGTGGTGTTATTTGATTTGTTTTGCTCTAGTGTGGATTAAAGGCTACTGATCGAGGGCTTGGATATTGGAATGACTAGATTTAGATCTAGTCCATATTCCGACAAAGGTAAGAACTTTAGTGCCTAAGGTGTTAATGGTCGATTATTGGTAAGGGGATTTGTATATAAGTTGTTATGGATTCATAGTTTAACGTGTTAGTAACTGATTGTAGGCAACTCGTGTGTGGAACTCGTCAACGTTTCGTCGAATAATAGGTGTGTAAATGACACCCACTAGTAGACTAGATCGGCAAAAGCTCAAAAGCTAAAATACCGAAAAGACGGTATTTAGAGAACTTGCGAGTGTGCGAGCGCTCGTGGGATTGTTTGTATTGATAACTTTAGTAACTTCAATGGTAAGATTGCAAAGTGCGTAATTTCGTGCACCTCGGTGAATTTGGGCTTCGATGGGCCGAAATTAGGTAATGGACTAACGGGCCCATTTCGATAAAAACGTTCGGTAAGGATTCTGAAGACACGTTAATAACTGTAATGAGCATGAAACCCTAAAAAGACTGATAAAATTACTGAAATACCTCTATAAGGTAGAATTACTGTAATACCCCTAAAGGGGTAAGTTTACGATTACGCCCCTTGAGGGTAAATAACTGTTCTTACGCTGTAATCTGACTGCCTTTCCAAAGCATGCCTTGTTAATTATATATATTCTACACACATGTCATACTGCATGGGGTTGGGTTTTATTATGGAGGAAGAACCCGTTCTGGTGGTTGTGCCACATATTCTGATATAAGTAGCTTTGCTGCGGATTATAATTAGTGCTGCAACCGGTGATAACACTGTAAGTGTAGGGATGGCGTGGGTGATTTATTCCCCACAGGAAGTGTAGGGATGGACAGAGGCAAGTGCAGGGTTGGATGGGGTTATCATGCATTAATCATATGAGACTGTTTTGTTAAGGGCCAATTGTATTAAAATGGGCCCAACTGTGCTAATATGGGTAAGGCCCAATATATCTTGACTTGTAATAGGGCTACGGCCCAGATTGATACTGATATGGGCTAGGCCCAATATACTCTGATACTGTAAGGGGCTATGGCCCAGATTAATATTGATATGGGCTAAGGCCCAGTTAACTCTGATTTCTGAATAGGGCTTAGGCCCAGTAAAGCTGGAACTAATTTGGGCTCTGGTTGGGATACTTTACACACTGAGTTTTCCAAACTCACCCTTTAATTTCATCCATGCAGGAAATCCCCAACCATAGTGGACTTGGAGCCGTGAGGGATTCGGAGTGGCCATATGTTTTGCAAATTCGCTTTTCTTCATGTGTTTTGATCAGCACTTACTTACTTTAATTATTTTGGGTTTTTAAGTTGTAACAAGGACACTTTATTTATTTTTAATTATTCTTAGTATGTTTTGTTAGCTGGGATATGATATTGTTTTGATTGTTTGAAATTGAATAGCTCTTGGGCGCGTTTTAAAAAGGTTACTTGATTTCAAAATATTGCATTAACAAAGCAAAGCTTCCGCAATGAAAATGTTTTCAAAATTAATAACCTTTTTAAATGGTTTTAATCGAATTGGTTTTCCCTAAACAATCACTCAGATAAAGTGTGGCAATGGTTGTGTGCATGTCTAGGATTGGATCCGTGGAGAGCTGGGTACTTAAGCAGTCTAATTGACTCACCTCTTCTTTTCTGGCATCCTACCTAGTGCACAGCTTCCATTCGCTTTAATCTATAACGAGGATATTCTTTAGCCAATAAGAAAGACTTTAGATAAAATGTGACTTTTCTAGTAACGCTACAATGTGACACGCCGAATGCGGTCATAACGTCTGGGCTGGGTTTGGGGTGTTACAGCCTAAGTCTAGTTCTACTAGGAAAAGGGCACTTTTGAGGGTTTGGAAGTGTTCTAAAGCCTATATAAACACCCTAAAAGAGGATTAGAGGAACACGCGAAGAGTAGAAGGCAGAAAACACTGAAGGGTAGTCATCGAAATCAGCTAAGTGAGAGGATCTACATCAAGACTGAAGATTTCCATCCAATTTTCTAGAAGTTCTTTGGGTTTCTTTATGTTTTGTTGTTTTCTAAACTTTGAGATGTTTTCCATTATTATTATTAACTAAACTCCCTAAATACCTAAGGGAGATGAAACCTAAGATGAATCTTATTACTCTTTGATTTATATGATAAATACTTGTTCTTATTCTTAATTGTGAGTTTAACCCTTGTTTTAATATTCCAAGATATTAATTCAGGTTTTTGATGTGCTTATTCAATGGAGGAAAAGACCCTGTTTAAGAGTAGATCATTCATAATTAAGCGGAGTTGAATGCAATCCTAGCGATAGGACGACATAAATCTACCGGATTAGAGTCAAATCTAATAAGGGATTCCATAGATCGAGTTAATACGACAATAGGGGTTTTAATTAGAAAGAGATTTAAATTAATCAACTTAGAGTCAGTTGTTTTTAGTCTCGAGAGAGATATTAACATAAATCAGGGATGCCTACGGAATAAGTCAAGTGAATTAGTCATCTAAGTCAAAGGTAATAAGTGAAGTCTAGGTGGAATCTTTCTTGGGTATTGTCTTCTCCATTGGTTTTCTAAAAATTATTTTCCATTTCCATCTCTGTCGTAATCTTAGTTAAACTAGAAAATTAGTTTAGTTTAAAAACACTCTTTTAATTCTTAGGCTAGATAATAAAAAGATAGTAATTACTAGTACTTTTAGTCCTCGTGGATACGATATTTTCGGTCTCACCACAACTATACTACTGTTCGATAGGTGTGCTTGCCTTAAGTCTAATTTTTAGTTAGTTTTACGACCATCAGCCATATAGGCACCTCAAATGCAAACATACAATTTATCTAAACATATACATGTACTTAAACACTTTTCATTCATCAACACTTAATTAATTTTCCATTTCAAATCTCATTAGAAATTGGCCACATTTATACCATTACAAATAGTTCATATCTATCTCAAAACATAACTCGACTTATTCTCATATAAACATACCAAATATGGTCATTCCAAACAATGTAAACATGTGCATATTTAAGCATACCATATTAGAATCATGCCATATCAAAAACCTTACCATTTGGACCATTTCTCACATGCATCAAAACCATCTAAATCTAGAAATTTCCAAATGGTTCCAACAACCAACATATATACAAACCGTATTTCAATCATGCACATCTATTCAAAACCTTTCCAAAGCATAGTGTAACTTGACCATATTGAGGTCAATTCATTACCTACCATTTTGGCCACTTAAACATGCATTAACACATTGTCAGAATGACACACATCAATAAGGCAACAAAATTACCAAGTTTACATCAACCAAAATGATATATACAAGCCAAACTCATCAACTACTATAAACCACAAGTCCACCTATACATGCCATTATAACCTTGATCAAAACATCATAATCTACCAATTTAATTTTTAGATAGTGTGATAGGTCTTCGATGAGCTTTCAAATCGATCAAGTTTCTAATAATCTGTAAAGTAAAAGAAAAAAAACTATGTAAGCAATGAATGCTTTGTAAGCTCGTAGAACGTGAAACATAACTTTTGTGACAGCCCTAATTTTGGCCCTAGTCGAAAAGTGGTTTTGGGACCATAAAATCGAGTCACAAAAATAATTAGATGTTATATTCTGTGCTTAATATATGTGAAAGTGCATGTGTGAAAATTTCATGCTTTGATTTTTTCATTTGTATGTGAAATTTATTAAATAGGACTTATGTGAAATTTTTTGAAAATGCTATAGGTTAATTTGTAGTGGCCAAATAAATTGTAGTGCAAAATAGGAGGATTTGCATGGCAAACTCCCCACTTTTATGTGTAGTGGCCGGCCATCATGTTGATGATAAGCAACATGTGCACTAAATATTAATAATTTATAACTTAAAGTTATGGTGCAAATTAATATATGCTATTTTATATCATAAAATGGGGTGATGAAAACAAAGTGAGTTTTATTCCTTCTCTTCTATCACTTAGCTGAAACTTAAGAAAGCAAATAGGAGAAGTGAAGTTCTTGAATATTCGATCACTAGGGGGAAGAAAATTGAAGGTAAGTTCATGGTAGTTTGCTTATATCTTGATGTTATGAGTCCCTTTCTTGATTCTACCTTAACCCATGAAGTATATTTTTGATTTTTGGTTGTGTTGTGAGCATTCGGTCATGAATTGAAATGAAGGAAATGGTTGTTGTTTCATGTTCTTTTTATGAATAATGGTAGATAGGTGAAGTTGAGCTAGTTAAATGTTCATATAGGTGCATTTGATGAGAAAATGAAATCGGCATGTGAATTTGTGAAAATGCCGAATGTGAACATAGATAATAGTTGAGTAATGTTTGTGTTTAAAATGATGGAATGGAGTGGATGCTTTAAATGTGTTATGAACAATTATAAGTTAAATTAAGGTTTGCTAAATTACCTTTGTCATTGCTGAATATGTGCTTAATTAAAGAAGAATTTGTTGTTGAATGTTTTAAATGATTTAGATAGTTATAAATTAAGTCGAAGCTTGGTAAAATTGAATAATTGTGGCTTAATTGTTTAATGGCAATTGGCTATTATGGTGAAATGCAATGTTAATATTTAGTTGCTAGTGTTTATATGTGTGTTAGCCGAATTTGAACTTGAATAATGATTTGAGCATGATGTATTGTATTGAGATTATGCTTAAGTGAAATTATAGATATATGTGATGAAATTGATTGGTGATATACATGTTTAAATAATATGAATGCAAAGAGTTGTGAATGAGTAAATTGTAGTAAATCTGCTTGGGACAGCAGCTGTAACGTGATTTTGGAAAATCACCATAAATTGTGGGAGTGGAGTTAGAAGCTGAATAAATTATGTAAATAAATTTTAATGAGTCTAGTTTCAAATGAAATCAACGAGAACATTTTTTGACTTCTGTACAATTAGAAATTTGATTTGTAGTAAAGGGTGGTCAGATTAGTCAAACAATGAAACAGGGGAAACTTTAAGAAAAATCTGGTATTGATTCGCCAAACCAAAAATTCTGAAAATTTTATGGATAAAAGATATATGAGTCTATTTTCAGGAAAATTTTACGGCAATTGATTTGGAGTTTCGTAGCTCCAGTTATAAATAATTTAGTGACTGTTGCTCAGGAAGACAGTTTATAGTGAATTTGTGATTATGTGGCAAACATTGATAAAAAATTGTTAATGATTTGCTTATTGTTTTCTTATAAACTTACTATGATCTATATGTGTGAAAGTCGAATATATATATTATATTTTTGAAGTAATGCTTGAATAGTCGAATAATGACTAGTTTAAAATTGTTGAATTTAAGCTCAAGAGCAAAGAGGGTCGAAGTTGGATAGGGGAAAGGAGAAAGTAATTGAGTAGCCTTTCCGCAACCGTTCAAGTATATCCGAGGTAAGTTTTGAATAGTCACATTTAGTACGTAATTGATAATGTCTTGATATGTGTATGATAACTGTACTGCAATCTATTGATTCTATTTGAATATAGTTGAGTGACAAATAATTTATATTTAAGGCTTAAAGCCGAATAGACATTAGAAGTTAAGCTTGGAAAATAAATGAACTATGATTGTGAGATGTTATGTGGATTGAATTTTCTTGCGAATAAGTATGCATGACATTCAGTGATGTATATCCGGACTTAAGGTCCGCAGGCTATGTGCTGGAATTATATCCGGACTTAAGGTCCACAGGCTATGTGCTAGAATTATATCCGGACTTAAGGTCTGCAGGCTATGTGCTGGAATTATAACCGGACTTAAGGTCCGCAGGCTATGTGCTGGAAATATGTCCGGGCTAAAGTCCCGCAGGCTTATGCTGGTAATTGGTTTCAAGTTCTAAGACCTGACAGGCTTAATGACAGTAAGTTAAGTAAGATTACGATATTGAATGTTCGCAGTAAACCATTGTCGAGTAAGTACTATACATTTAAGATGTTCAGGTACGTATTACTTACACATCGGTGAATTGATTTCGAAGTGAATCATTAGCATCAAAGAAGAATATATATATAAATGTGATTGAAGGTTATATTTGCGAATATGAGAATGATTTAATCGGTCATGGTATATTTGTATATGAATTATATGTTAAAATTACTTTATGTACTCATGTACATTCAGTCAATGATTTTGTGAATTATTAGTATTAAAGAATGATACTTAAGTGTGAATGATTGTTATATCTACGAGTAAAACAATGACCTATTCGGTCATATGTTGTTAATATATGAGATTATTTGATTTAAATGCATCGTATGAACTTTAAGTAAAAGAAAAATATGTGCTGAGAATCTATGTTTATGTTTATGTGTATTCAGCCATGAAGCAATTTGAATTGAGTATAAGTCTGTTTAAATGAATGTTTCGATTTTCGATAAGTCTTTAATTGTTTGTGATGCTTAAAACTTACTAAGCTTTGAAAGCTTACTCTGTTCTTTATTTCTTTGTTTTATAGATTGTTGATTTTGGCCACCGACTTTCGGGATCGTCGTGAGCTCATCACACTATCAATCTTTTTGAGTACGATTATATTTTGGACTCGATATGGCATGTATAGGTTAGGCTGATGATAACGATGTTTTGAAATTGTAAATATTTTGGCCATACGAAAATGGCGTATAACTTAAATATCAATATGTATTTCAGCTCGATCTCTGTTTATGTTTATTGACAATGTGAATGAGATAATTAAATGTTTAGTTCGGTAATACCTCTTAGCCTTAATCCAGCGATCGGATTCGGGTTAGGGGTGTTACAACTTTTCACTTCAATACTATAATACATAGATTAACACCAATACTTTAAACATGGTATAAACCTATTAAACACCATTCAACTCACATTTGAGTATATTCATCAACATTATATATACTTTTCATATATAACTATTGGAATTTATAAGTCGTAATACATAATCATCAACCTTTTCATAAGATTATGAATCATTTTATTTACTAACTTTCCCTTCTATTTTGAATGCTCAACATAAGCCTAAACAACATTATCATTTCACGAATTAGTGTATTTATCTGTGATATAAGTAAATTCTTTCATAGCATAAATAGACTTCTCACATATAAGTACATCATTTATCACATCAAACCTTTTATAACATCATAATACATCCCAATTATGAACTTACCGTTTCATTCCCTTTTCTTACCTGTTTCATATACATAGTACAAGGATAAGTTTAAACATCAATCATAGCCACAAGCTTGGCACAAGCCTAAGCACATAAACAACACATGTTAGCTCATTTAAACATAATTGATATGAATTTAACATGGATAACTATTATACTTGAGCATGATTCAATTGGATTTATCATCCATCATAACATAACATACTTTTCATGTATCTCACCATTTAAATGTACTTCATAAATACATGTCTTGGTTCATATTGAACCATACCTTTCCTTTCCTTTTTCATACTCATTGAGCCGTTTAGAATATCATTGGGTACGCGGGATAGCTCACGCAAATGTGCTAACATATAACTGTAACATTTCCTTTCCTTTATATCACTGCTCACACGAGCTGTGAAATGGGCCTGCTCACACGAGTTTTGGGTAAGAATGTAAGCTACACGATGCTGTTCACATGAGCTGTGGAGTATCCATAACAAATGCCGAACCTCAGCCATCAGTAGGACATTCAGGACCAACACTCGAAAACATGGTAACCCTAATGACATATCATTTGTATCCTATGAATTCCCAAGGTTCAAATGGGGCTCGATAATCGTCGTACGTCGTCGGATTTCCATCGCTTCATGACATGATAAATTGCATAATAACATATATATATATATATATATATATATATATATATTGAATCATTTACATTAGAACAATACATTAAAAATCAATTTAATCAACATTTAAGTGATTATAGTTCATACGAACTTACTTGGCAAAAATGCAAAAATGTTAAAGTATAAAGGCTTTTTGGTAATTTTTCATTCTCTTTGATTTTCCACTCGTTCTTGATCTAAATTATTAATTTAATTTAAATTATTAATTTAGTTGTAAAACAATTTATTTTATGCAATTTAGTCATTTATGACAATTTTACAAAATTGCCCCTAATAATTTACTTTTATTCAATTTAGTCTCATTGCCTAAAACATGCTAATTAACCATTTTTAGTGCAAACCCATGCCAATAGAATATTCATGGCATCAAATACATCCTACATTTGTAATAATTTCACCACAAATCCTTGTATTTTACTATTTTAACAATTTAGTCCCTAATTGGTAAATTCATCAAAACTACTTAACAAAATACTTTTAAATACAAACCAACACTTCAAATTCTTCATTTAACATATAAAATCATATATATTCATCAACGGCAACATTCAATATCTTTAATAGTTTCAAAATCGAAGGTACGGGCTAACTGGACCTAGTTGCAACAATCTAAAAAATATAAAAATTAAAAGAAACGGGTGAAAAACGGACTCACATGCATCTAATGAAGCTTGGCCAAAGCTTGAGCATGCTTTCATGGAGGTTTGGTGATCAACCAAGCAAATGGGGAAGAAAACATTATGTTTTGTTTATTTTATTAACTTTTTCTTTATTTAATTTAATAAAATAACATATAAAACCTTACAATTAAAAGAAATTAAAGCATCCACCGTCCCACTATTTTAAGGATGATTTATTTATCCAATAAGGCCTTCCAATTATTAATATTTAATCAATTAACACCTTTAAACTAGTAGCGATGGACTTTTTCAACTTTTACAATTTAGTTTTTTTTTTGTTTAATTAATTATCGAAACATTAAAATTTCTTAACGAAACTTTAATACAACCTTAATAACACTTCGTAAATATTTATAAAAATATTTATAACTCGGTTTATAGAAACGAGTCCCGATACCTCATTTTCTAAAACCACTTGACTTTAGGGTCTTACCACTAGAACTTAATTAATCATTTATAAAACATAAATTATCATATCAAAAACCTTTTTAAAACCATAATTGACTCGTAAATATAAAATAATAATATTTATGAACTTACTCGTTAGATTTTTTGCCCCAAGACCACTATTTCTGACACCACTGAAAAACGAGCTGTTAACACACCCATGCATGTACATACTTTTCAACAGAACATAGGCTGATTATTCAGTTCATACTTTCTTGCATGTTCATCATTTTTGTACTTTTCTTTTCATCTCAAGCCATATATGCAAGCTTATCAGATACACATTTTCATGGAATCAGCATACCACACATGCATAGCTTTCGTTTTGTTTCATAGGTCAATCTTTTAACACAGAAGGAATAAATATATTAACATATATACAACAGACAGAAAAGATGTCACATCCCGAAAACTGGGCTAGGAGAATTGAGTAAGTAAATCAGGGTTTAGTGAACTGGAAGCCATAATTAGATCATATAATTAAATAATTAGGAGTTAACTAAAGAAAATATTAGAATTATTAAAATTAATAATTTTAGGTTAGGAAATTAAAATTAGCTGTTCGAGAATTAAGATGAAAAAGGATTTATAAAAATGAAGTTTGATTTGAAAATAATTGTAAAAAATGTGTTTTAATTAAGTTAAGGACTGATTTAAAAAATAAGAGAAAATTGAGAGTTTTTAAGAGGCAATTTCCCCTTATATTAAAAAAAAAATCTACTCATCTTCTTCCTTCTTTAAAACCCCAGCGTCTCTTCCCTCCCATTTAGCTTCTCATTCAAAAATATTTCCAAATTCAAATATGATATTTTCTCTCAAAATTAACTCATCCTTGGTGATTTTCTAGCTATCCAAACACCTCAACACCTTCCAATTTTAAAGAAAAATATTAAATCCTTAACAAATTCGTCATTGTTCTTCTCACGTTCAACTTTGAATTAGTTCAACATGTTGTTTTCTTCAAATTAAGGTAATTTCTTGACTTATTATGATTAGATTAAGGTTTTTTTTTCTATTTCGGAATTTAATTGAGTGTGCTAAGAGTTTTTAAAATTTAAAGCTTTTTAATTAAATTTCAGTTCAACAATGGTGAAATCCAAAATAACGAGTAAGCCTATTATTTTTTATTTTTAGTCTATTTTTAAATAAATAGAAGGTATTTAAACTCAATTTGATAGATTAGTATCCAATTTTAATGAATTTTAAATTTCCCCCTTTTATGTGTTCATACAAGCTTGATTTTTTCGAAAAAAATTATATTGGTGAAATTGGATGAAATTTATGGTTTTGATATGTAATTAGATGATTTTTAGGAATATTAGAATCGAAATTAAGGCTTAGAGATAAAGTTTGAGTGGTTAAATACCTATTTTGACAAAACTAGTTAAGTTTTCGGTATGAGAAAAGTGAGCTTAGAGTGGTGATTTTTCTAATATTTTTTTGAGTTTAAGGATGTTAATAATGATTTTATATTGTATTTAATGTGTATGCAAAGTTTCGGATTCATCGGAAGGTTTAACAAGCAATGCGAAAAGATAATAAAAACTTGTTTGACATTGTTGTGTAAGAGGTATTGACTAAGGTGAGTGGTTTGACATACTACATTAAACTCTAATACACAAGCTAAGGTAACATATGCGAATCCTCACGTATGGTATGCAAACCTTAACTTTTTCATTATGCAAATCCTTGCAATTTTTGTTGAATGGTCAGAATATTCATTGTGCGATTTTAATGGTGCAAAATGCATGAACTTATAACATATATACATGGGCTTTATTTTGTATACAATATAAATATTGGGTGTTATATATATCTTATATAAATAGGGGAGTTGGTAATATATATATGCGTGAGATTGGAATCATATGTAATATATATGAGTGGGGTCTGTTGGTGTTAAATATATACATACGTATGCATGTACATACGTATGCGTGCTTAGGTGCTATATAAGTAATATATATGCGTCTTATATATGTTATATATATGTAGGTTGTAATATATGTATACACGTGGGTGGTTATACATATATTATATATATGCATGATTTTATCTTATATAATATATATGCATGACTTTATTTTACATAGTATATATTAATGGATTTTGGAATTATATATACTATATATGCATGGTTCATTATATATATAATTACGTGAATGATTTTATATAATATATAAATTCATGATACTTTCAATGTGTGCTTAAAATTTGAAGTGATAAAATTCATTAAATAAATATGTATATATATAATATATATTTGTATATGATTTTGTAATATTTATGAACTAACATATGAAGAAATAATATAATGTGGACTTTTATAACATGCAAATTTGATCGATAATGTATATATATATGCATGCACGAATCCGTAAGTGAATTATGAGATTTATGATATTGCGAGTCAATTATATTTGTGTATTGTGTTATATTGTGAACCATGTTAACTTGGCAAATTATATTATTATGGTTAATTGTGTTAATTTGGTAATCTGTATTAATATGGTGAACTGTATTAATTTGCCAAACAGTGTATTGTGAGATTTTGAGCTGCATTGTATCTAAGCTAAGGTATTGCCTGCCCTATGCTAAATAAAATATGCGAACAATCATTTCTATGAGCTATGTCATGAATGATATGTGAAATGTGATTATGAGTGCAATATATGTTGCATGAAAATGATATTATTTGCGAACCATGCTTTATTACGAATTGAGAATTGCGAACTATGTTATAATGTGTGAGCTCTGCTTAATTGCGAGCCCTATTATACTGGATATTGTGAAAGTGTTAAAGAGATATTTTGGCATTGTGACTTTAAGAAACCATTAGATATAGTTGGCATGCCATAGGATTGTGAGTACTCACCCATTTTTTTTTTTTGTGATGGGCATTGTTGCCCAGAGATGCGTTGGAGAGATAAGGGAATGTCGAGCATAGCTCTATTCACCGTAGATAGTGTGGTGTGTTTGGAGAGTGTAAGCATTCATGCTATACTTATATTCAAGATAGCGTAGGGCTCTTTGAGTCCAAAAGTGAGGTGTGTTTTGGAAATCTGTTTATCCAATGTGTGGTGATAGAGTTTACTTATAGGTGGTAATTGAGTCCCCTATAAGTTTCATAATCACAAAAATGTAAATTTATCAATGTTTGAGATATATAAGTTACTATGTGGTATGAATGAATTATTATACTGAATGAACTGTTAAACTGTATGAACTATTATTATGTATAAATTGTTATTTAATATGAACAGATGTTTTATGTGAATTGATAATTTAGGTGGTCTTTTCATTTACGCAAATTACTTATTATATGTACACTATTAAGTTTATGAGAACTGTTGTGTCGTACGAGTTACCACTTTGTGTAGACTGTAATAATATGTGAATTGTTATAGTATGTCACCCTTTAACCTATTGATGTGTTTATTTATAGTATGTTTAAGCACTCACAGAGCTTTCATAAGCTCACCCTCTTTTTTATAGCATTGTATTGATATAGTGTGCAAGGAGGTGTAGAAGTGAGCTATCCAAGTGACCAAATTTGAGGCTATACCTAGGTTTGTCATTGTGTTCGCAAAACAAATGAGGAAGGTAGTGTGGGACCAAATTATGGGATTTAATATTAGACTTATAATTTTCGGGTTGTAATTCGACACTATGGACTATTTAATTGTTTGGTTTAAAACTTTTATCATTGTGTCAGATAGATCATTGAATGATGGATTATGATTGATTGATAAATGGCTTGAATAATAGTTCAACTAACTTGTAAGTGCAGGTTGAAGAGTCGCTGGTCATTAAGGTAAGCCTTAGATGTTTTATGTGTGATTTGGATACAAACATGTGCTTGGTATGCATGAGATGTAACATAGAATTTGGTCAAGTCATGTAAACTATTAAATGTCTACTAACAAATTAATTAATAATGTTATGTAGGTTGTGCAAGATGATTTAATAAATTTACAAAATAAGACTTATACGTTTAATCCTACAATACTATTATTAAACTTTGTGAAAAGAAGCTTTTCCCAACACGTTACTCTATATTATGTTTTAAATATAATTATATGTTTTTAAACTAAATAATTTTACAAGTCCTTACAAATGAAACCTTTTTAAAAATACACTATTGCATGCATGTATGTTTAACTAAAGTTTTTGAGGTAATTGTTTGTTAAATATTAAATTTTGAATTAGTCTTTTTGTTGACTGTTGATCATAGTAACACAACAAAAGCTTGATATTAGGTTTTTATTAAATATTCTATGATTAATTATGTGGTGTGATTGGTTGGTTGGTGTGTTTCGTGGTGGTTTAAACTGAGAGTCACTTCGGTGGCTAATGTGACGTTTAAAATTCGGGTCGGACTATCTAGACTAGGTTTGGGGTGTCACAAAAGAGTTCTTAGGGTACTCACAGAATCTTCACTTTTTCCTCACATAATCCTCACCTTTAGTAGCTTCAAACATCAAATCTGGGTTTCCTTCAAGTAGATTAGCAACCCTTAAATGACATATCATAAGATCTCATCAAGATTTGTCTATTTGATTCATTTCCTTTCACTTTTTAATACCAAAATTACTAAGCAAAGCTTTACCATTTTTGTTACTAAGTGAAACAAATCTACTCTCATAATAGCAAGGATAAGAAACTTACCTTAACAGGGGCATCTCAGAGCTTAACCCATGTTTTAGACTCATCCTAAAGGATGAGAGGATTTTCCCCTCAGTTTATCCTTATATAGGTAGAGAATGCTTCATAGGGAAGGAAAGGAACAATCCTCTCACTTACACAATCAACTAGATATTTTCTTTTGTTCTAGTGGATGTTTGACTGTGTACTAATCCATGCAATCACTAGTTAGATGCATGACAGCTGTAAAAACTGACGTATGAAAACACAGAAGAGACTCACCCTTAGGTTTCAGGTCGTCCCTTATCCTTAGTAATTTAATCAGAGTGTATATGATGGTGTAACAATTCATGATTTGGCGCATCACACCTTTAGGAGGGATTTTCGTATTAATTTTGAATATCAATTACATGCCTACATACAAGCCAGGAGCTTCAGTGAGACATACAATGCTTTATTTACTTATAGATTTCAGAGCTCACAATACTTTAGATGTTACTTTACCTTGACTTTGCCTAACCCTCCAACCTTTTTCGTAGCTCAAAATAGTTTTCCTATCTTTCTTTAACCCTGCTCTCTCATAGAAAGAGAGAAGATATCTTTCTTATCTAAAATTCTTTGACTTTTTCCTTGACTTTATTGGGGCTCAACAAACGTCACATCAGTCAATTGGTGATTTTATCCAAATCTTCCCAATTCCAATAATACTAATCAATTGCTTTCCTTTGTTTTTTTTTTAACTATTTTAGTTCATGTTCAGTTAAGCTTTAACCATCGTTTCCCTATAACTTAACTAGTTCAAAGTCATCGTTACTAAGTGCCCTCATTATTGAAATAAACTTCTCATCACAAGATTTATTTCTTCATTACCTATAACAAATTTCACCTATCCCATTCATGCTAATCAAAGGATTTTGGGGCGAATCATTCTTCATCAAACATAACTCTTAATCATTATGTGCTACTCCAGTGTCCCTCAACATTAAAGTGTCACAAGTGCACTCAAAATGGTTCTTATATTTTAGACTAGATTTAACTTTATTCACTTCTAGACTTATTCTACCCATCTTATTCTTTCAAACAATATTGTCGAGACCATTTTCAAATCGAGTTTTGGAAAATGAGAATCGATTTTAAAAAATGAAAATGGGAGTTGCCACCAATCTTTTTAGGTGTGATTGGATCACCTTTAAAACATTTGTTCTAAAATCATTGGTTTTGGTCTACGAAATCAAAAGAATGGGTTCGAGTCGATTCACGTTTAGGAAGGGTTAGCACCCTCATGCGCCCAAAAATTGGTACCTAATTGATTATCAAAATGTCTCTAATGTCGGAAATTAAAAATTTTAAGATGTAAACCTCTTTAAACTATTTGAAAATTTGGGTTTACTTGTATCAAAGTATTGACTATAAGTTAGCCTTTTAGAAATCTCTATCTCAAAACAAAGAAAACGCTACATCCAAGTAAGTTAGGACATATCACTTTGCAATTCCAAGACAGTCACTTATATTTTGAAATCCTTTAAAACCTTAGAAGGATACATGACTATTCGAACTTAACGAGAAAAGTTGCAACCCAATAAGTTAGGGCACTACTTTTTCGAAATTTCCAAACACCAAGCATTGCCTTTATATTTTTTTTGAAAATTTTGGAGCCTTGTCTTTTTAAAGATGATGTGTGGAGAATTGTATTACTAGAATATTCGATTTCTTTCCATATTCGCCTCGCATGTTTGCTGTGATTTTCTTTCCCTTTTCTTGCAGGCAAATCACGAGTATTTCGTTTGAGCACCAATAACTGCGTGCTGATAGGGCCAGTGCTGTACATGATGATTTTGGCGTGATTCACGCGCCGATGGTGGCGCGATGCGTGGTGGCGAAGTCGAGGAGTCACGGTGCACTGATGAAGGCGATGATTGGGCTCTCAGGACCTCGAAGCATCTAGAATCCCCTTTGCGGCGTCTAACTTCTCAGGAAACCCTAGGGTTTCCTGATCCATTTACTGCTTTGGGCTTTTTGGGCCCTGTGTATCCTTGGGTCAAGGATATTGGATCATCAAGTGTAGATGGTTTTAAGTGTTTAAACTTGGCTTGGGTGTAATAGGTTGTCGGGTCTGAAACTTTAAATGTTTGGGCCGCAACTGCTTGGGCTCATCAGGCTTTGAAGCCTGTTTTATTGTAAATGGACTTGTATAAATAAACATTTATTTTCAATTTTAAAGCCCGGGTAAATTTTGGCGATTATAGCTGCCCCTCTTTGCTCATTGCTATGTAATAGGCATCGAGCAAAGACCATAGAGGACCAAATTTGCCCGGTCTAGCCCAGTCTTTGAGATTTGTCCTCGAATTGTCTTCAATCTATCTTCTCCTTCAAGAATGCCATGCTGATATCTTTGACAAAGATGCCGAATCTGCTTCTTCGTTTTGTAGGGATGTCAAATCATTTTGGATCTATTTGAGAACATTTGAGAGTCATATCTGCTATGTCCTCGATTTGTCCCTTGTAAGCACAATAATGCCAAACCATCTTGAGTCTATTTGAGAACATTTGAGAGTCATATCTGCAATGTCCTCGATTTGTTCCTTGTAAGCACAAGGATGCCAAACCATCTTGAATCTGCTTAAGAACATTTGAGAGTCATATCTGCAATGTCCTCGATTTGTTCCTTGTAAGCACAAGGATGCCAAACCATCTTGAATCTGCTTCAGTATAAACATCTGAAGCCAGATCTGCTGTACTGAGACATCTGAGAGTCAAATCTACTATGTCCTCGATCTGTTTCTTGTAAACACAAGAATACCAAATCATCTTGAATCTGTTTGAGAACATTTGAGAGTCATATCTGCAATGTCCTCGATTTGTTCCTTGTAAGCACAAGGATGCCAAACCATCTTGGATCTACTTCAGTATAACATCTGAAGCCTAGATCTGCTATATTGAGAACATCTGAGAGTCAAATCTGCTATGTTCTCGATTTGTTCCTTGTAAACACAAGAATGCCAAACCATCTTGGATCTACTTCAGTATAAACATCTGAAGCCTAGATCTGCTATATTGAGAATATCTGAGAGTCAAATCTGCTATGTCCTCGATTTGTTCCTTGTAAACACAAGAATACCAAACCATCTTGAGTCTGTTTGAGAACATTTGGGAGTCATATCTGCAATGTCCTCGATTTGTTCCTTGTAAGCATAAGGATGCCATATTGAAATCTTTAATCTTCATTGTCCCCTAGAGGACATGACCTGTAAGATGAGTATGTGCCTATGCCTAAGTATGCTATGATTGAAATGCGTCGAATGTCCTTAACAAGTTATGATGCAAAGTGCTATGAATATGACCCCTATCTCAGGTGTCATCATTCATTCCTTCATTTGTCTTCCTCAAAATTTTATCCTTACTCAGCTTGTAGGCCTTCCTCCAATGCTATGATCTACTGAATATGTTTGTAAGAATTGAATCATCCATTTCTTTTTGGACTGGAAGAAAGAAACCCCTCGAGTTCTTTCATCCTTTACTTACGTGAATTTCTCGAACAATTGTCCTATTTTAGTTTCTTGCATTATCTAGAAATTCCAAAGTAATGTGCAAAACTTCGTTTGTGAAAATATTTTAGTTCATCTATCATTATTTCAATGCAACATTCTTTAAAAATATCGGAAGATGAGTAAATCTTTGAGAATAATTGGATTTGAATTGTTAACAGTACAAAGGAAATGGGTCTGATAGCATATCTTTAAGAAGAAATAGAATATAAAGATAGCAAACAGGATAAAAATTAGATGCTCTAAATATCGCCGCTTGAGCATCTATACATTAGTTCCCCAAAGCCTTTCTTGAGTTCGACATGTGTTTGAAAAATCCAAAGTCTTTTGTTGATGCCCCAATGTACACTGTGCCTCACTCTTTGTCAAGTCAAATATAGCAAGGTTGCTGTGTGCCCTTCAAAATTTGAGCTGCCCTTTCGGGTTTTCAACTCAAAATCCCTTTGGTCACAAGGTGCCCTTTGTGGGTTTTCACCTTGGCCTCTCCATTTTTTTTTTAAATTCAAGGCGCTCTTTGCGGGTTTTCACCTTAGATTTTTTTCTCTTTTAGACAAAGTACTTTTTGACTGAGTCTGAGTTCATCGGATTGGGTAAGCTCTTTCCATCCATTTCTGTCAAAATCAATGCACCACCAGAAAAAGCCTTCTCCACGACGTATGGCCCCTCCCAATTTGGTATCCATTTTCCTCTAAAGTCCTTCTGAATGGGAAGGATTTTCTTTAGCACAAGGTCCCCCTCATGGAATTCCCTTGGACGAACCTTTTTATCATAAGCTCGCATCATACGCTTCCGGTACATCTGACCATGTCGGATAGCTTTCATCCTCTTTTCTTCAATCAAGTTTAGCTGGTCATATCGGGACTAAACCCATTCCGCTTCATCTAACCTTATCTCTGTTAAAATCCAGAAAGAAGGTATTTCTACTTCAATAGGTAATACTGCTTCCATCCCGTAAACTAACGAGAACGGGGTTGCCCCAGTAGAAGTTCTGATAGATGTTCGATAGGCCAAGAGTGCGAACGGTAGCTTTTCATGCCAATCCTTATAAGTCTCAGTCATCTTTCCCACTATTTTCTTAATGTTCTTATTGGCAGCCTCCACTGCCCCATTCATCTTTGGACGATAGGGTGAAGAGTTGTGATGCTTGATTTTGAACTGGTCGCAAACCTCTGCTATCGTTTTGTTGTTCAAATTCAATGCATTGTCGGATATGATCCTCTCAGGCATTCCATACCGACAAATGATTTCCTTCTTCAAAAATCGACTTACAGCTGACTTAGTAACATTTGCGTAAGAAGCAGCCTCTACCCATTTTGTAAAGTAGTCAATCACTACGAAGATAAACTGATGTTCATTCGAAGCTTTCGGCGATATTGGTCCAATGACATCCATGCCCCACATGGAAAACAGCCATGGAGACGTCATGACATGTAAAGGTGAGGGTGGCACATGAATTTTGTCCCCATAACTCGACACTTATGGCATTTTTAGCATAGTTGATGCGCCTCTCCTTCCATAGTGGCCCAGTAATAGCCAAACCTCATGATTTGTCTTGCCATCGTGAACCCATTTGCATGCGTACCACATACACCTTCATGAACCTCTTCTAGAATTAGCTTGGCTTCCATAGCGTCGACACATCTCAAAAGTACTTGGTCTTTCCTTCTCTTGTAAAGAACCTCCCCATCCAAATCATAGTCACAAGCTAACCTTCTCAGGGTTCGTTTGTCATTTTCGGATGCCTGTGCTGGGTATTTACGATCTCTTACATATCGCAATATATCTTGATACCAAGGGTTATCATCTTTTTCCTCCTCCTTAATGTTGCAACAATGAGCTGGGGCCTCATAGACACTCATTTGAATTGGTCTCATCTCTTCCTCTTTGTTTGCCTTAATCATTGAAGCCAAGGTTGCTAAAGCATCTGCCATCTGATTCTCATCTCGTGGGAGATAGTTGAAGGTGATGTCATCGAACTCTCTTAGTAACCCCAAAACCACCATTCGATAATTGATCAATTTAGGGTCTCTTGTCTCCCATTCACCTCTTAGCTGATAGATTACCAACGCAGAATCTCCATATACTTCTAGGGTTTTTATGCCTCTTTCTATGGCTGCTTGGAGCCCCATGATGCATGCTTCATATTCAGCCATATTATTTGTACAATCAAAATCCAACTTGCACATGAACGGGTAATGGTCGCCATTCGGGGACACCAAGACTGCCCCAATTCCATTTCCGACTGTATTAGAAGCCCCATCAATATTTAGCTTCCATGGAGAATCTTCAGTTGCTGTTATACACATTAACTCCTCATTTGGAAAATCAAAATTCAATGGCTCATAATCCTCCAAAGCTCTACTGGCCAAGAAGTCTGCCACCGCACTTCCTTTGATAGCCTTCTGACTTACATAAACTATATCGAACTCTGAAAGCAAAATTTGCCATCTCGCCATTCTTCCATTTAGAGCCGTTGATTCCATCATGTATTTTAATGGATCCAGTTTTGAGATGAGCCAAGTTGTATGGTATAGCATGTACTGTCTTAATCTCCGTGTGGTCCAAATCAACGCACAACACAACTTTTCAATTGGTGAATATCTCATTTCACAGTTAGTGAATTTCTTACTGAGATAATAAATTGCCTTTTCCTTTTTCCATGACTCGTCATGCTGACCAAGCACACATCCCATAGAATTGCTAAACACTAGCAAGTATAGTATTAACGGTTTATCTGGACAAGGTGGAGATAACACTGGAGCATTCAACAAATACTGCTTGACTTTCTCAAAAGCATTCTGGCATTCTTCATCCCAAGTACCTTGATTATGCTTTCTGAGGAGGCGAAAGATAGGATCACATTTCTCAGTCAATTGTGAAATGAACCGAGCAATGTAATTCAACCTTCCTAGGAATCCTCGAACTTATTTTTGAGTACGTGGCGGAGGCAACTCTCGTATGGCTTTGACCTTCTCTGAGTCAACTTCAATTCCCTTTTCACTAACTACGAAGCCTAATAACTTCCCCGATCTGGATCCAAAGGTGGACTTTGCTGGATTGAGCTTCAACTGAATTTTTCTCAACCTTAAGAACAATCTTCCCAAGACCTCAATGTGTTCTTTTTCTGTTTGCGACTTGGCGATCATATCATCAATGTATACCTCAACATCCTTATGCATCATGTTGTGAAACAAGTTTACCATGGCTCGTTGGTATGTTGCCCCTGCGTTCTTTAACCCAAACGGCATTACTTTATAACAAAAGGTGCCCCACAATGTTACGAAAGTAGTTTTATCCATATCCTCTGGATGCATCTTTATCTGATTGTATCCTGAGAAGCCATCCATGAAGGAGAACAACGAATATCCCGCTGTGTTGTCTACTAAAGTGTCGATCTGTGGCAGAGGAAAATTATCCTTTGGGCTTACTTTGTTTAGATCTCTGTAATCAACGCACGTTCGTACCTTCCCGTCTTTCTTAGGGACAGGTACAATATTAGCTACCCATTTAGAGTACTTCACTTCCTGCAAGAATCCTGCATCAAACTGCTTCTTGACCTCATCTTTTATTTTCAGGACAACGTCTGGCCGCATTCTTCGTAACTTTTGTTGGACCGGTTTGCATTCTTGTCTTATCGGAAGATGATGTACTACAATGTCAGTATTCAATCCGGGCATATCTTGATAAGACCATGCAAAGATATCCTTGAATTCCTGAAGCAACTCAATCAAGCTACGCCTTGTATCATTAGTGATCAGTGTTCCAATTTTCACCTCCTTCCCTTCCTTTAAGGCTATGTTCTCTATTGCCTCTTTCTCATGTGGCATGATTTGTTTCTCCTCCTGCTTTACCATTCTTAATAGATTGAGAGATACGTCATAATCTTGAACATCTTCAAAATCCTGAGGCTCCTCTAAACACATGTCTTGCTCACAAGGGAAATCAGGAACGGCAGTATCAGCGCTCATATCATTGATATCCAAAGACCTGTGAGGGGTATGAAAGAATATACAAAGAATGAATGAATTTAAGAATGATCGTTTATGTGCTATGAATAAAAGAATAAGAGTTGTTAGAATTTAAAGGAATATTGGTTGATAAAAATGAGGCAATACTCTTTTAAATTGGTAAAAGTTATGTTTTATTTGAATAATAATAGATGAACATAAGCCTATTTTCACAAATGTAATCTTACTTCTCCTAGGCCCTAGAGTAATAAAGATGTTTTAAGAATTATTATGAAGAATTTCTAAAGACTACAGGAAGATCCTCCGCAGTCCAATTGTTCAGAGAGCTCCCCGGTTCGTAAGGGCGAATACCCTCAAGGTTTTTCTATCCCAACCACTCACTATGTACAACATTGATTTGATGACTCTCTTCTACTAGCAACCCTCCTGACTTAAAGTTTTTGGATATAGATGGGAATGTCATCGGTTCCCACTCTACTTCTCCTCCGTTCAAACGCACCTTCCTTCTTGCTTGACGCTTTTCCATCTCCTGTCTCTTGTGTTTATGGTCTGGCTTGAAACCCAAACCAAAGCGATGCTTCTTCTCCATCAGTTTTGGGATTTGAATCCCTCCTTGTAACTGTTTTCCTAGTCCTTTTCCCAGTGATGCCCCCTTTCCCATTATCATTTGCAGGGCCATCCTTGTAGCTCCAGACATTTTGGGAACCGGCACCTCGCTTCCCTCCGAAATGAAGGTAGCATTAACAATTTCCAAGGAATGAAAAGAACACTCGATAGCCTCCTCATTTGTCTCCACATAAGGAGGTTTACTAGTGATGGCTGCTATGATGTCCTCCTCTGCATTGATGGTTATCAAGCGTCCATCTGTCACCAACTTCAATTTTTGGTGCAGTGAAGAAGGCACCGCTCCTGCCGAGTGTATCCATGGCCTCCCTAACAAACAATTATAGGAGGGCTTGATGTCCATTACCAAGAAGTCAACTTCATACGTATTTGGTCCAATCTCCAGAGGGATGTCAATTCGTCCCATTACTTTCCTTTCAGTTCCGTCAAAGGCTCTTACCACATTATGACATGTCTTCATGTGCGAACTATCAATGGGTAATCTGTTCAATGTAGATAATGGAAGGACGTTCAAAGCGGACCCATTATCAACGAGTAAACTTGGAAGTGTGTATCCTTTGCAACGAGTGGTGATGTGTAAAGCCTTAGTTGACCCTATGCCCCCAGGTGGAATTTCGTCATCATTGAAGTAAATGAAATTATCAGCACTGATGTTATTTATCAACCGGTCCAACTTATTGACAGATATATCATGAGTGACATATGTCTTGTTTAGTACCCTCAACAACGCTTCTCGATGCACTTCAGAGCTTAGCAGTAAGGCTAAAACCGATATGCGTGCTGGTTGCTTACGCAACTGCTCGACCACACTATACTCACTATGCTTAAGGAACTTTAGAAATTCCTTAGCTTCCTCCTCCCTCACTAGCTCGTTAACAGGTACTTCACTCTTTTTCTCAATTTCAACATTCTTGGGTTTTGTGGGCTCCACTCTGATGTCCTTCATATCATAACGCTTCCCACTCCGCATATGGAAACCTTCATCTCGTACATCTTTAGATGCGCTGGCTATGTTTCCTTCTCCCTTTGTCACACGCTGACACCATAACTCCATGGTACTTTCTTGCTATCCTTGTAAGGGAAAGGAGTAGGTGTATGGATAATAACCTTGGGCGCTGCTGGTGTCCCCATTTCATTATTCTCTGGTAGGGAAATAATGATCCTTGGTCTACTGGTTCTTTGCTGTTCATTTTCCAGCACACATACTTGCTTTTCACTAGAGCTACCTTCATAAACCTATAGCTCTTTGTTGTCTATGATGCCTTGCACCAAGGCCTTGAATTCCTTGCAATCTTCATGGAACTCACCGTAGTCCCAAGTTCTTTCTTTCGTATTTTTAGAGGTCAACATACCTCTCTTCATCATCTCCTCCCAGATTACCCTCATAGGCATCCTTATCTCATCAACATTTTCCTTTTCCCTTTTTTCACCGGCTTCACCAATGACATTTACTCCCTGATTGTCATGGTTCAAAGAAAGGATTCTCAGATTTGAGGTACTCTCAAATTTCAAAACCCCATTTTTGATCAACTTCTACTACTTTCTTGAATCCAAAGACAATTCTCGATTGAGTGCCCCGATATTCCAGCGTGATACTCACATCTGGCATTTGCATCATACCATTTAGGATACAGAGATTGTAATGGTTTTAAATGAAAAGGGGCAATAGCATGCGCATCATATAGATTTTGATAGAGCTCCTTATACGTCACAGGTATAGGTGTAAATTGCATCCTCTCATGCCTAGTGTTGGATTCCTGCTTTTGAGAGCCTTCTTGCCCAACTATGGCTACTTTGGGCTGGCTAACTGTGACTACTTTTGAATTAAAACCACTTGTATTGTTTACCTCATTGTCTTTTCTTCTTGGGGCCGATCTTTTGGTTCCCTCCCCCTAAATTCTTCCCCCTCTTATGGCATTCTCTATCATCTTTCCTGCCATAACTATGTCCGCAAAACTTTTAGTAGTGCTTCCAATCATATGAGTAATAAATGGGGCTTTCAGAGTATTAATGAATAACATAGTGGTCTCCTTTTCCAACAGCGGCGGTTGAACCTGCATCGCTACCTCTCTCCACCTCTGTGCATATTGCCTAAAATTCTCATTAGGCTTCTTCTCCATGTTTTGCAGGGTAATCCTGTCAGGGGTCATGTCTGTTACATGATTGTACTGTTCATGAAGGCCTGTACAAGATCCCTCCATGAACTTATTTTAACCTGACTCAACTGATTGTACCATCTAGCTGCCGCTCCTATCAAACTATCTTGAAAACAATGGATCAACAGCAGATCATTGTTTACATACCCAGTCATCCTTCTGCAAAACATTGTGATGTGAGCCTCTGGGCAAGTAGTGCCATTGTACTTTTCAAATTCTGGCATTTTGAATTTGTGAGGTAACACTAGGTTTGGGACCAGACTTAAGTCCTTGGCATCAACCCCATGATTATTGCCAGTGCCTTCCAAAGCTTTGAACTTTTCTTCTAACCATCTGCAGCGTTCATCCAATTGCCTTGCAGCTTCGGCCTTCAAATTCTCCTTTTCCACCATATCTAGATCGGGAACAAGAGGATTAGTATGATTGTCACCCACATTAAGCCCTGAACCAACCGGGAAATTCACATGGACACCAGTATCCATTGGCCCATGCTAAGGCCTCACAGTAGTAGATGGCCTTCTAGGAGGTGCCTCAGTTTGCAATGATACATGCGGCGGTGTAAAACCTGGAGGAGGATCCTCATTTTCCTCTTCAGTGATGGCCATAGGAGCCTTTCCTTTATCAGTGGCCCTCAGTAACTGAGCCATTTCGGCCATCATATTCCTCTGAGCTTCTATCATTTGCTCCCTCATCTCATTCTGCATTTTAGCCAACTGATCTTGCATATCCTTTTGCAACTGCTCAAACCTTTGATCCATGTTCTTAGTTTTAGTGCGAGTACCGTAAGGATGTGTAATTTCCAGATTTTCTTTTCTACCTTTATAAAGAAACTTTAACTAATTAAGGTCTTTCTATAACCTTGAATGCATATGATATGATGTAATGCAAATGTATGAATGCAACAAAGGCATCAATCTCGATTCAATCTCATTTAGAAAACTTTATTTAGAAAAAGAATATCTTTACATATAAATGGATTACAAGTACGCTTTCGTCCTAATGCCCAAAATTTTAACTTTATTTAGTAAAAGGGCTAACTCTCTTCCTATGTCTGACGACGACCCACACATCATACTCAATACATCGGCTCGTACTGCCAAGTCTTGCACATATTCAGCAACCTCTCGAATCTGGGCTATGGCTTCTCCCATGACATGATCCCTTTCTCTAACCTGCCCTCTAGACTGATGAAGCTCTCCCTTTAGATAATCTCCTTGCATCTCGAGTTGCTCCATCTGAAGTTTACCTTCCTGCGATGCTGCTTCCAAACCTTCAACTTTACTCTTTAGCTCTTTTAGCTCGACCGTAGAATCATGGTTGCGATGCCAACAAAGGGATCTTCCAAGCTCAGTTATTTTAGACTTCAACCCTTTATTCTCTTCTTCTAATGCCAAATTCTGCGATTGTATCTCCTGAAACTTCTTCTCCCAGTACTCAGCTCTAGCCTTGCCTTCTTGGACATCTTTCTCAAATCGATCCAAGACCCTCCTACTTTCGCTCTTCTCAAGGATACCTGTGCCTTTTTGTAGTGTTCCTTCAAGTCATCTCTATCCTCTTCAATCTTCCTCTTTTCCTTTCTTTCTTTTTCGACCACCATCCTCTGGACTCAAGGACATCTTTTCTTCTTCATGCTTTGCTATCCTTTTCTCAAGCTCCAAATTTTTCCTTTCAAATTCTTGCTTCATAATTTCCAACTCTGAGGGTATCACTTGCAGATATTCTTCCATCGGTCTAGATCCTTCCACATTTGGCTCAGGAATATTATCATTGATCCTTCTACCTCTCCATTCAACATATTCTAGAGTCGTAGCAGGGCCAATAGCTACTCCTTTCAACCGACACGTCTTGTTCCAAGCGCTAGAGATCTCACCAACCCTTTTCTTGTAATCAACTCCTCTATATGCAAACTCACTTTGAGTTAGCCCATGAGTTGCTGGCACGAACTGCCTCAAACTGAATTGCCTCAACACGAGCAAGGGGGCATAACCAATGGTACCCTAAATTCCCAATAAAGGGACCCAATCGAAACTGCCGCAACGGTAAAGAATCTCACCAGTAATCATCCACGGAGCTCTCCACTCAACATCTTTCGACTGAAGATTTTGAAGTAGTGCTATCCAATTCTCCTCTGGAACATTAACTCTCCTAGTTGAAGTGACTATGTCCTTCAGCGGTGAGTAATCCTCGAAGAAAACCCGACAAACGACCTTATCTATCAACTGAAAATGACTATAGAACCAAGCTAGAAGCAACTGTGCACAACCAACAAACCTGCCTGCACCAGCTTTCCTACATGTGCCTAAGGACCTGAATGTCTTTGCCAAAATTACAGGGACAGAAGTGACCCTCTTATTGAGTCTATGGAAAAGATCCGTGGTTGCCTCATCCACATATCCCAAAGCCCTAGGAAACACCATCAATCCGTACAAACTTAAGGCAAAAACATCTACCTTCCTTGTTTCATCGGGATGCGTCAAAATCAGACCTTTCAAAGCATCCCATGAAATGCACTTGCACTCACCCTTCTCTTTAATTCTGGCCATAATCCACTGCTCACTCATCCCTATAATAGCCATCAATTTCTTCCAAAAGGTAGGGACATTAGCAGCTCGAGAATAGATTCTATCAACCTGAAACCTGGGATAACGTAACAAGGCAGTGTACTCCTCTACGGTAGGCACCAAGTCTACCTCCTCAAAAGTGAAACAACTGTACGCTCGGTTCCAAAACTAGACGAGGGCTCGGAACAAGTGCTCATCTACTTGAACATCGAGCAAGTAAGGTAAGTCTCCGTAATTACCGTAGAATAACTGTTTGGTCTCGTTGCCCCATTGATCCCAAATCTCCTTAAGCTCTTGGAGATTATTCTGCGTGACATTGATGCGAGTATATCCCGACAGCTCCGACGTATATCCCGCAGCTATACTATCTCTCTTTTCTAATTGAGTTTGCTCAGACCATCTATGGACGTTGGCGTTGCCCTCCACTCTATCAAGAAGTCCGTTCTCCATAACAAAACTCTCTAACTTAGAAACTGACCGTGAATTGATACCTTTGTAAAATGCAAAATGTTATGCAAACAAAAGAAAAGAAATAGTCACTATCACATGATATCAGTAAATCTCAACAATAATTTATAAGGGTAATACCTAAAGTTTAACATTAACTAAGTTGGGCTCTTACGGTTTTTTCTATATGAGGTTGGTTCTAAAGTTTGAGGTACCTGAACCAGCAGATTCCTCGATCCTTACCCATTATAGGCTCATTTGAATCGAGTTCAGTTCAGGGGAATATATTTCCCTATGGCTACACGGAGATGAAAATCTCACGAAACCATAGGTACGGATGTATCCCGAAAGTGATCTACTATCCTGCACGGAGGTGAAAACCTCACGAAGGCGTAGCTTCTCACTCCCACTTAAGGGTGTGACCACAACGGTCATGCAAATGCAATGTGTATCAGAATATAGCAACATATGCAATAATACAAACACATGTAATGCAAAGAAGATTAAATTTTAAAATTTTTAATTTCCGACATTAAGACAAGAGATAATCAATTACACGGCTTGACTCTCTTATTAGTCCTCAACGGAGTCGCCAAGCTGTCGAGACCATTTTCAAATCGAGTTTTGGAAAATGAGAATCGATTTTAAAAAACGAAAATGGGAGTCGCCACCAATCTTTTTAGGTGTGATTGGATCACCTTTAAAACATTTGTTCTAAAATCGTTAGTTTTGGTCTACGAAATCAAAAGAATGGGTTCGGGAGTCGGTTACGTACGAGGAAGGGTTAGCACCCTCGTAACGCCCAAAAATTGGTACCTAATTGATTATCAAAATGTCTCTAATGTCGAAAATTAAAAATTTTAAGATGTAAACCTCTGTAAACTATTTGAAAATTTGGGTTTACTTGTATCAAAGTATTGACTATAAGTTAGCCTTTTAGAAATCTCTATCTCAAAACAAAGAAAACGCTACATCCAAAGTAGTTAAGACATATCACTTTGCAATTCCAAGACAGTCACTTATATTTTGAAATCCTTTAAAACCTTAGAAGGATACATGACTATTCGAACTTAACGAGAAAAGTTGCAACCCAATAAGTTAGGGCACTGCTTTTTCGAAATTTCCAAACACCAAGCATTGCCTTTATATTTTTTTGAAAATTTGGAGCCTTGTCTTTTAAAGATGATGTGTGGAGAATTGTATTACATTATAAATCATAATAATATATTATTGTACTAGGTAGACAAAAATGAATACTACGATAAAAAAATACATATAAAGCAAAAACGCAAACAAAGATATATATATATATAGCATGTATTGAAAATGAATAAACAAAGTATATAAACATACGAAATAATATTTAAATGATGCATGATATAAAAAAACATAATCAAATAATGTATGATATACAAATAGAAGAAATATAGTGTCAATTTGCATATAATTATAATAAAAATAAACTTAACACATACATGATACATACAATATAAAACATATAGAACAACTAATAAAAAAGAATAATTGATTGCTAACAAAATATACATAAAATTAAAAACAAGACATTTCATAATCATTTTAAAATAGTATTTAGTAGATAATATAATAATAAGAATAAAATAAATAATAATAATTATATGACAATATATTGGTTTAGGAGTATGTAAGAGATTTCATAATATAACAATATTAGTTTAAAATGAAATAATAATATATATAGTAAATAAATAATTAATAAAAATATATATATAGTGTGAGTTAAAAATATGATTTAATAATAATAATTTACATTTTTCAAAATAATATATATAATATAAACATAAATAATATAATTGGCGATACATGATATACATAACATATATATAAAAATAAAAAAATATAATAAATATTATATAATAAAATGTAATATAAATATATAAGAAATATAATAGATATAATATAAAATAACATGTAAAACAATATATATATATAAATAATTAATAAATATATAATATATGTAAAAATATAATAACATATAAAAATAATAATAATTTGAAGAAAATAATATATAATAGTAATACATATAAAAATAACACTTTTAATACTTTTAATGTATAAAAGTAAAATTAAAATAAATCAAATATTAATATAAAAATATATAGAAATAAAAAAATAGGACTAAATTTAAAGTTTTGTAAAATTACGGGGCAAATTTAAAAAAAAAAACTAAAACTGAATTAAGGCCCGATTTGAAACACACGCAAAATCAAAGGGTTACTGGGCAAATAGCCCTATTCCCAAAACGTCATCGTTTCCCCCAATACGATTGTAATTCATTGGGAGGGTCGAATTGAAATAGAATTAAAATGTTAATGCCAAATTAAAAAAATAAATATAACGAAATTAAAAGTATAAAAATTGTGAGAGGATCAATTGGGTAATTAACCCAATTCTAAAAATGCGCGGATCTTCCCCGGGTAATCGGGTCAACGCGCGGATCCTATAGTTTGTAAAACGACACTGTTTTAAATGGACTATATAAGTCAAACTTCGCCCCTAAAAATCATTTTAACATCCGTTTTTTAAAAAAAAAAAAGCAAAATCCTCTGGAAGAGGATTCGGGGCCGATCCCGAGTCACGAGCCTCCATCCGTGGGTCTTCTCACACGCTCACGCTGCTGCTTTGTACGGTGGTCCGAGGGTTAAAATCCTCGCCCCTTCCACAGTAATCTCTTCCCCTTTTCAAAAGTTACTATTTTTTTTTTTAAAAATGATGTATATACATGCATATGTTCTAAAATAAAAACACATGGTTAAATCACCTTTTCTTTGAAACTGCTTGTGTATTCTTTGAATCAGAAATATCTTTTATTTCTCAGTATTCATGTACAATATTTTTTGTCCCCTCTTTTACAGATTGAAAAGAAGGCTTTATAACCTTGATAAACCATTACAAATTTTGGAAAGGAATATCCGATTTCTTTCCATATTCGCCTCGCATGTCTGCTGTGATTTTCTTTCCCTTTTCTTGCAGGCAAATCACGAGTATTTCGTTTGAGCACCAATAATCTGCGTCTTGATAGGGCCGATCTTGTGTACATGATGATTTTGGTGTGATTCGCGCGCCGATGGTGGCGCGATGCGTGGTGGCAAAGTCGAGGAGTCACGGTGCACTGATGAAGGCGATGATTGGGCTCTCAGGACCTCGAAGCATCTAGAATCCCCTTTGCGGCGTCTAACTTCTCAGGAAACCCTAGGGTTTCCTGATCCGTTTACTGCTTTGGGCTTTTTAGGCCCTGTGTATCCTTGGGTCAAGGATATTGGATCATCAAGTGTAGATGGGTTTAAGTGTTTAAATCTAGGCTTGGGTGTAATAGGTTGTCGGTCCAAACTTTAAATGTTTGGGCCATGAATCGCTTGGGCTCATCAGGCTTTGAAGCCTGTTTTATTGTAAATGGACTTGTATAAATAAACATTTATTTTCAATTTTAAAGGCTGAGTAAATTTTGGCGATTACAAATATTAAGATACTAAGATTCTGCCGGGAGAGATGTTAAACTTAATAAGCTATAATGATTTGCTGCCATTTGAATAGTTAGAGTTGACTTGAATTTTTTTTTTTTGAATTTGATTCAACCCACTTGAAGACTTTTAATTTTCTCTTAGCTACACATTACATAAAGATAGAATAGTGGTAGGTAACATACGGCTATTGAGTAAACCACAACAATTTTCCTTCTACCAAATGAGTCTTCATCATCACCTCAATCATATCAATGGACCAACTCACCTTTGTTCGCTGCTTAGATTTTAGCTAATGAAAGGAATTTAGGGCATGAAAATCAACATGTAACATCTTTAGGTTTAAGTCAAAATTAAGAGGTTGACAAGTTTCCCACTAACTTATAGCTCTCTTTTAAAATTTCACATGATTTGTCTAAAAGTCAAGAAGATGCTTTGAGTAATAGTAGCTCTTATGCAATCCATGAAGAGAATAGAGTTTCATGCAATAGTAGTAGTTGAAAATAAACTACATAAATTCCAGAAATGAAAGTATCGAGTGAAACTAACTTGAGGAGTTGAAGAACTCAAGATCATATTGTAACAATTGCTCAATACAATAACATAATTTCAGTGAATCAATAGCTAAATCACAATAAAAATTGAGGTAACTTAGTGTTATAACAACAATCGAGTGGATCTAATAGCAATAGATGACGTAATCTTCATGAAGAATCCAATCACGGAGACAACTAAATTTAGTAGACCAAGACAATTTCACACTAGCATAGCATGTAAATCAACAAACCAATACTAAATGCAACTAATGAAAATTGCGCTAATACACACAACTCAATCAAAACCCTATTGCATTACCTTCTTCGACTATTGAAACTCTGAGATATTTAGTTCAAAACTATCAAGATTCTATGGAAACTTGTAGATGCTTTAGCCTACCAGATTGATTTGTAACATTTATATACAACCTAAAATGTCTAGAGATTAATGTGGTCCTGAGGTTAATATCTGACAAGAAACTTGTAGATACACTTGATGTTGTGAGTTGAGTGTTTAAGATTAAATTGGACATACTAATAAAGGAATTTGAGTAGGAAAGAATTTTGGAAAAGTTATAGTAGCTTAGAGATATCAACAAATATTGGTTTAACAATTTATTATTCGATCAAATCCAAATATTGATGTGCTTTTTATAAATGATGCAGTCGTATACACCATTGAATCACTAGAAAGCGAATTTGTATGGATGATAGAAGTTTGAATAGAGTAATGCGAAAGGACCATTTCTTGCTACCATTCTTTGATCTGTTATTGGATAGACTTGCTAGGCGAGAGTATTATTTTCTTTTCTTAGATGAGTATGGTTGGTTTGAGAGAAGGCCCTTTGACTCCGCTTCAGACAAAGATGACTCTAATAAAAATTAAGGGATTTTTTCTTAAACCTCCTTATTTCTTTTATATTTCCTATTGTCATTTCATTTTGCTGTTTCAATTTTGAGTTAAAAAAAGTACAGAATAAAGGGTCGTTTTGACCTAAGTAATAATTTCTTGTTTTAATTGGTTTTAATATGTTTTCACATGTATTATTTAACCTAGCCACCACCCTTATAATATTTTCTAAACATTGTCACTACTACCCTTACACCCTATTCCACTTATACCCTCATCCTTACACGATCATTCTAAACCCTGGACTATCAACCTTATCTTCCAAAATAAAATCAAACCATCGCCCATCCCTTAAGAACCATACAACACCACCTTATGTCATTTCAAAAATTGTATCGATGACCATCTAACATCATCAAAACCATTGTCGATCACCCCATTTCTGAACTCCAGCAGTTTTGCACAAGCTTCAAGTTAATTCCGTTAAACTTGCCAGCTAGTTTGTATAATTGTCTGAGATTTTATTTTTGAGCCACGGACTCAAACTCTAGAAGTTGGGCGAGGCAATCCTACCCCTCCAGAAAGAGGAAATAGTGCAAAGACGGTCATGAAGAAAGTTAGATAATGAGGATTCTACCAAATAAATAAGCGGGGTTTCATTTTTTTTATTATTTTAAGATATTTTAGGTTTAATTACTTTTACTTGTTTTATTTTTATTTTTTTCTTTTTGCATCATAAATATTAAGTTGCAATTATGAATAAAATTAAGCAAACTTGCAAATTATTTCTAAATTCATGGAAAAATAACAAGTTTGGTAATGTGAATGTGCATGCCTAGGATTGACTCTGGCTAGGAAAGACTTGGTTTTTAAGCGGTCAAAATTGACTCACCTCCCTTTCTTAGGACCCTACTCGGTGCACATTTCATATTCACTTCTTTTATTTTTCCCATTCTATTTTGTGTTGTAAACAATGAGGACATTGTTTCTCTTTAGTGGGGGGACTAGAAATTAAAATTTTTGGAGATTTTTTATGAAACTTCTTATTTTTTCCATTAAGTTATGTTATAGTAAAATATTGCCCAAAATTTTAAATTTTGCTTAATTTTGTTAGCTTTAGTATGTATAAAATTCTATTATTTCAATTACTTTTATGCTATCTTAATTATGACAAAAATGCTGAACTTAGTAATTGTGTATAAGTCAAACCATGAAATTTTTTAATTCCTTAGAAAAACTAAGCATACATGAAAGTTTAAGCCTTTAGAATTGACTTAGTAATTCCCTTGATATGAAATTCTAGGAGGCATGGCAATTTAAAAATGATTTAGGCAAATTTTTGTTATACAATTTAAGCCTTTCAAGCCAACCTTGGTAAATAGTTATCGCTTGAAACCCTACTTTGAGCAATATGACCTAATTTTTTTTCGAAACGTTACATTAATAAGCCACCCCTTCCTTAATATTTATCTCTACTTGTCCCAAATCTTAGACTCAGTTCATCTAGAATATTTTTTGTGATTAAGTTTGGGGGAATTATAGAGAAGTACTGGAATGCTCAAGAACAAAATGTTGAGTTATATGTTCAAGAAAGCATGTGTGTATGCTTAAAAAAATCCAATTGTTGAAAAAAGATGTACAAAGAGCATTTGGACTCAAACTCAAAAAATGTTGGTGTTCTTGGGGATAATTGTATTTGGAAGGTTCGAAGTAAGCTAAGTCTGCAGTTTTAACTTAAAAATCATCTATCTCTTTCCTCCTTAGACCCAAGCCATGTTACAACCATATTAAATACCTATTGATTTAGATTTCTGTACCGACAACATTAGTGGAGAGGAATTACTGAACTTAACATATGAAGGCATAATTAAACATTAGGATTATTACTTAGTTTAATCAGGGGAATAAGAACTGGTTGGAAAGCATTAAGGACACACTTGTTAAGGGAAGACATTGAGTACATATTTTTGTTAGAAATATTAATATTTGAAAATAATTGAGTGATATATGTACTCAAGTTACATGTGTACAAAATTTTTATATTTTATCATAATTTTGCTAAACACATAACTATGGGAAGGATTTATTTCGTTTGAAGGGATTTTATTTGAAAATGTGACTCCTTGAATTATAATGTAAGTTAGCATATACCATCACTTGGGACGAGCAATGAATTAAGTTTCAGGGTGTGATAACTCTGAAATATATAAACATTTACAACACTTTCTAACGAGTAATTCATGCAAATTTTAAGTGTTTTTATAACAAATTTTGTAATTATATTACAAATTTATGATGTAGGATAAAATTAAATTCAAATATATATTGTTACTTATTTAAATGCTAATTTTACATATTTTTTCCAATTTGATGTAGTTTGGTGTATTAGAAGAAGAAACAATCTTGAATCTTACCTTTTTGATAGTCAATGTTGTAGCATTTCCACAGCATGAGCCATGTAGAAGTGGGTTGATTTATGATCAAATTTGGATGCCCAATTAAAGAAATATTTGACCTTGACAATTCTTTTGACCCTGGTTAAGAATTGGGACAACATAATGGACAGCCTGCTACGGAGATAAGAACCCAAACTGTCCACTAAGTAGAAGAAGACCCAATTGTCCATAGAGGTTCCCCAATCAACCACCCAAGACTTGGTAAAATATTTAAAATCAGTGACGAAAATTCTGCATGTGATTGTTCAACTCCCCTCCCCAGTTTAAGGTTCTCTCCCATGAATCAAGCAGCAAAGTAGCTAAAAATAACAAAGCCATCCACCCTCTTTCCTTGAAGCAAGAGTTGGCCATGGGAAGAGAGAAATTCAAGGCTTTCATTTGCTAAAAATAGCTAGCCTCAAGTTTAAATACCCCCTATGCATTTACTCATTCCACTCATCCCTCACTTACTATCTCTTCTCCCTTTTCTCTCTTATTTCACATCCCATTTTCCATTCTTGAATTCCCTCTTAAAAGAGTGCTCGCAAGTTGTTGAGAGCAGCCCCATTTGCCAATATTAAGAGCTTTTAAACTTGGTAGTTATGGCAAGAAGAGAAGAACAAAGGAAGAGCAAATGAACTGTGCCTTGGAGAACCACAAGACACGACTTAGCATGTAACAGTCCGATTTAGACCCTAATCAGAATGGTAGTTTCGAGACCATGAATCTGAGTCAAAAAAATATTTAAATATTATTTTTCGTGTTTATTATATGTGAATTAGCATATGTGAAAGTTTCGTATGAAAATTTGATTGTTTGTGTGCTTAATTAAATAAAAGGGCTTAATCGCATAAAATGTAAAATTTGCATGCTAATTGTTAAAGTGCCTTATTGCTTTGTTGTTTTAATGTGGGGTACTTATAATGCAATTATACCATTTAAATTGGCATGGACACATTCGATCACTAGTTAGTGGGTGGAAATAATATTAAAATGATTAAAGTTATATTATATGTAATAATATGTATATATTATAACAAAAAATAAAAACAACCATGCATGTTCTTTGTTATTGCCGAAACTAAAAAAAATAATAAAGAAAAGAAAGCTTTAAGGGTTCGGCAACTTATTAAGCTCAATTAAGGTATGTAATTAGCCCGATTTTTGATAATTTTTACGTTTTTGAGATCGTTGCTTCGAGTACTATTGACCCATGTTTAAATTTCTAATTTTGATGCATATTTTGAGTTATGCCATTGATGAATATTTGTGTTTTGTGATGTTTGATGATGAAATATTAAAAATATGTTTTAGATTAACATGTTTTGTATTTGAGTTTTTGAAGATTTTGAGTAATTAGGACTAAATTGCAAAAATAATAAATTGAGGGACTAAAATGTGAAATAGATGAAATATATGGACTAGTATGAGTATATGGAAAATTCGGCCCAACTATGTTGTTGTGAGATTTTGTGTATTTTGTGTTTTATGCAATTAGGACAAATTTGTAAAAGTATGAAATATTAGGGGTAAAATGGTAATTTGCCCATTTATATGTTGTTGGATTAAATTGAATGAAATTGTGTTAGATAAGGTTAATTTGAAATTAGATAGATCAAGAACAAAAGAAATCGAACTTGGATCGGGGAAAAGCAAAAATAATCGAATAGCCAATTTATAACGTCCGTCGATATCTGAGGTAAGTCTTTAAGCAATTAAATATCATTTATATAGAACATAGAATGTTTAGCTCTGATGATTCGAATTTTATAGTTTACTAGTATAATAGCCGAATGTGATTTATTATTGAATTAATGTGGTTGAGTTTTATTCGACTGAGTTAAAACCTCTGAAAGTTTTTATGGATCACATGGAATATTTGGACGAATTGATATATGGACGGTTATGGAATGATTTTATAATTGTGATATTTGGGCTTGAGCATAGCAATCCTTGTGCTGGTGACTTTGATCGGGCTTTGTGCCTAGTAGGCTTAGTGTCGGTGAATAAATATTAGACCTTGGGTCTAGCAGTCCTTGTGCCAGTGCGTGATTCAGGCCTATGCCTAGCAGGTTTTATGCCAGTGATTTATTTCAAGTCTATGTCTATAAGACTTTTTATTGATGTGGAAATTGAGTAAGTAAGTTTATCTAAATGACTTCTATAATCAGCCACATAGGTATGTACATGTGAAGTTATATTGAACTTGTATATTCGGTTACATGTGAGCTTATATTGAACTTGTATATTTGGTTACATGTGAGCTTATATTGAACTTGAATATTTAGTTACATGTTAGATTATATTGAATTTGTATATTTGGTCACATGTGATGTTTTATTCTTGAACATTAGGTTGCATGTGATGATATATTGAACTTATATATTCGGCCATATGAGATAATATAATGAACCTTGTGTATTTGGCCATATAGGTAAGTATTATGAGATGATATATTGGATTTTGTATATTAGGTTATATAGGTAAGTATTTATGTGGTGATATAATTGACTTTGAACATTCGACAAATGTAACTTATTATGTTAAAGTATAATATTATTGATATAATTCGGTTTGTTTGAATGTTTTGATTGTTCATTAAGTTGTTTAATTTGCTTAAGGCTTACTAAGCTAAGTTAGCTTACTCTGTGTGTTTTTGTAACTCTATTTTATAGATTTTGGTTGTAAGTTACGAGCTCGGGGATCATTATCGAAGTCATCCACACTATCGTCAACTTTCGATACTTTTAAAAGTCTATTTTCAAATTTATGGCATGTATAGGCTAATAAGTATTTTTGTTCAACCTTGGATATGTATAAACTTAGCCATTCGAATATGGCTTAACTTCAAAGTTTGGATGTGGTTATGTTTAGTAATGGTTTATTCCGTTTTGATTTTAATATTATGTGAAATGAATGAAAGGTATATGTGATTGGTAATATATGTTTTGGAAATAGCTTGAAAATGATTAGTGGACTTGGTTGTGGTTGATAACACGGTCATGGTATGTATAAATTTGAATACATATGGTTAGATAATTCAATTATGGTGTATGTTTAGTTAATTATAAACATGAGTTCATACGTTAAGCTTGTTTAAAGTATATTTAGATATGCATGATATAGAGCATGTTTTGTATTACTGAATGAAACTTGGTTCGGTTTGCATGGAAAGTGTATGTGTACTTAAAGTGGTTAATTGTTTAATTATATAGGCATGGTTAATAAAGTTAAAAAAAGATTATCTATTTAGATTGTTTTGTTTAATATGGATTGTAAGTGAGACAAAGATAAATTACCAAATGAATAGTGTATTCGAATGATGCTTGCCATAATGGTTTGGTTTAAAATGAAAGTGTATGCGTATATATATATATATATATATATATATATATATATTTGCTAATGAATAAATGTTTTGTGATAATATTATTTGATTTCATCTGCGCATGTATAGAATTAAGAAGTAAAATGTTTTTTTTTTTTTGTATTCGAATATCATTAAAGTGATGACCATATGATTCGTGCTATGTATTTATAAAGCATATGATGTATGGCTTTGAGGCATGCTTATTGGGTTGAAAATATGATTATTTGAATGGTATGGATTCGGTTAAATTTTGAGGTATAATTCGTATATGTAATATGATTAATAATGTATGTTTAATATTTAATTAGCCATGTACTTTATATATATGTATATGACTTGTATGAATATGTGAATGTTCGAAATTATGTTTTTGTTCAGTAATGTCTCGTAACCCTAGTCCGGTGACAGATGCGGGTTAGGAGTGTTACATTTTATTGGTATCAGAGCTATGGTTTAGTCGATTCTAAGACTTACGTAGTGTGTGTGAGTTTAGCCATACATGCCATATTTTATACTGTGATAGTGTGATGACTTCTAACATTTGAAAATGTGCTTTCATATAGTAAATGGATCCCGATAGAGCTGTAGCTAATGATGTCGAGAGCGTAGCGCCTACTCTCGCGCATGGGACAGCGCAAGATGAATTTCGACTTATCTCAAGTAGCCATGAGGGGGAGGCTAAGCAAGCCTTCTATCAAATGATGAACGAATGGTTTACTTAGTGTATCCGGACTAATCGGGCTGTACAACAACCTCCACCCCTGAATAATCCATCTCTGATACCTGTGGTACCTTCAATGATTGATCCGATGAGATTTAACAGGCCTCCTATTGTTAAAATCTAAAAACACGGGGCTGAAGAGTTTAAAGCTAATGATGATGATGCTGAGCAGGCTGAGTTGTGGCTCGATAATACTATCCCTGTATTTGACGAGTTATCTTATACTCTGGATAAATGTTTAAAGTGTGCCATATCTTTATTATGAGACATTGCATATCACTGGTGGAATACACTAGTATCGGTGGTCCCGAAAGAGATAGTGACCTGGGAATTCTTTCAGACTGAGTTTCGTAAGAAATACATCAACCAGAGATTTATTGATCAGAAATGCAAAGAATTTCTAGAATTGAAACTGGGTCGTATGACTGTAACCGAGTACGAGCAAAAATTTGTAAAACTCAGTCGATATGCTCGTTAATGTGTTTCAACCGAAGCTATCATGTGTAAAAGATTTGAAGACGGTTTAAACGAAGACATTAAATTACTGGGTGGTATACTTGAAATCAAAGAGTTCATGGCACTTGTTGAGCGAGCTTGCAAAGCTGAAGAGCTCGGGAAAGAAAAAAGAAAAGCTGATTTTGAAGTTAGAGATTCCCGTAAAAGATCATCGAGTAAGACTTTTCACCCAGCATTGAAGAAGTTCAGAGATGGTTCTAGTAAATTTAAAGCTACTTTGGACTTTTCTAGATGAAACCGAGACCGACCTCCTATGAGTTCACGAGCTACTTCGATTGCTAGTGTTGGCAATGATAAGTAGAATAGACTTGAGTGCAAGCATTGTGGTAAATGACATTACGAAAATTGTAGATTGCATGATCAGTCCTGTTTTAAATGTGGATCGATGGATCATTTTATCCGAGATTGCCCAATGTTGGCCGAGCAAAATACTATTTAGAATGAGAGACCGAGTAACATGTCAGCAAGGGGTAGACCACCCAGGCAATCGGGTAATTTGAGTGGAAGTTAGAGAGGGATGAAAGATTCAGTAGTTTGATCTGAAGCTCGTGCACCTGCTAGAGCATATGCTATACGCACTCGCGAGGATGCTTCTTCCCCAGATGTTATTATTAGTTCTTTCACTCTTTATGATATTAATGTTATTGCATTGATTGACCTTGGTTCAACTCAGTCATATGTGTGTGACACATTAGTATCCAGTAAGACTTTGCCTGTTGAGTCTACTGAGTTTGTAATTCGAGTATCAAACCCCCTGGGCTGGTGTGTTCTGGTTGACAAAGTGTGTAAAAATTGCCTATTGATGATTCAAGCTTCATGCTTTCTGGCTGATTTGATGTTGCTACCTTTCGACGAGTTTGATATAATTTTGGGTATGGATTGGTTGACCATGCATGATGCCGTTGTTAATTGCAAAAGAAAGACCATCTATGTGAGATGTCAGAACAACGAGATTATTCGGATTGAACCTAATGATCTGAACAGTTTACTAGTGGTAATATCTTTGATGTTAGCTCGGAAATATGTGAGAAAAGGCTGAGAAGCTTACCTTGCTTTTGTGCTTGATAGTAAAGTAACTAAAAAGAAGATTGAATCTGTACCAGTTGTGTGCGAGTATCCAGATGTGTTTCCTGAAGAATTGCCGGGTTTGCCACCTATCCAAGAGGTAGAGTTTGGTATTAAGTTAGTACCAGGGATGACTCCAATTTCGATAGCTCCGTATCGGATGGCACCTACAGAATTAAAAGAGTTGAAAGCACAGTTGCAAGAGTTAACAGATAGAGGTTTTGCACGACAGAGTTTTTCTCCCTAGGGTGCGCCAGTTCTATTTGTGAAAAAGAAAGACAGAACTATGAGAATGTGTTTTGATTATCGCCAGCTAAATAAAGTGACTATAAAGAATAAATATCCGTTGCCACAGATTGACGACTTGTTTGATCAGTTAAAAGGGGCTTCAGTGTTTTCGAAGATAGATTTGAGATTAGGTTATTATCAATTGCGAGTCAGAGACTCAAATGTGCCAAAAACAGCTTTTCGAACGAGGTACGGACATTATGAGTTTCTAGTTATGCCATTTAAACTTACTAATGCACTTGCTGTTTTTATGGATTTGATGAATTGGATATTCATGTAGTATTTAGATCGACTTGTAGTTGTGTTCATTGATGATATACGGATCTACTCCCGTAATGAAACCGAACATGTCCAGCATTTGAGACTTGTGTTACAGACTTTGTGAGAAAAATAGTTGTATGCGAAGTTTAGTAAATGTGAGTTTTGGTTACATAAAGTTAGCTTTCTGGGACATGTTTCAGCATCAGGTATTTGGGTTGATCCGAGTAAAATTTCAGCAATACTTGATTGGAAACCTCCGAGAAATGTTTCTGAAGTCAGAAGTTTTCTGGGACTTGCTGGTTACTGTAGACGGTTTGTGAAAGGTTTCTTTATGATTGCAACTCAGATAACGAAGCTGCTGCAGAAAGATATTAAATTCGAGTGGTCAGAAAAGTGTTAGAAAATTTTTGATCAGTTGAAAGCCCTTTTGACTGAAGCTCCGATGTTAGTTCAGCCAGAATCAGGTAAAAAATTTGTTATCTATAGTGATGTGTCTTTAAATGGTTTGAGCTGCTTTTGATGCAGGAAGGTAAAGTCATAGCTTATGCCTCGAGACAGTTAAAACCGCATGAAAAGAATTATCTGACGCATGATCTAGAATTGGTAGCTATTGTGTTTGCATTGATGATATGGCGCCATTATCTGTTCGGGGAGAAATGTCATGTCTATTCTGATCACAAAAATCTGAAGTACTTGATGACTCAGAAAGATTTGAATTTGAGACAGCGTCGATGGTTAGAATTGCTAAAAGATTACGAACTTCTGATTGATTATCATCTGGAAAGGGCTAATGTTGATGTTGATGCTCTAAGTCAAAAATCCCTATTTGTTTTGCGTTCAATGAATGCGCATATGGCTATGTCAGATGATGGTGCGATAATAGCTAAGTTAAAAGCAAGGCCGTTATTTATTCAGCAGATTTGTGAAGCTCAGAAAATCGACAATGATTTAATAGGGAAACGGGTTCAATGTGATTCAAATGCTGATTCAGAGTTTCGAGTTGATGTTGATGATTGTCTGAGATTCAGAAATTGAATATGTGTTCCGAGAAGTACAGAGTTGATTCAGATGATTTTGAATGAAGCTCACAACAGTCGATTATATGTTCATCTGGGTAGTACAAAGATGATTAATGATCTGAAACAACATTATTGGTGGCAAGGTATGAAACGAGACATTTCTAACTTTGTATCGAAATGTTTAGTCTGTCAGCAAGAAAAGCCGAGCATCAGGTACCTTTTGGATTACTTCAGCCGATCATGATACCTGAATGGAAATGAGATAGAGTTAGGATGGATTTTGTATCTGGTTTACCGTTGATACTGAGCAAGAAAGATGTAATCTAGGTTATTGTTGATAGATTGACCAAATCTGCTCACTTTGTTCCGGTTTGTATAGATTACTCACTTGATAAACTAGCTGAATTGTATGTTTCTCAGATCATGAGATTACATGGTATGCCTATATCTATTATTTCAGATAGAGATTCGAGATTTACACTACGGTTTTGGAAGAAACTACAAGATGCATTAGGTACTAAATTGCATTTTAGCACTACTTTTTATCCCCAGACAGACGGTCAGTCTGAGTGAATTATTCAGATACTTGAGGCTATGTTGAGATGCTGCATTCTTGAGTTTGAAGGTACGTGGGAACGATATCTACCTCTGATTGAATTTGTGTACAATAATAGCTTTCAATCGAGTATTAAAATGGCACCTTATGAAGCTTTGTACAGTTGTAAATGTCGTACACCTTTGTACTGGACTGAGCTTAGCGAAAATAAGATACACGGGGTCGATTTGATCAAAAAAACCGAACAAAAAGTAAAAACAATCCGTGAAAATTTGAAAGCAGCATCAGATCGTCAGAAATCATACGTGGATTTGAAATGAAAAGACATAGAGTTTCAGATTGGGGATAGAGTGTTTTTGAAAGTCTCACCGTGGAATAAAATACTCAGATTCGATCGTAAAGGCAAATTGAGTCCGAGCTTTATTGGATCGTATGAGATTATAGAGAAGATTGGACATGTTGCTTATAGATTGCTGTTGCCACCTGAGCTAGAAAAGATCCACAATGTATTCCATGTCTCGATGCTTCGTAGATATCGATCAGATCCTTCAAATGTGATTAGTCTGACTGAAGTTGAGATTAAGCCTGATATGTCGTACGAGGAAGAATCGATTCGTATTCTGGCTCGTGAGATTAAAGAGTTGTGAAATAAGAAAATTCCGTTGGTTAAAGTATTGTGGCATAAACATGGAGTTGAGGAAGCTACGTGAGAGCCAGAGGATACAATGAAAGAGCGTTATCCGAACCTATTCATCGGTAAGATTTTCGGGGACGAAAATCCCTAAGGGGGAGAGTTGTAACAGTCTGATATAGACCCTAATCGAAACGGTGGTTTCAGGACCACGAATCTGAGTCAGAAAAATATTTAAATATTATTTTTCGTGTTTATTATATGTGAATTAGCATGTGTGAAAGTTTCGTATGAAAATTTGATTGTTTGTGTGCTTAATGAAATAAAAGGGCTTAATCGCATAAAATGTAAAATTTGCATGCTAATTGTTAAAGTGCCTAATTGCTTTGTTCTTTTAATGTGGGGTACTTATAATGAAATTATACCACTGAAATTGCATGGACACATTCGGTCACTAGTTAGTGGGTGGAAATAATATTAAAATGATTAAAGTTATATTATAAGTAATAATATGTATATATTATAACATAAAATAAAAACAACCATGCATGTTCTTTGTTATTGCGAAAACTAAAGAAAATAAGAAAGAAAAGAAAGCTTCAAGGGTTCGTCAAATTATTAAGCTCAATTAATGTATGTAATTAGCTCGATTTTTGATAATTTTTACGTTTTTGAGATTGTTGCTTCGAGTACTATCCGACCCATGTTTAAATTTCTGATTTTGATGCATATTTTGAGTTATGCCATTGATGAATGTTTGTGTTTTGTGATGTTTGATGATGAAATATTAAAAATATGTTTTAGGTTAACATGTTTTGTATTTGAGTTTTTGAAGATTTTGAGTAATTAGGACTAAATTGCAGAAAAAATAAATTGAGGGACTAAAATGTGAAATAGATGAAATATATGGACTAGTATGAGTATATGGAAAATTTGACCCAACTATGTTGTTGTGAGATTTTGTGTATTTTGTGTTTTATGCAATTAGGACTAATTTGTAAAAGTATGAAATATTAGGGGTAAAATGGTAATTTGCCCATTTATATGTTGTTGGATTAAATTGAATGAAACTGTGTTTAGATAAGGTTAGTTTGAAATTATATAGATCAAGAACAAAAGAAATTGGACTTGGATCGAGGAAAAGCAAAAATAATCGAATAGCCGATTTATAACGTCTGTCGATATGAGGTAAGTCTTTAAGCAATCAAATATCATTTATATAGAACATAAAATGTTTTACTTTGATGATTCGAATTTTATAGTTTACTAGTATAATAGCCGAATGTGATTTATTATTGAATTAATGTGGTTGAGTTTTATTCGATTGAGTTAAAACCTCTGAAAGTTTTTATGGATTACATGGAATATTTGGACGAATTGATATATGGATTGTTATGGAATGATTTTATAATTGTTATATTTGGGCTTGAGCCTAGCAAGCCTTGTGCTGGTGACTTTGATCGGGCTTTGTGCCTAGCAGGCTTAGTGTCGGTGAATAAATATCAGACCTTGGGTCTAGCAGGCCTTGTGCCGGTGCGTGATTCAGGCTTATGCCTAGCAGGTTTTATGCCGGTGATTTATTTCAAGTTTATGTCTATAAGACTTTTCATTGATAGGGAAATTGAGCAAGTAAGTTAATCTAAATGACTTCTATATTCGGCCACATAGGTATGTGCATGTGAAGTTATATTGAACTTGTATATTTGGTTACATGTGAGCTTATATTGAAATTGTATATTTGGTTACATGTGAGCTTATATTGAACTTGTATATTTAGTTACATGTGAGGTTACATTGAATTTCTATGTTCGGTCACATGTGATGTTTTATTGAACTTGAACATTAGGTTACATGTGATGATATATTGAACTTATATATTCGGCCATATGAGATAATATAATGAACCTTGTGTATTTGGCCATATAGGTAAGTATTATGAGATGATATATTGGATTTTGTATATTAGGTTATATAGGCAAATATTTATGTGGTGATATAATTGACTTTAAACATTCTGCCAAGGTAACTTATTATGTTAAAGTATAACATTATTGATATAATTCAGTTTGTTTGAATGTTTTGATTATTCATTGAGTTGTTTAATTTGCTTAAGGCTTACTATGCTAAGTTAGCTTACTCTGTGTGTTTTTGTTACTCTGTTTTATAGATTTTGGTTGTAAGTTACGAGCTCGGGGATCGTTATCGAAGTCATCCACACTATCGTCAAATTTCGGTACTATTAAAAGTCTATTTTCAAACTTACGGCATGTATAGTCTAATAAGTATTTTTGTTCAACCTTGGATATGTATAAACTTAGCCATGCAAATATGGCTTAACTTCAAAGTTTGGATGTGGTTATGTTTAGCAATGGTTTATTCTATTTTGATTTTAATGTTATGTGAAATGAATGAAATGTATATGTGATTGGTAATATATGTTTTGGAAACAGCTTGAAAATGATTAATAGACTTGGTTGTGGTTAATAACTCGGTCATGGTATGTATAAATTTGATTACATATGGTTAGATAATTCGATTATGGTGTATGTTTAGTTAATTATAAACATGAGTTCATATGTTAAGCTTGTTTAAAGTATATTTAGATATGCATGATATAGAGTATGTTTTGTATTACTGAATGAAACTTGGTTCGGTTTGCATGGAAAGTGTATGTGTACTTAAAGTGGTTAATTGTTTAATTATATAGGCATGGTTAATAAAGTTAAATAAAGATTATTTGTTGAGATTGTTTTGTTTAATATGGATTGTGAGTGAGACAAAGATAAATTACCAAATGAATAGTGTATTCGAATGATGCTTGCCATAACGGTTTGGTTTAAAATGAAAGTGTATGCTTATATATATATTTGCTAATGAATAAATGTTTTGTGATAATATTATTTGGTTTAATCTGCGCATGTATAGAATTAAGAAGTAAAATGCTTATTTTTTTTTTGTATTCGAATATCATTAAAGTGATGACCATATGATTCGTGCTATGTATTTATAAAGCATATGATGTATGGCTTTGAGGCATGCTTATTGGGTTGAAAATATGATTATTTGAATGGTATGGATTCGGTTGAATTTTGAGGTATGATTCGTATATGTAATATGATTAATAATGTTTGTTTAATATTTAATTAGCCATGTGCTTTATATATATGAATATGATTTGTATGAATATGTGAATGTTCGGAATTATGTTTTTGTTCAGTAATGCCTCGTAACCCTAGTTCGGCGACGGATACGGGTTAGAGGTGTTACATAGCAATTCTCTTTCCCATCGATATTTTATTTTGTGCAATTCAAGAAACATGATTGCAACTAAGTTTTATGCTTTTAATATAATCATGATTGCTTAATTTTGTTGGTGTTAGAATGGTTTAAATACTATAGCTAAAATTATTTAACTTTGTTAAAGATGTTATGTGCATTTGACTTGTTTATTCATGCAAGTAAAATTATGAATATGTTTCTCATGCATTATGAATGAAGGGAAACAACTGAATTAATTAATTATCTAATAAAATTTTAATTAATTGATACAATACTTGTATGGTGTATGTTGATCATTTAGTGATTAAATCAGTAATAATACTAAAAATATTATTACCTTACATAACCTTGTATGATGTTTGCTTATGAAATTGTAAGTTTATTAAACATAGAAATATGCTAGATATACTTAGTAATTAAGTAAGTTTAACATTATAACTTAATTAAATAAAGTTAGTAAACTATCAACTTGCCACAGAAACTTCGTAACATCTTTTAACATTGTTTAAATAATTCTGAATAGTAAGGAAAATTATTCTAACACATGCATGCTATTGTGATTAACTCTTAAAAACTTGAATACTTATTTCTTCTACGTTTTTTTTTTTTTAATTTTGATCATACTTAGGTTAGTCTTTAGTTTAATTAGAAAATTCATCACACTTTAATTTATCTCATCACTACCAATTTGCTATGTTTTAATTTTGCAATTTTTGATTTGCATAAACAGTCCTTGTGGAGACGATAGCTTTTACTTACTATATTATTTGTCAACAATTGTGTGTACTTGTACATCAACCAAATATCGAATCATACAAGAGTTATGAAAATTGAATATGGATATAATTGCAATATTTGTATTAATCTAGTAAACCGACCCATTTTAAGGTTAGAAAATAAATATTTTACATATAATTTCATTTTATTAAAATCAAAATAATCATTTAAAATCTATTACTTGTAAAATTAAAAATTGTATACAAATTGTAGCATCGAAATATTTAAGACTCCTTTATTATTTTATATTTGATTATTTATATTTTACAGTTGCGTTTTACCTATTAAAATTTTGCAATCACGAATACGAATTGACAATTGTTGTTGGTGACTGAACTAAAATAGCATATTTTGTCCTTTTTGATGCTTCAACCACTAAATTACTTGAAATATATGTAACCCGTACAGTTTGAGGTTACATATTCCCGATTTCTTTTTTTGTCTTACACTTTATATACAATATATAATAATGTTGATGAGTAACTTAATTTCATGAAATAAGACGAGATGTCACTATTCGTAATTTGATTGGTCAGAAGTTGAACTTAAACATTACAATTACACACCAATTCTCCAATTTTACTTCAGGTACTCACGATGTACAGTGATGAATCGAGTTATCTGTTAGATAGCATCAAGGAAGTATAATTTCCGACATATTTTCACCTTCTAATCAATATACTTATAAAATCATTAAAAATAAATATTTCATCCATTCTTTTCCACTTAGCAGACAACTACGTTACACATAGCACCAACCATCCTGACGCATTAATAGAATACAGTCTAAGCAAAGAGGAAACAGAAAAAAAAAACTTCCACGCACTTGTTAAAACCATACACACTAGACTGTAAGTTTCAATCAACTCTTAAATGTAATTTCATCATTTAAATGATTTTAAATTATATAACATTTATTTATGGGTAAACTATTAAACTAATCACTTTTGTTTAACTCAGGTTGCATTTTAATCATTTATGTTTGAAATATTACGTTTTAGCCACTTACGTTAACGTGTGGTAATATTTTAGTTACTGAGTGTTAATTGCCATTAACGGTGTAACAACAAGCTGACGTGGCATGTTAAATCATGATTTCAAACAAAAAATTTTAGGTTAAATTATACAATTAGTCCCATATTTATGTTATTTTGACGTCAAGGAAAACATCATTCAGCATGGGTGTTGCAACACTGATGCTATGGAAACAATAATGAGTCTCTTTGTCTCGAGGATGCAAAACTTCTATGAGAAATCAACTTGGAGCCTACTATCGGTAGAGTCACGACACTGACTCGAAAGTCGCTACACCAAGCCTCCAAGGTCGTGATATCCCTGAAGGTGTTGAAGTGAAGAAATTGTGGCCACCACTAGTGATGTCGCAACAATGACTAGTGGATGTCACGACACCGAGAACCCCCACAACCACTAGTGCACCACCATTGAGGGTGTCATGACATCAATGCCTGACGAGTGAAAATTTGCTGTAGGGGTAGCCTTTTGTCCAACATTAGCCTAAGCCAAAGTAAAACTTTTAGGGGCATTTTTGTCTTAAATTTGATATTGTATTCAGCTGATAAAAGCACTTTTGGCTTAACACTTTAAAGGAGCCAACTTTCCTTCATCTTTTGAAGCTTAGTAGTTAGTTTCTTCTTCATATTTTAGGGTTTAGTTCATTAACTTTTTTGAGTTTAGTTGGTGTAGTTGGTAGTTTAGTTAGTTTCTACTATAGCTTTGCTAGTATTTGCACTTTGGTACTCAAACTTTCCTTTGTATTTCCATTTTCATACAAATCCTTTAATATATTTAAGCTTCATTTGCTTTCCAGAGTATAAAAATTTGAACTTGTATTTTCACCTCCATTGTTGTTGACATCATCTTTTGCAAGCAACCATTAAAGAAATTCCTAAGCTTTATTTTACCATACTCTTGTTCTTATTTTAATGAATAATTTGAGTACGTGTTGGATTGTTGTTTGCATGAAAATGATATTGGGTAACTAAATCTATGGTGGTTTGTTGATAGATGTAACACTCTATACTCGACCCAAATGAATCCAGGTGCCAAATGTTACACCAAACCAAATGAATTAAACGATACTTCTGTTTTAGATTTAATTACACTCTTTAATAACTCAAAATTTTGAGAGTCTAAAGAATACAAATCTCGTACACAATTGTTGGGTAATCCTTACAACCCTAATTCCAACATTTATTTACAATAATTGGATTTATACTCGAATACGAACGTAATTGACTAAAGCCTTAATGTAAAGCCTCTATGGGTGCCCCTCTATATACGTGAATAGCTACAATACACCACTTATTCTAGCGGAAACTGGCTTGGTCCATCTTGATGCCCATATCTTTACCTAATACTACATTTAAGAAAAAAATTGAAAAGTTCAAAAGAACTTAGTAAGACCTGCACATAGCTTTCATATATATATCTGCATTAGTCTTGAGAAAATAAAACATTTGGCTTAAAATCAAACTGCTTGGTTTTCATAGGAGAATTTGCTAACTCAGTTGGAAACACAAATGCTTTCATTGCCCTGAGCCATTCATTGGCGAACAGGATCCCTGATACTTATATTTATTACTCTGAGCTAGCAGTACTTAATGTTTTTCAATAAATTCTGAAATACGGGTCTTTTTTAGAACACGACCTCTAAACATTCTCTTTTCCTTGGGACATGGATGCTTATAGTGCAACCTCTACAGTACTTGCTCTTTTAATCCTTTCCTTAACGGGGTTTCATTGGAACTGCAGCTCCAGCCTGGGGTAAATTATTAGAATCATTATCACTTTTCACGGTTTTGACAGACTCTCGCCCTTCACTAGCCATTCCGGACTCCACCAGCTATTTTTCCCTAGGCTGACATTTCTTTCTTAGAAGACTCCGGTAGGTTTTCCTAAACATACTTCTACTTGGTGGTTGACCGTCTATTTAGCCCAATTTCGCATCCACCCAAATAGTGTGGAATCTGCACCTCCATTGGCAGTCTTGGATTGATCATAATATGTATACCTCTTTGAGGAGTCACTTCCTCTTTGTACCCTTGTTAGTTTGAGACATTTTCTGAACACTTTTATCATCGCCTTTGGGGAATTCTCTACTGGTATACAGATATATGGACTATCCTAGTGTAAGCCTATGTTTACTGTCCCAACGGATGGCCCCGTATTTACTGTCTTGATAGAATAGACTGTTTTTAGTATCCTAATAGACTACTTCATATTTACTATCCCAACAGACTAATTTGGTAACCATAACTGAGCTATGGTCTTACACCTAAAACCTCTCTTGAGGTGTCACCCCAAAGGATCATACCGCTGTCACGGTGTTACTCTATGGAACCTTATAACTATTGAAACTGATTCACCTTGTATCTACCTTGATGCTCGAACACCAAAGTGTCTCCTTTGTAACTCCTAAAGATTCGAACATCACAGTTTGATCCAGAAATCCTAAGTGGCAAAATCTTAATGAAATTTCAATTCCTTATTCCTCTGTCCATTCTCCATTTCGCCATTCCTAACCTTGATGCTTAAACACTGAAGTGTCTGCTCTGCAAGGCCTGGAGCTTTACTTATCATGATTTGCATTCAGCAACACTATGTGGCAGTACCTAACAGAATTATCCTTTTTCCCATCCTAACCTCATCTAATCTTGTCAATCATTTTCCCTACACCAAGCATATCAAATAGATTATCATTATATGTTCAACACGCCAGCTACTAATTATCAACTTTCTATTATTAAACAATCAACAAACTCGCACAAAAATTTGTACATGCACCGTCTACTCTTTTTTGAATTACATACACACAGGTGATGCTAATAAATCACAGAACGTCATCTATAATCTAGAAGGTAAAGTACAGAAACTTACCTTGCTTCCTTATTCTTAATAGCTTAGTTTAGTCCAAACATTAGAGCCTCCTTTGTCCTGGTAGCTAAGCATAACAACCACTTATCAGTTATCTTGAAGGCATTCAAACCTTAAAAACCAAAATTATTTCATCATTATAGGAACCTTTTAAGAGTTCTTACCCTTTCTCCTTCTTTAATCTATTAGTACAGAGAGTTAAGGAAACTTACCAGTTCCCCAATTTCTCTACTACCAGGCTTCAATTCACACAATTTCTATGGCATGCAGAGCTGCCTTTACCTAATTCCTCCCCTTCTTTAGAGCAACTGAAGAAGATGGTGTTACGGGAAGGAAAATGTGTAAGCAAAATTGAGAAATTCTATCTCCATAATCACACACACCTATATATATACTTCATTGGCACGATCTTCACCGATTGCCACAGTCATTTATCCTTAATTATTTTGTCTCCCATTATGTAACTAGCTAGTTCCATTCTAACCAAACAAAAATTGAGACCCAACTATTTGCTATTCAGCCTCTAATTTTTTTTGAAGGTCCTAGTGGAGTTTAGATATTTGCTAATCCTTCCAATTTAACCTTAGCTTCATTGAATTTTGAGTCAATAGAAATAATCAGGCGTTACAACTCCCCCTCCCTTAAAAAAATTGTCCTTTAAATTTCCTCTTTTACCTAAATTTTGAGATGGGATCCACTAAACTTCCTTTTTCTCTTAAATATCTTGCATACGTCTAGGAAAACACCTCTGCCATTCCTAACGATCTTGGCATTAACCTATCATGAATTCTCCTAACATTTATAGAGCTATTCTGAGCTACTTCTACTCAAACAGGGGGTTATCCTTTCTTTATATAGGGTGGATAATTTTTCAAGAATTTTTCCATAGCGATTTGGTGAATTTTTGGTTTGACATACATCATTTGACGGGCATTCTCATTTTCTGATCCTTAAAGGGTTTAAAAAAATCCCTCTTGGTAACTAATGAGTGTCAACCCCTAGTTGGGAGACCCAAACCATTTCTAGAATTTTGAAATTTAACTTCCTACGAACACTTGGTCATTTAAAATCATGTTATATAGAGAAAAGGAACTTTCATTCACCGTATTTTAGGTTTCCTCTCCCGAACATTCTTGTTGATTTAGTTGCTCTTTAAAACCTTTAGCTATTTTATTCTCTTTCTCCTTTTCCCCTCTTATAGTTTCCTCACTCTAGTTTACCATTCTAAGGAATTATCCATATTTTGAGTGACTCGTCCTCAATCCTTTTCATATTTTACAACCTATAGCGACCTTATGATGTCCTGATTTAGGTCATCATTAAGAAGAAGAAGAAGGAACAACCATGATTAGATTCGAAGGGGTCAAGGTGGTAATGGGCCCTTTTCCATGCATGGGCATGGATCATCTGAACTCATAGCTAGTACGCCTATTGAATCACTGTTATACGAATGTAGGGATAATTGTGAGGACATGTTCAAAAATTTGTGATCTAGAGGAATTAGACTGCCCAATTTCACCTATGATTTTGAAATCATGGAAAGAGACTGCCAGTTGAGTGATTCTCGCAATGGGTTCATCCTTCTGTTATACTTATTGGAGGCAGACTTTCATCTCCTTCTGCATCTTTTCTTTTGTAGGGTGCTAAATATTTGTGGAATTACGCCCGGATAGCTTAGCGATCCTTCATGGAAGACCCTGATAGCTTATTTCATTAAAGTAGTAAACACTGTGAGCCTCTATTCTTGGGAATGTTTTAACATTTTTACTAGCTAAAGGTTATTACCTAGGGGATCTTAGCTGGGACAGTCTACTTTTGCACTTGCAAGGATCACGAATCTATCGTTCAAAGTTTCTTCTTAATTTTCTACTCAGACCGCCATAAGTTCATATGGGTGAAAAGGAAGCTTGAGGGTAACTTTGACTTCTTTACAAGGTGGTTTATCCCTTACGAGTCTATTTGTCTTCAACGAAAGCCAATTGTCTTAGACCTTGTTAGGTCACAGTATGAACGCTTAAGGTTGGGACGTCCTTTAAGGCTGGAGAAACTCCTAAGGAACGTTTTTCTTTATTATTGAGAAAAGTAAAGACCTAATGAATTTAGATTGGTGGACTTAGCATTGGGAGCGAACCCTCAAAGAATCAAGATCAATTTGAAGCATGGCCTTTTAGGGCCTTTGAGGAGTTGGACTAGTTATTAGTGAGGAAAATAAAAGAGCCTTCCATCCTAAGGTATACCTCTTTCATGCTTATCCCCGTCAATGTTTGATCTTGAGGGTATTTGTTCTCACCATGTCCATATTAATCCTATTACTGACTCTTAGTTTGTCATTGCAGGCTCTCCCTTTCCCCTTAACACTTTCCAACATCCTACTCACATGGTTGTGGAGGCACTTATGGAAAGTGCGCAAAAAGATGTAGTGGGGGTTGATAGTCGGGTGTGAGTGATTAGTAGTCACCATAAGAGGCAAAGGCTAGAAGGAGAGTTCTCCAACACCGGGGAAAAGAGTGAAGCTAGTTTAGGTCACCAAAGACCTGGGAAAGAACATTCAGTTTGAAATAGGGAATCCCTTGTCTCTCCCCTAGCCGCCTTTATCCTTCCCACTAGGCCAGGTACTTATGTAATGCCCTCCCCACACCCATCGATTTCTCAACCTAGGGATCCAGTCTGGGATACTATCAGTTCCACTTCACCCACTTCCTCGATCAGTGTTATCAATTTTACCCTTTCCTTAGGTGAGGTTCAAACCTTTTTCCCTTGGAGAAGGCATATTGGTAAAGATCAGTATCCCTTTTCCTTACTCTTGATTTATGAAAAATAAGATAGGGCCTTATCTCTAGAACTGAAGGGATTCTTCTACCCCTCTTCTTCTTTTGAGGGCAATCACAATCCCATCCTTGCTGAGCTGATAAGATCTTACTTGATAATAGTCGTGGAGTGGAAACTTATGAGTTGGGATTTGTAGCAGGCATGTAGAGAGGTTGGGGCCAATCAAGTTAATTCTGAGAGGACCATCCTTTTGAGAGAACAACTACTCGCCCAAATTTGCCAATCCTATGGTGCCCTTGTTCTCCAAAACCAAGAACTTGCTCAATCCATCTCTACATGGGAAGCTAAATACCAAGCCTCGATGGCTTGACAGAAAGAGTTTGAGAAAAAGGTCCGTCATCTAGAAACCCTAGAAAGACAACACCTCACCGATAAGGACCTAATACAGAAAGAAAGCAACGTAGGTTTGGAAAAATTTATGGCGAATACCAACAAATGTATGAAGGCAAATTTGCCAATTTTGATGTCCAGCTTGATACTGCCCTTACAAGTGCCTACGGTTCCCTTCAACGTATGCTACATGAACTTGAAACGCTTGTGGCCTCTTGTTCAAACCAACCTTGGTTTCAACGTCCTAAATTCAAAAGGGGTTGTATGGAGGAAATTTCAAAAGAAATGGAAGGAGTTCGGTAAACTCTTCTACGATCAGGATTCCACCTTATCTGACTTGGATTCCTTGAGTGGACCACCTCCGAGGATGGAATCTCTAATGACGCCTCCACCTATTCAGCCCAAACAGAAATTAACATAGGGGAAATGACTCATGTACTAGTTGGGGATTTTACTTAATCTTTTCTTTTACTTAGATTGATCTTTTTGAAGTAATGGAAACTCCCATATTTTCCGTACTATTCGACATTAAACTTATCACCAACCTAACTAGAATTCTCCAAACCTGCACTTATACACGTCACACTTACTTTCCTATAACAACTCTCGAGGGACTAAGCCAAATCTACTATAACACTTATATAGGTGCGACTCCTTAACTTTCTAGATCTAAAGGATTGACTAAACTAAAGCTCGATACCACTCAATTTGGAACACCCTATACTCGACCTGAACACTAGGTTCGAGTGCTAAATGTTACACCAAACCGAATGACTTAATTGGTATGTTCATTTTGAATTTAATTACATACTTTAATAACTCAAAATTTTTAGAGTCTAAATAATACAAATCTCACACACAACTGATGGGTAATCCTTACGACCCTAATCCTAACATTTATTTACAACATTTGGATTTATACTCGAATATGAACAAAATTAACTTAAACCCTGAGGTAAGGCCTCTATGGGTTCCCCCTATATACATGAATAGCTACAATGTACCACTTATTCTGGTGGAAACTAGCTTGGTCCCTCTTAATGCCAACACCTTTACCTAATCTTGCACTTAAGAAAAAAATTCATAAGTTCAAAAGAACTTGGTGAGACTTGCACATAGCTTTCATATATATATATATCGGCATTGGTCTTAAGAAAGTAAAACATCTAGGTTAAAATCAAACTCAGTTGGCAAGACGATTGCCTTCATTACCCTAAGCCATTCATTGGTGAACAGGATCTTAATACTCATGTTTACTACTCTGGACTATCGATACTCAATGTTTTTCATTAACTGCTGAAACACAGGTCTTTGCCAAAACACGATCTCTAAACATTTTCTTCCCCTTGGGACATTGATGCTTACGATGCAAACTCTATAGTACTCGCTCTTTCAATCCTATTCTTAAGGGGGTTTCATTGGGCCTATGGCTCCAGCCTGGGGTAAATCACCAGGATCATTATCACTTTTCATGGTCCTGACAGACTCTTACACTTCACTAGCCTTGGCGGACTCTACCAATTATTCTGCCCTGGGCTGTCACATTTTTTCCTAGAAGAATTCGGTAGGTTTTCCCAAACTCACATCTACTTGGTGGTTAACTTATTATTTAGACCAATTCTGTATCCCCTCAAATAGTGTGGGATTCGCACCTCCCTTGGCAGTTTGAGATTGATCATAATATGTATACCTCCTTATTTGATGAGTCACTTCCTTTGTTTACCCTTGCTAGTTTGAGACTTTTTCTGAACCACTCTTATTATCGCCTTTGGTGAATTTTCTACTGGTATATGGATCTGTGGACTTTCCCAATGCAACCTCATATTTACTATCCCAACAGACTAATCCATATTTACTATCTCGACAGACTACCCTGTGTTTACTGTCCCGATAGACTAGCCTGTGTTTATTTTCCCAGTGGACTACCTTTTGTTTACTGTCCTAGTGAACTAATTTGGTCACCATAATCGAGCTATGATCTTACACTTAAAACCTCTATTAAGGTGTTGCCCTAAAGGATAGAGCTGCCATTGCATTGTTGTCTTATAAAGCCTACTGACCGTCATTGCGGTGTTGCTTTTTGGAACCTTATTATTGTTGACATTGATTTATCTTATTTCTACCTTGATGCTTGAACACCAAAGTTGTAACAACCCGATTTAGACCCTAATTGAAATGGTGGTTTCGGGACCACGAATTCAAGTTAAAAAATATTTAAATATTATTTTTTGTGAAAGTTTCGTATGAAAATTTGATTATTTGTGTGCTTAATTTAATAGGGCTTAATCGCGTAAAATGAAAATTTAGTGGTTAAATGTAAAAGGGGTCGAATTGGTGATATCTTTGTTGTATGAGGTACTCATAATGCAATTAGGCCATGATTAAGTATGAAAGACGGTAGTAACCTTAATTTATAATGGGTTTATATTTTAAGTTAAAGGTTAAAAATGTAAAATGGTTAATAATGTTATATACATAAAACATAAAATAATTAAAAGCCATTGTTCATTCTTGGCATGACCGAATATAAAAGAAAATAAAAAGAAACAAGAGTTCCTTAGGTTCGGCCATTGTTGGAGCTTGATTCAAGGTAAGTTTTAGCTTTGTTTTTGATAATTTTTACGTTTTTAAGATCGTTGCTTCGGGTACTATCCGACCCATGCTTGAATTTTTAATTTTGATGAATATTTTGAGTTATGCCATTGATGAGAGCTTGTGATTTTTTTTTTGTTTGATGATGAAATATGGAAGATATGTTTTAGATTTGGATTGGAGTTTCTGATGATTTTGAGTAATTAGGACTAAATTGCAAAAATAATAAATTAAGGGACTAAAATGCAAAATAAATGAAATGTGTGTATTTATATGTGCTAGATGAACATTCGGCCTAAGCATGTTGAATGGAGATTTTGTGTATTTTGTGTTTTATGCAATTAGGACTAATTTGTAAAAGTATGAAATGTTAGGGGTAAAATGGTAATTTTCCCATTTATGCATTTTTGGATTAATTTGAATGAAATTGTGTTTAAATGAGGTTAATTTGAAATTATATAGATCAAGAACAAAAGGAATCGGGCTTGAATTGGGGAAAAGCAAAAATAATCGAATAGTTGATTTATAACGTTTGTCGATATCCAAGGTAAGTCTTTATGCAATTAAAATCGCCTATTTTGAATATAAAATGGTTTAATATGATGATTCGAATTTTTTTTTAGATTTATAGTAGAGTAGTCGAATGTGGTTAAACATGGAATTAGTGTGGTTGAGTTTTATTCGACTGAGTTAAAACCTCTGAAAGTTCGTATGAACTAAATGGAATATCTGGACGATTTGATATATGAACTATTTATGAAATGACTTTATAATAGTGATATTCGGGCTTTGAGCCTAGCAAGCCTTGTGCTAGTGAATTTATTCAAGCTTGATGCCTAGCAGGCTTATTGCCGGTGTATAAAATTAGACTCTGAGTCTAGCAGGCCTTCTGCTGGTGCGTGATACAGGCTTCGGCCTAGCAGGCTTTATGCTAGTGAATTAACATAAATGTATGCTTAAAAGACTTTACGCCATTGTGGTTATTAAATATGTTTAACGAGCTAAATGATCAGGTACGAATTAGCTTGATGTTTATTTGAGATAAGGTAAATAAGTAGCTTGATACTGATTGCTAATTATGTGTGATACAAATGGCAGTTACATGTGAATTTAGTATGTGTATTTGGCCTTGTGAGTAAATGGTATAAATATTGAAGAATTTGATTCTTGTATATGTTCATATTTGTGATCATGAATATTCGGCCATATAAATGGTATATGCTGATAATGTTATAAAATGGTTCTTGAGTATATATAAATGAGTATATGCATTTTTACTTATATACAGCCATTTTGGCTTTGAAAGTTGAATATTATTAGGTCAAATTGAGTAAATAAGTATTCAGTCAAGGTAGATTTTATGTATGAAAATGTGTTATTTATTTCATTTGTGGATTTGTGGTTAAGTATGATAATAATAATGAAATTTGGATTAGCTTTAATCGAGTTGATTATATCATTAAGATATTTATTGCTTATGACTTACTAAGCTATAATAGCTTACTCTATGTGTTCATGTTTACTCTATTTTATAGATTTTGTATTCAAGTTACAAGCTCGGGGATCGTCAACAAAGTCTATCACACTATCGGCTGTTTTCGGTATTTGATATAATGCATTATGGAACTATGGCATGTATAGGCTGAAACATAATTTAGAAATGCTGAATGTTGGTTTTGTATCAAAGCCATGCGAAAATGGCTTATTTCTATGCGGTTCTAGTATGATAATGTTTCAAGTCCATTTTGATTAATATGTTGTGTGCCATGAATGTATAATATATGTATTAAGCACTATATGTTTGAAAATGGCTTGCTTATTATGTTTAAATTTGGCTTTGAAAGTTCTTAGTAAAAATGTTTAATGAACATGTTCATTGGTACTTGATGATGAAAGTTTTGGAATATGTATGTGATTTAAGGTAGCAAGATTCAGCTATGAACGTAAAATATTATAGTATGTTTTTGGTGTGTTAACTAGTTGTGATGGATATTATGGATTATTAAGTTATAAAAATGTGTATGTGATTTGGTGGAGATACATAATTACAATGATGATGTTAGAAGTATGTTTGATCATATTGGTAATAGTTAATGTTGTGTATATAAATGCATTATATGCAGTAGGTAATATGTTGAATATGGTTATGACTTGTTTATGTAAGATATAAATCAATGTATATTCTGAATTGTGATATATATATATATTTAATTATAAATGATTTTGACATGAGTGAATAGTAAATGTTCATATTTGTGCTTTTTATTCGGTAATACCTCTTGACCCTAGTCTGGGGACGGATACAGTTTAGGGGTGTTACATTTTATTGATATTAGAGCTATGGTTTAGTCGATTCTAGTATTAACGTAGCATGTGTGAGTCTAGCTATACATGCCATAAATATTATTGCGATAGTGTGATGACTTCTGATAATTAAAAATTTACTTTCATATAGTAAATGGATCCCGACAGAGCTGTAGCTGATGATGTCGAGAGTGTAGCACTTGCTCCTGCGTAAAAGACAACACCAGTTGAATCTCAAACTATCTCGAGTAGCCATGAGGGGGAGGCTAAGCAAGCCTTCTATCAAATGATGAACGATTGGTTTACTCAGTATATTCAGACTAATCTGGCTACACAACAATCTCCACCCCTGAATAATCCATCTCCGATACCTGTGGTACCTCCGATGATTGATCCAATGAGATTTAATAAGCCTCCTGTAGATAAAATCAGAAAACACGGGGTTGAAGAGTTTAAAGCTAATGATCATGATGATGCTGAGCGGGCTGAGTTGCGGCTTGATAATACTATCCGTGTGTTCGACGAGCTATCTGGTACTACGGATGAATGCTTAAAGTGTGCCATATCTTTATTACGAGACGTCGTATATCACTGGTGGAATACACTAGTATCGGTGGTCCCAAAAGAGATAGTGACCTAGGAATTCTTTCAGACTGAGTTCCGTAAGAAATATATCAGCCAAAGATTTATTGACCAGAAATGCAAAGAATTTCTAGAATTGAAACAGGGTCGTATGACTGTAACCGAGTACAAGCAAAAATTTGTAAGACTCAGTCGATATGCTCGTGAATGTGTTTGAACTGAAGCTATCATGTGTAAAAGATTTAATGACGGTTTGAACGAAGACATTAAATTGTTGGTTGGTATACTTGAAATCAAAGAGTTCGTGGTACTTGTTGAGCGAGCTTGCAAAGCCGAAGAGCTCGGAAAAGAGAAAAGAAAAGCTGATTTTGAAGCCAGGGATTTCCGTAAAACATCATCGAGTAAGACTTTTCACTCAGCGACGAAGAAGCTCAAAGATGATTGTAGTCGATTTAAAGCTACTTCAGACTTTTTTAGACGAGACTGAGGTCGACCTCCTATAAGTTCATGAGCCACTTCGATTGCTATTGTTGGCAATGATCGGTAGAAAAAACTCAAGTGTAAGCATTGTGGTAAATGGCATTTCAAAAATTGTAGATTGCATGATCGATCTTGTTTTAAATGTGGATCGATGGATCATTTTATCCGAGATTGCCCAATGTTAGTCGACCAAAACACTGTTCAGAATGCGAGACCGAGTAACATGTCAGTACGAGGCAGACCACCCAAGCATTCGGGTAATATGAGTGGCAATCAAAGAGGGATAAAAGATTCAGCAGTTCGATCTGAGGCTTGTGCACCTGCCAGAGCATATGCTATACGAGCTCGCGAAGATGCTTCTTCCCCAGCTGTTATTACCGGTACTTTCACTCTTTATGATATTAATGTTATCGATTGATTAATCTTGGTTTGATTCATTCATATGTTTGTGAGACATTAGTATCCAGTAAGAATTTTCTTGTTGAGTCTACTGAGTTTGTGATTCAAGTATCAAACCCCCTGGGCCAGTGTGTTCTAGTTGATAAAGTATGTAAAAATTGCCCGTTGATGATTCGAGATTCATGCTTTCTGGCCGATTTGATGTTGTTACCTTTCGACGAGTTCGATATAATTTTGGGTATGGATTGTTTGACTATGCACGATGTCGTTGTTAATTGCAAAAGAAAGACCATTGATTTGAAATGTCAGAACAACGAGATTATTCAAATTGAATCTAATGATTTGAATGGCTTACCAGTAGTAATATCTTCGATGTTAGCTTAATTGGCTTATGTGCTTGATAGTAAAGTAACTGCAAAGAAGATTGAATCTGTACCAGGTGCGAGTATTCGGACGTCTTTTCTAAAGAATTACCGAGTTTGCCACCTATCCGAGAGGTAGAGTTTGGTATTGAGTTAGTACCAGGGACGACTCCAATTTCAATAGCTCCTTATCGGATGGCACCTACTGAATTAAAAGAATTGAAAGTATAGTTGCAGGAGTTAACAGATAGAGGTTTTGCACGACCGAGTTTTTCTCCCTGGGGTGCGCCAGTTCTATTTGTGAAAAAGAAAGATGAAACTATGAGAAAGTGTATTGATTATCGCCAGCTAAACAAGGTGACTATAAAGAATAAATATCCGTCACCACGGATTGATGACCTGTTCGATCAGTTGAAAGGGACTTTAGTGTTTTCGAAGATAGATTAGAGATTGGGTTATTATCAGTTACGAGTCAGAAACTCTGATGTTCCAAAAACTGCTTTTCGAACAAGGTACGAACATTATGAGTTTCTAGTTATATCGTTCGGACTTACTAATGCACCTGTTGTTTTTATGGATTTGATGAATCAGATCTTCAGACAGTATTTAAATCGGTTTGTGGTCGTGTTCATTGCTGATATATTGATCTACTCCCGTAATGAAACCGAACATGCCGAGCATTTGAGACTTGTGTTATAGACTTTGCGAGAAAAAAAGTTGTATGTGAAGTTTATTAAATGTGAGTTTTGGTTACATGAAGTTAGCTTTCTGGGACATGTTGTCTTAGCATCAGGTATTTTGGTTGATCCGAGTAAGATTTCAGCTATACTCGATTGGAAACCTCTGAGAAACATTTATGAAGTTAGAAGTTTTGTGGGACATGCTAGTTACTATAGACGATTTGTGAAAGGTTTCTCTATGATTGCAATCCCGATGACGAAGCTGCTACTGAAAGATGTTATGTTTGAGTGGCCAGAAAAGTGCCAGAAAAGTTTTGATCAGTTGAAAGCCCTTTTGGCCAAAGCTCCGATGTTAGTTCAGCCAGAATCGGGTAAAGAATTTGTTATTTATAGTGATGCATCTTTAAATGGTTTGGGTTGTGTTTTGATGCAGGAAGGCAAAGTTATAGCTTATGCCTCGAGACAATTAAAGCCACATGAAAAGAACTATCCGACACATGACCTAGAATTGGCAGCTATTGTATTTGTGTTGAAAATATGGCGTCACTATTTGTTTGGTGAAAAATGACATGTTTATTTCGATCATAAAAGTCTGAAGTATTTGTTGACTCAGAAAGATTTGAATTTGAGACAGCGTCGATGGTTAGAATTACTAAAAGACTACGAACTTGTGATTGACTATCACCCGGGAAAGGCTAATGTTGTTGCTGATGCTTTAAGCTGAAAGTCATTGTTTGCTTTGTGTGCAATGAATGCGCATATGGCTATGTCTGATGATGGTTCGATAATAGCTGAATTGAAAGCAAGATCGTTATTTGTTCAACAAATATGCGATGCCCAGAAGGTTGATAATGAGTTGTTAGTAGAATGAGCACAAAGTGATTCAAATGTTGATTCAGAGTTTAGAGTTGATGCTGATGACTGTTTGAGATTCAGAAACTGAATATGCGTTTCGAGAAATACAGAGTTGATTCAAATTATTTTCAACGAAGCTCATAACCGTCGATTATCTGTTCACCCAGGTAGTACGAAGATGTATAATGATTTGAAACAGCTCTATTGTTGGCATGGTATGAAAAGAGACATTTCTGACTTTGTTTCAAAATATTTAGTCTGTCAGCAAGTAAAAGCTGAACATTAGGTACCTTCTAGATTGCTTTAGCCTATCATGATACCTAAATGGAAATGGGACAGAGTCACGATGGATTTTGTATCCAGTTTACTGTTGACACCGAGCAAGCAAGATGCAATCTGGGTTATTGTAGATAGATTGACTAAATCTGCTCACTTTGTTTCGGTTCGTATAGATTACTCGCTTGATAAACTGGCTGAATTATATGTTTCTCAGATTGTGAGGTTGCATGGTGTGCCTATATCTATTGTTTTGGATAGAGATATGAGGTTTACATTGCTATTTTGGAATAAACTACAATATGCATTAGGTACGAAATTACATTTCAGCACCGCTTTCCATCCACAAATAGATGGTCAGTCCGAGTGAATCATTCAGATACTTGAGGATATGTTGAGATGTTGCATTCTCGAGTTCGAAGGTACGTGGGACGATACTTACCTCTGATTGAATTTGCGTACAATAACAGCTTTCAATCGAGTATCAAAATGGCACCTTATGAAGCTTTGTATGGTCGTAAATGTCGTACACCATTGTACTGGACTGAGGTCAGTAAAAATAAGATACACGGGGTCGATTTGATCAGAGAAACTGAACAGAAAGTGAAAGTGATCCGTGAAAGTCTGAAAGCAGCATCAGATCGTCAGAAATCATATGAAGACTTGAAATGAAAAGATATAGAGTTTCAAATTAGGGATAAAATATTTTTGAAAGTCTCACCGTGAAAGAAAATACTTAGATTCAGTTGTAAAGGCAAATTGAGTCCGAGACTTATTGGGTCATATGAGGTTATAGAGCGTATCGGGCCAGTTGCTTACAAACTGTTGTTGTTCCTGAGCTAGATAAGATCCACAATGTATTCCATGTCCCGATGCTTCGTAGATATCGATCTGATCCTTCACACATGATTAGCCCGACTGAAGTTGAGATTAAGTCTGATATGACATACGAGGAAGAACTGATTCGTATTCTGGCTCATGAGATTAAAGAGTTGCGAAATAAGAAAATTTTGTTGGTTAAAGTATTATGGCATAAACACGAAGTTGAGGAAGCAACGTGGGAGTCGGAGGATGCAATGAAAGAGCATTATCCAAACTTATTCACTGGTAAGATTTTTGGGGACGAAAATCCCTAAGGGGGGAGAGTTGTAACAGCCCGATTTAGACCCTAATCAGAACGGTGGTTTTCGGACCACGAATCCGAGTTTGAAAAATATTTAAATATTATTTTCTGTGTTTATTATATGTGAATTTGCATGTGTGAAAGTTTCGTATGAAAATTTGATTGTTTGTGTGCTTAATTTAATAAAAAGGACTTAATCGCGTAAAATGAAAATTTAGTGGTTAAATGAAAAAGGGGCGGAATTGATGATGTCTTTGTTGTATGAGGTACTCATAATGCAATTAGGCCATGATTAAGTATGAAGGACGGTAGTAACCTTAATTTATAATGGGTTTATATTTTAAGTTAAAGGTTAAAAATGTAAAATGGTTAATAATGTTATATAACATAAAACATAAAATAATTAAAAGCCATTATTCATTCTTGGCATGACCGAATATAAAAGAAAAGAAAAAGAAACAAGAGTTCCTTAGGTTCGGCCATTGGTGGAGCTTGATTCAAGGTAAGTTTTAGCTCGGTTTTTGATAATTTTTACGTATTTTAGATCGTTGCTTCGAATACTATCCGACCCATGCTTGAATTTTTTATTTTGATGAATATTTTGAGTTATGCCATTGATGAGAGCTTGTGATTTTTGTTGTTTGATGATGAAATATGGAAGATATGTTTTAGAATAACATGTTTTGTATTGGAGTTTTTGATGATTTTGAGTAATTAGGACTAAATTGCAAAAATAATAAATTGAGGGACTAAAATGCAAAATAAATTAAATATGTGTATTTATATGTGCTAGATGAACGTTCAGCCTACGCATGTTGAATGGAGATTTTGTGTATTTTGTGTTTTATGCAATTAGGACTAATTTTTAAAAGTATGAACTATCAGAGGTGAAATGGTAATTTTCCCATTTATGTGTTGTTGGATTAAATTGAATGAAATTGTGTTTAAATGAGGTTAATTTGAAATTATATAGATCAAGAACAAAAGAAATCGGACTTGGATCGGGGAAAAGCAAAAATAGTTTAATAGCCGATTTATAACGTTCGTCGATATCCGAGGTAAGTCTTTAAGCAATTAAACAACGTCTATTTTTAATATAAAATGGTTTAATATGATGATTCGAATTTATTTTAGATTTATAGTGGAGTAGCCGAATGTGGTTAAACATGGAATTAATGTGGTTGAGTTTTATACTACAGAGTTAAAACCTCTGAAAGTTCGTATGAACTACATGGAATATTTGGACGATTCGATATATGAACTGTTTATGAAATGACTTTATAATAGTGATATTCGGGCTTTGAGCCTAGGAAGCCTTGTGTTAGTGAATTTATTCGGGCTTGATGCTAGCAGGCTTATTGCCGGTGTATAAAATCAGACTCTGAGTCTAGCAGGCCTTTTGCTGGTGGGTGATACAGGCTTCGGCCTAGCAGGCTTTATGCCGGTGAATTAACATAAATGTATGCTTAAAAGACTTTACGCCGTTGTGGTTATTAAATATGTTTAACGAGCTAAATGATCAAGTACGAATTAGCTTGATGTTTATTTGAGATAAGGTAAATAAGTAGCTTGATACTTATTGTTAATTATGTGTGATACAAATGAAAGTTACATGTGAATTTAGTATGTGTATTTGGCCTTGTGAGTATATGGTATAAATATTGAAGAATTTAATTCTTGTATATGTGCATATTTGTGATCATGAGTATTCGGCCATATAAATGGTATATGTTCATAATGTTATAAAATGGTTCTTGAGTATATATATAAATAAGTATGTGCTTGTTTGCTTATATACAACCATTTTGGCTTTGAAAGTTGAATATTATTAGGTCAAATTGAGTAAATAAGTATTCAGTCATGGTAGATTTTATGTATGAAAATGTGTTATTTATTTCATTTGTGGATTTGTGGTTAAGTATGATAATAATAATGAAATTTGGATTAGCTTTAATCGAGTTGATTATATCATTAAGATGTTTGTTACTTATGACTTACTAAGCTATAATAGCTTACTCTATGTGTTCATGTTTACTCTATTTTATAGATTTTGGATTCAAGTTACAAGCTCGGGGATCGTCAACAAAGTCTATCACACTATCGGCTGTTTTCGGTATTTGATATAATGCATTATGGAACTATGGCATGTATAGGATGAAACATAATTTATAAAAACTAAATCTTGATTTTGTATCAAAGGCATGCGAAAATGGCTTATTTCTATGCGGTTCTAGTATGATAATGTTTCAAGTCCATTTTGATTAATATGTTATGTGCCATGAATGTATAATATATGTATTAAGCACTATATGTTTGAAAATGGCTTGCTTATTATGTTTAAATTTGGCTTTGAAAGTTCTTAGTAAAAACGTTTAATGAACATGTTCATTGGTACTTGATGATGAAAGTTTTGGAATATGTATGTGATTTTAGGTAGCAAGATTCGGCTATGAACGTAAAATATTATAGTACGTTTTTGGTGCGTTAATTAGTTGTGATGGATATTATGGATTATTAAGTTATAAAAATGTGTATGTGATTTGGCAGCGATACATAATTACAATGGTGATATTAGAAGTATGTTTGATCATATTGGTAATAGTTAATGTTGTGTATATAAATGTATTATATCCACTAGGTAATATGTTGAATATGGTTATGACTTGTTTATGTAAGATATAAATCAATGTATGTTCTGAATTGTGATATATATATTTTTAGTTATAAATGATTTTGACTTGAGTGAATAGTAAATATTCGGATTTGTGCTCTTTATTTGGTAATGCCTCTTGACCCTAGTCTAGCGACAGATATGGGTTAGGGGTGTTACAAAAGTGTCTCTTCCGTAAGGCTAGAGCTTTGAACATCACAGTTTGCTCCCAACAATCGAAGATGGAGAAATCTTAATGGACTTCCAATGCCACTATTCCTCTGTCCATTCATCCATTTTACCATTCCTACCTTTATACTGGAACACCGTAGTGTACCCTCTGCAAGGCCCAAAGCTTTGAATATCACGATTTGCAATCAGGAACACCGTATTGCTGCATATAATAGAATCGCCCTTTTCCCATCCAAACTTCATCTAATCTCATCAATCATATTCTCCACACCAAACATATCAAACAAATTATCATTTAATGTTTGACATGCCAGCTACTAATTATTAACCTTCTATTATTAAACAACCAAAAAACTTACATAGAAATTTGCATATGCACTACCTACTCTTCCTTCGTGATTTCTTAAAGAATTTTATGTTAAATTAATAATTTTAAATTTAGATATGAAAATTGACTAGATTGTAAATTGTAAGTTATTAATTTTGTCCAAAAGGAACAAAGAATAAAACTGAATATTTGATGTGAAATTTCTATAATTATAGATAGTAGAGGGCCTTAAAAGGATGTGACTGAGATCAATTTCGAAATCGAAGCTAAAAGTTGAAAGATATTGATATTTCAGTTTTAAGGACTAAATTGAATAAAATGCAAAAGACAGTGGTATTTAAAATTTAAATTAAACTAGTTCATGAATAGCATGGGATGATATAAAATGTTTGATATTGAAATATTGAATCGAATTATTGTTTAGCTTGGGAATTGAACCAAACTAGAGATAATCGGGGAAAAGCCAAATTTATAAATTAGTCAATGAATATTCAACTTGTTTGCTAATTTGACCAGGTAAGTTCATATGGTATAATTGTATTTAAATTGTTATAAATTTTGAAATATGAATATGTGTATGTTTGGTTGAAATTTGGATTGTTTGCGATTTGGTACAAAAGGTGAGAATTAGACTACATTGTAAAGATATGTATATATGTGTTGAAAATACCCGGGTGAACTTAGTAAAGATTTTGTACACACTTGTATAGATTTCATACCAATTATTTTCGAGATACAGAATTTGTTGCGGACTCGAAGATTCATGTGACACAGGCTTAGCCTGGACTAGTAGCCTTACATGTATATTTTTATCTTGGCCAAGCAATTGAATGTGTCATTAAAGGATTAACTTGGATTGGTAAGTTGACAAGAATATGTATTTAGCTTGGACGAGCAATTATTGTCTTAGAGATACCTGTGTAACCAAATCTATTTACTAAAGTTTATCAGGCTTAATATCTAATGAAAAGGAAAATTTGAAATGAATTAACATGATATTGATGTTTGAATGAATAAATGTGAAATTGAATAAGAGCATGATATTGAGATATTGATTTGAAAATGAATTGAATTGATATATGTTTAAATGACATTATGGTTGATTATATGTTATGGTCACCTTGTTGTTATGACTTGCCATGTTAGGCAAACTTGTCCAAGCTAATTAGTTTGTTATGTTTAATTTTAAAATGAGTTAAGTTTCCTATTTAAATACATATGAGCTTACTAAGCATTGTATATTCTTACCTCATTGTTTTCCCTTCCTTTATAAATCATCTTACAGAACGCGTTAAGCTAGACCAACTCGAAGCTCACATTATCCTATCATTGAATCAGTAGATGTTTAATTGTTTTGAATCTTAGAGTTGTGGCATGTATATAGGTGTCTTGATGTACATAATTCTTTATGATGTGCATACGGAAATAAACTTGGTATATATGATTTATATGTTGTTTTGATATATGATTTGAAATGCATGATTTGGCAATGGTTGATACCTACTTGAAATGGCATATTGTGGTTGACATATTTGAAAAATGTATGAAACTTGAATGTCATGAAGCAAGATAGTTTGGTATAGGTAATGCTTTGTAATTGGATACTTTGAATGATTTTTATGTCATGGTATTGAAATAATATTTTTATTGATTTAATAAATGATATAAATTGATATGAGACTGAATTTAGTTATTTGCAATTTTTTTGGTATGAATTTGTGATGTTTTGGTGCTGATGAAATTGGTCACTTATGCACAAAATGATAGGTTTTGGTGGAAACTTATAAGAGATATTAAAGTTGCGTTTTTGCCCAAAAATAGGGGAATTAGTGGACTATTTCTGGTATCATGGTACCACACCCTAGGTATTGCGATACCTACATTTTAAGTTTTGAAAACTTTGCAATTTAATCCTCAAGTTGAGAAGTCTAGTTAATGTCTTTGATATCACGATACCAAACCTTAGATATCGCGATATCCATTTGGCACATATGGAAAATTTTTAGTGTAGTCCTAATTCAAACTTAGGATGACATTGAGCTTTCATAAGCTCAATTAAGACTCGAAATTTGATTATATATTGTAATGTAAATCTGATATTACATGTTTGTTTGATTAAATGATCGTTTTACTGAATAATTGATTGTAGTTTCTCCAGTAACGACTGTAGCATCTTGTAGCTCGAATCCGATGGTTAGGTTGAGTGAGGGTGTTACAACCATTGTCAGGATTCGTATAAAAAAACTCATTTGAAAGTTGTGACCCGCCCTTGTTTTAAGCTATTAAACACCCGAAAGTCACCTTATCACATCCTAAAAATCAGGTTAGTAGAAATTGGGTTAATGAACCGAGAGTGGTCACAACTGAATTTTTATTCAGATAACCTTATGCGCATTTGATAATAAATAAATATCAATTATAGTGATTGTGTAGTGGTGGAGCTGTCCTTGATGATATAAGTTCGAATCCCTTAACTCTCATTAATTTCTTTTTGGTGCAAATTTGTTTTAAACCCTTAGCAAAGATCATCCCATGTTTTAATTATTTTCTAGTTAAATTGATCACAAGGAAGTGAAATGGCCTAGTGGTTATGTAACACCCCTCACCCGTATTCAACGCCGGAACAGGGTTACGGAGTGTTAACGGACTTATTGTAATAGCCCGGTTTTAACTTAAATTGGAACAGTGGTTTCAAGGCAACAAATCTGAGGTCAAAAAATTATTTTAATATTATTTTTTGCGTTTATAGCATGTGAATATGTATGTGTGAAAATTTCGTGTAATAATTTTAGCATTTGAGTGCTTAATTTGACGAAAGGACTAAATCGCGTATAATGCAAAAGTAGCATGCTATAAGTGAAGAGTGTCTATTTGCTATGGTTTATTAAACCAAAGGTCCTTATGATGTTATTATGCCATTGATAAGGTTAATGGACATGCATTATAAATTTCTAAGTTTATTTATTAAGGGTAAATGGGTAAATGACAAATTCAGTTAATAAAATCTTAACCAAACATGATTTTTATCCATCTTTCATGCCTTAGCCGAATTTTAAAGAGAGAAAAGAAGCCATTGAAGCTTCTTAGGGTTCGACACTTGTGAGCTCAAATTGGCATGTGATTTTTGTTCGATTTTTGATGATTTTTATGTTTTTGTGATCGTTGCTTTGAATACTGGCTAGCTCGTGCCCTAATTTTTAAGTTTGTTGGTAATTTTGTAAAATTCCATTGATGAATCCATGAGTTTTGTGATAGTTGATGATGAAAAATGAATATTTGTTGATAGTTATACAAGTTTTGTAAAGTGATTTTTGACAAAAATGTCAAATAGGGATTTATTTGTGAAAATGTGAAAATGTGTGGTTAAATGTGTGAATAAATGATAAATATGGGCTGATATGTGCATTAGGAAAATTCGGATAGCTTGAGAAGGTATTAAATTGCATGAAATTTGTGTATTTGTGAAATAGGGACTAAATTGTAAAAATATGAAACTTTAGGGGATAAAGTATAAAAATCCTCAAATACGTGTTGTGGACTAAATTGAATGATTTGATGAATAAATGAGTTGAGTTTGAATGTATAAAGATCAAGAACAAAAAAATTGGATTTAGATCGGGAAAAATCAAAGGTTATCGAATAGTCGATCTAGTCGCTCTATTTCGACTACTAGGTAAGATCATATGCAAATAAATACCTTTAAATTGATTTGTAAATGTTCATGTCATTGAATTGCTATGAATGTTGAATGAGAAAATACGAGCAAGTATCGACGAAGTTATGTTAACCGAAAGCCCCGTACGAACCCTAGGAATAGTATAGGATACGAATGCCATGACATTAGGATTGCCGAGATGTAATTACATGTAAGACCATGTCTGGGTCATTGGCATTGTATTGTGATTACGTATAAGGCCATGTCTGGGACATTGGCATCGTTATATGATTTTGTGTAAGACCATGTCTGGGACATTGGCATCGATATGTGATAACATGTAAGACCATATCTGGGATATGGCATTGTACGAGCTATATGTGATTTCTGAGTATCCTTAACGATTCCGAAAGGTTCAATGGGTAAAGTCAAGTCGAGAAAGAATGTGTAAATGAGTTAAGCGAATCAGGTACATATGAGATTCATAAAAGTATTGAAAAGGGAAGTATTTGATGAATTCACTTATGAAATTGAATATGTAAACATTTGGGAAGGTTTGTAAGCTTATAGGTGCTTATTCATAATTTGCTTATTTGATGGAAATGATGATGTGATGGTTATATGGTTGCTCAATTAGCAAATTATCAATGATGTATAATGGTTGAGAAATGACATGTTGTGGCTTAGTTTTAAGATGATGAATTGGTATATTTTGTGGCATGATTTAGTTGATAAGATGGTGAGAAAATGCATATAAAAGTTAAGGTTATGGCATATTTTTTTGGCATGATTTTGGTTATGGATTTGAGTAAAGAAATGGATGGATTTAAATGGCATGAAATGGTAATTTTTGGCTGCTTATTGTATGTGAAAATGATGCCAAATGAATGCTTTTAGGTACACGAATGATAGGTGGGAATAATGGCTTAAATCAAGCCTATTTTCGTGCCACACGGTTGAGCACACGGGCGTGTGAATCGACCGTGTGACCCCTGAATCCTAGTTAAAACAAGTTAGCGAGTTAGACAACTTAGACACACGGGCGTGCCTACTACCCGTGTGTGACACATGGGCTGCCACATAGGCATGTGGCCGGCCGTGTGATCCAAGTCAATATACCCTTCAGTTTCCCACGGCCATGGCACACGAATGTGTCTTCGACCGTGTGATGCAAGTCAGTATGTATGCCCTGTTTTCACAAGGCCTGTGACATGGGCGTGTCTGGTGACCGTGTGCTATTCACACAAGTGTGTGAACCCTGTATGTATAAAACTTTTCTATGTTTCCTAAAGTTTTTAAATGTTATCGGTTTAGTCCTGAACCTTTTCTAGGCATGTTTTAAGGTCTCGTAGAGCCTTAGAAGGGACAATATGATTATGTTTGATTAATGTTTATGTGATAATGGATTCATGTATGAGAAATGTATGTTGTATGTTGTATTTGATTGGTAATGCCTTATAGCCTTATTCTGGCGACGAATACGGGTTAGGACTGTTACACTTATAAAACAATTAAACATCCACTTAGCATACTTTTTCACAATTCAAGCATTCATCTTTCAATCTCAACTAATTTGTCCCTAATTCGAGCCTACGAGGCCCTAAACATACATTGAGAATGTTGGGGACTAAACCGATAACTTTGGAAACTTTTTGAATTCTTAGAAAATTTTCTCAAAAACAGGGGACACACGCCTGTGTGGCCAGGCCGTGTGTCTCACACGGCCACCAGACACGCCCATGTGACAAACCATGTGGAGATTCAAAATGGGAGCACATGGTCGTGTCCCAGCCCGTGTCTGACCCCGTGTAACTCTCTGACTTGGATCACATGGCCAACACACACACCCGTGTGCCCTAAAAATGGCCACAGACGTCCGTGTGTCAGGACGTGTGCTAGGCCGTGCCAAACTTGTAGGGTATACTAACTTATGCCACATGGCCAAGTCACACGCTTGTGTGTGAGGCCATATGGAGCATACTGACTTGATTTTAATTTCAACATCAGGGGACACACGGCTGTGTACATGATCGTGTATCACACACGGCTTAGACACATGCCGGTGTCTCTACCCGTGTGGACAAAAATAGGCTTTTTACCAAGCCATTTTGCCACCCATTCTTGTGCTCACTTACATTAAACCCAATTGGCACAAAACATGGCACATATAGGCATTTAACTACTCTCAATCAAACATCATTTATGCCATTTCAAACACCAACCAATTCAAAAACAAATCAATACCACAACATACCATTCAACTCATACTAAACTTCACTTATACAATTCAACAATGTAATCATTTCTAAACATGCATCTTTATGCTTAATTTCACAAGCAAATATCTTTTCAAATTTCCATCTTTTGGCTACCACAATATCTACTATCCACAAACATTTCAAAGCCAACCTCAAGTTCATAACATAAACCATATACATACATTTATATACATATTCAAACCAACTAAATTAAGCCAATCCTCTTGGCTATTTATATATACAAACCGAAACATAAGTATTCACAAGCCATTTCAAATGGCACAACACATTACCAAATATAACCAAAATGACCAAAGTCCCTATACATGCCATATACTCAAAAACATAAGCTCAAAAGTACCAAATTGATAAATGGATAGTCTGATGATGCCTTCGACGATCCTCGAGTCTGAGCTAGCTTTTAACTCACCATAAAACACGGACAAAATAAAAGATGTAAGCTATAAAGCTTAAGTAGGCTTATATGAAATAAACTTAATCACATAAATATAACTCAATAATTTGAATACAGCAATATGTAGCTTACATTAGCTAACAAACCTTTCCAATTCTCAATTGTGAGATTATACACTACCTTCACAAGTTTCTTCGATTTGAAACTTATAATTCATGTACGTACCTGTATCATTTAACATCAATCTCATACTCATCCACCTCTTTCGTATACCTGTTGAACCACTTGGAATAGAAGTCGAATACTCAAGGTTTTCAAACAATAAGTACCTATACTATGGCCTGAAGCCAAATAAAGGTAACTTATCTCCGAAGTACTAATATCATGGCCTAAAGCCAAATCGGTATAACCCGCACCTGATGTACTATATCATGGCTCGAAGCCAGCTCAATGTTATACCCTAATGACATGTCACTAGCATCCTAAACTATTCCTAATGTTCACCTGGGATTTTGAATGTTGAATCATCGTCGAATCATTATCATTCATATCCACAGTCTCATATTCGCAATTTATGCAATATCGAAGCATATGAAATACATTTGTATTGAAATTTATCACATATGAACTTACCTCGAATGTGAAAACGACGAAATAAGTTGATTAGTCGAGTACTTTATCTTTCCCCGATCCAATTCCAAACTCCGTTCTCCTTGACCTATATAATATCAAATTCAACTTATTTAATCATCTATTTATTCAATTCAATCCAAAATATACATTTGAGCTATTTTACACATTAGCTTCTAAACTTTCACATTTTTACAGTTTAGTTCTTATTACAAAAAATCACAAACTCATGCAAATTTCAAAACACCCATTCTTAACCGAATTACCATTATACCCCTAGTAGCCCATATTTTTTATTTATTTTACATTATAACCACAAAGTTTCAACATTTTTCAATTTAATCCCTATTTTGCATTTTCACTAAAAATCACTTAACAAAACTTGTATATCTATCAACAAGCATTCATAATCTATCAAGAAACTTCAAAATACAAATGTATTCATCAATGGCATCATTAAAAATCTTTAACATTTTTGCAAAATAGTCCCTGGGCTAGCTAGTACTAGTTGTAACAATCACAAAAACATAGAAATCATTAAAAACGGGACAAAAACGAACTTACAATCAAGCTTGCATGTGGCCGAACCCTAAAATGGATAAAAATGGATTTGTTTCTTGTTTTCGATTGAAGAGAAATAAAGATGAATATGGTTTTTGTTTTATTAAATTATCATTTATTAACTAATTTACCTTTTTAACCTTAATTAAAAACCATCAAAACACCTTAATATATGTCCATATATGTTCTGAGTAAACATGGCATTTCTTATCGAACAGATAATGGCGCCAAATCTTCAATGCAAATACAATAGCTGCTAGCACTAAATCATGTGTTGGATAATTCTTTTCATGCGGATTTAATTGTCTCGAGGCATAAGCTATGACTTTTCCTTCTTGCATCAAAACGTAACCCAGAGTATTCAACGATGCATCACTATAGATCACAAATTCTTTACCCGATTCTGGTTGTATTAACACTTGAGTTTCAATCAAAAGAGCTTTCAGCTGATCAAAACTTTTCTGACATTTCTCGGACGATTCACACTTTACATCTTTCTGAAGCAATCTCGTCAACATAGTTGGAATCATCGAACAACCTTTCACAAACCATCGGTAATAGCCAGTTAGTCCCAAAAAGCTGTGAACTTCAGATACATTTCTCGGAGGGTTCCAATCTATTATTACAGAAATTCTGCTCAGATAGAGTCAGATACCCTATGCTGACACAATATGCCCCAGAAAACCAACCTCACACAACCAGAATTCACATTTACTAAACTTTGCATATAACTGCTTATCTCGTAGAGTCTGAATACAATTCTCAAATGCTCGACATGCTCAGTTTCATCTCGTGAATATATCAAAATATCATCTATGAACACAACAACAAATTGATCTAGACATGGTCTAAAAATACGGTTCATTAAGTCCATAAAGATATTAGGTGCACTCGTTAGTCCAAAAGGCATAACCAAAAATTCATAGTGACCATAGCTCGTTCTGAATGTAGTTTTTTGTACATCGGAGTCTTTAACTCGCAACTGGTAATAACTCGATATCAAATCTATCTTTGAAAACACTGTAGCCCCTTTTAATTGGTCAAACAAATCATCAATTCACGGTAAAGGGTATTTGTTCTTGATAGTCACTTTATTCAGCTGTCAATAGTCTATACAGATTCTCATCATGCCATCTTTCTTTTTCACAAACAACACAGGAGCACCCCAAGGTGAAAAACTTGGTCGTGCAAATCCTCTATCTGTCAACTCTTACAACTGAGATTTCAATTCTTTTAACTATGTCGGAGCCATTCTGTACGGAGCTATCGATATCAGTGTTGTACCCGGCATTAAGTCAATGCTAAACTCAACCTCTTGTATCGGTGGTAATCTTGGTAATTCTTCAAGAAACACATCTGGATATTCATACACAACTGACACTGATTCAATCTTCTTTTCAATCACTTTTGTATCAAGCACATAAGCCAAGTAAGATTCACAACCCTTTCTCACATATTTCTGAGCTAACATCGACGAAATCACTACTGTCAAACCATTCAGATCATTTGACTCAATTCAGATAATCTTATTATTTTGGCATCTCAAATCTATCATCTTTCGTTTGCAATTCACAATAGCATCATGCAGTGTTAACCAATCCATACCCAGAATTATATCGAATTCGTCAAATGGTAACAACATTAGATCAGCCGGAAAACAAATATCCTGAATCATCAATGGACAATTCTTGCACATTTTATCAACCAACACACACTTGCCTAAGGGGTTCGATACTTTAATTACAAATTCAGTAGACTCTACAGGGAAAGTCTTATTGGATACTAAATTCACATATATATACGAATGAGTTGATCCTGGATCTATCAATGCAATAACTTTAGTATCATAAAGAGTAAAGGTACCGGTGATAACATCTGGAGATGACGCTTCTTCGCGAGCACGAATAGCATAGGCTCGTGTAGGTGCTCTAGCATCAGATCTCGCAGCAGTGTCTCGTGTCGCACCTCTACCACCATTCATATTTCCAACATTATGGGATGGTCTCCCTCTAATTACAGTGTTACTCAGCCTCGTGTTCTGAGCATTTTCTTTCTCAGATCCCTGGGCAATCTTTAATAAAGTGATCTCGTGAACCACAACTGTAACAAGTTCTATTATTCTTTTTCACCCAGCAATATCCAAAATGCCATATTCCATATTGTTGACACTTAGGTTTAACATCTTTTACGTTACCAAAACTCGATACCGATATGGCTTGAGCTTTAGGGTTGGTGTATTGCTTTTCACGATCTCTATTTTGATATCCCGCTAAAGCTATTAATCAATTAAAATAGTCTCTGGATTTCTTCGACGAGGAATGATAAGATTTACTCATTAATCTCTTCCTCGAATCTCTTGCCTCTGAATCAGCCTTTCTCTTTTCTTTGTTGAGATCCTCGGCTTTACAAGCTCTATCAACTAGTACTACAAATTCTTTCAATTCAAGCATCCTGACTAATAGCTTTATATCTTCATTCAACCCATTAAAAAAACGTTTACACATGATGTCTTCAGTGGAAACATATTCCCGAGCATACTTGCTCAAACATACAAATTCTTTTTCATATTCTATCACAGTCATTCGACCCTACTTCAACTCTAGAAACTCTTTATGTTTCTGATCAATAAATCTTTGACTTATGTACTTTTTTTGGAATTCAATCTGAAAGAATTCCCAGGTAACCCGTTCTTTAGGAACCACTGATGTCAACGTTTTCCACCAATGGTACACATTATCCCTCAACAACGATACAACACATTTGATACATTCTTCGGGAGTACAAGACAATTCTTCAAATACTCTGATTATGTTCTCGAGCTAAAATTCAGCTCTCTCATCATCGTCACCAACTATAGCCCGAAACTCCTCGGCCCTGTGATTACGTATCTTATCCACTGGCGGCTTACTCAATCGAATCAGATCCATCACTTGTGGCACAACTGGAACTTGTTGAGGAACAGGTGGGGGTGGAGATTGTTGAGCAGTCGAATTCATTCGAACGAACTCTGTGAACCACTCACTCATCATTTGAAAGAAGGCTTGCTTAGCCTCTCCCTTTTGGCTATTAGAAATAGGCCTAGAATCGGCCAGCGCTGCCCCTTGAGGGGGAGTGGGCACATTACTTTCCACATCGTCAGCTATTGCTCGACCAGGATCCATTTTTTATACAAAAAACACATTTTAACTGTTAGGAATCATCACACTATCGTAGTTTATATGTAACAGCCCGATGTAGACCCTATTCGGAGCGGTAGTTTTTGGACCACGAATTCAAGTCAAAAAAATATTTTAAAATTATTTACTGTGTTTATTACGTGTGAATTTATATCTATGAAATTTTCATGTTTAAATTTTGTCGTTTGAGTACCCGATTTAATAAAAGGGCTTAATCGCTTAAAATAAAAATTTGATGGTTAATTGTAAACGGGCTGAAATGAATGTGCCTTTATAAGTGGAGGAATTTAAAATGTAATTTGACCATAAGATTATGTAGTGGACGGTTATAACCATGAATTAAAAAGGTTTAAAATTTTATTATAAGGTTAAATAAGTAAAATTAATAATATGTAATAATAATATAAAATATAAAATAAAACATAAGTGTTCATACTTTTTTGTTGCCAAAACGTAAAAGAAAAGAAAAGAAAATAAAGCTTAGGGCATTCGGCATTATTGAAGCTTGATTTAATGTGAGTTTTATTTCTGTTTTTGATAATTTTTACGTTTTTGAGATCGTTGCTATGTTATCTACAAAGCCCATGCTTGAATTTTTTATTTTGATGAATATTTTGAGTTATGCCATTGATGAATATTTGAGCAATGTGATGTTAGTTGATGAAATATGAATGATATGTTTTGGATTAACATGTTTTGTATTGAAATTTTTGATAATTTTGAGTAGTTGAGACTAAATTGCAAAAATTATAAATCGAGGGACTAAAATGTGAAATAAATGAAATGTATGGACTTGTATGAATATAAGGAAGATTTGGCCTAAGCATGATATATTGAAATTTTGTGGACTTAAAATGTGAAATACATGAAATCGTATGCGGACTTAAAACGAAAGATATAGAATTTCAGATCAGAGACAATGTATTTTTGAAAGTCTCACCGTGGAAGAAAATACTCAGATTCGGTCGTAAAGGCAAATTGAGTCCGAGATTTATTGGGCCGTATGAGATTATAGAGCGAATTGGCCTGTTGCTTATAGACTATTGTTGCCACCTGAGTTAGAAAAGATCAATAATGTATTTCATGTTTTGATGCTTCATAGATATCGATCTAATCCCTCACATGTGATTAGTCTGTCAGATATTGAGATTAAGCCTGATATGACATATGAGGAAGAACCGATTCGTATTCTGGCTCGTGAATTTAAAAAATTGCGAAATAATAAAATTCCATTAGTGACAGTACTTGGCATAAACACAGAGTTGAGGAAGCAACGTGGGAGCCAGAGGATGAAATGAAAGAACGTTATCCAAACCTATTCACCGGTAAGATTTTTGGGGACGAAAATCACTAAGGGGGAGAGTTGTAATAGCCTGATTTAGACCCTATTCGAAACAATGGTTTCAGGATCACGAATCTGAGTCAGAAAAATATTTTAAAATTATTTTCAGTGTCTGTTACGTGTGAATTTATATCTGTGAAATTTTTGTGTTTAAATTTTGTCGTTTGAGTACTCGATTTAATCAAAAGGCTTAATCATGTAAAATAAAAATTTGATGGTTAATTGTAAAAGGGCTGAAATGAATGTTTCTTTATAAGTGGAGGTATTTAAAATATAAATTGACCATAAGATTATGTAGTGGACGGTTATAACCATGAATTAAAAAGGTTTAAAATTTTATTATAAGGTTAAATAAGTACAATAAATAATATGTAGTAATAATATAAAACATAAAATAAAACATAAGTGTTCATACTTTGTTCTAACCGAAACATAAAAGAAAATAAAATAAAAGAAAATAAAGCTTAGGGCATTCGGCATTATTGAAGCTTGATTCAAGGTAAGTTTTAGTTCGGTTTTTGATAATTTTTACGTTTTTGAGATCGTTGCTATGTTATCTACAAAGACCATGCTAGAATTTTTTTTATTTTGATTAATATTTTGAGTTATTCCATTGATGAATATTTGAGCTATGTGATGTTAGTTGATGAAATATGAAATATATGTTTTGTATTGGAATTTTTGATAATTTTGAGTAATTAGGACTAAATTGCAAAAATAATAAATCGAGGGACTAAAATGTGAAATAAATTCAATTTATGGACTTGTATGTATATAAGGAAGATTTAATCTAAGCATGATATATTGAAATTTTACATGTTTTGTGTTTTATGCAATTTGGACTAAATTGTAAAGTGTAAAATGTCAAGGGTAAAATAGTAATTTTCTCATTTATGTGTTTTTGGACTAAATTGAGTGAAAATATGTTTGAATGAGTTTAATTTGAATATGTTTAGATAAAGAACCAAAGAAATCAGATTTGGATTAGGGGAAAACTAAAGTTGTCGATTAGCCATCCCATTCTAATTTTCATCGTCTGAGGTAAGTTTATAAGCAAATAGATATTGTTAATTTTAATAATATATGAGCTTATATGCTAAAATTAAATTATGAGAAATTATATATGTGAAAGTCAAATGTACATGTGCATGGGAACTAAGCTCACGAGTTCGTTTCGACCGAATTACAACGTCCAAAAGTCTCGTACAAACCTTAGGAATAGCTAGGATACATATGTCATGACATAGGATCCAATATGTGTGTTCTCGTGGAAGACCACGTCAGGGACGTTGGCATTGATATATATGGTTACGTGTAAGACCATGTCTGGGACATCGGTATCATATTTGATTCGTGTAAGACCCTGTCTGGGACAGTGGCATCGATATGAGATAGTATGTAAGACCATGTCTAGGATGTTGGCATTTTATGATATATGTGATTATCCGAGTATCCTATTCAATTTCGAATGGTTCAACGGGCAATGATAAGTTGTGAACAAAGGTGTAAAATGAGCTAAAATGATCAGGTATGAGTTAGTTGATTACCTATTTGAAAATAAGGTAAGTTGGCCATTTTATATGTGGTGCAAATTATGTATGTTATTAATGTGAACATATGTGTACTTATAAAGTATATTCGGCCATATGTTATGTATATGGATGTGATGTTATATTTTTATTCATGAGTTTGTATATATGTGTGTAAATATATTTGGATATGTAATGATATTTTGGCTTTGAAATTGATTGATACTTTGTTAATATATATATTAACATTCGACCAACATAAAGTTTATATGTGAAAGTATATATTATATATGTGATTGTAAGCTCGAGAATACATGTGATTATGATAGCATAATTTATTTTGGTTAAGTTAAGTTGATATTAACATTGAGATATTTATTTGCTTATGACTTACTAAGCTTAAATAACTTACTGTGTGTTATGCTTGCCTCTGTTTTATAGATTTCGAGATCTAGTTACGAGATCGGGGATTGTACGTAAAGTCTATCACACTATCGACTATCTTTGGTATTTTATAAGCTGGATTTTTGAACCTATGGCATGAATAGGCTGGATTATGTTTTGAAATGTTGGATTTTGGTTTATGTACATATGAGCCATGCGAAAATGGCTCATTACTTTGTTAAGTTTGGATTTAATGCCTCGTTCAGGTGATGGTTGATGTGAGCACACCCGGGGCATCCTCGAATGCACACCAAGAATCCATTGAGCTGCCAAAAGGCCCCATGACTCGAGCTCGAACCAAGCAAATTCAAGATGCTATGTCAGCCTTTGTGTTGCGCATTTGGGATGATAACAAGGTCCATGACGTTGGAGGAGCTAAGGACAACTCCTTGAAGACTCCATGCATCATTTTGCAATCCGATCTCAGCTCCTCTCCAGCTCCCCATGCGCCATTCAACTCACATCAGCTCACTTGAGCTCGTTTTAGCTCGTTTGAGCTTGATTTTAGCTCGTTTCAGCTCATTCCTTTTTCATTTCAATAAACTAAGTTTTAATTTAGCTTTTAATTAAGTTTGCTATAGCTCATGCCGAATTCCCTAGCTCAACTTAGCTCACTAAATATTTTTGACTATTTGAGCTAGCCGAATTTAATATGATAAGTTGACTTATAATTATTATGTCCAAATTTAGTTAGTGTCATTAAGTTATTTAGTTATTATTTTAAATTATAATTATATGAATAGTTGTGTGATATTTAATCATGTTATTTAATTATGTAGGTTAGCTGAATTTGGAAGATACACTCATGGCATTTAATGCAAGGTGCATGCATAGGAAGGTTCAATGGACGGCAATCAAGAGGCATATGCATGTTCATGATGTTCATTCATGAATTTGAAGATTCATGAATCAAATTAAAGATGGAACATGCATTGGACGGTTCATGTATTGATCATGTGTTCACACTTTGTGTTCACACCATGATGACCATTCGGTTGGGCGTTCACACACAAGAGTCTACTCAAGCTCCTTGTTCACACCAAGTTTGACTCTTCATGAAGCCTCATTTAATTAAGCCACTCATGGTGAAACAACATGAATTAAAGGCTCCATTAAAAGAGTTAGCCGAATCTAGCTATGCATGTTTGAAGATCATTTATCCAAGTACATTAATGCATATTCATGAAGCTATCCATTCACCTCCCATTCAGCCGAACATGGACAAGAACACCATTGGACATTTTTCTAGAAGATTCATGTTTTAATTAGGTACATTACTTAATTGTTAAGTTCATGAATGGACTATTCGGCTAGCATAAGATACTAGTATAAATAGTTTGTTGATTTCATTATAAAAGGACTTTTGCCAAATTTGTTAATGAACATTGTTCTTGTGAGGTTGCTTCCTCTCATATCTCGTACAAGTTTCGAACGACTTATCTGGCTTGTGCTAGTGGCGTCAATCGTCTTGTTTTGAACTTATCACCAATCTTGGTGTGGAGTTCACCTATCTATCTATCCATATTTTTCACCTTAACAATATAGGAATCAGGGTGACACTTCTTAGTGTTGAATCATTCCTGACGTTGAGTTCAATATCCATTTCCATCTTTTATATTTTTTTTCTTGTTAGCCAAAACTAAGCCTTATATCCTTCATCCATCTTTGCCACCCTTAACCAAACCTATACTAAACTTAACCTTCTTGAAAACTTCTGCTATCCTATTCTAATTCTTTTACTACTATTATAAAAATTCGAGACACGAACGACTCTCTCGAACTACGGTCGGGCAAGTACTTGAATTCGACTCATCTACCCGGGTCGGATCACATCATTTGGTATCAGAGCTTGTAAATCAAGAGGCGTCGACGTTCATATCAAGATCGAACTAGGTTCGTAGTAAAAAAATAAAAAAAATTTAAGTTGTATTTTCATTTTTATCATTGTAAAAGTGCTATATTGAAAGTTGTAAAAAAAAAGAGATACGAAATTATAAAAAAAAAAAGTGAAGCGAACAAGTTCTTTCTATTGTTTATATTTTGTTCCGATCAACAACTGTGTTCTTTTCATCAACTTTGTACCCCCCATTTCCAAAATGCCACACTACACCAAAGAAAAAATTTCTTTTAGCCTACCCATAACCTACACATCTTATCCCTTGTAACCGATTTTGAAGCCGACCCCAAAGCACCTAGACGAGTCAAAAGAAACAAAATACGAGGTTACGAGAGTAAGCTTGAGTGGTAAAAGGCTAGAGTGTGTGAGAACATTTGAGAGATTAAAAAAGCCTAAAAACGAGTGCAAACACGAGTGGAGTGTTCATCAATATTTATTTGCGAGTGAAATAGTGAGATTTGTGGTGAGGATTTAAAAAAAAATTATTGAAAAATCAACATGGAACGAAATGTGGAGGAAAGGCAACCCGTTCGGAATGTGCCGAATTTGAACATGCAAGCCCTACTTCGAGAAGTTGAACGGTTGTTTGATCAAAAGTTGGAACCGATAGAAGACCGACTCGAACAAGTGGAGGGAAGAGGTCGATGAGCAATGACCCCAATTAGTTCACCTAAAGACCGTGGCCGAAGGCATGTTCGAGATGACGAGGTTTCTGAACCAAGTGAAGCCGAAAGTGAGGCTGGCTCGAATGTCAGTGACCGGCGGAGAGGCCAACGTCATCGTGGCCAACGAGAGGGAGAAAGGTTTGATGATGACTTGAAAAGTATTAAGTTATCAATTCCCCCGTTCCAAGGCCGTTCGGATCCCGAAGCATATTTGGAGTGGGAGAAAAAGATCAAACTCATTTTCGAGTGCCATAACTATTTAGTGGTAAAGAAAGTTAAGTTGGCTGCCATAGAATTCACCGATTATGCAATGATTTGGTGGGACCAACTCACGACAACCCGAAGGCGAAATAGCAAGCGACCCATTAACACTTGGGCCGAAATGAAGGCTGTCATGCGCCGTAGGTTCATTCCAACGCACTACCACCGAGAGCTTTACCAAAAGCTCCAAAACCTTTCCCAAGGTACGAGGAGTGTCGAAGACTATTACAAAGAAATGGAAGTTGCTATGATCCATGCGAATGTGGACGAGGATCGAGAAGCAACTATGGCTAGATTTCTGTCCAGACTTAACCGTGAGATCGCCAACGTTGTGGAGCTACAACACTATGTGGAGAGAGTTGATATGGTCCACATGGCCATCAAAATCGAGAAGCAACTCAAGAAAAAAGGTGCTACCCGAGGCTATTCAACCACCAATGTGTCCCGATGGAACCAAGGCACTAGCAAGAGTGCTACGGCGAGCCAAACGAAAGATCCTATGGCACCTGCCAAAGCTACTAAGCCTACGGGTGAAAATAGCAAAGGCAAGGCTATTGAAGGTACCCAAAACCGGACGAGAGACATAAAATGTTTCAAGTGCCTTGGAAGAGGGCATATTGCAAGTCAATGTCTGAATGGGAGCGTCATGGTGATTCAACCAAATGGCGATATTGAATCGGAGGAGGAGGAAGATGAAAAAGTTGAAAACAATAACGAAATCCTTTCTGATGTCGAGGAAGAAATGGAGTTTGCGGTCAAAGGTGAGATGCTTGTTGTTAAGAGTAGCTTAGGTACGCAAGGTACCGAACTCGATCCGCAACGAGAGAACCTTTTTCATACCCGTTTTTTTGTCTGTGGAAAGGTTTGTAGCGTAGTGATTGATGGAGGAAGTTGTACAAATGTTGCGAGTACCCTCCTAGTTGAAAGACTTGATCTGCCGACAAGTGTTCATCCGAATTCATACAAGCTACAATGGCTTAATGATGGAGTTGAGCTAAAGGTAACCAAGCAAGTTCTTGTTCCATTTTCTATTGGAAAATATGAAGATGAAGTCCTTTGTGATGTGGTGCCCATGCATGCGGGCCATATACTGCTTGGGAGGCCCTGACTGTCACGGGTCAGAGTTCAAGACCCGTGACCATGGCACAAGATGCACCCCATGGAGGTCTGTTGATAAGATGGGGATCATTTAGCCCACAAGAACTGGCCCGATTCAAGGAACCGTTGGAGAAGCCTGTCAGATTGAAGCCTGGTTGGCCCGATAGTAGATATGGCAACTTAGGCAACTATGGTAACTAATCTTAAAGATAGAGAGAATCATATCTTGTAAGATTAAATAGGATTTGATATGGCAATATCTTGTAAAATCCCTTAAATTAAGGGATATGGTTAATCTCGTCCGTCGATGTAATTGTATCTTGTCCGTCGGTTTTGGGGGAGCTCAAGTATAAATAGAGAGCCTCCCCCTCACTTGTAAATCATCCATTTTATTTGAGAATTCTTAAAAGTAATAGAGTTCTGAGAGCATTTACTCAAACACTTTGTGTGCAATCTTTTCTGTGGCTTTCTGTTGTTCTTATAAGCTTCTTTTGGCATAAGTTTGCTTTCGCTATTCGAGTTGGTGCCTTGGAGGAGTTCTTAAGGAATCCTCATTCGAGAAAAGGCTGACTTAGGCGAGTTTGGACGAGCAAATCACCTAAGGCCGCACGGATTGCAAGAAGAAAAGTCTAGCCCCGTGACATTTGGTATCTGAGCTGTTGGTTCGAAGGCACTGCTGGGATGTCGAAAGAAGTAGTTGGTAAGAATGAGCCAATGGAGACCCGAGGAAGGGCCAGAAAAGCAAGTCGATCAAGGGACTTGTTGTCAGCTTTGGAGGAACGAGTCGTCACTCTCGAGGAATCCATGGGGGATGTCAAAGAGAGGATTGATGAAGTCGGTGATAGTCTTCATGATGGGCTGCAAACTATGCAAGAGCAGCTCAAGGAATATGTGTTGGATACTATCGGTTCCTCGGAAAAGAAGCTGGCTGGGAAGGATGATGCCCTCGAGGCTATGGTAACAGCGTTGAAAGAGGAGATCAACGAGCTTAAGGGGGAGCTCGAGATGATCAAGGAGCTTAAGGGAGAGCTCAAGGTTTTCAAGGCTACCATAGGTAATGGGATGTTGGCTTCGAAGCCAAAGCAACAAGCAATGGATGTGCCCAAACCGAAAGCGTTTAAAGGGGCAAGGTCTGCAAATGAGGTGGACAATTTTCTTTGGGCCATGGAGCAATACTTCCGTGCGATTGGCATCGAGGATGATGCCGCAAAGGTAAACACTGTTGCTATGTATTTTACTGACGTTGCTTTGTTATGATGGCGATGTAGGTCCACTGATGTTAGACGTGGTGGGACCGAGATTGGGACTTGGGAGGAGTTCCAAAAGGAGTTTAAAGCACAGTTTTACCCTGAGTATGCTGAGAATGAAGCTCGAGCAAAGTTGCGGCGGCTTACGCAACGAGGCACGGTTAGGGAGTATGTACGGGAGTTTAGCGAACTCATGCTTCAGATTTCAGATTTGAGCGAAAAGGAAGCATTTTTCTCTTTTACGGATGGGCTGAAACCATGGGCGAAGCAAGAATTACAACGTCGTGGAGTTCAAGAACTAACCAATGCCATGATGGTGGCGGAGTCCCTAGTGAAACTTGTTCTGAGGAGTGACAGGTTTGCATCTTCCAAGCCCAATGGGAGGGGCAATGGTGGGCACCATGAGGAAGACGAAGAGGGATATAGCTATTATGGTAGCGGTAGTGGCAGCGATGGTGGTAATAGAAAACCACGAAATGGGAAATGAAGATCCAATAGCCCGAAAAAGAAGAGGGGAAAGTTGAGATGCTACTTTTGTAATGGGCCGCACATGAAGAGGGACTGCCCAAAGGTATCTACGTTTTCGGCTATCAAGAAGAGTGATGAGCCGGAAGAGGCAAAGCCTGTTGAGAAAAAGACATCGAGGGTCAATTCGATGATTCTCTTCCCGAAGAAAAGGAATGGTAGGGAAGGGTTGATGTTCGTAGACATCAACATTGCAGGTCGAAATGGGAGTGCTCTTATTGATACGGGAGCATTGGATTTGTTCATATCGGAGAAGGCTGTGAAGAAACTTGGTCTTTCGATTAAGAAATTGAATAGGAAGATCAAGACGGTAAATTCCGAGGAGGGCCCAACGATGGGAGTAGTTCGTGACGTAGAATTACAAATCGGCGAATGGAAAGGCAAGGAAGAATTTGAGGTAATCTAATTAGATGATTACGATTATGTGCTTGGCTTAAACTTCCTTGACAGGATTCAGACAGTTTTGTATCCATGGGCCGATCAAATTCATATTGTCACTGGTCCGCTATCAAAGATTATTGTGCCAGTGTATCGGGATATGAAGGTTGGGACAAAGGTTTTGTCGTCGATCCAACTGCTCGAGGATGTTGCGTATGGGAGGAATATTGACTCGATGGAACGGGATGCTACGAAAGCCATTTCAGAAGAATTCGAGGCGCAAGAGATCGATATGAAGCCTGTAGATTCGACTGTGGAGCCGACACCTATAGGAAAGGTGGGTTGTGCATTGGGCTTCAAGGAAAAAGGAGCGCGTCTGCGGCTTGATCGGGACGAGTAAATGCTTTGCGAAAAGGTACATTGCAAACACTCGATAGTGTTTTAAATTACGACTTGTTGGCTTGGCAAGGTCGTAAGGGCTCTTTCAGAGTTCATAAGCAAGGAAGCCGAGGGACTATGGGCAACACGAAGCCATGGAATGAGAATCAAGGCGGTTCAAAAGGGAACAAGTCAAAATTGGGGCAAGTTAGTGCAGAGACTTCTTGCCAACGTGATGTACCAACGAGTGTGACGATTCAAGATAAGAGGCGACGGAAGCCGAGGCAAAAGTTCGAAAGAAGGAACAACCCGATCCAGGAAGCCAGTCGGGAAGAAGCCAAGGCAACGAGTGAGATCCAAAGTGAATCAAGTCGCTTGCCGGTCGGAAAACGAGGAGGCGTTGCGAGAATGGGTGAGGGAGAATGTCACGGGTCAGAGTTCAAGACCCATGACCATGGCACAAGATGCACCCCATGGAGGTCTGTTGATAAGATGGGGATCATTTAGCCCACAAGAACTGGCCCGATTCAAGGAACCGTTGGAGAAGCCTGTTAGATTGAAGCCTGGTTGGCCCGATAGCAGATATGGCAACTTAGGCAACTATGGTAACTAATCTTAAAGATAGAGAGAATCATATCTTGTAAGATTAGATAGGATTTGATATGGCAATATCTTGTAAAATCCCTTAAATTAAGGGATATGGTTAATCTCGTCCGTCGATGTAATTGTATCTTGTCCGTCGGTTTTGGGGGAGCTCAAGTATAAATAGAGAGCCTCCCCCTCACTTGTAAATCATCCATTGTATTTGAGAATTCTTAAAAGTAATAGAGTTCTGAGAGCATTTACTCAAACACTTTGTGTGCAATCTTTTCTGTGGCTTTTTGTTGTTCTTATAAGCTTCTTTTGGCATAAGTTTGCTTCCGCTATTCGAGTTGGTGCCTTGGAAGAGTTCTTAAGGAATCCTCATTCGAGAAAAGGCTGACTTAGGCGAGTTTGGACGAGCAAATCACCTAAGGCAGCACAGATTGCAAGACGAAAAGTCTAGCCCCGTGACACTGGCAATTCGACCGAAGAGTGAAGCATGATGGGTTCACAAATCAATACACCTTCAAGTATCAAGGCCGAAATTTTACTTTGGCACCTTTGACACCGAAACAAGTTGTGGAGGATCAATAATGGTTAAAGCAATCTTTGGATCGAATGCGAGTGGAAAAAGAAAATGAAAAATAAAGAAAAGAAAATGAGAGAGAAAAGAAAAAGAGTTGTGATAAAAATAAGACTAAAGTGAGAGAAAAAGAAATACAAAGAAATATGAGTGAAGAAAAGAAAGGAGTTTCGATTAACCAAAATTTTCTTGTTTCTAAATCTTTTCAGGTTGACTCAAATCATAAGATGCAGTTGTGATACATTTCCGAAGAGCGAAGGTTTATAATGGTAGGAAAAGGTAAATCTAATCCTTGTTCACCTGCTCAAGGTATAACTGTTTTGGTTGATGGACAAAGGACTCTTGGTATGCGTGACATTATTAAGTTTGATGATTATTTGCGATTTTTGAGCTGTTGCATGAATTTTTTTCGAAGTCACTATGCCTTGCAAAAACAATTTGAGCTACCCGAGCAAACGATAGGCATTATGTTTTTTAAATCTTTGTTCAATAATTCTTTAGGCAGTAATGAGACATGTTTAGTTGATAATGAAAATGGGATTTCGGTACTATCTTATTGCAATTGTTTTAAGATTGAGATGACTTGTCTCTGTGCTCATTTGAATACGTTTGTGTACTATAATGATTATCAATTGGTTGCAAGTCTTGAGACGTTTTTGCAGCAAGGCATGGGATCACAACTAAACACATCCATCCAAGAACGAACAAGTAGGCATCCCTGTTTCAAAATTAACCGTCGACTCGACTTGAGGACAAGTTGCTTTGAAGACGGGGAGAATGATGTGAGCACACCCGGGGCATCCTCGAACGCACACCAAGAATCCATTGAGCTGCCAAAAGGCCCCATGACTTGAGCTCGAACCAAGCAAATTCAAGATGCTATATCAGCCTTTGTGTTGCGCATTTGGGATGATAACAAGGTCCATGACGTTGGAGGAGCTAAGGACAACTCCTTGAAGACTCCATGCATCATTTTGCAATCCGATCTCAGCTCCTCTCCAGCTCCCCATGCGCCATTCAGCTCACATCAGCTCACTTGAGCTCGTTTTAGCTCGTTTGAGCTTGATTTTAGCTCGTTTCAGCTCATTCCTTTTTCATTTCAATAAACTAAGTTTTAATTTAGCTTTTAATTAAGTTTGCTATAGCTCATGCCGAATTCCCTAGCTCAACTTAGCTCACTAAGTGTTTTTGACTATTTGAGCTAGCCGAATTTAATATGATAAGTTGACTTATAATTATTATGTCCAAATTTAGTTAGTGTCATTAAGTTATTTAGTTATTATTTTAAATTATAATTATATGAATAGTTGTGTGATATTTAATCATGTTATTTAATTATGTAGGTTAGCCGAATTTGGAAGATACACTCATGGCATTTAATGCAAGGTGCATGCATAGGAAGGTTCAATGGACGGCAATCAAGAGGCATATGCATGTTCATGATGGTCATTCATGAATTTGAAGATTCATGAATTAAATTAAAGATGGAACATGCATTGGACGGTTCATGTATTGCTCATGTGTTCACACTTTGTGTTCACACCATGATGACCATTCGGTTGGGCGTTCACACACAAGAGTCTACTCAAGCTCCTTGTTCACACCAAGTTTGACTCTTCATGAAGCCTCATTTAATTAAGCCACTCATGGTGAAACAACATGAATTAAAGGCTCCATTAAAGGAGTTAGTCGAATCTAGCCATGCATGTTTGAAGATCATTTATCCAAGTACATTAATGCATATTCATGAAGCTATCCATTCACCTCCCATTCAGCCGAACATGGACAAGAACACCATTGGACATTTTTCTAGAAGATTCATGTTTTAATTAGGTACATTACTTAATTGTTAAGTTCATGAATGGACTATTCGGCTAGCATAAGATACTAGTATAAATAGTTTGTTAATTTCATTATAAAAGGACTTTTGCCAAAATTGTTAATGAACATTGTTCTTGTGAGGTTGCTTCCTCTCATATCTCGTACAAGTTTCGAACGACTTATCTGGCTTGTGCTAGTGGCGTCAATCGTCTTGTTTTGCACTTATCACCAATCTTGGTGTGGCGTTCACCTATCTATCTATCCATATTTTTCACCTTAATAATATAGGAATCGGGGTGACACTTCTTAGTGTTGAATTATTCCTGACGTTGAGTTCGATATCCATTTCCATCTTTTATATTTTTTTCTTGTTAACCAAAACTGAGCCTTATATCCTTCATCCATCTTTGCCACCCTTAACCGAACCTATACTAAACTTACCCTTCTTGAAAACTTCCGCTATCCTATTCTAATTCTTTTACTGCTATTACAAAAATTCGAGGCACGAACGACTCTCTCGAACTACGATCGGGCAACTACGTGAATTTAACTCATCTACCCGGGCCGGATCACATCATTTGGTATCAGAGCTTGTAAATCGAGAGGCGCCGACGTTCATATCAAGATCGAACTAGGTTCGTAGTAAAAAAATCAAAAAAAAAATTTAAGTTGTATTTTCGTTTTTATCATTGTAAAAGTGCTATATTGAAAGTTGTAAAAAAAAAAAAGAGATACGAAATTATAAAAAAAAAGTGAAGTGAACAAGTTCTTTCTATTGTTTATATTTTGTTCCGATCAACAACTGTGTTCCTTTCATCAACTTTGTACCCCCCCATTTCCAAAACGCCACACTACACCAAAGAAAAATTTTCTTTTAGCCTACCCATAACCTATACGTCTTATCCCTTGTAACCGATTTTGAAGCCCACCCCAAAGCACCTAGACGAGTCAAAAGAAACAAAATATGAGGTTACGAGAGTAACCTTGAGTGGTAAAAGGCTAGAGTGTGTGAGAACATTTGAGAGATTAAAAAAGCCTAAAAACGAGTGCAAACACGAGTGGAGTGTTCATCAATATTTCTTTGCGAGTGAAATAGTGAGATTTGTGGTGAGGATTTAAAAAAAAATTATTGAAAAATCAACATGGAACGAAATGTGGAGGAAAGGCAACCCGTTCGGAATGTGCCGGATTTGAACATGCAAGCCCTACTTCGAGAAGTTGAACGGTTGTTTGATCGAAAGTTGGAACCGATAGAAGACCGACTCGAACAAGTGGAGGGAAGAGGTCGATGAGCAAGGACCCCAATAAGTCCACCTAGAGACCGTGGCCGAAGGCATGTTTGAGATGACGAGGTTTCTGAACCAAGTGAAGCCGAAAGCGAGGCTAGCTCGAATGTTAGTGACCGGCGGAGAGGCCAACGTCATCGTGGCCAACGAGAGGGAGAAAGGTTTAATGATGACTTGAAAAGTATTAAGTTATCAATTCCCCCGTGCCAAGGCCGTTCGGATCCCGAAGCATATTTGGAGTGGGAGAAAAAGATCGAACTCATTTTTGAGTGCCATAACTATTCGGAGGTAAAGAAAGTTAACTTAGCTGCCATAGAATTCACCGATTATGCAATGATTTGGTGGGACCAACTCACGACAACCCGAAGGCGAAATGGTGAGCGACCCATTAACACTTGGGCCGAAATGAAGGCTGTCATGCGTCGTAGGTTCATTCCAACGCACTACCACCGAGAGCTTTACCAAAAGCTCCAAAATCTTTCCCAAGGTACGAGGAGTGTCGAGGAGTATTACAAAGAAATGGAAGTTTCTATGATCCATGCGAATGTGGACGAGGATCAAGAAGCAACTATGGCTAGATTTCTGTCCGGACTTAACCGTGAGATCGCCAACGTTGTGGAGCTACAACACTATGTGGAGAGAGTTGATATGGTCCACATGGCCATCAAAATCGAGAAGCAACTCAAGAAGAAAGGTGCTACCCGAGGTTATTCAACCACCAATGTGTCCTGATGGAACCAAGGCACTAGCAAGAGTGCTACGGCGAGCCAAACTAAAGATCCTATGGCACCTGCCAAAGCTACTAAGCCTACGGGTGAAAATAGCAATGGCAAGGCTGTTGAAGGTACCCAAAACCGGATGAGAGACATAAAATGTTTCAAGTGCCTTGGAAGAGGGCATATTGCAAGTCAATGTCTGAATCGGAGCGTCATGGTGATTCAACCAAATGGCGATATTGAATCGGAGGAGGAGGAAGATGAAAAAGTTGAAAACAATAATGAAATCCTTTCCAATGTCAAGGAAGAAATGGAGTTTGCGGTCAAAGGTGAGATGCTTGTTGTTAAGAGGACCTTAGGTACGCAAGGTACCGAACTCGATCCGCAACGAGAGAACCTTTTTCATACCCGTTGTTTTGTCCGTGGAAAGGTTTGTAGCGTAATGATTGATGGAGGAAGTTGTACAAATGTTGCGAGTACCCTCCTAGTTGAAAGACTTGATCTGCCGACAAGTGTTCATCCGAATCCATACAAGCTACAATAGCTTAATGATGGAGTTGAGCTAAAGGTAACCAAGCAAGTTCTTGTTCCATTTTCAATTGGAAAATATGAAGATGAAGTCCTTTGTGATGTGGTGCCCATGCATGCGGGCCATATACTGCTTGGGAGGTCCTGGCAATTCGACCGAAGAGTGAACCATGATGGGTTCACAAATCAATATACCTTCAAGTATCGAGGCTAAAATTTTACTTTGGCACCTTTGACACCGAAACAAGTTGTGGAGGATCAACAATGGTTAAAGCAATCTTTGGATTGAATGCGAGTGGAAAATGAAAATGAAAAATAAAGAAAAGAAAATAAGAGAGAAAAGAAAAAGAGTTGTGATAAAAATAAGACTAAAGTGAGAGAAAAAGAAATACAAAGAAATATGAGTGAAGAAAAGAAAGGAGTTTCGATTAACCAAAATTTTCTTATTTCTAAATCTTTTCAGGTTGACTCAAATCATAAGATGCAGTGGTGATACATTTCCGAAGAGCGAAGGTTTATAATGGTAGGAAAAGGTAAATCTAATCCTTGTTCACCTGCTCAAGGTATAACTGTTTTGGTTGATGGACAAAAGACTCTTGGTATGCGTGACATTGTTAAGTTTGATGATTATTTGCGATTTTTGAGCTGTTGCATGAATTTTTGTCGAAGTCACTATGCCTTGCAAAAACAATTTGAGCTACCCGAGCAAACGATGGACATTATGTTTTTTAAATCTTTGTTCAATAATTCTTTAGGCAGTAATGAGACATGTTCAGTTGATAATGAAAATGGGATTTCGGTACTATCTTGTTGCAATTGTTTTAAGATTAAGATGACTTGTCTCTGTGATCATTTTGAATACGTTTGTGTACTATAATGATTATCAATTGGTTGCAAGTCTTGAGACGTTTTTGCAGCAAGGCATGGGATCACAACTAAACACATCCATCCAAGAATGAACAAGTAGGCATCCCTGTTTCAAAATTAACCGTCGACTCGACTTGAGGACAAGTCGCTTTGAAGATGGGGAGAATGATGTGAGCACACCTGGGGCATCGTCGAATGCACACCAAGAATCCATTGAGCTGCCAAAAGGCCCCATGACTCGAGCTCAAACCAAGCAAATTCAAGATGCTATATCAGCCTTTGTGTTGCGCATTTGGGATGATAACAAGGTCCATGACGTTGGAGGAGCTAAGGACAACTCCTTGAAGACTCCATGCATCATTTTGCAATCCGATCTCAGCTCCTCTCCAGCTCCCCATGCGCCATTCAACTCACATCAGCTCACTTGAGCTCGTTTTAGCTCGTTTGAGCTTGATTTTAGCTCGTTTCAGCTCATTCCTTTTTCATTTCAATAAACTAAGTTTTAATTTAGCTTTTAATTAAGTTTGCTACAGCTCATGTCGAATTCCCTAGCTCAACTTAGCTCACTAAGTGTTTTTGACTATTTGAGCTAACCGAATTTAATATGATAAGTTGACTTATAATTATTATGTCCAAATTTAGTTAGTGTCATTAAGTTATTTAGTTATTATTTTAAATTATAATTATATGGATAGTTGTGTGATATTTAATCATGTTATTTAATTATGTAGGTTAGCCGAATTTGGAAGATACACTCATGGCATTTAATGCAAGGTGCATGCATAGGAAGGTTCAATGGACGGCAATCAAGAGGCATATGCATGTTCATGATGGTCATTCATGAATTTGAAGATTCATGAATCAAATTAAAGTTGGAACATGCATTGGACGGTTCATGTATTGATCATGTGTTCACACTTTGTGTTCACACCATGATGACCATTCGGTTGGGCGTTCACACACAAGAGTCTACTCAAGCTCCTTGTTCACACCAAGTTTGACTCTTCATGAAGCCTCATTTAATTAAGCCACTCATGGTGAAACAACATGAATTAAAGGCTCCATTAAAGGAGTTAGCCGAATCTAGCCATGCATGTTTGAAGATCATTTATCCAAGTACATCAATGCATATTCATGAAGCTATCCATTCACCTCCCATTCGGCCAAACATGGACAAGAACACCATTGGACATTTTTCTAGAAGATTCATGTTTTAATTAGGTACATTACTTAATTGTTAAGTTCATGAATGGACTATTCGGCTAGCATAAGATACTAGTATAAATAGTTTGTTGATTTCATTATAAAAGGACTTTTGCCAAATTTGTTAATGAACATTGTTCTTGTGAGGTTGCTTCCTCTCATATCTCATACAAGTTTCGAACGACTTATCTGGCTTGTGCTAGTGGCGTCAATCGTCTTGTTTTGAACTTATCACCAATCTTGGTGTGGCGTTCACCTATCTATCTATCCATATTTTTCACCTTAACAATATAGGAATCGGGGTGACACTTCTTAATGTTGAATCATTCCTGACGTTGAGTTCGATTTCCATTTCCATCTTTTATATTTTTTTTCTTGTTAACCAAAACCGAGCCTTATATCCTTCATCCATCTTTGCTACCCTTAACCGAACCTATACTAAACTTACCCTTGTTGAAAACTTCCGCTATCCTATTCTAATTCTTTTACTACTATTACAAAAATCCGAGGCACGAACGACTCTCTCGAACTACGATCGGGCAACTACGTGAATTCGACTCATCTACCCAGGCCGGATCACATCAATGGTCATGTTTGATTTTGGTGTTCGGCAATTGCTTATATGTAAATATATGCATATATATGTGAATCTTGGTTGATATTCTTTGATAAGGTTTTGTTATGTGACTTAATATTATTGCTTTCATGCATTCAGTTTTCGCATAGGAATGTTAACAGGCCATATTATGGTAAAACATGTTTCATGATATGTTCGAAAGGTAAATTAAGTATGATATGAAAGTTTTTGGATAGATCTCCTTGTTAAATAAATATGTATGTTATATATATATGATTGCGCTTAGTATATGGTTATTATTTAAAGTAATGATATGGTTAACTTATGACCATTCATTTTGGCAAGCTTGTTATAATGGTATGTTTTGTATATGCATATTTTTATGAATTAGCTTAAATGAAGCAAGCATGGTTGATGGATATATATATTTATATGTAAATATTTCGATTATAAATTAATATTGGCTTATTTGAAATACACGATTTGTATTATGAATTAGATCAATTTAGTAAGCTTAATAAAAAGTTCATATGTTCATTATATTTGTTATATGATTCGGTAATGGGGTATTGATAAGCATATTGTATATTCGGCTATGTGACTAAACTATCTAGAAGTGTTTTATGACCTAATTTGTGATAGAATAGTCTGATTGTTGTATATATATTTTATGATTGAAATTATGACCATTTGATTCGTTAAAATGATAAGTTATAAGTATTGTTGTATATATATATATATTTTATGATTGAAATTATGACCATTTGATTCGTTAAAATGATAAGTTATAAGTAAAATAATTGTACATATCCATTGGTATAAGTATGTATACTTGGCTATGTGATTGCTATTTATGTATGATAATTAGCATGTATACAGGGTATTCGATGGTCTGTATTTTGTACTCTTTTAATGGTTCGTTGTAGTATGTTAAAAATGTACACAATATATACGTATATATTGCATTAAAGTCAAATTTTGCCATATGGTAACGATATTAAGTTTGCATATGCGTTTGAATAAATACTTGGTGTGTAATGATATGTTTGGTTACTAATATGCACACATGTAGAGCTAAAGTAATGACTAGTTGCTTTTTATTAAATTAAATAAATATATTGGCACGTATTTGATAAACATGAATAGTAACAATTGACTTTCTTAAGTTGTGTATGGTTAGGTAATGCCTCGTAACCCTAATACAGTGACGGATACAGGTTAGGGGTGTTACATTTAATTGGTATCAGAGCTACAATTTAGTTAATTCTAGGACTAACGTAGTGCTTGTGAGTCTAGCTATACATGCCATATTATATACTATGATAGCATGATGACTTCTGACACTTGAAAATGTGTTTTCATATAGTAAATAGATCCAGACAGAGTCATAGTTGATGATGTCGAGAGTATAGTGCCTGCTCCCGCGCAAGGGGCACTGTCGGTTGATTCTCGATTGACCTCGAGTAACTAGGAGGGAGAGGCTAAGCAAGCCTTTTATTAAATGATGTACGACTGGTTTACTAAGTATATCCGGACGAATTTGCCTATACAACAACCTCCACCCTTGATTAATCCTTCTCCGGTACCTGTTATGCCTTAAGTGAGAGGTCCGTTGAGATTAAATAAACCTCCTATTGATAAAATCCAAAAACACGGGGCAGAAGAATTCAGAGCTACTGATGATGATGATGTTGAGCGAGCTGATTTCTGGCTTGATAATACAATTCGTGTGTTTGATGAGTTATCTTGTACTCCAGATGAATGTCTAAAATGTGCCATATCTTTACTTCGAGACTGTAACACCCCTCGCCTGTATCCAATGCCGGGATAGGGTTTGATGTGCTACCGAACTTAAACTTAACCAATATTAGAAAATCGGCAATAAAAATTTGATCAATTTAAAACTTTTTATTTCATAGGCGATCTGTCCCTTGATTGGGCTTACAAGGCCCCAAACATACATTCGAGGTGGTTCGGGACCAAAACGAGGGCTCGAGAAAAGTTAGAAAATTTCATGCTTTAAGGTCCCACATGCCCGTATGAGTATATGGCACACGCCCGTGTGCTAGGGACACGCCCATGTCCTGCACTAGTGTGGCCAATTTTTTTTTTACAATTTTTCATAAAACAAGTGTAGACTTCACACGGCCTGAACACACGCCCGTGTCCTTCATCTGTGTCCTTTCACACGGCCACAACACGCCCGTGGCATAGCCCGTGTACAAAAACCTGGGTATTCTTTTTCTGATGTCAGCATCATACGGCCATGGCACACGCCCGTGTACTAGGCCGTGCCCTCCACACGGTTGAGACAAACGGCCGTGTCTCTGCCCGTGTGATAAATACCATGCATTCTGACTTGAAATTTCCAGGTGTAGGGGACACACGACCTTCTCACATGCCCATGGGGATGTCCATTTGTCACATACGACCTAGACACATGCCGTATGTCTACCCGTGTGGACAATATGAGGCTATTTACCAAGCTTTATTGCCACCCTAGTATGCCTATTTTCATGTCAATACCAACCAATACCAAATCAGGCATGATAGACATTCATTTAACCATGAAGATGCATCTATTATAGACTCAAAATGAATGTTACCCTCAATCAAGGCTTAATGTAAAATGCAGAAACTATTTCACAAAATAATAAGGTCTAGCCCTATACATGCCATAATAAAAAATATAAATCCAACTATACCAAGTATTACGGCGGATAGTGTGACCGATATCTCTGACTTCAAGGGATCCTTGAACAAATTAGGTGGCACTGAAAGAAAAGGGAAAGGAAAGAGAGTAAGCATGAAGCTTAGTAAGTTGCATAAAAGTAAATATAAAACAACAACTTCTCCTCTAGTCATCATACTCATAGCACAAAGATAGGCATAAGCTTGACTTACTGATTACCGTCTACTCTAGTCACATTTTCTATTTCGTGCTCATTACTCATGTATACTGAATAGATACTTATACCACTCACAACATTATTATACTTTCCTTACTAACTCGCTTTCACAACCTTTAAAGTTGAGCCTTTTGGAACACTTTCGGATATTCTATAAGCCTCTATCATGGGTTAAGTTACCGATGCCAAGTCTCAGACATGGTCTTACACTTGCTATCATCATCGAGGCTGATGCCATGTCCTAGACATGGTCTTACACTAGCTCTCGTAATTACGTGCTGATGCATGTCCAAGACATGTCTTACACTAGCACAGCTCTTAGCCGATGCATGTCCCAAACATGTCTTACACTAGCTATCATCGTCGAGGCCGATTCATGTCCCAGACATGTCTTACATTGGTACTCATCTCTACGCTGATGCCATGTCCCAAACATGGTCATATACTGGCTCTCATAATGTGGCCGATGAATATCCTAGACATGTCTCACAGTGGCACACAAGTAACCCGAATGTTAAGGCACGAATATCCGGTTTGTTTTCTAGGGTTCCAATAGGATCTTTCTACTATCTCAATTATTACTATGCATTCTCAATTCACAATCTAGCAATTCATGCTATATCAATTCAATGACAATTCGAATATATGTATTAATAATGTAGTTATATTATTTACATACAACTTACCTTGGTTTACAAAATGTACTGGACTAGTCGATTTAGTCGATTTGCTTGGCTTTCCCCCAGTCTAGGTTCGGATTTAGTAAATCTTGATCTATAATAGCAAAGTGCACTCATTTAGTCATTAAACACAATTAGGCAATCTAAAATTTACATTTTTGGGTAAAATGACCATTTTGCCCCTAGATCTTTATAAAATGACCATTTTGCCCCTACGATCAAAATTTGATTTTTATCGAATTTATTCATATCTCAAGCCTATCTGAACTCTTTTTACTCTTATAGCAACCCCAAAATCTCACTATTTCACACACTTAACACTTATCTTGCAACTTTTGCAAAATAACCCTTTTTGGTGTTTTCATGCTAACACCTTTCACAAAAGTTGTTTATAACACGGCTAAGACTCATACTCTTCCATAAAAACTCAGAAAACACTACAATTTCATTCATGGCAAAACCCTAAACTCTTAACCATTTTTCAAAATAGACTCCTCATTTGAAAGCTCATGCTTCAAGGGTCTCAAAAATGTAAAAATTATTAACTAGGGACATGGAAATCACTTACTTGTTGAGGTAATAAGTTGCTAAAATTTCCAAGCTTCAAAAACCCCTCTTTTGCTAATATTTTCAGTGGGAAGAAGGCATGGAGAAGAAAGAAATTGATAGCTAAGCTCACATGTATTATTTTATCATAAGGTTATATCATCAAGTCACCTAACATTGACTTTTTGACTAAGTTTACTTCTTATGGCCGGCCACCTTGTTTCTAGGGGTGAAATTGCTCTTTAAAAGCCCCTAATTTTAGTTCTTAGATATTTAACACATCTTGATACTAAAATTCAACTTTTTCCTTATATGCGATTTAGTCCTTTTTTCTTAATCGGTTCACAAACATCAAAATTGGCTCACCTAATTTTTCATATGCTAATATAATCATGTCATAACTCCATAATAATAAAATAAATTTTCTAACATCAGATTTGTGGCCTCGAGACAACTGTTCTGACTAGGCACTAAATTGAGCTGTTACATTTCTCCCCCCTTTAGGGATTTTCGTCCCTGAAAATCTTACCAGTGAATAAGTTCGGATACTACTCTCTCAGAGACTCCTCAGGTTCCCATGTGGCTTCCTCAACTCCATGTCTATGCCACAAAACCTTCACTAGATATATATTCTTATTTCTTAACTATTTGACCTCTCGAGCTAAGATCTTGACATAAGTAACATTCGGAAGAATCTCAACTTCAGTTGGCACAATTACATGCGAAGGGTCCGATCTGTACTAGCGTAACATGGAAACATGAAACACATTGTGGATCTTTTCTAACTCTAGTGGAAATTTCAATAGCTAGGCAACAAGCCCTATTTTCTCAGTAATCTCATAAGGCCCTATGAAACGAGGACTCAATTTGCCCCTCTTTCCAATCCTGAGGACTTTCCTCCAAGGAGAAATTTTCAAAAATACTTTATCACTGACTTCAAACTTAATTTCCTTTCGTCTCAAATCTGCGTAGGATTTTTGTCTATTCGATGTGGCTTTTAGGCAGTCACGAATCACTTTAACTTTCTCCTCATCTTTTTGACCAAATCAACCCCATGAATCTGATTCTCTCTCAACTCAATCCAGTATAAGGGCGTTCGACACTTTCGCCCGTGTAAGGCCTCATAGGCGCCATTTTCAGACTTGACTGATAGCTGTTGTTGTAGGAGAATTCAACCGATGGCAAGTATTTTCCCAACTTCCTTGAAATTCAAGAACACAACATCTCAAAAATACCTTTAAGATCTGTATCACTCTTTCTGACTGTCCATCAGTTTTCGGATGAAATGTCGTGCTGAAACTCAACTTGGTTCCCAAAGCCTCTTGTAACTCTTTCCAAAACCTTGAGGTAAACCTCGGATCTCTATCTAACACAATCGACAATGGCACTCCATGAAGCCTTACAATCTCAGAAATATATAAGTCGGCTAATTTCTCGAGGGAGTAGTTGGTACGCACTAGTACGAAGTGTGCCGACTTAGTTAATCTGTCTATAATAACCCATACTGCATCTTTCTTTTTCAGGGTTACTGGCAAATTGGTCACAAAGTCCATAGTGATACGATCTCATTTCCACTCGGGGACCATAATAGGTTGAAGTAAACTCGAAGGTACTTGATGTTCAGCCTTTACTTGTTGACACACTAGGCACTTGGAAACAAATTCTGATATTTCTCTTTTCATACCTGACCACCAATACATTTTCTTAAGGTCGTTGTACATTTTTGTACTACCCGGGTGAACAGATAAACAACCACCATGAGCCTCACTAAAAATCTTTTGAATAAGTTCATTGTCTTTAGGTACACAAACTCTGTCTCTGAACGTTAAACATCCATCAGTACTGATGCGAAAATTCGATTCAATTTCTAACTTACACTGATTTCTCTTGGTTTGCAACTTCTCATCACCTTTCTGAGCTTCTCGAATTTCATGATGAAAAGTCGGTCTGACTCTCAGCTCTGCTAGGATCGAACAATCATTAGATACAGTCAACTGAGTGTTCAAGGCTCTCAAGGCAAACAACAACTTCCTACTCAAGGCCGTGGCGACTACGTTTGCCTTTCCCAGATGGTAGTCGATAATCAACTCATAATCCTTTAACAGCTCTAACCACTGGTGTTGCCTCAAATTCAACTCCTTTTGAGTCATCAAGTACTTTAAGCTCTTATGGTCGGTGAATACCCGACATTTCTCTCAATACAAATGGTGTCTCCAAATCTTCAGTGCGAACACTATAGCCACTAACTCCAAATCATGGGTTGGATAAATTCTCTCATGTGGTTTTAACTGTCTCGAGGCATAGGCTATAACCTTGCCTTTTTACATGAGTACACACCCTAAACCGTTATAAATCACAAACTCCTTGCCCGACTTTGGTTGTACTAAAACTGGGCCTTCCGTTAATAAGGTCTTTAATCTCTCAAAACTTTGTTGACATTTTTTGATCCATTCAAACTTGACATCCTTTTGCAGCAGCCTAGTCATGGGGTAGCTATCATAGAAAATCCATTTACAAATCGTCTATAGTATCTGGCTAAACCCAAAAAGCTTTAAACTTTTGTTACATTCTTCAGCGGTTTCCAATCCACGATAGCGGAAATCTTATTTGGATCAACTCAGATTCCGTCACCCGACAAAATATGTCCTAGAAACCCAACCTTTTTTAGCCAAAACTCACTCTTGTTGAACTTGGCATATAATCTCTTGTCTCTCAAGGTTTGCAACACAACCCTCAGATGCTTTTCGTGCTCTCTCTCATCATGCGAGTAGATCAGTATGTCATTGATAAAGATGACAATGAACTTATCTAGATACAGTCTGAATATACGATTCATCAAATCCATAAATACCGCCGGGGCATTAGTCAAACCAAAAGGCATGACAAGAAACTCATAATGCCCATATCTTGTCTGAAACGCAGTCTTCGGTACATCTCGCTCTTTAACCCTTAACTGATAATAGCTAGACCTCAGATCGATCTTAGAAAACACGGTAGCTCCTTCAACTGATCAAACAAATCATTGATCCTTGGTAAAGGGTATTTTTTCTTCACTGTTACCTTGTTGAGTTGCCTATAGTCGATGCATAATCTCATCGACCCATCTTTCTTCTTTACAAAGAGTACTGGAGCACCCCACAGAGAATAGCTCGGTCTCGGAAAGCCCTTGTCTGTCAGATCTTGCAACTGTTCTTTCAACTTTTTCAACTCCACAGGCGTGTTACACTCCAAAGCTAGAAAATTTTTAAGTTGCCCAAAGATTATCGAATGTTTTTGATTTTGTCTCGAACTGCCTTAATGTATGTTTTAGGCCTCGAAGGCTTGTATAAGGGACGATATGCATGTGATTCAAAAGTTTTAATTTTGGGAAAAATTTGGTGACTCGGTTTTATATGTTTGTGAATGTTTAAGTCTGGTAACGCTTCGAATCCTGTCCCGGCGTTGGATACGGGTGAGGGGTGTTACAAAATGTAACACCTCTGACCCATATTCTTAGCCAGAATAGGGTTACGAGGCATTATCGATCAATCACAACATAATTCATACATATACACATTCATAATCAAAATACATTCAAATCATTCACATTTTCCTTTATAAGGCTCTATGAGACCTTAAAACATGCTTAGAAGTGGTTCGGGACTACACCAATAACACTAGCTAACTTTAAGGAACTTAGAAAATTTTCTTTGATTTTAGGGTCACACACCCGTGTGAACAGGCCGTGTGCCTTACATGGCCACCAGACATGCCCGTGCCACAAGTCGTGTGAAAACAGGGCATACATACTAACTTGCACCACACAGCCGAGGACATGCCAAGCCGTGTGAAATCTATGGGGGTTACTGACTTGGGTCACATGGCAGACCACACGCCCATGTGCTAGCCCGTATGCCACACACGACCAGTAGACACGCCTGTGTGTCTTGTCCGTGTCAAAACTGTAGGGTATACTAACTTAATTTGAAAGGGAACCCAGGGGACACATGGCCATGTAACGTAGTTGTGTGTCGCACATAGCTAAGACACACGCCCGTGTCTCTACCCGTGTGGACAAATATAGGCCATTTGCAAAGCCAATTTGCCACCCTTTTCTCATGCACACCTAGCCACCAACATGGTATCATTTCAATACATATATAGGCAGCCAAAACATACACAATCACATATAATTCATGTCATTTCATAATTAACCATTTCACTACTTAAATTCTCAATCAAAATCATGCCAAAACCATCAAACTTGCATAACTTCTAAATGCATTTCATCATCATCATCAACTTATCACCTATTTTATGCCACAAGACTAACCATTTCAATATCCCATAATCAAGTCACAGCATACCATTATTTCAACCTTAATACTTCCATTTACAACTAATTAAAAATAACAACTATATAACCATACCCAAACAAGCCAACATAAATGGCCATATTCCAACATTTACAAGCCAAATCTCAAGGCTATAATCATAATTTAAAACAAATCATCAACTCACTAGCCTATACATGCCATATACCATATTTACAAGCATCCAAAAATAGCAACAAGTAGTCGATAGTGTGATGATGGTTCCCAATGATCCCCGATGTCTGAGCTAGCTTTGATACTCTATAAAACAAAGACAAATAACACACAGTAAGCTTCATAGCTTAGTAAATTCGTACCAAATATACTCAATAGTTCATAATATACAAATCATCAGTTAATAGACACTTAGTAGTTCTCATATCATCATTCAATTCTAATTCATGACCATTTATCATGGATATACAAATTCATTAAGCTTCATACACATAGTGGCAACTACCACATAGGTATCGCATATACCTGTACTTTACTGTATTTATTTATTTCATTCTCACCTATTTGTTCAATACGTTAAATCGTTCAGAAATCTTTCAATGCTCTAAAAACTCACACACTTAGTGCATAAATGATTAGCCGAAGCTATAACGATATCGCACACTTAGTGCCATCACATTAAACCGAAGTTATCTCGGTATCGCACACTTAGTGCCTATGGCTGAAGCTATCTCGAAACACACACTAAGTGCCAAATTTAGTAGATTTGTCTTCGTACATAGTCATCGTCGCATATATACAATTTATGCATTATTAAAGCATTAAAAACATAATTGTAAGAATGTTTATCACGTACGAACTTACCTCGGACGTAAAAATGACGAAACTAGTCGATTAATCAAGTACTTTGCTCCTTCCTCGATCTAAATCCGGGCCTCTTTTCTTGATCTATATGTATTCAAAATTAACTTATTCAATCACATAATTATTCAATTTAGTCCATAAACACATATTTGGTCATTTTTGCACTTTGGCCCTAAACTTTCATATTTCTTACAATTTAGTCTGTATTTCATAAATATACAAAATTCACACAATTCAATTTAAACACATGCTAGCTGAATTTCATAGGTGCCTCTAGCAGCCCTAAACTTTCATTTATTCACATACTTAAACCCACATTTTCACATTTTCTCAAATTAACCCCTTTTATGCAATTTCACCAAAAATCACTTTACAAAACTTGATAATCTATCAACAAATGCTCATTTTCCATCATCAAACATTCAAGAACTCAAGCATTCATCAATGGAAACTTTCAAAATCAACAACACTTTCAAAAATTAAGGCATGGGCTAGCTTGTACTCAAAGCAATGATCATAAAAACATAGAAATCATCAAAAATCGAACAAAAATATCAAACCAATTGAGCCTTGCAAGTGTCGAACCCTAACAAGACATGAAAGCTTTATTTTCTCTTCAATATTCGGTCACCAAAAAAAATTCATATTTGGTTGTATTTTAATTAACTTATTTACAAAATTACTTATTTACCCTTAATGAATAAACGGTTATCCATAATAGTCCACTATCATTTAAAATGGTCTAATTACCATTTAAGGCCACCATATTTAAAATCCAAGGCCAATTGACACCTTTAACTAATAGTATGCAACTTTTGCATTTCACGTGATTTAGTCCTTTTTTCTCAAATTGAGCTATTAAACAATAAAATTAGCTCACGAAATTTTCACTCATATATATTCACATGCTGTAAACTCCAAAAATAATATTAAAATAATTTTCTAACCTCGAATTTGTGGTTTCGAAACCATTGTTCCAATTTAGCTAAAACCGTGTTATTACACGTTCGGTAAAGATTCGATACGAAGAAATTCCCGGTTGAACCTTAGGAATAGTTAGGATAAAAATGTCATGATATTAGGTTTATGAGTTTACATGTAAGACCATATTTGGGATATGGCATCGTTATGAGATTTTGCGCAAGACCATGTCTGGGACATGGCATCAATATGAGAATCGTGTAAGACCATAGCAGGGCTATTGGCATCGATATGAGATCCCATGTAAGACCATATCTGGGATATGGCATTGGTATGATTCTATGTGTATGTGATTCCCGAGTATCCTTTAGTATTCCAAGTGGCTCAACAGGTGATTTAAAGATTATATCAAAGATGTGAAAGGTTATGATTATGTTATGAAGTGGTACAGGTACGTATGCAAAACTCATGAGAAATGATCTCGGTTTAGGATGCATTATTGGTCTGGATGCAAATGAGTAAGATATGTTTATGATCACTTGATGATTTTGTGCTAATTTACATTATGTTATGTGTAGCTTATTGTATGTTTAAAGTTGATTATTATTTACATGCTAACTTACTAAGCTCAAAGCTTACCCCCTTCCCTTTCATTTCTTATAGTGTCATCAAGCCAGCTTGGGGATCAAAGACGGTTGGAGATCCACTCACACTATCAAGTTATCATTTTGGGTATTTATTATTACATTATTTTGAGTTATGGCATGTATAGGCACTTGGTCTTTTTTGTGATATGTGTCATTATTGATTTGGCCAAGTGTGGTGGCTTGTAATTGTCATTGATTCATTTTGTAAATGGCCATATGGTATTGGCTAATATTGGTTAAGTATATAAGTAACACCCCAAACCCGTATTCATAGCCAGAATTGGGTTGCGAGGCATTACCAATCAATCACAACATAATTCATACATATACGCATTCATAATAAAAAAATCCATTCAACACATTCATATTGTCCCTTCTAAGGTCCTATGAGACCTTAAATGTAACACCCTAAACCTGACCTAGATGTTAGGTTTAAATCTGGCATGTCACATTGAAGTGTTTTTCGAAAACCATGTTTTCATTGAAAACCCTTCTTAATATTTAATAAAAAAACAACTTTTGGTCATTAAAACTTGTTAAAACCCCAGTTTACATTAGTTTAATTTCAAAGCGTGGTTCATTAAAAAATACATAATTTTATTCCCAAAATCTCTTTTAGTTGCGGAAGCTAGTTTTAAAATACTTACTAAAACTTGATGTTAAAAAGTTAAGTTACGAAAGCGTTTTGAAAATGTTACGGAAATGTAGTGTTTGAAAATAGTTATTATTTTGGAAAACCATGTCCTACTTCTAACAGATATTAAGCGTACTAAATAAATTTCCCAAATAAAAAGTTAAGAGAATAAAGAGGCCTTACTACAACGCAAATCAAAAACCAAAGTTCTTAACTAAATAAACGAAATAGAAAAACATGTACAGTTGTGTAGTCGTCTCTGAGTCTCTCTACGACACCGATCCACCTAATGCTGGGGATTACCTGCACAGTTAATAAATGGGGTGAGTTCACGAAAACTTAGTGTGTAATCCCCTTACTAGAGTAACAGTCAATATACAAAAATAGAAACAGAAACAGAAACAATTTGGGCCAGAGCCCTTTAACGATAACAGTACAGTCCAGATCAGAGCATACATGGGCCAAAGCCCATTACAATATCATTTGGGTCATAGCCCATAATAGAATCAATTGGGCCTAGCCCATCTCAGTAACAAAACAAAATGTGTGAAAGCATGGATGCATGCTATCCCATTCAACCCTGCACTTGCCTTCGTCCAACCCTACACTACCTGTGGGGAATAACTCACCCACGTCATCCCCACACTTATAATGTTAGCACCGGTTGCAGTACTAACCGAAATCACAACAAAGCTACTAGTTCATATACAACTTTAAGCCTTCAGTAGCGGTATTATAATTGGCACAAAGCCATCGATAATTGTAATAAGTTCACATATAGCCATCAACGACGGTAATATATTCGTCACATAGCCATGGGTAAATATGACCGACACAGAGTCATCAATAAATACGATAGGCATATAGCCACCGATAAATACGATTAGCACAAAGCCATAATCAAGATGGCACAAAGCCATATTTAGGTTGGCACAGAGTCATAATCAGTAACAACCCAAAGCCTTCAGTAGGTCCACAGTCGTCTTGCGCGACCCGTGCGACCTTATCAGAACAGTACTTCCTCCACATCAATGTCTCAACCCTATGCAATATGTCGTGTATGTCATGCTCAATCATCACACGTGTATGCAAAATGGCCATGCTCAGTAACAGTCATTTAAACATATATTAAATGCATATCAGTTTTACAACCACAGTCAAGTCAGTTAAAACACAACCATACAATCACAGTCAAATTAGTCAAATTCATAGACTAAGTCAGTCATTTACCTACAAGGGTAAAACAGTCATTTTACCCTATAGGGGTATTTCGGTAATTTTACAAATCGTGGGTATTTCGATAATTTAATCAGTTTGGCCTAAACATGCTTATTGGCCCATCCAAAGGTTTACAGTCACCCCAAACGACTTTACAACCCTAACGGTCCTATCGATGAAAATGGGCCCAAGGCCCATTATTCGACCCAAATAGGCCCACAAGCTCGTGCGGCCCAATTAGCCCGAAATTAGCCATGGCTATGCATACTACATAGCCCAGTCCAAAGTTTGTCACTTATCTAGGATTTTACCCGTGCGGGGCCCACGAGCCCATTAGGCTCACACAGCCCACTTCAGCCCATCAAGGCCTAGAATGGCCTATGTCATGTGCGTGACATGACAAGCCCCACTATTTTCCACCTAACTGTCAGATTTACACAAACGGGCCCACGGGCCCATTCGGCCCATTTGGCCCATTATGGCCTAAGCCCATGAATTCGTTCATGGTGGCCTTCCTTGTCGTACGCCCACGTTCCGTGAGCTCAGTTCACCACACGTGCGATCGCACGCTCGTGTGGCATCATACGCCATATTTCTAGCTTTTCGACATTTTGTCAAACTACAGTCATAGTAGAGTAAACAACACACACATTTCTACAGCTTTTACGCCTATTACCATTTACAAGGTACAGAAACACACCTGATTGCAAGTTTTCATGAAAACTCTTGAGCATCCAAACCTATAATCCATCATAACATACCATTAACAATTATCTAAAGAGTTAAAACAACCCCTTCCTAATAATAAATATCCACAGAAAAATTGCCAGTTGCCTTGACCGATTGACAGAAAATCACCCACCTACACCATTGTCCAAAAACTAATCACTCAACCTTAGAGATCCTATATCAACCAACCGTATCATCCCTTACCCAAAAGATTAACTTGAGCATGATAACGAGAATACTTACCAACCGCGAGGTTAACTAGGAAGAAGGGACAATCGACTTAGCACCACTCGTCCTTAGCCATTGAACGGTAATAAAAATAAGGTTAAGCACAGGATGACCAACAAGGAGGAGAAGATTTACAAAGAATCAATACTCACCACTTGACCACAGAATATTCGCACAAGTCGAAAAATAGAGTAGAGAGGGAGGGAGCTGATGTTCGGCCAAAGTAAAACTAAAATCAACACTGAAGCGAAAAGAAAATAGGGAGAGAGAGAGAGATTGGTTCAGTCAAATTGAAAATAGAAAGGGGGAGGAGATGTATACGGCTAGAGTTTGAGAATAGAAATAAGAAAAGAAGAAAAGGATCGAGAAGAGGAGAAGAAATGGGGAATCAGCACAAGTAGTAATTGTTTGAAAAATAGCAGAGAATAGAGGTATTGTTCGATTTTGGTTGTAACGCCCCAAAAATCCCAAAATCCTGAATTTTTTTTATTTTCGATTTTGATAAAAATTTTGTTCAATATTCTTATCCAAGTGATAATTTTAGTAAGTCTTAGCAAAGGTTGAGTTCAAATTAAGGGGTAGAAGAAATTATAAAAAGAATCAGGGCTGACAAGTAGGTGGGCTTTTGAATAAATGAAGAAACAATTGGACATAAAAAGAGCCTGTGGTGGAGTCGCTAAGTGACGCCACATAAGGTGTAGTGAGGTGGCATTAGTAGCTAGCAAAGGGGTCCAAGGTTTGAATCCTAACTTAGTATTTTTGGGGTTTAATTTTGGCCTTCTAGAAGGATGGAAGTGGCGTGAAGATGGACTCCAAGGGGAGTGTTCAGAAGAGAAAATTAAGGAAAGGATCAAGGGGTTATCAGGGAGAAACACGAGGAGATGAGAAGTGAGGAGTAAGTGGAGCTGAATTAGGAACTTGGGCTTGAATAACTCGGCTATAGGGCTATAAATAGTTGCTGAATGGTAGGGTTGAAAAGTTAATGTTGAATTTCCCTTCACTTTGTGCCAGAAACCCTTTTCTCTAAAAAGTCGAAAACCCTTTTTTTTTTCTTTTCTTTCTTTGTGCCGAATTATTATCCCTCCTCTACTCAATAGTTTCTTTGCTTTAGCCAATTCTTCTTCCTCTCTTCTTTGGTGATGAGTAATCAATTGTTAACATTAAAATCTCTAAGAGCCGAATACCCTTGGTGCTACCACTACTCTTTCCACCCAGTCGGTTCTAGTGTAAGTGTTCGCTCTCCCAATCAGTTTTTGATAAGTATCGAGTATTCAGTCCCTTACTTCTTTTTAATCGAATTTGGTAGGGAATTAGTGTCAGATCTTGGTATTGTATTCCTACCGATTTTCTCTTCAGTTCTGAGAAATACGCGTGTTTAGTGATCAAAGTAAAAGCTAGTAAAGGCTTGGCGTTCAGGTAAGGTTAAGGTGAGATTTCAGCTTTTGGTAAAGTAATCGATAAGTACGTGTGATTAATATTTGAGTGATATCAATTGTAGGTTTAGGCTAAGGAGATCGCATCACGCTTGCTTACCAGGTGTGTGCATACACTGTACACACACAATGAATCAGCAAAAGCCAAAAAGCCGAAAAGTCGAAATATCGAAAAGCTGAAAGTTTGGCTACGGTAGTCTTGTGAGTGCGTGAACACTCGTAAGGGAGAAATTAATGGTTTTCCTGAGGCCCACGGGCGATTCCGTGGACTTGGGTTGTGATTTGGCCATATAGGCCGAAATAGGCTAAATGGGCCCAATGGGTTGTTGGGCCCATAATAGGCAAAAACTGAATATTGATGCTTTGTGATAGGAATTTGTATGTGAGCATGAATATGAATGTGATTGGGCCTAACGGGCCATATAAATGAGATTTGGGCCTAATGGGCCATATACAGGTGATTTGGCCCTAATGGGCCATACGAATATAATTGGGCTTAATGGGCCAGATACAGGTATGTGAAATTGTTGGGCTTTGTAAGGGGTTTTAGGCCTAGTATATGATATCTACATAAGACTTAATTAATATATTACAACCATGGGCAAGTCAAAGGGTTAAGGTGTGGCAACGGGTATATGCATGTCTAGAATTGGATCTAGGGTGAGCTTGATACTTAAGCGGTCTTAATGACCCACCTCCTCTTCTCTAGAATCCTACCTGGTGCATAGTATTCATTCATCTTAGCTCACGGGACTTGTTAAGGGGCCAAGATAAGTGAAAACAGTAATTAAGGGAAAATTACCGAAATGCCCCTAGGGCAAAAATGACCAAAATACCCCTAGGTGTTGAATGTAAGTTTTTTTGGATGCGACATGCATACATATGATATTCTACTTAGGTTTCATATGGGTTGTGAATTATGGAGCGGAGGAAGTATATGAGGGTCGCATGGTTGCTTGACAATTGTGGATCCACCGACGGCTTTCAAAGCCCAATATGTAAATGAAGGTAGTTCCGCAATCGGGCTACCATGGTGTGTGGGTTGGGTGGGTTGATATTTATATCCCCACATGGTGTGACGAGGGATAGAGCCGGTGTGTAGTGGATGGATAATTAGATGGGATTGCATTGTATGAATGATGAACGATGAATGATGTTTTTTTTTGAATGCTTGTTTTCTTCGAGGGTTGTACACACTGAGTTTGCGAAAACTCACCCCCTCTTTTATTTTATTTTCAGGTGATGATTAGTAGAAGGTTCGATGTTTGGAGGGATTTTGGGTGGCCAGCTAGCAAGATGATTTGGACTTGGGTTTTTTTTTTAAGCATTTAAGTTTTTACTTCTTTTTAAGTATGTTCCAGACCAGATTGTAATAAGGTTTTCATTGTGTTATTATTACTTGAATTATTATTATTTTCTATATAATTGCGAGAAGTTGAACATGGATTTCTTAAACTATAGTATGTTTTCTACGTTTCCGTAACTAAGTGTTTTTTTTTAATCAGATGTTTTAAACAAGGCTTTCGTAACCGAAGGTGTTTTTTAAAGTTAATTAGGGTTTCTTTTATTTTAAGAAGGGTTTTCAATGAAAACACGATTTTTGCTAAAACACTTCAATGTGACACACTGAATTCGGCCATAGTACTAGGCCGGGTTTAGAGTGTTACATTTAGTGGTATCAGTGCCCGGTTGCAAAACTCGGGCTGTGAAGTGGGCCTTATTATTATTTGGGTTCTTTTTGGATTTTAAAATTATTTTGAATTGTGATCCTTTGGAAATAGAGAAATCTTGCTGAGCGGCACACCGAGTCTCCAACGTCAAACCAAGTAAGTACTTTTATTTTTAAATTTGTTTAAATTGTTATACATTAGATAGTTAGAGGGCTACTTTAGATTATGGTTAGAATGGAACTAAAGCCCGTAGGATCTGGAAACTGTAGAGGATTTTCAAAAACAATCTTCTCTATAAATATTTTCATAAAACATCGGTATAATTATTAAACTAACTAAAACTTCATAAAATTTCTAATCCAGCTAATACGCGAATTGACGATGAGTGCTAGAAGAGGCGTAAGAGGCCGTGGCCTAGGCCGCGAAAGCGTTAGGGCTGAATCATCGACATCGGGCTATATGCCCGATGTTGGAGTAGAAGAGGCTCCGGCCTCACCTGTGGCTGGGAATGGACAATATGACCGGGCTGTGGGAGAAGATGCATTATCGCAGGTAATGCTAAGGATTTTGGAAAGGGTCGTTGGGCCCAATAATGGCAACGAAAATCAGGGGTCCATTCCAGAACGACTTTGATCGAACAGAGCTGAGATCTTTAAGGGCTAGCTGGCGTGGCTCTTAATGTGGCGGAATATTGGTTGGAGGCCACTGAAAGGATAATGGAGGATTTGGACTGCTCACCTGAGCAAAAGTTGAAAGGGGTGGTGTCATTGCTTAGGGAGGAAGCCTACCAGTGGGGGTTGACAGTGAAATAGGGCACCTAACCAGAGTGGGTCACCTGGGAGTTTTTCAAAGCTGTATTCCAAGGAAAGTATGTGGGTGCAAGCTATATGGATGCTAGGAGGAAAGAGTTCCAGAACTTAACCCAAGTAAACAAATCGGTGATGGAGTATGAGGTGGAGTTTCTACGCCTTAGTAGGTATGCAAGGGTAATGGTGGCAACGGAGTATGAGCATTGCGTTAGGTTTGAGGATGGGCTTAGAGATAGCCTCAGGGTATTGATAGCTCCACAAAGGGAATGAGTTTTCTCGGAGTTGGTGGAGAAAGCAAAGATAGCAGAGGAGGTAAAGCGCACTGAGCGTCTAAACTGGGAGAAGGAACAAGGTAAGAATAAGAGGGAGGCTGAGACCACGGGTGTTGGACAAAGGCCTAGGACTAGGGCCAAAAATAATGGGCCAATTAGAGCAAGCCCCCCTGCTGCTAATCCAGGGGTGCCACCTTGTGCTGATTGTGGGAGACGGCATGGAGGCGAGTGTTGGAAGAGAATGGGAGCTTGTTTCGCTTGTGGGTCTATGGAGCATAGGATCAAGGATTGCCCTTGAACGCTAGGTCGAGAGCCAGTAGTGGGTCAAAGAGGTGCTCAGCCACCAAGGGGTGGACAACTGCCGCCAAGGGGTCATGGACAGGCCAGGGGCGGTAACGGCAATAGACGTGGATGCAGAGCACCAGGCGAAAATACGGGCCATACTAAGGTGAGACAACCAGCTTTGGTTTATGCTGCTCATCGTTGAGAAGACGGGGATGCCCTAGATGTGATAATGGGTATGTTATTTATATATGAGTTATCTTACACAGCCTTGATTGATATTGGATCGACGCATTCATATGTTGCATGCAATAAGACTGAGTCTTTGGGTGATATGTTTGAGACTATTGCAAATGAGATGACTGTGATAAGTCCGTTAGGGCAGTCAGTAGGAGTGAATAAGATGTTTAGAGAGGTACCCTTAGTAGTCCAAGGGGTTACCTTTTTAGCGGATTTGATAGAACTGCGGTTTAGCAAATTTGACTTAATCTTATGTATGGATTGGCTGGTGAAGCACCGAGCCACTTTAGATTGTGCTGTAAAGCAGATGGTGTTAAGAACGGTGGAGGATGAGGAAGTAGTGGTGATTGGTGAATTCCGGAACTATCTATCGAACGTGATTTCGGCATTAAGGGCTGAGAAGTTAGTACGAAAGGGATGCAAAGCCTTTTTGGCTTAAATTAGTGATACAGAGGCTAAAAGCCTTACTGTGAAGGAGTTAAGAGTAGTTAGGGAATTTCTGGATGTCTTTCCCGAGGAGCTTCCTGGGTTGCCTCCTAGCAGAGAAGTAGAATTTTGAATCGAGTTATTACCTGGGACAGCACCGGTGTCTATCGCTTCTTATCGGATGGCACCAAAGGAGTTGGTAGAACTTAAGGCACAGATTCAGGAATTGTTGGATCGAGGGTTCATCCGACCAAGTGTGTCTCCATGGGGAGCACTGGTGTTATTCGTGAAGAAGAAGGATGGAACCTTGCGAATATGGATCGATTATCGACAGTTAAACAAGTTAACTGTTAAGACAAGTACCCTCTATCGAGAATCGATGATCTTTTTTATCAGTTTAGGGGAGCTTCGGTGTTCTCGAAGATTGACCTGCGTTCAGGGTATCACCAACTAAGGGTTAAGGGGGAAGATGTTCATAAGACAGCTTTCAGAACTCGTTATGGGCACTACGAGTTCTTGGTGATGCCATTCAGGATGACGAACGCACCTATCGCTTTCATGGATCTCATGAATCGGGTTTTTCAACCCTACTTGGATCGGTTCGTGGTAGTCTTTATAGATGACATTTTGGTGTACTCAAAAGATAAGGATGAGCATGATGCACACTTAAGGATTGTGTTGCAGACTTTGAGGGAGAAGCAGCTATATGCCAAATTCAGTAAGTGTGAATTTTGGCTAAGAGAGGTTACTTTTCTAGGACATGTGGTGTCAGCCGAGGGGATTAAGGTGGATCCTCAAAAAATTGAAGCAGTGTTAGACTGGAAAACGCCCAAGATGGTATCGAAAATCTAAAGTTTTCTTGGCTTGGCAGGATACTATAAGCGATTTGTTGAAGCCTTTTCCGTAATTGTTGCACCTTTAACTAAGTTATTGAGGAAAGGGGTACCGTTTGTTTGGACAAACAAGTAGCAAGAGAGTTTTGGAAAACTTAAGAAAGTTTTAATTGAGGCCCCTATGTTGATTCAGCCAGTGTTTGGGAAAGAGTTTAGGGTTTATAATGACGCGTCGTATGTAGGCTTAGGTTGCGTATTGATGCAAAAAGGAAAGGTGGTTGCGTATGCGTCACGACAACTTAAGACTCAGGAGGTGAATTACCCAACCCATGATTTGAGGCTAACTGCGGTGGTGTTCGCGCTCAAAATATGGAGGCATTACTTATACAGGGAGAAGTGCATAATCTATTCGGACCACAAGAGTTTGAAGTACCTCATTACCCAAAAGGAGCTAAACCTTAAGCAACGTAGGTGGGTGGAGTTATTGAAGGATTATGATTGTACGATTCAATACCACCCTAGTAAAGCGAATGTGGTAGCCGATACATTGAGTCGTAGGGATAAGTCAGACTTGAGAGCTATGCTCGCTCGTTTAAGCTTGTTGGATGATGGTAGCTTGTTAGTTGAGCTTCAAGTAAAGCCGGTGTGGGTCGAGCAGATAAGGAGTAAGCAATTAGTGGATTAGACTTTCAGTGCTCACTTTAAACAAGTGGAGAGTGGGGAGACATCAGACTTTGGGATAAATGGTGAAGGAGTATTGTGTTTCCATAAGAGAATGTGAATACCAAAGGACGATGATCTAAGGCAGTCTGTTCTACGGGAAGCACATAGCGGTCTCTACGCAATGCATCCTGGCGGAAACAAGATGTATCAGAAATTGCGTGAGCTTTATGGTGGCCTGGACTTAAGCGCGAGGTTATGGAGTTCGTAGGTAAATGCTTGGTTTGTCAAAAGGTGAAAATGAAACATCAGTTGCCTTCGGGATTGCTTCAGCCAGTGAAGATTCCACTCTGGAAGTGGGAAAAGATCATTATGGACTTTGTTATTGGGCTACCCTTGACACCTGCTAAGAAAGACTCGATATGGTTTATAGTGGATCGGTTAACCAAGTCTGTCCATTTTGTACCTGTTCGCACCAATTACTCGTTGCAAAAGCTGGCTAGGCTGTATGTGGCGGAGATTGTAAGATTGCATGGAGTGCCAGTTTCCATAATATCTGATAGGGACCCACGTTTCACTTCGCGATTTTGGAAGAAGCTGCATGAGGCGTTGGGTACTAGGTTGAATTTCAGTACGGCTTTCCACCCTCAAACTGATGGACAGTCAGAAAGGGTGATCCAAGTGTTGGAAGATATGTTGAGGGGATGCGTGATTGAGTTTTGAGGTAGTTGGGAGGACTATTTACCGTTAGCCGAATTCGCGTAGAATAATAGCTACCAAGCAAGAATTGGGATGGCTCTGTATGAAGCACTGTATGGGTGAAGGTGTCGAACTCCAACATGTTGGACGGATTGGGTGAAGGAGAGTTTTGGGCCCTGAGTTAGTAGCCAATACTGAGGATAAGGTAAAATTGATTCAGGATCGTTTGAAGGAGGCCTCGAATAGGCAGAAGCCGTATGCTGACCTCAAGCATCGAGAAATAGAGTATGCAGTAGCAGACTTAGTTTTCTGAAGGTCTCTCCGTGGAAGAAAGTGTTAAGCTTTGGACGAAAGGGGAAGCTAAGCCAAAGGTTCATTGGTCCATATCGGGTGGTAAGACGGATTGGGCCAGTCACTTATCAGCTGGAGTTACCTCCTGAACTAAGCCAGATCCATGACGTGTTTCATGTTTCCATGCTAAGGCGGTATCGCTCAGATCCTTCACATGTCGTGGCGGTGGAAGAATTTGAGGTTAGGCCAAACCTGAATTTTGAGGAAAAGCACATACAAATAATTGGTTGAGATGTCAAAGTAGTGAAAAGAAAGTCCGTTCCATTAGTCAAAGTACTTTGGCGGAATCACAAGGCTGAGGAGGCTACTTGGGAACCTGAAGAAGTGATGCGACGTCAATATCCTCAATGTTTTAAACAAGGTAAATTTCGAGGATGAAATTTCTTTTAAGGGGTAGAGTTGTAACGCCCCAAAAATCCCGAAATCCAAAAATCCCGAAATCCCAAATTTTCTTTATTTTTGATTTTGATAAAAATTGTGTTCAATATTCTTATCCAAGCGATAATTTTAGTACGTCTTAGCTAAGGTTGAGTTTGAATTAAGGGGTAGAAGAAATTATAAAAAGAATCAGGGCTGACAAGTAGGTGGGCTTCTGAATAAATGAAGAAACAATTGGACACAAAAAGAGCCTGTGGTAGAGTCACTAAGTGATGCTACATAAGGTGTAGTGAGGTGGCATTAGTAGCTAGCAAGGGGGTCCAAGGTTTGAATACTAGCTTAGTATTTTTAGAGTTTAATTTTGGCCTTCTAGAAGGATGGAAGTAGCGTGAAGATGGACTCCAAGGGGAGTGTTCAGAAGAGAAAATTAAGGAAAGGATCAAGAGGTTATCAAGGAGAAAAACGAGGAGATGAGAAGTGAGGAGTAAGTGGAGCTGAATTGAGAACTTGGGATTGAATAATTCGGCTATAGAGCTATAAATAGGTGCCGAATGGGAGGGTTGAAAAGCTAATGACGAATTTCCTTTCACTTTATGCCAAAAACCCTTTTCTCTAAAAAGCCGAAAACTTTTTTTTTCTTTTCTTTCTTTATGCCGAATTATTATCCCTCCTCTACTCAATATTTTCTTTCCTTTAGCTGATTCTTCTTCCTCTCTTCTTTGGTGCTGAGTAATCAATTGTTGCCATTCAAATCTCTAAGAGTCGAATACCCTTGGTGCTGCCACTACTCTTTCCACCTAGTCGATTTTAGTGTAAGTGTTCGCTCTCCCAATCGGTTTTTGATAAGTATTGAGTATTCAGTCCCTCACTTCTTTTTAATCGACTTTGGTAGGGAATTAGTGTCAGATCTCGGTTTTGGATTCCTGTCGATTTGCTCTTCAGATCTGAGAAATACGCATGTTTAGTGATCAAAGTAAAAGCTAGTAAAGGCTTGGTGTTTAGGTAAGGTTAAGGTGAAATTCCGGCTTTTGGTAAAGTAATCGATAAGTACATGTGATTAATGTTTAAGTGATATCGATTGTAGGTTTGGGCTAAGGAGATCGAATCACGGTTGCTTACTAGGTGTGTACATACACTGCACACACACAATGAATTGGCAAAAGCCGAAAAGCCGAAAAGCCGAAATGCCAAAAAGCCGAAAGTTTGGCTACGGTAGTCTTGCGAGTGCGCGAACACTCGTAAGTGGAAAACTGATAGGTTTCCTGAGGCCCTCGGGCAATTTCGTGGACTTGGGTTGTGATTTGGCCGTATGGACCGGAATGGGCTAAATGGGCCGTTGGGGCCATAATAGCAAAAACTGAATATTGATGCTTTGTGATAGGAATTTGTATGTGAGCATGAATATGAATGTGATTGGGCCTAACGGGCCATATAAATGAGATTTGGGCCTAATGGGCCATATACAGGTGATTTGGGCCTAATTGGCCATACGAATATGATTGGGCTTAATGGGCCAAATATAAGTATGTGAAATTGTTGGGCTTTGTAAGGGGTTTTGGGCCTATTATATGATATCCACATAAGACTTAATTAATATATTATGACCGTGGGCAAGTCAAAGGGTTAAGGTGTGCCAACGAGTATATGCATGTCTAGGATTGGATCTAGGGAGAGCTTAGTACTTAAGCGGTCTTAATGACCCACCTCCTCTTCTCTGGAATCCTACCTGGTGCATAGTATTCATTCATCTTAGCTCACGGGACTTGTTAACGGGCCAAGATAAGTGAAAATCGTAATTAAGGGAAAATTACCGAAATGCCTCTAGGGCGAAAATGACCAAAATACCTCTAGGTGTTGAATGTAAGTTTTTTTGGATGCGACATGCATACATATGATATTCTACTTAGGTTGCATATGGGTTGGGAATTATGGAACGGAGAAAGTATATGAGGGTCGCATGGTTGCTTGACAATCTCGGATCCACCGACGGCTTTTAAAGCCCAATATGTAAATGAAGGTAGTTCTGCAACCGAGCTATCATGGTGTGTCGGTTGGGTGGGTCGATATTTATATCCCCACATGGTGTGATGGGGGATGGAGCCGGTGTGTAGCGGATGGATAGTTGGATTGGATTGCATTGCATGAATGATGAACGATGAATGATGTTTTTTTTTAATGCTTGTTTTCTTCGAGGGTTGTACACACTGAGTTTGCGAAAACTCACCCCCTCTTTTATTTTATTTTCAGGTGATGCTCAGTAGAAGGTTCGATGTTTGGAAGGACTCTGGGTGGCCAACTATCAAGATAATTTGGACTTGGGTTTTTTTTTTAAGCATTTAAGTTTTTACTTTTTTTTAAGTATGCTCTAGACCAGATTGTAATAAGGTTTTCATTGTGTTATTATTACTTGAATTATTATTATTTTCTATATAATTGCGAGAAGTTGAACATGATTTCTTAAATTATAGTATGTTTTCTACGTTTCCGCAACTAAGTTTTTTTTTTTTAATCAGATGTTTTAAACAAGGCTTTTGTAACTGAAGGTGTTTTTTAAAGTTAATTAGGGTTTCTTTTATTTTAAGAAGGGTTTTCAATAAAAACACGATTATCGTTAAAACACTTCAATGTGACACACCGGATTTAGCCACAGCATCTAGACCGGGTTTGGGGTGTTACATTGGTACAACAAGAAATTAAGAAAACAAATGCCCGATCGATTAACTGAGTAAAAGGCAGAAAAGAAACTAAAACAAAAGACTCCTAAATCCCTTTAGCAAAAATCGGCTCCCTAAAAGTGCCTAAAACCAAAATGGCAAGAAAAGATTCGGCAACTACCAACATCAACACTCTAAAATTGAAAAAAAGAACCCAACTCTCCCTGGCCGAAATTCTTGAGTAAACAAGTCCTCATTCAGCTAGAATACCTCATTATTCAAATCCTTCCTTGATTTTCTCCTAACCTCCAAGATTATCTCCCCCAAATCCGTCCTCAAATTTCTCGAAGACCAATTCAAACTCTCCTCATCAGTGTTTGATTCAAACTTCACTACTTGCTCAGCAAAGGAGTAAAATAAATACTCCTTTGAGTAGGGAGTGACTTGAACTCAAGATCCCTTGCCACCTTAATGAGGCCACAACCATTGGACCACAAGCTCATCTTGTGTCACATTTCCACCCCAAATATTTATAAAGCCTTCATGCAAAGGCCTAGATTCATTTAAGAGCAAAATCAACAATTTTGCAAAAGCCAGGGCTTGAACCCAGGACTTTTCAGGCACTCCCAAACACTCTAAATTCACTTAACCATTAAAGCAAACAACCAATCTGTGCTATTCTCATGCACAACTAAATATTTATAAGCTGCCTTCTAACCGATCCCATGCTCAAGGCCCAATCCTACTAGGCCCAAATTCAGGGCGCCACATTAAAACATGCTTAAATGAAGTTTGGGACTAAACCGTATACATGTGAAAACATTGAGAAACTTAGAAAATTTTCATGTATTCAAGGATCACACGCCCGTGTGAACAGGCCGTGTGCCTCACACGGCCACCAGACATGCCCTTGTCACAGGCCGTGTGAAAACAGGGCATACATACTGACTTGCACCACAAGTCTGAAGACATGCTCATGTGCTATGGCCGTGGGAAAATCTGGAGGGGTTACTGACTTAGGTCACACGGCTGACCACATGCCCATGTGCCAGCTCGTGTGCCACACACAGCCAGTAGACACGCCCGTGTGTCTAGGCCGTGTCAAACCTGTAGGGTATACTAACTTAATTCGAAGGGTACCCCAGGGGACACATAGTTGTGTACCAAGGTCATGTGTCACGCACGGTCGAGTCACACGTCTATGTGCTCAGCCGTGTGGAGTGAAAATAGGCTTGGTTGAAGCCACATTTCTCACCCTCCTTAAGCATAACTAAAGCATCACATTTCATGCCATTTCAATACATTAATAGGTAGCCAAACAATGCTATTTCATAATCAAGCATTCATATACTCAATTCAATACCATTTGTACATTCAAACAAATAATAAACTAGCATGATTCATTCCTCATTACTCACCTATTCAAACATATACAAAATACATATCATACTCATTAATACAATCTATTTCAATATGTATTTTTACTACTATCAATCACACAAAAAGCTTGACTCATAAATCATCTATTAGCCATTCCTTTATCAAGTCCAAAATCATGCTTTTCATAAGTAAATACACATCATATACCAAATGATCAAATGATCATCTTGAACCATCACCAACCATACAAAATTATGCCATTACACAAGGCAAAATACACATCAAACTTAAGTCATTAATAAGCCATATAAAATGACCAAATCCATCACCAAAACCTTTATAAAAAATACTCAAGCCTATACATGCCATATAACCAATATCACTAAGCTCATAAGTACCAAACCATAATTGGATAGTGTGATAAAATCTCTGACGACTTCTAACCCGAGCAAGCCTCTGAAACTCTATAAACATAGAAAATAAAACAAAGTAATCTATAAAGCTTAGTAAGCTCATATGTGAGCCTAAAATGATCATAACGTTCATATAGCAATTCGAAATAGATAAAGCATTAATTCATGAGCTAACATCAAATTATTCATGTCATCATTCGCAAGTTCTCAACTTCTTATAACTTGATACTTGAGTAGTTTTCCGTACATACCTGTACTGATACCTTTCTATTTATCACCCATACTCTTATCAAACCTCTCTGGTTTATAAGTGCTTATGATACAAATACATCAATTTTTTCGATTCCATAGTCCAACTATGGTGTTACACATACATTGCCAAGGGCCTGTCGTGGTCTTTCAATCACGTGCCATAACCCGATTATGGTCTTATTAGTCGATTGCCATATGTATATTTAGTTTAAACAACTATTATTCATATCTCATATAACATTCAATATATACTTCATTATAGTCAAATAAATACATTTTGACATGAAACATACTTATACTCAATTCTTTCTTATTTAATATACATAATACAATATGAACTCACCAATTTACATTCATTTGATTCTCACATAAGTATTGTATGTACCTATATTACTTATTCTGACCGTACTTTAATTTTCGTCTTGACTATGCCCATTGAATCATTCAATATTTCACACACTAAGTGCCCTTCTCAATATCTCTCACACTAAGTGTTATTCTCAATATTTCACACACTAAGTGCCATATTTGATGTCTCGCACACTAAGTGTTGTAAATAGCCGAAGCTATATCAAATTGCACACTAAGTGCCAAATTTAGCCGAAGCTATATCGAGCCACACACTAAGTGCCATATTTAGCCGATATGTCATCAAACATAACAATAGTCACGTATATACAATTTATACTATATCAAAGCATTAAAATCATAAATATAACAATACTTATTGCATACAAACTTACTTCAATCGTTAAAACGATGGAACGGATCGACTAGTCTGATACTTTGTTTTCTCCCATTCTAGATCCGAATCTCATTTTTCTCAATCTGTATAATAACAAAATTTTCTTAGTTAATCATTAATTCATTCAATTTAACAAAATTTGCACATTTTGGAAAAATTACACTTTTGCCCCTATTATTCCACATTTTTGCAATTTAGTCCTTGTCACATAAAATCACAATTTCATGAAATTAAACACAAACCCAAGCTAGCCGAATTTTACCCAATTATATAAAATCCCATATTTTCACTTTACTCATACTTTTAACCACGTAATTTCATAATTTCACAAATTAGTCCATAATTTGCATTTTTACTCAAAATCACTTTGTAAAGTATGTAAAACTATCATCTAACTTTCATATTTCATCATCAATCATCAAAAAGCATGAATATTCATCAATGGAATCTCACAAAATCTATAATAGTTTTGAAAACGGAGATACGGGCTAACTAGATTAAGCTGCAACGAGCTCAAAAATGTAGAAATTATTAAAAACGGGACAAAAACCGTACCTTAATTGACAAAGGAAGTTTGGCCAAATTTAGCCCTAAAAATGGCTGATTATTCTGTCTCAAATTCGGGTAAGATGATGAATGAATAGGAAAAATGTGTTTGTTTTATTATAATTATAACATAATAACTAAATTACAAAATTAACCTTAAGAACTTTAATAATCACACCACTTGCCATGCTATAATCTTCCACTACCTCATAAATGGATATTTTCCACAAAATGACTTCTATATTTAAGTTCTATAGCTATTTGACATATTTAGCTTAAAGAATGCAACTTCTACGCTTTACGCAATTTAGTCCTTTTTACCAAATTAAGCCTTTAAACGGTAAAATTTCTTCACGAAATTTTCACACAACTCTAATATCATGCTATAAATATTAAAATAATAAAATAAATTTTTCAACATCGAATTTGTGATCTCGAAACCACTATTCTGATTAACCCTAAAATTGGGCTGTTGCAATAAATATACATATGATGATGCCTTTCATGGATGTGGTTATTGCATGGTTTGTGATGATAAGTATGAGATGTTGTATGTGATAGAAAATAGCACGAAATTGATGTGCGGATGTCTTGGTTGTGGCTATGTATATGCATGGATTGGTGTTGTTTGAAGTTGTGTAAGTTGGTGCAAGTAAGGGTGGCAAAAAGGCTTGGTAAATAGCCTTATTTTTGTCCACACGGGTAGACACATGAATGTGTGTCTAGGCCATGTGTGACACATGGCTTGCCCATTGGGTGTGTGATCCGGTCGGGTGTCCACTGCATTCTTGAATTTTAGCCTCGAATTGGCCACACGGGAAAAGACACGGCTATGTGAAGGACACAGCCCAGGGACATGGGCCTGTGCCTAGGGCGTGGGAAGTCTGCACCTAATTTATGAAAAATTATGAAAATAAAATTGCCCATACGGCCTAGCACACGGCCGTGTTCCTTGGCCGTGTGACCCTAATTTGTTGATGATGTCATAATAGAGAGTTACACGGGTTAAGGACACGGGCGTGTCCCAAGCCACACGAGCGTGTGAGACTACACGGCCTACTCACAAGGGCGTGTGACCCTCCAAAGCATGAAAATTTTCTAAGTGTTGTAACAAAATTTAAAAGTTCTCGGTTTAGTCCCAAACCACTCCCAATGTATGTTATGGACCTCGTAGGCTCGTAATAGGGACAATATGAATGTATAATGAAAAGTTTTAATTTGGATGGAAATTTAAGTCTCGGTTCTGCATGATTACTTGTGTATAAGTCCGGTAATGCCTCGTACCCTATTTCGGCATCGAATACGGGTAGGGGGTGTTACAGACCCGTGTGGTTTTAGGACACGCCCATGTGGGTAGGCCGTATGATCACACACACCCATGTCCCTAACCCGTGTAACTCTCTATTTATGACGTCATCAACAAATTGAATTCACACGGCCAAGTCACACCCCTGTGTGCTTAGACCGTGTGGACGATTTAATTTTCATAAATTTTCATAAAATAAGTGCAGGCTTCACATGCCCTGGGCACACACTCATGCCCCTAGGCCATGTCCTTCACACGGTTGAGACACATGGCCGTGTCTCTAACCGTGTGGCCAATTTAAAGCTATAATTCAAAATACAGGGGACACATGGCAGTAGCACACACCTATAGGGCAAGCCGTGTGTTACATACGGCTTAGACACATGCCCTTGTGTCTACTTGTGTGGACAAAAATAAGGCTATTTACCAAGCCATTTTGCCACCCTTATTTGCACCAACCTACACACTACATGCAACACAAGTCCAAGTATATTCATACAACCAATTGAACCACAAACAAGATATCAATGTATCATTTACATGCAACCATCTACCAAATACAAACATCACCTTCTTATCAACTCAATCCATGCAAATTCAGACATCCATGAAAACATCATCATATGCATGTATATATATACTTAAGCTAATATTAGCCAATTTCAATGGCCATTTACAAAATTATTTATCAAATAACATAAGCCAACACTTTTGGCCAAATAAATTATGACACATAACAAAATGACCAAGTCCTTAGACATGCCATAACTCAAAATAATGAAATCATAAGTACCTAAAATGAAAATTTGATAGTGTGAATGGATCTCTGACCGTCTTCGATCCTCGAGCTGGCTTGGTGACACTATAAGAGAAGGGAAAAAGAAAAGGGAAAGCTTTAAAGCTTAGTAAGTTCCTCTGTAAATAATAGGCATCATAAACACATTTTAACATATTTTTAACATGAAGTAAATTAACATAGGTATCATTGTAAATCTCATAATCAAACTTGGCATAGATGATATTAAAACCTTAACATCGTAACTTACTCAATCAAACCTTACCGTGGGTTCATCACATATCAAGCTCATTAAGTATGAGTTTTCTGTACAAACTTGTATCAACTTGCAACATACCATTGTCTTCCACAACATACCATAATCTTTCATAACTTTAACATGGTCGTTAAGTTACCTGTTGAACCACTTGGAATACTGAAGGATACTTAGGAAATCTCACACACATAGTACCATACCAATGTCATATCCCAAATATAGTCTTACATAGGATCTCAAATCGATGCCAATAGCCTAGCTGTGGTCTTACTCGAAATCTCATATAGATGCCATATCCTAGATATGGTCTTACACGTAAACTCAAATAACCCTAATGTCATGACATTCGTATCTTAACTATTCCTAAGGTTCAACCGGGACATTTCTCACTTGTCGAATTTTATCGAATCCACTCAAATAGTATATCTCAATTCATATAATACTAATACAATTAAAGCATAAATAATAATGTATTATTTACATATGAGCTTACCTCGGTACCAAAAATAGTGGATAAGGATTTAATCGTCAAACACCTTATTCTTTCCCCAAACAAGGTCTGAACTTTGTTTTTATTGATCTATAATAACAAATTTAGCTTATTTAATATTGACATTACTTAAATTATTCCAAACAGCACATTATGGAAAAATTACCTTTTTGCCCCTAAAGTTTTCAAATTTTTACAAATTAGTCCTTAGGCTCATAAAATGAAATGCACTCAATTTCTTTCTTACTCAAGCCTAGTCGAACCATAAACATGCTCATATTAGCCCACATTTTTCATTAAATCAAATTTTTACTACCCATTTTACAACTTTTTACAAATAGGTCCTTTTTAGGTATTTTCATGAAAAATCACTTAGTAAAAGTTGTTTATCACACCTTAAACATACAACATCTTCCATCGAACATCAAAATACAAGCATGTCACACATGGGTAAATTTTTAAACATGAACCCTACTTAAAAATAATGGTAGAAATAGAAAGATCGGGTGAATACGACTTAAAAAACGTAAAGAGCATTAAAAACGGAGCTAGGATGTACTTACAATCAAGCTTGAAAGTTGAAGAAAAATCGTAGCTATTGTGTCTTCAGAATTTTAGCCAAGGTAGAAGAAGATGGACACAATTTTGGCTTTATTTTCCCTTTTTATTCTTTTATTTACCAAATGACCAAAATCCCCTTTTTGCCAAACTTTAAAATTTTATCTCGCCATGTCCATTTTTGTCCACTAACTTAACAAATGGTATAATTATCATATAAGGACCTCTAATTTAAAATCTCATAGCAATTGGACATCTCTAGCATGTAGAACTCAACTTTTGTACTTTTTACAATTTAGTCCTTTTTACTAAATTGAGTGCCCAAACGTCAAAATTTTTGAACGAAATTTTCACCAAATCATTTTGTGAAACTGTAGACGATAAAAATATAATAAAACTAAATTTTCTTATGTCAGATTTGTAGTCCCAAAACAATTGTTCTGACTAGCCCCAAAATCGGGTTGTAATAGGTGTGAGGTCAATTGATTATGTATCAAATGTGTATTTTACCAAAAATAAGGGTAACATCGCAACCACGGGATTTTGACATCGCAACATTGTCATTTTAGAGAGTGACATCATGACAAACAAATGCATGCCACCATGACGTGATAAAGTGAGATAACCAAGACGCGACGAGGAAACAACAAATTTGTGACATCGGTCCAATAATTTCTAAAACTCTACAATTTGGTCCTAATTCAAGTGCGAACTACTATAAGAGTATTCTTAAGAACGTGCAAGTCTAATAATTGATTGTATATCATGTCATATGCCTTTTTTACTAACATTTAAGTTTCTAACGACATGAACTGGATATTTGGTTAATCTTTGTTTCTTCAATAACTAGTGTAGCATTTTGTAGGTCAGACTTGACAATTGGCTTGGACAAGGGTTGCTACAATTATTTGTCTCAGAGCTAGGTTTAGTCGATTCTAGGACTGAATCATAGAATAAATCGAGTCTAGAAATACATTCGACAATATTCTATGATAGTATGATGAAAATTAATCTGAATCGACTTTGTTTTTCTTATAGATAAATCATTTCGACTTAGTCTAATCAAGTCGTAAGCAATGAAGTTGAAAGTACTACTCCCGCCTCAGATCAGGAAGTTACTAGAAGTTCACTCATTCCGCAAGGGCTTGGAAATAAGGCTAAAGATGACTTTATGAGTATGATAAACTAGTGGTTCACACAGTTTTTGGGAGCTACCCCTTAAGCTCACCAAAAAAAATGCCCCATCAACCACCTGTAATGCCATTGACAAAGCCACCTCAACCTCAAATTCCCAATTCAATATCAATAGTACATCCTCTAATTGAAAAACTTCGTAAATGTGAGGGGAAAGAATTTAAAGTAACGAAAGACGAAGACTCAACAAAAGCCAAGTTTTGGATAGAAAACATCTAGAGAGTTTTTGATAAACTGATGTGTTCCCCCAAGGATGGTGTGAAATAGGACGTGTCTTTTCTTAAGGAAGAAGCATATTAGTGGTGGACAACCCTAACATCAGTATCCTCAAAAAATTGAGTAGACTAGGAGTTCTTTCAAAACGAATATACAAAGAAGTACATCATTCAGTTGTATTTAAAGAAAACGAAAAGAGAATTTAGGGAATTGAAGCAAAGAAAGATGACAGTATCTGAATGCGAACGATAATTTGTTTGCTTAGTAAATATGCTAGGAAGCTATTTCCTACAGAAGTCAATATGTGTACTCATTTTGAATGGGGTTTGAACGAAGATATATGTATGTTATTGGGAGAACTAGAGTTGAAAGAGTTTTTTGTATGGTCCGAGAGAGCACATAAAATGGAGGATACACGCAACGAGGAAAAGCCATCCAAATCCAAGATCCGATACTCCAACAAGCATATCATGGCTTGATCTTTTCCAACTCCTCTATCTAAAAATTCTAGATATTTTTAAAGTCATTTCTCTACTCCGTTAGGAATCTTAAAGAGAGGCAAGCTGAGACCAAGTATTCATTGACACTAGGCTACATTTTCAGCTAGCATAGGAAGTGTTCACAAAGTGAATAGATTAGTTTGGGAGCGTTGTGGAAGAAGTCATGGGAGAGAGTGTAGGTTTAAATGTTAGGCTTGTTTCCTATGTGGCTCTAAAGAATATTTAAGAAGAGACTACCTGAGAAGGCCTAACGAAAACAAAGAGCAAACTGCTAAGTAGTGTCAGCCTCGTAGAGAGGAAGGACACCATGGTCTAGTGGTGCTACTAGTGGTAATCTGGGAGGAGCTAGGGATACATCTCTATGATTTGAGGATTGAATGCCTATTAGATCCTATTCAATCCAAACCAAAGAGAAGGTTGCTACTCTCGATGGCATTGCTGATACATTTTCCTTATTTAATGTCTCTATGCATGCATTGGTTGACTCATTAATATACTTGCACCTCTTTAGTAGCAAAAATAAACATACAAGTTGAAATGACAGAATTTGATGTTCGGGTAACCAACTCGTTAGGACAGAGTGTTGTTGTCAATAAAATTTGTAAAATTGTTCACTTAGAATTCGAGGATGAGAATTTTTTTCCATCTAATGTTGTTATTGTTCGATGATTTTGATATAATCCTCAGTATGGATTGGCTGACTCTCTACGACATGGTGGTTAATTGTAAACAAAAGAGAATTTCATTGAAATCTATAGAAGGTGAATTGGTAGCCTATCAGAATGTCTAACCAATATAATTTCCACTTTGTCAGCTTGTGCGTTGATTGGAAAAAGGATGTGAGGTGTATTTAGCTTATATCTTGTATTCGAGAATACTAGGTTTTGTGAATTGAATCAAGTTCCTATAGTATGAGAATTCTCAAATGTATTCATTAGGGAATTACAAAGGCTGCCAGCTAAAAGGGAGGTTGAATTCATTATTGAGATGGCACCCAAAACTGCACTAATTTTTATCACGCTATATAGAATGGCTTCAATTGAGCTGAGAGAGTTGAAAGCCCAGTTGCAAGAACTTCTAGATAGAGGATTTATCCGACCTAGCGTATCATCATGAGGAGCTTCGGACTTATTTGTAAAGAAGAAAGATAGAATCTTAGGATTATGTATCAATTACCAGAAGTTGAATAAAGTAACGATAAAAATCAAATATTCGCTTCCCCGAATTGATGATTTGTTTGATCAACTCAAAGGTGCTATGTTGTTCTCAAAGATCGATCTTCAATCGGGATACTATCAGCTAACAGTAAAAGAATCAGATGTGTCACAGATTGCTTTCTGAATCCATTATGGTCATTATGAGTTCTTGGTAGTGCCTTTTGGGCTTACCAATACCCTTGCCACCTTTATGGATATGATTAACAAAATTTTTCAACCGTATCTAGACCAGTTTGTGGTTGTGTTTATCGATGATATTTTGATTTATTCAAAAAATGAAAAAGATCACAATCAACATTTGAGGACCATATTACATATTTTGCACAAAAAAATTGTATGCTAAGTCTAGCAAATACGAATTTTGGCTTCGAAAAGTGGGATTTCTAGGACATATGATATTGGCCTAAGGTATTCTTGTTGATTCGAGTAAAATCTCAACTATTATCAACTAGAAGCCCTTGAAAAATGTCACTGAAGTGATAAGCTTTTTGGGCTTAGCGGGATATTATCAATGATTTGTAAAAGGATTCTCGACGATAACTCTTTTGATGACCAAATTGCTATAGAAGAATCTTAGTTTTTGAATGGTCAAAAGATGTCAACAGAGTTTTGATAAGTTAAAACTATGTTGATTGAAGCTCCGGTTTTAACTTTGCTTGAGTTGGGAAAGACATTTGTCGTGTTCAACGACGCATCTCTCAATGGTTTAGGTTGTATATTGATACAAGAAGGAAAAGTGATTACGTATGCTTCTCGATAGCTTAAACCTCACAAAAAGAATTATCTTACTTACAACTCAAAACTTGTAGTAGTAGTTTTCACTCTAAAAATTTGGAGACACTACCTATACAAAGAAAATTTTCATGTCTTCATCGATCCGAAGAGTTTGAAATACTTGTTGACGCAAAAATATTTGAATTTGAGGCAATTCATGTGGCTTGAATTGCTTAAAGATTATGATCTGATCATTGATTATCATCCGGGAAAAGCCAATGTTGTGGTTGACACCCTAAGTCAAAAATCTTTCTTTGCTTTGAAAACAATGAATGCATATTTAACATTCAAGCGTGATGGATCCATCTTAGACAATTGAAGAGTTAAACTTGTATTTCTCAGAAGATTTGGGAATTTCAAAAATGTGATAGCAGGCTTGAAGCTAAACGGAAACTAGCTGAAGATGATCAAACCAGTGAATTCAATATAAGCGACGATGGAAGTTTATACTTTCGAAATAGATTGTGTGTACTGGATGATTTGACATTGAGGAGAGATATTCTCTACAAGGCTAATAGCAGTTTGTGTGTAATGTTTCTAGGTAGAAATAATATGTATAATGATTTGAAACCATTGTATTAGTGGTTAGGCATGAAAAGGGAAATAACTGAATATGTAGCCAAGTGTTTGGTGTGTAAATAAGTTAAGGTAGAATATCAAGTCCCTTCAAGATTATTACAACCTATAATGATTACGTAATGAAAGTGGGAGTGAGTCCTTATGGATTTTGTGACATGATTGTAGTTTTCACTGAAAAAGAGATTTTATTTGGCTAATTGTCAATAAGTTGATGAAGTCCGCTCATCTTATTCTGTTGAAAGTTGATTATTTGCTGGAGAGACTAGCTGAATTGTTCACTTTAGAGATTGTGAGATCACATGGTATGCCATAATCTATCATTTTGGATTAAGATCCAAAGTTTACCTCTAGATTTTGGGGTAAACTGCACGAAGCTTTGGGCACCAAATTGAATTTCAGTATAACATTTCATCCCCAAACTGATGGTCAATTAGAGCAAGTAATCCAAATACTTTAGGATGTTTTGAGGGGTTGTGTAATTGAATTTGAGGAAACTAGGAAAGATTCTTTCTGTTGGTTGAATTTGCCTAAAAAAATAGCTATCAATCGAGCTTCAAAATGGCACCTTATAAAGCTTTAAATCACCGTAAATGTTGAACTCCTCTATGTTGGTCAGACTTCAGTGAAAGAAAAATGACAAGTAGATTTGATGAGAAAGACAAAGGATAGAGTCATTGTAACAGTCGTTTTTGAGTTAAATCAGAACAGTGGTTTTGGGACCACAAATCTAATGTTGAAAAATTATTTTAATATTTTTTTATGTGTTTACAACATGATTGTATGTATGTGTGAAAATTTTTTGAGCTAATTTTATTGTTTAATAGCTCAATTTGAGAAAAATGACTAAATCGCGTAAAATGTAAAAGTTGCATGCTATTAGTTAAAGATGTTAAATGGCCTTGGCTTTTAATTATGATGGCTTAATTGGTAATTAGACCATTTTAAATTTTAATGGACATCCATTATATAATTTTATATTTTTATTACTAAGGTTAAAAAGGTAAATAAGTTTATTAAGTTATAATAAATAAAACAAAATAAAAATTTGGCTTCATTATCATCTTTTTGAACCAAAATTAGAGAAGAAGAGAACCAAGTGATTAGGTTTTCCATTCGGCACATTCATATCTTGATTGAGGTATGATTTTAGCTCGTTTTTTTATTATTTCTACGTTTTTGAGATCGTTGCTTTGTGTTCTAGCTAGCCCGTACCTTAATTTTTGAAATTGTTAAAGAGTTCTCATGTTGCCGTTGTTGAATACTTGAGTATTTTGATGATTGATGATAGATTATGAAAGTTTGTTGATAGTTAAATTAGTTTTGTAAAGTGATTTTTGACAAAAATGTCAAAAATGGATTAATTTGAAAAATGTGATAATTTTGTGGTTGAAATGTGAAATAAATGAAAGTTTTGGGCTGCTAGGGGTCCCTAAAAAATTCGGCTAGCATGTATTTGGTTTGAATTATGTTAATTTTGTGTATTTGTGAAATAGGGACTAAATTGATAAAATGTGAAAGTTTAGGGGTTAATATGTAAAAATGCCCAAATGTGTATTTTTGGACTAAATTGAATGAGTAAAAGATTAAATGAGTTAATTTTGAATACATTTAGATCAAGAAAAGAGGAATCCGGAATTAGATTAGGGGAAAAGCAAGATTATCGAGCAATTGACTCATTTCGCCGTTTTCATACAGGAGGTAAGTTCGTATGTGTTAATTTCATTATAAATGAATGTTAAATGCTTTGATGTTACATAAACTGTGATTATGAGATTACAGATAATATTTGAATTGTGAATACGACTCTACGGATGTGTTCGACGATGAAATCGACAAGTGAAACTTCCCAGTTAAACCTTAAGAATAGTTTAGAATGCTAGTGGCATGTCATTAGGTTATTGTGTTGGCTTCAAGCCATGATATTGGCACTTTAAGTCCGAGTGATACCTTGATTTGGCTACAGGCCATGTTATGGGTATTTTTGTAACGCCTCGAATTTTGGGCATAAAAGTATTAGGTCTTGAGCATTGGAACTGTTAGGAGGCTACACATAAATGTTTAGTTATGCAAGAAAGTGACTCAACTGTGTGTCTGCTTCAGTGGTTAAGTGTTCTGAGTGTTCTGGGAGCGTCTGATAAGTCTTGGGTTCAAGCCTTGGCTTGTGCAAAAGTTTTGTTTTTAAAGAAATAAATCTTGTCTCTAATCAGTAGGCTTTTAAATAAAAATGGGTAAAGCATGACATAAAGAGCCTGCTGGTCTAGAGGGTAAGTGGTGTGTTACCTATGCCAGAGGATTGAGGTTCGAATCATGGTGAAGGCACTAGAGTGTTTTATTTTGTTGCTCTTTCCATGTGAGTAGTTGTGGTTGATTGGAACTCTGCCTAGTTGAGTGTTGTTTGAATTGGTGGTTGAAGAGATATTGGTGGAAAGATTTTAGGAGGAAATCGAGGGGATTTGAAGTGGAAAGAGTGTTGGTGCCGAATCGAGATTGTAGGTACCCAATGAATTCAGTTTTGGGGTTGGCATTTTACTGTTCATTTTCGGTGGTTGTCAACTTTTGGTTTCTTTTTCTTTCTTTAGGTGCTAAATCTATGTTTCAAGTTTTGAGGGCTACTCATTCTTCAGTTTGTTGCGTTTTCCTCTTTGAGGTCGATTAGTGCATCTCGGGTACCTTTCATTTTTGGTCTATCTCAGTTTACTTTTTCACAATGCCCTACTGACCGATTATCTCTCCTTTCCCTCTCTTTACTTTATTTTGTTTTGTCCGAATATTGCTTCTCTCCCCCTCTTCCATTTCTTTCGGCTCTTAGTTCTTAATTCCTTAACCGATTGCTTCCTTCTTCTTCCCTCTCAATCAGTTTTGCCTTGGTCGATTCTTTGCTCTTTGCTTCCTCACTCAAGGATTAGCCGAATACACCATCTCTCCTCTTCCTATTCTTTCGGTTTCGGTATTGTCATTTGATCAATCAGGTTAAGTGTATGGTTGCTTACGCTCTCTTTTTCTCTCTTCGTTGTGTTGGTCTTGTATCTAACATCTTCTTTCACTGCCGTTTTTCTAGGGGCGTGATTGTGCTACCTTTTACCGCGGTGTAATGCGTGCCTTTGGCTATTGTTTATGGGTGGGCCGAATGTGTCTTTCATCTATTCTGGGATTCGCACTTTTGGTAAGATGATACGTGTTTAGATCCAACTATTGATGTATCGATATTGGTTAAGGTTAATAGGATTCAGTTGGAATGCAGGTGTCCTCTAAGGGCTAGTTATCGGTTTTGCAACGGTTGAAGGGGGCAAGCCTAAATCGGTTGTCTGAGGCAAGTGGTGTTCATCTTTTGGATAAATTGAGTTATGTCACTAGGAAGTATATTATGACATATTGATTCACGAAAGGACTAAATTGTAAAAGTGAGAAAAGTTTTGTGGCCCAAGAGTAAATACTCAAAATTTGAGGGATAAAGTGTAAATATGAAAAATTTGAAGGACTAATAGTGAAAATATTTTAAGGGTGGAATGATCTAGAAACCAATGAAAATTGATGAATTAGGACCAAATTGAATAGGTGAAGAATTATGAGGGACTAAACTGCAATTTTATTAAATTAGGTGATGACTCAAGAATGAAATTTTAAAAGATCACAAAGGGCAAAATGGTCAATTGGAAGGAGAGAGAAATCTAGAAAGCAACGATATGTTGGAGATATTTTGAAATAAATAAATAAATAAATATTAGTTTATTAATATTTTAATTTGATTTTTAAATGATATTTTATTATTTTATTATTATTTTATTTAGTATATATAAGGAAAGAAAGATGAAGAATCATCATCTTTTTTCCATGCACCCAACGTATGAAGAGAAAAGAGAGAAAAACTTTTTTTTCTTTACAATTTGGTCCTTTCATAAAAAAATCTACCATTTTCACTTAAAAATCAAAAGAATTTCCATAGCCATCAAGAGAGAAAGATGACAAGAAGACTATGGGAAGCTAGAATATCAAGTTAGATTCAAAAAATAGAAGCTGGAGGAGAGAGAAAATCAAGTTAAAGATTGGAAACAATAAGACAAGGCAAGAACATCAAGATTTCCATGTATTTTAAGTTTGATATTATTGAAAAAGCATGGAAATGAAGCTAAAGTAGAGTTTTATTATATATGGTTCTATGTTCTTGATATATTAGTGAAGAGAAATAAGAGATAGTGGTGGGAAATATTGTAAAGAAAGGAAATAAGGGTGTTATAAACTTAATAATTAACATTTTGCACTAAAATAGTTTTGGGCAGCAACAGTACTCTAACTTTCAAAGATCACCAAAAATTGTAGAAATCGAATTAGAGAATGAATAAAATATTAAATTAAATCTTATTAAGTCTAGTTTCTTATAGAATAAACTGTGTAAGCAATGGAATTGTGAATCATGAGATATAATAAATTTGCTGAGACAAGGTCAGAATGATTTCGGGTTCCCCTATTTTGAGTTTCAAAAATCATCAAAAATTATAGAAATATAATTAGGCTCTTAAAGTTATATGTTTAAAATTATGAATGAGTCTATTTTTAATGGAAACAAATGAGAACATCATCTGAATCCTGTACAATGAGATAATTAATTTTTAGTAAAGAAAGGTCAGAACTGTCAGACAGAAGAATAAGGGTGATTTTAAAGAATAAACTGTACTTATTGCCTAAATAAAAAATTCTAAAAATTTTATGGTAAGAAGATACGTAAGTCTAGTTTCATGGAAAATTAGCGGATCTTAATTTCGAGTTATGTAGCTCAAGATACAAATAATTTAGTTACTATGACGTAAATGGACAGTTTTGAATACACATATAAGTAAATAGTGAAATTATTGATAATGTTACTTGTCGCATGTTATATAAATTAAGGATGTGGAATGGAGAGGAGGAGGAGGAGGAGGAAAATATGTATGAATATTCAGCTAGCATGGCTAATTTGCATGTTTTAGGCTCAAGGACTAAATTGAATAAAAGTAAAACTTTATGGGTAATTTTGTAAAAATGTTAAAAATGACCAATTTGCATGAAATGGATTATTTTATTATTTAAAATTATAAAATTGAATGAAATTATTAATTTAGTTCAAGATCGGGGAAAAACATGTTTTAAGGATTAAATTGAAAATTGTTGAAATTATGGAAAATTCAAATATTTTATAGAATTCATGGGTTGTTATCAATTTGTATGAGAATAAATGCTAGAAATAAGGATTAAATTGCAAGAATTTTATTTTTTTGAGCCTAAGGATGAAATCGTCATTAATTAAAAGTTTAGGGGTAAAATGGTAATTTTGTTTAGAGCATTAATTGAATGTATTAGAACATAAAATAAATGAAAATGACAATCAAATTTATTTATAAAGATCTGGATGACTCGAATACGAGACTTGAACGTGGAAAAGAAAAGATATCGGATTAATGAAATTATAAACATGAACAAGCAACGAGGTAAGTTAGTGTAACTTGAATTGTATTTTTAAAGGCATGAAATATCGATATAAGGAATTACATGATTTATGTTTCTGAAGAAATGGCAAGAGAATGATATTTATCATGACATGTAAATATGTGATTATATTTGATATGTTGATACAAGGAAAATTAAGTATATTGAGACGAGTAATAAATTCAAGTAAAACATGTCGAGAAAAATAAGTACGTTTAAGGGACAATATGCTTGATTTTAATTGGTTCCAAATATGAACGTTAGATGAAATAAAATATCTGATAAATAAATCGGTAACTCCGGTAATGCTCTGGTCCCTTTTCACTGTTTGTATGTTAAGGTTGCACGGGTCGCCCGAGACGACTGTGGACCTTCTGTTGGGTCGATAGGTGTGCCTGGACCCCTAATTGGTAAAATGACTGTTTTACCCTTAGGTGGTAAAATGACTGTTTTTCCCTTATGTGGTAAAATGATTGTTTTATCCTTATGAGGTAAAATGACTATTTTACCCTTATGAGGTTAAAAGACTATTTTGCCCTTATGAGGTAAAGTGACTATTTTTCCCTTATATGGTAAGATGATTGTTTTGCCCCTATGTGATGTATGTTTATATTTTAGCATGCTATTTGTAACTGTATTGAGTACATGTTTAATATTATGATATGACGTGACATGTTACATGATGCATTGCATGGGGATGGGTTTATATATGATTGGAGGAAGTGTACCATACTGGCAGCTCTGTTGCAAATCATTGATGGCCCTAAGCCTATTACACTGGCAGCTCTGCTGCAAATATTGTTTAGTGCCGCAACCGGTGCTATTTTGAAGTGTAGGGATGGGTGGGTTGATTTTATCCCCAAATAGAGTGTAGGGCTAGACGAAGTGGAGTGTAGAGGCTAGTTGGGTAGGACTTGCATGTTGTTTAAACTCATTCTTGCGACCGATTACTATTCTTGCACTAATTCTCATTCTTCGCATCGATTCTCTGTTGCTACATTGATACTGTGATTGTATTGGGTTAAGGCCCTAAGTAGAACTGAACTGCTACTGACACAGGCTTAGGCCCAGACTGTTCTTGTTCACTGTATGATTGATTGTTTATTTACTAAGGGATTACACACTGAGTTTTCGTAAACTCACCCTATTGTTTAACTGTGCAGGTAATCCCCAGTCTTAGACGGGTCGGTGCTGCGAGGGACTCAAAGGTGGCCACACAACTACATAGACTATTTATTAATTTTCAATTTATATTTTTTATTTGGATATTTGGTTATGTAATAAGGCCTCTTTAATTTTTAACATTTAATTTGGGTTTTGATTATTATGATTAGATCTGTTAGTAGTAGGACACAAGTTTTCAAAAAAAAGATAAATGCTTTTCAAAAAACCACGTTTACATTACATATTTCAAAAAGCTTCCGTAACAAACAATGTTTTAATAGGTAACTACGATTTAATATGTTTAACATTTTGCTAAACAACTTGAATTTTAACATTGAACAAGACAACCAAAATACTAGTTAAGATTACAAAGGTATTTAATACAAAATGGGATTTTTCAATGAAAATTTTATTCTATGAATAACACTTTCATGTGACATCACCAAATTCAGCCATAACGTCTAGGCTGGGATTGGGGTGTTACAATTTCAGAGAGGAGTCACCTTGATTTGGCTACGGGCCTTGGTATAGGTACTTATCGATTGAGATATTTGAGTATCCGACTTCTTTTCCAAATTGTTCAGCGGGTAAACAAATGATGTGGTTGAGAAAGAGATTAGTTCGAAGTGACATAGGTACGTGAGTAACCTATTCGAGTATTAAATAGAGAAATCAATGAGATGGTACTTAATCATGTTTTGAGACATGAGAAAGGTTTGTAGTTAATGTGGTTGATTTGGTAATGTGTAATTGATTGAATTACATTTATTTGATAAATTGAGTTATTCACTTATGAACTTACTAAGCTATGAAGCTTACTTTGTGTTATTTGTCTATGTTTTATAGTGAATCAAAGCTGGCTCGGATCTGGGAGTCGTTGGGAACATCATCGCACTATCAAACACCTAAGTTGGTATTTTTGAGTTGTGTATATATGGTATATGGCATGTATAGGCTAGTTGTAATATTTTGGTTGTGAATATATCCATGAGAGTTGGTTTGTAAATGTATATGTTTGTTTTGTATATATAGCCATGAGTGATGGCTTATTTTAGTATGTTTTGGTATAAATGTGGTTATGATTTCATAGTTGTTCAAATGGTTATATTTTGAGTTTGGTAAATGATCTATATGGTGTGATTGAAGTTGTTAACTTCAGAAGTTATATGATTGTGAATTAATGCTTGATGATTTAAGTATTTGAATAGGTAATTGGCATTGACTTGAGTATTGATTTTGGTTGAAATGGATATGGTATGAATTGTGTATATTGATGATGATTTTGGCTGCCTATTGTTTGATGAAAGGGTACCATTTCGGTTGATTAGGTGAACATGAGTTAGGGTGGCAAATTGGCCCTGCAAATGGCCTATTTTCGTCCACACGAGTAGAGACACGGACGTATGTCTCAACCGTGTGCGACGCATGGTCATGCTACATGGCCGTGTGTCCCCTGTTATTGAAATTGAATTGAAGTCAGTATGCTCCACATGGCCTCACACACGGATGTGTGACTGGCCGTGTGGCACAAGTCAGTATACCCACTAAATAGCACACAGCCTAGTACATGGCATAGCATACGGGTGTGTGTGACCACTTCGAAAGGCACACGGGCTAGACACATGGGTGTGTGGTCGACCGTGTGACCTAAGTCAATATGTATGCCTTGTTTTCATACGGTCTGTGACACGGGAGTGTCTGAAGCCGTGTGAGGCACACGGCCAATTCAAAAGGGCATGTGACCCTTATATGTTTGAAATTTATCTAAGTTTCCAAAATTTTCATATGTTATCGGTTTAGTTCAGAACCAATTCTAAAGCATGTTTTAGGCCTCGTAAGCCCTTATAAGGGACAATACGATTATGTTGAATGATATTTGAATTTGAATGCATAAATGTATGAGTTATGTATGATAAATGATGTGTATTGATCGGTAGTACCTCGTAACCCTATTCTGACAGTGAATATAGGTGAGGGGTGTTACATTTATTGGTATCAGACATACAGTTTAGTTGATTCTAGGACTAACGTAGCATATGTGACAGTCTAGCTATACATGCCATATATACTCTGCGATAGTGTAATGATTCCAGATAGATTAAATTGTGTTTTCTTATAGTAATTGATCCCGAAAGAGCTATAGCTGATGATGTAGAGAGTAACGTGCCCGCTCCTGCTCAAAGGGCAGTGCAATCTGACTCTAGGCCTATAACTAGTAGCCAAAAGGGAGAGGCTAAACAAGCCTTCATCCAAATGATGAACGAATAATTGGCAGAGTTTGTTCGAATGAATCCGACTGCTCAACAACCTCCACCCCCAGCTATCCTCAACAAATCCCTGTTATTCCTCAAGTTATATATCCGATACAGTTGAACAAGCTGCCAATAGATAAGATTCGGAAACTTGGGGCTGAAGAGTTTCGGGCTACTGTTGATGATGATGCAAAGAGAGCTGAGTTCTAGCTCGAAAATACGATTCGAGTATTTGATGAATTGTCTTGTACTCCTGATGAAACTATCAAATGTGTTGTATCTTTGCCGAGAGATAATGCATACCATTAGTGGAAAACATTAATATCCGTAGTTCCTAGAGAACGACTTACTTAGGAGTTTTTCCAATCTGAATTCCAAAATAAGTACATCAGTCAAAGATTTCTTGATCAGAAGCATAAAAAGCTTCTAGAGTTGAAACAAGGCCAAATGACTGTCACTGAGTATGAAAGAGAATTCGTACATTTAAGCAAGTATGCTCGAGAGTATGTGTCTACTGAGGAGATTATGTGTAAATGGTTTGTTGATGGGTTGAACGAGGATATAAAACTATTAGTTGGGATTCCTAAATTGAAAGAATTTTTCGTTCTGGTTGAAAGGTTTGTAAGGCCGAGGATCTTAGCAATGAAAAGAGAAAAGCAGATTCAAAAGCTAGAGACTCGAGAAAAAGATCGATGAGTAAACTGTATCAATCTTCATCAAAGAAATCCAGATATTCATACACTCGCCCAAATGCTTCAAATGAATATTCGAACAGAGATCGTAGACAACAATACCCAGGTTCTAAAGCTCAAGCAACATCAGTAGCAAGTGTTGGTAGTGTGAGAGACAACAAAACCGAATGTCAGTAATGTGGAAGATGGCATTTCAGAGAATGTTGGAATAAAAACAATAAAGCTTGTTACAAATGTGGTTTTTTAGATCACTTCATTCGGAATTGCCCTGAGCCAGATAAGAAAGATAAAGTTTAGAATTTGAGACCGAGTAATACGGCTACTAGAGGGAGACCACCCCGAAACACTAGAAATACAAGTGGTAATAGAGGTGTTATGAAAGATTCTGCTTTTAGATCTGAGGCATGAGCACCTGCCCGAGCTTATGCTATCCGTGCACGGGAGGAGGCATCATCGCCAGATGTTATCACCGGTACTTTCACTCTCTATGATACTAATGTGATTGCATTGATAGATCCAGGATCAACTTATTCTTATATATGCATGAATTTAGTATTTAGTAAGGCTTTACTTGTAGAGTCTACTGAATTTGTGATTAGGGTATCGAACCCCTTAGGCAAATGTGTTTTGGTTGACAAAGTTTGCAAGAATTGTCTGTTAATGCATTGAGATTTCTGTTTTTCAGCTAATCGGATGTTGTTTCCATTCGATGAATTTGATATGATTTTTGGTATGGATTGGCTAACGATGCATGGTGCTATAGTGAATTATAGATGAAATAAAATCGAACTGAAATGCCAAAATAATGAGACTATTAGAATTGAATCTAATAATCTAAATAGTTTGCCAGTTGTGATCTCGTCTATGTTAGCTTAGATATTTGTGAGAAAGGGGTGTGAAGCTTACCTTACTTATGTACTTGATACGAAAGTGACAGAAAAAAAGAATAAATCAGCACCAGTTGTGTACAAGTATCTAGATGTATTTTTTGAAGAGTTACCGGGTTTACCATCTATCAAAGAAGTTGAATTTGGTATTAAATTAGTACTGGGAACAACGCCGATATCAATAGCTTCGTACAGAATGGCCCCGATAGAGTTAAAAGAATTGAAAGCTCAGTTACAAGAGTTGACAGACAGGGGTTTTGCTAGACCGAGTTTCTCTCCCTAGGGTGTACCGGTGTTATTTGTGAAAAAGAAAGATGGCACGATGAGAATGTGTATTGACTACAAACAACTGAATAAAGTGACTATAAAGAACAAATACCCTCTACCACAAATTGATGATTTGTTTGATCAGTTAAAAGGGGCATCAATGTTTTCAAAAATTGACTTGAGGTCGGGTTATTACCAGTTGCGAGTGAAAGACTCGGATGTACCAAAGACTATATTTATAACAAGGTATGGACACTACGAATTTCTTGTTATGCCTTTCAGACTAACAAATGCACTTGCTGTTTTTATGGATTTGATGAACAGAATTTTCAGGCCATATTTAGACAGATTCGTAGTTGTGTTTATTGATGATATTTTGATTTACTCTAATGATGAATCTGAGCATGCTGAGCATTTGAGAATTTTGTTACAAATTTTGAGAGATAAACAGTCATTTGCAAAGTTCAGCAAATGTGAATTTTGGCTAAGGGAGGTTGGTTTTTTGGGACATATAGTTTCACCCGTGGGTATCTGAGTAGACCCGAGCAAGATTTCTGCGATTGTAGATTGGAAGCCTCCGAGAAATGTAACTGAATTCTGTAGTTTTCTAGGACTAGCCGGCTATTATAGACGATTTGTGAAAGGCTTCTTGATGATTTCAACTCCGATGACACGATTGCTTCAAAAAGATATTAAATTTGAGTGGTCAAAAAAGTGTCAGCAGAGTTTTGAACAGTTGAAAGCATTGTTGACAGAGGCCCCAGTATTAGTTCAGCCTGAGTCGGTTAAAGAATCTGTAGTTTCTAGTGATGCATTGTTAAATGGCCTGGGTTGTGTTTTGATGTAGGAAGGCAAGGTTGTAGCTTATGCCTCAAGACAGTTAAAGCCGCATGAAAAGAAGTATTCGATGCACGATCTAGAATTGGCCGCGATAGTGTTTGCTTTGAAAATTTGGCGTCACTACTTGTTTGGTGAGAAATGCCGTATTTATACCAACCAAAAAAGTTTGAAATATCTTATGACTCAGAGAGATTTGAACTTGCGACATCAGAGATGGTTAGAATTGCTAAAAGACTATGAATTGGTATTTGACTATCATCTAGGAAAAGCAAACGTAGTTGCTGATGCGTTGAGCCAAAAGTCCTTATTTGCTTTACGTGCTTTGAACACACAATTAGCGTTATCTGACGATGGTTCGATAGTAGCTGAGTTGAAAGTGAGACTGTTATTTCTACAACAAATTTACAAGGCTCAAAAATTTGATAATGAATTGCAAGCAAAACAAGCTCAGTGTGAATCGACTTCTGATTCAGAGTTTCAAATAGGGCCTGATGACTATTTGATGTTTCGTGATAGAATATGTGTGCTAAGAAATTCTGAGCTTTTTCAGAGAATTCTAAATGGAGCACACAGTAATTATTTATCGGTACATTCGGGAAGCACAAAAATGTATAATGATTTGAAACAACATTACTGATGGCATGGCATGAAATGAGATATCTTAGAATTTGTTTTGAAATTTTAATATGTCAGCAAGTGAAAGCTGAGCATCAAGTGCCGTCAGGTTTATTACAGCCTATTATGGTTCCCAAGTGGAAATGGGATCGAGTAACAATGGATTTTGTATCAGGTTTGCCCTTATCTCCAAAAAAAAAGATACAATTTGGGTTGTTGACAAATTGACAAAATCGACTCATTTCATTCCTGTACGCCCGGATTATTCACTTGATAAATTGGTTGAGTTGTATATCTCAGAGATTGTTCGATTTCACGGAGTACCACTATCTATTGTTTCGGATAGAGATACGAGATTCACATCGTGATTTTGGAAGAAATTGCAAGAAGCTTTAGGTACAAACCTGCATTTTAGCACTGCGTTTCACTTCCAAACGGATGGTCAATCTGAACGAGTTATTCAGACACTTGAGGATATGTTAAGATGTTGCATTATTGAGTTTGAAGGTAGCTGGGAGAAATACCTACCACTGATTGAATTTTCTTATAATAATAGCTTTCAATTGAGTATTAAAATGGCACCTAATGAAGCTCTATATGGTCGTAAATGTCGAACACGGTTGTACTGGACAGAGCTTAGTGAGAGTAAGATTCACGGGGTTTATCTGATCAAAGAGACTGAAGAAAGAGTAAAGTAATTTGCAGTAGTCTGAAAGCAGCTTCGGATCGACAAAAATCATACGCAGACTTGAAACGGAAAGATATTGAGTTTCAGATCGGGGATAGAGTGTTTTTGAAATTGTCACCATGGAAAAAGATATTCCAGTTTAGTCGAAAAGGGAAATTGAGTTCGCAATTCATCGGACCGTACGAGATTATCGAGTGAGTCATGCCAGTTGCTTATCGACTATCGCTACCGTCTGAGGTAGAGAAAATACATAATGCGTTTCATGTGTCGATGCTTCGATGATACCGATCTGACCCTTTACATGTTATTTTCCTAACCAAGGTTGCAATTCAGTCAGATATGTGATCGTGTTGATTCGTGATAAGTTTTAATAAATTTATATTTGATCATTCTTGAAGTCTAACAATTATCACGACGAAGGCAAGTGTACCTATCGAACAGTAGTATAGTTTTAGCAAGACCGGGATGTCGAACCCAAAGGAACTAAAAGTACTAGTATTAACTCTTTTCTTATTATCTAGCCTAAAAATAAAGGGGTTTGTTTTATCTAAACTAATTAACTAACTAAGAATTCACAGAAAGAAAATTGGGGAAAATACTTTTGGGGAATTCGATTGATTAAGACAATACCCAAGGGAAAATCCACCTAGACTTCACTTGTTATTTGACTCTGAATCAAACGATTTATTCATTCAACTTGTTCTGTAAAAATCCCTAAATTATATTATTATCTCTCTCGAGACTAAAAACGTTTTAACCCTAGGTTGATTAATTGAAATCTCTTTCTAATTAACACCCCTAATGTTGTATTAACTCGATCTATGGATTCCCTTATTAGGTTTCACCCTAATCCGGCAAAATCTTGTTACCCTATCTCTAGGCGCGCAATCAACTCTGCTTAATTATGACAAATTTACTCTTAGACAGGGACTTTTGCTCCTCTGAATAAACGCATCAACCTGAATCAATATCCTGAAATATTGAAGCAAGAATTAAGAACACATAATTGAGAACAAGTCAAATATTTATCATACAATTTAGAAAATAATAACAAGATTTGTCTTAGGTTTCGTTCCCCTTAGGTATTTAGGTGGTTTAGTTCATAATTATAAAAGACAACATCTCAAAAGAATATTGAATACAAAACATAAAAAAAAAAAAACCCAAAACACCTGAAGGGAAATTGAAGAGAGATCTTCAGTCTTAAAGAAGAATCCGGCTTCTGAGATGGATCAATCGGCTTTCTTCGAGTAAATTCTTGCTTCCCACTGCATGTGTCCCTTTTCATCCTCCTCTCTGGTGTTTAAATAGGCTTTAGAATGCCTTAGAACCCTCAAGAGTGGCCTTTCCCAAATAGAACTCAACTTGGGCTCGGCAGGGACACGCCCAGGTGACACGTCCGTGTTCGATTGCTCCAACCGTGTTAGAGTCTGTTAAATAGACACGACTGTGTGGTCTACTCATGTAAGTCGTGCTCAATTCTGTTAGAAGGGCACGGGCATGTGGTCTACCCATGGGAGGAAGTCCAGGCCGTGTTGATTTCCCACGTTGGCCCATTCAGGCCGTGTTGATTTCCCATGTTGGCCCATTTTCTTTGTTTTCGGCCCGTTTCTCGTTCTGTTTACTCTCCTATGCTCACCTAAGTATAAAACTTGAAATTAAAGGATTAGGAGCATCAAATTCACCAATTCTAAAGAGATTTCATCCATAAATGTGCTAAACATGGGATAAAAATATGTATAAATTACGGTTTATCAAACACCCCCACACTTAAGCGTTTGCTTGTCCTCAAGCAAAATCCTCAACTCACAATCAAAATCAATTCTTCTCAACTTATAATTCTTATTAATGATATCTCAAAATAATCCATAAGTAATAATACATTGAGAATTCAACTAAAAGAATACCAAAGTTTCAAATATTCTAAGTTGTGTATTTTATCACGAGAACATAGGTGTCTCCCCTCATCTAGTTAATTACCATTGATTCAAAATATCACAGAGTTTCACATCCTCACTAGAGATTCACTCAAATCACTCGAGGTGTTTTAAGAACAATAAGTTAAAGCACTCAATAGTCAACATGAAAAGTTATTACCATAGGCTTGCATGAAAATCAAATCTCCACCACTATATATTGAGATGATACATCAATCAAAAGGTCTTTAAATGGTTGTAACGTGGCTTTGGTTAGGGGGTGTGATCACAAGCTGAAAGAAAAGGTTAGAATCGAGATTGAATTGAAAAATTACCTAACTAGAAAAACAACTAATCATCAATTGAATACATGTGAGCTTCTTCTCAGAATATGGACTTAAACACTTAAGCTCAAAAACAAAGAATTACTACTAATATAAATATGTGTATTGTAATTTTTTTTCTCTTTTTTTTTTAAGAACAAGTTAAATAACATAGACTAACTATCAAAGATAAAACTTAGCTAATAGACTAACTATCAAAGATAAAACTTAGCTAAGCAATTTATTCAAATCAAATCTCGACAAAAATTGGGATCAAATTAATTTAGGGGATTTCAACAATAATGGGTTATGGGTTAATATGGAGGGTAAGTCAATGAATGGGTTATTAGGCTCAAGAGGGTTCACTAAGGGTTAATTATGAAGGTAGGCTTTTATGGAGTGAGTGGGTTAAACATAAGTGCCTTTATCATCTTGACATATCAAATCAAATGGTGTGGTCTTGACATGCATAATCAAGCAAGTTCTAAGCCTGATTGATATCGCCTTAACATAGACACATGAAACACATCGTGAATCTTTTCCAATTCGGGTGGCAATGCCAAATGATAGGTTAATGGTCTAATTCTTTCAGTGATCTCGAATGGTCTGATAAATCACGGACTCAGTTTGCCTTTCCGGCCAAATCTCAATACCTTTTTCCATGGAGATACTTTCAAGAATACTCTATCTCCAACTTGAAATTTGATCTCTTTTCTTTTCAGATCAGCATATGACTTTTGCCTATCCGATGCTGCTTTCAAACAGTCACGTATCACTTTAACCTTTTCTTCAGTTTCCTTGATCAGATCAACTATGTGAATCTGACTCTCCTTAAGTTCTGTCCAATACAATGGAGTTCGGCACTTTCTACCATATAAGGCCTCATAAGGCGCCATCCTTAAACTTGTTTGGAAACTGTTGTTGTAGGCGAACTCTACAAATGGAAAATATTTTTCCCAACTGCCCTGAAATTCGAGGATGCAACATTGCAACATATCCTCAAGATTCTGAATCATTCCCTCAGACTGACCATCAGTCTGTGGGTGAAAATCTGTACTAAAATTGAACCTGGTACCCAAAGCTTCTTGTAGCTTCTTCCAAAATCTTGAAGTGACTCTAGGGTCTCTGTCTGAAATAAGCGACAGTGGTACCCCGTGTAACCTTACAATCTCAGATATGTATAGGTCGGCCAACTTATCAAGAGAGTAATCTATCCTTAGCGGAATTAAATGAGCCGACTTTGTCAACTTATCAACCACAACCCATATAGCATCTTTCTTTTTCAGGGTTAATGGTAGTCCTATCACGAATTCCATAGTAATCCTGTCCCACTTCCATTCTAGGACTATCACAGGCTGTAACAAACCTGAAGGTACTTGATGTTCAGCTTTGACTTGCTGACATATCAAGCATTTCGATACAAATTCAGAGATGTCTCTTTTCATGCTATTCCACCAGTACATTTTCTTCAAATCATTATGCATCTTGGTACTTCCTGGATGAATAAACAAACGGCTATCATGTGCCTCTTGTAAAATCTTTTGAATAATATCATCACCTTTGGGTACACAAACCCTATCTCTGAACATCAAACATTCATTAGGACCGATCTGAAAATCTAATTCGGTACCCGACTCACATTGAGCTCTTTTAGCTTACAAGTCACTATCATTACTCTGAGCATCATAAATTTCTTGAAGAAATGTCAGCCTAGCCCTTAGCTCTGCCAAGACTAAACCATCATCAAGCAACGCCAATCGAGCGTCCATGGCCATCAGTGCAAACAAATATTTTCTACTTAACGTGTCGGCGACCACATTCGCCTTTCCCGGGTGGTAATCGATGATCAGCTCATAATCTTTAATTAATTCTAACCTTCTCTATTGTCTCAGATTCAATTCCTTTTGAGTCATCAAATACCTCAAACTATTGTGGTCTGTGAATATATGACAAGTCTCACCATATAAATAATGCCTCCAAATTTTTAAGGCAAAAACAATGGAGGCAAGCTCTAAGTCGTGTGTCAGATAATTCCTCTCGTGTGGCTTCAATTGCCGTAAAGCATAAGCTATCACCTTGCCATCTTGCATAAGTACACAACCCAGTCCATTTAAAGATGCATCACTGTATACCATAAACTCTTTTCCTGACTCGGGCAATACTAGAATAGGAGCTTCAGTTAGTAGTGTCTTCAACTTTTCGAAACTCTGTTGACACTTTTCTATCCATTCAAACTTAACGTCTTTCTGTAGCAACCTTGTCATTGGAGTTGCTATTATGGAGAATTCTTTCAGCAATAGCAGAAATCTTACTTTGATCAACTCGGTTACATTTTTAGGTAGTTTCCAATCAACAATAGCAGAAATCTTACTTTGATCAACTCGGATGCCATCACCCGAAACAATGTGACCCAAAAACCCTACTTCATGGAGCCAAAACTCACTCTTGCTAAACTTAGCATACAATTGTTTTTCCCATAAAGTCTACAACACAGTCCTCAGATGCTTCACATGTTCTGTCTCATCCTTGGAATAAATCAAAATGTTGTCAATGAACACAACAACGAACTAGTCCAAGTATGGCTGAAATATCCTATTCATTAGGTACATAAATACGGTCGGTGCATTTGTTAACCCAAACAGCATGACAAGGAATTCATAATGGTCATATCTCATTCTGAAAGTTGTCTTAGGCACGTCTGATTCCTTAACTCGCAACTTATAGTAGCCAGATCTCAGGTCTATCTTAGAGAATATAGTGGCTCCCTTCAACTGGTCAAACAAATCATCGATCCTTGGCAAAGGATACTTATTCTTGATAGTTACCTTGTTCAGTTGTCAATAATCTATACATAGCCTCATTGAACCATCTATCTTATTTACAAATAATATAGGAACACCCCATGGCGAAAAACTTGGCCGTGCAAAACCTTTATTCGTCAGCTCTTGCAACTATGCTTTTAACTATTTAGCTCGGTTGGTGCCATCATATACGAGCAATTGAAATAGGAGCTATTCTTGGCACCAGTTCTTCCGAGAATACATCTGGATATTCACATGCTATTGTTACGGACTCAATCTTCAACTTTGTTTCTTTAGTGTTCAATACAAAAGTAAGGTAAGCTTCGTACCTTTTTCTCATATATCTTTGAGCAACCATTGATGTAATTACAACCGGCAGTGTATCCAATTCTCTTGAATCAACCCATAGAATCTTACCATCTAGGCATTTCAATTCAATATACTTGCTACCACAGTTTACAATTACATCATGCAGGGCTAACCAATCCATACCAAGTATTATATCAAACTCATCGAATGGTAATAACATAAGGTTAGCCGGAAAGCAATGACCCTGAATTGTCAAAGGATAATTCTTACAAACTTTATCAACCAGGACTGACTTGCCTAATGGGTTCAACACTCTAATAATAAATTCTATAGGCTCAATGGATATATTCATACTAGACACTAATCTCATGCAAATGTATGAATGCATCGATCCTAGATCAATTAAGGCAACAACACAAGTATTAAAAAGAGAAAAGGTACCTGTGATGATGTCAGGAGCAAAGGCTTTCTCTCGAGCGTGTATTGCATATGTTCTTACCAGGGCTTGAACTTCTGACTTTGCAGTATCTTTAGCCGCAACCCGACTGCCACTAGCACTTCTAGGATACCTCAGAGGTCTACCTCGGAGGTCTACCTCGTGGAATAGGAGTACTCGACTTCGGGGCTACTTCCACCTCTTTGTCAGTTCGCTCTGGGCAGTCTTTGAGGAAGTGGTCAAGAGAACCACACCTGTAGCATGCACCGCTCTTCATTCGGCACTCTCCGAAGTGAAATTTATTACAGCTTTTTCACTTCAACTTTTGGTCATCCACACTCCCCACACTGATCACCATCGGGGAGGATGACTTCTGGTTACATCGTTTGTAGCTTCTCGCTCTACCCGAATATCCTACCGATGAAGTGGAGCATTCATGTTAGCTCATTGATTTCTTTGTGGAAAACGAGAGCGTCTTACCACTGGATCTCTTGCTCGAAACTCGGGCTTCTCTCTTATCTTGCTTCTTTCATTATTGAGCTCCTCAGCCTTCTTGGCCTGATCAGTTAATGAAGTGAACTCTCGTATCTCAAAAATCTCAATCAACAGCTTGATTTTCTCATTCAGACCTTCCTTGAAGTGTTTACACATTTTTGACTCGGTTTGAACCCATTCAGTTGCATACTAACTTAGCCTTACAAACTCCCTTTTGTATTCCACTACAGTCTTATTTCCTTGTTTGAGTTCTAGGAACTCCTTTCACTTCGAGTCTAAGTACCTTTGGTTGATGTATTTCTTCTTAAACTCTACTTGGAAAAATTCCCAAGTGATGTTTTCTTTTGGAAACACTGAAGATACAGTCTTCCACCAATGGTATGCAGTGTCTTTTAGAAGAGATACAGCACAATTTAAACACTCCTCAGATGTACACAATAACTCGTCCAATACTTGTGTAGTGTTCTCGAGCCAGAACTCGGCTCGTTCAGCATCATCATCAATCTTAGCTCTAAATTTCTCAGCCTTATACTTTCTAAACTTGTCTACAGGGGCTATACCAATTCTTACAGGTGCCATACCTCGTGGCACTTCCTCATCAGGTCGGTTAGGGGGTGAGGGAGGTCGTGGTATGTTGGGGCAATTTCACAAATAATCCCCAAACCACTCGTCCATCATGTCAAACAAGGCAGCTCTGGCCTCTTCCCGACCTTCAGACATGTGCCTTCTACTACTACTAGAAACAACTCATTGCACGGAAGCAGGAGCATGGCTCTCGGCTCCCTCGAACTCATCTTGTGCTCAATTGGAAGACATTTGCTATATTCAAATACAATTAAACAGTTAGGAGATGTCACATTATCAATGTTTGTATAATGGCATATATAGCTAAACTTGATACATTTTATAGTAGTCCTAGAACTAACTAAATCATAGCTCTGATAGCACTAAAAGTAACACCCCATACCTGAGACCGGGACCGGATATGAGGCATTACCAGGCATGTACTCAAACATTTTCGGGAAATGCAGGTTATAAAATTTCATTCCAATATGCAACCAATTTAATTCTATCTTAATGTCCCTATTATATGCCTACGAGGCCTTAAACACACATTGAAAATGATCTAGGACTAAACCGAGAACATACGATAGTTCATAAAAATTTTCTAGGTAAAGCCTCACACGCCCGTGTGAAGGCAATACACACGCCCATGTGTTTTGGGACACACCTGTGTCCCCTACCCGTGTGGATTTAATTGAATTTATTTTCTATTTCGAAGCTACAGGGGTTTTCACACGGCCAAGCACATGCCCGTTTCCCTGGCCCGTGTCCTTCACATGGCCTAAACACGCCTGTGTGGTCACCCGTGTCCAAAAACTCGAGCATTCTGTTTATGATGTCAGCATGCATATAAGGGCACACGGCCAAGACACACAGCCGTGTCTCTACCCCTGTGTTTACTACCATGCATTTCGACTTCAAAATTTTAGGTGCAGGGGACACACGGCCATACCACACGCCCATGGGGCGATCCGTGTGTTAGACATGGCCTGGACACACGCTCGTGTGTCTACCCGTGTGGACCTTGTTAGGCTATTTTCCAAGCCTTTGGTCACCCTCTATCATCAACTCTCACTTATAAGTTTCCATAATACATAACAAGGCCTGATTATAAACTTAAATTACATCGATAAACCTCATTCCATGTAAACCTCATTTCATTGGTTTTACAAATGCTAGGCTATTTCCCTTATATTAAGGATTTCTATACTTTATAAAGATTTTAAGATTGGCTCATTATTATAACTCATTGCCAATTATGACCAAGCCATCCCATGTAATTTGGTCACATTACTTAAGCCTAATAGTGATATGCCGTATTTGAATATCACAAGAACATTAAGACATAAACATACACAAATTTGTAGGTCATAACCTACATCACAATGAGCCAATTACCATGGCCATAAACAAATGAATATGTATACCTTTACGTGCCTTCATTTTGGCAAATCAAATGACACATATAACAAAATAAACAAAAGCTCTATACATGCCATTGAACAAAATAAAAGTGTCTATATACCAAAGCTGGACTAGTTGATAGTGTGTTGACTCTCCAACCGTCTTCCAATCCTTACGAGTCCTCGAGCTCTGTAAGACAGGGAAAAGAGAGGGGTAAGCATTTACATGCTTAGTAAGCCCGAATAACTGGAAAGTAAACTTGCCAATTAATTAGCATACAACCATATTAGGCAATAAAACCAACAATAATGGAATGGATTCCCTATCACATGTACTAAATCAACAAGTTAGTCACATAACAATACACCATGTAATTAATCTTAGATGAGCTCATCATTCAACATTTCCAATTATACATATCTTATATTCCCGTTAAGTTTCTCGAAAATCTCAATGGGTTATCCATTTACCGTCAAGTCATAAGAGCGATCATTTCATGTATGCACTCCCGCGAACCTCACATCTTACGGCGAGATTACCAGTCCAGGCTAAATCCCCCATAATATAAACTCATAAGGTGATGTCGGGATTACCAGTCTAGGCTAAATTCCTTATAACGACAAACACCCTTAACGAGCTCGGATCTAAATTACCAGTCCAGGCTAAATTCAGACCTTAATCGAATTACCCGTCTGGGCTAAATCCACAATGCACACATATTCTTCGGGAGGCTCGATCACTCAAGGAAGACCCGTCTGGGCCAGATCCTTTCTATATTTGAGATCAATGGATTACCCGTCTGGGCTAAATACTTTCTGCAACACATGCAGGATCTCAAGTCACATGTAAATCATGGTTTATCCATCGAATTTCTCTTTTTAACCTCAACCAGGACATTTATCAACATGTCATTATTAAGGATGCATTACATGGATTCTCATGCCATCATCAAATGAAATTATCATACATTCATAAATCATGCAATTAGGCATATTATGAGTTTACTTTAAGTTATCCGAACTTACTTGGCACTCGTTCCGGTATCGTGCTTCGGTTATTTCGAAACCTTTCGTTTTCCTCGATCGACCTCTAGAATTTGTTACTCGGGACCTATAATAATAATAAAATGAATCATTAGCACTTCACATTATACTTTTCGAGTCTAAATTTCAACTCGGTCCTAATGACCGTTTAGCCCCTAACCTTTCATATTTTTACAATTTAGTCCCTAGGCTCGTATAATAAAATGCATGCAATTTCTACCTTACCCAAGCCTAGCCAAATGTTCTTTCCTCTTATGGCAGCCCACATTTTTCCATTATTTCTCATCTTTAAACCCATTTTTACAACTTTACAAAATGGTCCCTAAAGCCATTTCCATGAAAAATCACTTAGTAAAAGTTGTTTACCATTTTTTAAACTTTCATATTTTCCATAAACCATCAAAATACAAGTAACTCATGCATGGGTAAATTTCTAAACATGAACCCTAGCATGAAATATGGGTAGAAATAGAGAGAGTAAGTTACCGAAATTTCAAAAATACAAAGAACATTAAAAATGGGTCTTGGGAGCACTTACTATTGAGCTTGAAAATGTTGAAAACCCTAGCTATGGAGAGCTTGAGAACTTTGACTGGATGAAGGAGAAGAATGTCTGATTTTTTGCTTATTTTTCCCATTTTATTTCATTAATTAGCCAAATGACCAAAATGCCTTCAAGCCCTTTCTTTCAAATTTCATCCATACATGCCCATTTTTGTCCAAAAACTTAAAAACTGGGCAAATTTCTCTTTAAGGTCTTCTAATTAATAATCTAAAACAATTTCATTCAAATTTCTTCTAGAATCCAAGTTTTGCAATTTATTCAATTTAGTCCTTATTTTCCAATTGGACATCTTACTCATAGAATTTCTTCATGAAACTTTAGCACATGCATATTATCATATTCTAGACCTCATAATAATCATAAAATAAATATTTCAACATTGGATTTGTGGTCCCGAAATAACTATTTTGACTAGGCCCTATTTTGGGATGTTATAGCCTCTTTCTCAAGAGAAGAAATCAGCGCTTGAACAAAAAGGGAAATGGGATGGAAAAAATGGAAAGGAGAAGAGAGAATGAGAGAATGTTGTGAGATTAAGGGATCCCTTGAATGATTAGCAAAGGGTGGCTTATAGCTGGTTGTGGCTGCTAAAAATAGAAAATGCCAGCAGCCAAAGAGCCCTCCTATGGCCGGCCATCAAGTTGGCAAAAGTTGAGACTTTCAACTTTGCTAAAAATAGCTTGGGGCAAATCTACAAAGCCACAATTAAAGGTGGGGTTTGAATGCAATTTGGAAGTCTTTCAAGGGCCCTTCTCCAAGCATATTTAACTAGTTAAAATGTTGATTTGGGTCAGCATCTGTATGGTTCTAGGTTTTCCAATTAGTGGCTGGTTCGGTTCACTCAATTTGGTTTGAGCAGTGCGGTTCAATTGGACCCTTTCTCCATAATTAATTAAAAATAATTTATTTAACCCAAATTAAATGGGGAATAAATTAAAATTAATTAAATTATGAATTAATACACATTTCTGATCCGTCTTAGGCTGGAAACTAATGTGCCTCGATACTTCAAATTACTTCTCGATTTTGTGCTTTCAGCAGTGTCAGCCGAGCCAATTTTCGCCCTTTGCACGAATCTATCGAAAATAGTCAAAATTAATCAAAATTAAGTATACAATTAACTAAAATTAACCATGTTCATATTTTTAACACAATTTAGTTATTTCATAATATTTAATTATTTTTTGACAAGAATTTAACTGGATTTGCAAGAATTTAAGTAAAAATGGGTATGAAAAAAGTATATAAATTTTGTGTTTCCACACCCCCTAACTAATTCATTGCTCGTCCCGAGTAATGCACAAATTTTAAAAAGAATTTATCAGAAACACTTTTGAAAAACTCCTTCAGAACAACATTCTCCCTAAAATTATGAATTTGATATACTCATGCTCAAAAACAATAAATATGATACTTATGCTACTTAAGTATAACGTTCAAATTAGATTCAACAACTTATTATAATAGTAAAATTTAGACTAAATGCTTTTGTAACAAAGGCATGTTAACCCTTACCAATTTGATTTTTATTCCTTTATTCAAGATTAAGCTGCAGTCATTAAGCTTAACTTTTGCCTTCATATGTTGATCGTGGCAATTTCTCTCCACTAATGTAGGTAGCATTAGGACTTTGAATCAATAGGTCTTTATCAAGGTTGTAACGTGGCTAGACTAGGGGTAGGTGAAATATGGATAAATTTTGGCTTAAAACCTTAGACTCAACATCAATCGAACCTTCGAAATTTTTACCTTTGATACACCAACTTGACTTTCATATGCTCTTTTGTACATCTCTTTCAAATACATGTGCTCTTTTTTTTTAATTTAACACGAGCACTTACTTTATGTACTGCAATTCTTGAGTAATTAATACTTCTTTTCAACTCCCTCAAACTTATTTTCGAAGAACATTTTAAATAGTACTGAGTCTAGTGTTTGGGACAATTTTAAAATCATTAAGCGAAAAGTAATGGCTAAATATTGCAAGGGTCGAAATAAAATTAGGCCATATAGTCTCAAAGTTGGGTTTTAAAGGATAAAATTTACCATGTTGGGCTTGAAAGGCTCAAACGGTCCAAACAATAGTTGCCTAAATCATTTTCAACATTCCATGCTCCCTAGGATTTCGCCTCAAGAAACTACTAAGTCAATTCTAAAGACTTAAACTTTCATGCATACCTAACTTTCTTAAAGAACTAAAAATTTTATGGTACGAATTTGCATGCTTTATTAAAAATACATTCATGTCATTATTAAGCTAACATAATAATTTATTGAAATAATAGAACTTTATTCATACTCAAGTTTAACATACTTAACAAAATTCAAATTTTTGAACAAAATATATCCTAATCATAATTAAAAGAAAATTTTTATTCTGAGTGGAAATTTCAGTCCCCCCAACTTAAAATAAACAATGTTCTCATTGTTTAAAGTGAATAAATACTATACACCAAGTAGGATTCCAAAAAATAGGAAGTAAGTCAATTTGATTGCTTAAGTACCAAGCTCTCTCTGAATCTAATCCTAGACATGTATATATCTATTGCCACACTTTATATTTTGTGACTTGTTCATATTTACTCATAACTTCCATCTCTTGTTTTATTATGCAAAAATAAAAATTCTAATTAAACTTAATCCTAAAAATAATCTAAGAACAAAAATAAAGTAAAGTCAAGATCCCTCCCTTTTATTTATTTGCAGATCCTTCCGAATTGGACTCATCTTTTGCTCCATCATTATTTCCTTTGCATGGATCACTTCGCTCCTTGTTTGATAACGGACTCCATGGTTCAAATATGAAATCTGGGAACTCAGGCACAAAAATAAACGGGTCATTGTATATTTTCTCAAAAGCACTTGTCATCAAGTTATCCCTTATTTTTTAGTATCTCCAGTAGGCTTGTTGCTGTCATTACATACGTTGCATTAAGCCCATCAATTTTGATAGCTCATCTCGAAGGTCTGGGCTAGGCGGTTGAGCTCTAAACATTGAAGTTTCAGCATCAGGTTCAGCTTTTGGCTCCACTGATTCTACATTATTAGGGACTTCAAATAATTGCATCGTGGGATCTTCTTCTTCATCAGGGTCCTCAGAAATAATTGCATCGTGGGATCTTCTTCTTCATCAGGGTCCTCAGGTTCCTTACTTCCTTCAACTCGTTGCTGTAGAACTGAGTCTCCAGCTACCTGGTAGAGGTCCCAATCTATGATTGTGCCTTGGTTATACCCTGTCTTCCTTACATTTGCAAGAATTTCAACTTTCAAGCATAGAATTGGTATTGTAAAAGGGAAGTGAGCAGGGCCAAAGCGTTTAACGGCACAATTCCGTATTTCCCTCAAGATGATCTTTCCCACATCAATAGTCTTACCAATTAGGATCGAGTACAATAAGACCATTCGCTCTAACGAGATTGTAGTCCCATGCGAGCTAGGCATAAGGCTGAATCGGATGAAGTGAAACCATACCTTCGCGAGTGGTGTCAAATATTCTCTTCAACAAGTGTGGATTCCTTGTTTTGACACAGTCTACGTAGAACCCTGAATTGTCAATTCCTCGAGAATTTCTTGCAAATTCTTAGGCTTGATATTGCTCATTAATGTGGAATATTCATCGTTTTCAAAATCAGGTAATTCAAACAACTCATTAATAGCATTTGAATTTATCGATACCTTAATTTCGCGAACTGGAACTTCTGTCATCTCACTTGAAGTTAAATTCACATAGAACTCACGAACTAGCTCCTCATCCACACTAGGTCTCTTTTCACAAAATAGGTCCCAATTGAGGGTTTTAGCAACTTGATGAATACGTGCCATAAAGTCTCTATAGTTGCTTTCCTTTAATGTAAAGCCTTTCTCTGGATGCATCTGTTGATTTTTGAAGATACTTTCCTATCTATCTCTGGCTTCTTCATAGTGGAACTTGTTTTGTGTTTCATCAATTTGAGCGGAAGAACGAGTTATCTTGCGAGGCATGTTTGAAATGATCATAAGATAGAAAAATTATTTTCTCAAAAATTTAATAAAAATTATTAATAATTCAATGAATTGAAAAATTAACTAATTTAAAAATTAAGAGAAAATTAGGTCTTAGCACCGTTTTTAAAAAATATATATAAGAACTCTTAAAAAAAAAATAATAATAATAATAATGAAAGGAAAAAATGGCAATTTAAAAGAAGGGTTGGAAGGCTTGGCTAAAGGGCTTGGTGGGCAAGGTGGCTAGGTGCTTGGACGGATGGTGCGTGTGGGAGCAGCAATGCAGCAAGGAGCCTTTGGCAGCAGGCCCGGGGTGGGCACTAAGGCGCTGGGAGCTCGTGCGTTGTGACCTTGAGTAGTAGGCATGTGTAGCCTGAAGTAGGACTTGACCTGGACAACTAATGGGCAAAAGCAGCAAGCGCGCACAGATGAGCACTTGGCGTAAGCTGAGGCTGGAGCAATAGGTACGCGATGGAGTTGGACGTGCGGCAATCTGCTGGGCGTGTGCTGGTCAGTCAGCTGGGCTAGGCTTGTTGTAATAGCCCAATTTAGACCCTAGTCAGAATAGTGGTTTTGGGAACATGAATCTGAGTCAGAAAAATATTTAAATATTATTTTCTATGTTTATTATATGTGAATTTGCATGTGTGAAAGTTTCATATGAAAATTTGATCGTTTGTGTGCTTAATTTAATAAAAGGACTTAATCGCATAAAATGAAAATTTAATGGTTTAATGTGTGATGACCAAATTGAATGTGTCTTTATAATTTGAAGTATTTATGTTGCAATTATGCCATTGAATAAATGTTTAGACGGTAATGGCATGCATTATTAAGTTGTAATATTAAACTATTAAGGTTATTTTGGTAAAAGAATAATAAAATGTTATTATAATAAAACATAAAATTTAAAAGACATGCATAATGTTCATACTCTTGACCGAATGTATAAATAAAAGAGAAAGAAAAAGATTTTCAAGGCTTCGGCCAAAGCTAAGCTTGATTAAGGTATGTAACTAGCTCGATTTTTTATAATTTTTACGTTGTTGAGATCGTTGCTTCGAACACTACCTGACCCATGCTAGAATTTCTAATTTTGATGAATGTTTTGAGTTATGCCATTGATGAATATTTTTGTTTTATGATATTTGATGATGAAATATTTAAGATATGTTTTAGATTAACATGTTTTGTATTGGAGTTTTTGATGATTTTGAGTAATTAGGACAAAATTGCAAAAATAATAATTTGAGGGACTAAAATTTGAAATAAATTAAAAATATGGACTAGTATGAGTATAAGAAAAATTCGGCCTAACTATGTTGTTGTGAGATTTTGCACTTTTTGTGTTTTATGCAATAGGGACTAAATTGTGAGCAATGTGAAATATCAGGGGTAAAAGTGTAATTTGCCCATTTGTGTGTTTTTGGATGAATTTGGTTGAATGTTTGATTTAATAAGTTTAATTTATATTAATTTAGATCAAGAAAAGAGAAAATCGAATTTAGATCGGGGGAAAACTAAAGTTGTTGACTAGCCGATTCGTACCAGTTTTTCGTTGTCCGAGGTAAATTTATAAGCAAATAGATATCGTTAATTCTAATTATATATAAATTAATATGTTGATTTGGAATTCATAAATTTATAGTAGAGTTAGCCGAATATGATTAAGCATGGAATCAATGTATTTGAGTTTAATTCGACTGAGTTATAACATTTGAAAGTCAGTATGAACTATATGGAATATCTGGAGTTTTCGATATATGAATTGTTTATGAGACAACTTTATAATAGTGATATTCGGGCTTTGAGCCTAGCAAGCTTGTGCTGGTGAATTAAATCGGGCTTATGTAACACCCCTTACCCGTATTCATTACCGAAATAGGTACGAGGCATTACCGAAGTTTACTGAACATTTTCAGATAATTCTGAGTCATTTATTATTCATATTTTAAAGATGATCATAACATCTCTCTATTGGGACCTCGAAGCCCCAAACATACATTAAAAACCAACTGGAATTAAATCAAAATCATAAAAAAATTTCGCAAAATCTTAAATTTTATTTTCATCTAAGTACTTATCATTTCAATGCTTCTTATAATTAAACATGTTACCATTCAATCAATAGCTTGACACTTGTCTAAGCGTCAAACAACATCATTGTTAGTATACTTGCACATATTTCATATAAATTCAATATTGATATACTTATTTTCTCGACATGTCACACTTGAGTTTAATAATTATCTTTACTTACATAATTTTCTTGTATCAACATATCAAAGATAATCATATATGTACATGTCATGAAACATATCATTCTCTTACCGTTTCTTCATAAGTATATATCAATCGTTTCATTATATCAATATTTCATGCTCCATCATTTTCATATATTTTATGTATATTTATTCCAGTAAAGTTTATATCAGACTTAACATAAATTATATTTCATGTACTTATTCTTATTTCGTTTATATATCTTCATAATTATTTCATACAACTATTTTGTACATATATTTCTATATGACCAGTTCTTGTAAACATTTCACACAACCATTTCATATAACCATTCGTCATCTGATACATATTACCTGAATATCAATTGTTCAATAGATGTCAAAGCGTCTTCCATCCACAGTCTTATTTGTCTTTGACATGATGCCATAGTGTCTTTCAACTATGGTCTTACTCATTTACTGTCATGTTGCCATGGTATCTTTCAACCATGGTCTTGTTCATTTCATATCACATTGCCATGGTATCTTTCAACCATGGTCTTATTCATTTCATATCAGGTTGCCATGGTATCTTTCAACCATGGTCTTACACATTTCATATCAGGTTGCCATAGTATCTTTCAACCATGGTCTTATACATTTCATATCAGAGAGCACACTCCGCTGAACCTCATCCTTACACAGTGGGATTACCGGTCCAAGGCTAAATCCTCAGTAATATAAACTCATAGAGTATTGTCGGGATTACCAGTCCAAGGCTAAATCCCTGCAACTACAATTACTCTAATGAGCTTGGATCCAATTACAGTCAGCTAAATTGGACCTAATTCGGATTACCCGTCTCAGGCTAAATCCATTTTCCACATATTCTTCAGAGGGCTATATCGAGTTAGGATCACTGTCCAGGCTAGATCCTTTTTACCACAATTCCTTTTCGAGATCCATCGAATTTTCCTTTCATTCAACCGGATTTCTTCCCATTTTTATCGATATATCAATGTTTTATCAATTTTCATACAATGAACATTCAAATCATATTCATATCAAAAACATGCATTTCAAGCATTTAAGAATATAATTCAAGTTACATGAACTTACCTCATTACTTGTTTGTGTTTATAATTTTATTAATCCGATATCTTTTCTTTTCCACGATCAAATCTCTTATTTGAGTCGTCCGGATCTTTATAAATAAATTTGATCATCATTTTCATTCATTTCATATTCTAATGTATTTAATTAATGCTCTAGGCAAAATTATCATTTTGCCCCTAAACTTTTATTTAATGACGATTTCATCCTTAGGGTCAGGAAAATAAAATTCTTGCAATTTAATCCTTATTTCCAGCTATTATTCTCATACATATTGATAACACCCATGAATTCTATAAAATATCGAATTTTCCATAATTTCAACACTTTTCAATTTAATCCCTAAAAACATGTTTTTCCCCAATCTTGAACTAAATTAATAATTTCATTAAATTTTGTAATTTAAATAATAAAATAGTTCATTTCATGCAATTTGGTCATTTCTGACATTTTTACAAAATTACCCATAAAGTTTTACTTTTATTCAATGTAGTCCCTGAGCCTAAAACATGCAAATTAGCCATGTTAGATGAATATTCATACATATTTTCCTCCTCCTCCTCTCCATTCCACATTCTTAATGTATATAACACACTTGTAAGTAATATTATCTATAATTTTCATTATTTACTTTTATGAATATTCAAGCTGTCCATCTGTGTCATAGTTACTAAATTATTTATATCTGAAGCTATAGAACTCCAAATTAAGATCCGCTAATTTTCCCTGAAACTAGACTCATATATCTTCTTCCAATAAGTACATTTTATTCTTTAAATTTACCCCTATTCTGCTGTCTGACAGTCCTGACCCTTCTTCACTAAAAATTAATTATCTCCTCGTACAGAATTCGAATGATGTTCCCGTTTATTTCTATTGAAAATATAATCATTCAAAATTCTAAACATATAAACTTAAGTCCATAATTATTTTTATCCATTTTTTTATGATTTTCAGAAGTCAGAACAGGGGAACCCGAAATCATTCTGACCTTGTCTCACAAAATTGATTATATCTCATGATTTACAATTCCATTGCTTACATAATTTCTTCTCTAAGAAACTAGACTCAATAAGATTTAATTTCATACTTTATTCATCCTACAATTAGATTTCTAAAAGTTTTTATGATTTTTCAAAGTTAGACTACTGCTGCTGTCCAAAACTGTTTTGGTATAAGATATTAATTACTATGTTATAACACCCTTATTTTCTTTTTCTATACCATTTCTCATCACTTTCACTTATTTTATCTTCACTAACATATCAAGAACATAGGACCTTATGTAAGAAAACTCTACTATAACATTATTTCCATGCTTTGTCAATAATAACAAACTTAAAAACATATTGAAATCTTGATGTACTTACCTTTTTTTATTGACTTCAATCTTTAACTTGATTTTTCTCTCTCCTCCAGCTTCTATTTCTTGAATCCAACTTGATATTCTTGCTCCCCATCATCTCCTTGCTATCTTTCTCTCTTGATGGCTATGAAAATTCTTTCAATTTTTAGGTGAAAATAATGAATTTTTGGTAGAAGGACTAAATTGTAAAGAAAGAAAACTTCTTTTCTTCTTCTTTTTATACATGGGTTTGCATGGGAAAGGAAAGGTGATGATAATTCTTTATCTTTCCTTCCTTTTATACTAAATAAATAATAATAAAATAATAATGAAATAATAATAAAATAATAAAATATCTTATTAAAATAATATATATCTAATTAAATAATCATAAAATATCATTAACATCATCATTACTTTCTAGATTTCTCTCTCTTTCAATTGACCATTTTGCCCTTTATTATCTTTTAAAATTCCATCCTTGAGTCATCATTTAATTTGGTAAAATTATAATTTAGTCCCTCATAGTTCTTCACCTATTCAATTTGGTCCTAATCCATCCATTTTCCTTAGTTTCTAGATCATTCCACTCTTAAAATATTTACACTATTGGTCCTTTAACTTTTTCATATTTACACTTTAACCCCTCAAATTTTAAGTATTTATTCTTGTGCAACAAAACTTTTCTCACTTTTACAATTTAGTCTTTTCTTGAATTAATATATCATAACTCAAAATTACCCTTTTTGTCACTTTATTTTCTTATTTTACTATATTACGGATAAAATTTTACTGTAAAAATTTCGGGGTATTACAGCTTATGCCTAGCAGGCTTATTGTCGATGTATAAAATCAGACTTTGAGTCTAGCAGGCCTTGTGCCGGTGTGTGATACAAGCTTAGGCCCAGCAGGCTTTATGCCGGTGAATTATTATAAGTTTATGCCTAAGAGACTTTATGTTGATGCGATAATTGAATACGTTAAACGAGCTAAATGATCAGGTATGAGTTAGCTTGTTGTTTACTTGAGATAATGTAAATAAGTAACTTGATATTTGTTACTAATTATGTGTGATACAAATGAAGATTACATGTGAGTTTAGTATGTGTATTCAGCCTTGTAAATAAATAGTATGAATATTGTAGAATTGATTCTTGGATATGTGCATATATGTGATCATGTATATTCGGCCATATAAGTGGTATATGTACATGATGTTATATTATGGTTCTTGAGCTTATATAAATGCGTATGTGTATGTTTGATTATATTCAGACATTTTGGCTTTGAGAGTTGAATAATATTAGGTCAAATTGATTAAATGAGCATTCGGCCAAGGTAGATTTTATGTATGAAAATGTGTTATTTATCTCATTTGTAGATTTGAGGTTAAGCTTGATAATGCTAATGAAATTTGGATTAGTTCAAAATGAGTGGATTATATCATTGGGATGTTTATTTTCTTATGACTTACTAAGCTTCTATAGCTTACTTTTTGTTTTCATGTTCATTTTGTTTTATAGATTTTGGATTCAAGTTACAAGCTCGGGGATCATTAGCAAAGTCTATCACACTATCGACCGTCTTCGGTATTTTATAAGTTGCATTTTGGAATTATGGCATGTATAGGCTGGAATGCGTTTTGGAATGCTGTATTTTGGTTTATATATAGAGGCCATGCGAAAATGGCTTAATCTCTATGCTTGAGTATGTTTTGGTTAAACAATGGTTTGAGTCTATTTTAATTATTATGCCTTATACCTTGGATGATTAGAACTTGTGTTGTGTGTGTGCATATTGAGATTGGTTGATAAATGAAATGGTCATAATACATGTATAAATATGTTTTCTCAACTTGGACGCGGTTTATATTAGGAAAAGTTATATATGAAATTTAGGTTATTATGTTAGATTAACATGCTATAAATGAGTTGGTATTAAAGGATATATTGTAATGACCGAATATGATGGGAGATATATTGTATGTTTCTTTTAAATATGGTTCATGGAATTTGTTTCTTGAATATATATATCCATAATCGATGATTAAATTATCTTTGAAAAGTATATTTCATATCATGCTTTGGTATTAAAGTGTATTCGGCTATATTTTCATATGACTAGAACTTATTTTGGTATATATGTATTATTTAATATGCTTGTTTTTGGAGAATGGTATACAAATTTTGGTTAGCATTGAAATGAAATGATTATGAAATACATATAATGGTGAGTAGGTATTAGCTGTTTTAATTCGGTTATAAAAGCAATGTATGAGTACACATAAATATACGCATATGTCATGATTATTTATGTAGTGAATTGTTTAAGTGGAGCCAAGTTGAGTATGTTAATTCGATTTATTCATGTATTACCTTTTTGGTTCGGCAAATGTGATAAAAATAAGTCATTCTATATTTTCTTATATGCTCATGTTATAATTGTGGAATAAAATAATTGTCGTTAAGTAATGTATGTTATAATGTTAGGTAATGTTTGATAAATGAAATGGACATTGAGATATATGTTATTTATATGAAGCATGATGATATGTGACTTTATAAATTTGAGTTGGTGAATATAAATTTGCAAGTTGATAGATCCATTTATTTATAAACTATTAGCATGCTTTGAATGTTGAGTTTACATATTCCATTTGAATATAAGATGACTTGTATCGAACTGTGTTATGTCTGGTAATACCTTATAACCCCAATCTGGTGATGGATACGGGTTAGGGGTGTTACACTTGTGGCAATTAGGGGTTTGGTGTTTTGGGGTTTTGAAGATGAATGAATGGAGGGAGAAGGGTTGATGGTATTTATAGATGGAAAAATAAGATTTGTAGTAGAATTCTTAGAAAATTTTAATGAAAAAAATCCTAAGTTCTAATTCTACTCAAAGTTTAACAACAATTAATAATTAAATATATGTTTATGAAATTATCAATTGCCATTAATTTATTAAGATAACCATAAAATATAATTAAAATACAATTAATCCTAATTCTAAGCTAAGTTGATAAAAATTAATATATAAATTATAATAAATATAATTATATATTAAGGTTTATCAAATTGATAAATAATATTAAAAATATTTATTTTAGATGCTTTTTGAAAATATTTACAAGGAGAAGCACCTAGTTTTTATTATTTACAAAAAAAGCAATCAAATTTTAGAAATAATTCAATTAAGTCCCTAGTCTTAATGAAAATTTAAAATTGAGTTACAAATTAAAATGTGGATCAAAATTGACCCTTTTATTTGAAAAACTAAAAATTTATTTTTCCATTTAGGGAATAATTTCTTAGGAAATTATGTTAAAATAAATTCTCAAGAAAGATTGGAGAGGTCACAAGCGGTCTCGCTTAAGTTCCAATTTCCTAGATAGAATTTATTTAAACATACTAAACCTGAAAATATACCCTAAATCATTTATTCAAAAATAAAAATGAGAAATTAAGTATCCGATAAAGTGAACGAGATTTTATCCCATTCAATTTTATCTCCCCAATAATGTTTCAAGCACTGAGCATTAACTCAGAAATTACCCCCTTACCTTGGAGTTCAACAACTCCACATGGATAGACCTGATGAATCGTAAATGGACCAGACCAACGTGATTTTAGCTTACCTGGGAAGAACCTTAGTCTGGAATTGAACAACAAAACTTGCTGACCTGCTTCAAATTCTCGAACTCGAATGTGTTTGTCATGCCATTTCTTGAGTCTTTCTTTAAGTAATTTGGTATTTTCGTATGAGAACATTTGGAACTCTTCTAACTCATTAAGTTGGAACATCCATTTCTCTTTCACGAGCTTAGGATCCAAATTAAGCTGTTGAAAGAGCCCAGTAAGCTTTGTGCTCTAACTCCAATGGTAGATGACAGGCTTTCCCAAAGACCAACCTATAGGGTGACATCCCTAAAGGTGTTTTGTATGCTATTATGTAAGCCCACAAAGCATCATCCAGCCTTTTGGACCAATCTCGTCAGTTCGGGCAAACTACCTTCTCAAGTATGCCTTTGATCTCTTTATTTGCCAGTTCAGCTTGCCCATTCATCTGCGGATGGTAAGCTGTTGCAACCTTGTGTTTTACTCTGTACTTGTTTAATAACTATTTTAACCACTTGTTCACAAAATAGGACCCTTCATCACTAATGATAGCTCTTGGGGTTCCAAAACTTGTGAACACGTGTTTCTGCAAGAACTTCATTACAACCTTCGCATCATTTGTCGAATAAGCTTCAGCCTCTAGGGGAAGCTTCTAAGGGAAGACCCTCAAGAAATGTCTGGAATGGGTCCGGTAGTAAGAATGTGACACGAGATACAGCAGTGAGATCTGAAGCTAGGGCTCCGCCTAGGGCCTATTCCAAACGCGCACGCGAAGACGCAACTTCTCCTGATGTGATCACTGGTAATTTTTCTCTTTATGATACTAATGTTATTGCTTTGATAGACCCTGGCTCTACTCATTCGTATGTGTGTGTGAAATTGGCATCTATTATGAATATATCTGTCGAGTCTATAGAATTTATGATTAAGGTGTCAAACCTATTAGGAAAGCATGTGATAGTTGATAAAGTATGTAAGAAATTCCCTTTGATGGTTAAAGGTCATTGTTTTCCACACGACTTGATGTTGTTTCCTTTTGATGAATTTGATGTCATACTGGGTATGGATTGGTTGACACTACATGATGCTATAGTGAATTGTAGACAGAAAGTTATGGAATTGAAATGTGAAAACAGTGAGATTCTTCGGGTCGAATCAGATGATCCAGATAAGTCGCTAATGGTAATTTCTTCAATGACTGCTCAAAGATGTATGAGAAAAGGGTATGAAGCTTATTTGGCATACATATTGAACACAAAGGAATCTGAATTAAAAATCGAATCAGTTCTGGTTGTATACGAGTATGCAGATGTATTCCCAGAGGAATTGCCAGGTTTGCCTCCAATTAGAGAAGTTGAATTCGGTATTGAGCTAATGCTGGGGATAGCACCTATCTTTATTGCTCCATACAAGATGGCCCCAACTAAGATGAAAGAATTGAAGTTACAGTTGCAAGAGTTAACTGACAAAGGTTTTACGAGACCTAGCTTTTCACTGTGGGGTGCTCCCGTATTATTTGTGAAAAAGAAAGACGGTTCCATGAGATTATGCATTGACTACTGGTAACTCAATAAGGTGACAATAAAAAATAAGTATCCTCTTCCAAGGATTGATGACTTGTTTGACCAGCTGAAAGGAGCAACATGGTTTTCTAAGATAGATTTGAGATCCGGATATTACCAGTTACAAGTTAAGGAGTCAGATGTGCCTAAGACTACCTTTAGAACAAGGTATGGCCACTACAAGTTTCTTGTTATGCCATTTGGATTAAGGAATGCTCCTATCATGTTTATAGATTTAATGAACCAAATTTTTCGTCCATATTTGGATAAGTTTGTTATAGTGTTCATCGATGATATTCTGATTTATTCTAGAGATGAGGCAGATCATGCCGAGCACTTAAGAACAGTGTTACAGACTTTGAGGGATAAACAATTATATGCCAAGTTTAGTAAAAGCAAGTTTTGGCTTTGAGAGGTTGGATTTTTAGGCCATATTGTTTCAGGAGATGGTATACAAGTTGATCCCAGTAAGATTTCTACTATTGTTGAGTGGAAGCTGCCAAGGAATGTAACTGAAGTTAGAAGCTTTCTGGGTTTCACCAGATACTACAGACGGTTTGTGAAAGGATTTTTGATGATTGCCACTCTAATGGCGAGGTTGTTACAAAACGATGTTAAGTTCGAATGGACAGAGAAGTGCCAACAGAGTTTTGAGAAACTGAAAGCATTGTTGACTGAGGCACCAGTGTTAGTGCAACTGGAATCAGGGAAAGAATTTGTGATTTATAATGATGCATCCTTGAGTGGATTAGGTTGTGTGCTTATGGAAGAAGGCAAGGTAGTAGCTTATGCTTCGAGGCAACTGAAGCCCTATGAGAAAAACTATCCTACGCACGATCTAGAATTAGCCGCCATCGTATTTGCTTTGAAGATTTGGCGACATTACCTATTCGGAGAGAAATGTCATGTCTATACAGACCATAAAAGTCTTAAGTACCTGATGACTCAAAAGGACTTGAATTTGAGGCAGCGAAGATGGCTGGAAATTTTAAAAGACTATGAACATGAGATTGATTATCACCTAGTAAGGCTAACGTGGTTGCCGATACCTTAAGCAAAAAGTCTTTATTTGCTTTGAGAGCTATGAACGCGCGGCTAACCCTATCTCATAATGGTGCAATTCTAGCATAGTTAAGAGCTAGACCGGCTTTTCTTCAATAGATTTGTGATGCTCTGGAAGTTGATAAAGAGTTACAAGCTAAGAAAGCTTAGTGTGAGTTGGGCAGTGAATCAGATTTTTAGAGAGATTCTGATGGTTGTCTGAGGTTCCGTGGAAGGATTTGTGTTCCGAAGAATGCTGAGTTGATTCAAAATATTTTGCATGAGGCTCATAGCTGAGGTATGTCAGTTCACCCGGGTAGCACAAAAATGTACAATGATATAAAGAAAATGTATTGGTGGAATGGTATGAAAAGAGATATATTCGAGTTTGTATCGAGATGCTTGATTTGTCAACAAGTAAAGGCTGAACACCAAGTACCTTCAGGTTTACTTCAGCCTATTTTAGTTCCCGAATGGAAATGGGACCGAATTACTATGGACTTTGTGACAGACTTGCCGTTGACACCAAGAAAGAAAGATATCGTATGGGTTATGGTGGACAGATTGACTAAATTGGTTCATTTTATACTGGTACACGTTGATTACTCACTTGATAAGTTAGCTGAATTATATATTTCTGAGATTGTGAGACTTCATGGACTACATTTATTGATTATTTCGGATAGAGATCCGAGATTCACTTTGCGGTTTTGGAAGAAGTTATAAGAAGCTTTGGGTACAAAGTTGAATTTTAGTACCGCTTTTCATCCACAGACTGATAGACAATCCGAGAGAGTAATTCAAATACTTGAAGATATGCTTACATGTTGTGTTCTTGAATTCCAAGGTAGTTGGGAAGAGCACTTACCTTTGGTTGAATTTGCCTATAACAATAGTTATCAGTCGAGTTTGAAAATGGCACCTTATGAAGCATTGTTGGATGTAAATGTTGTACACCATTGTATTGGACTGAGCTTTAGGAGAATAAAATTCATGGAATAGATTTGATTAAGGAAACCGAGGAAAAGGTGAAAGTAATTCATGATTGTTTGAAAGTGGCATTGGATAGACAAAAGTCTTATGCGGATTTAAAAAGGAAAGAAATTGAGTATCAAGTCAGTGATAAGGTATTCTTGAAAGTATCTTCATGAAAGAAGGTTTTGAGATTCGTTAGAAAAGGCAAGTTGAGTCCTCGTTTTATAGGTCCGTATGAGATTACCGAAAGGATAGGACCTGTTGCTTATCGATTGGCTTTGCTGACTGAGTTAGAAAAGATTCACGATGTGTTTCATGTGTCTATGTTACGCGGATATAGATCGAATCCCTCACATGTGATTGTATCGACAGAGGTTGAAATCAGACTGGATATGACTTATGGTGAGGAACCTATTAAGATCCTGGCTCGGGAAGTCAAGCAATTGAGAAACAAAAGTGTTGCTCTTGAGAAAGTTTTATGGCAAAGACATGGGGTTGAAAAGGCTACATAGGAGCCCAAGGAGGCTATGAGGAAACAATACCCAAACCTTTTTACCAATAAGATTTTCAAGGATGAAAATCCCTAAAGGGGGGAGAGTTGTAACATTCTGATTTAAGGCCTAGTCGGAACAGTGGTTTCGAGACCACAAATTCAAGATAGAAATAATTATTATATGATTCTTATGAGGTCTATGATATGAATGCATGCTTATGTGAAAGTTTTATGAAAAAATTCTATATGTAACGCCCTGAATTTTAGGCCTAGAAGTATTAAGTCTTAAGCATGTGAACAGTTAGGAGGTGGCATAAATAATTAATTGTGCAAGAAAGTGACACAACTGTGTATCTACTTCCATGGTTAAGTGTTCTGTGTGTTCTGGGAGTGTCTGAGAAGTCTTGGGTTCAAAGCTTGGCTTGTTCAAAGTTTTGTTTTTATTTGAATAAAATCGTTGGCTCTAGACAGTAGATTTATAAATAATTATGGGGAAAACATGTCATAAAATACCTACTAGTCTAGGGGATAGTGGAGTGTGGAGTGTGCTACTGGTCTGAGGTTTGAGTCCCTGCTGGTGCAGATGGAGATTATTTTTATTGATGGCCATGGGATGAAGTTGTGTTTGACCAAAACACTGAGGAGTTTGAATTTGAATGGGGTTGTTGTTAGCCGAAGTTGAGGAGTAAAAAGGGGGATTTTTGGTTGTTGAGGTTTGTGAACAGGAGGGATTTTAGGAGAATATTGTGGAGAAACTTGAGGGATAGGTTTAGTGTGGTGCCGAATGTGGGAGTCCCATGCTGGCAAAATCGGTCATAGGACCTTTTTGCTCTTGGGTGTCGAATGTGTTTCTATTTTTACTGTGCATTCTGCGGTTTTTTTGTTTTTTTCCTTTACTTTGAGACCAAATACTACGATAGACTATTCGGGCACCTTTGGGAGTCTACCTATTTCGATTTTGTTCTCCACAACAGTGCTTTACTGATCAAATGTCTCCTGTCCCTCTCCTTCATTACTTTCAGGTTTTTGGTTCTTGATTCTTTGACCGATTGTTTCCCTCTTCTTTCATTCTCAATAAGTTTTGCCTTGGCCGAAACTCTACACCCCACTCCCTCACTCAAGGATTAGCTGAATACATCTCTTCCCCTCCTTCGATTCTTTCTAGTGTTAACAGATTCCTCTCTTTTCATTGTGCTATTGTGACCGAATACCCCTTTCATCTCTCTCTCAATTCTATCTCCTTTTCACCTTGGACCATGGCTGAATATTTAGTCTCCCTCAATCAATTCTCTCTTGGTCGAATTATTCTTTTTCCTCTATCATTGTCACGAATAGAGGTGTGATAGTTACATCTGGAGCCTCGATTCGAGTGGGTGCTTTTGGGGCGTAGATCGAATACTACTATCTTCTATTCTTAGTCTTCGCTCTTGGTAAGTTGCTACTCTCATGGTTGATTATTTGCGTGTATGGTCTTAGTTAACAAATGGCGATAGGGATGCAGGTAGTAACTAAGGATTCCAAGCTATCACTTGTAGCGGTTTTAGTGTGTGATCGATCGGGACAAGTGATAGGTAATCTTTTGTATAAGTGTTTGATTAGAGTTCGCTTCGACTCGACTGTTAGTCTATTAACTAAAACATTGTGATTGAATATAGGTTGGAGTACTCGTGGACTATTCGCTTTTCTCGTAAACAGGTGTGTAACCACACTTTATAAGCATAGACCGGCAAAAGCCGAAAAAGTTTGTCTATTGACGCTACACGAGCGTGCGCTCGCTTGTGTGGTAATCCAAATGTGTAAAACTTAGGTGTTAGATCGTAGAGGCCTCCCTTAGCGTTTTCATGGGCTGTGAGCTGTGGGCCCCACATGGGAAAACCATAGAACATGTGGAGATTTTTGGGCCAGGCTGTGTTGTTCACACGGCCAAGGTCATTTTTTTGGGCTTTACGGGCCAAACGGGCATGTGGGCCCACATGGGCCGCAATATGGGCCTTGGCCCATTTACACTGTTTGATTATTAAGGTTACACGGGTCGCTCCAAGATGACTGTGACCTTCTATTAGGTCGGTAAGCATAGCTGGACCCTTAATCGATAAAATGACTATTTTTCCCTTATGTGGTAAATGACTGTTTTGCCCCTATGTGATATGTCTTTATAGTCAGCATGCTATTTGTAACTGTATTGAATACATATATAATGTTATGATATGACATGACATGTTGCATGATGCATTGCATGGGGATGGGTTTTTATATGATTAGAGGAAGTGTACTATACTGGTAGCTCTACTACAAATCACTGATGGCTCTAAGCCTATTATACTGGCAGCTCTACTGTAAATACTATTTAGTGCCGCAACCGGTGCTAATTCTGGAGTGTAGGGATGGGTGGGTCGATTTTATCCCCACATGGTGTGTAGAGGTTGGATGGGTAGGACCTGCATATTGTTTACTATTACTGCAGTGTTTACCGTTACTGTAATGGGCCAAGGTCGGAGCATATGACTGCTTCTGTATTGAGATGGGCTAAAGCCCAAAATATTGCCACTGTTACTGATATGGGCATAGGCCCAGACTGTATTTGTTCACTGTATGCTTGAATGTTTATTTATTAAGGGATTACACACTGAGTTTTCGTAAACTCACCCTTCTGCGTATCTGCGCAGGTAATCTTTAGGTGAATAGGTGCTGTGAGGGACTCGAAGGTGGCCACACAACAGCTTACGCTTCCGTATTTATCTTTTAAATTATAAGTAGTTTAATTTGGGTATTTTTATGTAATAAGGCCTCTCTGGATTTTATTTTAATTTGGGGATTTATATTTGTTTTGTTTTAACACTGCTAGCAATAGGAAAAACACGCGGGCTTTCAAAAAGATAAATGTTTTTTAAAAATACCACGAATACGTAAATGGTTTAAAAAGCTTCCGCAAGCAAACATTGTTTCTAAAGTGCAATAACAATCTAAAATAATTAAACGTTTTGCTAAACCCACTTGAGTTTTCAACAACGAACAAGATACCCTATAGTTTTGTAAATGATCATTACGAGGTTTTTAATATGGAACGGATTTTTCAATAGAACTATGTTCTTTTCGAAATACACTTTATTGTGACATCGCCAGATTCGGCCATAACGTCCAAGCCGAATTTGGGGTGTTACATTATACATAAAATGTCTAATTAAACTTTAGGGACCAAATTGAATAAGATGTAAAACTTGCATTCTAGAAGCTTTAACATGAAATTGCTTTAGATTATAAATTAGAGGGTCCTAATTAGCAATTTGACCAATTTCTATAATTTTGGACAAAAATGGACATGCATAGGAAAAATTTGAAAGAAAAACCCTAAAGGCATTTTGGTCATTTGGTAATTAAAAGAATAAAAAGGGAAAATCAAAGCAAAAATGTGTCTATCTTCTCCAAGTGCTAGCCGAATTTCTCAATAGCCATAGCTAGGGTTTTGTTCAACAATTCCAAGCTTCATTGTAAGTGCTCCCTAGCCCCATTTTTAATGTTCTTTGTATTTTTGAAGTATTTTAAGCATGATCTACCCATTTCTAGCTATATTTTGAGCTAGGGTTCATGTATGAAATTTGACCCATGTGTAACATACATGTATTTTGTTGATTAATGGAGGAATATGAATGTTTGATGCATGATAAATGATAAACATCTTTTACTAGGTGATTTTTAGTGAAAACACCTAAAAAAGGGACTTATTTGTAAAAGTGTAAAAGTGAGTAGTAATAATGTGAAATAAAGGAAAATATGAGTTGATATGAGCATAGTAAAGGTTCGGCTAGGCTTGGGTAACCAAGAAAATGCATGCATTTCATTTTACGAGCCTAGGGACTAAATCGTAAATAAATAGAAAGATAGGGTAAAAAGGTAATTTTACCAAAGCATGAATTATGGATCGATTTGCGTAATGTGATTAATAAATAAGTTAAATTTAGCATTATAGATCAAGAAAAACGTGAATTGGGTCTTGATCTAGGGAAGAATAAAGTATACGACGATTAGGCTTGATTACCATCATTTTTGTATCGAGGTAAGTACATGTGTAAATAATGTGACAATGTGACAATGTGATATGTTATGTTGTGTTAACATTATGTGATAATTATTTTATTGCTTTTTATGTATGCTATGTCTAATGGTACTATTGTAAGCATGAATGATATTATGGTCGCTATCCACGATGTCATGAGCAAGTGCAATAGAGGCACAATGTGCAAGTGAGAAAAACCCCATTTGAACCTTAGGAATAGTTTAGGATACAGGTGACATGTCACTAGGAATTAAGAAGTCTGAACTCGTTGAGTGGTCTGGGTTCATGATATATGTGGCATCTGAGCTCGTTGAGTGGTCCAAGTTCATAATGGATGCGATACATGTGATTGAGTTCCGGACAATGGTCTTGTATGTCCTATTGGTGGCGAGGTAATCCTTGAGTGGTCGGATACCTAACAACTTTTGTGAGTAGTCCGTGTAGTTACACCTTGATCGATAGCTTATACGAACAAGCCAGTGAGTAGCTCCATTGTGAGCATTGCATGATATGAGATGGCTTCGGCTACGTATGTTTATGTGGTCCTCATCTACAAGTTTCCGTGTATCCAATAGTATTCCTATTGTTCAACGGGTATTATAATGGATGATGCGATGAAAGTCCCAAGATGGGCATGGTAATGAAGGTAAAGTTATTTGATATGCTACGGATATTTACAGGTACATATGTTATACTCATGAGTGATGCCTAGTTAAAGGATGATATATGACGAGAAAGTATATTCATATATATAAATATATATATGAATACTTGATAAATGAGCTAGAATGCTTGAATGATGAATAATCTTGGTGGTTATACTATTATGTCTTGCATGATTATGGTTTACTAATATTGCATATTATTTGCATGTGGACTTACTATGCTTAAATGCTTACTCCCCTCTCTTCTCCATCCTTTGTAGTTCCACCAAACTAGCTCGAGGATCAAAATTTGTTGGAGCATTCGATCACACTATCAAAAGAACATTGGGTATAGTGAATTTGTTATTTTGAGTATGGCATGTATAGGGGACTTGGTTATTTTGTGGTATGTGTCATGCTAATTGGGCAAATTGTAAAGGCCTATGATGTTGATGATTCATTTTGTAATAGCCATGTGATATGGCTCATGATTGATTCTTGGGTTGTAATATCTAATTGTTCATGCATGCATGTATTGATGCTTTGATGATGTTCTATGTGGTTGTGTGATGGATATATGATGAGATATTGTCTTGATGATATGGAATATGATTGCTTGGTGGATGTATGAAGATGTATGGATTAAATACTAGGAGACAAAGAATGGTTTAATAACCTAAGATGACAATAGTTATAAATCTGCAACTTGAAATTTTGATAATTAAGTTGATTTGCATGAAGTTTGTATAAAATGCTCCCAAATGGTGTGATTAAGGGAATGTGCAATAAGATGATATTATAAAGATGTGAAAGTGCTATGGTGTTGAATATTGAGTGTCTGAGTATGTCATGTTGCATGCTATGAAATATGCTTAAGTACATGAGTGATTAAGGGTGGCAATTGGCTTGGGAAATAGCCTTCAAATTGTCCATACGGGTAGACACACGAGCATGTGTCTAGGCTGTGTGTGACACAAGGTCTGTCCCACAGGCATGTGGAATGGTCGTGTGTCCCCTGCACCCTATTTTTGCAAGTTAATATGCTTAGTAGCAAAGATATGGGCTAAGACACGGGCGTGTGTCTTGGCCATGTGAGGGACACGGCTTACCTACATGGGCATGTACTCTGGCCGTGTGAAGTTTGAACTTTTTTTATGAAAAATTCATTTCATTTTAATTGACCACACAGTCTGGCCACACGGGCGTGTGATACGGCCGTGTGACCCTAAATTGGTGCTGACTTCATAGTCAAAAAGTTACACGGCTGGAGGACACGGGCGTGTCCCCTGTCTCACACAAGCGTGTAGTTCTGTATTAGGGAAAATTTCCCAAACTTTTCTAAAAGTTCCCGATTAGTCCCGATCCTTTTTCGATGGCTATTTTGGGCCTCGTAGGCCCATATTAGGGACAATTTGTGTATGTATGAATAAAGTTGTTTTAAAGAAAAAAAATTTATAGGTCGACTTTTTGCATGAATATATGAGTACAAGTTTGGTAATGCCTCGTACCCTATCCTGGCGTCGGATACAGGTAAAGGGTGTTACAGTAAGATTCATGGGGTTGATATGATCAGAGAAACAGAAAAGAAAGTGAAAGTAATATGCAATAGTTTGAAAGCAGCTTCGGATCGACAGAAATCGTACGTAAACTTGAAATGGAAAGATATTGAGTTTTAGATCGGGGATAAAGTGTTTTTGAAAGTATTGTTGTGGAAAAAAATATTGTAGTTTGGTTGGAAAGGGAAATTGAGCCTGCAATTCATCGGACCGTATGAGATTATTGAGCAAGTTGGGCAAGTGGCATATCGGTTATCTTTAACATCTAAGTTAGAGAAAATACATAATGTGTTTCATGTCTCGATGATATGAAGATATTGATCTAACCCTTCACATGTCATTTCCCCAACCGAGGTTGAAATTCAACCAGATATGTCATATGCTGAAGAATTGATTGGAATTTTACCTCGTGATATCAAAGAGTTGAGAAATAAGAGAATCGCATTAGTGAAAGTATTATGGCATCGACATGGGGTTGAAGAAGCTACATGGGAACCCGAGGATGCTATGAGAAAACAATACCCAAACCTATTCACTGGTAAGATTTTCGAGGACAAAAATCTCTAAGGGGGGAGAGTTGTAATAGCCAGTTTTAGCTAAATTAGAATAGTGGTTTCGAAACCATGAATTTGATGTTGAAAAATTATTTTTAATATTATGTGTATATAGCATGAAAGTATGAATGTGTGAAATTTTCGTGAAATAATTTTATCATTTAATTGCTCGATTTGAGAAAAAGGACTAAATCGCATAAAATGCAAAAGTTGCATGCTATTAGTTAAAGGTGTCAATCAGCCTTGGATTTTTTATATGATGGCCTTAAGTGGTAATTAGACCATTTTAAATGTGGGTGGACAATCTTGGACAACTATTAAATGAATTTTAAGTTATATATTAAAGGTTAATAATGTAAATAGTTAATAAATGATATAATAAACAAAAACAAAAATTAAAATTATGCTTCATTATCATCTTTTGACCGAATATGGAAGAAGAAAAAAGCTTCATGGTTGTGTTCTAGGGTTCGGCACTTGCAAGGCTTAATTGGTAAGTTTTTTTAGCTCAGTTTTTGATGATTTTTACATTTTTGAGATTATTGCTTCGTATTCTAGCTAGCCTGCACCTTAGATTTCGAAACTATTAAAGATTTAACATGTTGCCTGTAATAGCCCGTTTTTAGGTCATATCAGAACAGTGATTTCGGGACCAAAAATTCAAAGTCAAAATATTTATTTTATTATTTTAATAAGGTTTACAGCATGATGGATTAATTATGTGAAAATTTCGTAAAGAAATTTTATCGTTTAAATGCTTAATTCTGTAAAAAGGGCTAAATTGCGTAACGTGTAAAAGTTGAATTCTATTGTTTAAAGGTATTAAATAGTTATGGTTTATTAATATGGGAGTCCTTGCATGTCAATTAGACCTTAAATGATATAGTGGAAGTTGTTGGCTTGGTATTTTTGAAATTATTAAAGTTTATTAAGGTTATTTTGGTAAAATGTCAATTATTGTTATATTAATAAAAGAAAATCAAATTTTTGTTATATCATTCATCTTCTTGCCAAAAATTTAGGGTGAATAAACACCATTTTTACTTCAAACATTCGGCCAAGCTTGAGTGAGCAATTAAGGTACGGTTTTTGATCCGTTTTTAATAATTTCTATGTTTTTGAGCTCATTGCAGCTTAATCTAGCCAGTCCGTACCTTTGTTTTTGAAACTATTATAGATTTTGAGATATGCCATGGTTGAATACTTAGGTATTTTGAAGTTTTTTGTTAGATTATTGATGGTTGTTATATACAAGTTTTATAAAGTGATTTTTGATAAAAATGATAATTAAGGATTAAATTGTGAAATTGTAAAATTTTGTGGTTAAAAGTGTGAAATAATGAAAGATATGGTCTGCTAGTAGTATATAGGAAATTCGGCTAAACATGGGTTGGTATTAAATTGTGCAATGATGCATTTTTATATGTTAAGGACTAAATTGCAAAATAGTTAAAAGTCTAGGGGTAAATTTGTAATTTAGCCAAAATGAATGTTTTAGGCTAAATGGAATTGAATGAAAGTTTGAATGAGTTAATTTAATATCATTTAGATCAAGATAAGCAATTACCGAAATTAGATCGAGGGAAACGAAAGGTAGATGAGTAGACGACGGTTATACGAGCAAATACGAGGTAAGTTCGTATAATTAGAATCGAACTTTTCTATTCTTGTGATTATTGAAAAGAATGTGTATAATCAAGATATATGAAGTATGAATGTATTATTTTTATATTGAATGTGTTACCAAGTCCCGTTGAACTATTAGAATTCGTTAGATACGAGTGATATGTTACTGGAATTGTAACACCCCAAACCTGGCCCAGACGTTATGGCCGAATCTGGTGTGTCACAGTGAAGTGTTTTAGCGAAAACCATGTTTTCATTGAAAACCCTTCTTAAAATAAAAGAAACTTTAATTAACTTAAACAAAACACACATTTTAGTTGCAAAAACCTTGTTGAAACATTTGATTTAAAAAGACTTATCATTTAAAAATTTAATTGCAGAAACATAGAAAACATACTATAATTTAGAAAACTCATGTTCAACTTCTTGTAATTTCATTGAAAATAATAATAACTCAAGTAATAATAACACAATGAAAACCTTATTACAATATGGTCTGGAACATACTTAAAAGGAAGTAAAAACTTAAATGCTTGAAATAAAAAAACCCAAGTCCAAATAATCTTGCTAGCTGGCCACCCAGAGTCATTCCAAACATCGAACCTTCTACTAAGCATCATCTGAAAATAAAATAAAAGAGGGGATGAGTTTTCGCAAACTCAGTGTGTACAACCCTCGACAAGAACAAGCATTCAAAAAAACAACAATATCATTCATCAATCATGCAATGCAATCCCATCCAAATTATCCATTCGATACACACCGGCTCTGTCCCCCGTCACACCATGTAGGGATATAAATATCGACTCACCCAACCTACACACCATGGTAGCCCGGTTGCGGAACTACCTTCATTTACATATTTGGCTTTGAAAGCCGTCGGTGGATCCATGATTATCAAGCAACCATGCATCCTCATATACTTCCTCCGTTCCATAATTCCCAACCCATATGCAACCTAAGCAGAATATCATATGTATGCATGTCGCATCCACAAAACTTACATTCAACACCTAGGGGTATTTTGGTCATTTTCGCCCTTAGAGGCATTTTGGTAATTTTCCTTTAATTATGGTTTTCACTTATCTTTGCCCGTTAACAAGTCCTGTGAGCTAAGATGAACAAATACTATGCACCAGATAGGATTCCAGAGAAAAGGAGGTGGGTCATTAAGACCGCGTAAGTACCAAGCTCTCCCTAGATCCAATCCTAGACATGCATATACCCGTTGCCACACCTTAACCCTTTGACTTGTCCACGGTTGAAATATTTTAATTAAGTCTTATTTGGATATCATATACTAGGCCCAAAACCCCTTACAAAGCCCAAACAAATTCACATACCTAGATATGGCCCATTAAGCCCAATCATACTTATATGGCCCATTAGGCCCAAATCACCTGTATATGGCCCATTAGGGCCAAATCACATTTATATGGCCCGTTAGGCCCGATCACATTCATATTCATGCTCATGTACAAATTCCTATCACAAAGCATCAATATTCAATTTTTGCCTATTATGGGCCCAACAACCCATTGGGCCCATTTAGCCCCTTCTGGCCCATATGGCCAAATCACAACCCAAGTCCACGGAATCACCTGTGGGCCTCAAGCAACCTATCAGTTTCCCTCTTATGAGTGTTCACGCACTCGCAAGATTACCGTAGCCAAACTTTCAGCTTTTCGGCATTTCGGCTTTTCGACTTTTCGGCTTTTTAGCTTTTGCGGATTCATTGTGTGTGTGCAGTGTATGTACACACCTGGTAAGCAAGCGTGCTGCGATTCCTTTATTCACCAACCTACAAACGATATCACCCTTCCATTAATCGCATGCTTAATACATATCCTTACTAAAACTGAAACCTCACCTTTCACCTTACCTTGAGCACCAATCCTTAATAGCTTTTCCTTGATCACGTACTCCCTAGATCTGCATTAGTCTTACTCATTAAAACTAAATACTAGGGAACTAGCATCCAACACAAGTCCCCTTACCTTAACTATGACCATTCGACCAACTAATATTAAGAATACTTACCAAAGTCTCTGAAGAGCAAATCGGCAGGGATCCAAAGACAGAGATTCGATACCTATTCCTACCCAAAACCGATTAGAAAAAGTAAGGGACAATAATCGATACTGGGCAAAGAAAACCGATTGTAAAACACTTACACTAGATTCGGTCAAAGAGTATTCGGTCCTTGGGAGATTCAACTTTTCGGCTTTCAACTTAGTATGGTGAATATGGTTTATTTGCCACAGATTAAAGAAGAAGAGTAGAAGAAGAAATCGGCTAAGTGAAACAAAGAAAATTGTGTAGAGAAGAATAAAAATCGGCAGAAAGAAAAGAAAGAAAAACAAAAGGGTTTTCGGCTTTTTGGATCTTGAAGAGAAAAGGGTTTCTGGCAACAAGGTGAAGAAAAATTTCGGCAGTAGCCTGAAAACCTTGTATTCGACCCTTATATATAGCCCTTATAGCCGAATTTTCCATGCCCAATTCCCAATTCGGCTCGATCACTTCTCCCTTCTCATCTCCTCTTTTTTCCCCTGATAACCCCTTGATCTTTTCCTTAATTTTCTCTTATGAACACTCCCCTTAGAGTCCATCTTCACGCCACTTCCAACCTTCTAGAAGACCAAAATTAAACTTCTAAAAATACTAAGCTAGGATTTGAACCTTGGATCTCCTTGCTAGCTACTAACGCCACCTCACTACACCTTATGTGGCGTCACTTAGCCACTCCACCATAAGCTCTTTTTGTGTCCAATTGTTTCTTCATTTATTCAAAAGCCCACCTACTTGTCTGCCCTGATTCTTTTAATAATTAAATTATAATTTTTTCTACCCCTTAATTCGAACTCATCCTTAGCTAAGACCTACTAAAATTATCGCTTGGATAAGAATATTAAACACAATTTTTATCAAAATCGAAAATAAAGAAAATTTGGGATTTCAGGATTTTTGAGTTTTGAGATTTTTGGGTTTCGGGATTTTTTATTTTCAAGATTTTTGGGGCGTTACAACTCTACCCCCTAAAAGAAATTTCGTCCTCGAAATTTACCTGATCCAAACAGTTGAGGATATTGACGTCGCATTGCTTAAGTTACACCACTACGCTTCTGCTGCGCATTCTATTTCTAATTTCAAAATAGATAGATCGCACACTATGGATAAAGTACATACCAATATTCGCTTCTAGAGCATCTTTGTCTTCTCGGCGACGAGCAGCATAAACCAAAGCTGGCTGCCTCGTCTCAGCATGGTCTACATTTCCACCTAGTATTCCACGTCCATGTCCATTGCCATCACCACCCTTGGCCTGCTCACGGCCCCTTGGCGGTAGCTGACCACCCCTTGGTGGCTGAGCACCAGCTTGGCCACTACTGGCTCTCGACCTAGCATTCGGGGGCAATCATTGATCCTATGCTTTATAGACCCACAAGCTAAACAAGCTCCCATCCTCTTCCAACAATCGCCTCCATGCCTTCTCTCACAATCGGCGCAAGGTGGCACCCCTGGATTAGTAGTAGGGGGCCCTGCTCTAACTGGCCCATTATTCTTGGCCCTAGCTCTAGGCCTCTTTCCAACACCCAGGATCTCAACCTCCCTTTTATTTCTACCCCTTTCTTCTTCCCGATTTAAGCGCTCAGTGTGCTTAGCTTGCTTCGCTATCTTTGCCTTCTCTACCAACTTTGAGAAAACTCTCTCCCCTTGTGGAGCTATCAATACCCTAAGGCTATCTCTTAGTCCGTCCTCAAACCTAACACAACGCTCATACTCCGTTGCCACAATTACTCTTGCATACCTACTAAGGCGTCGAAACTTCGATTCGTACTCCGCCACCGATTTATTGCCTTGGGTCAAGTTCAGGAACTCCTTCCTCCTAGCATCCACATAGCTTGCACCCATATACTTTCCTTGGAATGCAGCTTTGAAAAACTTCCAAGTGACCCGCTCCGGTTTTGTGCCCTTTTTCACTGTCAACCACCACTGGTAGGCTTCCTCTCTAAGCAATGACAACGCCCCTTTCAACTTTTGCTCAGGTGAGCAGTCCAAATCCTCTATTATCCTTTCAGTGGCCTTCAACCAATATTCCGCCAAGTTAGGAGCCACGCCAGCCACGCCCTTAAAGATCTCAACCCCATTCGAACGAAGTCGTTCCGGAATGGACCCCATATTTTCGCTGCCATTATTGGGCCCAACGACCCTTTCCAAAATCCTTAGCATTGCCTGCGACAATGCATCTTCTCCCGCGGCCCGATCATACTGTCTATTCCCAGCCACAGGTGAGGCCGGAGCCTCTTCTAGTCCAATATCGGGCATATGGCCCGATGCCAACGATTCAGCCCTAACACTTTCGCGGCCTCGACCACGGCCTCTTGCACCTCTTCTAGCACTCATCGTCGATTCGCATATTATCTGGATTAGAAATTTTATGAAGTTTTAGTTAGTTTAATAATTACACTGATTTTTTATGAAAATATTTAAAGAGAAGATCGTTTTCAAAAATCCTCTATAGTTTCCAGATCCTACGGGCTTTAGTTCCATTCTAACCATCATCTAAAGTAGCCCTCTAACTATCTACTGTATAACGATTTAAACAAACTTAAAAATAAAAGTACTTACTTGGTTCGACGTCGGAGACTCGGTGTGCCACTCAGCAAGATTTATCTTTTTCCAAAGCATCGCGATCCAAAATATTTTTAAAATCCAAAAAGAAGCCAAATAATAATAAGGCCCACTTCACAGCTCGAGTTTTGCAACCTGGGCTCTGATACCACTAAATGTAATACCCCAAACCTGGTCCAGACGTTATGGTCGAATCCGGTGTGTCACATTAAAGTTTTTAGCGAAAATCATATTTTCATTGAAAACTCTTCTTAAAATAAAAGAAATTTTAATTAATTTAAAAAAATATACCTTTCAGTTGCAAAAACCTTGTTGAAACATTTGATTTAAAAAGACTTATCATTTAAAAATTTAATTGCGGAAACGTAGAAAACATACTATAATTTAGAAAACCAATGTTCAACTTCTTGTAATTTCATTGAAAGTAATAATAATTCAAGTAATAATAACACAATGAAAACCTTATTACAATATGGTCTGGAACATATTTAAAAAGAAGTAAAAACTTAAATGCTTGAAATAAAAAAACCCAAGTCCAAATCATCTTGTTAGTTGGCCACCCAGAGTCCTTCCAAACATCGAACCTTCTACTAAGTATCACCTGAAAATAAATATAAAAGAGGGGGTGAGTTTTCGCAAACTCAGTGTGTACAACCCCCCACAAGAACAAGCATTCAAAAAAAAACATCATTCATCAATCATGCAATGCAATCCCATCCAAATTATCCATCCGCTACACACCGGCTTTGTCCCCCGTCACACCATGTGGGGATATAAATATCGACTCACCCAACCCACACACCATGGTAGCCCGGTTGCGGAACTACCTTCATTTACATATTGGGCTTTGAAAGCCGTCGATGGATCCACGATTGTCAAGCAACCATGCGATCCTCATATACTTCCTCCGTTCCATAATTCCCAACCCATGTGCAACCTAAGCATAATATCATATGTATGCATGTCGCATCCACAAAACTTACATTCAACACCTAGGGGTATTTTGGTCATTTTCGCCCTTAGAGGCGTTTCGGTAATTTTCCTTTAATTACGATTTTCACTTATCTTGGCCCGTTAACAAGTCTCATAAGCTAAGATGAACGAATACTATGCACCAGGTAGGATTCTAGAAAAGAGGAGGTGGGTCATTAAGACTGCTTAAGTACTAAGCTCTCCCTAGATCCAATCCTAAACATGCATATACCCGTTCCACACCTTAACCCTTTGACTTGTCCACAGTCGCAAATTTTTAATTAAGTCTTATTTGGATATCATATACTAGGCCCAAAACTCCTTACAGAGCCCAAACAAATTCACATACCTAGATCTGGCCCATTAAGCCCAATCATACTTATATGGCCCATTAGGCCCAAATCACATTTATATGGCCCGTTAGGCCCAGTCATATTCATATTCATGCTCACATACAAATTCCTATCACAGAGCATCAATATTCAGTTTTTGCCTATTATGGGCCCAACAGCCCATTGGGCCCATTTAGCCCATTCTTGCCCATATGGCCAAATCACAACCCAAGTCCATAGAATCACCCGTGGGCCTCAAGCAACCTATCGGTTTCCCTCTTATGAGTGTTCGTGCACTCACAAGACTATCATAGCCAAATTTTTGACTTTTTAGCATTTCGGCTTTTTGGCTTTTCAGCTTTTGCCGATTCATTGTGTGTGTGCACTGTATGTACACACCTGGTAAGCAAGCGTGCTGTGATTCCTTTATTCACCAACCTAAAAACGATATCACCCTTCCATTAATCGCATGCTTAATACATATCCTTACTAAAACCGAAACCTCACCTTTCACTTTACCTTGAGCACCAATCCTTAATAGCTTTTCCTTGATCACGTACTCCCTAGATCTGCATTAGTCTTACTTATTAAAACTAAATACTAGGGAACTAGCATCCAACACAAGTCCCCTTACCTTAACTATGACCATTCGGCCAACTAATATTAAGAGTACTTACCAAAGTCTCTGAAGAGCAAATCGGCAGGGATCCAAGAATAGAGATTCGATACCTATTCTTACCCAAAATCAATTAGAAAAAGTAAGAGACAATAATCGATACTGGGCAAAGAAAACTGATTGTAAAACATTTACACTAGATTCGGTCAAAGAGTATTCGGCCCTTGGGAGATTCGGCTTTTCGACTTTCAACTTAGTATGGTGAATAAGGTTTATTTGCCACAGATTAAAAAAGAAGAGTAGAAGAAGAAATCGGCTAAGTGAAACAAAGAAAATTGTGTAGAGAAAAATAGAAATCGGCAGAAAGAAAAGAAAGAAAAACAAAAGGGTTTTCGGCTTTTTGGATCCTGAAGAGAAAAGGGTTTCTGGCAACATGGTGAAGAAAAATTTCGGCAGTAGCCTGAAAACCTTGTATTCGACCCCTATTTATAGCCCTTATAGCCGAATTTTCCATGCCCAATTCCCAATTCGGCTCGATCACTTCTCCTTTCTCATCTCCTCTTTTTTCTCTCTGATAACCCCTTGATCTTTTCCTTAATTTTCTCTTATGAACACTCCCCTTAGAGTCCATCTTCACGCCACTTCCAACCTTCTAGAAGACCAAAATTAAACTTCTAAAAATACTAAGCTAGGACTTGAACCTTGGATCTCCTTGCTAGCTACTAACGCCACCTCACTACACCTTATGTGGCGTCACTTAGCCACTCCACCACAGGCTCTTTTTGTGTCCAATTGTTTCTTCATTTATTCAAAAGCCCACCTACTTGTCAGCCCTGATTCTTTTAATAATTAAATTATAATTTTTTCTACCCCTTAATTTGAACTCATCCTTAGCTAAAACCTACTAAAATTATCGCTTGGATAAGAATATTAAACACAATTTTTATCAAAATCAAAAATAAAAAAAATTTAGGATTTTGGGAATTTTGGGTTTCAAGATTTTTGGGTTTCAGGATTTTTGAGTTTCGAGATTTTTGAGGTGTTACAGGAATTACCGTAATGGTTGAGCTATTGCATTTGTTGCGGACTCACCTTAGCTCGTAAGAGCTTACTATTTCGGCTCATTGGAGCTTACTAATTCAGCTCGAAAGAGCTTACTGTTTAGCTCAACAGAGCTTACCATTTTCAGCTTAATAGAGCTTACTGTTATCAGCTCATGAATAGTTTACCGACCATGTCTTGAAAGAACATGTATGATGATGAATTGACGGATTACTGACATTGTTCACTTGACTATCCTTTGAGTTTCTAATAGGTTTAACGGGCCTAAATAATGTTATATTGAAGAGATACGGTGTATAAATGTTCTTAATGTTATACATGATTTGTGAATTTAAAATGATAAAGCCTTGTATTAATGGATGATTTCATGTATGTTTTCAATGACTAACATTGGATGAATATTTGTGTTTAGGTGTTGGTTAAATTGAATTTCTTGCATAATTGTATTGCTTTGATTATGTATAATATGGTAAGTATAATTCTAAATTATATGGGCTTACTAAGCTATAAGCTTACTCTGTTTCATTTTCTATGTCTTATAGGGTTCGTTAGCTCACTCATTTCGGTCAAGTTAGAGTTGCACGTCACACTATCCAACTTTCGATTGGTATTTTGAACTTTTAAACTTATGTAAATATGGCATGTATAGGCTAGTTTGATAGTAATAGTTATGTTTTGGTATCATGATTGAAGAATGATTTTGTATATAAGTTAAGCCATGTGATTTGGCTTATTTTGATATCATATTTGGATTGCATATATTTGCTTAATAATGGTATGTTTTGGTATGATAGTATTGGAAAGAAATTATGCCAATGAAATCTTGATATATAGATATTAGAAGAATGAATTGTTTATGTGATTAATTGTGTATTTGGATTTGTAAATGGTAAGCTTGGTTATGGCTTATAATGTGTATTGAAATGGTTATTTTGGTTGCCAATTGAGTTTAATAAATGTGGTCAAATATGATTATAAATACTTATGCTTTAGGGTGGCAAATTTGGCTTTTTAAATGGCCTATTTTTGTCCACACGGGCAGAGACACGGGCGTGTGTCTCAGCCGTGTGTGATACACGGTCATGTTACACGGCCGTGTATCCCCTAGGGTACCCTACGAATTAAAGTCAGTATATCCTACAGTTTTGACACAGCCTAGCACACGGGCGTATGGTCGGCTGTGTGATACAAGTCAGTTTTGACCACGGCCGAGGCACACGGGCGTGTCTCTGGCCCTGTGGTGCAAGTCAGTATGTATGCCCTGTTTCCACACGGTCTAAGACACGGGCGTGTCTATTAGCCGTATGAAGCACAAGGCCTGTTAACACGGGCGTGTGATACTTGAAATGTTGAAAATTTTCTTAGTTCTCAAAATTTTTTATTTGTTACCGAATTAGTCCCGAATGTATGATTAATGCTTTGTATGCTTAAATTGAGTACATATGGAATGTAGATGAATGATATTGATTGAAATGAAAGGATTATTTGATAAATGACTGCTCTGAATCGAGTACAAGTTCAGTAATGCCTCTTAACCTATTCTGGCAACGGTTATGGGTTAGGGGTGTTACATTAACATTGTTGAAAGCTTGAGTAATTTAATAATTGATGATAGATTATGAAGGTTTATTGACAATTTTACATGTTTTGTAAAGTAATTTTTGACAAAAGTGTTAAATAGGGATTAATTTGTGAAATGTGAAAATTTAGGGGTTGTAATGTGAAATAAATAAAAGTTTTGGGCTGCTAGGGACCTATATGTAATTCGGCCAAGCTTGGGTTTAATGAAATTATGTGAATTTTGTGTAAATGTGAATTAAAGACTAAATTGTTAAAAGTGTAGAAGTTTAGGGGCTAAACTGCAAATATGCCTAAATGTATGTTTTGGACTAAATTGAAAGAATATATGATTGAGTAAGTCAATTTTGAATTCATATAGATCAAAAAAGATAGAATTCTGATTTAGATTGGGGGAAAAGCAAGGTTATCGAGTAGTCGACCCGATCCGTCAATTCCGTATACGAGGTAAGTTCGTATAATTGAACTTAAATGTGTATCTATTTGTTTGATGGATGAAATTGAGATAGTAATTATTTTATTGGATAACTGTTGAGATAGTACATGAAATGTACGAATTGAATAAGGCAAGTTGTCGAATAAGTCCATGGCTGGGCTATGGCATTTCGAATAAAAAGACCATAACCGAGTTATGGCATGTGAACGAAAGACCACAGCAGGGCCTTGGTAATGTATGTGTAAGACCATAGTTGGACCATGGCATCGGAAAATCGATGAATTTGTATCGTAATCACTTATAAATCGGAGTGGTTTGATAAGAGTATTGATGAGAAATAGAAATGTATCGGTACAGGTATGTACGAAAAACTATTCAAGTATCTAGATAGATGAAGTTGAGAACTCATGAATGAGGATATGAATAAATTTTATGTTAGTTCATGAATTGATGCTTTAAATGTTGATGATATTATTTATTTTGCTTTGCTATATGAATGTGGTGATTATTTCATGTTCATATACAAACTTACTAAGTTTTATAGCTTACTTTGTTTAATTTTTAATGTTTTATAGTTCTGTAAAGCTAGCTCGAATCTGGGGATCGTCAGAGACTTCATCGCACTATCGACCATCTATTTTGGTACTTTTGAAGTTATGTATATATGGTATATGGCATGTATAAGCTTGAGTCATTTTGGTATGTTTGATAGATATGTATTTTGGCCATTTGAGTTGACATAAAATGATGAACTTGTTGATGCTTATGATTGTGCAAATAGTTCTACTCGTAATGTTTGGTAATAGACCTATAATGAATGAATGGAATTGAAGTGGTTATGTATGTTTGGATTAGTTTTGCTAAATGAATTATACATGTAAATTATGCTTAGGAAAGCAAATTAAATAGTTTGGTATTTGAATAGGTAAATGATATGGAATTGAGTATTGAATTTAGTTGAAATGGATATGGTATGATTATGTATTGGTTGATGACTTTTGGCTGCATAATTGTGCCTTAGAATGATACCATATGGGCTTGTGTAAGTATGTGCAAAAAGGGTGGCAAATTGGCTTTGCAAATGGCCTATTTTTGTCCACACGGGCTGAAACATGGGCGTGTGTCTCAGCAGTGTGTGACACACAGTTATGCTACATGGCCACGTGTCCCTTGGTGTTGAAATTGAATTGAAGTCAATATGCTCCACACGGTTTCACACACGGGCATGTGACTGCCCGTGTGGTATAAGTCAGTATACTCTCTAAATGGCACACTACCTAGCACACGGGCATGTGTGGCCATTTCAAAGGGCACACGAGCTGGACACACGGGCGTGTGGTTGGCCGTGTGACCCAAGTCAGTATACTCTCCAGTTTTCACATGGTCTGGCTCACGAGCGTATCTTCAGTCGTGTGTTGCAAGTCAGTATGTATGCCCTATTTTCACACGGCCTAAGACACGGGCGTGTGACCCTTGTATGATTGAAAAAAATTTCTAAGTTTTTCAAAATTTTCGTATGTTATCGGTTTAGTCCCGAACCACTTCTAAAGTATGATTAAGGCCTCGTAGGCCCTTATAAAGGACAATGTGATTGTTTTGAATGATATATGAGAATGAATGCTTGAGGTTAATAAATGTAAGCTAAATGTTGTATATTGATCGATAATGCCTCATAACCCTACATTGGCAATGGATACGGGTTAGGGATGTTACATATACCTCATTTCCGAAAACTACTGGACTTTCAGAACAAACCACTTGTCTTCATCTATTTGTTCATAAACTAAAATTTGTCAATTCAAATTTTAATATAAAACTATATAATTGACTTTTATAAATTAATTAATAATTATTACAGGCTTGTTGAATTTGTGGTCCCGAAACCACTGTTTCTGACACTACTGAACAATGGGTTGTTACACCAATACTTTAATTCATTAGTAAGCTAGTAGGGTGGCGGATTATGCCAGCATAGTGTACCAAAACGGTTAACATATATGCCTTACCTTTTTAGATCCGTCGTTTTTGGGGTTTGACAAGTTAAGCTAATTTAGACGAATTTGAAGTTAAGTTTCTACCTGAAACTACATGGTTTACGATATTTAAATTCTAACCCCATGATACATACACGTGTGATATAGAATTTCTAGTATATATTTAAAGGAGTTGATTTGCACATGGACTTAAATTTGTATTCAATTTATTTAAAAAAAATCACTTTCATATATTCATGATTTAGATTTCCTACACAATTAAAGTATTTCTATTAAATTTAAATTTGAAATTATATTAATAGTAATCATTATTGTAATAAAAGGTTAAATAAGTAATAGTAAATTGACATTTTTAAATCTTGAGGAATGCGAAGATAACAATTTTAGTTTTATTAAAAAATAAAATATTTGATATATTATTAGTGAAATTTAAAATTTTCATAAGTAGGATACCTGATGATAAATGTATATAGAATATAATAAAAAATAAAAAATATATATAAAAGAAATAAGATATGTAACAAATTTATAATTCATTTGTGGAGTTAAAAAAAATTGTAATGTACTAAATACTCGGTGAATTATCCATATATGCTAAATTTGAACTAAAATTATCGGAATATGCCGATTTTGGAGAGAGTGTGTGAAAGTGCATCCAGCTGAACACGTTTTCAACGGATGTTGCAGGAAAACCTTCCAGCTGGACGCTTTTTCCTACTGAGTCAGCAAAGTGCGTCCAGCTAGACGAGATTCTAAATCCCAAACTTTTTCATTGTCAACCCCCTAAAAAATTGCCCCTCACCTCGAAATTGGTTAGATATCCCACAATAATATTTTTGAAAATATGCATGTTTTCTAGCATATTTACTCGTTCTTCTTGGATGACTAAAACTCGATTTGATTCGAAAAATTAAAAAAATTTCAAATTTCGAGTTCAAATATAGTTGAATTTTTACAATTTGAATAACATATTGGTGTAAATACTCTTTTGGTCCTTGTTATTTTGAAAATGAAAAAATTGGTCTATCTCTCGACAAAAATTAAAAAAAATTACACGAGTAATTTTAAAATTTTCAAAATAATTTTGAAATTTCAAAATATTTATAAAAATTTCAAATCTTATATATTTTTAGCAAATCTAAAAATTATAAAAAATCTTAAAGAATATATAAAAAGAGTTAAAACTTTTAAAAACTTTAAAAAGTTTTAAAAACTCTAGACAAAAATCCTAAAAAACCTTAAAAATTCTAAAGTGATAGAGGAGAGAAAATAGGAAAAACGCATAAAAATTTTCTTAAAAAATTGCAGAAAGCGCGTTTAGCTTAACGCATTTTTATATTATCTCTTGAAAATCAACTTACGATAAATTTTAAAAACACCGGCTCGAAAATTTTGGTTAGAAAATAGGATAATTCACCCATTCACCCCTAAATACTTATCATCCCTTTTTTATTACCCTTAAAAACATAAAAGAAAAAGACCTTTCTGACCATCAGAAACCAACAAAACCATGTAAACTCAACACACACAATTCCCCCTTCTCCCTCCTCCTCATACACATGCTTAAACCATGTCCAACCCTCTACCACCACCACCACCACCTTCAACCCACCACCATCAACACCAACCACTGAACATCATAACACCAGCCACAACCTCGGCGACCATCATGACCTCCGCCGCGAACCGTGAATACCGCAAAGGAAACTGGACAATCCAAGAAACCCTAACACTCATAACAGCCAAAAGACTAGACGACGAACGGCGTGCCAAACCTTCCACAAGCTCACCTTCAAAACCAGGAGAATTAAGGTGGAAATGGATCGAAAACTGTTGCTGGGACCATGGCTGTTTCCGTAGCCAAAACCAATGCAACGACAAATGGGATAACCTACTCCGTGACTACAAAAAGGTCCGACAGTACCAATCCTCCCACTCTCAATCCCAATCCTCCCATCCCTTCCTCTCTTACTGGTCCATGGAAAGACACCAACGTAAGCTCCATAACTTGCCCACCAACATGTCTCCTGAAGTCTTCGAAGCCCTCAACGATGTTCTTCAAAGAAAACTCAACACCCAACAACAGCCCCACCTCCACCAACCTTCTTTTTCTCAATCATCTGAGCAACTGCCTCTCAAGACTGACCAGAACCCACCGGAGATTGATGCTCCGGTAACAGTTTCAGGTACTGTATATTAATCTTTCTTCCTTTTTTTTTTTTGTTGCTGCAGTATGCTTGGAGTATAGCATAGTAGTAGTAATGTGTCAGAATCACAAAAGAGAAACTTTTTCATTTTTTGTCTTTCAGCGATTATATTATTATTATTATAATAATTTATGTCTATATATATAGTCAAAGCTGCAGGTTTGAAAACTCTGCTTCTTTCATTTATTAGGGACCCATTCTTTTTTTCACAAAGCTACATTCAATCGTACATTGTCTTTATTTGAGCTTACAATGATAACCGTTGGATTCTTTTGGGTTTTCAATACCAACCATCACATGGGTTTTCACTTGGTAGTAAGTTTCCTACCCAAGTAATTCCATTGGTTGATTATACTAAAAATACTTTTGATTAATACACAAATTTGACAGTAAAAGCAATCATGAAAACCAGTGAGGAAGAGTTGCATTCATGATTGTTCGGTGCTTGAAATAAAAAATACAAAATAGAGAGGTGCCATAGATTTATATCCTAAGATGATTTAACCCACCAGGGGTCCTAAGATGGTCCAAAGGCTTGTGGTGTTAGGCTCATGAATTTCTGCAGATGCTGACCCATCATTTGCAGCAACTTTTACAACATGAAGGTACCCCATTTATTGATCTTTCCTTGGTAATTCCCACCAAAACATTAATCAGGCAGCAAAACCCCAAAACTAATCATGAGTTTTGCTTAGGAAGTAGTATTTTTTAAGTGAATACCATTCAATAAAGATATCATCTTTATTTTGATATGTGTACATTGTGATTTGACAGAGGAATCAGATTCTTCAGAGACAGAGTCAAGTGAAAATCTGGATTCCAAGACCAAACGCAAAAAAGTTAGGAAAATCGGTTCAAGCATAATGCGAAGTGCTTCGGTTTTGGCTCAAACCCTTAAAAGCTGCGAAGAGAATAAAGAGAAACGGCACCAACAAGTGATGGAACTCGAACAACGTCGACTCCAAATCGAAGAAACTCGAAACGAAGTCAACCGAAAAGGTATTACGGATCTGGTTGCCGCCATGACCAACTTATCTGGAGCTATTCAATCCCTCATCGCCAACCATTACGATCAAACGTAATAACTTTTTTTTTCTTTTTACTTGCCCCAAATTATTTGTAGACTTTGCTCAATTCTTTCTTTAATCATATTTAATTATCATCATTGTTAGCATTCGCTATGTAATATTTGGTTATTTATTTACTAACTCTTTTTATTCATTAATTCTAGCTAGTTTTCTTTTTTCTTTTTTTAATTAATTACTTTATACTTTATTGGAGACTGTCTTTGATTTTGGAGATCATTGCATGGCATGCCAAATTATTTGTAGTTGTAAGAAATTCACGATACAGTTGGTTTACATAACGGAATAGATCAGTAATTTAATTATTTAATTAAATATAATAAATGTTGTAATAGCATAAAGAAAAAAGTTAAAATAATTAGAGTACTCTTAATATGATTTTTGTTTACATAGATGACATTGTTATTAAATTTTAGTACGATTATTATTAAATATAATTTAACAAAAATAAAAAATAAAAAATTAATCATATTTTAATATTATTATTAAATATAATTTAATAATATATAATTTAATAAAATTCTTAATATATTTATTTTTATATTAAATTATATTAAAATATTTTATTTTAAATTATATTTTGAAATAAAATATTTTAAATTAAATTAAATTAATATTTTATATTATATTTAATTATTTCAAATATTTTGTTTTTATACTTTCTAGTCCAAGTTTTAAAGGATTAATTTGGAAATTAATTTTATTTTGTTATTCAATGTTGCATAGAATAGTAATTTTTTAGTGATACCAAAAAATAACTATTACACAAAGACAAGAAATAGGTTAGTAATAATCATTCCGTTGATTGAGTATTACGTTCAACCAAATAAATAAATAATTTATAATTTAATGATAAGGGAAAGTGTTATTTCATTCCCCCAACCAAACATAATGTGAAGGTTTAAATTCTAACCTCATCATTATGCATAGATTCTCTCTAAAATTATCTTACATTTAAGTTCGATCAAGAAAAAAGCATGAGTTTTTTTCTTCTTTAAGAAATAAATTTTTCTAAGAGTTGAGTTTTAAATAAAATAACTAAATACCATTCAACTCAAGCTTAAACAAAAAGAAAGTTTGTAAAAAAAAAAAATCTAAATTACAACCTCACCCGACTTAGCATTCAATTTGCTGTTCATGGCATGCACATATATTTTTATGCTTTTTTTTTTTATGTTTATTTTTTGTTAGTAGTTAACAATATCGTCTCTCACATTTGAATTTGAATTCATTTTTTAAAGGTGTAATATATATTATTATTGTATCCAACCACTTATTGATAAATATAATTTTTTTAAATGATACTCTTAATTTTTTGTAGCTAATAAATAATATATGACATTTTTAAAATAATTAAATAATAAATGACAATGTTATATTTGCCTAACTTTATAGTCGTGATTAAAGATTAAGGTGCAACGTCATATTTAGCGTATGGTGGATTGTTATGTGAGGATTTAATATTTTGAGACATTTACTTAGATCATAGTCTTTTGAAATTACAGATATTATTAAAATATATATTATATTTATTTAAGGGGATGAAATACTATTTAATTATAATTTATAAAGTTAATGATGAAAAATTATCTACAATTCTATTTATGAAATAAAAAAGAAGTTTTAATAGTGGCATGCACTAAATGGGTAAAAGCTGAACCACACAGCATCCATATCATATCACTATAATTGAGCATGTGGAAATAGATAGTCCAAAAACATTATTATGGCCAACATTGACTCTCAATTGTAAAAGATGTTGTGGAAGTTTTAAAGATCACTTTTGATTCTATGGTCCATCCAAAAATGAATGGCCAAATTAAATCGGAAAAATTATGAAAGCACACTAAAAAGAAGGGTGCTTGGTTTGAGGAGACACTTGAAAATACTTTGGAAAATAAAAGCTTAGAACATCTTTTTGATTTGACTTTTGACGATGAAACAGTGATCCCAGCAAAGTGCCAACACTTTGAACAGTCGACATCTAGATTTTGATTTTGCATGCGCTCATTAGGATATGGTTGATGGCCCGAATCAAAGTGTGGATCGGGTATGTAGGCCTCTAATTGTTCGGCCTTTTCTTGTGGAGGGTAAAGATTTTGTTGTTTATTTATCCGAAGTCGGTTAGGAGTAGGCTAATAGTCTAAATCGGGGCTTAGGGGTTAAATTTTAAGATTTAAGGAAACAATAAATAAAAGAAAAGTGTATGGGTTTTAGAGATAGAAGAGTAGAGTAAATCAAATCTCTATTATGGATGATTAGCTCGCTTCGGTAATCCCCATCAACTATTTCTTTGGGTTCTCCGTCCATCAGTTAGTCGCTACTTTAGTAGGATCTTCCGATCTTCCACTAACATAATGAGTAAGCAAGAACTACTTATCTTCTAACCTCACAATCTAGACTGGCTTGGGGTGAAGGTGTTCATGAATGGGCAATACCAAATTTGAGTTAATTCTTACCTTGATGACTTCTCGGGGTTGTTAGGCCCAAGGTTTGTTTCATGTTCTTCCCTTCCCAAACAGATAATCTATTGAGTGACCATACTAAACGGTTAACAGATCATACCTCTACTTGCTAATCCCCCACAGAGGGATTAGTTCCTCATGGCTTTTATAAGCAACATGAAATAGATGGAAGAATTAACCATAATGAATAAATTGAAGTAAAAAGTTTAAGAAAAGCCTAATTGATATTGATAAAAAATGCTAATCCACAGAAGTTGATCTCATTCACAATTCAGATCTCTTGAAATAAAATAAAGACAGATAAACTAAACTCCAGAAAACCTAAGAAAGTAAGAAAACAAAACTAAATATAAAGAAAGAATCTAAACTAATGGAATGGTGTCCATAACATGTGCCAAATGAGCCTATTTATAACCTTCAGGTGGCTGTCGTCCTTAACCCTAAGTCAACTGACGTTCCTGAGCTTTAAGTTCTATTATGTAGACCAAAATACCCCTGTTTTGTGTTTATTTTCAGTCCTAGAGTCGATGTTGTGACACACTAGGGCCTGTGTTGCGATAGAGGTGGCAGTATACTCCTCCTTGAAATGTCTTTCAGGCTATGTCGTGACACCCTCAATTTGTGTCGCGACATCGAAGGCAATTTCGTATTCTCTCCATTATGCTTTCTATGTTGTGACATCGAGCCTCCCATGTTGCAACGTAGCATTCAGTATTGGTCTAAAATGCCTTTTAATTGTCTCCTGCACACTCACAAGGTACATTAGCTCTCCCTTAGGCCTCCTTCGACCCTTAAGGTCAATAAAAGACTCAGTTTACACATTTTATTGAAGGTAAGTAAAGATAAAAAAAGCTTAACTAAAATATAAAAAAAATGCTTGTATTCAAGCTCCTTAAATGTGAAAACTAGTTTAATCTACTACACCTATTTACGGTAGATAAGATATCATAGGTGGGAGCTATAACACCCCTCCCCCGTATCTGACACCGGAATAGGGTTCGAGGCGTTACCGGTAATTTACCTTTACAAACTTACTCAATCGGGTTACTGAATTTCACTTGTGGTTTAACACTTTTCAAACGTGTGCACTTTGTCTTTTATACAGGCCTCCGAGGCCTAAAAACACTCCTAGGGGTAGTACGGAACAATACCGAAATTGTTCGACAGACTTGGGGTACTTTAGAAAATTTTCCCTTAGTTGAAGTATAACACGCCCGTGGGGCTTAGAACACGCCCATGTCCTTTTTCTAGTATGCAACACGGCCAAGGCACACGCCCGTGGGCTTAGCCCGTGTGCTACACTGACTTCAACCTTACCATTCTGTTAATTAAACACAGCCAAGGCACACGCCCATGTGCTTAGCTCGTGCTCTAGGCTGACTTAAAATTTCAGGTGCAGGGGACATACGGTCATAGCACACACCCATGGGAGTAGCCCGTGTGTCATACACAGCCTAGACACACGCCCGTGTGTCTACCCATGTGGACCTTGTTAGGCTATTTTCCAAGCCTTAAGTCACCCTCTGCTAGCCAATTACACTTATAGATTACTATAGTGCATATTTGGGCCAGATTATCCATTTGTAAGTATGAAACTTTGATTAACCTCATTGCATGTGAACCTCATGTCATTGGTTTCATACATGCTAAGTTAATTCTTATCTTGCATTTAATGATTTATATGTCTGTTTGACGTATTAAGATTGGCTCGTTATTATAACTCATTGCCAATTATAACTAAGCCATCACATATAAATATAAACATGCATAGATTTGTAGGGCATAGCCTACTTCAAAATGAGTCAATTACCATGGCTATATACAAAAAAGATAAGCATAATTTTACATGCTTTCACTAGGCAAATCAAATGACATATATAACAAAATACTCAAAAATCCTATATATGCCATTAGACAAAATAGAAATGTCTTTATACCAAAGCTTGTCTAGTTGATAGTGTATTGACTCTCCAATTGTCTACCAATCCTTATGAGTTCTTGAGCTCTAAAAAGCAAGGAAAATAGAGGGGTAAGCATTTACATGCTTAGTAAGCCCGAATAACTAAAAAATAAACTTACCGATTGTTTAGCATACATCCATAACAGATAATGAAACCAATGAACATGAAAATGGTTTCCCTATCACATGCACTTAATCAATGAGAGTCGCATAACAAATACCATGAAGATTTTTATCTTAGATGAGCTCATCATTTTACGTATCATTTGAACATATACCTTATGATAGTCCCGTTGAGTTTCTAGGAAATCTCGATGGATTATCCAGCCATCGTCAATTCATACGAATGATCATTTTGAGTATGCAGTCCCGCGAACCTCACATCTTACGGCGGGATTACCAGTCCAGGCTAAATCCCCCGCAATATAAACTCATAAAGTGATGTCGGGATTACCAGTCTAGGCTAAATCCCTTATGCAACAAACACCCATAATGAGCTCGGATCTGAATTACCAGTCCAGGCTAAATTCAGACCCTAATCGGATTACCCGTTTGGGCTAAATCCATAATACACATATTCTTCGGGAGGCTCGATCACACAAGGAACACCAGTCCAGGCTAGATCCTTTTTATACTTGAGAGCTTCAGATTACCAGTCCAGGCTAAATCCTTTTTTGCAACACATACAGGATCTCAAGTTTAATGTAAATCATGGTTTATCCATCGAATTCTCTTTCCAACCTCAACCGAGATATTATCCAACAATTTATTATTAAAGATGCAATTCATGCATTTTCATGCCATCAATAATGTGATTATCATACATTCACAAAACATACAATTATACATGTTAGAGGCTTACTTCGAGTTATCCGAACTTACCTGGTATTCGTTTCGGAGCTATGTTTCAGTTATTTCGAAACCTTGTGTTTAACTCGATCGACCTCCGGACTTTGTTCCTCGGGGTCTATAACAACAAAATTATATTATTAATTCATTACATTACATTTTCAAGTTTAATCGCTACCCCCGGTCCAAATGACCGTCTTGCCCTTAACCTTTGACATTTTTATGATTTAGTCCCTAGGCTCGTATAATGAAACACATGCAATTTCTATCTTACCCAAGCCTATCCGAACATTTTTCTCTCTTATGGCAGCCCACATTTTCCATTATTTTCTCATTTCTACCACACATTTAACAACTTTTGCAAAAATGTCCCTTTAGGGGTTTTTCATGAAAATCACCTAAGAAAAGATGTTTAACACACCTTCAACTTTCATACCCCTCCATAATACACCGAAATACTAACAACTCATGCATGGGTAAATTTTTAAACATGAAACCTAGCATGAAATATGGGTAGAAATGGAAAGATCAAGCTACCGGGATTTCAAAAATACAAAGAACATTAAAAACGGGGATTGGGAGCACTTACTATTGAGCTTGAAAATGTTGAAAACCCTAGCTATGGAGGACTTGAGAATTTCGGCTGGTGCAAGGAAGAAGAATGGCAGATTTTGGCTTATTTTTCCCATTTTATTTCATTAAAATGCCAAATGACCAAAATGCCCTTAAGTCATTTCTTTAAAATTTCATCCATGCAAGCCCATTTTTGTCCAAAAACTTAGAAATTGGGAAAATTGCTCCCCAAGACCTTCTAATTTATAATCTAAATAAATTTCATACAAATTGCTTCTAGAATCTAAGTTTTGCAATTTATTCAATTTAGTCCCTAATTTCCAATTGGACACCTTACTCAAAGAATTTCTTCATGAAACTTTAACATATGCATAATATCATATTATAGGCCTCATAATAATCATAAAATAAATATTTTGATGTCGGATTTATGGTCCCAAAACCACTGTTCCTACTAGGCCCTATTTCGGGATGTTATAGGAGCATTTTCTGATGATCCCAAAATATAATGCTTTGGTCCCTGTTGTTCAAAAGTTTTATGCATCCTTACAGGACCAAGAGTTTAGAAACCTTAAAGGCCATATGTTGGAAACAATACTTGTGTGGGGGAAAAACGTGCGAGTAACCCCTTGAATAATTTGTGACTTTTATAACATCCATACTATGAAAAAGATTTTACTAATGAAACAGATTTAGAATATTTTCAAGACATAGATATGGATAATGTAACACCCCAAAAATCTCGAAACCTGAAAATCCCGAAATCTCAAATTTTTCTTTTTGTGCTTAGTAATTCAGGTTAAGTGTTAATTACGTTATGGTAGGTCTTGGTCAAGGTTTGAGTTTGAACCTAGGGGTAAAAGAAATTATAGTTTAATTATTAAAGGAACCCTGATGGCAAGTGGTTGGGCTTTTAAATAAATGTAGGGAAAAATAGCATCCAAAAGCCTTATGGAGGAGTAGCTAAGTGACGCCACTTAGGGTATAGGGAGGTGGCGATAGTGGCTAGCAAGGAGATCCAAGGTTCGAATCCTAGCTTAGTATTTTTAGAAGTTTAATTTTGGCCTTCTAGAAGGTTGGAAGTGGCGTGAAAATGGAATCCAAGAGGAGTGTCCAGAAGAGAAATTTGAGGAAAGGATCAAGGGGTTATCAGGGAGAAAAATGAGGAGATGAGAAGGGGGAAGTGATGGAGCTGAATTGGGAACTTGGGCTTGAGGAATTCGGCTATAGGGATATAAACAGGTGCCAAGTGGGAGTTTTCCAGGCTAATGCCGAATTTTCCCTCACCTTGTTGTTAGAAACCCTCTTCCCTAAAAGCCGAAAACCCTTTTATTTTTCTTTCTTTTCTTTCTGCCGATTTCTATTCTTCTCTACACAATATTCTTTGTTTCAATTAACCGATTCCTTCTTTTACTCTTCTTCTTTAATTTGTACCAAAACCTTATTCACCATACTAAGTTTGAAAGCCGAAAAGCCAAATCTCCCAAGGGCCGAATACTTTTTAACCGAATCTAGTGTAAGTGTTTGCTCTTCCAATCGATTTTGCTATGAATCTATTATGTTGTTCTTCCCTCACTCTTTCTAATCAACTTTGGTAGGGAATTAGTATCAAATCTCGGATCTTAGCTCTCTGCCGAATTGCTCTTTAGGTGTTTGTGGTTTTGGTAAGTATTCCTCTCCCATTGGCTAAGGTGGCCGAATGTTCATAATTAAGGTAAGGGGACTTGTGTTGGATACGAGTCATCTATTATTCTGGTTTTAATAGTTAAGATTGGTGCAGATCTAGGAGTTGATTATGGTTAGTGATTTAAAAAGGGGGTCGATCGCGCAAGGTAATCTTAAAGTGAGGTTTCGGTTTTAGTAACGATATGTATTAAGCATGTGATTAATTGAAAGGCGATATCGTTTGTAGGTTGGTGACTAAGGGAATCGCAGCAAGCTTACTTACCAGGTGTGTACATACACTGCACACACACAAGGGATCGACAAAAGCCGAAATGCCAAAAAGCCGAAAAGCCGAAATGCCAAAAAGCCAAAAGCTGGGCTATGGTAGTCTTGCGAGTGCGTGAACACTTGTGAGGAGGAAACTGATAGGTTGCATGAGGCCACGGGCGATTCCGTGGACTTGGGTTGTGAATTAGCCAAATGGGCCAGAATGGGCTAAATGGGCTGATAGGCTATTGGGCCCATAATAGGCAAAATTGATAATTGATGCTATGTGATAGAATTTCTTATGTGAGTATGAATATGAATGTGACTGGGCCTAACGGGCCATATAAATGTGATTTGGGCCTAATGGGCCATATGTATATGATTGGGCTTAATGGGCAGATACAGGTAGGTGAATTTGTTTAGGCTTTGTAAGGGGTTTTGGGCCTAGTATACGATAACTACATAAGACTTAATTAATCTATTGCGACCATGGACAAGTCAAAGGGTTAAGGTGTGGCAACGAGTATATGCATGTCTAGGATTGGATCTAGGGAGAGCTTGGTACTTAAACGGTCTTAATGACTCACCTCCTCTTCTCTGGAATCCTACATGGTGCATAGTATTCGTTCATCTTAGCTTACGGGATTTTTTAACGGGCCAAGGTAAGTGAAAACCGTAATTAAGGGAAAATTATCGAAATGCCTCTAAGGGAAAAAATGACCAAAATACCCCTAGATGTTGAATGTAAGTTTTATGGATGTGACATGCATACATATGATTTTTCTGCTTAGGTTACATATGGGTTGGGAATTATGGAATGGAGGAAGTATATGAGGATCACATGGTTGCTTGACAATCGTGGATCCACCGACGGCTTTTAATGCCAATATGTAAATGAAGGTAGTTCCGCAACCGGGCTACCATTGATGTGTCGGTTGGGTGGGTCGATATTTATATCCCCACATGATGTGACGGGGGATAGAGCTGGTGTGTAGCGGATGGATAATTGGGATGGGATTGTATTGCATGTTCGATGTATGATGATTTTTGAATGCTTGTTTTTATCGAGGGTTGTACACACTGAGTTTGCGAAAACTCACCCCCTCTTTTATTTTATTTTCAGGTGATACTTAGTAGAAGGTTCAATGTTTGGTGGGACTCTGGGTGGCCAGCTAGCAAGACAATTTGGACTTTTTTTTCTAAGCATATAAGTTTCTATTTCATTAAGTACTTTTTAGATCTGATTGTAAATAGGGCTTCCATTTTGTTAGTAGTTGGATTATTATTTTTATGTGATGTAATTATAAGAAGTTGAACATGGTTTCTTAAACTATAGTATGTTTTTCTACGCTTCCGCAACTAAATTTTAAAATGACATGTTTTCATAAAGTCATATGTTTTAAACAAGCGATTGAAAGGAGTTTTTTTAAGTTAATTAAGGTTTCTTTTATTTTAAGAAGAGTTTTCAATGAAAACACGGTTTTCGCTAAAACACTTCAATGTGATGTGCCAGATCCGACCATAACGTTTGGGTCAGGTTTGGGGTGTTACAGATAACATTATAAACTTTTTAACACAGGTACCAATATCCCAACCTCCTTTCATCAAGCTACAATGTTTCCTGAAGCTAAAATGTGGATTCAATTTTTATGCACACGAGTTTTTCCTGCTCTAAATGTATCTAATGTCAATACTTTCCGACCAGTTCTGATTTATGCTATTTTGCAGAGAAAACAAATATGCATCGGAAAATGGATTTATCAAAATATGAAGAGGTATGTCAGTGGCCAGAAAGTAGGAGTGTTCTTTCCCCACTTAGTGATGACCTTATGCAAAAAAGTAGGTATTCCTATGACATCCACTGAACCAAACAATCACTGAAACCATCTCAGAGCATTATTGGCAATACTTTGTTCTAGCAATACGTAGAACTACGAGCCAAACAAATAAAATATTGGAACAAATGACAACAAGAAGCGACAACTACACTTGCTTCGTCACAAGGGTTGACTCGAGCTCAATAGGAAGTTGGTAAGAGTTGTAACACCCCTCATCCGTATTCAACGCCAGAATAGGGCTACGGAGCATTACCGGGCTTATAAAACAATTATACAATCACTTCATTTACATTTTCACAATTCATGCAATCATCATTCAATCTCAATCATAATGTGCCTAATACGAGCTTACGAATCTTAAAACATGCTTTGGGAAAGGTTCGGGACTAAACTGCTAACTTTGGAAAATTTTTTTGAATAATTAGAATTTTTTTCTCAAAACAGTGGACATACCCTCGTGTGGCTGGCCGTGTCCCTCACACTGCTAGAAACACACTCGTGTCACAGGTCGTGTGGAGATTCTAAATGGGAGCACATGGTCGTGTCCCAGCCCGTGCCCTACTCCATGTAACTCTTTGACTTGGGATACACGACCAACACACATGCCCGTATGGCTAGCCCGTGTGCCCTAAATATGGCCATGCACTCCCGTTTTCCAGGTCGTGTGCTAGGCCGTGCCAATCTTGTGGGGTATATTGACGTATGCCACACAGCCATGTCACACGCTCGTGTGTGAGGCCGTGTGGAGCATACTGACTTGGTTTTTAAGTCAACACCAGAGGACACATGACTATGTAACATAACCGTGTGTCACACACAACTGAGAAACATGTCCGTGTCTCTACCCGTGTGGACAAAAATAGGCTATTTACTAAGCCAATTTTCCACCCAAACTTGTGAACACCTACACCCAATTCAAATGGTACAAACATAACATAAGTGAGTATCCAATTCAACCACAATCAAGGCTAAAACATACCATTTCAATACCAACAACTAACATGGTTATAATCCCATGTTTTACTCATTCAAAACATACCAAATTCACATATTCAAATCAACTAAAATAAACTTTTCCAAACATGCATCATCATGCACCAATTCACAAGCACATAGCTTCTCAATTATCAACCATTTGACATTTATAAAACTTACTATTGAAAAGCATCACATAACCAACCTCAATCACACAATATAGATCATTTGTATACATATAAACATAGCCAAATCAAGCAAAATAAGCCAATTCACATGGCCAAATATACAAATCAAACCTTAGACATTTACAAACCAATTCAAATGGCTAATTTCATAAGCACCACATTTATCAAAATGACCAAAGTCCTTATACATGCCATATGACACAAAACTTAATTTCAAAAGTACCAAGTGATAGTTGGATATTGTGAAGCGATTTCCAACGGTCCTCAAATTTGAGCTAACTTTGAAAACACTATAAAACACGAAGAATTACACAAAGTAAGCTTTATAGCTTAGTAAGTTCATATAGCATTTATATCAACTCATCATATAAACTCAAATTAAGCCAAAAACATAACATAACATATCTCATAATATATCACCAACCTACCACATTTGCATCCATCAATTTAGATGTAATTTCCTTAATTTTTCATCATTTTAGTGTATTACTCGGTTCATGTATATACCTGTACCTTCTCGTATTTACCTCATACTCATTCACATTTTTGACATATCTGTTAAGCCATTCAGAATATTTTTGGATACTCGCGAAACTCACACACTTAGTTCCAAATAAATAGCCGTAGCTATATTAATTTTGCACACTAAGTGCCAATGTATATATATAGATGAAACTATCTCAATCTCGCAAACTAAGTGCAAATATATAACCGAAGCTATCTCGATTTCGCACACTAAGTGCCCAATTAACTGAATCGTCATCAAACATGACTGTAGTCTCGTATACGCAATTTATGTAATATCAAAGCATTTAAGGCATAATTATAACAATGCTTATTACTTACGAACTTACCTTAGATGAAAAAATAGCTAAACTGATCGATTAGTTGAGAACTTTATTTTTCCCCCGATCTAAATCCCAGTTTCACTTTTCTTGATCTATATGTAATCAAAACCAACTTATTTAATTATCTCACTATTCAATTTAGTCTAATTTTTGAGCCTGTTAACACTTCTTGATGAGCCTTATTACAAAACCTGAGCCTGAAACATTAATTCGTATTTGCCCTTTTTCTTTGGTCTTTCATTGCAAGACTATAGACATTTGTTCGTATGTATTGAGAGTTAAGTAGATACATCATGGAGGATTTTGTAAAAACAAAATGGAATAGGAAAGATTGGTATGATATAGGAACTATAGATTAGCCTAGAGTGCAAAACAAAATAAAAATCCAAAAAGAAAATCAGCACGAGTGGAAAAAATTCTTGAAAAGCAAAAAAAAAAAAAATCTAACTGAGATGAATTGAAAAAAAAGTGACAAAGCAAAAAGAAAAAAAAAAGCTCATTCATTAGTGCACAAAAACTCGTAGTCTAGTCGTAGTTACTATGTCATGCTTTGATTTCTTATATGGAGAAACAATGAATGTAAGAGAAGGAGAAATAAGGCGGTGAGCAGGTAATGGTCGCTAAGGGGGAAGAATAGGGATCAATACGATGTGCCAAACTATTTTCGTGTTTGTAACCCTTTTTGATGCTTATTATGTTTGAATTCCACACCTGTTCTAAGTCTCAGAATGTTACAAGTCGAAAAGTCTTATGTGACCTAAATATCCTTATGCATAAACAGATATTACATTAAATAATCCCATACACGAATATTTGTATTCTGCTCGGATAATCAAATTGCTTGTATGATTTGTAGATGGATTCTTATAGGTGAGACCCTTAATGCTTGTATACTTTATAATGCATTGAACTTAGATGTTTGGGGCCAAAAGTGGTAAATCAATTATTCATCATGTCAAAAATATTCGTAAATATGGAATGCCTAGTTATGTGCTCCAAATTCAATACTTGTACTATATTTGCTAAATGGTCGTCTTTTATATTTCTTGTTTTTGTTTGTGTTGCTTAAGGACAAGTAATGACTTAAGTGTGAGGGAGTTTGATCTGCTGTAATTTGGTGTAGCAAATTAAATTAACTTTCATACTTTAGGAGCTTGAAGGTAAGCATTTTCATTAAGTTTTAATTATGTTTTTGTAAGTTTTATTAAAGTTAATAAAATGTGGAAATTGACCCTTTTATTGACCTTAGGGGCTGAATAAGGCTTAAGGGTGAGCTAATGAACTTTGTAAGTGTGTAGGAGACTATTAGAAGGTGTACCAAACTGATACTAGTCACTAAGTCACAACACGAGATGATCAATGTCGCAACATAGGGAGTAGAATGGAGAAATCATGAGACTGCCTTCGATGTCATGACATAGCCTAAAGGTGTCGCGACATGCCCCTAAAGATATCCTAAGAGGAGTATACTAATTCCTATGTCACGACACAAGTCATGGTGTGTCAAGACATCGACTTTAGACAGAAATTAACATGAGATAAATGGGCATTTTAGATCGCACAATCAAACTTAAAGCTCGGAAGTGTCAGTTAACTTAGGGTTAAGAACAACGACCACCAAAAATGTAATATCTCATTTTTTAGTGGTGTCAAAAATAGTTGTTTCGAGACCATAATTTTGGTATGTGGGGTTGCATTTTATTATTTAATTAATATTTATAGGGTTGCATTAGAGTCGTTTAAAATTTGGTGAAGAAATATTAATGTTAGGTTGTTTAATTAATTAAAAAAGACTAAATTATAAAAGCTGTAAAAGTTGATTGCTATAAGTTAAATGGGTTAAATGGTTTTGGAGATGTAAGTTGAAGGACTTAGGTGGTAAATCTTAGGTGGTAAATATACCATGAATAAAAGTAGTGGACTTTTTTGGACAAGGTTATGTTAAATTGTATGTTAAAATAAAAAAGGGTAGAATAGTAAATTAATATTAAAACTAAAGTAAAATAATATTAAAAGAAAAATTGTCATCTCCCACGTTGAGTAAACCAAAAATTTAGAAGAAAACCACCATTTTTGGAGCTTTATATTCGACCAACATAAACTTTTTGCATGTAATCTTATTATAGTTTCGTTTCTTGTAATTTTTATATTTTTGTAATCATTGCAACTAGGTCTAGCTAACCCATAGCTTCGTTTCTGAAATTGTTAAGAATTTTAGATGTTTCTATTGAAGAATACTTGATATTTTAGATGTTAAATAATGAAGTTGAAGTGTTAGTTGTTGATTTTGAGTAAATTATAAAGTGGTTTTGTTAGTTTTTAAGATAAGGATTAATTTGATAAAATAATAAATTTTACATAGATTTCATTTAAATTTCGAATAACTGTGGGCTAATTATGGAAGGGTAAAAATTTGGCTAACTTGAGTATTTGGCAAAATTTGTTAATTTTGGAGATTTTAAGTTGAGGGACTAAATTGTGAAAATTATAAAAGTGTAGGGAAAAATGTGTAAATAATTAAAATTTAAGAGTCATGTGTGCTGAATTGAATGTGAAATTAACAGATTGTATTTCATTATTATTTAGTTATAGAAACAAACCAAAAAGACTACAACCGAGGAAAAGGAAAAGTTACGGAGCAGTCCCTGCTCCGTGATCGGAAGTGATCGTAGGTAAGTTCATAGTGATGTGTCTTATAAGTGTGAATTACTTGTTATTATGATATTATTGTGCTTTTAGTTAAGTATTGGTTATATGTGTAATTTACATTAATGAATGATATATATGGAGAATTTCACATATGTACATGTTTATGAAATACATTGGTATGAGGAAAACGTATTAAAGTAAAGAGTTTATGTATATTGCCCAGTTGTTTCTAGTAAATGCGTAGCATACGATTGGCATGCCAATATGGTTAGGATGTATGCTTGTACGAGATTTGCACTTCGGTGCCTCTGTATACACTTCGGTGTCCTTGTTCGAACTACGGTGCCCCTGTCTTCAGATTTGTGCCCCTGTCTGCAAATTTGTGCCCCTGTTTGCACTTTGGTGCCCCTGTTATGCATCTATGATGTTTTTGGTATGGTGTAGTTACCCAAGTATCCGAGTCAATTTACTTAGTTTATCGAGCTAAATATTAATGGATTATACAATCGATTTATGGATCGAAATGTGATATATATTCAAGATGAGTAAAGATATGAAATTTTCATTGAATTTACTTGTTGACATGATTGTATACAAGTACATCTATGTTAATGAAATGTTGCTTATGGAAATGGCAAGTTAGTTGTACAGTGGATTATCTTGATGTATTTATGTGATGAGATCAAGAGTTAATACGAGCTGTGGATATGTATTGGATGAACATGAATTATATATTATTTTTTTATATTTTGATGTCAAGTAAGGTAAGATTAATTTGATGCTTTTCAGCTATGAACTTACTAAGCTTCTTAAGCTTACTCATTTTATTTATGTTCTTTTGTAGTTGCTATAGTCACGGACTGACTGGACAGATCAATGGGAAGCTCACACTATCCAGCCATTTGGTAGTTTTTGTATTTTGGTCTTGGGGTGTGGCATGTATATATGTTTTTGTTGTGAATATGTCAAATGTTAGGTTGAAATATTATTCCTATATGAAAATTAGTTTTGGTTGAGTTTAAGTTGGCTTAAAATTTAAATATTGGTATTAATGCTTTTGTATGGCAAGCTATTATGCATGTCTTATTTATAAACCTTGTGGTTGGATTGAATATGTTTGGTTAATATGGTTTATATGATCATTTTGGGATAAGGATTTAGTATAAAATGATGAATTTAATGAGCTTGATTGTGGTGCATTTGAATGACATATTGGTTAGTTATTATAGGATAGTTGAGTTAACTTGTTTTATAGTAAAATGAATGTGTTATTTGCTTGTATGTGCAATTGGTGTGTATTGAGTTTTGAACTTGTGATTTTTACCATTTAAACTTAGGTATGGATACCTTATCACTTGATATCGAAACTTGGCCTTGGGGAAAACTTTTCAGAGAAATAGAATGCTAAAATGGTATCAATTTTTAATTAAGTATTAATATCATAAATTAATTATCGATACCCCTAATTTTATTTGAAAATAGCATAGCAATTTGGTATCGATTTTCATTAAGGTACCGTTCCGGTATCAATACCATCTACATGATTTCACTAATCAATTTTCAACTTTAAAATTTGGAAATAACAACTGTTTGAATGCTACATTAACATCTTTTAAACTTGATTTGAGATATATAAAAATGTTTGTCTGCCATTTATGAAAAATGTTATAATTTGAAATTGTTTGGGCAAAATCTTAATTTGATTGAAGTAGGTCATTCTATTAATATCATCGAAGGTAATAGTTTAGAAATGGTTGAATATCAAGACATTAATAATTGAATTAGTCTTGTTATGTATCTAACTTCTAGCTTTCAAGAGCGAATAAATAGTAATAATTGTTATTATTTGAGTCTAAAGGTTCTGAATGGTACTGTAATGCTCGTAACTCGAAATCGATGATGGAGACGAGTTAGGGGTGTTACATTTAGTGATATCAGAGCTACGATTTAGTCAATTCTAGGACTAATTTATCTTGTATTAAGTCTATAATATACATGCCACATAGACCCTGTGATAGTGTGATGCTTTTGATCCGTTTTAACATTGTATTTTCTTATAGATACAAGATGTCGGTCGAACGAAATTGGCCCGTAGTTAAAAAAGCTAAAAATAATGTTCAGGATTCTAATTTGGAAGCGAGTCAAGGGGAGTTAGTCCCGCAATCAATTGGTGATGAAATGAGAAGTGTATTTTTCAGTATAATGAACCAATGGTTCAATGAGTTTAAAAGAGCGAATCTTGTAACTCCACAACTTGCACCCCTTATTGTGCCACCTCCGGCACCTACGTGTCCTCAAAACCCTATACCTGTGATAGTTACTTGACCTTCTATAGATAAAATTCAAAAATATCGAGCTAAAGAATTTAGAGGTAAAGTTGATGATGATCCTGCAAAAGCCAAATACTGATTAGTGAATGTGAAAAGAGTATTTTCGAAATTAAAGTGTACACCCGAAGACTGTCTCAGATGTGCTATTTCGTTGTTCAAAGATGAAGCGTAATAATGGTGGGACACTTTAGTTTCAATGGCAACCAGTGATCAAATTAATTGAGACTTCTTTCAGACATATTTTAGAAAGAAATATGGTAGTTGGTTGTACCTTGATAAGGAAAAGAAAGAATTTTTAGAGTTGAAACAGGGGAATCGATCTGTTGCCGAGTATGAATGAGAGTTTGTACAGTTAAGCAAGTATGCTCATAATATTATTTCCAATGAAAAAGAAATGTGTATTGGATTTGAAAATGGCTTGAATGATGACACTCAGATGTTTGTGGTACCTTGTAGAACTTTCAAAACATGCTAAAAAAATTGAAGAAATCTACAAAAGTAAAAACATGCTGTTGTGAGATTTCGAGAATTTAACAAAAGAGGTTCGTTTAAGTCTCCTCAAATGTTTCCATATAAGAAGTTCAGAAGTGAAGCCAATCGATCGACTACTCCTTTAGAATTTACTGGAAGAGATAAACCAAGGCAAATTAATTTGAAGTCTGTTAATTCTCCAATGGCTAGTGTTGGAAGTGTGAGGAATGTTGAGAAAATTGTCCTCATTTGTTATGATTGTGGCAAGAGACATTTTGGGGAATGTTGATCTAAGTTAGGAGCTTGTTTCTATTGTGGATCTACTGATCATTTTCTTTGTAATTGTCTAAAATGGCAAAATGATTCGGGTAATTAGTTAGCAAGTCTGAAGCAACACCACATAGAGGCAGACGACCTGGAAACAGTAGAAATGCTACTTTTGCTCGTGGGAGGACAAGTGATGTGAACGAACGATCTAAAGCGAGGGGCCTAGCTAGAGCATATACAATTAGAGCTCGTGAGGAAGCTACTACCCTAGATGTTATTGCTGGTACTTTTTCTCTTTTTGATATTAATGTATATGCATTGATTGATCCTAGATCAACTCACTCTTACATATGCACTACATTAGTAGACAAAATGAATTTGTCTATTGTGTTCACTAATTTTACTGTTAAAGTAACGTATCTATTGGGTCAGTGTGTTTTAGTTAATTAGATTCGTAAGTCTTGTCCACTGAAGGTTCGAGGTTATGACTTTCCTGCTAGTTTGACGCTATTACCATTTGATGATTTTGATCTTGTTTTGCGAATGGATTGGTTGCCTAAACATGATGCAATTGTGAGTTGTCGAAGGAAGCAAGTTAGTTTAAAACACTCGAACGACAAATATATTTGTGTTAAGGTAGATAGATCTGATTTGCGACAAATATGATTTCTACAATTTTAGATCATAAGTTTATTCGAAAAGGGTGTGAAGTTTATTTGGCTTATGTTCTTAATTCCAGAGGAGTAGAATATTGAATTGATCATATATTGATTGTTAAAGAATATGTTGATGGTTTCCCTGAAGAATTTCATCGGTTACCACCGACTCAAGAAGTTGAATTTGTATCTGGAACAATTGCAAGAATTTAAAGCACAATTGCAAGAATTATTTGACTGAGGATTTATTTGACCGAGTGTGTCACCTTGGGATGCTCTGGTTCTATTTGTGAAAAGAAAGATAGGTCAATGAGATTTTGTATAGATTATCGGCAGCTGATTCAGGTTACTATCAAGAATAAATATATGTTACCTCGTATTGACGATTTATTCGATTAGTTGAAGGGAGCTACTATATTTTCAAAGATTAACTTGAGATCTGGGTATTATCAATTGCGAGTTAAAGAGCCAGATGTACCGAAAGCTGCATTTAGAACTAGATATAGTCACTATGAATTTTTGATGATGCCATTTGGTTTGACTAATGCTCCTACGGTATTCATGGACTTGATGAATCGGGTATTTCAGCCGTATTTAGATCAATTTGTTATGGTATTCATTGATGATATCTTGATTTATTCCCTGAACGAGCTAGATCATGTCGAGCATTTAAGAATTGCATCGTAAAATTTGCGTGAAAAACAACTTAATGAGAAATTCAGTAAATGTGAACGTTGGTTACTAGAAGTTGGTTTTCTGGGATATGTTATCTCTACTGATGGAATCAGGGTTAATCCGAATAAAATATCTACAATTGTTGATTGGAAAGTTTCGAATAATGTTTTCGAGGTTCGAAGTTTCTTGGGTTTAGTAGGATATTATTGATGTTTTGTTAAAAACTTCTCCATTATAGGATCTTCAGTGACTAAGCTACTGCAAAAAAGATGTTAATTTTGTTTGAGTTGAGAAATACCAAAAAAAATTCGAACAACTGAAGAATATGTTAATGGAAACTCCAATTTTGACTGAACTTGAAACCAGGAAAGAATTTATTGTGTTTAGTAATACGTCTCCTTATGGTTTAGGTTGTGTTCTAATGCAAAGTGGTAAAGTAATTGCTTACACCTCAAGGCAGTTGAAGCCTCACGAGCGGAACTATCTAACACAAGACTTAGAGTTGGTCGTAGTGGTTTTTGCTTTGAAGATCTGTCGACATTATTTATACTGTAACAGCCCGATTTAGACCCTAGTCGAAATGGTGGTTTCAAGAGTGACATTGAAAAATTTATTTTATCATTATTTTAATATTTATAGCATGATATTAGAATTGTGTGAAAATTTCGTGAAGAAATTTTACCGTTTGAATGGTTAATTCGGTAAAAAGGACTTAATCGCGTAAAGTGTAAAAGTTACATGCTATTTGTTAAAGTGTTATATTTCTATGGCCTTTACAGTGTAGGGTCCTTATGTTGATATTAGACTATTAAATACATGGGTGGACATATATGGACAACCATTATATGATTTTAAAGGTTATTCGTTAAGGGCAAAATGGGAAATTAATTAATAAAGGTTAATATAATAAAACAAAACAAGAATTTGGCTTTATTATCATCATGTTCAGCCGAATGTTAGAGAAAAAGAAAATCCATGGATGTGTTTTAGGGTTTGGTCATGATAAAGCTTGATAAAAGGTTCGTTTTTAATCCGTTTTCGATAATTTTACATTTATGTGATCGTTGTTTTGTGTTCTATAAAGCCCATGCCTAAATTTTAGATTTTGATGATGATTTTGAAATATGCCATTGATGAAATTTTGAGCTTTATTAAGTTTGATGATGAATTATGAAAGCTTGTTGATAGATTATCATGTTTTGTAAAGTGATTTTTAGTGAAATTTCATAAAAGGGATTTAACATCCCGAAATAGGGCCTAGTCGGAATAGTGGTTTTGGGACCACAAATTTGACATCAAAATATTTATTTTATGATTATTATAAGGTATAGAATATGAGAATATGAATGTGTTAAGATTTCATGAAGAAATTCTTTGAGTAAGGTGACTAATTAGAAATTAGGGACTAAATTGAATAAATTGCAAAACTTGGATTCTAGAAGAAATTTGTATGAAATTGCTTTAGATTATAAATTAGAAGGTATTAGAGATCAATTTTCCCAATTTCTAAGTTTTTGGACAAAAATGGGCTTGTATGGATGAAATTTTATAGAAAGGGCTTAAGGGCATTTTGGTCATTTGGCATTTTAATGAAATAAAATGGGAAAAATGAACCAAAATCAGCTCATTTTATTCTCTATGCTGCTGAAACTTCAAGGGACTCCATAGCTAGGGTTTTTAACATTTTCAAGCTCAATAGTAAGTGCACCCAAGCCCCGTTTTTAATGTTCTTTGTATTTTTAAAATCCCGGTAGCTTACTCTCTCCATTTCTACCCATATTTCATGCTAGGGTTCATGTTTATAAATCTACCCATGCATGAGTTACTTGTATTTTGATGGTTTATGGAGGAACATGAAAGTTGAAGGTGTGTTAAACATCTTTTCCTAGGTGATTTTCATGAAAAACCCTTAAAGGGACATTTTTGCAAAAGTTGTTAAATATGTGGTAGAAATGTGAAAATAACGGGAAATATGGGCTGCCATAAGAGGTAAAAGTGTTCAGCTAAGCTTGGGTAAGATAGAAATTGCATGTGTTTCATTATACGAGCTTAGGGACTAAATTGTAAAAATGTGAAAGGTTAGGGGCAAAATGGTCATTTGCATCGGGATAAAATTTAGGCTCAAAATATACAATTTGAGGTGTTAATGATTTAATTTCATTGTTATAGATCCCGAGGAACAAATTTCAGAGGTCGACTGAGGAAAGCAAAAGGTTTCGGAATAACCGAAACACAACACCAAAACGAGTACCAGGTAAGTTTGGATAACTCAAAGTAAACTCAAAATGTGTCTAATTATACGATTTATGAATGCATGATGATTGCATTCATCATGCATTTATTAATGGCATAAAATCATATGAAATGCATTTTTGACAAATGATTTATTGGAAAATGTCTCGGTTGAGGTTAAAAAGGGAGTTCGATGGATAAACCATGATTGACATGTGAATTGAGATGCTGCATGTGTTGCAGAACGGATTTAGCCCAGACGGGTAATTCGATGATCTCAAGTATGAAAAGGATCTAACCCGGACGGGTGTTCCTTGAGTGATCGAGCCTCCCGAAGAATATGTGTGCATTATGGATTTAGCCCGAACGGGTAATCCGATTAGGGTCTAAATTTAGCCTAGACTGGTAATTCAAATTCGAGCTCATTAAGGATGTTTGTCGTTACAAGGGATTTAGCCTGGACTGGTAATTCCGCCGTAAGATGTGAGGTTCGCAGGAGTGCATACCTGAAATGATCATTCGTATGAATTGACGGTGAATGGATAATCCATCAAGACTTTATAAAAACTCAACGGGACTAACACGAGATATATGTACAAATGACATGTTAAATGATAAGTTCATCTAAGAAAAATTACATGGTATTTTGTTATGTGACTAACTCATTGATTGAGTGCATGTGATAGGGAAATCATTTTCATATTCGTTGGTTTCATTATCTAATAAGGATGTATGTTAAATAATCAGTAAGTTTACTTTCCAGTTATTCGAGCTTACTAAGCATGTAAATGCTTACCCCTCTTTTTTCCCTGTTTTCAGAGCTCGAGGACTCGTAAAGATTGGAAGACGATTGGAGAATCAACACATTATCAACTAGGCCAACTTTGGTATATAGATACTTATATTTTGTTCAATGGCATGTATAGAACTTTCGAATATTTGGTTATATGTGTCATTTGATTTGCCAAGATGAAGACATGTAAAATTATACATATCTTTTTGTATATGGCCATGGGAAGTGGCCCATTTTGAGGTAGGCTATGACCTACAAGTCTATGCATGTTTATGTTCATATGTGATGGCTTGGTTATAAATGGCAATAAGTTGTAGAAATGAGCCAATTTTTAATGTGTCAATGAGACATGGAATCCCCTGAAATACAAGATGGGAATTAACCTAGCATGTATAAAACTGATGATATGAGGTTGTCATGCAATAAGGTTTATGATGGTCTTATATAAGTGTATAATTTGACCTTAACATGCTCTAAAGTAACCCATAAGTGTGATTGGTTGGTAGAGAGTAACCAAAGGCTTGGAAAATAGCCTAATAAGGTCCACACGAGTAGACACATAGACGTGTGTCTAAGCCATGTGTAACACACGGATCACCCCCATGGGTGTGTGGTATGGTCGTGCGTCCCCTGCACCTAAATTTTCAAGTAAATGTTGTACACGGGCTAAGCACACGGGCATGTGTCTTGGCCGTGCGCCCCTAATTGTATGATGAGGTTGAAGTCAGTGTTGCACACGGGCTGATGGCACAGGCATGTCCCAATCCACACGGGCGTGTGTGACCACACGGCCCCACCACAAGGAGGTGTCACACTTCAAAGTAAGGGAAGATGTTCTAAGGTGCCCAAAGTTTATCGAAAGTTTCCGGTTCTGTCTCAAACCGCCCCCAATTATGATTTAGGCCTCGAAGGCCTGTGTAAGGGACGAGGTGTACATGTTTGAAAGGTTTTAAATTTTGGGCGAAGGTCGATGACCCGATTTAATAAATTTGTAAAGGTGAAATATCGATAATGCCTCCAACCCTATCCCAGCGTAGGATACGGGTGAGGGGTGTTACAGGATTAATTTGTGAAAAGTGTAAATTGAGTAGTTAAAAGTGTAAATAAAGGGAATATGTGGACTTATATGGACTACATGAGTATTCAGCCAAGAATGGGAAATATGAACATTTATGTATTTTGTGATTTTTGTGAATAATGACTAAATTGTAAAAATGTGAAATGTCAGGGGAAAAAGTGTAATTAGCCCATTTATGTGTTTTTAGATAAATTTGATTGAATATATGATTAAATAAGTTAAATTCATATTGAATTAGATCAAGAAATGAGAAAATCAGATTTAGATCGGGAAAAGTAAAAAATTATCGAATAGTCGTTTCGGTCCGTTCGTGTTAGTACGAGGTAAGTTCATAAGTAAATAAATGTTGTTAAATTGAAATATATGTGCATTATATGTGCTGAATTGAGTTGTAAAGAAATATAATTGTGAAGTTGAAATATGTAAAATGTGAATTGAATTTGAGGCACTGAGTGTGCAATAAATGAAATAGCTACGGCTATTAAAATGGCACTGAGTGTGTGAGATTATAATAGCATTGACTGAGAAAAGGGCACTATGTGTGCGATACCGATATAAGTTCGGTTTGATGTAATGGCACTAAGTGTGCGATACCGATATAAGCTTGGTTTAATGTAATGGCACTAAGTGTGTGATACAATTATAGCTTCGGCTAATTAATTGGCACTAAGTGTGTGAATTCGTTGAATGTTCAAGGACGATCGAATGAATTAGTGTTTCAAGCTTTGAAGTGAGAAATGTGATAGATAAGAACGTAATGGTACAGGTATGTACGAAACCTCTGTGGTTGATGATGTTAAGTATGAAGTAGATGAAAATTATGTAAATGAATGATGAAATGAGTTGGATTGGATAGCATTATTAATGCTATTTAAAAGATTAAAGATGTGGAGTGGAAGTAAGATATGGCTTTGACTAAGGGTGAGTAATATAATGTGTTATATATATACTCGTTATATGAAATTGTGGTCTTATGTTTCGGATATAAAATTTACGAAACATGAAACATGGTTTTGATGTATGATTGTTTGGTTCGAAAACTTGAACAGATAATGAAATCAAAATGGTTGAGTTGGCTATATGATTCATGTATGTGAATTTGGTTTATGTGAATAAGGAAATTGTGGATGTTCGAGTTTGGAAGTGTTTATAAAGAAGTTGATATAACTTTATGTATGATTTGTAATAAATGATCATGGTTGGGTTGGCGATGAAATGAATATGTGTGAGCTTGATTTATATGAATGAACTAACTGTTGTTAGTCGAGTTTGAAAACATGGGTATATGTTCATTACTAAATAAGTTAAGTGAATTATTTAATGTGATTACATGAATTTATGAGTACAATGAAGGTGTATGTGATTGAGATTTGTTAATTTCTGTTTAGTGATATTGGTTTATAAATATCATTGAGATGATTTAATTGCTTATGACTTACTAAGCTTTCAAAGCTTACTCTGTTATTTATTATCCTATGTCTATAGAGTTTCAGAGACTTGCTCGGGTTGGAAGTTGGAGGACGTCATCACACTATCCGGTTATCTCTTTGGTAAATAAAAGCTTTAAGTTTTGGTAATGTGGCATGTATAGGCTAGTTTTGAGATGGTTCATTTTGACTTGTGTATTTATATAGCCATGCGGAAATGGCTTATTCATGATGTTAATATGGCATATATTTGGTATGTTTATAGTTGAGAATTTGGGTAATGTTTGACATATGATTTTAGTATGTTTTTGATATAGAGAATGAATATGAAATTGGTTGATGATATTATGAATTAATTGATACATGTTTGGATTTGAATTTGGCTGAAAATGTTGCATATATGATGCTTGATTTTGGAATTGTAGGGAGGACCAAATGGGGGGTATATTGGCCTTGTAAATGGCCTATTTTTGCCTACACGAGCAGGGACACGGGCATGTGTCTCTACCGTGTTGCCCGAGGGCCATTTCGAAATGAGCCTGGGCAGACTACACGGTTGCACACACACGGGCGTGTGCTAGGCCGTGTGGCATAGTCAGTTTCGACCACGGGTTAAACACAGGCGTGTTTTGTGGCCGTGTGGATAAGTCAGTATGTATGCCCTGTTTTGCCATGGCCTAGACACACGGGTGTGTCTAATGATGTGTGACGCACACGGCCTGTTCACACGGGCGTGTGACTTTTATAACTTAGAAAAATTGTTAAGTTTTGGAAAAATTTTGTATGTATTCGGTTTAGTCCCGACCTATTCCTAATTCATGTTTATGGTCTCATTGACCTAAGAAAGGGACTTAATGTTAATGTTTGACTATGATATGAGAATGCATGACTTTTGATTGTGAAATGATTGCGAAATGTTTTGATATGTCCGGTAATGCCTATTAACCCTAGTTCAGAAATGGATACGGGTTAGGAGTGTTAAATATACAGTGAGAGATGTCATATTTTTATTGATTATAAAAGCTTGAAATACCTAATGACTTAAAAGGAATTGAATTTGCATCAACGTAAATGGCTTGAATTACTAAAAGATTATGATTTAGTAATTGATTATGATCCCAAGAAAGCTAATATTGCTTAGATGCATTGAGTCAAAAATCTTTGTTTGCTCTCAGAGCTATGAATGTAGACTTGACGGTGGAACGTGATGGTTCTATTATGGCTGAGTTGATAGTAAAGCCTGTATTATTATAAAAAATTTAGGAACTTCAGAAAAATGATTCATACTTGTTTTTGAAGCTTGAGTTAGTGAAAAGCGGTCAAAAGACCAATTTTTGTATCAGAATTGATGAGTTTTTATATTTCCAAAAGCAGCTGTGTGTACCGAATGAAGCTGACAATAGTATTTACTCGATTCACCTAGGGAGTACAAAAATGTATAATGGTATGAAACAACGCTACTAGTGACCATGTATGAAACGGGAAATAACAGAGTTTGTGTCCAGATGCCTAGTTTGCCAGCAGGTGAAAGCCAAACATCAGGTTCTGTTAGGTTTATTACAACCTATAATGATTCCGGAGTGGAAATAGGAATGAGTCACTATGGATTTCATTTTAGGATTACCTTTGACCCCAAAAAGGAAAGATTCGATATGGGTTATGATTGATAGATTAACGAAATTGGCTCATTTTATACATGTTTGAACTAATTTTTTTAGTCGAGAAATTGGCAGAACTATATGTTTAAGAAATTATGAGATTACACGGTGTACCATTTTGTATTATCTTTGATTGTGATCCGTGGTTTACTTCTAGATTTTGGGGTAAACTACACGAGGCTTTGGGCTCCATATTGAATTTCAGTACTGCTTTTCATTCATAACAAATGGCCAGTCTGAGCGAATAATACATATTTTAGAATACATGTTATGGTGTTGTTTTATTGAGTTCAAAGGTTGTTGGGAAAAGTATTTGTCGTTAGTTGAATTTGCGTATAATAACAGCTACCAGTTGAGCATAAAAATGGCTCCATACAAGACTCTATAAGAGAGTAAATGTAGAAGTCCGTTATATTGGTTTGAATTGAATGAATGAAAGATAGCTGGAGTTGATTTAGTACGGGAAACTAAAGAAAAAGTGCGATTTTTCTGAGATAATTTGAAAATTGCATCTAATCGCCAGAAATCTTATGCTGGTTTGAAATGTAAAAATATAGAATTTTTTTGTCAGAGAGAAAGTGCTCCTAGAAGTCTCGCCTTGGAAGAAAGTGCTACATTTTGGTAGAAAAGGAAAACTTAGTCCTAGATTATCGGTCCGTATGAAGTTCTAGAAATAAACGGACCAGCAACGTATTGCTTGGCATTACCTCTGGAACTTGATACAAATCATAATGTTTTTCATGTTTTGATGCTTTGACTCTACCATTCTGATTCGTCACATGTTTTAACTACAGATGAAATTGAGCTACAGTCAAATTTGACTTATGATGAAGAACCTGTAAGAATTTTAGCTCGAGAAATGAAAGAATTGAGAATCAAATTTGTGCCGTTGGTTAAAGTGTTATGGCGACGACATGGAATAGAAGAAGTGACGTGGAAAATGGAAGAAATTATGGAAACTCAATATCTGAACCCTTTTTCTGGTAAAATTTTTGTCGATGAAAATTTTTTTAGGGGGAGAGTTGTAATATCCCATTTTTTAGTGGTGTTAAAAATAATGGTTTCCAGACCACAATTTCAATATGTGGGGTTGCATTTTATTATTTAATTAATATTTATAGGGTTGCATTAGAGTTGTATAAAATTTGGTGAAAAAATATTAATGTTTGGTTGTTTAATTAATTAAAAAGGACTAAATTGTAAAAATTACAAAAGTTGATTGATTTTTGTTAAATAGGTTAAATGGTTTTGGAGATGTAAGTTAAAGGACTTAGGTGGTAAATATACCATGCATAAAAGTAGTGGACTTTTATAGACAAGGTTATGTTAAATTGTTTGTTAAAATAAAAAGGGTAGAATAGTAGATTAATATTAAAACTAAAGTAAAATAATAATAAAAGAAACATTTTCATCTTCCACATTGAGTGCACCGAAAATTTAGAAGAAAACCACCATTTTTGGAGCTTTATATTTGGCCAACATAAACTCTTTGCATGTAGCCTTATTATACTTCTATTTCTTGTAATTTTTATGTTAATCGTTGCAACTAGGTCTAGCTAACCCATAGCTTCATATTTGAAACTGTTAAGAACTTTAGATGTTTCCATTGATGAATACTTGATATTTTAGATGTTAAATAATGAAATTGAAGTGTTAGTTGTTGATTTTGAGTAAATTATAAAGTGGTTTTGTTAGTTTTTGAGTTAAGAATTAATTTGATAAAATAATAAATTTTACATGGAATTCATTTGAATTTCGAATAAATGTGGGATGGTTATGGAAGGGTAAAAATTCGGCTAGCTTGAGTATTTGGCAAAGTCTGCTAATTTTGGAGATTTTAAGCTTAGGGACTAAATTATGAAAAACATAAAAGTGTAGGGAAAATGTGTGAATAATTAAAAGTTAAGGGTCATGTGTGCTGAATTGCATGTGAAGAATAATAGATTCTATTTAATTATTTTTTAGTTTAAGAACCAAACCAAAAAGATGACAGTTGAGGAAAAGGAAAAATTACGAAGCAGTCCCTACTCCGTAATCGAATGTTATCGTAGGTAAGTTCATAGTGATGTGTCTTACAAGTGTGAATTACTTGTTATTATTATATTATTGTGCTTTTAGTTAAGTATTGATTATATGTGAAATTTACTTTAATGAATGATATATTATGGAGAATTTCACATAAGTTGGTGTAAGGAAAACGTATTAAAGTAAATAGTTTATGTATATTTCCCGGTTGAAACTAGTAATCATGTAGGATATGGTTGGCATGCCAATATGGTTAGTATGCACGCTTGTACAAGATTTTCACTTCGGTATCCCTATTTGCACTACAGTGCCCCTTTCTGCACATTTGTGCCCTTGTTTGCACTTCGGTTCCCCTGTTATGCATCTATGATGTTTTTGGTGTGGTGTTGTTACCTGAGTATCCGGTTCGAGTTACTTAGTTCATCGGGCTAAATGTTAATGGATTATACAATTGATTTATGGATCGAAATGTGATATATGTTCAAGATGAGTAAAGATATGAAATGTGATTTATAGATTATAAAATGACTTCCTAGGGTTGCCAGGCCTAGGTTTTGTTTCACGTTCTTCCTTTCCCAAACAACCGATCTACTAATAAACTCTATCATTCAAGCAATTAAGTAAGTTAAAGCAATTGAAACATGCATAATATGTAGAAAACACAAATTGATTCTAATATTTACATAAACATTCATCTAAAAATGTTAAAGACAAAAATATAAAGAAGAGAATAAGGAAAAGAGATGCTCATAGATTTATTGATGAAAGCATGGTTTTGAAATAATCTCCCCTCATAGAAGTCTCACTTTGGAATAGGATCTTCCGATTACAAAAACATAAAATAACTTAAGTGAAAACTAGGAACGAAAGAAAAACCTAAGAATCAAAACCCTAAAATTATGTGTTTAACCTGATTACAATAGCCTTTATATAAGCTCAACATGGAATATTAAAGTGTCTAAATTATCCTTCAAGTCCTTAGAGTTCGACTGAGATAAATATACCTAATTTTTGTTCAAAATATAGTTAAAATGTGCAGGAATTTTGAGTTGCATAGAGGGTATGTTGCGACATAGGAGGGCCATGTTGCCATATAGAGGGTAGTTTTGCTCCAGAACTCGTTTTTAGCTTCTGTCTTCGATGTTGAGACATCAGTATCTTAGTGTCATGACATAGGTTTCAGTTTTGGCCTAAATAAACATCTTTTGCTCCCGACTTGACCTTTTTTGTTTCTCTTTTCATTCCATCATGCATTCCTTATTTTTTTCATATTATTTTTTTACATATATATATGTTTTTCTATTATTGATTCTTCTTTGTTCATGCATTGAAGACAATGCATCCTTTAGTTTTGGGGTTGTGTTTTGCATGTAGGATGCATTAGATATTTAGTTAAGTATGTTCATTTTAGTATTTTTTGTTTATTTTGTAACACCCCAAATTTCTGTAATTTTAGTTTTTGTGAAATTATAGCATAGGAGAATATCTGAATATGTTTTTGCATGAATTTGCATGATAACTGTCTGCTTTTGTGTTTAAGTGCTTTGGGGGTGTGTTAGGGAAGTCCCAAGTTCAAGTCTCAACTTGGGCAAAATTTTGGTTTCTATTTAAATAAAGCATGACTTTTGGTTAATGGGCTTATAAGAATTTATTGGTAAAAACTTAACAGAATTGGCCTACTGGTCTAGTGGTTAAGTTGCAAGGGTTTATGCTAGAGGTCTTGTGTTCGAATCCTGGCTTGGGCATTATTTTTGCCACTAAGGCTGTGATAGAATTGGAGGTGAACTAAAACAATGAAGTGGTAGGGTTTATCAGATTTTTTTGAGTAGTTCCCTAAAAGAGCTCCCTCTGCTGAAATTCTCTACTATTTTTCCTCTCTCCACCTCTCTCTTTGTTTTCTTTTTGTCGAAAATCCCCCTTTTGTGCTGCCGAAATTTCATTTACGCTAGTTCCTCTCCATTTTCTCTCTTTTCAATAATTTTGCTTTTGTCTTTTGAGATGCGCTTTCGGTAAGTGTGGAGATGCGTTCTGTTTATTTGATACTAAGATGTACGTAAAAGCATGACAATTAAAGCTTGTGTATCTATTCTAATTTGATGATGATGTTATGATCTGATATCTGCACATGAGCATGCCATATTATTTTTGTTGCATTGCATTGGGTTGGGTTTGTTGTTGAAGAGAAGGAAGACTGAAAGGCTATTAGCCTGTCATTTGGCAGCTATACTGCATATATCTGATACGTACCGTATACGGTACCACTTGGTGTGTAAGGTTGGATGGGTTGATTTTATCCCCATACTTGGTGTGTAAGACTGGCTGGGTCGATTTTATCCCCACATGGTGTGTTAGGTTGGACAGAGATGGTGTGCAGGGTTGGTGGGCATTACTGTTCTGATTGATATGCATGTATGTCTGTATGGGCTAAGGCTCGAATGTATCTGATACTGTTCTGAGTGGGCTAAGGCCTACACTGACTCTGTTAAGAGCTCAGGCTTGATTATGACTGTTTGACTGCTATCTATTTACATGCATGCTTTACTATGGGAATGTACACACTGAGTTTGCAAAAACTCACCCCTTATTTTATTTGTCTGTCAGGTAATCCCCGGCAATAGGTAGATCGGTATAACGGAGGGCTCGACGGTGACCACTGCTACTTACACTCTGGTTTTAAAGGTTTTTAATGTTTTTATTATTTTAATTTCTATAGTTGGGCGTAATTTTGTAATTTCTGGTTTCAAACTGTTTGGTTTAAGTTCGGAATTTTGAAATACTATTTATGGATTTTGGAGCTGCAACTTTATTTGTTCTTAAGCTTCCGCGAACTAAAAAATGTTTTCAAGAAAATTAATCAATATATGTTTTCTAAGTCAAGTAATAGGTGGTAACTGGAATGGTTTTTGGGTAAACACGGTTTTAAATACATTCTCATGCGACTTTGCCAGATTCGACGTCTAGGCCGGGTTTGGGGTGTTACACATTTTGTCATTCATTTTGCCTTGACATATAATTGTCAAGAATTGTTTAGACTATGATGAGTATATATTTGTCTATGATGTTCAATGAGGAGATTAATTCTTCAATAAATCTAGGAAATTGTGATAGTGGATTAGGTGATTTTAGCTTAGGATAGTTACTTGAAAATTGATCTTTAAATATAGAATACCCTAACTCCTATTGTAATTGGTTTATAGTAAGTTTCTTTTAATAAACTTAGATATTCTTGAAGCTAAATTCAGTAAAATGGCAATACTCAATAACAAATGAAATGGCTAAGTTTAAGTAAAATTAAGAGAAAAATCAAAGAAATGCCATGAAACACTCCAACACTCCAATGCTTGAAATTGCGATAAAACTCCACTATAGTAAAAGGCTAAGTAGCTAATGAGGTAGTTGTTTGCTCCATCCATCTTCTAAGTTAAAATCCTTGGCTTCATGAGTGAATCTTATTCAAATCATGACATGATGGAGTAGTCGACAATTCAGTGTATGCTCCACTATGATTATCTAGTAAAAAAACATGTGATGATATCAACCCCCTAGTTGAAAAAATTATAATGAATAGATATATAAATATTAAAATATACAAGATGCCAAGTTTAAAAAGAAAACTAAACTTGGTTAAAGGATGAACTAAGTAATTTAGGAGACACTTGCTATAGTCAAAATTGCATGAAGACTTAGAATTTTTATTTTTAGGGCAATATTTTCTACACTACCTTTGCTAAATAAGATTTTGAAACTTGAAAATTTTTTTAGACGTACAAGATTGCTGAGAATTAAAGTACAAAAATATGTTTTATATCGTTTGTAACACCCCTAACCCGTACCCATCACCGGAATAGGGTTTCAGAGCATTACAAGAACATTCAAAACATTTTTCCATTTAACTTCGTAGGTTTCTATTCATTTACTGAGATCATCCATAACATCCTTTGATTAGGCCCTCGAGGCCCAATACAAGCACTAGAATTGAATCGGGACTTAATCGAGACCTCTAAGAAATTTTTGCGAAATTACAAGATTTTTCCAAGGTGCAGGGCTCACACGCTTGTGTGGTCCAAGGGACATGCTCGTGTGACCCTAGGAGATGCCCGTGCTAGAGGTCGTGATCGACCTCGTGTAACTCTCTGACTTGCACACACGGCCATGCTATACGTCCATATGCTAGGCCATGTTGTTAATTAATTCAATTCAAATTAGGTGTAGGTTTCACACGACCATGACACACGCCCGTGTTCCAGGCCATGTGGTACACATGGATGAGACACACGCCCACGTCTCTACCCGTGTGCCCAATTTTGAGCATTCTGTTTCTCAAAATTTAGGTGTAGAGGACACACGGCCTAACCACATGCCTGTGTTACAGGCCGTGTGTCACACACGGTTTAGACACATGACCGTGTGTCTGCCCATGTGAACAAAATGAAGCCATTCCTAGCTTCATTTTTCACCAAAGTTTTTACCCAAGACCTGCACTTGAGATACACAACCAATACCAACCAATTCAAGTATTTAAAGTAGACAAATTCATCATTTAACAAGGCATACCACTACATGCATAAATTATTATAAATTTACCTTGGATTAACTTAGGCAATAGCAACCTTTGATAACATATTCATAACATATCACATATGAATATAACATCATAATCTACTTAATCATACCAAAATAAGCCATTACTAGCCACCCCAATGGCTAGGTTACAAAATAACATTTTCAAGACACTATTGGCTAAGTTTCACTATACATGCCATTATACCAAAATGATTTCACTAAATATACCCAAAATTCTAGATGATAGTGTGACGATGCCCCAACGATCTTCCAACCTTCACAAGCTTCCGAGCACTATAAAACAGGGGAAAAATAAAGGGAGTAAGCATTATATGCTTAGTAAGTTCTTATAACAGAAACTAAACTTACCAATCTTGTTTATTATAATCTAGGCATACAAGGTTATATTTCCATCCATTTGGCTAAATGACCTAATCATATAAATTCCATCAAACATGTTAGTCACCAAACTATTCGTATAAATCAAGTAACATAGATGAGCTCATCAAGCAATATTCTTTCAAGTCATTATCAATTCATCTAAAAAGTACTTGTGCCATGTCAAGATTTATATGTCCGTTAAATCGTTGAAATTCTGATGAAGGATCAAATAGTACACTCGAGGTGTACGATTCTTTAATTCATCAATTCTTATCAAGGTTACCCCTTAGAGTACTTAACCAAAGAATACACTCACGAGCTACATGTTGTATAACAAGATTACTGGTCCAGGCTAAATCCTTTATATAGTGTATGCTCAAAAGAGCTCAATTAGGGTTACCAGTCCAGGCTAAACCCTAATCATAACGTATGCTCGAGAGGTATTATATCGGGATTACCTGTATGGGCTAAATCCCTTTTATAACAAGGTCATTGAGATTACTCGTTCGAGCTAAATCTCGTCCACAACAAGTGCATGACCCTTCTTATTTCAGGAAAGCGCATATAATCATCGGAATTCAACATTCAATCGGGACTTAACCCTTTATCACCATTTCATGCACATATAAATTTTCCATCATAACATACATATAAGGCACATTATGTAAATCACATTACATACAATATAACATTCAATTAACCTAATTGCATATCCGATTAAGTTACACGAACTTACCTTGACACTTGTTTGCATAAAAGTCTACTAATCCGAAATCTTTTTTTTCCTCAGTCTAACCTCAAATTACTGTTGTTTGGATCTATATAAATTAATTTAATCGTTAATTTCATACATTTCATACTTAGACGGACTCAATTTACGTCCTAGGCAAAATTTCGAAAAATTTTGATTTTGTCCCTAAGCCCAGAAAATGAAAATTGTACAAATTACTCCCTATTCCAAGCCTAACCAAAGCCCCATTACAAATTTTCCAGCACATGTATTCATAAAATTTTAGAATTTTTCATCAAATTTTACAACTTTTCATTTTAGTCCCTAAATCATGTTTTCATCAGAAATTACTTTGTAAAAGTTGCTTATCTATTAATAATCTTTATCTATTAGTAATCTTTCATTTTCTACCATAAATTTCTAATTTCCAACATAATACATCCATGACCCATTTTCATACCTTGATAACTTTTTAAATTAATCCCTCAAATAGAGAGATTAAGCTATCCTAGTTTCAAAAATACCAAAATTACTAAAAACGGGACAAGGAAACTTACCCAATTAGGCCTTGAAAGCTTCTTTTCTCTCTCCTAGGGTTTCCATGTATTTTTAAGGTTGAAGATGACAAAATAAGATGATATAATTCTTTTCGTCTTTTAATTAAGTAATATTTTACTATTTCCAATTTAGTCATTGCCCTTTTTCTATAATTCCATGGATGAGTCACCATAAAAATCTACATACTTTCATTAATGGTCCAATTACCATATAAGGACCTTAATTTTTGAATTCCATAGCTATTTGATCCTTATAGCTACTATAATTCAACTTTCGCATTTTATGCGATGTAATCCTTCTCGTAATTAAACACTTAATCGATAAAATTTTCATATCAAAATTTTCACACGTCATTTCTAACATGTTACGGGCCATATGATAAAATAAAAATAAAATATATTCTGGGTCGGATTTGTTGTCCTGAAATCACTGTTTTGATTTCACTGAAAAATGGGCTGTTACATGGTTTGGAAGTATAATGGTAATTATGTTGCTATGGTAATTCTTGCATTCATGCATATTTTTCTTGAGCGCAAGCAATAACTCAGGCTTGGGGACCCGATAACTCTTGAAAAGAGTTATATTTCAGGCCTTTAGACTTGGTTAATTGCTTGTTGTTAAACTAAGCCTTATTGGATTATATGTTTTGATATAACAAATTAAAGTGTTTTTCAATAAAATTAAAGTTGAGAAATTTGATAAAATCAAGTTGAAATGGTTTCAATTGAGTCAAACATTTTCAAATATGTTTTAACCATTTTCAAACAAGTTAGAATTGCTCTAGGACAAAAAGTATCGATAATTTTTGTTTAAATATTGATATTTTACAAGATATCGATGCCTCTTTGATAAATGATACCAAACTGACATTCTGCTTCTTTCAAACCCTGGTAGGTATCAATTTGATATCGATACTTTGCTTATGTATTGATATATTTCCTAAGATATCGATATTCCTGCTCCAACGATCACTGAAATATGCATTAATTACAAAAAATATCGATACCCTTTTAGTAGGTATTGATACTCGTTGCTACAGGTGCAATTAATGACCTAGTATTTCATCCCCAATGGCTATATTTACTTCTAAAACAACCACAATGATTAGAAATCAATTAGAGGGTATAAATACCATCTTCCAAAGGTCTAGCAATAAGAAGAGCAATATGCAAAGCTTAAAGATAAATCAAAACAACCTAGAGCTTAATTCTTTCATACTGTTTCTTGTAGACACTTGTGAGCTTTCATTGTATTCATTTAGCTCAAGTGTTCTTCTTTGTATTTGTGCTTAATTGATAGACATCCTAATCTTGTGAGGATTATTTTCTTTGTTTGCTTATTTGTATCTCTTTTGAGAGAGGGTTTATTCTTATGATTTGGGTAGAAACCTTAAGGGAGTTGTATCTTAAGATTTTGGGGTATAAGTATTAAGAGAGATTGTGAGGTTAAACCTTGTCCTTAAAGGTGTTCAAGTTAGTGAATATGAAGAAAATCCTTAGTTATGGAAAGCTAAGGTAGTGGAGTAGGCAATTGGGGCTGAACCACTATAAATCCTTGTGTTCTTTGCTGCATAGTTTTCTTTACTTCCACCATAATTTCTCAAAGGCCAATTCAACCTCCCTATCGATGATCTCAAGTTGATCCTTTCGAGCTAACACTTGTACTTAGGTTAATTTAGTTGTGTTTTAGGGTATTATATTAGTATTTTCTTTTGAAAATTGCATCATGGAGCTTGGATTGGGCTTAAATGTTATTATATGTTACATTTACTTGTGGGTGGAAACAATTTGTTTGTTGTTTGAGTGGCAGGTGCAGAATGAGGAAAAGAAAGTAAATGAGTGTAGTTTTATCGTGGAAAAAGGTTAGTTTATTTGCCAACACTAATTTCATGGCAATGTTAGTAAGGCACCAAGTTAGCACACAACGTGTACCAGCCTTAACTGTATTTTTACCAAAAAATCCACCTGAAAAGAGGAGGTGCAAAAGCATGGGTTGAGGGACCTACCAGAGGAAAACAAAAATATAAAACGAAAGGAAAGAATTCTGAAAGGGAGGGGTTATTTTTAGAGTTGGATTTTTGGATAGTCTTTTTGGGGAAAAGATCTTGAGAAAAAACAAGGGTAGCAGTAAAGGCTGAGCAGCAGAGCAGAACACAAGGGGGAAGAATAAGGCAATCAATCTAGACTTTGCAAGACATTGTGCCACCAGAGTTGAGGCTAGACCGGTGAAAGCTTCCTGAAGTTCTTCCTTTATTTTCTTAAATTACTTCTTTGCAAAATTAATTGTTAAAGATGTTGAATGATATTTTGAATTCTGATTTGATTAACCAACCCATGAGTTAAATCTGATCGGGTTGGGATTACTGGATGGTACTTTAATTTTCCATTAATTTGTTCTTTCGAATTGCATGAATGCAGTCTCTAGACATAGATGGATGCATAATATGTTTGTAAAAATAATCTAATTCTGAAAAGGTTAGGTTAGTTGGAGCACAATTGATTGATACGAGTGGGTGTATAGGAAATAATTACTAATCTACTTGAGTCAAAAGTTAGTAGTGTTAATCAAGAATGAAGATGATAATAATAATAAGACACTAAATAAATTTAACTAAACCTAAATCTACTCCTAGGCTCTTGTATCGGCTTTTCCTATTCCTTGTTTTGGCTACGTGAGTTCCTTTTAGCCTAGATCCAATTATTTTACCTAATTAATTATTGAAGTAGAGTTCTAAATTATCAACTAGTCAATACGCTAGCAGGATCTTTTGATCTTCCACTAGAATAACGAGTCAGCAAGAACTACTTATCTTTCGACCTCATAGTCTAGACCGATTTGGGGTTAAGTTGTTCACGTATAGGCTATACCAATTTTGGGTTAATTCCTACCTAAATGACTTCCTAGGGTTGTCAGCTCTAGGGTTTGTTTCACGTTCTATCTTTCCCAAATAGCTGATCCGCTAAAAAACTCTATCGTTCAAGCAATTAATTAAGTTAAAGCAATTGAAACATGCAAAATATGGAGAATGCACAAATTGATTCTAATCTTTACACAAATATTCATCTAACAATCTTAAAGAAAGAAATAAAAAAAAAAGAAAATAGGGAAAAGAGATGCTTATGGATTTATTAATGAAAGTGTGGTTTTAAAACAATCTTCCCTTGCGAAAGTCTCACTTTGGAATAGCATCTTCCGATTACAAGAACATAAACTTACCTAAGTAAAAACTAAGATTGAAAGAAAAAATTAAGAATCAGAACCCTAAATTTGTGTGTTTAACTTGATTACAATGGCCTTTATATAAGTTCAACTTGGAATATTAAAGTGCCTAAATTATCTTTAAAGTCCTTAGAGTTCAATTAGGATAAATACACCTAATTTTTGTCCAAAATGTAGTTAAAACGTGCAGGAATTTTGGGTTGTGCGGGAGGTATGTCGCGACATAGGAGGGCCATGTCATGACATTGGGGGCAGTTTCACTCCAGAACTCATTTTTAGCTTCTGTCTTCAATGTTGAGACATCAGCATCTTGGTGCCACGACATAGGCATCAATTTTTGCCCAAATAAGCATATTTAGCTCCTGACTTGACTTACAAGACCATGCAACCTTATTTAGATATATAAATTGTAATAAAAGTTACTAGAAAGCATAAATTGCTACTTTAAGTATAACAACCTAAATATATACTAAAATGCTTGGATTTACTATTAAACAAACTTTAATTATGTGTAAAAAGGGATGTAAATAATAGTATGATTTACGGCAGATCAATACGCCAACTTGCTTATCACTCGGGCATATACTGTACACCAACTTAATATAACTCAAACAAATCCATCTTCATGCTAGCCTTATCACCTTCAGATGTACTAACGTCCAAAGTTTGAATACTGCAATAAGATAAAGACTTATGAGGCGATATCCGCAAGTATACGGGTCAAATTGTAATATAGATTTTACAACAAAGTAGGTGTGTACTCCAAGGATCGTACCCACGGGGGGCGAGAACTAAATCAATCTTAACCTAAATAATTAAAGGTCTAATTAATACTTTAAGTCAGTTATAATATGAAAGTAAAATAAGAAATATGTTTAGAACTTGAAAAATAATAAAATGAAAACGAAAAATTAAAATTGCAAGAGATAGAGATAAATAAAGTGAATCAATTCTAAGGATGGGTGATTAACTTACTTCAACAATCTTAATCAACTATCGTCTCGGGTTCTTTGTCAATCAACTAGTTGCTACCCTAGTGGGATCTTTCGATCTTCTACTAACATAACGAGTTAGCAAGAACTACTTATCTTTCAACCTCACAATCCAGACTGGTTTGGGGTTAAGGTGTTCACGGATGGGCAATACCAATTTTGGGTTAATTCCCACCTTTATGACTTCCCGAGGTGGTCAGGCTTAAGGTTTGTTTCGCGCTTTCCCTTTCCCAAGCAACTGATCTATTGAATTACCCTAAAAAATAGTTAAAATATCATGCTTCCACTCGCTAATCCCCCATAGAAAGATTAGTTCCTCATGGCTTTCATAAATAACATGGAGTAGATATAAAAATTAATTATAATGGATGAATAGTAGAGAGTTTAAGAAAAGCCTAAGTAATATTGATAATGAATGCGAATCCAAAAGAGTTCATCTCCTTTACAACTTAGATCTCTTGAAAGAAAGTAAATAACAAAAGAAACGAAACTCTGAAAACCTAAGAAAACAAAATGAAATCTAAAGAGAAAGTCTAAGTTAATAGCATGGTGTCCATAATGTGTGCCGGGAAGCTCTATTTATACCCTTTAGATAGTCATCGTTTTTAGCCCCAGGGTAGCTAAATGTAACACCCCTAACCTGTCTCCGTCACCAGATTAGGGTTACGTAGCATTACCAATCAATCAAAAATCATATAACATCATAACATTTAATAAACTAAATATATTAAAAACCATTCATTCAAATTGAGCCTTTGAGCCCCTAAAAATAGTTTAGAAACAATTCAGGACTAATTTGAAGTAAAATGAAAAGTTTAGGAAAAATATGCAAAAATTGGAAAACAGGGGTCACACAACCGTGTGGAACCTCCCAGACCGTGTAACTTTCGAACAAGGGACACACAACCGTGTCACATGTCTGTGTGCCAAGCCGTGTAACTCACTGACTTGAAAATTTAAGAACTCTCAAATGACACATGGCTGTGTCGCCAAGCCATGTGCCTCACATGGTTGAGTCACATGCCCATGTCTCTGGCCGTGTGAACCGAAAATTACCTAAAATCAAGCCATTTCAAAACCATTCCATGCATAACTATTCAACCATTCAAGCATACTCTTAAGGGACCTAAAATCACCTAAACACACATCAAAATTCCATTCCAAAATCTCATTTCAACTAATCAATATTCCATTCAAAGGCACCACATTATACCAATTCAACAACTATCAACACATGTAATAGCCCGGTTTTAGCTAAATTGGAACAGTGGTTTCAGAACCATAAATTCAAGGTCAAAAAATTATTTTAATATTATTTTTGGTGTTTAAAGCATGATAGTATGTATGTGTGAAAATTTCGTGAGTTAATTTTGTTGTTTGAATAGTCAATTTGAGAAAAAGGACTAAAATACGTAAAATGCAAAAGTGTTGTTCTATTAGCTAAAGGTGTTTAATAGCTATAGAACTTTAATGCTAAGGTCCTTATGTTGTAAATAGACCATTAAAAGGGTGAGTGGACAAAGATGGCCATGCATAAATGATTTTTAATGGTTTTTATTAAAGGTTAATATGGTAATTTGCTTATTTTAAGTATAATAATAAAACAAAAGCATAATTTGAAGGCTATCATCTTCATCTCACCGATTGGAAAGAAGAATAAGACACCATTTTTGTGTTTAAAGGTTCGACCATGGTACTTTGAGAATATCAAGAAAGAAGGAATTCGGACCTAGATCGGGGAAAGACGAAAGTTATCGAATAATAGACTCAGATCGCCATTTTAGCATTTGAGGTAAGTTCGTACGTGATAAAGATTATTACAATTATGGTTTTAATGCTTTGATATTGTATAAATTGTATATAAAAAATTATGGTCATATTCAACGACAAATTGGCTATGTTTAGCACTTAGTGTGCAATTTAAGATAGCTTCAGCTATATACGACATTTAGTGTGCGAGACATTGAGTATGACACTTAGTGTACGAGACATTGAGTATGACACTTAGTGTGCGAGACATTGAATATGACACTTAGTGTGCGAGACATTGAGTATGAAACTTAGTGTGCGAGACATTGTGTATGGCACTTAGTGTGCGAGACGTTATGGCCGAATCTGGTGTGTCACATTGAAGTGTTTTATCGAAAACCTTGTTTTCATTGAAAACCCTTCAGGAGAAAATTATGTAACTTTCAGTTGCAGAAGCTTTATTTAAAACAGATGATCTATGAAAGCTTGTCATTTAAAAATTCAGTTACGAAAACGTAGTATTTAAAAACATTTATGATTTAGAATATCCAGTGAATAGGCCTTATTACAATCCGGACTGCAATAACTTTAAATACTAAAAATTATAGGCTTAAAAAAATAAGGCCTTATTACATTTAGTGTGCGAGACATTGAGTATGACACTTAGTGTACGAGACATTGAGTATGACACTTAGTGTGCAGACATTGAATATGACACTTAGTGTGCGAGACATTGAGTATGAAACTTAGTGTGCGAGACATTGTGTATGGCACTTAGTGTGCGAGACGTTATGGCGAATGCGGTGTGTCACATTGAAGTGTTTTATCGAAAACCTTGTTTTCATTGAAAACCCTTCAGAGAAAATTATGTAACTTTCGATTGCGAAAGCTTTATTTAAAATAGATGATCTATGAAAGCTTGTCATTTAAAAATTCAGTTACGAAAACGTAGTATTTAAAAACATTTATGATTTAGAATATCCAGTGAATAGGCCTTATTACAATCCGGACTGCAATAACTTTAAATACTAAAAATTATAGGCTTAAAAAAATAAGGCCTTATTACATTTAGTGTGCGAGACATTGAGTATGACACTTAGTGTACGAGACATTGAGTATGACACTTAGTGTGCAGACATTGAATATGACACTTAGTGTGCGAGACATTGAGTATGAAACTTAGTGTGCGAGACATTGTGTATGGCACTTAGTGTGCGAGACGTTATGGCCGAATCTGGTGTGTCACATTGAAGTGTTTTATCGAAAACCTTGTTTTCATTGAAAACCCTTCAGAGAAAATTATGTAACTTTCGATTCACGAAGCTTTATTTAAAATAGATGATCTATGAAAGCTTGTCATTTAAAAATTCAGTTACGAAAACGTAGTATTTAAAAACATTTATGATTTAGGAAAACCATGTTCTACTTCTAGCAAGTATAAAGCATAAAAATAAAAATAATCCTAGTTTGAAATAATATCCAGTGAATAGGCCTTATTACAATCCGGACTGCAATAACTTTAAATACTAAAAATTATAGGCTTAAGAAAATAAGTCCAAGTCGTCTTACTAGCTGGCCACCTCGGAGTCCCTCCAACCGTTTGCACCACCTACAGAGGATCACCTGAGAAAAATAAAAGAGGGGGTGAGTTTTTGAAAGCTCAGTGTGTACAACCCTCAAAGAGTATTAAGCAATCATCAACCACCATAATATCATACATGCAATGCTGTGCAACTCACCCCAATAATCCAACCGCTATACACAGACTCCGTCCCCTGGTACACATCATGTGGGGATATAAATATCGACCCACCCATCCGATACACATCAGTGGTAGCCCAACTGTGGTACTACCTTCATTGCAGCAAAGCTGCTAATCATATATTGGGCTTAAAAAGCCATCGGTGGATCCACGGTCGTTAAGCAACCATGCGATCCTCATATACTTCCTCCGTTCCATAATTCCCAAACCATATGCAACCTAAACAAAATATCATATGAATGCAGCAGGTATACATGTAACATCTATAAGTCTTACTTTCAACACATAGGGGTGTTTTAGTAATTTTTTCCCTTAGGGGCATTTCGGTACTTTCTTCTTATTATGGGTTTACTACTTACCTTGGCCTGTTAACAAGTCCTCGTTGGCTAAAGTGAACAAATACTATGCACCAGGTAGGATTCCAGAGAAGAGGAGGTGAGTCATTAAGACCGCTTAAATACCAAGCTCTCTCTAGATCCAATCCTAGACATGCATATACCCATTGCCACACCTTAACCTTATGACTCGTCCACGGTCGCAATTAATTAATTATTTAAGTTTTATGCCTGATTGAGTAGTTACCAAAAACTAGGTCCACAACCCCTTACTAAACACTAACAGATCCATACTTATTCATTTGGCCCATCAAGCCCAATCACATTCATATGGCCCATCATGCCCAATAACATTCATAGTCATGCAATCATATGATTTTTCATTACTTAGGATCAGGCTGCAAATTTTGCCTATTATGGGCCCTACAGCCCATCGGCCCATTTAGCCTATTCTGGCCCAGTTGGCCAAAGCACGACCCAAGTCCATGGAATCGCTCATGGAGCCTCTGATAACCTATCGGTTCCCCCTTATGAGTGTTCGCGCACTAGCAAGACTACTGTAGCAAAACTTTCAGCTTTTCGGCATTTTGGGATTTGTTGATCTACTCTATGTGTGTGCAGTTTATGTACACACCTGGTACTAAGACGTGCTGTGACCTCCTTAGCCACGAACCTACAAACGATGTCACTCAATGATTAATCAGACACTTATCATATATCATCACCAAAATCGAAAATCTCACCTTTGCCTTACCTTAAACGACAAGCCTTAACAGCCCTTCCTTGATTACTAATCACGAGTATTTCTTAAATCTGCATCAATATTAATCATTAAGAACTAAACAATAAGTGACTCACAATCATCATAAGTCACTCATAAATCATCCATGACCATTCGGCCAACCTTAGCCAATGAATGAGGAACTTTTACCCAAAACCCCAAAACACCTAAGGAGCGATTCAGCAGAGATCTTGACTCCGAGATTCGATACTAATTTCCTACCAAAATCGATTTAGAAAAGGTGAGGGAGAGAAGAAATCAGTACTAGGAAAACTGACTGAAAGAGCAAAGCACTTGCACAAGAATCGACCGAAGTAGAGGGAGTAGTGGCGGCACAGAGGGTCTTCAACCAAAGAGGTATTCGGCTTTTGAGATTTGTATAGTGAAAGGGATTATTCGACACAAATAAGAAGAAGAGAAGAGAAAAAAAAGAAAAAGAAATCGGCTAAAACCAAAGGTGAATCAAAAGAGAGTTTGAGTAGAAAAGAATGGAAAATCGGCAAGCAAGGAACAAGGATTTCGTCTTCTGAACACTTAGAGGGAAAAAATGTTTCGGCAACACAAAAAATGAGGAATTCGGCTAAAGGAAGAGAAGCAATTTTGGTATTACCCTAGAATCTCCAAAATCGGCACCTATAAATTCTATAGCCGAGTTTATCTATCCCCAATTCCTAATTCGACTCCACTTTTCTACACCCCTCATCTCCTAACCTTTCTCCCTGATAACTCCTTAATCCTTTACTTAAATTTCTCCTCTGATCACTCCCTTCAGAGTTTACATCCAACGCCACTACTGGCCACTCCTTGGGCAAAAATAAATCCTTCTTTTGAGCAAGGAGGGATTCGAATCCCAAACCTCCTTGCCATGCATGTGACGCCACCTCTAAGCCCCATATGTGACGCTACTTGCCACTCCAACACAAGGCTCTTTGTGTCTAATTCCTCCTTCATTTTTTTAAAAACCAACCTACTTGCCATCAAGGTTCTTTTAATTATTCAACTATAATTTCCTTCATCCCAAAGTTTGAACTCAAAACTTAACCAAGGTCTAAATAACACATGATTAGGAATATCAAGCACACCATTTATCAAAATCGAAAAAAAGAACGTTCGAGATTTTTGGGGCGTTACAGTGTGTGAGACATTGAATATGGCACTTAGTGTGCGAGACATCGAGTATGGCACTTAGTGTGTGAGACATTGAATATGGAACTTAGTGTGAAATTTAAGATAGCTTTGGCTATATACGGAGACATCGAGCATGGCACTTAGTGTACGAGACATTGAATATGGCACTTAGTGTGTGAGACATTGAGTATGGCACTTAGTGTGTGAGACATTGAATATGGCACTTAGTGTGCGAGACATTGGGTATGGCACTTAGTGTGCGAAATATCAAGTATTCAACGACATATGGTGTATGTATGAACTAGTTATAGATTAATACAGGTATGTATATGTATATTATGAGTTTTAAACCAAAGAAGTCATGAAGTTTACATATAGCATACGAACATGAAGGTGAAAGGTTTGTTAATAATCAAGAGATACATGTTATTATGCTTAATTTGTTAAATGATATATTTGTGATTAGATAAGTTTATATCATACGAACTTACTAAGCTTTATAGCTTACCTTGTTTATTTCTTCCGTGTTTTATAGTGAATTCAAAGCTAGCTCAGATTCGGGGATCATCAAAGACTACGTCACACTATCCAACCATCTACTTGGTACTTTTGAGTTGTATATATATATGGTATATGGCATGTATAGGCTAGTTATGGTACTTTGATTGTGAATAGCCAGGAGATTTGGCTTATAAATGTATATGTTTTGTTTCGTATTTATAGTCATGAGTGATGGCTTACTTTGGTATGTTTTGGTATACATGTGACTAAGGTTTCATAGTTGTTCAAATGGTTATATTTTGAGTTTGGTAAATGAGCTATATGGTATTATTAAAGTTGATAATTTTAGATGTTTATGCTTGTGATTTGGTGCTTGATGATATAAGTATTTGAATAAGTATTTGGCATTGACTTGAGTATTAAATATGGTTGAATTGGATATGGTATGATTGTATATTGGTTGATTACTTTTGCCTTCATATTTATGTCTTAAAATGATATCATATGAGCTTGTTTAGGTATGTGCAAAAAGGGTGGCAAATTGGCTTTGCAAATGGCCTATTTTTGTCTACACGAGCAGAGACACAGGCGTGTGTCTCAGCCATGTGCGACACATGGTCATGATGCACGGCTGTGTGTCCCCTAGTGTTGAAATTGAATCAAAGTCAATATGCTTCACATGGTCTCACACACGGGCGTGTGGCTGGCCGTGTGGTATAAGTCAGTATACCCTTTAATTTTCACACGGCCTGGCACATGGGCGTATCCTCGGCCGTATGATGTGAGTTTGTATGTATGCCCTGTTTCCACACGGCCTGTGCACAAGTGTGTCTGGTGGCCGTTTGAGGCACACAACCTGTTCACATGGGTATGGGAACCCTGTATGCATGAAAATTTTCTAAGTTTCCCAAAGTTTTCAAATGTTATCAGTTTAGTGTCGAACCTCTTTTAAGCATGTTTTAAGGTCTCGTAGAGCCTTATAAGGGACAATGTGATTATGTTTGATTATTGTTTATATGATAATATGTTCATGAATGATAAATGTATGTTATATGCTGAAATTGATTGGTAATGCCTCGTAGCCCTATTCCGGCGATGGATACGAGTTAGGAGTGTTACATTTATTAGTATCAGAGCTATGGTTTAGTCGATTCTAGAACTAACGTAACGTTTGAGAGAGTCTAGCTATACATGCCATATATAAACTGTGATAGTGTGATGACTCCTAAAATTTTAAAATGTGCTTTTATATAGCAAATGGATCCTAATCGAGCGATAGTTGATGAGGTTGAAAGTAATGCCCCTGCTCCCGTGCAAGGGACAGTGCCGTCTGAATCTAGTCCCGTTACGGGAAGTCAGGGAGGAGAGGTTAAAGAAGCCTTCTTTCAAATGATGAATGAGTGGTTTACTCAGTATATTCATACGAACCTGGCTACTCAAAAACCTCTACCCCTTCCTAATCCTCAACTCGTACTTGTAGCTCTTAAAGGAGTCGAGCTATTAAGATTGAATAAGCCTCCTATTGACAAGATCCTCAAACACGGGGCTGAAGAGTTTAGAGCTAACATTGATGATGACCCTGAGAGAGCTGAGTTTTGGCTTGAAAATACAATCTGAGTGTTTGATGAACTTTCTTGCACGCCAACTGAATGTTTAAAGCGTGCTATATCCCTTTTGAGAGATACCGCATATCAATGGTGGAATACGTTAGTCTCGGTATTGCCACAGGAGATAGTTTCTTGGGAATTCTTTCAGACTAAATTCTGAAAGAAATACATCAGTCAACGATTTCTAGATCAAAAGCATAAAGAGTTTTTAGAATTGAAGCAAGGCCGCATGATTGTAACTAAGTACAAGAGAGAAATTGTACGGTTGAGTAAGTACCCTCGTGAGTATGTATCTACTGAAGAAATTATGTGCAAACGGTTTGTTGATGGGCTGAATGAAGATATTAAACTTTTGGTTGGAATTTTAGATTTAAAAGAATTTGTTGTGCTAGTTGAACTAGCTTGAAAAGCTGAAGACTTTAGTCGAGAAAATAAGAAAGTTGAATCAGAAGCTAGAGATACAAGAAAAAGATCAATGAGTAAATGTTATCAATCCTTGTCGAAGAAATCCATAGATTATTTTATTCGATCAGTAGCTTCAGTACGATATGCTAATAGAGATCGTGGAAAGCAATTCACTAGCCCTAAAGCTCAAACTACATCAATATGAAAGATGTTAAACCTGAGTGTCAACATTGTGGAAGATGACATTTTGGAGAGTGCTGGATGAAAGCTAATAATAGAGCTTGTTACAGTTGTGGTTCACGACATCATTTTATTAGAGATTGTCCTGTACTAAATGAAAAAGATAAATCTCAGAATGTAAGATCGATCAACACAGCTACTCGAGGGACGCCGCCAAGAAATATGGGAAACGCAAGCGGTAATCGTGGTACAACGAGAGATTCTATAGCGAGATCTGAGGCCAGAACACCTGCTAGAGCCTACGCTATTCGTGCTCGTGAAGAAGCATCATCTCCAGATGTTATCACCGGTACTTTCACTCTCTATGATACTAAGGTGATTGCATTGATATATCTAGGATCAACTCATTCTTATATATGTATGAATTTAGTATCCAGTAAGACTTTGCCTATAGAGTCTACTAAATTTTTTATTAGAGTATCGAACCCCTTAGGCAAGTGCATTTTGGTTGATAAAGTGTGCAAGAACTATCCATTGATGATTCGGGATTTCTGTTTTCGGGCTAATCTGATGTTATTAACGTTTGATGAATTTGATATAATTTTGGGTATGGATTGGCTAACGCTACATGATTATATAGTAAATTGTAAATGAAAGACGATTGATCTGAGATGTCATAATAATGAGATTATCAGGATTGAGTCTGATGATTTGAATTGTTTACCAACAGTGATTTCTTTGATGTTAGCTCAGAAATATGTGAGAAAGGTTTGCTAATCTTATTTTTCTTATGTGCTTGATATGAAAGTGACAGAAGCAAAGATCGAATCAGTGTCAGTTGTGTGTGAATATCCAGATGTGTTTCCTGACGAGTTACCGGGTTTACCACTGATGCGAGAGGTTGAGTTTGGCATTAAGTTAGTGTCGAAAACAATGCCAATATCGATAGCTTTGTACAGAATGGCTCCAACAGAGTTAAAAGAATTGAAAGCCTAGTTGCAAGAGTTGACAGATAGAGGTTTTGCTAGACCGCGTTTCTCTCCCTGGGGTGCACCAATATTGTTTGTAAAAAAGAAAGATGGCATGATGAGAATATGTATTGACTACAGACAGCTAAATAAAGTGACAATCAAGATCAAATATCCTCTACCGTGGATTGATGATTTGTTTGATCAGTTAAAATGGGCAATAGTGTTTTCAAAAATTGATTTGAGATCAGGTTATTACTAGTTGCAAGTTAAAGACTCTTATATACCAAAGACTGCTTTTAGAACGAGGTACGGACACTATGAATTTCTTATTATGCCTTTCAGAATAACGAATACACTTGCTGTCTTTATCAACTTAATGAACCGGATTTTTAGACCGTACCCAGATCGATTTGTCGTTGTATTCATTGATGACTTTTTTATTTACTCTCATGATGAATCTGAGCATGAAAAACATTTGAGAATCATGCTACAAACTTTGAGAGATAAATAGTTGTATGCAAAATTCAGAAAATATGAGTTTTGGTTACGAGAGGTTAGTTTTTTGGGACATATTGTTTCAGTTGATGGTATCCGAGTTGACTTGGGTAAGATATCTGTGATTATAGATTGGAAGCCTCCGAGAAATGTTCTTAGGTCCGCAGTTTTTTGGGACTAGCTGGATATTATAGATGGTTTGTAAAAGGCTTTTCGATGATTGCAACTCCGATAACAAGATTGCTTCAAAAAGATGTTAAGTTTGAGTGGTCAGATAAATGCGAGAAAAGTTTTGAACAGTTAAAAACATTATTGACAGATGCACTAGTGTTAGTTCAGCCTGAGGCAGGTAAAGAATTTGTAGTTTTCAGTAATGCTTCATTAAATGGCCTGGGTTGTATTTTGATGCAGGAAGGAAAAGTTATAGCTTATGTCTCTAGACAGTTGAAGCCATATGAAAAGAATTATCCGACGCACGATTTAGAGTTAGCTGCAGGGTGGTGTTCGCATTGAAAATTTGGCGTCATTACTTGTTCGGTGAAAAATGCCATATTTATACTGACCACAAAAGCTTGAAATATCTGATGACTCAGAAAGACTTGAATATGCGACAACAGAGATGGTTAGAATTACTAAAAGACTATGAATTAGTGATTGAATATCATCCGGGAGAAGCAAACGTAGTTGTTGATGCTTTAAGTCAGAAGTCTTTATTTACTTTGCGTGCTTTGAACACACAATTAGCTTTGTCTGATGAAGGTTCGATAGTAGCTGGGTTGAAAGTAAGACCGTTGTTTATACAGCAGATTTGTGAGGCTAAAAAATTTGATAACGAATTGCAAGCAAAACAGGTTCAGTGTCAGTCAATTTTTGATTCAGAGTTTCAAGTTGATTTAGATGATTGTTTGAGATTCAGAGATCAAATATGTGTTCCGAGAAATTCAGAGTTGATTAAGATGATTTTGAATGAAGCACATAGTAATTGTTTATCAGTATATATGGGAAGCACGAAAATGTATAATGATCTAAAACAGTTTTATTGGTGGCATGGCATGAAACGGGATATCTCTGAATTTGTTTCAAAATGTTTGATTTGTCAGCAAGTCAAACCTTAGCATCAAGTACCGTTAGGTTTATTACAGATTCCTGAGTGGAAATGGGATAGAATAACTATGGATTTTGTTTCGGGTTTGGCCTTAACCCTGAGAAAGAAAGATGCGATTTGGGTTGTTGTTGATAGATTAACATAATTAGCTCATTTCATCTCTGTACATACAGATTTTTCACTTGATAAATTGGCTGAGTTGTATATCCCAAAGATTGTTCGAATGCGCGAAGTGCCTACTTCTATTGTTTCGGATAGAGATCTGAGATTCACTTCACAATTTTGGAAGAAATTGCAAGAGGCATTGGGTACAAAGTTACATTTCAGTACCGCATTTCACCCGCAGACGGATGGTCAATCAGAACGAGTTATTCAGATACTTGAGGATATGTTGATTTGTTGCATTCTCGAGTTTGGAGGTAGCTGGGAGAAATATTTACCGCTGATTGAATTTTCCTATAACAATAGCTTCCAATCAAGTATAAAGATGGCACCATTCGAAGCTCTATATGGTCTTAAATGTCGAACACCGTTGTACTGGACTAAGTTAAGCGAGAATAAGATTCACTGGGTTGATCTGATTAGAGAAACTGAAGAAAAAGTGAAAGTGATTCGTGATAGTTTCAAAGCAGCATCGGATCGACAAAAATCTTATGCAGATTTGAAAAGAAAATATATTGAGTTTCAGATTGGGGATAAAGTGTTTTTGAAAGTGTCACCATGGAAAAAGATATTGCGGTTTGGTCAAAAAGGAAAATTAAGTTTGCGATTCATCGGGCCGTATGAGATTACTGAGCGAGTTAGACCAGTGGCATATTGATTATCCTTACCATCTGAGTTAGAAAAGATACATAATGTGTTCCATGTATTGATGCTACGAAGATATCGATCTGACCCTTCACATGTCATTTCCCCGACCGAAGTTGAAATTCAATCAGATATGTCATATGCTGAAGAACCGATTTGAATTTTAGCTCATGAGATCAAAGAGTTAAGAAATAAAAGAATAGTGTTAGTGAAAGTCTTGTGGCATCGACACTGGTAGGATTTTCGGGGACGAAAATCCCTAAGGGGGAGAGTTGTAACAGCCCGATTTTAGCTAAATCGGAATAGTAGTTTCAGAACCATAAATTAAAGGTCAAAAAATTATTTTAATATTATTTTTGGTGTTTACAGCATGATAGTATGTATGTGTGAAAATTTCGTGAGTTAATTTTGTTGTTTGAATAGTCAATTTGAGAAAAAGGACTAAATCGCGTAAAATGCAAAAGTGTTTTCTATTAGCTAAAGGTATTTAATAGCTATATAACTTTAATGTTAAGGTCCTTATGTTGTAAATAGACCATTAAAAGGGTGAGTGAACAAAGATGGCCATGCATAAATGATTTGTAATGGTTTTTTATTAAATGTTAACATGGTAATTTGGTTATTTTACGTATAATAATAAAACAAAGTATAATTTGAAGGCTATCATCTTCAGATAATTGATCGGGAAGAAGAAAAAGACACCATTTTTGTGTTTAAAGGCTTGGCCATGGTATTTTGAGAATATCAAGAAAGAAGGAATTCAGACCTAGATTGGGGAAAGACAAAAGTTATCAAATAATCGACTCAAATCGTCGTTTTATCATCCAAGGTAAGTTCGTGCGTGATAAAGATTATTACAATAATGGTTTTAATGCTTTGATATTGCATAAATTGTATATACAAAATTATGGTCATATTCAACGACAAATCGACTATGTTTAGCACTTAGTGTGCAATTTAAGATAGCTTTGGCTATATACGGAGACATCGAGCATGGCACTTAGTGTGGGAGACATTGAATATGGCACTTAGTGTACGAGACATCGAGTATGGCATTTAGTGTGCGAGACATTGAATATGGCACTTAGTGTGTGAGACATTGGGTATGGCACTTAGTGTGCGAAATATTGAGTATTCAACGACATATGGTGTATGTATGAACTAGTTATGGATTAAGACAGGTATGTTTATGTATATTATGAGTTTTAAACCGAAGAAGTCATGAAGTTTACATATAGCATATGAACATGAAGGTGACAGGTTTGTTAATAATCAAGAGATACATGTTATTATGCTTAATTTGTTAAATGATATATTTGTGATTAGATAAGTTTATATCATACGAACTTACTAAGCTTTATAGCTTACCTTGTTTGTTTCTTCCGTGTTTTATAGTGAATTCAAAGCTAACTCAAATTCGGGGATCATCAAAGACTACGTCACACTATCCAACCATCTACTTGGTACTTTTGAGTTGTATATATATATATATATATATATATATATGGTATATGGCATGTATAGGATAGTTATGGTACTTTGGTTGTGAATAGCTAGGAGATTTGGCTTATAGATGTATATGTTTTGTTTTGTATTTGTAGTCATGAGTGATGGCTTATTTTGGTATGTTTTGGTACACATGTTATTAAGGTTTCATAGTTGTTCAAATGGTTATATTTTTAGTTTGGTAAATGAGCTATATGGTATTATTGAAGTTGATAATTTGAGAAGTTTATGCTTGTGATTGGATGCTTGATGATATAAGTATTTAAATAAGTATTTGGCATTGATTTGAGTATTAAATATGGTTGAATTTGATATGGTATGATTTTGTATTGGTTGATGACTTTTGGCTGTATATTTGTGTCTTAAAATGATATCATATGAGCTTGTTTAGGTATGTGCAAAAAGGGTGGCAAATTGGCTTTGCAAATGGCCTATTTTTGTCTACACAGGCAGAAACACGGGCGTGTGTCTCAGCCGTGTGTGACACACGGTCATGATACACGGCCCTGTGTCCCCTAGTGCTGAAATTGAATTAAAGTCAGTATGCTCCACACGGTCTCACATACGGGCATGTGGCTGGCTGTGTGGTATAAGTCAGTATACCCTCTAGTTTTCACATGGCCTGACACACGAGCGTATCCTCGGTCATGTGATGCGAGTCTGTATGTATGCCCTATTTCCACATGGGTGTGTCTGGTGGCCGTGTGAGGCACACGGCTTGTTCACATGGGCGTGTGATCTTTGTATGCATGAAAATTTTCTAAGTTTCCCAAAGTTTTCAAATGTTATCAGTTTAGTCTCGAACCTCTTTTAAGCATGTTTTAAGGTCTCGTAGAGCATTATAAGGGACAATGTGATTACATTTTATTATTGTTTATATGATAATGTGTTCGTGAATGGTAAATGTATGTTATATGCTAAAATTGATCTGTAATGCCTCGTAGCCCTATTTCAGCGATGGATACGGATTAGGGGTGTTACAACACATGCCAAAAATATATCATTTCACACATGCTAACCTAATTCAACTAGGTACCAAAGCATACCACTTATAATCATTTTCAAACTATACAAAACATACAATAAGGGTCATATATACAAGCATAATAAGGTAACCAAATGACCTAACTTGGAAAGGCATCAAAATGTACCAAACCAACATAACTTTCAAAACTTATACATACCAAAGACATCATTAACACATTCATCAAAATAACATTCTCAAACTATCATAAACATACCTAAAGATCATGCTTTGAAATCACTAAAAGTGGTCAAGATGACCTTACTTAACAAGCAATACAAGTCCATCATGTAAACATAAACTTCAAACCACAAGCATACTCAATCAACCTTTTAATACATCCATGAACCATCAGTACAAAAGACCTACACATGCCATTATTAACCTTAGCCAAAATACTCAAAAACTACCAAATTGACTACTGGATAGTGTGACAGGTCTCCGTCGTGCTTCCAACCAAATCGAGCCTTCTGATGATCTACATGAAAAGATTACAACTAACATAAGCAATAATGCTTAGTAAGTTCGTATAAAGGCAACTTAATTACTGAACATTTTAGAATAAACATCTAAGCAATATTTTAATTATATCAAAAGCTAACTTTCATTTTATTCATTACACCTCCCATGGATAATTAGTGTAGCCTTGCATATACATATATATATTTCCTTATAAGCATTTCATATAACTATTTCACTTAAACATTTCTTCTTACCATAACACTTACACATTACATATAATCGTTATGTAATTCATCTTTCCTTTCAAACTTATAAACATATCATCTCGGAATCACTTACATTCACTAAACAATGTGAAAACTATATAAATAAATTAATCGTACCTAATATTCACTTACGAAGCACTTATAGGATTAGTACTGAAAATGGTTCACCGTATGCTTCCTGTACTATAATAATTCAATCCAAACTCATTTAGATATATGTGTATAAATATCTATCTATAACCGTATAGTCATCAATATAATTATACTTACATATGATCAAGTAGTTCATTAAACATTTAACATTTACTAATATCTTAATTATACATTAGCCTTTAAGGACATAAATAATTTTGTAAATTCCATTAACATTTAGCCCGATGAACTAGTAAATTGACTTGGATACTCAGGTAACGACACCACAACAGAGGCATCATAGATGCATAATAGAAGAACCGAAGTGTTGAAAGTGGCACAAATGTGCAAACAGGGACACCGAAGTGTATACAGCCGAAGTGCAAACAGAAGCATTGAAGTGTAAATCTCGTACAAGTGTACATACTAACCCTATTGGCATGCCAATCATATCCTAATGATTACTATGTTCAACCAGACATTTCATGTAATCCATTACCTTGATACAAATTTATCAATCAAGGGCACTTCATCGTTTCCGTACACATAATATGATATCAATATATATTCATACTGTCAGTGTGCCATCACAAAGATTGTCATCATCCATTAATCACTTTCATGTGAATTTAATTTCAATATTTAAAATACTATAATAACATATACAATTTCACATGTATTTATATAATTTACCAGCAACAATAACTTATTTTCAAGAAACTTACAATTTACACATCAGACATTATGAACTTACCTTAATCCAATTAACATTTAAATAGATAATCTATATTTCATAATCACCAAATACATTAACAATAGTTCGCATATCCTTTAATTTGATTAATTCCACTAATTGATCCATAATAATAATTTATCACATCTTTACCAATTAATTTGGCCATAATATAAATAACTATTTACATTCATCCAAAGTGGAAAATAATAATTTCTATCTATATACGAACTTACTTCGACAAATAGAGCTGTAACAATGAAGTCGACGACTAATCCAACCACAATTTTTCCTCAATTTTGATCCGTTTGGTTTGTTTTTTGATCTAAATAGTAATGTTTCACTCAATTAAAACATTCAATAACTTAAAAATAATTAATTTAACTTATAACTCTTATTATTTGGAAATTTACAAAATTACCCTTAATATTTTAAATTTTATGCAATTTAGTCCCTACACCCAAAACTTGAAATTTCACCACAATTAATAAAATATCATGTTAACCGATTTTCTTAAGGTTCCATATCAACCCAGCTTTTTCTTCATTTTGCACAATTTACCCTGAACTTTACTTTTTCAACAATTTAATCCCTAAACATTAAAATTATCAAAAATCACTTAACAAAACTTGTTTATTTAACAACCAAGCTTAACAATCTATCATAAAACTTCAAAAACATATTAAATTCATCTATGAAACAATTTGTAACATTTAACAAGTTTACAATTTGACCCCCGGGTTAGCTAGATTAAGCTAATACGAGCTCAAAAACATAAAAATTACTAAAAACAAGATAAAAATAACATACCATGCATTGAATTGAAGTTGGTCGAAACTTGCTTCTCCTAAAATCATGGCTATTCAGTTTTGAACTAAAAAAATTAAAGGAAGAAGATGAAAATTTTATTTTGTCATCCTTTTACTTAAGTTTTAATTACTTATTTACTAAATTAACCTTTTAAAAACTATTTAATTACACCAAAACCAATCCAATGTCATCTACCAACTTTAAACATGGAATAATTACCATCCAAGTCCATGAATTTATCTTTTCATAGCTATTAGATCCATTTAAGCTATTAGATCCACTTAACTAATAGAATTCAACTTTTGCACCTTTTACAATTTAGTCCTTTTTAATTAATTAACTATCTAAACATTAAAATTTCTTAACCAAATTTTAATATGACCTTAATAACACTTCGTAAATGTTTAATAAAATATTTATAGCTCAGTTTATAGAAACAAGGTCCCGATACCTCATTTTTTAAAATCACTTGACTTTAGGGACATACCACTTGAACCTAATTATTCTTTCATTTAACATAAATCATTAAATCAAAATTTATCATTACACTACATTCGACTCATAAATATTAAGTGATAATATTTACAGACTTGTTAGATTTGTGGCCCCGCAAACACTATTTTCGACACCATTGAAAAACGAGCTGCTACACTAATGCTCCTGAGCGTAAAGCTCAATTGTCCAGACCAAAACGCTGCTACTTCGTGTTTAATTATTGTCATAGAGTCGATGTCATGGCACACTAGGACCTGTGTCATGACGTACCAACCAACATGTCCCTCTATAGCCATCTTTAGAGGTATTTCGCGACACTCTAAGCCTGTGTCATGACATTGAAGGTAGTTTCTCACTTTCTCTGCTTTTTATTTTGCAACATCAGATCCCCCATGTTGCGACATAGGGTCTAATATTGCCCCAAAATGCCTTCCAATGGTCTCTTACACACTCACAAAGTTTATTAGCTCTCTCTTAGGCCTTATTCGACCCTTAAAGTTAATAAAAAACTCGATGTGCACATTTTATTGAATGTAAACAAAACTAAAGAAACTAAATTAAAACATAACGAAAATGCTTGTATTCAAGCTCCTTAAATGTGAAACTTAGGCCAATCTGCTACACCGAATTACGACAGATCAAACTCCCCGACACTTAAGTCATTGCTTGTCTTTAAGCAACATAAATAAAGATTACTAAATGAAAAATGACAATCCTTAAGCAAGTTGGTACAAGTATTGATTTCGTAGCATATGAGTTAGGCCTTTCACGTTTACTAACAATTTTAACATTATGAGTAGTTGACCTACCACTTTTGATCATAAACATCTAAGTTTAGTATGTTACAAAATATACAAGTATTAAGGTTCTCACCTATAAGAATCCATCAACCAGTCCTACAAGTACTTTGATTATCCGAGCAAAATACAAATAGTCATTTGTGTGAATGTTCAGTATGATATCCATTCATGCATAAGGATATTTAGGTCAGGTAGGGCTTTTTGGCTTGTATTGTTCTGAAGGTTAGGACAGATATGAAATTCAAAAACAATAGGCGTCAAAAGGATACAAACACGAAAATAGTTTGGCATATTGTATTGATCCCTATTCTCCACTGTAATGACCCTTTCCTGCTCATCGTCTTATTTCTCCTTCTCTCACCTTTCTTGTCTCTCCATATATAAGAATTCATAACATGACATAGTAACTATGGCTAGCCTTACGAGTTTTTGTGCACTAATGAACGAGTTTTCCTTTCTTTTGTGACTTTGTGACTTTTCTCTTTTTCAATACATCTCACTCATGAATGCTTTTTCACCAGTTTAAGACTTTTCTACTCATACCAATTTTCTCTTTGGATTTTTCTTTTTCTTTTTGGCACATTCGAGCTAACTTATAGTTCCTATATTACACTAATCTTTCTTAATTCACTCTAGTTTTACAAACTCCGCTATGATGTATCTACTTAACCTTCAATACGTATGGCCAGACATCTATAAATGTTTGGTTTAGAACCAAAGGAAAAAGGCATACACAAATTAACATTTTCAGGCTCGAGGTTTGAACTACGATTCATCAAGAAGTGTCAAAAGGCTCAAAATTGATACTAAAGGTGAAGTATAAATAGGATAGCTTTTTTGCTTTGGGATATATTCCAAATAATGCCTTAAGTCATCCCTAAATATATTAACATGCATAAATTTAATCAACCAAACAAACACAAATCCAACCAATTATCATTCATACTAGCATGTTTGTTTCCTTGTATTTTCTATATCACTTGGTACAAATGGTAGCTTAATACCTATTTACAGTGTAATATATAGAACTTTAGTAATCTAATAATCAAAAATTTAAAATCACCAATCATCATGCCAAACTTATTCATAAACACAAGCAACCTATGTACATGCTCCTAACCAATCACTTGTATTTCTACAAGCTTAAGCACACCAAAAGACAAGAAAAATCAAAGAAAATGTAAAATTAAGCAAATTTTCTATATTACCCTCCAAAATTTAGTCGACACATTGCCCTCAATGTGTAGCTTATTAAAAGATAAGGAAAGAAGTTACATGATTGATCATGGTCACTCTAACTCCTATTAGTGGGTGCTTCCACCTTTGATCATTGAAAGTTTGAGTTTGTTTGTGTCTCCTTTATGTCAGGTTCTTACATAGATAAATTAAACAAAATGCAAAAAAACTAAAAAATCTACTTATTAATTCTAGTCCTACAAAGTCTAAATTCAAATTATCCAAAATTAATACAAGACTTTTAAAAAAAAACAATCAATCCTCCTCCTCATTGTAATATCCTGATTTTAGGCCTAGTCGGAATAGTGGTTTCGTGACCACAAAATTCGAGATAGAAATAATTATTTTATAATTATTTTGATGTTTATGATATGATTGCATGATTGTGTGAAAATTTCGTGATGAAATCCTATGCCTAAAGTGCTTAAATTGAAATTAGGGACTAAATCGAATAATTTGCAAAACTTGCATTCTAGAAGTTTCTAGTATGAAATTGTTTTGAAATATTAATTAGGAGGTCTTAAATAGAAATTTTACCAATTTCTAATTTTATGGACAAAAATTGGACATGGATGGAATTTTTGGAAAGTTTAGTAGTAAGGGCATTTTGGTCATTTAGGGGTAAAATGAAATAAAATACAAAATTAAAAGCCAATTTTGCTCATCTTCAACCCCGTGGCCAAATATAGCAAGGAGAAACCATGGCTAGGGTTTTTCAAGCTTCCAAGCTCGATTGTAAGTCCATTCTAGTCCCGTTTTTCAAGTTCTTTACGTTTTTGGAGTCCCGGTAGCTCGATTAAGCTTATGCTAGCAATAATTCAACCTAGGGTTTATATTTGGAAAAATACCCATAGGTGAAATTTGTGTATTTTGGTGTTTTATGATAGAATATGAGGTTTTAAATTATGTTAGACAACTTGTGCTACTCGGTTTTAAGTGAAAACGAGCAAAAGGGCTTAATCAGTAAAAATACCTAATAGTCATAAGTACATGTTAGAGTGAGAATTTGATGTTTCCGTAGAAGGGGAAAATGATCAGCATGTCATTAAACATAAGAAAATAGGCTGAAGTTTAATTTACGAGCTTTGGGGAAAAAGTGAAAATATGCAAAAGTTTAGGGGCAAAATTGTAATTTTTCCAAAATATGATTTTGGATCAATTTGAATAATGTGAGTCCTAATTAGACTATATTTTAAATGATAGAGCAAGGAAAACTGAAATTCGGGCTAAAATGGGGAAAATACCAAGTTGTGGACGAAATGGTAAAAGTAGCCATTTTCGCATACTAAGTAAGTTCATATGTAAATGTTGGTAACATAGTTATTATTTTAAATGTTTTTATATTATTTAAATGATATGATAATTATTATGAAATATTATACTCGTGATAATTGTTTGATAATATGTCAAATTATGTGATATACTTGGAAAATGTGAAATACTACCGAGTATCGGTATCGGCATACCGTAGAAGATGGTTGAGACACATGATTGGGAAAAAGGTCCCGTTGAACCTTAGAAATGGATTAGGATACAAGTGACATGTCACTGGGATATTTGGGCATCCGACCTCGTCGAGTTGAGTCCGAGTTCACTTATGGATGCGAAAGTCCAAACTCGTTGAGTTGAGTCCGAGTTCGTGAGATGTAACTAGGCATCCGAGCTCGTTGAGTTGAGTCCGAGTTCACTTATGGATGCGAACACCCGAGCTCGTTGAGTTGAGTCTGAGTTCGCTTATGGGCAGGTTACATAGTAGCTTGGCTACATATGTGGCACTTATGTGCAAACTTTCCATGTATCCGAATTATATTCCGATGTGTTCAACAGATAAAGTTCTATTCAAATGGAGGAATACTCAAGATGAAAGGGACGTATTGGTAAGTGTTGTGAAATGGATACTTTGAACAGGTATGTACTTAACCCTCGGGTTAAAAAGTCGATATAACAACAATATGGTAAGATGATAAATGAAAATATGATATGAATGTCTTGGTGATGATTATGCAAATGATGTTTTATGTTTGCTTATATGGTTATGTTACTTGCTATTTACATGTGAACTTACTAAGAATTTATGCTTACTCCCTCCTTTTCATTCCTTGTAGTGTTGACAAGCCAGCTCAGAAATCGAGAACGGTCGGAGGCACGCTCACACTATCCGTATACCATCTTGGCATAATGGCTTGTATATTTTGAGTATGGCATGTATAGCATTATAATCATTTTGTATATATGGTCTTATGATATGGTTATTGAGTAGTATAAAAATGATTGGTAATGATTAGCCATTGGAATGGCTAATTATGATCATATTTGGTATTATGTATGTCAAATTGCTAGTTAATCCATGGAAACCATGAAATAGGTAAAATTTACCATAAAATAGATTCAGACAGTAGTAGTGACGTGAATTTGAAAAATCATTAAAAATAGTAGAGATATAATTAGATGATGAAAAAAACATGGAATTGAATAATTATGAGTCTATTTTCATATGAAAGAAACAAAACAGGTATATGAGTTATATTTTATGAGATGTTTAAATTTTTGTGAAACAGGGCCAGAGCGATTTCTGGATCCCCTATTCTGACTTTGAAAATTCACCATAAATTGTATAAAAATAATTATAAGTCATAATTTACATGTACAGATTTCTTATTGAGTTTAGTTTTAATAGAAACAACTTCATAGTCATTGAAATTCTGTACAGAGAGATATCTGATTCGTAATACACAGAGGTCAGAACAGTCAAACCCTAAAATAGGGGAGACTTTAACTAATAAACTGTACTAATTGGCCTAGCCAAAAATTCTAGAAAAAATTAGTAAATAGATATATGAGTCTAGTTTCAGGGAAAATTTATGGAATTGGATTTTGAGTTTCAGAACTCGAGATATGAATTTTTAAGCGACTGTGATGCAGTTAGCCAACTTGTCTGGAATTTCTAAAATTAAATTGTTTGAGCTGTTTAAGCAATGAATTAAGTCTGTTAACACCACGTGTTCAACTCCGGAAATGGTCTTGGGTACGGGGTGTTACATTTGGTGGTATCAGAGTAGGTTTAGTCGGTTCTCGGACTAACCTAGCATGTGTAAAAGTTTAGCTATACATGCCACTGATCTGTGATAGTGTGATGTCTTCCGACGCGTATGAGTACCGTCGTATTTAGACAGTGGTACTCTCCAACCCGAGCTGCTACCACCATGTTCAATGTTATGTGAAGGTATTTGAGTAAAATTATGATTATGATAAGTCTCGGTTCAGAAAAGTATGAATAAAGGTTTATGATACATATGTGATAATATGTGAGATGAAAGTGCATGTTGTGATAAATATCCATATTTGCTTAATGCTCATATGATGTAGTGTATATGGCTTACTTGATAAGATGAACGGAATAAATAGAAAGTAGTAGAGGCATGAATAAAAGTCATAATATTATGATACGAATGAAAATGTCCTTGTTTTGATTTGGACGTCGAATGTTGATGAATGCTAATGATATATAATTTTTATGAGATAAAGGATTATAATGAAACGAACTTATCCATGTTAAATTGTTGGACTGAATTATATGATTGTAATGATATGTACATGATGCACGAAATGAAAGTTATGATTGTGGTGCAGATATCTATGTTTGTTTGGCCTTATATGATGTCATGAGCATGACTTAATTTAATTAAATGAATGGATAAGTAAAGCTATCTAGAAAACGTAGAATGTATGCATAAGTATATTGTCTAAATGGGACAATAGGAAAATTGGTGTAAGCCAACATGAATGAATAACATGATTTTAATGATGTTGCTATGATGATGGAAGTTGTGTCATATATGTATGTATAAGAAAGTCGAGTCAGAGGTCCTACAACCCCTCCTCCTTACCGAAATGGTACATATAATGGAATTTCATGAGATTTGTATTGAATAAGTTTTCGGTTGAGAACCCAAAGAGTTCAGTGATAGAATAATTATAAGTATGATCGAGATTGAAAATGAGCTGATAAGTAAAGTCGAGCCGATAAAGTATCGGATTGACGTAAAGATTATTGGAATTATGCATCGCTTCGATTAGAAAAGGAATTCTTTTGGTAAACCGAATTACTCAGTGCAAGGTCGAGAAAAGTGTAAATCGAAATTTATTCGAATCGCCTTCTTTAGTGAATGGTTTAATATGAAATTTGTAACGGCAGAACTAGTTGGGGAAATGATATTTGAAATGTGAACTATCTGAGTGTGATAGTTATGACCGGACAGATTTAGCGCTCTCTTTTGAGATGTTCTATGTGTTTACCCGCTTCTCGTAAATATTTCTATGGCTATTGATCTTTTGAAGAAATTCTTGTTATATGGGAATGTCTTTTAATCTCGGTGTTGGATGAAAGTATTGGTAGTCCGACTGGTTTATAATTTATATTGCTCTATTTCATCGGGTATTCTATTTCATTTCAAATCGATAAGAATTGATGAGAGAATACATATGATATTATGATTCTGCTTTCTTCTACTTGATGCTTCATCCGATATATATGTATGGGAAGATATATTGTTCTTGTTATATTTGATTCCAATGGGATTAAATGATGTTTTCTTTTGGACTTTCTTTCTTTGAAGAATTATCGGGTATTCCGTATTTTCTCTATGAGTTTGGTTTTCGATTCTCCTAAACTTGGTTTTCGATTCTCCAAAGATAGTATCGTATCTTGGGTTTCTTTATTCGGATTTCTCTTTTGGATTTTTTTATTCGGTTTTCTTGTTATCTTTGTTCCATAATTTGTTAATTATGACTTGTGTTCGAAGTGCGTTCTTCAGCTCGTGATAATCATGTCAAATATGACTATACTTCTAATTTGATCTTGGTAATGTGGTGATTTTAGTATTGGGGTTTTTTTTCTAATTTTTGTGTAAGGATTTGACATCAGTAAAGGCATAAGTGATAAAAGCGCGAGTTTCAGTCAGTATGGTGGATTATCTATTTGAAAGATTTCATGTGACAATTATTTCAGGATTATTTTTCCCAAGTATGATAATAGAATTTCATTTTGTACGGATAAAAAGAGTAAATAGTCTGAACGAGAAGTGTATATTTATTAGAAAGAGTTTGATATTAGTTAAAGTCACTACGAATGATAAGGTTTTCGTTTTGTGAAAGCTGAAAAGTTTATTACATGTTGACAAAGTTCGGATAGATGAGAATATTGGTAGCCGAAGCGTGCCCGAACTAGACTAGTCTACATTGAGTAAAGACTTCACGACTTTCAAGAATGTACTTGTGGTATGAATTGTGATGTGTTTCAAGACGGTGAGGTAATGTGATAGTTTAGAGCATTGATGTTACATAAAATCGGAGTTGTTAAAGGGGTTAAAGCCGAGCATTGGGATCTATCAAAATTATCCTTGTCGGTGTTGATATTGGGATGGAAATGAGAAGGATTATTCTTGAGGCCATATCGTAATTATTTCCATGGCGAAAAGAGGAAAATGTGATGTATCCTATTGTTAAATGTTTGGCGAGATCTATAAATCATATCTCAGTATTGAATGAATTCCTACTCATCGATTCATGGAAATTCAGTCTCTTTGATTGTTGGATTTCTTGGAATTCCGGTCTCCATTAATCAAGTTAAGATCCGGTTTTATGTCATGATATCATGGGAAACCGAGAAGGGTTGAAAATTTAAGAACAGTTGAGAGTTGAGACTGTAAGCTTTCGAGATCATATGAGAAATTAAAGAGATGTATTGAGAGTACAGTCTAAGTGAAAGTTCTTGACACCGAATATGAGATTAAAAGTGAAGACCACTTTTTCGGTAAGATTTTCGGGGACGAAAATCCCTAAAGGGGGGGAGAGTTGTAATATCCTGATTTTGGGCCTAGTTGGAATAGTGGTTTCGTGACCACAAAATCTGAGATAGAAATAATTATTTTATAATTATTTTGATGTTTATGATATGACTGCATGATTGTGTGAAAATTTCGTGATGAAATCCTATGCCTAAAGTGCTTAAATTGAAATTAGGGACTAAATCGAATAATTTGCAAAACTTGCATTCTAGAAGTTTCTAGTATGAAATTGTTTTGAAATATTAATTAGGAGGTCTTAAATAGCAATTTTACCAATTTCTAAGTTTATGGACAAAAATTGGACATGGATGGAATTTTTGGAAAGTTTAGTAGTAAGGGCATTTTGGTCATTTAGGGGTAAAATGAATTAAAATACAAAATTAAAAGCCAATTTTGCTCATCTTCAACCCCATGGCCTAATATAGCAAGGAGAAACCATGGCTAGGGTTTTTCAAGCTTCCAAGCTCGATTGTAAGTCCATTCTAGCCCCGTTTTTCAATTTCTTTACGTTTTTGGAGTCCCGGTAGCTCGATTAAGCTTATGCTAGCAATAATTCAACCTAGGGTTTATATTTGGAAAAATACCCATAGGTGAAATTTGTGTACTTTGGTGTTTTATGATAGAATATGAGGTTTTAAATTATGTTAGACAACTTGTGCTACTCGGTTTTAAGTGAAAACGAGCAAAAGGGCTTAATCAGTAAAAACACCTAATAGTCATAAGTACATGTTAGAGTGAGAATTTGATGTTTCCGTAGAAGGGGAAAATGATCAGCATGTCATTAAACATAAGAAAATAGGCTGAAGTTTAATTTACGAGCTTTGGGGAAAAAGTGAAAATATGCAAAAGTTTAGGGGCAAAATTGTAATTTTTCCAAAATATGATTTTGGGTCAATTTGAATAATGTGAGTCCTAATTAGACTATATTTTAAATGATAGAGCAAGGAAAACTGAAATTCGGGCTAAAATGGGGAAAATACCAAGTTGTGGACGAAATGGTAAAAGTAGCCATTTTCGCATACTAGGTAAGTTCATATGTAAATGTTGGTAACATAGTTATTATTTTAAATGTTTTTATATTATTTAAATGATATGATAATTATTATGAAATATTATACTCGTGATAATTGTTTGATAATATGTCAAATTATGTGATATACTTGGAAAATGTGAAATACTACCGAGTATCGGTATCGGTATTCCGTAGAAGATGGTTGAGACACATGATTGGGAAAAAGGTCCCGTTGAACCTTAGAAATGGATTAGGATACAAGTGACATGTCATTGGGATATTTGGGCATCCGAACTCGTCGAGTTGAGTCCGAGTTCACTTATGGATGCGAAAGTTCGAACTCGTCGAGTTGAGTCCGAGTTCGTGAGATGTAACTAGGCATCCGAGCTCGTTGAGTTGAGTCCGAGTTCACTTATGGGCGGGTTACATAGTAGCTTGGCTACAGATGTGGCACTTATGTGCAAACTTTCCATGTATCCGAATTATATCCCGATGTGTTCAACGGGTAAAGTTCTATTGAAATGGAGGAATACTCAAGATGAAATGGACGTATTGGTAAGTGTTGTGAAATGGATACTTTGAATAGGTATGTGCTTAACCCTCGGGTTGAAAAGTCGATATAACAACAATATGGTAAGATGATAAATGAAAATATGATATGAATGTCTTGGTGATGATTATGCAAATGATGTTTTATGTTTGCTTATATGGTTATGTTACTTGCTATTTGCATGTGAACTTACTAAGCATTTATGCTTACTCCCTCCTTTTCATTCCTTGTAGTGTTGACAAGCCAGCTCGGAAATCGGGAACGGTCGGAGGCACGCTCACACTATCCGTATACCATCTTGGCATAATGGCTTGTATATTTTGAGTATGGCATGTATAGCATTATAATCATTTTGTATATATGGTCTTATGATATGGTTATTGAGTAGTATAAAAATGATTGGTAATGATTAGCCATTGGAATGACTAATTATGATCATATTTGGTGTTATGTATGTCAAATTGCTAGTTAATCCATGGAAACCATGAAATAGGTAAAATTTACCATAAAATAGATTCAGACAGCAGTAGTGACGTAAATTTGAAAAATCATTAAAAATAGTAGAGATAAAATTAGATGATTAATAAAACATGGAATTGAATAATTATGAGTCTATTTTCATATGGAAGAAACGAAACAGGTATATGAGTTATATTTTATGAGATGTTTAAATTTTTGTGAAACAGTGCCAGAGCGATTTCTGGATCCTCTATTCTGACTTTGAAAATTCAACATAAATTGTATAAAAATAATTATAAGTCATAATTTATATGTACAGATTTCTTATTGAGTTTAGTTTTAATAGAAACAAACTTCATAGTCATTGAAATTCTGTACAGAGAGATATCTGATTCGTAATACACAGAGGTCAGAGCAGTCGAACCCTGAAACAGGGGAGACTTTAACTAATAAACTGTACTAATTGGCTTAGCCAAAAATTCTATAAAAAAATTAGTAAATAGATATATGAGTCTAGTTTCAGGAAAAATTTACGGAATTGGATTTTGAGTTTCAGAACTCAAGATATGAATTTTTAAGCGACTGTGACGCAGTTAGCCAGCTTGTCTGGAATTTCTAAAATTAAATTGTTTGAGCTGTTTAAGCAATGAATTTAGTCTGTTAACACCTCGTGTTCAACCCCAGAAACAGTCTCGGGTACGGGGCGTTACACTCATCGTCCATCTTCTCATCCTCGTCATCTCCCTCTTCTTCTCCTTCCTCTTTGCTTTCCTATGCTTCTTCATCCTATTCCATATTCGTTGGACCGAACATATTAGGTGTATAATTAGAGACTCGTATGTTATTTTGCCTAGCAAACTCTTAAAAAATTGGTCTCGATTCTTGAATCTATTTAATCGTCCAATCTAACTTTGGATGACTATTCTCACCAACATTTAAAGTAGGTATAATTCATGTGCAAATGAACTGAATTCACATCTTAGCCTCAGGGAACATAATAGCTTGATGAAAAGATACTGGGATATTAGTACCTGCACGATACTTACATTCACCCCTCCATTCAGTTAAAAAGTTTATAACACTATCCATATCTATGTCTCTAAAATATTCTAAGTTAGTTTCATTGATGAAATCATTTTCATAATACGAAGTATTATAAAATTCACAAATTATTCGAGGTGTTACTCTCACCTTTTTCCCTCGCACAAGTACTGTATCCCATATATGTCTTTCGGTATTTCTAGACTCGTGGTCCCGTAAAGATGCGTAGAAGTCTTGAACAATAGGACCACAACCTTATCCTTTGGGATCGTCCAAAAATGCTCCCATTGTTGATATCTAACCAAATTTCATGTTTCTTTACATAAAATCATCGATGGATCAAATCTCCTTTCTTGAATAAAATGTTTTTCCTTGAAGTTCATTAAAATTCTTTTCAACATTCCTATTCAAAAAAATAGAGGGATTTTGAACCATCAACGGCTTTTTTTCCATTGTTCGCCTAACTTTTTTAGGAGGCATAATGTTTTAAAATGGAACAATAAAAAAAAGTTTGATTTTAGGATCCCTTAACCTTGAATGTATAGTTGAGGTTTGTTCTAATTCATTGCTTGCTCGTGATGTCCCTGTTCCTTGTTGCACTAAGATTTTGAAAAGGAATTTAGGAAATTAAGGTCTAAGGTTTAAGGGATGTTGATATATTTGAGAGATTTTAAGGAAATATGGGTTAAGGGATGTTTTAGTTAGTAGTGGATATAGTTTTTGGTTATAAAATAGGGTTTTAAGGGTTAAAATTTGGGTAAAGTTAGTGTTTGAGCCATTGGGTTGCGTAGTGAATTTGGTCAACCTTGCAAAAATTTGTAGCGATGTCGTGATAAAGGGGTTTTGTGTCGCGATGCATCCACCATTCTAGAGATTCTTAAGGGTTGTTTGCTATGTCGTAACTCTCTGGTGCAATGTTGCAACAATGACTCCAATTTGGTCTAAAATTCCTCCTTAAGGATGTTTCGATCTAAAAATTTAACATACATAAAATATAAGTTAGAATCTAAATTATGGAGTTAGTTAAATATACAATAATTTATAAAAAATCATGCAACAATTCACATATTTTAAGTTATATTGCCAGATTTGTCCAGCAATATTGTTGATTCACCCGCGGACGATTTCTTTATTCTATCAGTATTAGTCCACCGACTGTCGTGACACTCCACCTTTACCCGCTTGTCGCATTCTTTAAACCTGTTTATGCTTTCTATACTCATAAAAGGGAAGCATTCCCCTTAACTCAAAAATGTTAGAGATGAATAATTTTTTAATGCTCCCTTAATATCCTTCGCTTTTCTTCATTCAATTGATAACCACATTTAAAGATTTTAGTCTCACCATTAATTTTCATAGTTAGCTCATTTTTCTCTAAATCAATGATGGATCTAGAAGTGGCCAAGAAAGGTCTTCCTAGTAAGATCAGTATCTCTCGATCTTTCTCAAAATCAAATATTAAAAAATATGCTGGAATAATAAAACTTTGCACCTTGACTAGTACATGTTCTAGTACTCCCTTCAGATGTACCAAAGACAAGTCAGCTAACTGTAATTTTATTTGAGTTGTTTTAAGATTCCCTAACCTGAGTTTGTCAAAAATTGATAAGGGCATTAAATTAATTCTGGCTCCAAAATCGAATAGAGTTCTATTAAAATGAATGCTTCCTATTTCTTTGGGAATAGTGAAACTTCCAGAGTCTTTCAACTTCCAAGGTACTTGCCTTGAAATAATCACACTACAGGAAACACTTAAATTAACTTATTCTCCTAGCTTGATTTTCTTACGCCTTGCCATCATCTCCTTTAACAATTTGGCGTATTTGGGAACCTTCTCAATTAGCTCGATTAAAGGTAGGTTTACATTTAAAGTTTTAAACAAATTTAGAAAACATACGAATTCATCCTCGTCCCGCTTCTGTCTTTCTTCTAATCTTGTTAGAAATGGGACTTTCGTGATTTCGGCATCTTTGGTTGTCTCTTTTCCTATGTAACAACCCGTTTTTGGGTCAAATCAAAATAGTGGTTTCGGGACCAAAAATCAAAAGTAGAAATATTTATTTTATTATTTCTTTGAGGTCTACAACATGATAGAATGTTTGTGTGAAAATTTCATTAAGAAATTTTCTCGATTGAGTACTCAATTTATCTAGAAGGACTAAATTGCAATAGGTGCAAAATTTGAGTTCTATAGGCTAAAGGTAGTAAATTGTTATAAATTTTTAAATTGGAGGTCCTTAAATGGTAATTAGACCATTATACTTTGCGATGGACAAAAATGGACATGGAGTAGGTAAAATTTCAAAATTTAAGTGAAGGGCATTTTGGTAATCTAGTAAATAAAGCCAAAATAAACTAAATAAAAGATGTCATCTTCTTCAATTTAGTCCATATAGCTGAAATTTTGGGGGAAACTATAGCTAGGGTTTTGGCCAAGCTTCCAAGCTCGATTGTAAGTCTATCTTTGTCCCGTTTTTAATGATTTTTACGTTTTTATGTTTTTATGTTTTTGCACCGTATAGCTACGACTCGATTGGCAGCTTGTGTGAGCAGGCCTGTGGATAGCTCGAGAGCGAACACATATGTGATGTGAGATAAAAGTAGCAATAGTTACATATGTGGCACCTTGTGTGCAAGGCTTCCCGTGTATATGATATTATTATTTCGAGTGGTTCATTGGGTATGACAACGCTGAGACTAAGTAAGAAATTATTACGAGATGGTACAGGTATGTACTCAAAGCTTATGTTTATTAATTTGTGAAATGATGATTCCAAGGTAAGTTGTGATGGAAGTGAATTATGATCATGAGGTTATGGTAAATTATACTATCTTATGTTATATTACTTGCATGATTAATGTATGGTAGCGTTTGCTTATTTCTTACATACGAGCTTACTAAGCTATATAGCTTACTCCATTTATTTTCCATGTTTTATGGTGCCATCAAGCTAGCTCAGATTGGGGATCGTCGGAGATTCGCCTTACACTATCAAAACTATCATTTTGGGTATTGATGAAATTTAGCATTTTGAGTATATGTCATGTATAGGGACTTGATTATTCTGTTATATGTGTCATTATAATTCTAGCCAAATGTATTGGGTTGTAATTGTCAAAGGTTTGTTGTGGAAACTGGCCATGTAAATTGGCTTATTTTGGTTAACTTGGTTGTAAATCTACTTATATGCATGTATGTGCTAATGCTTTTTAGTGATGTGGTTTACATTGGTTTGCTACTTGTTGATTGTGGATGTTTTAGTTGCCTAAGTATACTATAATTTATGTTACTGAAATGGTGTATGTGTTTGAGCAAATGAGGTGGCAAATGGCTTGGTAAACAACCTTTATTTTGTCTACACGGGTAGAGACACGGGCGTCACACGGCCTATCTCATTGGCATGTGTTTTGGCCGTGTGTCCCCTACACCTTAATTTTGAGAAATAGAATGCTTAGAATTGAGCACACAGGCAGAGACACGAGGGTGTGTCTCAGCTGTGTGAGGGACATGGCCTTAGGCATGGGCGTGTGTCTCGACCGTGTGAAGTCTGCACATATTTTGTGAAAATCAAATCATCCATACGGCTTAGCACACGAGCGTGTGACTTGGCCGTGTGACTTCACTTTGTTCATGCATTTCAAAATAGAGAGTTACACGGGTTAGGGTCACGGGCATTTGTGACCACACGGCCTGCCCACACGGGAGTGTCCCAAACCACACGGGCGTGTGACCCTTGTTCATAGCAAAAAAAATTTAAGTTTTGTAAAAATTTCCCTAGTTGTCGATTTAGTCCTGAACCACTTTCGAAGCATGATTTGGGTCTCGTAAGCTCGTATTAAGGACTTTATGTTTGAATGCAAATGGTTCTAATTTGGATGAAAATTTATGACTTGGAATTGTATGTTTACTTACGATGTGAGTCTGGTAATGCCTCGTATCTCGTTTCGGCGTCTAATACAGATAAGGGGTGTTACATCCTATCTTAGCTGATGGTGCCTTCTCTTCTTCTAATTCAAGTCCATCTTCTACTTCCATGGAATTGTCCTGAGGTTCATCAGTATTATCCACATTTATCTCCAAGGTAGGTATTTTTGGGCTATTTAGTACCTTGCTTGATCGAGGTGCTAGAGCTTTCACATGTTCTTTTCATTCTCTCTATGGATTATCTTCTGTTTTACTGGGAATGCCTGAGCCAATTTGTCTTTTGATATCACCCATCATGCTCACCAATTGGCTTATTTGATCCTTGAGCTTAGTTAATGTTCTTGTTGAGTTGGTGTACTTAGACTGCACTTGCTTGACATCTATTCTCATTGGCTGCATCTCTCCCTCAATTCTATCCAAACGTTGACCACATGCAGTACGGTCACTTGGGTTGGTTCTGTCCTAGGGTTTCTGCAAATAAGGAGGTTGGTAATTAGTATTTTTAACTTAACTTAAATTGTTACCTCCTCCTTGGTTTCCTCCACATCTCAAGTTAGGGTGATCCCTCCAGCCAGGATAATATGTATTTGAATAAATGTTTCCACCCATATTCCCAATGTAATTCATATCCTCGGCAGGATTGTTGATATAATGGAAGAGTTGCTTGTCTCCTTCATACATAGACGATGTAGAAGCAGATTCAATATGTTTTAATCTATCCATTATCTATTGATACTTATCATCCTCATGAATAGCTTTGACCTTAGTGATTTTTTGGACATATGTGAAATGTTTAGTTGGCCATTGACAGGAGTTTAATGCCATATTTTCAATAATTTCAAACACATCCTTATACTTCCTATTCATAAGGCTCCTTCTGCTGCTTTGCCTAGTCCATATCTCGCGCTTGCATCCAACCCAACGTAAAATACCTGCAGTCGCATCCAATCAGGAAATTCATCATGTAAACATTTTTGAATCAACATTTTGAAGCATTCCCATGCCTCATAAAAACTTTCTCATTCCATCTGTCTTAAGACAACAATATCTCTTCTTAGCTGAATTGCTTTGCTAATTGGGAAAAACTTTTGTAAGAACTTTCCAGCGAGTTTGTCCCATGTCGTGATAGATCCTGGTGTCTACAAGTCTAACCAAGAAAAAACATTATCAATCCAACAAAAGGGAAACAATTGAAGATGAATAGCATCATCAATGACCCCATTATACTTAAAAGTATCACACAGTTGGAGAAGTTATTTCAAATGTTGATTAGGGTCCTCTATCATAGTGCCCCTAAATTGTAGATTATTTTGGATCATTTGTATCATCGCAGGTTTGATCTCAAAACTATTAGCTATAACGGTCAGCCTTGCTATAATTTCCTAAACCATGTCTAAGCTTGGTAGGGCATAGTCCTTTAGAGTCCACTCATTTCACGCCATCTACATTGTAACATCTCTAACCTGTATTTGTCGCTAAAATAGGGTTATGGAACATTACTAGAGTTTACAGTTCAATTACAATTAATTCATGTCATTTACTATTCATTTCCAACAATCAATCACAATCAATCATAATGTCCCTCATATGGGATCTTGAGGCCTAAAATACATATTAGAATCGAGTCAGGACTAAACTGAAATCACAAAAAAAATTTCGTGAAAGTTGAAAAATTTTCTTAGGCGCAGGGAACACACGCCTGTGTGCTAAACCGTATAACCAATTAAATTTTTAAAAATTAGGTGCAGGGGTTACATGCCAAGGACAAACGCCCATGTGTTGGGCCGTATGAGACTGGGCTGTGTGTCTCACACAGCTGAGACACACGCCCATGTCTCTACCCGTGTGCTCAATTCTGAGCATTCTGTTTCTCTAATTTTAAAATGCAGGGGACACAAGGCCAAACCACACGCCCGTGCGCATGGCCACGTGCCACACACGGTTGAGACAGACGCCCATGTGGACAGAATAAGGCTATTTTCCAAGCCTTATTTCTCATCCTTTTTACCTTGTAGCTACATCAACACTTCAATACATTCACCAACCAATTGAAGGCATATAAATCAATCTAATGATCAAGTTTTATGCATGACACATGTAACGCCCCCGTACCCGAGACCGTTGCCGGAGTCGAACACGAGGTGTTAACAGACTTAATTCATGGCTTAAACAGCTCAAACAATTTATTTTTAAAATTTCCGGTCAAGCTAGCAATCTGCGTCACAGTCACTTAAAAATTCATATCTCGAGTTTCAAAACTAAAAATCTAATTCCGTAAATTTTCTCTGAAACTAGACTCATATATCTATTTACTAATTTTTTTCTATAATTTTTTGGCTTGGCCAATTAGTACAGTTTATTCATTAAAGTCTCCCCTGTTTCAGGGTTTGACTGCTCTGACCTCTGTGTATTTCGAATCAGATATCTCTCTGTACAGAATTTCAATGACTATGATGTTTATTTCTATTAAAACTAGACTCAATAAGAAATCTTTACATATAAAGCATGACTTCTAATTATTTTTATACAATTTATGGTGAATTTCCAAAGTCAGAACAGTTGATCCAGAAATCACTCTGGCCTTGTTTGACAAAAATTAAAATATCTCATAAATTATAATTCATATACCTGTTTTGTTCAATCCATATGAAAATAGACTCATTAAGATTCAATTTCATAACTTACTCATCATTTAATTCCATTTATACTATTTTTAGTGATTTTTCAAATTTACATCACTGCTGCTGTCAGATTCTGTTTTATGGCAAATTTCACTTTATTACGGATTTTCATGGACTAAATATCATTTTAAACATACATAACATCAAATATGACTTAGATTGGCCATTCCAATGGCTAATCATTTACAAACCCTTTTCTTGCCAAACCATAGCCATATCATAAGATCAATTACACAAAGTGAGTATTTTGCAATACATGCCACATTCAAAATATACAAGCCATTTTACCGATTTAAGCCTTCGGATAGTGTGAACGAGTCTTCGACCTATCCCGATTCTCAAGCCGGCTTGTTAGAACTACAATGAAAGAAAAGGAGGGAGTAAGCATAAATGCTTAGTAAGCTCACATGCAAATAGCAAGTAACATAATCACACAATCCCACATAAAACATCATTTACATTTAATATCTTTCTACGATTTCATCTTACCAAGTTTTCAACCCGAGGGTTTAAGCACATACCTGTCAAATTTTCTCATTTACCACACTTACCAACATGTCACCTTCGTTTTAGGCATTCTCCTTATTCTCTTAAGATTCACCCGTTGAACACATCAGAATATAATTCGAATACACGGGAAGTTTGTACATAAGTGCCACATATGTAGGCAAGCTACCATGTAACCCGCCCATAAGCGAACTCAGACTCAACTCAACAAGCTCGGGCGTTCGCATCCATAAGTGAACTCGGACTCAACTCAACGAGCTTGGATGCCTAGTTACATCTCACGAACTCAGACTCAACTCAACGAGTTCGGACATTCGCATCCAAAAGTGAACTCGGACTCAACTCAACAAGTTCGGATGCCCAACCATCTTAGTAACATGTCACTTGTATTCTAATCTATTCCCAAGGTTCAAACGGGCTTTTTCCTCGATTACACATCTTTGTCATCTTCCACGGAACATCGAAACCGATACTCGGTAGCAATTCATAATTTACATATTATTCAATAATAACCATAAAGCATAATAGTTCATGATATTAATCATCATATCACATAAATAACATTAAATTACTTAAAATGACAATTATGTTACTACATTTACACATGAACTTACCTCGATACAAAATATTAGCAATCAAGCCTATTCCTCGTAAACTTTGTTTTTCCCTCGATCACGACTTGAATCTCGTTTCTCTTGATCTATAATGCAAAATTAATCTTATTTAATACATACATTCATCAAAACAGCATTTAATACGAACTTTGGCAAAATTACATTTTTGCCCCTAAACCTTTGCATAATTACACTTTTGCCCCTAGGCTCGGGAATTAAACTTCATCCTATTTTCTTATGTTTTATGACATGCTGATCATTTTTCCCTTCAATGGCAGCATCAATTTCACACTCTAACATGTACTTATGAACATTAGGTATTTTTACCGATTAAGCCCTTTTTCTCGTTTTCACTTAAAACTGAGTAGTACAAGTTGTCTGACATAATTTAAAACCTCATATTCTATCATAAAACACCAAAATACACAAATATCACCTATGGGTATTTTTCCAAATATGAACCCTAGGTTAAATTATTGCTAGCATAAGCTAAATCAAGTTACTGGGACTCCAAAAACGTAAAGAACATTAAAAACGGGGCTTGGAATCACTTACTATGGAGCTTTGAGGCTTGAAACAAACCCTAGATATGGAGAACCCTTTAATTTTCATTCTAATGAAGTAGATGGGCATATTTTGCCATCTTTTTCCTTTTTTTAATCTTTTAATTACCAAATGACCAAAATACCCTTAATACCTTTCTTTGAAAATTTTCATGTACAAGCCCATTTTTGTCCAAAATTTTAGAAATTGGTCAAATTGCTATTTAAGACCTCCTCATTAATATTCCAAAGTAATTTCATACTAAAAACTTCAAGAATGTAAGTTTTGCAAGTTATTTGATTTAGTCCCTAATTTCAACTTAAGCACTTTATGCACAGAATTTCGTCACGAAATTTTCACAAAATCATGCAATCATATCATAAACATCAAAATAATTATAAAATAATTATTTCTATCTCAGATTTGTGGTCACAAAACCACTATTCCGATTAGGCCCTAATTCAGGATATTACAACTCTCCCCCCTTTAAGGATTTTCGTCCTCGAAAATCTTACCGGTAAACAGGTGTGGGTATTGATTTCTCATAGTTTCCTCAGGTTCCCATGTAGTCTCCTCTACCTCCTGCTTTTTCCATAATACTTTCACGAGAGCAACACTTTTATTTCTTAGTTGCTTGACCTCTCGAGCTAAAATCTTAATCGGTTCTTCTTCGTAAGTCATATCCGATCGTAGTTCAATTTCTGTCGGTGAAATTATATGTGAAGGATCCGAACAATACCGACGTAACATAGATACGTGGAACACATCATGAATCTTCTCTAATTCAGGTGGTAATGCTAGTCGATATGCTACCGGTCCAACTTTTTCAATTATTTCATACGGCCCAATAAAACGCGGATTTAACTTGCCCTTCCATCCAAATCTAAGAACTTTCTTCCATGGAGACACTTTTAAAAATACCTTATTACCAACTTGAAACTCGATTTCCTTTCATTTCAAATCCGCATAAGATTTCTGTCTATCCGAAGCAGCTTTCACACAATCTCGAATCACTTTCACTTTTTCTTTGGTTTCTTTTATTAGATCAACTCCATAAATCTGATTTTCCTTGAGTTCAGTCCAATACAATGGCGTCCGACATTTACGACCATACAATGCTTCATAAGGTGCCATCTTCAAACTCGTCTGATAACTATTATTATAAGCAAATTCTACCAACGGTAAGTATCTTTCCCAAATACCTTGAAATTCCAATACACAACATCTGAGCATGTCTTCAAGAATCTGAATCACTCTCTCTGACTGTCCATCAATTTGTGGATGAAAGGCAGTGCTAAAATTTAACTTTGTACCTAATGCCTCTTGCAATTTTTGCCAAAACCGTGAAGTAAATCTCAGATCTCTATCCGAAATGATTGACAAAGGTATTCTATGAAGTCTAACAATCTCACGGATATACAATTCAGCCAACTTATTAAGAGAATAATCCGTACGCACCGGAATAAAATGAGCCGATTTAGTCAGTCTGTCAACTATTACCCAGATGGCATCTTTCTTCCCTAGAGTTAATGGCAATCCTGATACAAAATCCATAGTAATCCGATCCCATTTCCATTCAGGAACCATGATAGGTTGGAGTAGTCCCGAAGGTACTTGGTGTTCAGCTTTCACTTGTTGACAAACTAAGCACTTTGATACAAACTTGGAAATATCTCTTTTTTCATTCCACTCCACCAAGACATTTTCTTCAAGTCATTATACATTTTCGTCTTCGCTTTCGGATGAACCGTCAAACAACCATTATGTGCTTCATGCAAAATCTTTTGAATCAACTCATTATTTTTCGGTACACAAATCTGATTTTTAAACATCAAGCAACCATCAGAATCAATTTTGAAATCTGACCCCGCATCAGCTTCACACTGTTTTCTCTTGGCTTGCAAATCTTCATCGCTTTTCTGAGCTTCAGAAATCTCTTGTAAAAAAATCGGTCTTGCTCTTAACTCTGCTAGAATCGAACCATCATCTGATACCTTTAACTGAGTATTCATAGCTCTCAAAGCAAATAGCAACTTTCTGCTCAAAGCATCGGCAACCACATTCGCTTTTCCCGGATGGTAATCAATAACAAGCTCGTAATCTTTCAATAACTCCAACCATCTTCGCTGTCTCAAATTTAAGTCTTTTTGTGACATCAAGTACTTAAGACTTTTGTGGTCGGTATATAGTCGACATTTTTCACCATACAAATAATGCCGCCAAATCTTCAAAGCAAACACTATAGCAGCTAATTCCAAATCATGAGTCGGATAATTTCTTTTGTGAGATTTTAACTGCCTCGAAGTATAAGCCACCACTTTTCCTTCTTGCATAAGTACACATCCTAAACCATTTCGAGAAGCATCACTATACACCACAAATTCTTTACTTGATTCAGGTTGTACCTTCAATTCTTCAAAAATCTGTTGACATTCTTCCGTCCACTCAAACTTAACATTCTTTCAGAGTAGTCTAGTCATAGGAGCAGCAATTATAGAAAATCCATTTACAAACCGCCGATAATACCCAGCTAGCCCCAAGAAACTTCTAACCTCGGTTACATTTTTCGATGGTTTCCAATCAACAATGGCTGAAATTTTACTAGGATCAACCCGTATACCATCACCTGAAACCATATGACCCAAAAATCCAACTTCCTGGAGCCAAAATTCACTTTTACTAAACTTAGCATACAGCTGCTTATCTCTCAAAGTTTGCAAAACTATCCTCAAATGCTCAGCATGCTCTGTCTCATCTTTTGAATAAATTAAGATGTCATCTATAAATACCACAACAAATTTGTCCAAGTATGGCCGAAATATGCGATTCATTAAATCCATAAACACAGCAGGAGCATTTGTCAACCCGAATGGCATAACTAAAAATTCATAATGACCGTACCTTGTTCTAAAAGCAGTTTTAGGCACATCCGACTCTTTTACTCGCAGCTGGTAATACCCAGATCTCAAGTTAATCTTGGAAAACCATGTCGCTCCTTTTAACTGATCAAATAAATCATCAATTCTCGGTAACGGATACCTGTTCTTGATTGTCACCTTGTTTAACTGCCGATAGTCAACACAAAATCTCATAGAACCATCCTTCTTTTTCACAAATAAAATGGGACCACCCCAAGGTGAAAAAATGGGTCTCACAAAGCCTTTGTCAGTCAACTCTTGCAACTGCGACTTTAGTTCTTTCAACTCTGCTGGTGCCATTCTATATGGAGCAATCGAGATCGGAGCTGTTCCCGATATCAAATCAATTCTAAATTCTACTTCCCTGATTGGAGGTAAACTTGACAATTTTTCTGGAAATACGTCCGTAAATTCATACACAACCGGCATAGATTCAACTTTCTATTCAACTTCTTTTGTATTAATTACATACGCCAAATAAGCTTCATAACCCTTTTTCAAATATCTTTGAGCCGACATCGAAGAAATTACACTAGATAATGCCTCTGATTTGCCTGATTCAACCCGTAGAATTTCACCACTTTTACACTTTAATTCTATAACCTTTTCTTTGCAATTTACTATAGCATCATGCAATGTCAACCAATCCATACCCAAAATAACATCAAATTCATCAAACGGCAACAACATCAAGTCAGGCGGAAAGTAATGACCCCGAATCATTAAAGGGCATTTCTTGCATACTTTATCAACTATCACACATTTGCCTAACGAATTCGACACTCTAATCATAAATTCTGTGTTCTCAACAGGTATATTCACACTAGACACCAGTTTCATGCATACATATGAATGAGTAGAACCGGGATCAATCAAAGCATTAACATTAACATCATAAAGAGAAAATATACCAAGAAATCACGCCGGGTGATGAAGCATCTTCACGTGCCTTTATAGCATAAGTTCTAGCTGGAGCTCTTGCTTCGATTTAGCCTGAATCTCTGCTACATTTTTGCTACTTGCTTCATTTCCACTTTTCTCGAATATCTTCCTCGAGTCCGCACTCACTAGCTTTTACACTCTGAAATTTTTCTTTTTCATTCATCTCCAGACAATTTTTAATGAAATGATCTGGAGAACCACACCGGTAACAAGATCTATCATTAATTCTACATCGACTAAAATGACTTCTACGACATTTTTGGCACTCGGGTCCAATAGGTCTAGAATTTCCCAAGTCATTTTCTCTTTCAGAACCACTAAAATTAATGTCTTCCACCAATGATAAGCTGAATCCCTCAACAATGATATAGTATATTTCAAGCATTCCTCAAGTGTACAAGACAATTCATCAAATACCCGAATAGAATTCTCAAGCCAAAACTCTACTTTCTCAGCATCATCATCAACATTTGCCCTAAATTCTTCGGCCCCTTGCTTACAGATTCTGTCAACTGGAGTTCTATGAAATTTCATCAGATCCACACCTTGAGGCATCGGGGGTACAAGTTGAGGAATCGGGGGAGGTGGGGGAGGTTGTGCATTCGGGTTCGTATGAACGAACTCTGTATAACAAGCATTCATCATTTGGAGAAAGGCTTCTCGAGCCCTTCTCCTTGACCAACAGTAGGAGGTGGATTTTTAGTCGGCACCGCCCCTTCAGCCGGAGCTGGTGCATTACTTTCTACATCATCAGCCTCAACTGGATCGGGATCCATTTACTATAAAAAAAATCATTTAAAAGGTCAGAAGTCGTCACACTATCACAATATATATATGGCATGTATAGCAAAATCCGTACATACAACACGTTAGTCCGAGAACCGACTAAACCTACTCTGATACCACCAAATGTTACGCCCCATACCTGAGACCGTTGCCGGAGTCGAACACGAGGTGTTAACAGACTTAATTCATTGCTTAAACAGCTCAAACAATTTATTTTTAAAATTTCCAGTCAAGCTAGCAATCTGCGTCACAGTCACTTAAAAATTCATATCTCGAGTTCCAAAACTAAAAATCTAATTCCGTAAATTTTATCTGAAACTAGACTCATATATCTATTTACTAATTTTTTTCTATAATTTTTTGGCTTGGCCAATTAGTACAGTTTATTCGTTAAATTCTCCCCTGTTTTAGGGTTTGACTGCTCTGACCTCTGTGTATTACGAATCAGATATATCTCTGTACAGAATTTCAATGACTATGATGTTTCTTTCTCTTAAAACTAGACTCAATAAGAAATCTGTACATATAAAGCATGACTTCTAATTATTTTTATACAATTTATGGTGAATTTCCAAAGTCAGAACAGTTGATCCAGAAATCACTCTGGCCTTGTTTGACAAAAATTAAAATATCTCATAAATTATAATTCATATACCTGTTTTGTTCAATCCATATGAAAATAGACTCATTAAGATTCAATTTCATAACTTACTCATCATTTAATTCCATTTATACTATTTTTAGTGATTTTTCAAATTTACATCACTGCTGCTGTCAGATTCTGTTTTATGGCAAATTTCACTCATTAAGGTTCAAACAGGTTTTTTCCTCAATTACACATCTTTGTCGTCTTCCACGGAACATCGAAACCGATACTCGGTAGCAATTCATAATTTACATATTATCCAATAATAACCATAAAGCATAATAGTTCATGATATTAATCATCATATCACATAAATAACATTAAATTACTTAAAATGACAATTATGTTACTACATTTACACATGAACTTACCTCGATACAAAATATTAGCAATCAAGCCTATTCCTCGTAAACTTTGTTTTTCCCTCGATCACGACTTGAATCTCGTTTCTCTTGATCTATAATGTCAAATTAATCTTATTTAATACATACATCCATCAAAACAACATTTAATACGAACTTTGGAAAAATTATATTTTTGCCCCTAAACTTTTGCATAATTACACTTTTGCCCCTAGGCTCGGGAATTAAACTTCATCCTATTTTCTTATGTTTTATAACATGCTGATCATTTTTCTCTTCTATGGCAGAATCAATTTCACACTCTAACATGTACTTATGAACATTAGGTATTTTTACCGATTAAGCCCTTTTTCTCGTTTTCACTTAAAACCGAGCAGTACAAGTTGTCTGACATAATTTAAAATCTCATATTCTATCATAAAACACCAAAATACACAAATATCACCTATGGGTATTTTTCCAAATATTAACCCTAGGTTAAATTATTGCTAGCATAAGCTAAATCAAGTTACCGGGACTCCAAAAACGTAAAGAACATTAAAAACGGGGCTTAGAATCACTTACTATGGAGCTTTGAAGCTTGAAACAAACCCTAGCTATGGAGAATCCTTTAATTTTCGTCCTAATGAAGAAGTTGGACATATTTTTTCATCTTTTTCCTTTTTTTTAATCTTTTAATTACCAAATGACCAAAATACCCTTAATACCTTTCTTTGAAAATTTTCATGTACAAGCCCATTTTTGTCCAAAATTTTAGAAATTGGTCAAATTCTATTTAAGACCTCCTCATTAATATTCCAAAGTAATTTCATACTAAAAACTTCTAGAATGCAAGTTTTGCAAGTTATTCGATTTAGTCCCTAATTTCAACTTAAGCACTTTATGCACAAAATTTCGTCACGAAATTTTCACAAAATCATACAATCATATCATAAACATCAAAATAATTATAAAATAATTATTTCTATCTCGGATTTGTGGTCACGAAACCACTATTCCGATTAGGCCCTAATTCGGGATATTACAACACATTTACTCATGCTTTCAAGTATCATCTTTACATTAAAATTATATACTTACCCAAACTTAATTGCATCTAATATATTAAACCAAACACATCCATATACTAAATATAATATACTTCATGCATAAGTATGCATTAAATTTATTATCACTAGCCATTCCAATAGCTAGTTACAATCAAAACATTTACATACCCTCATTTTTTATCATTAGCCTATACATACCATTTCACCAAGGTATGATTCCTATTTGTACCAAAAAGAGCTAGAGGATAGTGTGATGATGCTCTGACTAATTCCAACCTTTATGAGCTTTTGAGTACTATAAAATAGAGAAAAGAAAATCGTGTAAGCACTTCAAATGCTTAGTAAGTTCGTATAACAAGAATTTAACTTACCATATATTTTCATTTAAGATAAGCACACAAAAATGCATCCAAGCAATTTGGCTAATAGCTTAGAAATAGACAACTTCACCAATCATGTTAGTAAAGTATTTCACATAATACCAAGAACATGAATGAGCTCATCATTTAATAACTTTCACATACATATACTTTCCATATCGTTATTCCATATTACATGTACATTTCTATGACAAGTCATTTCAAGTATAATTTAGCTATGTTAGAACTTTACCCGTTGAATTTATTTGAAATATCGATGGATACGCTCATGTAGTACACTCAAAGTGTGCAAAATTGAAATCCGTCAATTCATATCTAGGGATACCCAATTAGGGCACATAATCAGGAAGTACTCTCTCGAGCCATGTAACAGGATGCTCATGTAGGCCATGTATCAGGAAGCTCATCTGGGATAAACAGGAAACTCGTAAGAGTCTATAACAGGAAGCTCATTGAGCTTAATAGGTAACTCCGAAGAGTTATTATCAGGGAGCTCTGCATAGCATAACAGGGAGTTCAAGCGAGCCATGTCAAGAAGCTCATAAAAGCCTATATTGTATCCATTGCATTTCATTATTCAAACAAGACTTATCATTTATCGAACAATATTGGGTATGTGATTAATTTCATATATTAAACATTTATGCAATTCACACAAATACAACATTCGATTCAAACATATTAATATACATAATTAAGTTATACAAACTTACCTTGTCACTTGTTCGTTTATGAAATTCTACTAATCCATCACCTTTTCTTTTCCTCGATCTAACTCTTTATTTTATCTTTTTGGATCTATATAAATGAATTTAATATCAATTTAATCCATTTCATACTCAATTGAACTCAAGTCACTTCCTAGGCAAAGTTATCATTTTGCCCCTATAATTTTCATAAATGACAATTTTGTCGCTAGGCTTGTAAAATAAAATTCATGTAATTTAATTCTTATTCCAAGCATAACTGATTTTTTGTAACACCCCAGACCCAACCCAGACGTTATGGCCGAATCCAGTGTGTCACATTGAAGTGTTTTAGAGAAAACCGTGTTTTCATTGAAAACCCTTCTTAAAATAAAAGAAACCTTATTACAATCTGGTCTGGAACATACTTAAAAAGAAGTAAAAACTTAAATGCTTGAAAAAAAATCCAAGTCCAAATCATCTTGCTAGCTGGACACCTAGAGTCCTTCCAAACATCGAACCTTCTACTGAGCATCACCTGAAAATAAAATAAAAGAGGGGGTGAGTTTTCGCAAACTCAGTGTGTACAACCCTAGATCAAAAACAAGCATTCAAAAAAAAACATCATTCATCAATCATGCAATGCAATCCCATCCAAATTATCCATCCGCTACACACCGGCTTCATCCCCCATCACACCATGTGGGGATACAAATATTGACCCACCCAAGCCACACACCATGGTAGCCCGATTGCGGAACTACCTTCATTTAAATATTGGGCTTTGAAAGCCATCGGTAGATCCACGATTGTCAAGCAACCATGCGATCCTCATATTCTTCCTCCGTTCCAGAATTCCCAACCATATGCAACCTAAGCAGAATATCATATGTATGCATGTCGCTTCCACAAAAATTACATCCAACACCTAGGGGTATTTTGGTCATTTTCGCCCTTAGGGGCATTTCGATAATTTTCCCTTAATTACGATTTTCACTTATCTTGGCATGTTAACAAGTCTCGTGAGCTAAGATGAATGAATATTATGCACCAGGTAGGATTCCAGAGAAGAGGAGGTGGGTCATTAAGACCGCTTAAGTACCAAGCTCTCCCTAGATCCAATCCTAGACATGCATATACCCGTTGCCACACCTTAACCCTTTGACTTGTCCACGGTCGTAATATATTAATTAAGTCTTATTTGGATATCATATACTAGACCCAAAACCCCTTATAGAGCCCAATCAAATTTACATACCTGGATCTGGCCCATTAAGCCCAATCATATTCATATGGCCCATTAGGCCCAAATCACATTTATATGGCCCGTTAGGCCCAGTCACATTCATATTTATGCTCGCATACAAACTTTCTATCACATAGCATCAATAATCAATTTTTACCTTTATGGGCCCAATAGCCCATTGGGCCTATTTAGCCCATTCCGGCCCATATGGCCAAATCACAACCCAAGTCCACGGTATTGGCCGTGGGCCTTAGGCAACCTATCGGTTTCCCTCTTACGAGTGTTCGCGCACTCGCAAGACTACCGTAGCCAAACTTTCGGCCTTTCGGCATTTCAGCTTTTCGGCTTTTTGGCTTTTGCCGATTCATTGTGTGTGTGCAGTGTATGTACACACCTGGTAAGCAAGCGTGATGCGTACACTTGGTAAGCAAGTGTGATGCGATCTCCTTAGCCCAAACCTACAATCGATATCACCCTTCAATTAATCACATGCTTAATACTTATTTACTCAAAAATCGAAACCTCACCTTAACCTTACCTTGAGCCCAATCCTTAATCGCTTTTTCCTTGATCACGTATTTCCTAGATCTACACAAATCTTAACTATTAAAACCCGAATAATAGGTGACTCGGATCCAACACAAGTCTCCTTACCACAACTATGACCATTCGACCACCTTAGCCAATGGGAGAAGAATACTTACCAAAACCGCAACACCTTAAGGAGCAATTCGAGAGAAAGCTAAAAACCAAGATTCGATACTAATTCCCTACCAAAGTTGATTAGAAAGAGTGAGGGACAATAATCGATACTAAACAAAGAAAAACGATTGGAAGAGCAACACTTACACTAGATTCGGTCAAAAAGTATTCGGCCCTTAGAAGATTTAGTTTTTTGGCTTTTCAAACTAAGTATCTTGAATAAGGTTTATTTGGTACAGATTAAAGAAGAAGAGTAGTAGAAGAAATCGGCAAAGAAGATTGTGTAGAGGAGAATAGAAATCGGCAGAAAGAAAAGAAAGTAAAATAGAGAGTTTTCAGCTTTTTTGGATCTTGAAGAGAAAAGGGTTTCTGGCACAAAGTGAAAGGAAATTCATCATTAACTTTTCAACCCTCCCATTCGGCACCTATTTATAGCCCTATAGCCGAATTCTTCAAGCCCAAGTTCCCAATTCAGCTCCACTTACTCCTCACTTCTCATCTCCTCGTTTTTCTCCCTGATAACCCCTTGATCCTTTCCTTAATTTTCTCTTTTGAACACTCCCCTTGGAGTCCATCTTCATGCCACTTCCATCCTTCTAGAAGGCCAAAATTAAATTCTAAAAATACTAAGCTAGGATTCGAACCTTGGACCCCCTTGCTAGCTACTAACGCCACCTCACTACACCTTATGTGGCGTCACTTAGCCACTCCACCACAGGCTCTTTTTGTGTCCAATTATTTCTTCATTTATTCAAAAGCCCAACTACTAGCCAACCCTGATTCTTTTAATAATTAAATTATAATTTCTTCTACCCCTTAATTCGAACTCAACCTTAGCTAAGACCTACTAAAATTATCGCTTGGATAAGAATATTAAACACAATTTTCATCAAAATCGAAAATAAAGAAAATTTGAGATTTCGGGATTTTTGGATTTCGAGACTTTTGGATTTCGGGATTTTTGGGGCGTTACATTTTTACATGCCTTAATAACAGCCCATGAATTTCACAAAAATTAGAATTTTTCCATGGTTTTTATATTTTTTTAATTTAGTCCCTAAATCATAATTTCATCAAAATTCTCTTGGTAAAAGTTGTTTCTCTATGAACAACCTTTCATTTTCTACCATAAATTTCAAAATTTTAGTATTTACATCCATGGAAAATTTTCTATACTTTGAAATCTTTACAAATTAATCCTCAAAATAGATATATTAAGCTATTACAAACTCGAAAATATAAAAATGACTAAAAACGGGACAAGAATGCTTACCCAATTAAGCCAAGAAAGCTTGCTTGAATGTTTTTCTCTTTCCTAGGGTTTCCATGTATTTTGGAGGAAGAAGATGATAACAATAACATGTTATTTCTATTTAATTATTATATCATCCTTTATTTTTCCTACTTTCCAATTTAGTCCTTTTCTTTTTCTAATTTTCCATGGATGATTCACCAAAAATATCTACTAACTTTTCTTAATGGTCTAATTACCATATAAGGACCTCAAGTTTTGAATTCCATAGCTATTTGATACTTATAGCTACTAGAACTCAAATTTTTGATTTTATGCAATTTGGTCCTTTCCACAATTAAACATGAAATTGGTAAACTTTTCTTAATGAAATTTTTATATGTCATTTATATCATAATATAATTCATGCAATACTATTATAAATAAATTTTTTTTTCTAACTCGAATTTGTGCTCCCGAAACTACTATTTCAATTTCACTGAAAACGAGCTGTTAAAACTCTCCCCTTTAAAAATTTTCGTCCTTCAAAATCTTACCATTAAAAAGGTTCGGATATTGTTTTCTTATGGTATCCTCTGGTTCCCAGGTAGCTTTTTTAATTCCATGTCGTTGCCAAAGAATTTTTACTAAGGTTAGCTTTTTATTTCTTAATTCTTTTGTCTCTCGTACCAGGTTTTTAATCGGTTCTTCACTGTAAGTCATGTCAAGCTGAATTTCTACTCCTATCAGAGATATAAAATGTAAAGGATCTAATCGATACCGTCGTAACATGGACACATGAAAAACATTATGAATTCTATAAAGCTCAGGTAGTAATGCCAACCAATAAGCAACAGGTTTGATTCTTTTAATAATCTCATATGGCCTGATGAACCGTGGACTCAGTTTTCCTTTATGGCCAAACCGGAGAACTTTCTTCCAAGGTGATACTTTCCAGAGTACCTTATCACCGACCTGAAATTATATCTCTTTTCATTTAAGATTGGCATAAGACTTTTAATGATCAGAGGCTGCTTTTAAACTATCCTAAATCACCTTTACCCTTTGTTCCGTTTCACAGACTAAGTCAACTCTGTGTATCTTTCTCACTAAACTCTGTCGAATACAATGGAGTTCTACATTTACGACCATATAGAGCCTCATACTGTGCCATTTTAATGCTGTACTGATAACTATTATTGTATACAAATTCAACTAAAGGCAAATACTTTCCCCAATTACCTTCAAATTCCAAAATACTCCGAAGCATATTTTCCAAAATTTGTATAAAACGTTCTCTGAGGATGGAATGCAGCACTAAAATGCAATTGAGTACCCAGAGACTCTTGCAACTTGCTCCAAAATCGGGATGTAAATCAATGATCTCTGTTTGAAATAATGGAGACTAGCATTCCATGTAGTTTGGCAATCTCAGAAACATATAACTTAGCCAATTTGTCAAGGAAGAAATCCTTACGTACTAAAATAAAATGTGTGGACTTTGTCAACTGGTCAACAATTACCTAGATAGCGTCTTTCTTTTTCGAAGACAGGGCTAACCCTGATACAAAGTCCATGGTAACTCTTTCTTATTTCCATTCTGGTATAGTAACTGGCTGTAGTAATCCTGAAGACACCTAAAATTCAGCTTTTACTTTCTGACATATCAAACATTTAGATACAAATTTAGAAATATTTCGTTTCATTCTCGGCCACCAGTACATCTTTTTCAAATCATTATACATCTTATTACTACCCGGGTGAATAAACATTGTACCATTGTAAGCTTTATACAAAATCTTCTGTACCAGTTTTGAATTCCTCGGTACACATATTCTGCCTCTGAATAATAGACAACCATTAGACCCAATCTAAAATTCTGAATTAGAATCCAACTCACATTTTACCTGTTTAGCTTGTAATTCATCATCACTCTTCTGAGCTTCACAATCTGTTGCAGAAATATTGGTTCAGCTTTTAACTCAGCTATGATTGAACCATCATCAGACAAAAATAAATAGGTATTCATTGCTTGCAAAGCAAATAGAGATTTCCTACTCAGAGCATCAGCAACTACATTGGCTTTTCCCAGATGATAGTCAATAACCAGATCATAATCTTTTAACAATTGAAGCCACCTGCGCTGTCTCAAGTTCAAGTCTTTCTACGTCATCAGATACTTCAAGCTCTTATGATCCATAAATATGTGACGTTTTTCACCAAAAAAGTAATGCCACCAGATTTTCAATGCAAATACAATAGCTGCTAACTCTAAATCATGTATCGGGTAATTCTTCTCATGTGGTTTTAGCTGTCTAGAAGAATAAGTTATTACTTTACCTTCTTGCATTAATACACAACCTAAACTATTCAACGATGCATCACTGTAAATTACAAATTCTTTACCTGATTCAGGTTGAAATAACACAGGTGCTTCAGTCAACAAGGCTTTTAATCTGTCAAAGCTTTGCTGGGATTTATTAGACCACTCGAATGTCACATCTTTTTGCAACAGATGAGTCATTGGAAAAGCTATCATTGAGAACCCTTGTACAAATCTCCGATAGTAACCAGCTAATCCCAGAAAACTTCTGACTTCAGACACATTTTTCTGTGGTTTCCAGTTATCAATAGTTGAAATTTTATTCACGTCCACTCTGATGCCTTCAGCAGATACTATATGTCCATGGCAACTGACTTTCCGAAGCCAAAATTCACATTTACTGAATTTGGCATATAATTGTTTCTCACGTAGAGTTTGCAACACAATTCTTAGATGACCAGCATGTTCACTTTCATCTCGGGAGTATACCAAAATATCATCAATAAACACCGTCATAAATTTCTCTAAATACAGTCTGAAAATTCTATTCATCAAATCCATAAATACCACTGATGCATTCGTCAAACCAAATGAAATCATAAGGAACTCATAGTCCATACCTTGTTTTGAAAGTTGTCTTTGGTACAATTAAATCTTTCACCCGTAGTTGATAGTAATCGAAACGAAGATCAATTTTTGAAAATACAGTGGCACCTTTCAACTAATCGAACAACTCATCAATATGAGGCAGTGGATCCTTGTTCTTTATTGTAACCTTGTTGATCTGCCTGTAATTAATACATAGCCTCAACGATCCATCTTTCTTCTTTACAAACAAAACTGGTGCACCCCAAGGTGAATAACTAGGTTGAGTAAAACCACTATCTGTCAATTCTTACAACTGTGCTTTCAACTCTTTTAACTCTGTTGGGGCCATTCGAATAAGATCTATTGAAAATTCCACCTCTCTAATTGGCAGTAATCTAGGAAATTCTTCTGGAAATACATCAGGAAATTCATAAACAATTGGCATTGACTTAATCTTTAACTTAGATACTTTAGTGTCCAACACATAAGCAAGATAAGCATCGTACCCTTTTCTGATATATTTCTGTGTTGCTATAGCTAAGATTGCATTAGATAACCCATCCAGTTTTTTAGATTCAACATGAAGTAATTCACCATTCTAACATTTCAACATAATGTATTTTTGTTTACAATTTACCACCGCGTCATGTTGAGTTAGCCAGTCCATTCCCAAAATTACATCAAATTCATCAAAAGGGAGTAGCATCAAATCAGCCGAGAAATAATAACCCTTTACCATCAATAGACAGTTTTTAAAAACTTTATCCACCATAACAAACTGGCCCAAGGGGTTTGAAACTTTAACCACAAATTTAGTGAACTCAACATGTAAATTTTTAACAGACACTAAATTTGTGCATATGTATGAATGTATTGAACCAGGATCAATCAAAGCAGTAATATTAGGATCAAGAAGAGAAAATATACCAGTAATAACGTTTGGTGTAGAGGATGTCTCTTGCTCAATTCTGAGCATTTTGTTTCTCTAATTTCAAGATGCAGGGGATGCACGGCCAAACTACATGCCCGAGCGCATGGCCATGTGTCACACACGGTTGAGACACACGCCTGTGTGTCTGCCCGTGTGGACAAAATAAGGCTATTTTCCAAGCCTTATTTCTCACCCTTTTTACCTTGTACCTACATTAACACTTCAATATATTCACCAACAAATTCAAGGCATATAAATCAATTTATGATCAAGTTTTATGCATGACACATTTACTCATGCTTTCAAGTATCATCTTTACATTAAAATTATATACTTACCCAAACTTAATTGCGTCTAATATATTAAACGAAACACAGTTATTTACTAAATATAATAAACCTCAAGCATAAGTATGCATTAAATTTACTATCACTAGCCATTCCAATGGCTAGTTACAATCAAAACATTTACACACCCTCATTTTTTATCATTGGCCTATACATGCCATTACACCAAGGTAAAATTCCTATTTATACCAAAACGAGCTAGAGGATAGTGTGATGATGCTTCGACCGATTCCAACCTTTACGAGCTTCTGAGTACTACAAAACAGAGAAAATAAGACCGTGTAAGCATTTCAAATGCTTAGTATGTTTGTATAACAGGAATTTAACTTACCATATACTTTCATTTAAGATAAGCACACAAAAATTCAGCCAAGCAATTTGGCTAATAGCCTAAAAACAGGCAATTTCACCAATCATGTTAGTTATGTATTTCACATAATACCAAGAACAAGAATGAGCTCATCATTTAATAACTTTCACATACATATACTTTCCATATCATTATTCCATATTACATGTACATTTATATGACAAGTCATTTCAAGTTCAATTTAGCCATGTTAGAACTTTACCTGTTGAATTTATTTGAAATATCGATAGATATGCTCATGTAGTACACTCAAAAGGTACAAAACTGAAATCTGTCAATTCATATCCAGGGGTACCCAATTAGGGCACATAATCAGGAAGCACTGTCTCAAGCCATGTAACAGGATACTCATGTGAGTCATGTATCAGGAAGCTTATCCGGGCTAAATAGGAAACTCACAAGAGTCTATAACAGGAAGCTCATTGAGCTTAATAGGTAACTCCGAAGAGTTATTATCAGGGAGCTCTGGATAGCATAACAGGGAGTTCAAGCGAGCCATGTTAGGAAGCTTATAAGAGCCTATATCAGGAAGCTCATGAAGTGTTGTGTTTGTATTCGCAACAAATGCTGGACCACAACCGATCGAATCATGTAACATGATGCTCACAAAGAGCTGCGGTAGTGCGCAACATATGTAGGATCACTACCGATCAGGATGCTTACAAGAACTATATAATAGGATGCTCGAGAGGGTTTATAATAGGATTGCTCGTCCGAGCTATATTCTGTCTGCAACATATGCAGGACTATAATTAATACGGGAAAATACTGTATCCATCACATTTCATTATTCAAACAGGACTTATCATTTATCGAACAATATCGGGTATGTGATCAATTTCATACATTAAAAATTTATGCAATTCACACAAATACAACCTTTGATTCAAAAATATTAATATACATAATTAAGTTACACAAACTTACCTCGTCACTTGTTCGTTTATGAAAATATACTAATCTGTCACCTTTTCTTTTCCTCGATCTAACTCTTTATTTGATCTTTTCGGATCTATATAAATGAATTTAAAATCAATTGAACCCATTTAATACTCAATTGAACTCAATTCACTTTCTAGGAAAAATTACCATTTTGCCCCTATATTTTCAAAAATGACAAATTTGTCCATAGGCTCGAAAAATAAAATTCATGCAATTTAATCCTTATTCCAAACCTAACTGATTTTTACATGTCTTAATAGCAACCCATGAATTTCACAAAAATCAGAATCTTTCATGGGTTTTACAATTTTTTTTTAATTTAGTCTCTAAATCATAATTTCATCAAAATTCTTTGTAAAAGTTGTTTATCTATCAACAACCTTTCATTTTCTATCATAAATTTCAAAATTTTGGCATTTACATCCATGGAAAAATTTATATACTTTGAAATCCTTACAAATTAATCCCAAAAGTAGATAGATTAAGCTATTACGAACTCGAAAATATAAAAATGACTAGAAACGGGACAAGAATGCTTACCCAATTAAGCCAAGTAAGCTTGCTTGAATGTTTTTCTCTTTCCTAGGGTTTCCATGTATTTTTGGGGAAGAAGATGATAATAATAACATGTTATTTCTTTTTAGTTATTATATCATCATTTATTTTTCCTACTTTCCAATTTAGTCCTTTTCTTTTTCTAATTTTCCATGAATGACTAACAAAAAATATCTACTAACTTTTTTTAATGGTATAATTACTATATAAGGACCTCAAGTTTTGAATTCCATAGCTATTTGATACTTATAGCTACTAGAACTCAAATTTTGCATTTTATGCAATTTGGTCCTTTCCACAATTAGATATGAAATCGGTAAAATTTTCTTAATGAAATTTTCATACGTCATTTCTATCATAATGTAATTCATGCAATAATATTAAAATAAATTTTCTTTCTAACTTGGATTTGTGGTCTCGAAACCACTATTCCAATTTCACTAAAAATAGGTTGTTACATACACATTCATGGATAACTGTAGTGTTGGTGGGTCTCCTAGGGCGTTATCGTCAGCGTCGCTGAATAATGAATTGTTATGTGGTATGTTAACTACAACTGGTAGTGGTGGATCTTACATTTGCATTTGCTACTGTTACTGTCAGTGATTTCTTAAAAATATTCTTTCTGCATCTGTGGCTGTTACAATAGTGCCTCTACTGCGAGTCATACACTAAACCCAGAAAAAAAGATTAGTAATAATAAAATAAAATAAAACCGTATCTATAACTGAGAAATTTCCTATTTATTCTTTTAAGAGCAAAAATTAAAATTAATCTAGTAACATTATCTCCCCTCCGGACGTACTAATGTCCAGAGTGTGAATACTGCAATAAAATAGAGACTTATGAGGTGATATCCACAAGTATATGGGTCGAGTTGTAATATAGATTTTACAACGAAGTAGGTGAGTACTCCTAGGATCATATACAAGGGAGGTGACTAGGTAAAACAATTAAAGATCTAATTAATTCTTTAAGTTAGTTATAGTACAAAAGTAAAATAAAAAAATATGTTAAAAACTTGTAAAATAATAAAATGAAAACATAGAATTAAAATTACAAGAAATAGAGATAGCTAAAGTGAATCAAATCTGAGGATGGGTGATTAGCTCACTTCAACAATCTCAATCAATTGTCGTCTCAGGTTCTTTTTCAATCAAGGAGGATTACTTACCTTACACGATTTATAAAATAAAGAAAATTACAACACATGGAAGTAAAAAGGAACTCACTAGAAACTCTAGCACAATTTATAAAGCAGGGCCCTTGTCTTTATCACTTGGACCTTCGTTAGCTTCTTAAGCTAAAATGTAGATAATTAGACATATTAGATCGTCAATCTATCAAATCTGATCATGCATGCAAGAACCAACAACATTTAGTCCAGAATCAGGAAGTTTACTTCCTCCCACACTGTACTAATATCTATGCACGTAGAATGAGAAACACATAAATGAATTAGAGAGTAACCTAGGGTTCATTATTAATTAGCATTGAGCTAGTACAAATGTAACACCCAAACTTGGCCTAGAAGTTAAGCCCGAATCTGACGTGTCACATTGAAGTGTTTTTCGAAAACCATGTTTTCATTGAAAACCCTTCTTATTTGAAAACTTGAGTAAAATCCCAGTTACGTTAGTTTATTTTATAAAGTGGTACATTGAAAAGTTATTAATTCTATACCCAAAATTTCTTTTAAGCTACGGAAGCTAACTTTAAAAGTAACTGATTTACGAAAATGTGATGTTAAAAACTAAGTTGCGAAACCGTTCCGAAAATGTTGCGGAAACGTAGTGTTGTTTAAAAACAGTATAAATCGAAGTAAATAAAACCCAAAGTTGAAATCTAGAAACTTTAAGAGTCCTTATTAAAAAAGTTGAAAACCTAAAACGAAATCTAAAACATAAATAAAGTCCAAAGGCAGTTGTGTGGCCAGAGTCCCTCGCAGCACTGATCCTCCTAATGCTGGGGGTTATCTGCACAGTTAATAAACAGGGTGAGTTTATGAAAACTTAGTGTGTAATCCTCTTACTAGAGTAGTAGTCAGTATACAAAAATAAAAATCGGAATAGTCTGGGCCCGAGCCCTTTTAACAGTAACAGTATAGTCCAGTTCAGAGTATACGTGGGCTGAAGCCCACTACAATTTCATTTGGGTCATAGCCCATAACAGAATCAATTAGGCCTAGCCCAAACCAATAACAGAACAAGTGGGCCTAAGCCCAATACAGTGACAGATCTCATAAATAGATATACAATAGTATGAGGATGCATCCACCCCGATCCAGCCAACACACCACCCGTACCAACCCTACACTTACCTGGGGATAAAATTGACCCACCCAGCCAGCACACCAATGTTAGCACCAGTTGCAGCACTAATTGAAATCACAGCAAAGCTGCTAGTATATATACAACTCTAAGCCTTCAGTAGTGGTATTGTAATTGGTACAAAGCCATCGGTAACTATATTATATTTGACATATAGCCATCAGCGACGGTAATATAATCGACACACAGCCTTAGGTAAATATGATCGACACAGAGTCATCAATAAGTATGTTAGGCACATAGCCACGGGTAAATACATTTGGCACAAAACCATAGTCAAGATGGCATAGAACCAATTTTAGGTTGGCATAGAGCCATAATTAGATTACATGGCTTTAAGCCGTTCGTCGGTCCATAATCGTTTATGCGACCCGTGCGACCTTAACAGATCAATACTGGGTCTGTAGTCGTCTCGTGCGACCCTATTAGAACAGAAATTACTCCATATCAATGTCCCAACCCCGTGCAATATGTCGTGTATGTCATGCTCAATCATCACACGTGTATGCAGAATGGCCATACTCAGTAACAGTCATTTAAACATATATCAAAACCATATCAGTCATACAACCACAGTCAAGTCAATTAAAACGCAATCATACATTCACGGTCAAATCAGTCATAGCCCAAGTCAGTTATTTACCCACAAGGGCAAAATAATCATTTTACTCTTTAGGGCAAAACGATCATTTTCCCCTACAAGGGTATTTCAGTAATCCTACCCTATAGGGGTATTTTAGTAATTTCAAAAATCGGGGGTATTTCGGTAATTTTACAAATTGAGGGTATTTTAGTAATTTCACAAATCGAGGGTATTTCAGTAATTTCACAAATTGAGGGTATTTCGATAATTTTACAAATTAGGGGTATTTTAATAATTTTACAAATAAAGATATTTTAATAATTTTACAAATCAAGGGTATCTCGGTAATTTTACAAATCGAAGGCATTTCAATAATTTTACAAATCGGGGGTATTTCGGTAATTTTACAGTCTGGGGTCTTAACGACCCAACAGAAGGTCCACCGTCGCCTCGAACGACTTAAGTAACCTAAACTGACCTAACGGTGTAAATGGGCCTAGGGCCCATACTTGGCCCAAGTGGGCCCACACACTTGTGTGGCCCATTTAGCCCTAAAATAGCCATAGCTATGCGAACATCACAATCCAAACAACACTTACCACATACTTTTTATCCGTGTTGGCCCACAAGCCCACACAGCCAATTTCGGCCCAACGTGGCCCAAAACAGCCCAAGACCACGAAAGCGCTCGTGGTGGCCTCTACAGTCTAACGCCTATGTTCGTGGGCTCAGTTCACCACACGTGCGATTGCACGCTCGTGTGGCATCATACGTCATATTTTCGGCTTTTCTGTATTTTTCTGATCTACAACACATGCTTTTGGCTTTTAAATGATTATCAAAAACCACATACAAATACACACACTTTCGTCTTTTTAGCCGATCATCAAACATAGAATACGGTTACACACCTGCTCGTGAAACGAACTGCACCCTAGGTATCCTCGCACCTAAATTAAAACATCATAACGATTTCTCATCCAACTCTTGTTATCAAAAGAAACCGATCGAAAACTAAATCAACTACTGTGACCTTACCAACAATAGAAACATCTGTTTCCCCAACTTTCAAACAATTCTCAGATCACTTTCGACCACAACCTAAACAAAGATCCCTTCTTCGTTAGATCCCGATAAGATATATGATTTCACCACAAGAACTCAAAGCCAAACAAAGTCTTATTCTCTACTACTTACCATCCCGCAAAATCGGTTCCAAACTAAAGGAGTAACACTCGAGTACGCTGAGTCTAGGAAAAAAGATTAGAGAAGAGTAAACAGAAGAATGGTCATCGGTGAGGAAGGATGTAACATCTCGAAATAGGGCCTAAATGGAATATTGTTTGCGAAACCACAAATCTGAGAAAGAAAAGTTTATTTCGATTAATTTTTATGATTTACCGAGTGATTAGATGCATGTGTTAGAGTATTGATAAGAAATTTTATAGATTGCATGTTTAATTTGCCTATTAGGGCTTATTTGCAGAAGTTGTTGTAACAGCTCGATTTAGGGCCTAAATAGAATGATGGTTTTAGAACCACGAATTCGAAGTCAAAAAATTTATTCCGGTTAAGTTTTAAGGTTTATTTATTGATTAAAATATTGTGTAAAAATATCGTTAAGTAATTTTACTGATAAAGTGCTTAATTGGACTTTTAGGACTAAATTGCAAAAGTTACAAAATATGTGTTCTAATTCATAAGTACTTGATTGAAATGGGGGTTTAAAGAGGAGGTCCTTAAATGGCAATTATATCATTATATTTTGTTTGGACAAAAATGGGCATGAATAGGACAAAATTTTAAAGAAAGGCCTTAAGGGCATTTTAGTCATTTGGTAATTAAAAGAAATAAAAAGGGAAAATAAAGCCAAAATTGACTCATCTTTTTCATGGAGGCCGAAATTAGCATGGGGGAAGCCATGGCTAGGGTTTTCAAGCTTTCCAAGCTCAATAGTAAGTCCGTTCTAGCCCCGTTTTTCAAGTTCTTTACGTTTTTGGAATCCTGGTAACTTGATTAAGCTTATTCTAGCAATAATATAAGCTAGGGTTCATATTTGGAAAAATAACCATAGGTGAAATGTGTTTATTTTTATGTTTTATGGTAGAATATGAAGGCTGAAATTATGTTAAACAACTTTTGCTAAGCGGTTTTAAGCAAAAATGAGTAAAATAGCATAATCGGTAAAAGTTGTTATTGTTCATAACTATGTGTTAGAGTGAGAATTTGATGTTGCCATAGAAGAGAAAAATGACCAGCATGTCATAAAACATAAGAATAAGGGATGAAGCTTAATTCCCGAGCCTAGGGGCAAAAGTGTAAATATGCAAAACTTAAAGGGGCAAAATTGTAATTTTTCCAAAGTTTGAGTTAAGGACTGTTTTTAATAGTACATTAATTAAATAAGTAAAATATGATGTTTTAGATCCCGGAAAACGAGATTTGAACCTAGAATGGGAGAAAAATAAAAAATCGGGAAAGTTGGTAAAATGGCCGTTTTAGTATTGAGGTAAGTTCATATGTATAATAAGCATTAATTTATGCATGTTTCAATGTAAAATTGATATATTTACTATGATTGCAGAGGTGTTGAAAGTAAGTATAATTATAATGATTTAAATGTTCAATATTAATTCGACATGAAAATGAGAAAGTATGTAAGTTTGTATGTAAATAATACATTATCTTTATTATGTTTTTATATTTCAGCATATTTTATGTATTGTAGCTTATTTTTGAATCATAATTGACTATTGAAAGTATGGAATCAAGTATTAGAAAGAGAGAGAAATCCCGGTTGAACCTTCGGAAAGATTGGATGATACAGATGGTATGTAGCTAGGTCACATGTATGGTGCTGAGTGCACATCATGTGTACAAGAGAGTTACGAGACATTATGATGTAGCTAGGTTTCATGGGTGATACTATGTGTACACCATGTAGACAAGAGAGCTACGGGATATATGTAGCTAGGTCGCATGCGTGGTTCTAGGTGAAGGACACCATGTAGACAAGAGAGCTACGAGATAAACTGGCTAGGTCACATGGGTGGTACTAAGTGTTCACCATGTGTACAAGAGAGCCAAAATTATGTGTACAATTGAGCTAGTTCACATGAGTGGTGCTAAGTGAAGGCCACTATGTGTACAAGAGAGCTTCGATTTTAAAGGTGGGTTGTGTGCGATACCATCGCTTATCTGTTATTATTCCGAAGCATTCAACTGGGAAATTGATTAAATGAAATTGTGTATGACTTTGTGATGATAAGTGTAAGTATATACGTGTGTAACTTATGAGCAATATGCTCGATATGTGATTGGAAATTGGAAAGATAGCTATGGGTAAGTGATGAATACAATTGAAGTGTGAAAGATCAAAATTGACAATAAAACTGTTATGGATAGTTGCAGTGACGTGAATCTAAAAATTTACCAAAAATAGTAGAAATTTAATCAGAGACTGAATGAGATATCAAATTAAAGCTTAATGAGTCTATTTTCATATAACAGAAACAGAGCAAGCAAATAAATTCTATATTATGAGATATATAAGTTTTTGAGAGACTGGTTCAGAATGACTACGTGATCCCCTGTTCTAACTTGGAAAAATCATTAAAAATTGTACAAAAATAATTATGGAATATAATTTATATGCTTGAAATCCTTAATGAGTTTAGTTTAAAATAAAATAAACAAGAACATCTTTGAATTCTGTACAAGGAGAAAATTGATTCGTAGTGAAGAATGGTCAGAACAGTTGAGCAGTGAAACAGGGGTAACTTCAATGAATAAACTGTACTAATTGGCTTAACCAAAAATTCTGAAAATTTTATGGTAGGAATATACGTGAATCTAGTTTCAAGAAAAATTAACATTTTGTAATTTGGAGTTCTGTATCTCCATAAATAAATAAATTAGCTGCTGGTACTCTGCTAGATAGCTTATTTTGAACCTGTTTATGATTGTAATAGTGAAAGTATGTGTATGTTTGTGATGGTAATATTCCGGGAAAATATTGTGACTTCATTTAAAGTATGATAATGTATTGTTTATTAATATTTACATATTTACTTACTAAGCTATAATGCTTACTCCCTTCCTTTGCTTTTTCCTATAGTGTCTCAAATGTTAGCTCGAGTTGGAGGTCGCCGGAGGTTAAACCACACTATCAAACTATTGATCGATATATAAAGGTTTTAAAGTATTTTTAAGTCTTTGGCATGTGTGGAGACTCGTTTTATTGTTACTAAGTTGCTAGGAATTGGCCTAAAATACTGACCTATGTTATTTGAAGGTCTCTATTGTATAAAGTCATTTAATGTAGATAGTCTTGATTATGTTATTAATTAAATGATGCAATTTATGAATGTGCATGCTTGCCTATGTGTGTGGTTGAATTAGAGCATGATATGGGCCTTATAAGCTCTTTTTAAGGGACAGCTTGAATGTGTTTGAAAAAGTTTTAAATTACAGTGAAATTATGAATCGGTTTTTATATGATGATTAGTGATTAAGTCCGGTAATGCCTCGTACCCTGTTCCGGCGTCGAACACGCGTAAGGGGTGTTACAAAGGATGATAGTAACGACAATCAAAGAAGGGAAGACCATACGGTAACACGAAAACAACACCATTACTTACCAAAATTGATGCCCAAAAAGAAAGTGTTGAAGGAAGGCAAAGATTTTCGGCCACTATACACGAGAATGATCACAAGGGATATTTGGCCAAATAGGAGTAGGAACAAACGTGAGAAAAGGACAAAAAGTAGAGAAATGGGATGATAAGGTTCGGTCATGCAAGGAACCAATTGTAAAAGGAGTAATAAGGAGGGGAACAATCGAAAACTCTGAAAGAAATAAAGAGGAGACAAAAGTAAAAAGGGTTTCGGTAAAAGTTTAAGCAAGGAGCAAGAAACAGAAAAGGGAAAGAAAATGGACAAATGAAAGAGCACTCAATGCTTGTTAGAAATGATAGAAAAGTTGCACGAGTGGTTGGTTTTCAGTATACACTCGGCAATACAGAGAAATGAGAAAAAATAAAAGCAAGGAGAACCTAAAATGGCATAAAAGAATTCAACACTATGTGCAAAAGGTCCTATGATCGAATATGCACAATGGGAAGTCCCATATTCGGCCAACTATTAACTCTCCCCTCAACCCCCAATAATCTACTCCTACAATCTCTCAACCCCCTGATTTGAATCACTTTCAAACTCTTCCAAGTTCATATCCTATAAATCTCTCCCCCAAGACCAATTTCACAACCACTTAGCAGAATTCCATTCCAACACAACCACTGGGCGGCACAACTGCAAAATAAGTAATCCATAGCTCACTTCAAGTCTCGAACCTTTTGACCACCTTGCCATACTCCTAACGCCACCTTGCCATTAGACCACATGCTTCCTTGTATCATAATTTAAACCAAAATATTAATAAGACCTTCCAGCTAACGCCAAGTTCAATTTAGGGAAAACTAAGATTTTTGCTAAAGCCTAGATTTGAACTCAAGACCTCTCAAAACACTCCCTATCGCTCCTAAAGCACATAGCCAGTAAAGCAAACGCGTAATTAGTGAAATTTTCTCGCACAACTAAAATCCAATTCTTCTAGGCCCAAAATTTAGGGCGTTACAACAAACATATAAGTTAGATGAATAATACGAACCTTCACTCTGAAGAGGTTTTTTGAACTTAGGTTTCAAAGAGTTTTAGAGAAAATTAAGGAAGAAGAAAATGTAAAGGTGTTCAGAAATACCACCGCTATCCTTACATACTTAAGCACGGAGACAAGGATTAGTGGAAAAATCAAATAATTGCACAAACACTCTTAATTCTCATGATTAAGTGGACTTAACATAATTTCAGTCTTATCATCTATAATAGTCTAGTTCTGTTTTAAATAAATGTCAACTTCACTTCCCAAATCACTAGTTTGAAATAATAAACAAATCTAAAAGTGACAAACTTAACAAATGAGTTTGACAAACCACAGAGCTCATGATAAACCATAAAAGTACCATGTTTTAATCCCATGCTTGGCATGTTTTTGGATGATTTATTCTATAATTTAATGAATTTTATGCTTCTAATCCTTTAATTTCATGTTTCTATACTTAAGAGAGCATAGGGGAGCAAAAGGAGTAGAAAACGGGCCAAAATTGGATAAAACGAGCTACTCTTAGGATCCACACGGCCTGGCCATTCCCACATGGGCTGAGCATACGTCCGTGTGAGCTACACGGGCTGACCACACACCCATGTGCTAGCCCGTGTCGATATCGCTCTTTGTTTCCTAAACATGTGAAAAAAGCCAATTTTTAGGGTTTCTAAACATTCTAAAGTCTATAAATACACACTAGAAGAGGATCTAAGGGAGCACGCAGAGAAGAACGAAGAAATTACTCAAAGAACGCCGTCAAAATTAACTCAGAAGTAGGATCTTCTTCAAGATTGAAGATCTCTGGTCAACTTCTCTAGAAGTTTTTGGGTTTCTTTATATTTTGTAGTTTTTCTAATTTTGAAATGTTCTCCTCTCAAAGTATGAACTAAATCCCTTTGATACCTAGGGAAGATGAAACCTATGATGGATCTTGTTATTTAATTTCTGAATTATATGATAAATACTTGGTTCCTTGATCTCAATTATGTGTACTTATTCCATGTTTTAATGTTTCAGGATATTAATTCATGATTGATGTGCTTATTTTAGTGGAGCAAAAGTCCCTGTTTAAAAGTATATCTGCCATAATTGAGTGGAGTTGCATGCAATCCTAGAAATAAGACGACATAAATCTATAATATTAGAGTCAAATCTAATAGGGAAATCTATAGATTGAGTTAATGCAACAATAAGGGTTTTAATTAGAAAGAGATTTCAATTAATCAACCTAGAGTTAGTTATTTTTACTCTCGAAAGTGATATTAATATAATTTAGGGATTTCTATGGATCAAGGCAAGTGAATAAATGGTTTAATTCAAATTCAGAATAATAAGTGAAATCTAGGTGGATTCATTTCTGGGTATTGTCTATCTCATTGGTTTATTCGATTATTTTCTTACTTTATTCTCTGTTGCGTCCTTTGTAATTAGTTTAATTTTAGATTAAAAACAATTCCTTCAATTTATTGGCTAGATAATAAAAAGATAGTAATTACTAGTACTTTTAGTCCTCGTGGATACGATATTCTTGACACACCATAACTATTCTGCTATTCGATAGGTGTGCTTGCCTTTGTCATGATTTTAGCTAGTTAAGTGAATCATCATCAAGTTTTTGCCACCATTGCCAAGGACTAAGATATTAGGAACACTAAATTTTTATTAATTTAGCCATTTTTACTTTTATTGCATTCTATTTTCTGTGTTTATTTTAATTCTGTTTACTAATTTTTCTTTATGTTTGCTTCTAGCAGGTCCCTTTAGTTTATGACTAGAAGAAACCCGTCAGGACCTCTAGTATTCAACAGTGAGATCAAAAACACCACTTGCGAAAATCGTAGAGAAACGAGGCAAAGTCGACAAAGTACAGTGGAAGAGCAAGAGGAAATCATTAGTATTACTGAGGAGATGGCTAAAAATCAGAATAATCAGCTACCTCTTGTAGTTGCCGCATATCCTGCTCCTCGTACTATGTACGATTATGCCAAGCCCAATTTAACTAGGGTTGAACCGAGTATTATTAGACCTGCTATTGCTGCGAATAACTTCGAACTAAAGCCAAACACCATTCAGATAATGCAACAATTTGTTCAGTACGATGGTTTGCAAGATGAAGATCCAAATACTTATTTGGCTAACTTTTTGGAATTCTGCGATACTTTTAAGATGAATGAAATTTCTGACGATGTCATTCGCCTTCAGTTGTTTCCCTTCTTGTTGAGTAATAAGGTTAAACAGTGGTTGAACTCCCTACCACGAGGTTCTATCATTGCATGGGAGCAAATGACCAAAACATTTTTGCTGAAATATTTTCCACCGGCTAAGACAACCAAGTTGAGGAATGATATCTCTTCCTTCGTGCAAATGGATTTAGAGACCCTATATGATGCATGGGAGAGGTATAAGGATTTATTGAGAAGGTGCCCTCACCATGGGTTACCTCTATGGTTACAGGTTCAAACTTTCTACAACGATTTGAATCCCTCGACTAGGCAATTAATTGATGCAGTCGCCAGTGGGACTCTAAATAACAAAACACTTGAAGTGGCTTATGAGTTTATAGAGGAGATGTCACTGAATAATTATTAGTGGCAAGTCATGAGAACGAAGCCAATGAAAGCAACCGGTGTTTTTAACGTTGATGCGGTCACCATGTAATCAAATCAGGTAGAACTTTCAAGTAAAAAGATTGATGGTTTATGTGGTTCTATGGAGGTACATCCGGTGATGCAGTGCGATACAAATGGAAGAGGGATGAACAATCCAAAATGTCTATCCTACAATCCTAGCACAGAGAACAAACAAGTCAGCCATATGTGTAACAATTCTAGACCTCAGAATAATCTCTATAGTAACACTTATAATGCAGGTCAGAGGAACCATCCTAATTTCTCGTGGGGTGGTAAAGGAAATCAAAGACCACAACCCCCTCCAGGCTTCCAACAACAACCTCACCCGAAAGAAAAGAAGCTGAACCTTGAGGAGATGTTGATGAAATTTATTTTGGTGTCAGAAATCTATTTCTAAAACACCAAAATAGCTCTTAAAAATCAACAAGCATCAATTCAAGGGCTCTAGAATCAAATAGGTCAGCTTGCTACGCTGATTTTAGAAAGACCACAAGTTAGCTTACCCAACAACACTAAAACTAACCCAAGAGAGCTGCTTCATGCAATTACGATTCGAGATGAAGAAGGGTTAGTTGAACTAGAACCAAAACTAAGGCAAGAAAGTGTGGTAAGTCAAGGTAAGGTTGAGGTAAGCCACAGTGTACAAAAATCGCTAAGTAAGGAGTATAAACCTCGAGTTTTATATCCCACTGCGACAAAGAAAGACCACACAAATGAACAATTTGGTAAATTTCTTAAACTTCTTAGAAAGTTACATGTCAACTTATTGTTTATTGAAGCCCTTTTGTAGATGCCCAATTCAGCAAAATTTTTAAAAGAGCTTTTGGAAAACAAATGTAAGTTGGATGACTCGTCGCATGTGGAACTAAATGCAGTTTGCTTAGCTATCTTGTAGAATAAACTACCCAACAAATTGAAAGATCCAAGGAGTTTTACTATTCCTTATTTAATTGGTAGTTTAAATGTTAAAAATGCTTTAGCTGATTTAGGGGCAAGTATTAATGTCATGCACTACAAAATGTTTAAGCAACTAGGTCATGGGAAACCTAAACAAACTAGGATGAGCATTCAATTGGCAGATAGAACCATTAGATTTCCTAGGGGTATTGTTGAAGACTTCTTGTTAAAATTGATAAATTCATATTCCCAGTTGATTTTGTTGTTTTAGACATGGATGAGGATAGTGATGTACCTTTTATTTTAGGACGACCCTTTTTAGCAAGTGCTAGAACGATTATTGATGTTGGTACAGGTGAAATCATACTTCGTGTAGGTGATGAAATAATAAAACTCCAAGCTCGTGATTCTGTTAAGACATCTAGTGATCTAGATAATTATATGAGTTCTGTTAATATAACTAACCTAGTGGCTCAACATTCTTTGCAGGAAACCCCTCGGAAAAACATAATAGAGCCACAATCTAGTCCATGTGAAAAAAATAGGACAATTCATGAAGAACGAAGGCTACAAATCGATGAACTAGACGAATGGTGGTCACATGTCAAGGAGAAACTGAGAATACATGATGCAAAACTGAAGCGACTTCATGACGAGTTTAAGGATGGAACGAACCGCTTCAAGGTTGGGGAGAAGGTACTGCTTGATGAAACAAATCCTCAAATTGCTAATTCAGAGCTTATTACAAATGGAGCGACTTCTTTTATGGTACTCAATGTCTTCCCATATGGTACAGTAAAGGTAAATCATTCCGAATTCGACACTTTTAAGATAAATATTACTTGACTCAAATCTTATTTTCATAAAAGAATTGACAATGAGAAAGAGGGGTCTTGACTCTGCGAACCACCGTGACCGTGCGAATACGAGGTAAGTCGAGCTTAGACTTTAAATAAGCGCTTCTTGGGAGGCAACCCGAGCGTTAACATTCCTAATTTACTAATTTTATCTCATGATATTTTTAAAATTAATTAAATTTTAAAAAATGGTTTTAAAACCCACATGGCCTGGACACACGAGGGTGTCCTAGGTCGTGTGGGTCTTTTGACTTAGTTTTAAATTTTGAAAAAAATCGATAGTGAGTTACTGTAACGCCCCCACGCCCGAGACCGTCGCCGGAGTCGAGTATGAGGTGTTACTAAGCTTAATTTAACATTTTTAGAACTTTGAATTATTTATTTCTACATTCACAGCTTTCAAGCTACTTGCGTCACAGTCACAAGAAAAATCATATCTCAAGTTACGAAACTCAAAATCAAGATCCGTAAATTTTCCCTGAATCTAGACTCATGTACCTATCTACTAATTTTTTTCTAGAATTTTTTGTTGGGCCAATTAGTACAGTTTATTAGTTAAAGTTACCCCTGTTTCAGGACTTGACTGAACTGACCTCTGTTTACTACGAACCATATTTATCTCTGTAAAAACTTCATATGATTATGAGGTTTGTTTCTCCTGAAACTAGACTCAATAAGGATTCTGAGGATATAAAATACATCACTTAATTATATCTGTACAATTTATGGTGAATTTCTAAAGTTGGAACAGGGGATCCAGAAATCACTCTGACCCTGTTTCACTAAAACTCAAATATATTCTAACATATAATTCCTTTACCCGTTTAGTTTGTTTCATGTGAAACTAAACATAATAAGCTTCAATTTTATATTTAATCCATCACCAAATTCAATTTCTATGATTTTTAGTAAATTTTCAAACTCACGTCAGTGTTGCTGCAATATTCTGTTTATGGCAAATTTCATCCCTTTTTATGAGTTTTCATGATTAAAGTATCCTATTAACCTTCCATGACATCAAACATAATCTAAACTAACCATTTCCATAACTTATCATTATCAAGCATTTTCTCAACTATTCCATCACCATATCATAAGATCATTTACACAAGATAGGTATATTGCTATACATGCCATACTTAAATTTACAAGCCATTTACCGAAAAGTTCTTCCGGATAGTGTGACTGAGTTTCCGGCCAATCCCGACTCCTGAGCTGGCTAGTCCAAAACTACAATGAGTAAGAAAGAGGGAGTAAGCATGAATGCTTAGTAAGTTCATATGCAAATAATAAGTAACATAGCAAAGCAATCATATCAAACAACATTAGCATGGTATCACCAAAACATAAATTTCATTTCTAATCATCATTCATCAATTTACTACCTTATCGTGATTGTATCAGTGTTCAACCCAAGAGTTACATACATACCTGTCCAAAGTATTCCATTTCACATCACTTACCAATACGTCTCTTTTCATCTCGAGTATTCCTCCATTTAAGTAGAACTTTACCCGTTGAACACATTGGAATATAATTCGGATACGTAGGAAATTTGCACATAAGTGCCACATATGTAGTCAAGCTACCATGTAACCCGCCCATAAGCGAACTCGGACTCAACTCAATGAGCTCGGGCGTTCGCATCCATAAGTGAACTCGGACTCAACTCAACGAGCTCGGATGCCTAGTTACATCTCACGAACTCGGACTCAACTCAACGAGTTCGGACATTCGCATCCATAAGTGAACTCGGACTCAACTCAACGAGTTCGGATGCTCAACCATCCTAGTGATATGTCACTTGTATCCTAATCTATTCCTAAGGTTCAAACGGGATTTTCCTCGAACACATATCCTTGCCGTCTTCCGTAGAATGCCGGAACCAATACTCGGTAACAATTATGTTTAACAAGTAATTTACACAATTTGCATTTTATTCGAAATTAACCACAAAGCATATATTTCATGATAAAAATCAGCATATCACATAATTGACATCAATGACTTAAAAATAACAATTATGCTACCTTATTTACACATGAACTTACCTTGATACCGAAATACAAAGGTTTTGCAATTTAGTCCACAATCTTTTCTTTTCCTCGATTGGAGTCGTTTCCACGTCTTTCTTGATCTAAAATAACACATTTAACTTATTTAATACTCACATTATCAAATTAAACCTTAATTCAAATTTTGACAAAATTACAATTTTACCCCTAAACTTTTGCATATTTACATTTTTGCCCCTAGGCTCGGGATTAAACTTTATTCCTCATTCTTATGTTTTACAACATGCTGATCACTTTTCCCTTCTATGGCAACATCAAATTCGCACTCCAACATGTACTTGTGACTATTAGGTATTTTTACCGATTAAGCCCTTTTACTCGTTTTTGCTTAAAATCGAGTAGTACAAGTTTTCTAACATAATTTAAAACCTCATATTCTATCATAAAACATCAAAATACACAAATTTCACCTATGGGTATTTTTCCAAATATAAACCCTAGGTTAAATTATTGCTAACATAAGCTTTATCGAGTTACCGGGATCTCAAAAACGTAAAAATCATTAAAAACGGGGCTTAGAATCACTTACTATGAAGCTTGAAAGTTGAAGAAACTCTAGCTATGGTGAGAGTGAAGTTTCAGCAGCAACTAAATGGGGAAGATGACCATTTTGTGTTATTTTTCCTATTTTCATTAATTATCCAAATGACCAAAATGCCCTTAATGCCTTTCTTTAAAAATTTTCATGTACAAGCCCATTTTTGTCCAAAATTTTAGAAATTGGTCAAATTGCTATTTAAGACCTCCTAATTAATATTCCAAAGCAATTTCATACTAAAAACTTCTAGAATGCAAGTTTTGCAACTTATTCGATTTAGACCCTAACTTCAAATTAAGCATTTTATGCATAGAATTTCTTCACAAAATTTTCACACAATCATGCAATCATATCATAAACCTCAAAATAATTATAAAATAATTATTTCTATCTCAGATTTGTGGTCACGAAACCACTATTCCGATAGGCCCTAATTCGGGATATTACAGTTACACAACTGGGCGACATGACCGTGTGACCCACACGGCTTGGACACATGGGCGTATCCTGGGCCGTGTGGAGCCTGGGACTTAATTTTTCCAAAAATCGACAGAGACACGGGCTAAATCAATCCATACGGGCATGTGACACGCACACGGCCTGAACACACTGGAGTGTCCTAGGCCGTGTGAAACCTGGAGCTAAAATTTTCAATTTTAAAACAAGTCAGAGAGTTACACGGGCAAGGCATACAGCCGTGTGCGCGGTCACACGGGCGTGGAAGAAGCGAAGGAGATTGCACATGGCTGTGTGACATGATTGTCTAAACTCAACAGCCTATAAACACGAGCGTGTTTGAGACGGTGTGAAGACTAGGCTTTCATTTTTAATCGACACGAGTTGAACAAGAGACTACATGGGCGTGTGACACAGGCGTGTGGCCCAATACGGGCCTCACACAATCGTGTCCCCTTTTAATCTCCAAACCCTAATTCCCTCTCTTTTCATCTATTCTATCTTTTTCCCCAACTTTCCCAATAGTCCCTAGGTGCCCCCGCTCCCTCTCCTTGCTTACTGTTTGGCCGCCAATCAATTCCATGTTGCTCTAACCCCGACTAGGAACCATTCCCCTTTTTTCCCTCTTCTTTCCCTCACAACCGCACCAACACCCTCTCCTATTCTTTTTCTTCTCTTCTTTTCTCTTCTGCCTCAACCTATCGCATAACAACCACCACCAGAGTACCTCCATCTGACAACCACACCACAGCTCCTCCCTTTCCGTCGATTTACCATTCCCCTTCACCTTTTCCACCCAAAACCCCACTCATTCGGCCCCTTCTTTTCCCTTTCTTTCCCTTTCTTCTCCAAGCCACACGAACAACTTTTCCCTTTCTCCTTTTGCAGGACCTCCAGCAATCACCCATGCCAGCCCAAACCATTACCTAATCACCATTCGTAGACCATTGTGCCTCCATACTTCCAACCACCGTGTAGTCGGTTTATTCTTCTACCCTTTGTTTATTTTTATTTATTTATTTATTTTATATTCTTTATTATCATTATTATTATTTTCTTTTATTTCTTTAATTTATTTTGGTAATCTATTTTTTTATTTTCAGCTTATGTTAATTTTATTTTATGATTATTTAGTTTTCCATTTTCCCTATTTGATGATAGTGTTTTTCTTTATTTGTTATAGTTAGATTAGATAGCTATTATGCTCATTATTATTGGATATATTATATATGAATTTTTTCTACTTGTTTCTTACTGTTATTTTTATTTTTATTGTTCTTTCTAGTCTACTTCTTTATGTTACTATTGCTTAATATTAGTTTTTGTTTGGTAATAGCTAGCTATTTATTAGCGTTATTCTGTTAAAGTTCAAATTCTTTATTAGTCCAATTGTTGAGTTTAAACTTAGATCTTCTCTTAGTTTATTTCTCATTGGTTCGTCAATTTAATTTCTTTGATCGCTTTGTTGCAAGTACATTGTGACGAACACACGAGGCAAGACTAAGACCACAGTCCCTGCATCAAAAAAGTAGAAGGGCCCCAGCACGACTTCCTTCTCGAGTGTCCCTACCGAGGGTCGCCACTCCTTTTTCTGATTTACAGTGGGCCCCCAGGAGGATTCATATCGCCTCCTTCGTGTATGACCACTAGGCCTAGGTCACTGCATTGATTGGGCTGCGTTGGAACAGGTCTGACTTGCTAATGATGTGCGCACCATTATCACCACAGCTCCGTGGGATAGATTCTTTTCCATTATTGAGCCCACCTACATGGATCTTACCTTTGAGTTTTGTGCGACGTTTCTGGTACAACAGGTCATGACGGTGCATGATTAACCAGTACCGTCAGTTTTAGACTTGGTAGTTTAGTGCGACGTATGAGTGTCCCCGACTTCGGCATGGTTATGGGACTTTACACGGAGGAATTTATGAGTGTTGAGGACTTCCTTAGACTTTATAGGCACATCCATCACTCGCCATCAAGTTGCTAGGCTGATCTTACAGCTAGTCAGATACCATATGATGTGAGTCGCTCGAAGGTGACTTCTCTCTCTCTAGCCTTACGGTACATTTACCCCCCTTTTTGCTCACACTTTGACAGGTCAGAGAGAGAGCACTGGAGTCGTTAGCACTCACGATGCTTACTTCCAATGGAGCATGGCACACGGGCATTTATTTGATTTGGCATACTTCATTGCTCTATCCTTTCGCCATCAGACTGTCAGCCATAGGAAGGGCCCTATCTGCTTAGGCCCTTACGTGACTCGCTTCACTTGACACTTCGGTCTCTTTGACACACTGGAGCAGTCCTTTACACTCACACTAATTAGCCAGATGTCACCTCAAGGCATCTCGAGGATGATATACATGAGGATGATCGAGCAGCGTTATGGAGTGGATCCTCTTCTGTACCGATTATTTTATTTTGACGCTCAGAATGAACCCGAGGGCTTCCCTGATGATGTTCCTTCCTATCACGAGGACCCACCACAGCCTTCGCCCTCGAGTCATTTACCTGTTCCTTCTGCTAGTAGCTTTCGAGGAGTATCCATCGAGGAGTTCACTAGCTTCCGTCAGTACTGCGTTCAGAGGTTCGACAGTATTGATGCGACATTGCGGTAGATTTGTCAGCATTTTCATATTGCTCTTCATGTTCGACGACTCACGATGCTGATGCGTCTGATGATGAAGACCATTGAGTCCATTTATCATTTATTTTTATTTTGTATTTTAGTTTTATTTCTATTTTTATGTTTATTGTTATGTTTTTAGACTTCTTTAGTTTTTATATTTTGAACTATATTTTTTTAATTATTATGGTTGTTTCGAATCGAGTAACCCTTTAATCTTCTTCAGCATTGTGTTTATTTTCTTATCAGTTGCTCAGAATCATGCACTACATCTACATTTATCTACAATTCTACTTTTCACTATTCTGGGCATTTCATCCAATATTCAACACAGTTTCAATTCTTTCCCTCTCTTATGATATTTTTGTTTCTATTGTGATTATCTATTTTTGTACATTGAGGACAATGTACATCTTATTTATATGATAATTTGAAAATCTCTTAATTATTCCTTGTGTTTAAGTAATATTCTCATATTACTATTAGAATGAATTATTATTGATTTGTGATTATCATTGATGTGTTTTAGACCAAATTCATAGGTAATTGGGCATTGATTGTTTAAACTTTAAGACATGAGAGAATTAAGCATGATAAGTCTATTTTCAGAATTAAAATTTGTTAGGTTGTTTCCCTAAATTTAAGTATTACCTTGAAGTTTGAGATTTGCTAGATTGACATCAAAATCAATAATTTTTGTGAGATTTTGAGCCTTTAGAGCATACACTTTTCTTGCTCACTTTATTATTGGTTATGAATATGTCAATACTGATTGGTTATTCTAGAACTTGCTTCGATTATACATGTCTAGACCACACCTTTTATTTGATATACTGAGATGATAAAGCCACCTAGGTTTTAACCTGTAACACCCCTCGCCCGTATCCGACGCCGAAATAGGGTTCGATGTGCTACCGGACTTAACTCAAGTATACACATATAAAACCGGGCCATAAAATTTATTTTAACTTAAAACTTCTCGTTCACATGCATTTTGTCACTTAAACGGGCTCACGAGGCCCAAAACATGAATTAGAGACGGTTTGGGACTAAATCGAGAACTTAAGAAAAACTTGGAAAAATTTTATGCTTTAAGGCTCCATATGCCCGTGTGGATATAGAGCACACGCCCGTGTCCCGAACCCGTGTCGAATTAATTTCAAAATTCAACTTGCAGTGGTTTTCACAAGACCTGGCACACGCCCGTGTGCCTAGCCCGTGTCCCTCAAACGGCCTCGACACGCTCGTGTCTTAGCTCATGTCCAGAAACCTGGACATTCTGCCAATTTAATCATGAACAAATTGAAGCCACACGGCCAAGGCACACACCCGTGTCCTATGGCCGTGTCCTTCACACGGCTGAGACACACAGCCGTGTCTCTGCCCGTGTGTTTACTACCATTCATACTGACTTTAAATTTTTAGATGCAGGGGACACACAGCCGGGTCACACGCCCACGTGGGCAGACCGTGTGTCACACACGACCTAGACACACGCCTGTGTGTCTACCCGTGTGGACAAATGCAAGGCTATTTTCCAAGCCATTTCATTTCCCTCACAACATACGCACACACACTTATATAATAGCATACAACAAGGCATACATGGGCACTTAAACATCCATAAACATGTTATGATCATATCAATTTCTCATGCAATAGATGTCATAGATTTTACTCACATCTTTATCACATTCATGCCATAATCATTTTAAACTCATCACTAAGACCATAGCACATGCATGCATATATAAATAGGTTTACAACCTCAATATTTAATGTAAGCCAATACATTTGGCTAAAGCATAATATCACATGCTCAAATATTTAAACCCTATACATGCCATAGACTCGAAGCACAAGGAATCACTTACCCTAATAGTGATAGATTTATAGTGTATTATTATCTCTGGCGAAATCCAACCTGAGCTAACCTGGCAACCCTAGAGAACATGGAAATAAAAGGGGTTAAGCTTTACACTTAGTAAGTTCATGATAAGCTATCTTCTTGTTCAACAGTCAATAAAACATTTATATCTGGAGCTACAAAACTCCAAATTAAGTTCTGTTAATTTTATTTGAAACTAGACTCATGTACCTTTCTACATACAATTTCCAGAATTTTTGGTTTAGCCAATTATTACAGTTTATTCCTCAAAGTTACCCCTAATTCAGTGTTTGACAATTCTGACCCTTCTGCACTAAAGTTTAATTATCTCATAGCACACGACTCGAATAATGTTCCCATCTATTTCTCTTAAAAATATACTCAATAAGTATTCTAAAAATATAAATTATAACTCATAAATATTTTTTCACAATTTATAATGATTTTCAAAAATAACAATAGGGGATTTCGAAGTCATTCTGAATCTATCTCACAGCAATTTAAATATCTCATTTTATGAAGCACTTTTGCTTACACCGTTTCTTCTATGTGAAACTAGACTCATTAGGATTTAATTTAATATTTTATTCAGCCTCTAACTCAATTTCCACAATTTTTAGTGGATTTTCAAAGTTGGACTACTGCTGCTATCCAAAACTGTTTTAGTGTAATATCATGATAATTATCATATGATGACATAATAAACACAAACATAAGTTTATTTATCATTCAAAACCCTTGACTTACTTGTCATCCATATACCTCTTTATCATGACCATCATATATCATGGTATTACTCGTGAGTTTAGTGTACATACTTGTACCAACTCGTAATAAAGTATATAATCATACCTTCTTTAACATGCCCTCCTTAGGGCTTCCATCACATCATCCATATAATTACCCGTTGAACACTCGGGATGCTAAAGGATGTTCAGAATTATCATACACCAAATAGAATACCAAAGCCATGTCCCATACATGGTCTTACATGGATCCACATATCGTTGCCATATCCCGGATATGGTCTTATACAAGGTCTCGTGTCAGTGCCGATGCCATGACCTAGACATGGTATTACATTGGCACACATTTAATATGGTGTCATGATACCCGAAATCCTTAGCATTCCTCAGTGTTACCTGAGATTTCTGAGATACAAAGCTATCATCACATTTTCATTGAATCTTCACAAGTAACTCCCAATAAAGGCATATATCCACATTTTGTACAATATCTAGTATTAAGCACATGATAATGAAGTTGACAAATTACTTTCATACAAACTTACTCGTTTCAAAGAAACATCATATTCCATCAAACTTCTAATATGTTGAATCGTACACTTAATGCCATAACAATAGAGAATTTTAATTCAAGCATGATGTTGCATTATTATTACCATACGAACTTACCTCGACACTAAATTGGTAAAAGAGGCCTAAACATCAATTTCTTGTTTTTCCTCGTTCTAAGCTCGAATCTCATTTTTCATCATCTATAACATCACATTTAACTTATTAAAACAATATATTAATCAAATTAATCCAATGACACATTTTAGCAAAATTTATAATTTTGCCCCTATACTTTGCCATAATTACCAAATTGCTCCTAGGCTCGTAAAATGATTTTTATCACATTTTCACAGTACTCAAGCCTAGCCGAATTCTTCACACACTAAAAACAGTCCACATTTCTCATTATTTCACACATTTATCACTTATTTTACAAACTTTACAAAATAGTCCATTTAGGTGCTTTCATGCAAAATTCTTTCATGAAAGTTGTTTATAACACTACCAAGGCTCATATTCTTCCATAAAAAATCTACAAACAACACATATGCTTTCATGGAAAAACCCTAGACTCTTAATCATTTTGCAAAATAGTCCCCTCTTTTGAAAGCTCATGCTTAGGTGTTCCAAAAACACAAAAATCATCAAGAAAAAGCATTAAAATCACTTACTATCAATGGAGTTTCTTTGCTGAAATTTTCCATCTTCAAAACCCTTTCTTTGCTGACATTTTCGATGAAAGATAAGAGGAAAAATGAAAGAAAGTGACAACTTTTTCTTTATTTTATTTTATTACCAAAACGTCACTTTAAATCCCATAAAATATGGTTTTTTGACCAATCTTGTCTCCCTTGGCCGGCCACCTCTATTAAAAAGGGTCTAATTTCCCTACAAAGGCCCCCAATTTTAATTATCTAGCTATTAGACATATTTAGGTACTAAAATACAACTTTTACCTTTTACGTGATTTAGTCATTTTTCGAAATTAAGCTAGAAACCGCTAAAATAAAATTACCAAAATTTTCATGCACCTTTATAAACATGTTATATTACATAAAATAACATCAAAATAATTTTCTCCAACCTCGGAATAGTGGTTCCGAAATCATTGTTCTGACTAGGCCCAAAATCAGGCTGTTACATAACCTACTTATCCCATAAAGCCTACCTACATAATTAACCCTTAGTGAACCCCTTTGAGCCTAAAATGTAGTTCTTCGATCTACCCTTAGTATTAATCCATAACTCATTTTTCTGATTCGTTGAGAATTGTTCCCGTTTTATTAACTTACTTTTTGTCGAGATTTGATTTGGTCAATTGCCTAACTATGTTCTTTTGTTTCAGTTGCTAAATTATTTCTTATTATCCATGAAAAAAAGTGAAAAAAAAAAGAAGAAAAAAGGAATATGTACATTTATTTTGATTATTAGTAGTTCTATGTTATTTGAGCTTAAATGGTTAGTTTCACATTTTGAGAAGAAGCTCGTGTTATTATTGATAAGTTTTCAATTGATGCAATTATTCAGTTTTAGTTTATTTTTCTAGTTTGGCAATTTATTAATTCGATCTCGATTCTAACCCTCTTTTCTCAGCATTTCTCCACACCCTTAACTAAGCCCCATTACAACCTTCTAAAGACCTTTTGATTTGTGTATCATCTCATTTTATAGTGGTAGAGATTTGATTTTCATGCAAGCATATGATAATGACTTTTCATATTTAAGTTTTGAGTGCTTATTTTTTAACCTTAAACACCTTGAGTGATTTGAGTGAATCTTTAGTAAGGATGTCAATTCTTGTCGATTTTGAATTAAAGGTAATTATTTAGATAAGGGGAAATACCTATGTTTTTCATGCTTTAAAAATGTGTGACTTGGATTGTTTGAACCTTTATTGTTCTTTTAGTTGAATATCAATGTATGATTATTTGTGAATTATGAAAAAACATTATTGATGCGAATAATGAATTGAGAAAGTTTAATTTTTAATTGTGAGTTGAGGATTTTGCTTGAAGACAAGCAAATGCTTAAGTTTGGGGATGTTTGATAAGCCATAAAAGTAAAATGCTTTAATCCCATGCTTGGCATGTTTTTGGATGATTTGTTATATAATTTAGTGAATTTGATGCTCCTAATACTTTCACTTCATGTTTCTATACTTAGAAGAGCATAGTGGAGAAAAAGGAGCAAAAAACGGGCCAACATAAGACAAAACGAGCTACTTTCAGGATCCACACTGCTTGGTCATTCCCACACGGACTGAGCACACGCCCAGGTGAGCCACACGGGCTAGCCACATGCCCATGTGCCAGCCCGTGTCAATATTGCTCTCTGTTTCCCAAACACACGGAAAAGACCAATTTTTAGGGTTTCTAAGCATTCTAAAGTCTATAAATACACACTAGAAGAGGATCTAAGGGAGCACGTATAGAAGAACGAAGAAATTACTCGAAGAACGCCGTCGGAATCAACTCAGAAGTAGGATCTCCTTCAAGATTGAAGATCTCCAATCAACTTCCTTAAACGTTTTGGGTTTCTTTATGTTTTGTAGTTTTCTTAATTTTGAGATGTTCTCCTCCCAAAGTATGAACTAAATCCCCTAGATACTTAGAGAAGATAAAACCTATGATAGATCTTATTATTTAATTTCTAAATTATATGATAATACTTGGTTCCTTGATCTCAATTATGTGTACTTATTCCATGTTTTAATGTTTTCAGGATATTAATTCATGATTGATGTGCTTATTTCAGTGGAGAGTAGATCTGCCATAATTGAGTGGAGTTGCATGCAATCCTAGAAATAAGATAACATAAATCTACCGGATTAGAGTCAAATCTAATAGGGGAATTCATAAATCGAGTTAATGTAACAATAGGGGTTTCAATTAGAAAGAGATTTCAATTAATCAAAGTAAATTCAGTTATTTTTACTCTTGAAAGAGATATTATTATAATTTAGGGATTTCTATGGATCAAGGCAAGTGAATAAATCGTTTAATTCAGATTCAGAATAATAAGTGAAATCCAGATGGATTCTTTCCTGGGTATTGTCTATCTCATTGGTTTATTTGATTATTTTCTTACTTTATTCTCTGTTGCATCCTTAGTAATTAGTTTAATTTTAGATTAAAAATAATTCCTTCAATTTATCGGCTAGATAATAAAAAGATAGTAATTACTAGTACTTTTAGTCCTTGTGAATACGATATTCCCGACTCACCATAATTATTCTGATATTTGATAGGTGCGCTTGCCTTTGTTGTGATTTTAGTTAGTTAAGTGAATTATCATCAGCTCGTCAAAGCTAAGAGTTCACCAAATGGTGCATACATAGAATTCTATACTTAGTTAAGATAAGCACTTTACTTACTCATCTATCCTTAATTTACCAACTACAAGCCAAATAGTAACCAATTACGAAGACTCCGTCGAGCAGTCTATTACAAAAGTCTTTTCTATTAAAGAATTCAACAATTTATTTTATTATTATTTTGCAAACATCGAAGATTAATAAATTGTTAAGAGATTATGCAACTCGAAGTACATCCGATTCCATCAATTGAGCAATTTCTTACCTTTCTCTTATTTTAATTTACTTGTGTTCATTTGCATGTTTAAATTAAATCTAATAGTTATGGTATCTAGATCTATGAAAGGCTAAGTCTCGTGAAGATTAATGAGTGGATGTGAGAATAACTAACGGAGGAATATGGGTTTCCCATAGGAATTAACTGTTTTAAATAATGTGTGCTTAAACCCTAGGAAGTCATCCAGGTTAAATGAGGTTGGGAGATAAGTTTGCTGAGCAAATCTGTAACATCCCGAATTAGGGCCCAGTCAGAACAGTGGTTTCAGGATCACAAATCTGACGTAAGAAATTTTATCTTTATTATATTTTTATGGCATACAATTTCATGGAATGATTTCGTGAAAATCTCGTTTGAGAATTTTGACGTTTGGGCACTCAATTTAGTCAAAAGAACTAAATTGTAAAAAAAGTGAAAGTTGAGTTCTACATGTTAGAGGTGTCTAATTGTTATGAAATTTTAAATTGGAGGTCCTTAAATGGTAATTAGACCATTTGTTAATTGTTGGACAAAAATAGACATGAAATGGGTGAAATAGAATATTTTTAAGTTAGGGGCATTTTGGTAATCTAATAATTAAAAGAATTAAAAAGGGAAAATAAACCAAATTTTTCCATCTTCTTCTTGTCCAGCCGAATCTACCATGGAAGCCATGTCTAGGGTTTGGTTCAAGCTTCCAAGCTCATTTGTAAGTGATCCCGAGCCCCATTTTTAATGTTCTTTACATTTTTAAAGTCTTTGTAACTTGATTTACCTATTTCTGCCATTATTTTGATCTAAGGTTCATGTTTAAAATTTTATCCATGAGTGATATGCATGTGTTTTGATGTCTAATGGTATAAAATGAATGTTGGGTGTTAAATAAACGACTTTTGCTAAGTGATTTTCGATGAAAATGCTAAAAAGGACCGTTTTATAAAAGTTATAAAATTTGTTATAAAAGTGTGATTTAGTGGAAATTGTGGGCTGCTATAGTTTTGAAAATTATTCGGCTTGGCTTAAAGTGCAAAGAAATCGAATAAAAATCATTTTACGAGCTTAGGGGCCAAAGTGTAAATAAGTGAAAGTTTAGGGGTAAAAATGCAAATTTTTAAAAGTATAATTTTTGGGTAAATTTCAATAATGTGAATAATAAATGAGCTATATTTGAAATGTTAGATCAAGAAAACTGAGATTTGGCCTTAAATCGGGAAAGTTTGAGATTATGGACTAAATTGGAATAGTTGGTCGTAATTGCATTCGAGGTAAGTTCGTGTGACTAAATAAACATGTTATTCATGTTATTGTTATTGTACTTGAAGTCCACTTTACTATGATTGTATTGAATTATATGTTAATGATATTGTGTATGGGAAAGTAATGAACCCCATGAATTAATCGATAGCTCAAATGTCGTTAACATGATACGTGATGATTGAATATATTGGAAGTTTGATGGAATATGATGTTTCTTTGAAACGAGTAAGTTTGTGTGAAAGTAATTCATCAACTTCATTATCATGTGCTTAATACTTGATATTGTACGAAATATGGATTTATGCCTTTATTGGAATTGACTTGTGATGATTCAGTGAAAATGTGATGATAGTTTTGTATCTCGAAAGCCCCAGTGACCCAAAGGAATACTTAGGACTTGGATGTCATTACACCATGCTAAATGTGCTTGTGTAAGACCATATCTGGGACATGGTATCGGTGATGATATATGTGCCTATGTAAGACCATGTCTGGCATATGGCATCGACAATGATATGTGTGCCTGTGTAAGACGATGTCTGGGAGATGGCATCGGTGATGATATGTGTGCCTGTGTAAGACCATGTCTGGGACATGGCATCAGCGATGATATGTGTGCCAGTGTAAGACCATGTCTGGGACATGGCATCGGCGATGATATGTAGATTCATGTAAGACCATGTCGAGACATGGCATTGGTACTTTATTTGGTGTATGATAATCCCGAGTGTCCTTTAATATTCCGGTGGTTCAATGGGCCATTCAAGATGTTGGGATAAAAAGTGGAATAAAATGGCTAAGAATGTATGGTGCAGGTATGTACACTAAGCTTATGGTTATTGAGACTTTGAAATGTCAAGATATCGGTGAGCTAAGATGTATTGATGAATTTTGTTGCAATATCATGTTAACTTATATTGCATAGTTGAACATGGAATTCATAAATGGCGAGTTCACGATTAGTTGAAAGTGAACTTATGATAGTTATCATTATATTGCACTAAAACAGTTTTACGACAGCATGAGTATCCCAACTTTAAAAATCCACCAAAAATTGTGGAAACCGAATTGGAGATTGAATAAGATATGAAATTAAATCTTATTGAGTCTAGTTTCACATAGAGGAAACGGTGTAAGCAAAATAATTTCATATTGTTAGATATTTGAATTTTTGTGAGACAGGGTCAGAGCGATTTCGGGCTCCCCTATCTTAAATTTGGAAAATCATTAAAAATTTTATGAAAATAATTATAGGCTAGAATTCATATGAATAAATCTTAAATGAGTCTATTTTCAAGAGAAATATATGGGAACATTATCTGAATCCCGTACTAAGAGATAGATAAATTTTAGTGAAGAAAGGTCGAAGCTATCAAACAACGAAATAGGAGAGAATTTAAGTAATAAACTGTACTTATTGGCTAGACTAAAAATTCTAAAAATTTATGGTAAGAATATATGTGAATCTAGTTTCAGGGAAAATTAGCAGATCATAATTTGGAGTTCCATAGCTCCAGGTATAAATAATTTAGTAACTATGTCTCGAGAAAACAACATGACCAGAACATAAGTAAAAGTGTAATTATGGTTGCATTACCTTGAGAAGCATGTTGGCATATTGCTTATTATTTTCATTTGGACTTACTAAGCATAAAGCTTACTCCCTCCTTTTCATTTCTTTAGTGTTTTCAGGTTAGCTCGGGGTTAGAGATCGTCGGAGGCAGCATCACACTATCATGTTATCACCTTTGGAGTATTGGCATATGTGTATTGAGCACCTTCAAGTGAGTCGCATGTATAGGGACTTAGTTTTTATGATAGATGTTGTTATGATTAGCCAAATGTATTGGCTTATTTTGATTCATTGTATATAGCCATGAGATATGGCTTATAATGATTGTGGCTTGTAAGCCTAGTTATCCATGATAAGTTCTAATGCTTGTGACGCGATGATGTGTTTATGCTTGTGGGACATACATGATTGGTGTTAAGACATGTGTGTATGATAAATGCTTCATGACCAATCAAAATTGTTATAGCCATGAAGTAATTATATGGTATAGAAATAAGACAATGATGATTGAACATGAATGCTTAATGTTTAAGTAAGGTCACTTGACAAGGTCAATGAATATGGATTATTGTGTGATATTATATGAGTATGTGAAACTTGTGAACAATAGCATGTTAAAGTTAAGAATACACCTTAGTGAAGTATGCTAAATCATTAAAATGATGCCATGATGTATAACTTTGATGTGTGTAAAGATGTGAGGGATTAATGGTAACATAAGGCTTGGAAAATAGCTTAAGTGTTAGCCATATGGGCAGAGACACGGCCATGTGTCTTAGCCGTGTGGAGTACACGGCCTAGCACACGGGCATGTGGCCAGGCCTTCAATTTGTTTTTCAGACATCATAAATAGAGAGTTACACAGCCTGAGGACACGGGCGTGTCCCTGTGTCCACAAGGGTGTGTGACCCTGTTTCATGAAAATTTTTCCTAAGTTTTCCCGAAACTTTCCAAAGTTCTCGGTTTAGTCCCAAACCGCCTTTAATGAATGTTTATAGTGTCGGTAGCTCGTGCAAAGGACATTATGCATGTGACTGAATGTTTTTAATTTAAATGAAATTTTATGTCTCGATTTTATGAAATTGTGTACGTTTAAATCCGGTAATGCCTTGCACCTTGTCACGACGTTGGGTACGGGTAAGGGGTGTTACAAATTTATAATTTATCCTTGTGGAGAAAATGAGGTCTAGAGATAAGCAAGTAACTATCAATTAGTTAATTAGTAGAGGTCGGGAGGTAATACTAGTTAATTAATAGTCAATTCCATTTAAACACAAATTTTGATTATTTACAACACTAAAACGAGTTAATTTGCTATCTGTTCACCTCATTTTAGTTGTTTTTCTATATTCTATTTATTTAATTTAGTTTATGCCTAACTTCTATTTTATTGTTTCTCGTAATATAAGTTTTAATTATTACTATTTAGATTTGTTATTATAGAAATAGATTTTAGATTTAATTCGTTATCCATTGTGTATGATCCTTAGAATACTTGCATGTGTTTTGTTGTAAGACTTTACTATTGACCGCCTCTGGATATACTAACGTCTAGAGTGTGAATATTGCAATAGAATGAGGTAGTATCTGCAAGTATCCGAGTCGATTTGTAATATAGATTTTACAACAAAATACGTGAGCACTCCGAAGATCATACCCAAGGGTGGCGAGTACTAAATCAATCTTAACTTAAACAATTAAAGATCTAATTAATACTTCAAGTTAGTTAGTTATAGTATGAAAGTAAAATAAGAGATAATTTTAGGGTTTTTAAAACTAAGGAAATACAATAACATAAAAAGAGTAAAATTGCAAGAGATAAAGAGTAATAAAGAGAATAAAATTTGAAGATGGGTGATTAGCTTACTTCAGCAATCTCAATCAACTGTCGTCTCGGGTTCTTCGTTAATCAACTAGTCACTACACTAGCAGGATCTTCTAATCTTCTACTAATATAATGAGTCAATAAGAACTACTTATCTTTGGACCTCACAATCCAAATTGGTTTGGGGTTAAGTTGTTCACAGATAGGCAATACCAATTTTGGGTTAATTCTCACCTTGATGACTTCCCAAGGTTGTCAGGCCTAGGGTTTGTTTCACATTCTTCCTTTCCCAAAACATTGATTCATTGAGTAAACCTACAAAATAGTTAAGAAATCATGCTTCTCCTCGCTAATCCTCCATAGAAGGATTAATTCCTCATGGCATTCATAAACAACATAGAACAAATGAAAGAATTAATCATAGGGAATTGATTGAAATAGAGAGTTTAAGAAAAGCTTGATTGATATTGATATAAGCATGAAACTATGGAAGTTAATCTCCTTTACAATCAGACCTCTTAACGAAAGCAAATAACTAAAACTAGGAAAACCTAAGAAGGAAAGAAAACAAGACAAAATTTAACAGAAGAAAACTAGGTTAAGACTAAGATGTCTTAAACATATGCTAAAGGGTTTTATTTATAGCCTTCAGGTTGTCGTTGTCCTTAATCCTAGGTTAGTTGACGTTTTAGAGCTTAAATTTCGATTGTATAGAATAAAACGACCCTACTTCTTGTTTTTTCTCATCACCGAGTTGATGTCGCGACACACTAGGACCTATGTCGCAACATAGCAACAAACATATTCCTCTGTAGCCATCTTCACAGGTATGTCGTGACACCCTCAGCCTATGTCGTGAAATTGAAGGCAGCTTCTCACTTTCTCCATTCTGCTCTCTATGTTGTGACATCGGACCCCCATGTTGCGACATAGCATCTAGTATTGACCCGAAATGCCTTCTAATGGTCTTTTGTACACTCACAAGTATGTTAGCTCTCCCTTAGGCCTCATTTGGCCCTTAAGGTTAATAAAATACTCGATATGCACATTTTATTGAATGTAAACAAGACTAATGAAACTGAATTAAAGCATGATGAAAATTCTTGAATTCAAGCTCCTTAAATGTGAAAACTTGGTTGAATCTGTTACACCGAATTATGGCAGATCAAACTCCCTTACACTTAAGACATTGCTTGTCCTCAAGCAACATAAATAAAGATTACAAAATGAAAAATGACTGTCCTTGAGCAAGTATGGTACAAGTATTGATTTCATAGCTGTAACACCCCTAATATGCATTTTTACTCAAAATCACTTTACAAAACATAGATATCTATCACTAAGCTTTCATAATTCATCATCAATCATTCAAAAACACATGAATTCATCAATGGCTACTTTCAAAACATTAAGCAGTTTTGCAAATTAGTCACTAGGCTACCTTGTACTCAAAGCAACGATTACAAAAACGTAGAAATCATCAAAAACAAAACAAAAACAGACCTTCAATTGAGCATCAACATGGATGAACCTTCAAAGCTTCCAAAACCCTTATTTTCTCTCTTATTTCGATTGGGGAAGATGACCATTTAACATAAAATTGTTTTTATTGTATTTAATATAACTTAATTCATAAATTACCATTTTATCCTTTAGTTAAAACATTAAAAATCACATAATTCAAGGCCATTTATGTACATCTCCACTATCAATGGTTTAATAACATTATAAGGACCTTTGGTTTAAAAAACCATAGTAATTAAACACTTTAAACAAGTAGAATGCAACTTTTGCATTTTACGCGATTAAGTCCTTTTATCAAATTGAGCACTCAAACACTAAAATTAGCTCATGAAATTTTTACACATATGTAATAACATGCTATAAACACCAAAAATAATATTAAAATAATTTTACAACCTTAGATTTATGGTGTAACATCCCAAATTTGGGTCTAGTCAAAATAGTGGTTTCGAGACCACAAATCCAAAGTAGAAATAATTAATTCATGATTATTATGAGGTCTATGATATAATTTCATGCTTATGCAAAAGTTTCATGAAGAAATTCTATTCATAAAGTGTCCAATTTGACATTTAGGACTAAATTGTAAAAGTTGCAAAATGTTAGTTCTAGAAGCTTTAAGCATGAAATTGCCATGGATTGTTAATTAGAGGTCCTTAAATAGTAATTTTCCCAATTTTTATTTTTATGGACAAAAATGGGTATGAATAGGAAACTTTTGAAAGAAAGGCCTTAAGGGCATTTTAGTCATTTGGTAAATAAAAAAATAAAAAGGGAAAAATAAGTCAAAAATTAAGTCCATCTTCCTCCTCCTTAGCCAAAATTCACATGGAGCCATAGTTAGGGTTTTGTTCATCCTTTCAAGCTTGATTGTAATACACCCTAGCCCCGTTTTTAATGTTCGTTATGTTTTTGAGATCCTTAAAGCATGAACTACCTATTTCTACCACTATTTTGAGCTAGGGTTCATGTTCAAAAACTTACCCATGTGTGACATGCATGTATATTGGTGTTTAATGGAGGAATATGAAAGTTTGAAGCATGATAAACATCTTTTACTAAGTGATTTTTCATGAAAACACCTAAAAGGGATCTTTTTGTAAAATTTGTAAAATAGGTGGTTAAAAATCTAATTTGAAAGAAAATGTGGGATGATATAAGTATGATATAAGTTCGGCTAGACTTGGCTAGCAAAGAAAATGAACACATTTCATTTTACGAGCTTAGGGGCAAATTTGTAATTATATGAAAGTTTAGAGGTAAAATTATAAGCGAAATTTGCTATTATAGATCAAGAAAAATGGAGTCCGGACCTAAAATGAGGAAAGAACAAGGTTGTCTACTAAATTGAATAGTAGCCATATTTTGAGTACCAAGGTAAGTTTGTGTGTAAATAAGGCAACGTTACATTATATTGTATTTAATGCTTTAATATTACATGAATTGTATAATTGTCTTTTTGGATTTAATTAATGATGACTCGATGATGATTTGATGAGTTTCATACCTTAAAATCCCGGTTGAACCTTAGGAATGGTTAGGATACAAATGTCATGGCATTAGGGTTATGTATGATCCCATGTAAGACCATGCCTCGGACATGGATTTGGCATCGATATGTAATTTTGTGTAAGACCATAGCTTGGCTATTGGCATCGATATGTGATCCCATGTAAGACCATGTCTGGTACATGGCATTGGCATCGATATGTGATCCCATGTAAGACCATATCCGGGATATTGAGTTGGCATCCTACCATGTGCATGAAAGTTCCTGAGTATCCTTTAGTATTCCAAGTGGTTCAACGGGTAATCCAACGATTATGTCAAAGAGATGACAAGGTATGATCATGTTGAAAGAATACAGGTACGTACACAAAGCTCAAAAAAATTGAGATTATGGATCAATGAGACCTCGGAAGAAGTGAATGAATGAATTATAATCATGAATTTTATTGTAAATTATGTAAATGGCATGACTTAAAATGTTCCTATGATACTTGATGACATTATGATAAATATTATTATGTTATGTGTATAATAATGTATGGCTAATGTTGTTAATTATTTACATGCAAACTTACTAAGCTTTATGCTTACTCCCCTTCCTTTTCCATTTCCTTATAGTGTAGCCAAGCTAGCTCGGGGATCGAAGGACGTCAGAGTTTGATTCACACTATCAAACTAATCTTTTGGGTATAGTGAATTTATGTATTTTGAGTATGGCATGTATAGGGACTTGGTCCTTTGTTATATGTCATATTTGTGTAGCCAAATGTGTTACCTTATAATAATTTGATGATTTATTTTGTATATGGCCATGAGATATGGCCCATATTAATTATGGGGACGTAATCCTATTCATGCATGCATACATTTGCTATGGTCACTCATGTTGTGGTTAAATTCATTTGGCATGGATGAATTATGGATATGAACATGGATGCTTGATGATGGAAATGTGAGTAAATGACATAATAACAACTAAGGCATGAATCTATGAAATGGAATTAAATTGATGTTTCATATTGTATGTGATTTGGTAAGCTTGATCTAAGTAAAATATGAAGTCTTAAACAAGTATAAATTGATAAGAAGTTTATATGTATGAGCCATATTTATGAATTTGCAAGTGCATCATGTAGGAAGTCATTGAGATGTATAAGTGTGCAGGTGTTATTGAGGGTGACAAAGGCTTGGAAAATAGCCTCAAAGTTGTCCACACGGATAGGCACATGGGCGTGTACACACGATCTGCCCCATGGGCGTGTGATCCGGCCGTGTGCCCCCTCCACCCTAATGAGGTAAAATAGAATGCCCAGTAGTAAACACACAGGCAGAGACATCACCCAGTGTCTCAACAGTGTGAAGGACGCGGCCTCAGGACATGGGCGTGTGCCTAGGCCGTGTGAAGTCTGCACTTGATTTTTGGAATTTAATTCGCCACACGGCCAAAGCTCACGGGTGTGTGACTTGGCCGTGTGACCCTAATTATGTTGATGATGCCATAAATAGAAAGTTACACGGGCCTAGGACACCGGTTTGTCCCAAGCCACACGGGCGTGTGTGACCACATGGCCTACCCACACAGGCGTGTGACCCTGTTTCATGAAAATTTCCTAAGTTTTCCCAAAGTTTTTCTAAAGTTCTCAGTTAGCCCCGAACTACCCCCGATGTATGTTTTGGGCCTCGAGGCCTATATAAAGGACAATTTGTATATGTATGAATGAATTTATTTGAACGAAATTTTGTAACAGCCCAGTTTAGACCCTAGTTGGAATAGTGGTTTTGGGATCACAAATCCGAGTCAGAAAAATATTTTAATAATATTTTCTGTGTTTAGAGTATGTGTGTAAGCATGTGTGAAAGTTTCGTGTGGAACTTTTATTGATTGAGTGCTTAATTGTTATGTCTTATTAAATGAGAGGTCCTTATGATATAATTAGACCATTTATATGGTTAGTGGACATTAATGGCTTTAATATATGTGATTTTATAATGAAAATAAAAAGGATAAAAATGTAAATGGCTTAATAATGTAAATTAAAATAAAACAAAAGTATGAAAGTTGGACATTATCATCCATGCTTGCCGAAAATCAAAGAAAAATAAGAAAAAATAAAACTAGGGTTTGGCACTTGAAATTGTTGATTAAGGTACGTATTTTGCTCGGGTTTTGATAATTTCTATGTTTTTGCGATTACTACTTTGTGTTCTATAAAGCCCATGTTTCGATTTCTGATTTTGATGATGATTTGGAATTATGCGATTGTTGATTTTTTGAGTTTTGAAATGTTAGTTGATGGGAAATGAAAGATATGTGTTGGGTTAGTATATTTTGTCTTTGAATTTTTGATGAATTTGAGTAATTTGGGCTAAATTGTAGAAATGATATTTTGAGGGACTAAAATGTGAAATAAATGACACATATGGGCTTATATGAACACCATGTATATTCGGCTAGGCATGTGTGCAAAGAAATTTTGTGTATTTTGTGATTTTGTGAATTAGGGACTAAATTGTCAAAATGTGAAAATGTGAGGGTTAATAAAATGCCCTAAATATGTGAATATGGTTTGAATTGAATAATTTTTTGAATAAAAGAGTTAATTTTGAATACATATAGATTAAGAAATGAGGAATTTGGACCTAGATCGAGGGAAAAACAAAGTGCTCAATTGATCGACTAATTTCGTCGTTTTTACGTTTGAGGTAAGTTCGTGTATAATACATATCGTTTGTACAATGTTTGTATGTAATGAAATAAATAGAAATTAGATTGAGAAGTTGGAGTATGTGAAATGTTAATCAAAATTGAGGCACTAAGTGTGCAAAAAATGAAGTATCTACGGCTATTAAAAATGGCATTGAGTGTGCGAGATAGTGATGGCTGAAAAAATAGCACTATGTCTGCGATACCGATATAAGTTCAGTTTAATGAAATGGCACTAAGTGTGCGATAATATTATAGCTTCAGCTAATTAAATCGGCACTAAGTGTGTGATTTTATTGAATGTTCAAGTATGATCGAATGGAGTAGTGCATCGAGCATCGAAGTGATAAATGTGATAGGTAAGAACGTGACGATACAGGTATGTAAGGAACCTATGTGGTTTATGATATTGAGTATGAAATAGATGAAAGGTTATGTAAGTGAAGGACGAGAAGAGTTGCATTAAGTGTTAGCTAATTGATATAATTATATTTTAATTGATGAGTTAAATGTGTTATATCATGAATTTACTAAGCTTTAAAAGCTTACTATGTGAAATGTTCTCTGTTTTACAGTGTTATAAAGCTAGCTCGGATCCAGGGATCGTCGCGACTCACTCACACTATCAGACACCTATTTTGGTACCATTTTAAGATTTGTATATATGGTATATGGCATGTATAGGCTAGTGTCATTTTGGTTTGTTTTGTGTTGTGGTTAGCAATGAGACTTGGCTTGTAAATATTGGTATGTATTGTAACACCGCTCACCCGTAACCGACGTCGGGACAGGGTTTGAGGCGTTACCGGTAATTCACTTTTACAACTTACTAAATCGGGTCACCAAATTTTGCCCAAATTTAAAATCTTTCAAACATGTACACTTTGTCCCTTACACAGGCCTTCGAGGCCTAAAACACACCAAGGGCAGTACGGGACATAACTGAAAACATTCAATAAACTTTGGGCACTTTAGAAAATTTTTCCTTACTTTGAAGTGTGACAGGCCCGTGTAATGGGGCCATGTGGTCACACACGCTCGTGCCCTCAGCCCGTGTGCAACACCGACTTCAACCTCATCATTCTGTTAAAAGCACACGGCCAAGACACACGCCCTTGTGCTTAGCCCGTGTTCTATATTGACTTAAGATTTCAACGGCAGGGGACACACAGCTATACCACACACCCATGGGGATGAGCCGTGTGTCAAACACGGCCTAAACACACGCCCGTGTGTCTACCCTTATGGACCTTATTAGGCTATTTTCCAAGTCTTATGTCACCCTCTGCCAACCAATTACACTTATAGATTATTTTAGTGCATGTTAAGGCCAAAATGGTACATTTATAAATATAAAACTTTAATTAACCACATTGTATAACCTTATGTCATTGGTTCCATACATGCTAAGTTAATTATCATCTTGCATTTAAAGATTTCCATGTATACTAGACAGATTTAGGATTGGCTCGTTTTTATAACTCATTTCCAATTGAAGACCAAACCATCACATATGAACATAAACATGCATAGATTTGTAGGTCATAGCCTACTTCAAAATAAGCCAATTTCCGTGGCCTTATACAAAAAGATGAATATAACTTTACATGCCTTCATTTTTGGCAAACCAAATGACACATGTAGCAAAATATTCAAAAGCTCTATACATGCCATTGAACAAACATAAGTGTTTATATACCAAAGCTGAAATAGTTGATAGTGTGTAGACTCTCCAACCGTCTTCCAATCTTTATGAGTCCTCGAGCTCTGTAAGATAGGGAAAAGAGAGGGGTAAGTATTTACATGCTTAGTAAGCTCGAATAACTGGAAAGTAAACTTACCGACTATTTAACATACATCCTTATTAGATAATGAAACCAACAAATATGAAAGTGGTTTCCCTATCACATGCACTCAATCAATGAGTTAGTCATATAACAAAACATCATGTAATACATATATTAGATGAGCTCATCATTCAACATGTCATTTAAACATATATCTCGTGTTAGTCCCGTTGAGATTTTAGGAACTCTTGATGGATTATCCAATCACCATCAATTTATATGAATGATCATTTCATGTACGCACTCTCCCAAACCTAACATCTTACGACGGGATTACCAGTCCAGGCTAAATCCCATGTATCGTAAACTTATAAGGTGATGTTGAGATTACCAGTCCAGGTTAAATCCCTTATAACAATAAACACCCTTAGTGAGCTCGGATCTGAATTACCAGTCCAGGCTAAATTTAGACCATAATTGGATTACCCGTTCGGGTTAAATCCACAATTATCACATATTATTTGAGAGGCTCGATCACTCAAGGAACACCCGTCCGGGCTAGATCCTTTTCATACTTGAGATCATCGGATTACCTGTCCAGGCTAAATCCTTTCTGCAACACATGTAAGATCTCAATTCACATGTCAATCATGGTTTATCCATCGAATTCCCTTTTTAACCTCAATCGAGACATTTTTCCAACAACTCATTATCAAATATGCATTCTATGCATTTTCATGCCATCAACAATGCAATCATCATGCACTCATAAATCATACAATTATGCATATTATGAGTTTACTTTAAGTTATCCGAACTTACCTGGTACTCGTTTCGGTATTGTGTTTCGGTTATTCCAAAACCTTTCGCTTTCCTCGGTCGACCTCCGGAATTTGTTCCTCGGGGTCTATAACAATAAAATTAAATCATTAACATATCACACTGTACTTTTTGAGCATAAATTTCACCCTCGGTCCAAATGACCATTTTTCCCCTAACCTTTCACATTTTTACGATTTAGTCCCTAGGCTCGTATAATGAAACACATGCAATTTCTATCTTACCCAAGCCTAGCCGAACACTTTTTTCCTCTTATGGCAACCCACGTTTTTCATTATTTTCACATTTCTACCACATATTTAACAACTTTTTCAAAAGGGTCCCTTTAGGGGTTTTTCACGAAAATCACCTAGGAAAAGATGTTTAACACACCTCCAACTTTCATACCCCTTCATAAATCATCAAAATACAAGTAAATCATGCATGGGTAAAATTTTTAAACATGAACCCTAGCATGAAATATAGGTAGAAATGGAGAGAGTAAGCTACCGGGATTTTAAAAATACAAAGAACATTAAAAACGGGGCTTGGGTGCACTTATTATTGAGCTTGAAAATGTTAAAAATCATAGCTATAGAGTCCCTTGAAGTTTCAGCAGCATGGAGAAGAAAGTGAGCTGATTTTTGGTTCATTTTTCCCATTTTATTTCAGTAAAATGCCAAATGACCAAAATGCCCTTAATCCATTTTCTTTAAAATTTCATCCACGCAAGCCCATTTTTGTCCAAAAACTTAGAAATTGGGCAAATTGTTCTCTAAGACCTTATAATTTATAATCTAAAGCAATTTCATACAAATTGTTTCTAGAAACCAAGTTTTGCGATTTATTCAATTTAGTCCCTAATTTCCAATTGGACACCTTACTCAAAGAATTTCTTCATGATTTCTTAACACATGCATATTCTCATATTCTAGACCTCATAATAATCATAAAATAAATATTTTGATGTTGGATCTGTGGTCCCGAAACCACTATTCCGATTAGGCCCTATTTCGGGATGTTACATTTCTCCCGCCTTAGGGACTTTCATCCTCGAAAGTCTTACCAGTAAACAGGTTCGGATATTGGTTTCTCATGGTTTCTTCTGGCTCCCACATAGCCTCTTCCACACCATGTCGATGCAATAGCACCTTTACTAAAGCCACATTTTTATTTCTCAACTGTTTAACCTCACAAGCCAAAATCTTGACCGGTTCTTCTCTATAGGTCATGTCAGGTCTAATCTCAATCTCTGCTGGTGAAATCATATGAGACGGGTCTGATCGATATCGCCTTAACATGGATACATGGAACACGTCGTGAATCTTTTCCAATTCGGGTGGCAATGCCAAACGATAGGCTAATGGTCCAACTCTTTTAGTGATCTCGTACGGTCTGATAAATCGTGGACTCAATTTGCCTTTCCGACCAAATCTCAACACTTTTTTCCATGGAGACACTTTCAAGAATACTCTATCTCCAACTTGGAATTCAATCTCTTTTCTTTTTAGGTCAGCATATGACTTTTGCCTATCCGATGCCGCTTTTAAATAGTCTCGTATCATTTTAACATTTTCTTCAGTTTCCTTAATCAGGTCAACTTCATGAATTTGACTTTCCTTAAGTTCTGTCCAATACACTGGATTTAGACACTTTTTGCCATACAAGGCTTCATAAGGTGCCATCTTCAAACTCGTTTGAAAACTGTTGTTGTAGGCAAATTCTACCAATGGCAAGTACTTTTCCCAACTACCCTAAAATTCGAGGAAGCAACATCGCAACATATCCTCAAGAATCTGAATCATCTGCTCAGACTGACCATTGGTCTGTGGGTGAAAAGCCATACTGAAACTCAATTTTGCACCCAAGGCTTCTTGTAACTTCTTCCAAAATCTCGAAGTGAACTTCGGGTCTTTGTCAGAAATAATCGACAGCGGTACCCCGTGTAATCTCACAATCTCAGATATGTACAAGTCGGCCAATCTATCAAGAGAGTAGTCTGTTCTTACTGGAATGAAATGAGCCGACTTTGTCAACTTATCCACCACAACCCATATAGAGTCTTTCCTTTTCGGAGTCAATGGCAATCCTGTCACAAAATCCATAGTAACTTTGTCCCACTTCCATTCGGGGACCATTACAAGTAGTAACAAACCTGAAGGTACTTGATGTTCATCTTTAACTTGCTGACATATCAGGCACTTAGATACAAATTAAAAAATGTCTCTTTTCATGCCGTTCCACCAGTACATTTCCTTCAAATCGTTGTACATCTTGGTACTTCCCAGATGAATAGACAAACGACTGTTATGTGCTTCTTGCAAGATTTTCCAAAAAAGTTCTTCATCTTTTGGTACACAGACTCTATCTTTGAACATCAAACATCCATCAGAACCAATCTGATAATTTGATTCAATGCCCGACTCACATCAAGTTCTTTTAGCCTATAGGTCTCTATAATTAGTTTGGGCATTATAGATTTCCTAAAGAAGTGTTGGCCTAACCTCCAGCTCTGCCAAGACCGAACTATCATCAGCAATGTTAATTGAGCATCCATGGCTCTCAATACAAACAGAGATTTTCTGCTTAATGCATCGGTGACCACATTCGCCTTTCCCGGGTGATAGTCAATGATCAGATCATAGTCTTTAATTAATTCTAACTATCTCCGCTGTCTCAGATTCAATTCTTTTTGAGTCATCAAATACTTCAAACTCTTGTGGCCTGTGAATATACGACAAGTCTCACCATATAAATAATGTCTCCAGATTTTCAAGGCAAAGACAATGGTGGCGAGCTCTAAATCATGTGTTGGATAGTTCTTCTCGTGTGGCTTCAACTGCCGTGAAGCGTAAGCCATCACCTTGCCATCTTGCATGAGTACACAACCCTGTCCATTCAAGGATGCATCACTGTAGACCACAAACTCTTTTCACAGCTCAGGTAATACTAAAACAGGAGCTTTTGTCAGCAATGTCTTTAACTTCTCGAAACTTTACTGTCACTTTTCTGTCCATTTAAACTTAACGTCTTTCTGTAGCAACCTCGTCATTGGGGTTGCTATCATGGAGAATCCTTTCACAAATCTTTGATAGTAACCGACTAAACCCAAAAAGCTTCTAACCTCGGTTACATTTTTAGGCAATTTCCATTCAATAATAGCAGAGATTTTACTCGGATCAACTCGGATGCCTTTACCCGAAATAACATGACCCAAAAATCCAACTTCTTGGAGCCAAAATTCACTATTGTTAAACTTAGTATACAGTTGTTTTTTCCGTAAGGTCTGCAACACAGTTCTGAGGTGCTTCGCATGCTTTGCCTCATCTTTAGAATAAATCAAGATGTCGTCAATAAACACAATGACAAACTTATCCAAGTATGGCCGAAAGATCCTATTCATTAGGTCCATTAATATGGCTGGTGCATTCGTCAATCCAAATGGCATAACAAGAAATTCATAGTGGCCATACCTTGTTTTAAAAGCTGTCTTTGGCACGTCTGATTCCTTAACACGTAACTGATAGTAACCAGACCTCAAGTCTATCTTAGAGAATACCGTGGCTCCTCTCAACTGGTCGAATAGATCATCGATCCTTGGCAAAGGATACTTACTTGATAGTTACCTTGTTAAGTTGTCGGTAATCTATACAAAATCTCATTGAACCATCTTTCTTCTTTACAAACAATACAGGGACACCCCAAGATGAAAAGCTCGGCCTAGTAAAACCTTTATCCGTCAGCTCTTTCAATTGTACTTTTAATTCTTTTAGCTCGGTTGGCACCATTCTGTACGGGGCAATAGTGATGGGAGCTGTCCCTGGCACCAATTAAATACCGAACTCTATCTATCTCTCGGGAGGTAATCCGGGTAATTCTTCCAGGAATACATCTGGATATTTACATACTATAGGTACAGTCTCAATCTTCAATCCCGTTTCCCTTGTGTTCAACACAAAAGCAAGATAGGATTCATACCCTTTTCTCATGTATTTCTGAGCAACCATTGTCGTGATTACAGTTGGTGATGTGCCTAAATCTCTTGAATCAACGTGTAGAATCTTGCCATCTGGGCATTTCAATTTAATATACTTGCTACTACAATTTACAATTACATCATGCAAGGCTAACCAGTCCATACCGAGTATTACATCAAACTCATCAAAAGGTAACAACATATGGTTAGCCGAAAGACATTGACCATGAATCGTCAAAGGACAATTCTTACAGGCTTTATCAACGAAAACTAATTTGCCTAGTGGGTTCGACACTCTAACAACAAATTCCGTAGGTTCAACGAGTATGTTCATACCAGACACCAATCTCATGCAAATGTATGAATACGTCGACCCCGGGTCAATTAAGGCAATAACACATGTATTGAAAAGAGAAAAAGTACCCATAATAACGTCAAGAGCAGAAGCTTCCTCTCGAGCGCGTATTGCATACATCCTTGCTGGGGCTCGAGCCTCTGATTTTGTAGTGTCTTTGGTTGCAAATCGATTGCCACTAGCACTTCAGGGGTATCTCGGAGGTCTACCTCGTGCTATGGAAGCACTCGACTTTGGGGTTACTTCCACTTCTTTTTCGATTCGTTCTGTGCAGTCTTTGAGAAACTGGTCAAGAGAATCACATCTAAAACATGCACCGCTCTTTATTCGGCACTCTTTGAAGTGAAATTTGTTGCAACTCTTACACTTAGGCTTTTGGTCATCTGCACTCCCCATACTAGTCGCCATCAGGGAGGCAGACTTCTGATTTCGTCATTTAGAGCCTCTCGTTCTACCCGAATATCCTACAGATGAAGTGGAGTGTTCATGTTGGCTCCTTGATTTCTTTATAGAAAATGAGAGCGTCCTACCGCTGGATCTCTTGCTCGCAACTCGAGCCTCTCTCTTTGCTTGCTCTCTTTCATTATTAAGTTCATTGGCCTTCTTGGCCTGATCAGCTAATGCGGCGAACTCCCGTATTTCAAGGATCCCAATCAACAACTTGATTTCCTCATTCAAACCTTCCTCAAAGCATTTACACATTTCAGACTCGGTTTGAACCCACTCAGTTGCATACTGACTTAACCTTACAAACTCCCTTTCGTATTCTGCCATAGTCTTATTTCCTTGTTTGAGTTCTAGGAACTCCTTTTGCTTCGAGTCTAAGAACCTTTGACTGATATACTTCTTCTTAAAGTCTGCTTGGAAGAATTCCCAAGTGATATTTTCCTTTGGCACCACCGAAGATACAGTCTTCCACCAATGGTGCGCAGTGTCCTTCAAGAGAGATATGACACACTTTAAGCTCTCCTCAAGGGTGCACGATAACTCATCTAGTACCTGTGTAGTATTCTCGAGCCAAAACTCGGCTCTCTCAGCATCATCCTCAATTTTAGCTCTAAATTCCTCGGCCCCATACTTTCTAAGCTTATCTACGGGGGCTTTACCAATCCTTACCGGTGCCATTCCTCGTGGCAAATCCTCATCAGGTTCGTTAGGGGGCAGGGGCGGTCCTGGTATGTTGGGGCGATTCCTCAGATAATCCCCAAACCATTCATCCATCATATTAAAGAAAGTGGCTCGGGCCTCTTCCCGGCCTTCAGGCATAACCCTTCTACTACTACTAGATACAGCTCGTTGTACGAGAGTTGGAGCATGGCTCTCGGCTCCCTCGGACTCATCTTGTGTATGATTGGAAGACATTTACTATATTCAAAAAAATTTAAACTGCTAGGAGATATCACACTATCAACGTTCGTATAATGGCACGTATAGAAAACATTAATACCCTCTACAATAGTCCTAGAACTGACTAAACTGCAGTTTTGATACCATTAAATGTAACACCCCTCACCCGTAACTGACGCCAGGACAGGGTTCGAGGCGTTACCGGTAATTCACCTTTACAATTTACTAAATCAGGTCACCAAATTTTGCCCAAATTTAAAACCTTTCAAACATGTACACTTTGTCCCTTACACAGGCCTTCGAGGCCTAAAACACACCTAGGGCAGTATGGGACATAACTGAAAACATTCGATAAACTCTGGGCACTTTAGAAAATTTTTCCTTACTTTGAAGTGTGATACGCCCGTGTGATGGGGCCATGTGGTCACACACGCCCGTGCCCTCAGCCCGTGTGCAACACTGACTTCAACCTCATCATTTTGTTAAAAGCACACGGCCAAGACACACGCCCATGTGCTTAGCCCGTGTTCTATACTGACTTAAGATTTCAAGTGCAGGGGACACACGACTATACCACACACCCATGGGGGTGAGCCATGTGTCACACACGACCTAGACACACGCCCATGTGTCTACCCATATAGACCTTATTAGGCTATATTCCAAGTCTCAGGTCACCCTCTGCCAACCAATTACACTTATAGATTACTTTAGTGCATGTTAAGGCCAAAATGGTACATTTGTAAATATAAAACTTTGATTAACCTCATTGCATGCAAACCTCATGTCATTGGTTCCATACATGCTATGTTAATTCTCATCTTGCATTTAAAGATTTCCATGTATCCTAGACATATTTAGGATTGGCTCGTTTTTATAACTCATTGCCAATTGCAGACGAAACCATCACATATGAATATAAACATGCATAGATTTGTAGGTCATATCTTACTTCAAAATAAGTCAATTTCCATGGCCTTATACAAAAAGATGAATATAACTTTACATGCCTTCATTTTTGGCAAACCAAATGACACATGTAACAAAATATTCAAAAGCTCTATACATGCCATTGAACAAACATAAGTGGTTATATACCAAAGCTGAAATAGTTGATAGTGTGTAGACTCTCCAACCATCTTCCAATCTTTACGAGTTCTCGAGCTCTGTAAGACAGGGAAAAGAGAGGGGTAAGCATTTACATGCTTAGTAAGCTCAAATAACTAGAAAGTAAACTTACCGACTATTTAGCATACATCCTTATTAGATAATGAAACCAACAAATATGAAAGTGGTTTCCCTATCACATGCACTCAATCAATGAGTTAGTCATATAACAAAACGTCATGTAATACATATATTAGATGAGCTCATCATTCAACATGTCATTTGAACATATATCTCGTGTTAGTCTCGTTGAGTTTTTAGGAACTCTCGATGGATTATCCAATCACCGTCAATCCATACGAATGATCATTTCATGTACGCACTCCCGTGAACCTCACATCTCACGGCAGGATTACTAGTCCAGGCTAAATCCCCCATATCGTAAACTCATAAGGTGATGTCGGGATTACCAGTCCAGGCTAAATTTAGACCCTAATCGGATTACCTATCTGGGCTAAATCCACAATGCACACATATTCTTCGGGAGGCTTGATCACTCAAGGAACACCCGTCCGGGCTAGATCCTTTTCATACTTGAGATCATCGAATTACATGTTCGGGTTAAATCTTTTCTGCAACACATGCAGGATCTTAATTCACATGTCAATCATGGTTTATCTATTGAAATTCCCTTTTTAACCTCAACCGAGACATTTTTCCAACAAATCATTATCAAAGATGCATTCTATGCATTTTCATGCCATGAACAATGCAATCATCATGCACTCATAAATCATACAATTATGCATATTATGAGTTTACTTTAAGTTATCCGAACTTACTTGGTACTCGTTTGGGTATTGTGTTTCGGTTATTCTTAAACCTTTCGATTTCCTCGGTCGAACTCTGAAATTTGTTCCTCAGGGTCTATAACAATAAAATCAAATTATTAACATATCACATTGTACTTTTTGAGCCTAAATTTCACCCTCGGTCCAAATGACCATTTTGCCCCTAACCTTTATGAAACACATGCAATTTATATCTTACCCAAGCCTAGCCGAACACTTTTTTCCTCTTATGGCAGCCCACATTTTTCATTATTTTTACATTTCTACCACATATTTAACAACTTTTGCAAAAAGGTCCCTATAGGGGTTTTTCACGAAAATCACCTACGAAAAGATGTTTAATACACCTCCAACTTTCATACCCCTCCATAAATCATCAAAATACAAGTAACTCATGCATGGGTAAATTTTTAAACATGAAACCTATCATGAAATATGGGTAGAAATGGAGAGAGTAAGCTACTAGGATTTCAAAAATACAAAGAACATTAAAAACGGGGCTTGGGTGCACTTACTATTGAGCTTGAAAATGTTGAAAACCCTAGCTATAGAGTCCCTTGAAGTTTTGGTAGCATGGAGAACAAAATGAGCTGATTTTTGGTTCATTTTTCCCATTTTATTTCATTAAAATGCCAAATGACCAAAATGCCCTTAAGCCCTTTCTTTAAAATTTCATCCTTGCAAGCCCATTTTTGTCCAAAAACTTAGAAAATTGGGAAAATTGTTCTCTAAGACCTTCTAATTTATAATCTAAAGTAATTTCATACAAATTGTTTCTAGAATCCAAGTTTTGCAATTTATTCAATTTAGTCCCTAATTTCCAATTGGACACCTTACTCAAAGAATTTCTTCATGAATTCTTAACACATGCATATTATCATATTCTAGACCTCATAATAATCATAAAATAAATATTTTGATGTTGGATCTGTGGTCCCGAAACCACTATTCTGACTAGGCCCTATTTCGGGATGTAACATGTATGACCTCTTAAGTTGGGCTAATTGGTTTGTTTGATAGTAAGAAATGTGATGTTTATAATGTTCATGTGTTAGTTTAAATATGGGATGTTGAATTGGCAAGTTTTGTGGTATGAAATAGGTGATAAGATGATGAGATTATACTTTTGAAACTTATGTTTGTTTTAATGATTTTGATGTATTTAGATTGTGGAATTTAGTAAATTGGATGGTATTTGGATATTATGCAATATGTATGAAATGGTTGATTTCGTTGCCTATAAATGATACAAAAATGTTGTGGTTTTGGTGTGATTGAGATAGGTGGGAAATGTGGCTTTAACCAAGCCTAATTTTATCCCACACAGTTGAGCACACGGGTGTGTGTCTCGACTGTGTGTCTATTGTAATTTAGCTATTCAAGTCAGTCTCGAGCACGGCCTAGACACACAGGTGTGTCTAATGGTCGTGTGAGGCATGCAGCATTGGTACCTGGGCATGTGTGACCATTTCGAAGGGTACACAGGCGTGTAGTCGGTCGGGTGACCCAAGTCAATTTTGACCACGGCCAAGGCACACGGGAATGTCTTGTTTTCATGTGGACAAGTCAGTATATATGCCCTTTTTTGCCACAGCCTAGACACACGAGTGTGTCTAATGCCGTGGGAGGTACACGGTCTGTTCACACGGGCGTGTGACCATTATAAATTTGAAAAATGTTTAAGTTTCTAAAAATTTTGTATGAGCTCGGTTGAGTCTCGACCCCTTTTTAAAGCATGTTTGAGGTCTCGTTGACCTAAAATAAGGGACTTTGTAATGATGTATGACCTAAGATGTTATGATGATTGAGAAATGAATACTAAATGTGTTGATTTGTCCAGTAACGCCTTTAACCCTATTCTGGTGATGGATACGGGTTAGGGATGTTACATTTGATTGGTATTAGAGCTACGGTTTAGTCAATTCTAGGACTAACGTATCGTGTAAGAGTCTAGCTATACATGCCATATAGATGAATTGCGATAGTGTGATAATTCCTGATAGTTAAAATGTGTTTTTCGTAGAGCAAATGGATCTCGAACGAGCTATAGCTGCTGATGTTGAGAGCAATGCACCCGCTCCTGCTCAAGGGGCAGCACCGGCGGAATCTAGGCCGATATTTAGTAGTTAGGGAGGAGAGGCCAAACAAGCCTTCTTCCAAATAATGAAGGAGTGATTCACAGAATTCGTACGAATGAATCCGGCTGCTCAACAACCTCCACCCCTATTAGTTCCTCAACAAGTCTCGGTTGTGCCACAAGTAATAGATCCTATTCGATTGAGTAAGCCACCTGTTGATAAGATTTATAAACATGGGGCTAAAAAGTTTTGAGCTACGATTGATGATGATACCGAAAGGGCTGAGTTCTGACTTGAGAACACTATCCGAGTATTCGATAAGTTGTCCTGTACACCGGATGAATGTATCAAATGCATAGTATCCTTGCTTAAAGATAATGCATATCACTAGTGGAAAACATTAACATCGGTGGTTCCTAGGGAATGAATTACCTGGGAATTCTTTCAGACCGAGTTCCAGAAGAAGTATATAAGTCAAAGATTCCTATCAATGAAGTTAAAACAGGGCCGGATGACTGTAACAGAATACAAAAAAGAATTTGTACATTTGAGCAAGTATGCTCGAGAATACGTGTCTACTAAAGAAATTATGTGCAAAAGATTTGTTGTTGGATTGAACGAAGATATAAAGCTGTTAGTTGAGATACTTGAGTTGAAAGAATTTGTAGTACTGGTTGAGAGGGCTTGTAAAGCCGAGGACCTCAGAAAAGAAAAGAGAAAATTTGATGCAGAGGCAAAAGATTCGAGGAAGAGATTGATGAATAAGTCTTATCATTCCTCGTCAAAGAAATCAAGAGATTATTTTAATCGATCGACAGCTTCAACGGGATATCAGAATAGAGATCGTGGGAAGCAAAGATCGTGAGAAGCAATACACTAATCCTAAAGCTCAAACCACATCAATATCGAGCGTTGGTAACTTAAAATATGTTAAGCCTGAGTGTCAACAATGTGGAAGACGACATTTTTGTGATTGCTGGGGAAAAAGTAATAATAGAGCTTGTTACAGTTGTGGTTCACGAGATCACTTCATAAAAGATTGCCCAGAGTTAGCTGAAAAAGATAATGCTCAGAACATGAAGCCGAGTAACACTACAACTAGAGGTAGACCACCGAGAAACATGGGAAATGTGAGTGGTGGTAGAGGTATGATGTGAGACACTGCAGCAAGATTTGATGCTAGAGCACCTACTCGAGCATACGCTATTCGAGCACACGAAGAAGCATCATCTCCAGATGTTATTATCGGTACTTTTACTCTCCATGACACTAAATTTATTGCATTGATGATTGATTTGAGATGTCAGAGTAATGAGATTATCCGAATTGAATTAGATGGTTTGAACAAATTGCCGACAGTGATTTCAATGATGCTAGCTCAAAAATATGTGAAAAAGGGTTGAGAAGCTTATTTAGCCTATATACTTAACACGAAAGTGATTGAAAAGAAGATTGAATCAGTCCCAGTTGTTTTTGAATATCCAGATGTGTTTTCTGATGAGTTACCGGGTTTACCACTGATCCGAGAGGTTGAATTTGGTATTGAATTAATGCCAGGGACTACTACTATTTCAATAACTCCATACAGAATGGCATCGACTGAATTAAAAGAGTTGAAAGATAAGTTGCAACAATGGACAGATAGAGGCTTCACACGACTGAGTTTGTAACATCACTAACCCGTATCCGTCGCCAGACTAGGGTAAAGGAGTATTACCGAACATATCTAAACACCTAGCATTCATTACACAAGCATCATAACACCATAGATTGTACATCAATATCAAGTCCCTTATATTAGGTCAACGAGACCTTAAACATGCTTTAGAAAGGGGTTGGGACTAAACCGAGCACATACAATCTTTCTCAAAAACTTAACAAAATGTTTAAAGTTTCATAGGTCACACACCTGTGTGAACCGGCCGTGTGCCTCACACGGCTTTAGACACACCTGTGTGTTTAAACCTTGGCAAAACAGGGCATACATACTGACTTAACCACACGGCCATAAGACACGCCCGTATGCCTTGCCCATGGTTGAAACTGGCTTGGGTCACACGGCCAACCACACGCTCGTGTGTCTAGCCTGTGTACCCTTCGAAATGGCCACACATGCCTATGTACCAAGGCTGTGTGCCTTGCACGACCACTAAACACACCCGTGTCTCTAGGCCGTGCTCGAGACTGACTTGAATAGCTAAATCACAATAGACACATGATCGAGACACACGCCCGTGTGCTCAACTATGTGGGGTGAAACTAGGCTTGGTTTAAGCCACATTTTCCACCTATCTCAATTGTACCACAATCATAACATTTTTTGCATCATTTATTAGCAACCAAATCAATCATTTCATACATATTGTATAACATCCAAATACCATCCAATTCACTACTCAATTCCACAACCTAAATATATCAAAATCACTAAAACTCACATGAGTTTCAAAAGTATAATCTAATAATCTTATCACCTATTTCATACCACAAAACTTGTCAATTCAACATCCCATATTTAAACCATCACATGAACATTTTAAACATCACATTTCTTACTTATGTGATTTGGTTGCCTATAAGTGATGTAAAAATGTTGTGGTTTTGGTGTGATTGAGATAGGTGGGAAATGTGGCTTAAACCAAGCCTAATTTCACCCCATACGGTTGAGCACATGGGTGTGTGTCTCGATCGTGTGTCTGTTGTAATTTAGCTATTCAAGTCAGTCTCGAGCACGGCCTAGACAAACGGTCGTGTCTAGTGGTTGTGTGAGGCACACAGCCTTGGTACATGGGCGTGTTTGGCCATTTCGAAGGGTACAGGGGTTAGACACACGGGTGTGTGGTCGGCTGTGTGACCTAAGTCAGTTTTGAGCACGGCCAAGGCACATGGGCATGTCTTGTGGCTGTGTGGACAAGCCCGTATGTATGCCCTATTTTGCCACGGCCTAGACACATGGTTGTGTCCAATGCCGTGTGTGGCAGACGGCCGTGTGACCTTTATAACTTTGAAAAATGTTTAAGTTTCGAAGAATTTTGTATGAGCTCAATTGATTCCCGACCCCTTTCCAAAGCATGTTTGAGGTCTCGTTGACCTAAAATACAGGACTTTATAATGATGTATGACCTATGATGTTATGATGATTGAGAAATGAATGCTAAATGTGTCCATTTGTCCGATAACGCCTTTAACCTTATTCCAGCGATGGATACGGATTAGGGGTGTTACAGATTTTATGGCTCTATTTTTTATATTTACTCATATTTAAGTTCGGTAATGCCTCTTATCCTATCCTGATGTTGGACACAGGTGTAGGGTGTTACATTTAGTGGTATTAGAGCTATAGTTTAATCAATTCTCAAACTAACGTAGCATGTGTACTAGTCTAGCTATACATGCCATAAACGAATTATGATAGTGTGATGACTCCTAACCTTTTTAAATTGTGTTTTCATATAGTAATGGATCCCAATTGAGTTGAATTTGATGATGTAGAAAGTAATGCGCCGACTCCTGCTCAAGGGGCAGCGCCAGTTGAGAGTAGACTCGTGACCATGAGTTAGGGAGGAGGAGATGAGGCTAAGGAAACCTTTCTCCATATGATGAATGCCTGGTATACGGAGTTCGTTCTGTAACACCCTACACCCAAGTCCTATGTCGGGACGGGATGCAAGGCATTACCACACTTAAACACATGCATTCCAACGTTCTCGAATCATCAAGGCATGACCAAATTTAAAACTTTTTCAAACCTTATCTAAATTTCTTAATATGGGCCTATGAGGCCTCAAACGACCATTAGAAAATCATTCGGGACTGGCTCGGGTCCTTAACCAACTTTAGAAAAATAGCCCTTCAAATAGGACGCACGCCTGTGTGGAAGGGCAACACGCCCGTGTGGTCACTAAGACATGGCCGCGCTGGTGGCCCATGTGACACACACGGCCTAAGCATCTCAGGACACGCTCGTGTCCCATGCCCGTACGAAATTAATTCTATATTTGAACCTACAGGGGTTTTCACACGGCCTGACACACGCCAGAGTCCATGGCCCGTATCCCTCACACGGCCATGACACACCCGTGTGTTAGCCTGTGTCTAAAAACCTTGACATTCTACTTCGGACATCAGCATCCAATTTAGGGCACACACTCGTGGCCAGAGGCCGTGTCCTCCATACGGCTGAGACACACGACCATGTCTCTGCCCGTGTGTTTACTACCATGCATTCTGACTTGAAATTTTTACGTGCAGGGGACACACGGTCGGACAACACACCCATGGGGCTGACCATGTATCACAGACAGCCAAGACACATGCCCGTCTGTCTACCCATGTAGACAATATAGGGCTATCTACCAAGCCCTTTGCCACCCTGAAACACAATATAACAACCTTATTTCTCAATTCAACAACCACATCTAAGGCATCTACACATTTCATATATATACCAAAGCAACCAATGAATTACTCATTCATGAAAGAACCTCTTATATTCATATAACAACCTTCAACATTAGCCATTTTCCATGGCCTATTTCAAAATGGTGTACCACTCATCGTAATTTCAACTTACTCATCACCATCTAATCCAATTCATATTTCATGCATTGAGCCCATATCTCATACATTTCATTTTGGTATCTGTACCACTCATCGCATGATCACAACTTTTCTCATTTTGATATAAATCATAAACCTTTTGTTGAACCATTTGGAATACTATCGGATACTCGATAGCCTTAACATGGGCTAAGATGCCGACGCCATGTCCCAAAAATGGTCTTGCACTGGCTCTCATCTATTGGTGTCGATGACATGTCCCAGACAGGTCTTACACTAACACGCAACAAGCTGATGCCATGTCCCAGACAGGTCTTACACTAGCTTGTCCATCGCGAGGCTGATGCATGTCCCAGACATGTCTTACACTAGCTCTCGTCTCAACGCCGACGCATGTCCCAAACATGTCTTACACTGTCTTAAAAATCTCGAGGTCGATGCATGTCCCAGACATGTCTTGCACTGGCTCTCATATTGTTGTCAATGCATGTCCTAGACATGTCTTACACTAGCACACATATCACCTAATATCAAGGTACCAATATCCAAGTTAATTCCAAATGCACAACGAAAGTCCCTACTATGTCAATTTCTCAACGTGTATTCTCATATTCAAAATCAAAGCAATTTATGTCATATCAATACAAATGCACATCATAAAGATAGAGTTGTATTATTAACATACAACTTACCTCGGATTACAAAAAGTAGGAGGCTATTTGGTTTTAGTCTACTTGCTTTGCTTTTCCCCGGTCTAGGCCCAGATTTTGCACTTCTTGATCTATAATGATGAAAATTCACAAATTTAATCATTTTATTAATCTAGGTACTCAACAATTTAAAATTTAGCAAAATGACCATTTTTCCCCTAGACTTTTGCAAAATGACCATTTTACCCCTAAGTCAGAAAATTGATTTTTATCACATTTTCTGACTAACCAAACCTAGCTGATTACTTTATATACTAGAAGCAGTCCAAAAATTCTCAATATTCCACACATTTATCACCTATTTTACAACTTATGCTAAATGGTCCTTTTTAGGGTTTTCATGAGAAATCTCTTCATAAAAGTTGTTTATTACACTACCATAACTCATATTCTTCCATAAAATTTCAGAAAACAACATGAACACACTCTTGGTAAAACCCTAGAATTTCAACCATTTTGCAAAATAGTCCCCTCATTTGAAAGCTCATGTTACAAGGGCTCTAAAAGTACAAAAATCATCAAGAAAAACCCTCAAGATCACTTACTTGTAGAGAGATTAAGTGGCTGAAAATTCCAGCTTCAAAGACTCCGCTAATGGTTGATATTTTCGGTCAAGAAGAAAGGGTGGAGAAAAAAAGATGATAGCTAGGCTTTAGGGCATTATTTTATCACCTATTACGTAATCAAATACCTAACATATCGACCATTTAATTTTCTTTGTCTCATGGCCGGCCAAAGCTATAGTCTAAGGGTCTATTTGCCCTTTAAAGACCCTCAATTTAAATTTCATGTCGATTTAACACCCTTAGCTATCAAATTAAGACTTTTGAACTTTATGCGATTCAGTCATTTTTCTCAATTAAGCTCACAAACGCTAAAATTATTTCACCAAATTTTTCATGCACTAATATAAACATGCTATAACTCTAAAATAATAATAAAATACTTTATTTGACCTTGGATTAGTGGTCTCAAACCACTGTTCTGACTAGGCCCAAAATCGGGCTGTTAGAATTATCCCCTTTTAGGGATTTTTGTCCCCGAAAATCTTACCGGTGAATAAGTTCGGGTATTGATCTCTCATAGTCTCTTCGGGTTCCCACGTGGCTTCCTCAACTCTGTGTCTATGCCACAAAACCTTTATGAGTGCTACACTTTTATTCCTCAACTTCTTGACCTCTCGGTCCAATATCTTAATCGGTTCTTCACCATAGGTCATATCTGGGCTTATTTCAATTTCTTCCAGTGAAATCACATGTAAGGGGTCAAATCAGTAGTGGCGCAACATCGATACATGAAATACATCATGAATTTTCTCTAGCTCATGACTCAAGGCTAATTAGTATGCTACCAGGCCAATTCTCTCGGTCACCTCATAAGGTCTAATAAACTGCGGACTCAGCTTGCCTTTTTCTACCGAATCTAAGGACTTTCTTCCACGGGGATACTTTCAAAAACACTTTATCCCCGACTTGAAACTCGATCTCTTTCCATTTAAAATCCACGTAGGATTTCTATCTATTTGATGTGGCCTTTATACAATCACAAATTACTTCAACCTTTTCTTCAGTCTCTCTGACTAAGTCGACCCCGTGAATCTGATTCTCTGTCAACTCAGTCCAATATAAAGGCATTCGGCACTTACGCCCATACAAAGCCTCATAAGGCTCCATTTTCAGACTTGATTGATAACTGTTGTTGTAGGCGAATTCTACTAATGGTAAGTATTCAAGGACGTAACACCATAACATGTCCTCAAGAATCTGAATCGTCCGCTCAGATTGACTATCAGTCTGCGGGTGAAAAGCCATGCTAAAATCTAGTTTCGTTCCCAATGCCTCCTGTAACTTCCTCCAAAACTGCGAGGTAAACCTTGGATCTTTATCTGAAATAATCGACAAGGGTACTCCATGAAGTCTCACGATCTCAGAAACATAAAGGTCGGCCAATTTCTCAAGGGAATAGTCAGTACGCACTGGTATAAAATGTGCTGACTTGGTAAGTCTATCAACAACGACCCAAACTGAATCCTTTTTCTTTGGTGTCAAAGGCAACCCCGACACAAAATCCATGGTTACTCGGTCCCATTTCCACTCGGGAACCATCACAGGCTAAAGTAAACTCGAGGGTACTTGGTGTTCAGCCTTCACTTGTTGACAAACTAATCAGTTAGAGACAAATTTAGAAATGCCTCTTTTCATTCCCGACCACCAGTACATTTTCTTCAAATCATTGTACATTTTCACACTACCCGGGTGGATAGACAAACAATTTTCACACTACCCGGGTGGATAGACAAACAACCACTATGTGCTTCTCGCAAAATTTTCTGAATGAGCTCATTATTCTTGGGTACACAATTTCTGCCTCGGTACATCATACAACCGTTAGCACCAATACTAAACTCTAATTCGACACCCGACTCACACTGAGTTCTTTTGGCTTGCAATTCACTGTTGTTATTATGAGCTTCACAAATCTCTTGAAGAAACATCAGTCTAGCTCTCAACTCTGCCAGAATCGAACCATCATCAGTCACTAACAACTGAGCACTCAAGGCGAACAATGATTTCCTACTCAAAGCATCGGCTACTACATTAGCCTTTCTGGGGTTGTAGTCAATCACCAACTCGTAGTCTTTTATCAACTCTAACCATCGCCGTTGCCATAAGTTCAACTTCTTCTGAGTCATCAAATACTTTAGAATTTATGGTCAGTGAAAACCCGACATCTCTCACCATGCAAATGGTGTCTCCAAATCTTTAATGCGAACACTATAGCTGCTAGCTCCAAATCGTGGGTCGGGTAATTTCTCTCGTGTGGCTTTAGCTATCTCGAGGCATAGGCTAGAACCTTGCCTTCTTGCATGAGCACACACCCTAACCTATTCAAGGATGCATCACTATACACCATAAACTTCTTTCCCGATTCCAGTTGCACTAAAACTGGAGCTTCACTCAACAAAGCCTTTAATTTCTGAAAACTCTATTGACACTTCTCCGTCCATTCGAACTTGACATCCTTTTGTAACAACCATGTCATCGGAGTGGATATCATAGATAATCCATTCACAAATCTTTTGTAGTATCTAGCCAAACCCATAAAGCTTCGAACCTCTGTCACATTCCTCGACGGCTTCCACCCAACACTAGCTGAGATCTTGCTTGGGTCAACTCTAATCCAATCTCCCGACACGATGTGTCATAGGAATCCAACCTCTTTAAGCCAAAATTCACTATTACTAAACTTGGCATATAATTGCTCATCTCTCAAGGTTTGTAAAACAGTTCTTAGATGCTTCGCGTGCTCACTCTCATTACTTGAGTAAATCAATATGTCGTCGATAAAGATCATCACAAACTTATCCAAATACGACCGAAAAATACGGTTCATTAAATCCATAAACACCGCAAGAGCATTTGTTAAACCGAAGGACATAACAAGAAACTCATAGTCCCATTCCTCATCCTAAATGCGATTTTCAATACATCTTGCTCCTTAACCCTTAACTGATAGTAGCCTGACCTTAAGTCGATCTTGGAAAACATGGTGGCTCCCTTCAACTGATCGAACAAATCATCGATCCTTGGTAAGGGATACTTGTTCTTCACGGTTACTTTGTTGAGCTATCGGTAGTCTATACACAATCTCATCGACTTGTCTTTCTTTTTCCCAAAAAGTACCGGAGCACCCCATAGTGAATAGCTCGGTCTTGCAAAACCCTTATCTGTTAACTCTTGTAATTGAGACTTTAACTCCTTTAACTCCGTAGGAGCCATCCTATACGGAGCGATCGAGATGGGTGTCATACCAGGGACCAACTCGATACCAAACTCAACTTCTCTAGCTGGAGGCAATCTGAGCAATTGTTCCGGAAACACATCCGGGTATTCACATACCACAGGCATTGACTCAATTTTCACTTCTGACGCCTGAGTATTTAACACAAATGTAAGGTAGGACTCGTATCTTTTTCTCAAATATCTCTCTGCAGTCATAGACGATATTATTATAGGGAAGTTATCTGATTCACACTGTTCAACCCAGAGGACATCCCCGTTTTCATATTTCAACTCGATGACTTTTCGTCCATAATCCAATACAACCCCATAAGAAGTCAACCAGTCCATATCGAAGATTACATTGAATGCATCAAATGGAAACAACATAAGGTTATCCAGAAAACAATGACCTCTAATTGTCAAGGGACAGTTTCTACATACTTGGTCTACCAACACATGTTTGCCTAACGGGTTAGACAATTTCACCACAAATTCAATAGGTTCAACTAGCATATTCATACTGGGTACTAATTTCATGCAGACATAAGAATACGTAAACCCCGGATCAATTAAAGTAATAACAGAAATATCATGAAGAGAAAAAGTACCCATAATCACATCTGGTGAAGATACCTCTCTACGAGCGCGAATGGCATAAGTCCTTGCAGGCGCACGACCCTCGAACCTCACAGCTGAATCTTTAAGAGCACCTCTACCGCTAGCTCCACTGCCCGGATCCTTTTGTGGTCTACCCCTCAAAGGAGCACTACTTACCTTCACATCTTGCTTTTTCATTTTCTCATCCAACTCGAGACAATTACGAATAAAATGGTCTAACGACCCACATTTAAAACAGCCTCTCTCATTCCCTCGACACTCGCCGAAGTGACGCCTACCACACTATGAACACTCTGGCCTATTTGGCTGAGCACTACTGACACTCGCGATAGAAGTGGTCTGGGCTTTAGAAGTCGTATTTTGCTTGTTCTTACTCTTATTTGAGAATCCCACCGAAGTATCTGATCGGATAGTGAACTCCCTCGATCTCTTGGGTGAGGTTTGATGTGATTTCCCCATCTGTCTTTTCCTTGAGTATCGAGACTCAATGTCAGCTTTTCTCTTCTCTTTGGCTAATTCCTCGACCTTACATGCTCTCTCCACGAGCACCACAAATTCCCTCAATTCTAAGATGCCAACTAACAATCGAATGTCTTCATTAAATACGTCCTCAAATCTCTTGCACATGATGGCTTTAGTAGACACGTACTCCCTAGCGTATTTTTCGAGGCTCAAGAACTCACAATCATACTCTGTTACTATCTTTCAGCCTTACTTTAATTCTAGAAATTCCTTCTTCTTCTGATCTATAAATCTTTGATTGATATACTTCTTTTGGAATTCCTCCTGGAAAAACTCTCATGTAATCATTTCCCTTGGTACAACCGACACAAGAGTGTTCCACCATTGGTAAGCTGAGTGTCATAGGAGTGACACAACATACTTCATGCACTCTTCGGGTATGCATGATAACTCATCAAATACCCTAATGGTATTTTCTAGCCAAAGCTTTGCTCTCTCTCGGTCATCATCAATATTCGCCTGGAATTCCTCAGCCCCTTGCTTTCTAATTCTATCCACTGGAGGTTTCTCTCTCCTAGCCATCTTTGCTCCTTGAGGAGCTATATGGACGGGTTAAGGAATTGGAGGACGTGGGGGAGGTGGAGTATTCAGATTCACATGAATAAACTCCATGTACCAGGCATCCATCATGTAGAGGTAAGCTTCTCTAGCCCCTCCGCCTTGACTCATCGTCACGAGTCCACTATCAACTGGCGCAGCTCCTTCAGTGGGAGCTGACGCATTACTTCCACATCATCCATCGTAGCTACGTCAGGATCCATTTACTATATGAAAGACATAATTTATAATCATCAAGAGTCGTCACACTATCGATATACAACTATGGCAAGTATAGCTAGACTCGTACTCATGCCAAGTTAGTCTTGGAACCGACTAAACCATAGCTCTAATACCACTAAATGTAACACCCTACTCCCAAGTCCTACGTCGGGACGAGATGTGAGACATTACCACACTTAAACATATGCATTCCAACGTTCTCGAATCATCAAGGCGTGACCAAATTTAAAACTTTTTCAAACCTTGTCTAAATTTTTTAATATGGGCCTACGAGGCCTCAAACGACCATTGGAAAATCATTCGAGACTAGCTTGGGTCATTAACCAACTATCTAAAATAGCCCTTGAAATAGGGCAAAAACCTGTGTGGAAGGGCAACATGCCCATATGGTCACTAAGACATAGCCGTGTTGATGGCCTGTGTGACACACAAAGCCTAAGCATCTTGCGACACGCCCTTGTCCCATGCCCCTATGAATTTAATTCTAAATTTGAACCTACAGAGGTTTTCACACAGCTTGACACACACCTGTATCTATGGCCCGTGTCCCTCACACAGCCATGACATCCTCGTGTCCTAGCCCGTGTCTAAAAACCCACTATCCAATTTAGGGCACACGGCTAGGGCACATGCCCGTGGGCAAAGGCCGTGTCTTCTACACGACTAAGACACACGACTGTGTCTCTATCGGTGTGTTTACTACCATGCATTCTGACTTGAAGTTTTTACATTTAGGGGACACACGGTCGGGCAACATGCCCATGGGGCTGACCGTGTGTCACACACGGCCTAGACACACGTCCGTGTGTCTACCCGTGTAGACAATATAAGGCTATCTACAAAGCCCTTTGCCACCCTAAAACACAATATAACAACCTAATTTGTCAATTCAACAACCACATCTAAGGCATCTACACATTTCATATATATACCAAAGTAACCAATGAATTACTCATTCATGAAAGAACCTCTTATATTCATATAACAACCTTCAACATTAGCCATTTTCCATGGCCTATTTCAAAATGGTGTCAACTACTAAAACAAGTCAACATATTTGGCCCCAAAACAATGTGACACTAAACAAAATCAAAGTTCCTATACATGCCATAATCAAAATTTAAGAACTAATTATACGAAGTGCTTCAATTTGATAGTGTGATCGATGTCTTCGACGTCCGTAGATCCACGAGTTAATTGGGTGACACTATGAGAAAAGGGAAAAGAGATAGGGTAAGCATAAAACTTAATAAGTTGTATGAAAATAAACAACAACTACTTATCATAAAGTAATATTCTCATAACCTTTCATAGTTTATTTACAAATACTACAAATAGCCATAAGTTCAACTTACTCATCACAATCTAATACAATTCATATTTCATGCATTGAGCCTATATCTCCTACATTCCAATTTCGTACATGTACCACTCATCGCATGATCACAACTTTTCTCTTTTTGATATAAATCATAAACCTTTTGTTGAACCATTTGGAATACTACCGGATACTCGATAGCCTTAACATAGGCTAAGATGCCGACGCCATGTCCCAAACATGGTCTTACACTGGCTCTCATCTATTGGTGTCGATGCCATATCCCAGCCAGGTCTTACACTAGCTTGTCCATCGCGAGGCTGATGCATGTCCCAAACATGTCTTGCACTAGCTCTCGGCTCAACGCCAATGCATGTCCCAGACATGTCATACACTGGCTTAAATATCTCGAGGCCGATGCATGTCCCAGACATGTCTTACACTGGCTTTCATATTGTGGCCAATGCATGTACCAGACATGTCTTACACTAGCACACATATGACCCAATATTAGGGTTCCAATATCCAACTTTATTTCAAATGCTCAACGAAAGTCCCTACTATGTCAATTTCTCAACATGTATTCTCATATTCAAAATCAAAGCAATTTATGCCATATCAATAAAAATGCACATCATAAAGATAGAGTTGCATTATTAACATCCAACTTACCTCAGATTACAAAAAGTAGGCGACTATTTGGTTTTAGTCTACTTGCTTTGCTTTTCCCCGGTCTAGGCTTGAATTTTGCACTTCTTGATCTATAATAATGAAAATTCACAAATTTAATCATTTTATTAATCTAGGCACTCAACAATTTAAAAATCGGCAAAATGACCATTTTGCCCTAGACTTTTGCAAAATGACCATTTTATCCCTAGGTCTGAAAATCAATTTTTATCACATTTTCTCACTAACCAAACCTAGCCGATTACTTTATATACTAGATGCAGTCCAAAAATTCTCAATATTCCACACATTTATCATCTATTTTACAACTTATGCAAAATGGTCCTTTTTTGGGTTTTCATGAGAAATCTCTTCATAAAAGTTGTTTATTACACTACCATAACTCATATTCTTCCATAAAATTTCAGAAAAAAACATGAACACACTCATGGTAAAACCCTATACTTTCAACCATTTTTCAAAATAGTCCTCTCATTTGAAAGCTCATGTTACTAAGGTTCTAAAAGTACAAAAATCATCAAGAAAACCCCTCATGGTCACTTACTTGTAGAGAGATTAACTGGCTGAAAATTCCAGCTTCAAAAACTCCTTTAATGGCTTAAATTTTTGGTCAAGAAGAAAGGGTGGAGAAAAAAAGAAGATAGATAGGCTTTAGGGCATTATTTTATCACATATTATGTCATCAAATACCTAACATATTGACCATTTAATTTTCTTTGTCTCATGGATGGCCAACCTATAGTCTAAGGGTCTATTTGCCCTTTAAATACCCATAATTTAAGTTTCATAGTGATTTAACACCTCTAGCTATCAAATTAAGACTTTTGAACTTTATGCAATTTAGTCCTTTTTCTTAATTAAGCTCACAAATGCTAAAATTATTTCACCAAATTTTTCATGTACTAATATAAACATGTTATAACTTTAAAATAATAATAAAGTACTTTATATAACCTCAGATTAGTGGTCTCAAAACCATTATTCTGACTAGGCCCAAAATCGGGCTATTACACGTTCGAACAAACCCAAACGCTCGACCCCCTCCACCCCCACCTATTCCTCAGCCTGTTCCTGTAGCACCTCAAGGTATGGATTTTATGAGGCTAAATAGACCTCCAGTGGATAAAATTCGAAAGCAAGGAGCTGAATAGTTTCGAGCTAGTATAGATGATGATCCCAAAAGGGCGAAGTTCTGGCTTGAGAATACCATCAGGGTATTTGATGAGTTATCATGCACACTTCAGGAATGCATGAAGTGTGTAGTATCACTCTTGAGAGACTCAGCTTATTAGTGGTGGAACACCCTTGTGTCGGTTGCACCAAGGGAGAGAGTTAATTGAAAATTTTTCCAAGAGGAGTTTCATAAGAAGTACATAAGTTAGAGGTTTATCGATCAGAAGCGAAAGAAATTTCTTGAGTTAAAATAAGACCGAATGTCTGTAACAGAATATGAGCTTGAGTTTGTGAGACTTAGCAAGAACGCTTGGGAGTGTGTATTGACTGAGGCCATCATGTGTAAGAGGTTTGAGGACAGATTAAATGAGGACATCCTCTAGTTGGTTAGTATCCAAGAATTAAAAGAGTTTGTTGTACAAGTTGAGAGAGCTTGCAAGGCCGAAGAATTGGCTAAAGAGAAAAGAAAGGCTGAGTTTGAGTCTCAAGATTCGAAGAAGAGATAGATGAGTAAGTCACTACAGTCCTCATCTAAGAAATCGAGGGTTGATTAAGTGCTTCAGTTGGGTACTCAAATAGAAATAAGGGTAAGTAGTACTCAGTTTCAAAAGCTCAGATTACTTCAATTGCTAGCGTTGGAATGCCCGACCGAGTAGACCAGAGTGTTCACATTATGGTAGACGTCACCTAGGTGAGTGTCGAGTTAATGACGGAGCTTGTTTTGAGTATGGTTCCTAGGATCACTTCATTAGAGATTGCCTTGAGAAAGTTGAAAAAGAGAAATTTCTAAGTGCGAGATCAGGTAATACTGCTCCTCGAGGGAGGCCACAAAGAAATTTGGGAAATGGAGTATGTAGCAAGGGTGCGCCTAGAGATCCAGCTGTGACGCCCGAAGGTAGAGCACATGTGAGGACTTATGCCATTACCGTTCGTGAAGAGGCTTCATGTCTGGATGTGATTACGGGTACTTTTTCTCTCTATGATACTCATGTTGTTGCTTTGATTGATTCGGGATCTACCCATTCGTATGTTTGTGTGAAATTGGTGTTTAGTATGAATATGCCTATTGAGTCTACAGAATTTGTGATAAAAGTGTCAAACCCTCTAGGCAAGTATGTGTTAGTTGACAAGGTATGTAAGGATTTCCCTTTAATGATTAGAGGTCATTGTTTCCCAACTAATCTTATGCTTTTTCCATTTTATGAATTTGATATAATACTTGGTATGGATTGGTTGACCATGCATGATGTGGTAGTAAACTGTGGAAGGAAAATTATTGAATTGAAATGTGAAACTAGTGATATTCTTCTGGTTGAACCTGATAAATCGAATAGCTTGCCTATAGTGATTTCTTCTATGACGGCTCAGAAATGTATGAGAAAGGCCTGCGAAGCTTATCTTGCCTTCATACTGAATACGAAAGAGTCTGAGTTGAAAATTGAATTAGTGCCGATAGTAAGTAAGTATTCAGATGTGTTTCCGGAAGAGTTACCAAGACTACCTCCAATTAGGGAAGTTGAGTTTGGTATTGAGTTAATTCCTGGTACTGCACCTATTTCGATCTCTCCGTATAGGATGGCTCTGACCCTTAAAGGAGTTGAAAGTTTAGTTACAAGAGTTAACGGATAAAGGTTTTGCGAGACCTAGTTATTCTCTGAGGGGAGCACCGGTGCTATTTTTGAAGAAGGACAGTTCAATGAGGCTGTGTATAGACTACCGATAGCTCAATAAGGTAACCATAAAGAACAAGTATCCCTTGCCAGGAATTGATGATTTTTTTGATCAATTGAGGGGAGCCACTATGTTTCAAAGATAGACTTGAGGTCTGGTTACTACCAGTTGAGAGTTAAGGAGTCCGATGTGCCGAAAACTGCATTTCGGACAAGGTATGGTCAGTATGAAATTTTAGTTATGCCTTTTGGTCTAATGAATGCACCTATTGTATTTATGGATTTAATGAACCATATTTTCTGGCCATACTTGGATAAATTTGTGGTTGTTTTTACTGATGATATCCTAATTTATTCTCGTGATGAGACTGGGCATGCCGAGCACTTGAGAACAATTTTGCAAACTTTGAGAGACAAGCTGTTGTATGCTAAGTTTAGTAAAAGTGAACTTTGGCTCTGAGAAGTCGAGTTTTTGGGCCATATTGTTTCAGGTGATGGTATTAGAGTTGACCCGAGTAAGATTTCGGCTATTGTTGAATGGAAACTGCCGAGGAATGCAACTGAGGTTAGAAGCTTTTTAGGCTTGGTCGGTTATTACAAATAGTTTGTGAAAGGATTCTCCATGATTGCTACTCTAATGATGAGGTTGTTATAGAAAGATGTCAAGTTTGAATGGACAAAAAAATGCCAACAGTGTTTTGAGAAACTAAAGGCATTGTTGATCGAGGCCCCAATTTTAGTGCAACCTGAACCGGGAAAAGAATTTATGGTTTATAGTGATGTGTCTTTGAATGGATTGGGTTGTGTACTTATGCAAGAAGGTACCTGGGAAAGGAAAATGTGGTCGCCTATGCTTTGAGTAGAAAGTCGTTATTTGCTTTGAGGGCTATGAACACTCAATTGGCTTTATCAGATGATGGTTCCTAGCTGAGTTGAGAGCTAGACTGATGTTTCTCCAAGAGATTTATGAAGCTCAGAAATGTGACAGTGAGATGTAAGATAAGAGAGCTCAGTGTGAGTAAGGTATTGAATCAGATTTTTAGATTAGTTCCAATGGTTGCTTGATATTCCGAGATAGGATTTGTATTCCTAAAAATACTGAGTTGATTCAAAATATTTTGCATGAGGCACATAGTGATTGTTTGTCTATACATCCGGGTAGTACGAAAATGTACAATGACTTGAAGAAATTGTATTGGTGGCTGAATATGAAAAGAGATATTTCAGAGTTTGTTTCAAGATGCCTGATTTGTCAGCAAGTAAAGGCTGAACACCAAGTACCTTCAGGCTTAATTCAGCCTGTGATGGTTCCCGAGTGGAAATGTGTAACATCTCGAAATAGGGCCTAAATGGAATAGTGGTTGCAAAACCACAAATCTGAGATAGAAAAGTTTATTTCGATTAATTTTTATGATTTACTGAGTGATTAGATGCATGTGTTAGAGTATTGATAAGAAATTTTATAGATTGCATGTTTAATTTGCCTATTAGGGCTTATTTGCGTAAGTTCTTTATAATGACTGATTTAGGGCCTAAACGGAACGATGGTTTTAGAACCACGAATTCGAAGTCAAAAAATTTATTCCAATTAAGTTTTAAGGTTTATTTATTGATTAAAATGTTGTGTAAAAATATCGTTAAGTAATTTTACTGATAAAGTGCTTAATTGGACTTTTAGGACTAAATTGCAAAAGCTGCAAAATATGTGTTCTAATTCATAAGTACTTGATTGAAATGGGGGTTTAAAGAGAAGGTACTTAAATTTTAATTAGACCATTATATTTTGTTTGGACAAAAATGGGCATGAATAGGAAAAAAATTTAAAGAAAGGCCTTAAGGGCATTTTAGTCATTTGGTAATTAAAAGAAATAAAAAGGGAAAATAAAGCCAAAATTGAATCATCTTTTTCATGGAGACTGAAATTAGCATGGGGGAAGCCATGGCTAGGGTTTTCAAGCTTTCCAAGCTCAATAGTAAGTCCGTTCTAGCCCCGTTTTTTAAGTTCTTTACGTTTTTGGAATCCCGGTAACTTGATTAAGCTTATTCTAGCAATAATTTAAGCTATGGTTCATATTTGGAAAAATACCCATAGGTGAAATGTGTTTATTTTGATGTTTTATGGTAGAATATGAAGGCTGAAATTATGTTAAACAACTTTTGCTAAGCGATTTTAAGCAAAAATGAGTAAAATGGCTTAATCGGTAAAAGTTGTTATTGTTCATAACTATGTGTTAGAGTGAGAATTTGATGTTGCCATAGAAGGGAAAAATTATCAGCATGTCATAAAACATAAGAATAAGGGATGAAGTTTAATTCTCGAGCCTAGGGGCAAAAGTGTAAATATGCAAAAGTTTAGGGGCAAAATTGTAATTTTCCAAAGTTTGAGTTAAGGATTGTTTTGAATAGTACATTAATTAAATAAGTAAAATATGATGTTTTAGATCCCGAAAAATGAGATTTGAACCTAGAATGAGAGAAAAATAAAAAATCGAGAAAGTTGGTAAAATGGTCGTTTTAGTATCGAGGTAAGTTCATATGTATAATAAGCATTAATTTATGCATGTTTCAATGTAAAATTGATATATTTACTATGATTGCCGGCGTGTTGAAAGTAAGTATAATTATGATGATTTAAATGTTCAATATTAATTCGACATGGAAATGACAAAGTATGTAAGTTTGTATGTAAATAATACATTATCTTTATTATGTTTTTATATGTCAGCATATTTTATGTATTGTAGCTGATTTTTGAATCATAATTAACTATTGGAAGTATGGAATCAAGTATTAGAAAGAGAGAGAAATCCCGGTTGAACCTTTGGAAAGATTAGATGATACAGATGGTATGTAGCTAGGTCACATGTATGGTGCTGAGTGCACATCATGTGTACAAGAGAGTTACGAGACATTATGATGTAGCTAGGTCACATGGGTGATACTATGTGTACACCATGTAGACAAGAGAGCTACGGGATATATGTAGCTAGGTCGTATGCGTGGTTCCAGGTGAAGGACACCATGTAGACAAGAGAGCCACGAGATAAACTGGCTAGGTCACATGGGTGGTACTAAGTGTTCACCATGTGTACAAGAGAGCCAAAATTATGTGTACAATCAAGCTAGGTCACATGAGTGGTGCTAAGTGAAGGCCACTATGTGTACAAGAGAGCTTCGATTTTAAAGGTGGGCTATGTGTGATACCATCGCGTATCTGTTATTATTCCAAAGCGTTCAACTGGGAAATTGATTAAATGAAATTGTGTATGACATTGTGATGATAAGTGTAAGTATATACGTGTGTAACTTATGAGCAATATACTCGATATGTGATTGGAAATTGGAAAGATTGTTATGGTTAAGTGATGAATACAATTGAAGTGTGAAAGATCAAAATTGACAATAAAATTGTTATGGATAGTTGCAGTGACGTGAATCTAAAAATTTATCAAAAATAGTAGAAACTGAATCAGAGACTGAATGAGATATCAAATTAAAGCTTAATGAGTATATTTTCATATAACATAAATAGAGAAATCAAAGGAATTCTGTATTATAAGATATTTAAGTATTTGAGAGACTGATTCAGAATGACTACGTGATCCCCTGTTCTGACTTGGAAAAATCATTAAAAATTGTACAAAAATAATTACAGGATATAATTTATATGCTTGAAATCATTAATGAGTATAGTTTCAAATAAAATAAACTATAACATTCTTTTAATTCTGTACGTAGAAAAATTGATTCGTAGTGAAGAGTGGTCAGAACAGTTGAGCAGTAAAACAGGGGTAACTTCAATGAATAAACTGTACTAATTGGCTGGACCAAAAATTCTTAAAATTTTATGGTAAGAATATACGTGAATCTAGTTTCAAGAAAAATTAACGGTTTGTAATTTGAAGTTCTGTAGATCCAGGAATAAATAATTTACCTTCTGGTACTCTGCTAGACAGCTTATTCTGAACCTGTTTATGATTGTAATAGTGAAAGTATGTGTGTGTTTGTGATGATAATATTCCGGGAACATATTGTGACTTCATTTAAAGTATGATAATGTATTGTTTATTAATATTTACATACTTACTTACTAAGCTAAAATGCTTACTCCCTTCCTTTCCTTTTTCCTATAATGTCTCAGATGTTAGCTCGAGTTGGAGGTCGCCGGAGGTTAAATCACACTATCAAACTATTGATCGATATATAAAGGTTTTAAAGTATTTTTAAGTCTTTGGCATGTATGGAGACTCGTTTAATTGTTACTAAGTTGCTAGGAATTGGCCTAAAATACTAACCTATGTTATTTGAAGGTCTCTATTGTATAAAGTCATTTCATGTAGATAGTCTTGATTATGTTATTAATTAAATGATGCAATTTATGAATGTGCATGCTTGCCTATGTGTGTGGTTGAATTAAAGCATGATAAGGGCCTTGTAAGCTCTTTTTAAGGGACAGCTTGAATGTGTTTGAAAAAGTTTTAAATTAGAGTGAAATTATGAATCGGTTTTTATACGATGACTAGGGATTAAGTCCGGTAATGCCTCGTACCTTGTTCCGGCGTCGAGCACGAGTAAGGGGTGTTACAAAATGGGACCGTATTACTATGATTTTGTGACGGGTTTACCCTTGACACCAAGAAAGAAAGACTCTGTATGGGTTCTTATAGATCGATTGACAAAATTGGCTCATTTTGTACCGATACATGCCGACTACTCACTGGATAAGTTAGCCGAATTGTATATTTTCGAAATTGTGAGACTGCATGGAGTGCCTTTGTCGACTATATAGGATAGAGATCCAAGATTCACATCACGATTTTTGAAAAAGTTACAAGAAGCTTTGGGTACAAAATCAATAATCTTTCATTTTCTATCAAAAACTTTCAATTTACAGCATATTCATCAGTGGGTAATTTTCTAAACTTTGGTGTTCTTTCAATTTAATCACCCAAATAAAGAAATTAAGCTTTCTCAATCTCAAAAATATAAAAATTACTAAAAACAGGACATAGAACTTACCAATTCAAGCTTGAGAAATTTCGTTTCTCTCTCTTAAGGTTTCCAAGGAATTTTTGGGGAAGAAGGTGATAAAATGATATCATTTTCATTTAATTTTAATTAATATCATTTAACTTTTCCACTTTCCAATTTAGTCCTTTACCTTTTTCCATTTTTCCATGGATGACTCATTAAAATATCTACATGTTTTTCTTCAATGGTCTAATTACCATATAAAGACCTCACATTTTGAATTCTCTAGCTATATAATCCCTATAGCTATTAATATGCAACTTTAACTGTAATATCCTGATTTTAGGCCTAGTCGGAATAGTGGTTTTGTGACCACAAAATCCGAGATAGAAATAATTATTTTATAATTATTTTGATGTTTATGATATGATTGCATGAGTGTGTGAAAATTTCGTGATGAAATCCTATGCCTAAAGTGCTTAAATTGAAATTAGGGACTAAATCGAATAATTTGCAAAACTTGCATTCTAGAAGTTTCTAGTATGAAATTATTTTGAAATATTAATTAGGAGGTCTTAAATAGAATTTTACCAATTTCTAAGTTTATGGACAAAAATTGGACATGGATGAAATTTTTGGAAAGTTTAGTAGTAAGGGCATTTTGGTTATTTAGGGGTAAAATGAATTAAAATACAAAATTAAAAGCCAATTTTGCTCATCTTCAACCCCATGGCCGAATATAGCAAGGAGAAACCATGTCTAGGGTTTTTCAAGCTTCCAAGCTCGATTGTAAGTCCATTCTAGCCCCGTTTTCAAGTTCTTTACGTTTTTGAGTCCCTGAGCTCGATTTAGCTTATGCTAGCAATAATTTAACCTAGGGTTTATATTTGGAAAAATACCCATAGGTGAAATTTGTGTATTTTGGTGTTTTATGATAGAATATGAGGTTTTAAATTATGTTAGACAACTTGTGCTACTCGGTTTTAACCAAAACGAGCAAAAGGGCTTAATCGGTAAAAATACCTAATAGTCATAAGTACATGTTAGAGTGAGAATTTGATGTTTCCATAGAAGGGAAAATGATCAGCATGTCATAAAACATAAGAAAATAGGCTGAAGTTTAATTTACGAGCTTTGGGGCAAAAGTGTAAATATGCAAAAGTTTAGGGGCAAATCGTAATTTTTCCAAAATATGATTTTGGGTCAATTTGAATAATTTGAGTCCTAATTAGACTATATTTTAAATGATAGAGCAAGGAAAACTGAAATTCGGGCTAAAATGGGGAAAATACAAAGTTGTGGACGAAATGGTAAAAGTAGCCATTTTCGCATACTAGGTAAGTTCATATGTAAATGTTGGTAACATAGTTATTATTTTAAATGTTTTTATGTTATTTAAATGATATGATAATTATTGTGAAATATTATACTCGTGATAATTGTTTGATAATATGTCAAATTATGTGATATACTTGGAAAATGTGAAATACTACCGAGTATCGGTATCGGTATTCCGTAGAAGATGGTTGACACACATGATTGGGAAAAAGGTCCCGTTGAACCTTAGGAATGGATTAGGATACAAGTGACATGTCACTGGGATATTTGGGCATCCGAACTCGTTGAGTTGAGTCCGAGTTCACTTATGGATGCGAACGCCCGAGCTCGTTGAGTTGAGTCCGAGTTCGCTTATGGGCGGGTTACATAGTAGCTTGGCTACATATGTGGCACTTATGTGCAAACTTTCCATGTATCCGAATTATATTCCGATGTGTTCAACGGGTAAAGTTCTACTCAAATGGAGGAATACTCAAGATGAAAGGGACGTATTGGTAAGTGTTGTGAAATGGATACTTTGAACAGGTATGTACTTAACCCTCGGGTTGAAAAATCGATATAACAACAATATGGTAAGATGATAAATGAAAATATGATATGAATGTCTTGGTGATGATTATGCAAATGATGTTTTATGTTTGCTTATATGGTTATGTTACTTGCTATTTGCATGTGAACTTACTAAGCATTTATGCTTACTCCCTCCTTTTCATTCCTTGTAGTGTTGACAAGCCAGCTCGGAAATCGGGAACGGTCGGAGGCACGCTCACACTATCCGTATACTATCTTGGCATAATGGCTTGTATATATTGAGTATGGCATGTATAGCATTATAATCATTTTGTATATGTGGTCTTATGATATGGTTATTGAGTAGTATAAAAATGCTTGGTAATGAATAGCCATCGGAATGGCTAATTATGATCATATTTGGTGTTATTTATGTCAAATTGCTAGTTAATCCATGGAAACCATGAAATAGGTAAAATTTACCATAAAATAGATTCAGATAGCAGTAGTGATGTGAATTTGAAAAATCATTAAAAATAGTAGAGATATAATTAGATGATGAATAAAATATGTAATTGAATAATTATGAGTCTATTTTCATATGAAAGAAACGAAACAGGTTTATGAGTTATATTTTATGTGATGTTTAAATTTTTGTGAAATAGGGCCAGAGCGATTTCTAGATCCCCTGTTCTGATTTTGTAAATTCACCATAAATTGTATAAAAATAATTAGAAGTCATACTTTATATGTATAGATTTCTTATTGAGTCTAGTTTTAAGAGAAGCAAACTTCATAGTCATTGAAATTCTGTACAGAGAGATATCTGATTCGTAATACACAGAGGTCAGAGCTGTCGAACCCTGAAATGGGGGATACTTTAACTAATAAACTGTACTAATTGGCCTAGCCAAAAATTATATAAAAAAATTATTAAATATATATATGAGTCTAGTTTTAGGGAAAATTTACGGAAATGGATTTTGAGTTTCAAAACTCGAGATATGAATTTTTAAGCAACTGTGACGCAGTTAGCCAGCTTGTCTGGAATTTCTAAAATTAAATTGTTTGAGCTGTTTAAGCAATGAATTAAGTCTGTTAACACCTCGTGTTCGACTTCGGAAATGGTCTCGGGTACGGGGCGTTACATTTGGTGGTATCAGAGCAGGTTTAGTTGGTTCTCGGACTAACCTAGCATGTGTAAAAGTTTAGCTATACATGCCACTGATCTGTGATAGTGTGATGTCTTCCGACGCGTATGAGTACCGTCTTATTTAGACAGGGTACTCTCCAACCGAGCTGCGCCGACCATGTTCAACGTTATGTGAAGGTGTTTGAGTAAAATTATGATTATGATAAGTATCGGTTTAGAAAAGTATGAATAAAAGTTTATGATACATATGTGATAAATATTCATATTTGCTTAATGCTCATATGATGTAGTGTATATGGCTTACTTGATAAGATGAACGGAATAAATAGAAAGTAGTAGAGGTATGAATAAAAGTCATAATATTATGATACGAATGAAAATGTCCTTGTTTTGATTTGGACGTCGAATATTGATGAATGCTAATGATATATAATTTTTATGAGATAAAGGATTATAATGAAATGAACTTATCTATGTTAAATTGTTGGACTGAATTATATGATTGTAATGATATGTACATGATGATGCATGAAATGAAAGTTATGATTGTGGTGCAAATATCTATGTTTGTTTGGCCTTATATGATGTCATGAGCATGACTTAATTTAATTAAATGAATGGATAAGTAAAGCTATCTAGAAAACATAGAATGTATGCATAAGTATATTGTCTAAATGGGACAATAGGAAAATTGGTGTAAGCCAACATGAATGAATGACATGATTTTGATGATGCTGCTATGATGATGGAAGTTGTGTCATATGTGTATGTATAAGAAAGTCGAGTCAGAGGTCCTACAACCCCTCCCCTTACCGAAATGGTACTTATAATGGAATTTCATGAGATTTGTATTGAATAAGTTTCAGATTGAGAACCCAAAGAGTTCAGTGATAGAATAATTATAAGTATGATCAGAGATTGAAAATGAGCTGATAAGTAAAGTTAGAGCCAGTAAAGTATCGGATTGATGTAAAGATTATTGGAATTATGCATTGTCCCAGTTAGAAAAGGAATTCTCCTTGGTAAACTGAATTACTCAGGTGCAAGGTCGAGAAAAGTGTAAATCGAAATTTATTCAGAACTGGCCTTCTTTAGTGAATGGTTTAATATGAAATTTGTGACAACAGAACTAGTTGGGGAAATGATATTTGCAATGTGAACTATCTGAGTGTGATATTTATGACTGGACAGATTTAGCAGTCTCTTTTGAGATGTTCTATGTGTTTACCCGTTCTCAGAAATATTTCTATGGCTATTGATCTTCTGAAGAAATTCTTGTTATATAGAAATGTCTTTTAATCCTGGTGTTGGATGAAAGCATTGGTAGTCTGACTGGTTTATAATTTATATTGCTCTATTTCATCGGGTATTCTATTTCATTTCGTTTGATAAGAATTGATGAGAGAATACATATGATATTATGATTCTATTTCTTCTACTTGATGCTTCATTTGATATATATGTATGGGAAGATATATTGTTCTTGTTATATTTGATTCCAGTGGGAGTAAATGATGTTTTCTTTTGGACTTTCTTTCTTTGAAGAATTATCAGGGTATTCTGTATTTTCTCTATGAGTTTGGTTTTCGATTCTCCGGCTTGGTTTTCGATTCTCCGGCTTGGTTTTCGATTCTCCAAGATAGTATCGTATCTTGGGTTTCTTTATTCTCGATTTCTCTATTTTGGATTTCTTTATTCGGTTTTCTTGTTTTCATTGTTCCATAATTTGTCAATTATGACTCGTGTTCGAAGTGCGTTCTTCAGCTCGTGATAATCATATCAAATATGACTATACTTCTAATTTGATCTTGGTAATGTGGTGATTTTAGTATTGGGGTTTTTTTTTCTAATTTCTGTGTAAGGATTTGACATCAGTAAAGGCATAAGTGATAAAAGTGCGAGTTTCAGTCGGTATGGTGAATTATCTATTTGAAAGATTTCATGCGACAATTATTTCAGGATTATTTTTCCCAAGTCTGATAATAGAATTTCATTTTGTACGGATAAAAGAAGAGTAAATAGTCTGAACGAGAAGTGTATATTTATTAGAAAAAGTTTGATATTAGTTAAAGTCACTACGAATGATAAGGTTTTCATTTTGTGAAAGCTGAAAAGTTTATTACATGTTGACAAAGTTCGGATAGATGAGAATATTGGTAATCAAGCGTCCCGAACTAGACTAGTCTACATTGAGTAAAGACTTCCGACTTTCAAAGAATGTAATCGTTGTATGAATTGTGATGTGTTTCAAGACGGTGAGGTAATGTGATAGTTTAGAGCATTCGATGTTACATAAAATCGGAGTTGTTAAAGGGGTTAAAGTCGAGCATTGGGATCTATCAAAATTATCCTTGTCAATGTTGATATTGGGATGGAAATGAGAAGGATTATTCTTGAGGCCATATCGAAATTATTTTCATGGCGAAAAAGAGAAAAATGTGATGTATCCTATTGTTAAATGTTTGGCGAGATCTATAAATCATATCTGTATTGAATGAATTCCTACTCATCAGATTCATGGAAATTCAGGTCTCTTTGATTGTTGGATTTCTTGGAATTCCAGTCTCCATTAATCAAGTTAAGATTCGGGTTTTATGTCATGATATCATGGGAAACTGAGAAGGGTTGAAAATTTAAGAACAGTTGAGAGTTGAGATGTAAGCTCTCGATCATCATATGAAAATTAAGAGATGTATTGGAGGTGCAGTCTAAGTGAAAGTTCTTCTAACACCGAATTTGAGATTAAAAGTGAAGACCACTTTTCTGGTAAGATTTTCGGGGACGAAAATCCCTAAAGGGGGGAAAGTTGTAATATCCTGATTTTAGGCCTAGCCGGAATATTGGTTTTGTGACCACAAAATCCGAGATAGAAATAATTATTTTATAATTATTTTGATGTTTATGATATGATTGCATGATTGTGTGAAAATTTCGTGATGAAATCCTATGCCTAAAGTGCTTAAATTGAAATTAGGGACTAAATCGAATAATTTGCAAAACTTGCATTCTAAAAGTTTCTAGTATGAAATTGTTTTGAAATATTAATTAGGAGGTCTTAAATAGAAATTTTACCAATTTCTAAGTTTATGGACAAAAATTGGACATGGATGGAATTTTTGGAAAGTTTAGTAGTAAGGGCATTTTGGTCATTTAGGGGTAAAATGAATTAAAATACAAAATTAAAAGCCAATTTTGCTCTTCTTCAACCCCATGGCCGAATATAGCAAGGAAAAACCATGGCTAGGGTTTTTCAAGCTTCCAAGCTCGATTGTAAGTCCATTCTAGCCCCGTTTTTCAAGTTCTTTACGTTTTTGGAGTCCCGGTAGCTCGATTTAGCTTATGCTAGCAATAATTTAAACTAGGGTTTATATTTGGAAAAATACCCATAGGTGAAATTTGTGTATTTTGGTGTTTTATGATAGAATATGAGGTTTTAAATTATGTTAGACAACTTGTGCTACTCGGTTTTAACTGAAAACGAGCAAAAAGGGCTTAATCGGTAAAAATACCTAATAGTCATAAGTACATGTTAGAGTGAGAATTTGATGTTTCCATAGAAGGGAAAAATGATCAGCATGTCATAAAACATAAGAAAATAGGCTGAAGTTTAATTTACGAGCTTTGGGGCAAAAGTGTAAATATGCAAAAGTTTAGGGGCAAATCGTAATTTTTCCAAAATATGATTTTGGGTCAATTTGAATAATGTGAGTCCTAATTAGACTATATTTTAAATGATAGAGCAAGGAAAACTGAAATTCGGGCTAAAATGGGGAAAATACCAAGTTGTGGACGAAATGGTAAAAGTAGCCATTTTCGCATACTAGGTAAGTTCATATGTAAATGTTGGTAACATAGTTATTATTTTAAATGCTTTTATGTTATTTAAATGATATGATAATTATTATGAAATATTATACTCGTGATAATTGTTTGATAATATGTCAAATTATGTGATATACTTGGAAAATGTGAAATACTACCGAGTATCGTATCGGTATTCCGTAGAAGATGGTTGACACACATGATTGGGAAAAGGTCCCGCTGAACCTTAGGAATGGATTAGGATACAAGTGACATGTCACTGGGATATTTGGGCATCCGAACTCGTTGAGTTGAGTCCGAGTTCACTTATGGATGCGAACGCCCGAGCTCGTTGAGTTGAGTCCGAGTTCGCTTATGGGCGGGTTACATAGTAGCTTGGCTACATATGTGGCACTTATGTGCAAACTTTCCATGTATCCGAATTATATTCCGATGTGTTCAACGGGTAAAGTTCTACTCAAATGGAGGAATACTCAAGATGAAAGGGACGTATTGGTAAGTGTTGTGAAATGGATACTTTGAACAGGTATGTACTTAACCCTCGGGTTGAAAAATCGATATAACAACAATATGGTAAGATGATAAATGAAAATATGATATGAATGTCTTGGTGATGATTATGCAAATGATGTTTTATGTTTGCTTATATGGTTATGTTACTTGCTATTTGCATGTGAACTTACTAAGCATTTATGCTTACTCCCTCATTTTCATTCCTTGTAGTGTTGACAAGCTAGCTCGAAAATCGGGAAAGGTCGGAGGCACGCTCACACTATCCGTATACCATCTTGGCATAATGGCTTGTATATATTGAGTATGGCATGTATAGCATTATAATCATTTTGTATATATGGTCTTATGATATGGTTATTGAGTAGTATAAAAATGCTTGGTAATGACTAGCCATTGGAATGGCTAATTATGATTATATTTGGTGTTATTTATGTCAAATTGCTAGTTAATCCATGGAAACCATGAAATAGGTAAAATTTACCATAAAATAGATTCGCATAAATGAGAGTAGTGACGTGAATTTGAAAAATCATTAAAACTAGTAAAGATATAATTAAATGATGAATAAAATATGGAATTGAATAATTATGAGTCTATTTTCATATGGAAGAAACGAAACAGGTATATGAGTTATATTTTATGAGATGTTTAAATTTTTGTGAAACAGGGCCAGAGCGATTTCTGGATCCCTGCTTACGATTTTGTAAATTCACCATAAATTGTATAAAAATAATTAGAAGTCATAATTTATATGTATAGATTTCCTCTAGTTTTAATAGAAACAAACTTCATAGTCATTGAAATTATTTACAGAGAGATATCTCGATTCTGTAACACACAGGTCGAGTCATCGAACCTCAAAACAGGGAGACTTTAACTAATAAACTGTACTAATTGGCCAAGACAAAAATTCTAGAAAAAGTTAGTAAATATATATATGAGTCTAGTTTCAGGGGAAAATTTAAGGAATTGGATTTTGAGTTTCAAAACTCGAGATATGAATTTTTAAGCGATCAGACGCAGATTAGCCACTTTGTCTAGAATTTCTAAAATTAAATTGTTTGAGCTGTTTAAGCAATGAATTAAGTCTGTTAACACCTCGTGTTCGACTCCGGCAACGGTCTCGGGTGCGGGGCGTTACATTAACATTTTATTCAATTTTGTCTTTTTTGTAATTAGACACATAATTGATAAAAAAATTTATAAAAATTTTAATGCAATATTCCTATCATAATACCTATCTTTTTATGAAATTTAAATAATTTCATTTTTCGGACTTGGATTTGTGGTCCCGAAACCACTATTCTGATTTCACTAAAATTGGGCTGTTATATTAGAAAAGATTCATAATGTATTTCATGTATCGATGCTTTGAAGATACAGATCTAATCCCTCGCATATTATTTCCCCGACTGAAGTTGAGATTCAGTCAGATTTATTGTACAGTGAAGAACAGTTCGAATCTTAGCTTGTGAGATCAAAGAGTTGAGAAATAAAAGAATAGCATTAGTAAAAATCTTATGGCATCGACACGGGGTTGAAGAAGCTACATGGGAGCCCGAGGATGCTATGAGAAAGCAATATCCAAACGTATTCACTGGTAAGATTTTCAGGGACGAAAATCCCTAAGGGGGAGAGAGTTGTAATAGCCCAGTTTTAGCTAAATCAAAACAGTGGTTTCGGAACCACTTGTAACAACCCTTTCCCTATCCAACATTGGGACAAGATACGAGGCATTACCAGACTTAAACACGAGTAAATATACAAAACTGAGCCATAAAATTTCGTTCAAATCAAATTCATTCATACATATACAAATTTTCCTTTATATGGGCCTACGAGGACCAAAATATACATTGAGGGTAATTCGGGGCTAAACAAGAAATTTAGAAAAACTTTGGAAAAACTTAGGAAATTTTCATGAAACAGGGTCACACACCTGTGTAGGTAGACTTTGTGGTCACACACGCCCGTGTGGCTTAGGTCACACCCGTGTCCTCAACCTGTGTAACTCTCTGTTTATGATGTCATCAACACAATTAGGGTCACACGGCCAAGTCATGCACCCGTGTGCTTCAGCCGTGTGGCGAATTAAATTTCAAAAATCAAGTCTAGACTTCACAAGGCCCGGGCACACGCCCATGTCCTGAGGCCGTGTCTCTACCGTGTGTTTACTACTGGGAATTCTGTTTTACCTAATTAGGGTGCAGGGGACACACGGCCGGATCACATGCCTATGGGACTGTGTGTCACACAAGGTTTAGACACACGCTCATGTGCCTATCCATGTGGACAACTTTGAGGCTATTTTCCAAGACTTTGTCACCCTCAATAACACCTACACACTTACACATCTCAATAACATCTTACATGGCATAAATGATGCACTTGCACATTCATAAATATGGCTCATACATATCAACTTCTTATCAATTTATACTTGCTTAAGACTTTATATTTTATTTAGACCAAGCTTACCAAATCACATGTAATATGAAACATCAATTTAAGTCCATTTCATAGATTCATACCTTAGTTGTTATTATGTCATTTACTCACATTTCCATCATCAAGCATCTATGATCATATCCACAATTCATCCATGACAAATGAATTTAACCACAACATGAGTGACCATAGCACATGTATGCATGCATGAATAGGATTACATCTCCATAATTAATATGGGCCATATCTCATGGCCATATACAAAATGAATCATCAAATTATTATAAGCCAACACATTTGACTACACAAATATGACATATAACAAAAGACCAAGTCTCTATACATGCCATACTCAAAATACTTAAATTCACTATAACCAAAAGATTATTTTGATAGTGTGAATCGAAATCTGACGTCCTTTGATCCCTGAGCTAGCTTGGCGACACTATAAGGAAATGGAAAAGGAAAGGGAGTAAGCATAAAGCTTAGTAAGTTTGCATGTAAATAATTAACAACATTAACCATACATTATTATACACATAACACAATAATATTTATCATAATGTCATTAAGTATCATAGGTACATTTTAAGTCATGCCATTTACATAATGTACAATAAAACTCATGATTGTAATTCATTCATTCACTTCTTCTGAGGTCTCATCGATTCATAATCTCAATGTTTATGAGCTTTGTGTATGTACCTGTATTCTTTCAACATGATCATACCTTGTCATCTCTTTGACATAATCATTGGATTACCTGTTAAACCACTTGGAATACTAAAGGATACTCGGGAACTCTCATACACATGGTAGGATGCCAATGCCATATCCCGGATATGGTCTTACAAGGGATCGCATATTGATGCCAATGCCATGTCCCAGACATGGTCTTACATGGGATCACATATCGATGCCAATAGCTGAGCTATGGTCTTACACGAAATTACATATTGATGCCATAGCCATGTCCCAAACATGGTCTTACATGGGATCGTACATAATCTTAATGTCATGACATTTGTATCCTAACCATTCCTAAGGTTCAATCAGAATTTTGAGGTATCGAACTCATCGAATCATTATTGAGTCATCATTAATTAAATCCACAAAGACAATTATACAATTCATGTAATATTAAAGAATTAAATACAATATAATGTAACGTTGCATTATTTACACACAAACTTACCTCGATACTCAAAATATGGCTACTATTCGATTTAATGGACAACCTTGTTCTTTCCTCGATTTAGGTCTGGAGTCTATTTTTCTTGATCTATAATAGAAAATTTTGCTTATTTAATTATCACATGGTTCAAACTAGTCCATAAATCATACTTTGGAAAAATTATAATTTTGCCCCTAAACTTTCACATAATTACAAATTTACCGCTAGGCTCGTAAAATGAAATGTGTTCATTTTCTTTGCTAGCCAGGCCTAGCTGAACTTATATCATACTTATATCAGCCCAAATTTTCTTTCAAATCAGATTTTTAACCACCTATTTTAAAACTTTTACAAAAAGGTCCTTTTTAGGTGTTTTCATGAAAAGCCACTAGTAAAAGATGTTTATCATGCATCAAACTTTCATATTCCTCCATTAAACACCAAAATACATGCATGTCACACATGGTTAAGTTTTTGAACATGAACTCTAGCTCAAAATAATGGTAGAAATAGCTAGTTTATGCTTCGAGGATCTCAAAAACATAAAGAACATTAAAAATGGGGCTAGGGTGTACTTACAATCGAGCTTGAAAGGATGAACAAAGCCCTAGCTATGGCTCCATGAGAATTTCGGCTAGGGATGAGAAAGATGGACATAATTTTTTACTTATTTTTCCCTTTTTATTCTTTTATTAACCAAATGACTAAAATGCCCTTAAGGCCTTTCTTTCAAAATGTTCCTATTGATGCCCATTTTTGTCCATAAAAATAGAAATTGGGCAAATTACTATTTAAGGACCTCTAATTAACAATCCATGGCAATTTCATGCTTAAAGCTTCTAGAACTCACATTTTGCAACTTTTGCAATTTAGTCTTAAATGTAAAATTGGACACTTTATCAATAGGATTTCTTCATGAAACTTTCACATAAGCATGCAATTATATCATAGACCTCATAATAACATAAATTAATTATTTCTACTTAAAATTTGTGATCTTGAAACCACTGTTCTGACTAGACCCTAATTTGAGATGTTACAACTCTCCCCCTTAGGGATTTTCGTCCCCGAAAATCTTACTAGTGAAAAGGTTTGGGTATTGGTAGATAAATCACTTTTACAAAGTGATTTTTAGTGAAAGCATGTGTAGGGACTAAATTGCAAAGTATTGAAATTCTGGGAAAAATTCTGAACTTTATGAAATATATATGTGCTGTAAAAGTTATATTGGAATTTTGAATAAGCTTGGAATAAGGAGTAAATTGCATGAATTTCAATTTCCGAGCCTAGGGACGAAATTGGAATTAATTAAAAGTTTAGGGGCAAAATGGTACTTTTGCCTTAAAATGTGAAATGGGCTTGATTGAATGTAAAAATCCTAAAATTGATAATTAAATTTATTTATATAGATCCAGAAGTGTCGAACAAAGAAAAAAATCGAGGGAAAGAAAAAGTCTCGGATTAGTAGATACGAACAATTGTCAAGGTAAGTTCGTATAACTAAATTAAGCATGTAAATGTGTTGAAATAATTGTCGAATTATGTGCATCATGATTTGCAATTGGTATGTACATGTAATAAACCAATGCTGATTTGTGATTAACATATAAATGATGAAATGATGTATGAATCCGTTTGAATATTGATTTCCGATCAGACAAGTGATTACCGTGAAAATGATATCTTGCATATGTTGTAATAAAGGTTGTCTCTAAAAGGATAATAATTTGATGTCATTATGAAAAGAAAATGTACACCTTGTGTGTACCATGTGAAAAGGGATAGCTTCAGCTATCGAATGTGAAAAGGGATAGCTTCGGCTATCAAATGTGAAAAGGAAAGGTATACTTTGTGTATACCACTTGAAAAGGAAAGGTACACTATGTGTGTACACTTGAAAAGGTTATGTGGACTTTGTGTGTACAAATTGAAAAGGGAATGTACACCTCGGGTGTACAACTAGAAAAGGAAAGGTGCATCAGAAATTCAATGATTCAATAGAAATGTATTAACAAGTGAAATAAGAAGAAATGACATGATGAACTCATCTATGCATATTAATGTTTTTGTACTAACCAATTTGGTTGAATTATTATGAATAGGTCATATTTGTAAGTTTGCTAAATTGATGGATAAATTGTCTAATGTGTGGTTTACTTGTTATATATGAATGGTAAGTGTAGTTGGTTATATGAGCTTACTAAGCATATAATGCTTACTAGGTTTATTTTTCCCTGTTTTATAGTGCTCAAAGCTCATGAAGGTTGGATTGGGTCGGAGCTATCATCACACTATCAACTCCTTAACTTTTGGTATAAACGACAAACTCATTTTGATATAATGGCATGTATAAGCTAATGAGGCCAAATGGTGATGTAACATGTTTGTTTACAATCTAGCCATTGGAATGACTAGTAATATGTGTTTTGAGGTATTATGGTATGTTCATGTTCAACAAGATACAAATCGCCTTTATTAAAACATTATTTACAAATCAATGTAAAGGTAAGCTTCAGGTATGGTTAAACGTTGGAAATGTTAGATTGAATGATGGAAATTAGTTGAAATAGATGGTATATACTTGTAAGTTTTCTTGCAGGAAAATTGGTTAAATTTGGGTGAGAAATAAGGCTAGGAAATGGCCTTATTTTGTCCACACGGGTAAGACACACTAGCGTGTGTCTAGGCCGTGTGTGATGCATGGACAGCCCACAGGCATGTGAAATGATCGTGTGTCTCCTGTATCCTTAAATATGAAGTCAAGATAGTACACGGGTAAAAGACACGACCGTGTGTTTGGCCATGTGAAGGACACGGGTTTTAAGCATGGTCGTGTGTCAAAACCATATGAAAATGGCTTAAAAATGGTGAAAAATCAGTGTACCACACGGCCTAGCCACATGGGCGTGTGCCCAAGCCGTGTGCCCCTCTGATGCTTAAGAAATTGCAAATCAGAACTACCCACAAGCTGGCCCCACGGCCATGGGATCCCCACGGGCTGGCCACATGGCCATATCCTAGGCCACACGGGCGTGTGCCCCTATCTTCAAGGTAAAACTTCCAAAGTTCGCAGTTTAGTCTCGAATTATTTCCAAAGCATATATTGGGCCCCATAGGCCCATATTAGGGACATTATGATGAAATATGTAAAGTTTTGATTTGGAATGAAATATTTATGACTTGATTTTGTACAAATACTAGTGTATAAGTTCGATAATGCCTCGTAACTCTATTCTGGTAACAGATATAGGTTAGGGGTGTTACATTTATTGGTATCAGAGCTACAGTTTAGCCGATTCTTGGACTAACGTAGCAAGTGTGAATTTAGCTATACATGCCATTATATAATTGATGATAGTGCGATATCTGCTAACCATTTTAAATGTGTTTTTCATATAGTAAATGTCTTCCAATCGAGCAAGAGAAGAATCTGATGAAGTTGAGAGTACTTCTCAAGCTTCCGTACAACGAGCTATAAATGGTAGTAGTAGTAGAAGGTCCAAATTAAAGGGCCGAAGTGAATACGTTAAAGAGGCTTTCTTTGAAATGTTGGATAAATGGTTTCCTGAATATTTGAGAAGAAATTCTACTGCTTTCCAACCACAACCTCTCTCACCAAATACTCAGACTGTTCTTGAGAGACCATCGAGTACTGAAACTGTTAGAATTGGTAAGGCTCCAGTGGATAAACTTAGAAAATATGGAGCTGAGGAATTTATAGCTACAATTGATGATGATCTGGAAAAAGCTGAATTCTGGCTGGAAAATACTACTCGAGTGTTGCTTGAATTATCATGTACCCCAGCTAAATGCTTGAAATGTGTTGTATCTCTGTTAAAGGACACGGCTTATCACTGGTGGAAAACAGTAAGTTTAGTGGCTCCAAAAGAAAATATTACTTGGGAATTCTTTCAATCTGAATTCAAAAAGAAATATATTAGTCAGAGATATCTAGATCAAAAAAGGAAAGAATTTCTAGAATTAAAATAGGGGAAAAAGACCGTTGCGGAATATGAATGGGAGTTTGTATGGGAGTTTGTATGGTTAAGCCAATATGCTAGTGAATGGGTCCAAACAGAGGTAGAAATGTGTAAACTTTTTGAGGAAGGATAAAATGAAAATATAAAATTATTGATTGGTATTTTGGAAATAAGAGAGTTTGCAGCACTTGCTGATCGTGCAAAGAAAGCTAAAGATCTAAGTAAAGAAAAGAAGAAGGCAAATAGAGAAGCCTGATCCTTTGGGAAAAGACCTATTGGTTGGTCTCAATCATTTTCTTCAAAGAAATCAAAGAGGTATCAAGAAGGATCTACTACTTCAGCTAGGTATTCTGGTAAAGAGCGTGGTTCTCAACACTTTAATCCCAGGTCATCGTCACCGTCAGTGACTAGTGTTGGAAGTGTGGAAAACACGAAGCCAAAATGTAAACACTATAACAAATTTCATCATGGGGAATGCGAATGAAAACCGATTCATGTTATAAATGTGGTTCACTTGATCATTTCTTGAAAGATTGTCCAAAAATAGTTGAAAGAGATGATGAGCAGACTTCAAAACCAGGTAGCACTACTTCAAGGGCAGACCACCTAGATACCCTGGAAATGTTAGTGGTAGCCGAAGTGTTCAAATGCTAAATCTGAGCCTCCAACTCCGGCATGAACGTATGCCATACGAGCCAGAGAAGATGCTTCAGCGCCAGATGTCATTACTGGTACTTTTTCTTTAATAGATACTGGTATTACTGTATTAATTGATCCTAGTTCCACACACTCGCATATATGCATAAATTTAGAAAATGCTAAAAATTTACCTATTGAATTCACTGAATTTGTGGTGGAAGTTTCAAATCCTTTGGGTCAATGTGTAAAGGTGGATAAAGTTTGTAAAAACTGTCCATTTATGGTAAAGGGTAAATGTTTCTTGGCCTGCCTTTTGATGAATTCGATGTGATATTGGGAATGGATTGGTTAACTCAACATGATGCAGTGGTTAATTGTAAGCAGAAGTATATTGTGTTGAAATGTCAAGACGGTGAGTTACTTCATATTGAATCTAACAAGCTAGATGGATTATTTAATATGATTTCACAATGGCAACATAGAAATGTATGAGGAAGGGATATGATGCTTATCTTGCTTATGTGTTGGATACTAAGGTAACCGAGTCAAAGATTCAATCTGTGCCAGTTGTATGTGAGTTTCTAGACATGTTTCTGGAAGAATTTCCTGGCTTACCACCTATCAGAGAAGTGGAATTATCTATAGATCTAATCCCAGGAACAACATCAATATCGATAACACCTTATCGAATGGCTCTTGCTGAGTTGAAAAAGTTGAAGGCACAGTTACAAGAATTAATTGATAGGGGTTTTGCTCGACCTAGTTTCTCACCATGGGGTGCTCCGGTGTTATTTGTAAAGAAGAAAGACGGATCTTTGAGGTTGTGTATTGATTACCAACAACTCAACAAAGTCACTATAAAGAATAAATATCCACTGCCTCGAATTGATGACTTATTTGATCAGTTGAAGTGAGCTACTGTATTTTCAAAGATTGATCTTCATTCGGGTTATTACCAGCTCTGGGTGAAGGATTCAGATGTTCCAAAGACAGCTTTCAGAACTAGATATGGTCATTATGAATTCTTGGTGATGCCATTTGGATTAACAAATGCACCAGCAGTGTTTATGGATTTAACGAACAGGATTTTCAGACCGTACCTAAGCAGGTTTGTCGTGGTATTCATAGATGATATTTTAGTTTATTCTCGAAGTGAAGATGAACATGCTGAACATTTGAGAATTGTATTGAAAACTTTACAGGAAAAACAATTGTATGCCAAGTTTAGTAAATGTGAATTTTGGCTACGAAAAGTCAGCTTTCTTGGTCACATTGTATCTGCTGAAGGCATCAGGGTTGACCCGAGCAAAATTTCAGCAACTATTAATTGGAGTCCACCAAAGAATGTGTTAGAGGTCAGAAGTTTTCTGGGCTTAGCCGAATATTATTAGAGGTTTGTTAAAGGATTTTCAATGATTGCTTCCCTGATAACTCGTTTGTTGAAAAAAGATGTAAAATTCGAGTGGAATGATAAATGTCAGTAGAGTTTTGATAGACTGAAGAATTTGTTGACTGAAGCACCTATATTGGTACAACCTAAATCGGGTAAGGAATTTGTAATTTACAGTGCTGCATCTTTAAGTGTTTTAGGTTGTGTTTTGATGCAAGAAGGTAAAGTGGTTGCCTATGCTTCAAGACAACTTAAACCACATGAAAGAAATTACCCGATACATGATCTTGAACTGGCAACCATAGTGTTTGCATTGAAAATATGGCGGCATTATTTATATGGTGAAAAATGACATATTTACACTAACCATAAAAGTCTGAAGTATTTAATGACACAAAAAGACTTGAATTTGAGACAACGCAGGTGGCTCGAGTTAATAAAGGATTATGATTTGATTATCCATTATCATCCAGGAAAGGCCAATGTTGTGGTGGATGCACTGAGCAGGAAATCTTTGTTTACTTTAAGAACAATGAACACTCGGTCATCTTTGTCGGATGATGGTTCAGTTGTAGTTGAATTGAAAGTTAGACCGACATTTATACAACAAATTTATGAAGCACAGAAGAGTGATAATGAGTTGCAAGCTAAACAGGAACAATGTTAAAAGAATTCTAATTTAGAGTTTCAAATTGGGGCTGATGATTGTTTGTTGTTTAAAAACAGAATATGTGTTCCGAAGAACTCAGAACTGGCACAAAAGATTTTGTATGAAGCTTATAATGGTACAATGTCAGTTCATCCCGGTAGTAATAAAATGTATAATAATTTAAAAAAGATGTATTGGTGGCCGAGAATGAAAAGAAATATTTTTGAATTCGTAGCCAAATGTTTAATATGTCAACAAGTGAAAGCCGAGCATCATGTGCCTTCAGGGTTATTACAGCCAATCAATATACCAGAGTGGAAATGGGAAAGGATTACCATGGACTTTGTAATGGGTTTGCCTATGTCACCAAGAAAGAAAGATGTCATTTGGGTAGTTGTTGACCGGTTAACAAAGTGGGCTCATTTTATACTGGTATGTATGGACTTTTCATTGGATAAATTAGCCAAATTGTATGTCTCTGAAATTGTTAGATTGCATGGTGTACCAGTTTCTATTATCTCTGATAGAGATCCTCGATTTACATCCTGATTTTGGTATATATTGCAAGAAACACTGGGGACACAATTGCATTTTAGTACTGCATTTCATCCCCAAACAGATGGTTAGTCAGAACGGGTGATCCAGATTTTAGAAGACATGTTATGGTGTTGTGTGCTTGAATTTGAAGGTAACTAGGAAAGGTACTCACCTCTGATTGAATTTGCCTATAATAATAGCTACTAATCCAGTATTAAAATGACATCGTATAAAGCTCTGTATGGTCGAAAATGTGGAACTCCATTGTATTGGACAGAGCTTAGTGAAAAGAAGATTCATGGCATTGATTTAATTCGAGAAACTGAGGAAAAAGTAAAGGTGATACAAGACAGTATTTTTAAAGAAAAGAAATTGAGTTTGAGGTTGGTGATAAAGTATTTTTAAAAGTGTCACCTTGGAAGAAAGTTCTTTGGTTTAGCCGTAAAGGAAAATTAAGTCTTTGGCTTATTGGACCATATGAGATCATTGAAAGAATTGGACCGGTAGCTTATCGGTTAGCATTACCACCAAAACTTGAAATAATTCACAATGTTTTTCATGTGTCAATGTTAAGGAGGTATCGATCGGATCCATCACATGTCATCTCTCCAACAGAAGTGGAAATTCAGCCCGACTTGACATATAGTTAGAAACCAATTAAGATCTTAATATGGGAAACAAAAGAGTTGATAAATAAAAAGATAGCATTGGTAAATGTTCTTTGGCAGAAACATGGAATTGAAAAAGCTACTTGGGAACCTGAAGATATCATGAAAAGGCAGTACTTGAATCTCTTCACTGGTAAGATTTTTTAGGACGAAAATCCTTAAAGGGGGGAGAATTGTAACAGCCCAATTTAAGTGAAATCGAAATAGTGGTTTCAGGATCACAAATCCAAGCATGAAAAATGAAATTATTTAAATTTAATAAAATGATAGGTATTATGATAGGAATATTGCATGAAAATTTTTATAGAAAAATTTTATCAATTATGTGTCTAATTGCAAAAAAGACTAAATTGAATAAAATGTTAAAGTTGCATATTAATAGCTATAGGGATTATATAGCTAGAGAATTCAAAATGTGAGGTCCTTATATGGTAATTAGACCATTGAAGAAAAACATGTAGATATTTTAATGAGTCATCCATGGAAAAATGGAAAAAGGTAAAGGACTAAATTGGAAAGTGAAAAAGTTAAATGATATTAATTAAAATTAAATGAAAAAGATGTCATTTTATCACCTTCTTCCCCAAAAATTCCTTGGAAACCTTAGGAGAGAGAAAGGAAATTTCTCAAGCTTGAATTGGTAAGTTCTATGTCCCGTTTTTAGTAATTTTTATATTTTTGAGATCGAGAAAGCTTAATTTCTTTATTTGGGTGATTAAATTGAAAGAAAACCAAAGTTTAGAAAATTACCCATGGATGAATATGCTGTAAATTGAAAGTTTTTGATAGAAAATGAAAGATTATTGATAGATAAATCACTTTTACAAAGTCATTTTTAGTGAAAGCATGTGTAGGGACTAAATTGCAAAGTATTGAAATTCTTGGAAAAATTCTAAAATTTATGAAATATATATGTGCTGTAAAAGTTATATTGGAATTTTGAATAAGCTTGGAATAAGGAGTAAATTGCATGAATTTCAATTTCCGAGCGTAGGGATGAAATTGGAATTAAATAAAAGTTTAGGGGCAAAATGGTACTTTTGCCTAAAAATGTGAAATGGGCTTGATTGAATGTAAAAATCATAAATTGATGATTAAATTTATTTATATAGATCCGAAAGTGTCAAACAAAGAAAAAGATCGAGGGAAAGAAAAAGTCTCGGATTAGTAGATACGAACAATTGTCAAGGTAAGTTCGTATAACTAAATTAAGCATGTAAATGTGTTGAAATGATTGTTGAATTATGTGCATCATGATTTGCAGTTGGTGTGTACATGCAATAAACCAATGCTGATTTGTGATTAACATATAAATGATGAAATGATGTATGAATCCGTTTGAATATTGATTTCCGATTGGACAGGTGATTACCGTGAAAATGAGATCTTGCATATGTTGAAATAAAGGTTGTCCCTAAAGGATAATCTTTTGATCTCATAATGAAAAGGAAATGTACACCTTGCGTGTACCATGTGAAAAGGGATAGATTCGGCTATCGAATGTGTAAAGGGATAGCTTCGGCTATCGAATGTGAAAAGGAAAGGTATACTTTGTGTATACCACTTGAAAAGGAAAGGTACACTATGTGTGTACACTTGAAAAGGTTATGTGCACTTTGTGTGTACAAATTGAAAAGGGAATGTCCACCTCGGGTGTACAACTAGAAAAGGAAAGGTCCATCAGAAATTCAAAGATTCAACGGAAATGTATTGACAAGTGAAATAAGAAGAAATGACATGATGAGCTCATCTGTGCATATTAATGTTTTTGTACTAACCAATTTGGTTAAATGATTATGAATAGGTCATATTTGTAAGTTTGCTAAATTGATGGATAAATTGTCTAATGTGTGGTTTACTTGTTATATATGAATGGTAAGTATAGTTGGTTATATGAACTTACTAAGCATATAATGCTTACTAGGTTTATTTTTCCCTGTTTTATAGTGCTCAAAGCTCGTGAAGGTTGGATTGGGTCGGAGCTATCATCACACTATCAAGTCCTTATCTTTTGGTATAAACGACAAACTCATTTTGATATAATGGCATGTCTAGGCTAATGAGGCCAAATGGTGATGTAACATGTTTGTTTACAATCTAGCCATTGGAATGGCTAGTAATATGTGTTTTGAGGTATTATGGTATGTTCATGTTTAACAAGTTACAAATCGCCTATATTAAAACATGATTTACAAATCAATGTAAAGGTAAGCTTCAGGTATGGTTAAACATTGGAAATGTTAGATTGAATGATTGAAATTTGTTGAAATAGATGGTATATACTTGTAAGTTTTCATGCAGGAAAATTGGTTAAATTTGGGTGAGAAATAGGGCTAGGAAATTATCTTATTTTGTCCACACGGGCGTGTGTCTAGGCCGTGTCTGACACACAGATAGCCCACGGGCGTGTGAAACGACTGTGTGTCCCCTATATCCTTAAATATGAGGTCAGGATAGTACACGAGTAAAAGACACGGCTGTGTGTTTGGCCGTGTGAAGGACACAGGTTTTAAGCATGGTTGTGTGTCAAAATCGTGTGAAAATGCTTTAAAATGGTGAAAAATTAGTGTACCACACGGCCTAGCCACATGGGCGTGTGCCCAGGCCGTGTGCCCCTCTGATGCTTAAGAAATTGCAAGTCAGAACTGCCCACAGGTTGGCCCCACAGCCATGGGATCCCCATGGGCTGGCCACATGGCCATGTCCCAGGCCACACGGGCGTGTGCCTCTATCTTCAAGGTAAAACTTCCAAAGTTGCTGGTTTAGTCCCGAATCATTTCCAAAGCATATATTGGGCCCCGTAGGCCCATATTAAGGACTTTATGATGAAATATGTAAAGTTTTTATATGTAATGAAGTATTTATGACTTGATTTTGTACAAATACTAGTGTATAAGTCCGGTAATGCCTCGTAACCCTATTTCGATAATAGATACAGGTTAGGGGTGTTACATCTAACTTAGACGGTAATGCTAGTCGATATGCCACTGGACCTATTTTTTCAATAATCTCATACAGCCTGACGAATCTCGGACCCAATTTGCCTTAACAACTGAATTGAAGTATTTTCTTTCACGGAGATACTTCCAAAAACACTTTATCCCCGATTTGAAACTCAATATCTTTCTGTTTCAAGTCTGCATATGATTTTTGATGATCTGACGCTGCTTTTAGACTATCACAAGTTGCTTTCACTTTCTACTCAGTCTCTTTAATCAAATCGACCCCAAAAATCTTATTCTCACTAAGTTGAGTCCAGTACAATGGTGTTCGACACTTTCGACTGTATAAAGCTTCGTATGGTACCATTTTAATACTTAATTGAAAATTGTTGTTATACACAAATTCAATCAACAGCAAATACTTTTCCCACATATTTTTGAACTCAAGTATACAACATCTCAACATATCCTCTAGTATCTGTATAACTCACTCGGATTGACCATTCGTCTGCGGGTGAAATGCGGTACTAAAATGTAGTTTTGAACCCAGTGTATCTTGCAGTTTCTTCCAAAACCTTGATGTGAACCTCCAATCTCTATCTGAAACAATAGAAACAGGTACTCCGTGTAATCTCACAACCTTAAAGATATACAACTCAACTAACTTTTCAAGTGAATAGTCTGTTCATACCAGAATGAAATGAGGCGATTTTGTCAATCTGTCAACAATAACCTAGATCGCATCTTTCTTTCTTGGAGATAAGGGCAATCCCGACTCAAAATATATAGTCACTTTATCCTATTTCCACTCAGGAATCATAATCGGCTGCAATAAACCAGATGGTACTTGATGCTCAGCTTTAACTTGCTAACAGATCAAACATTTAGAAATGAACTCTGAAATATCACTTTTCTTACCAGACCACCAATAGAGCTATTTTAAGTCGTTATACATTTTCGTGATTCTAGGATGAACAGATAAACAACTACTATGTACTTCGTCTAAAATTATCCGAATCAACTCTAAATTTCTTGGAACACATATTCAGCCTCTAGATCTTAAACAATCATTAGCGTCAACTTGAAATTATAAATCAAGGTTCGAATCACATTGATCGTTTTGCTAACATCTCATTATCAACTTTCTGAGCTTTACAAATCTATTGTAAAAATAATGGTCTCACTTTCATCTCGGCCACAATCGAACCATCATTACACAAAGCTATATGAGTGTTCATCACACATAGACCAAACAAAGATTTCCGGCTTAATGCATCAGTAACAACATTTGCTTTTCCCAAATGGTAGTTAATCAGTAGCTCATAATATTTTAGCAATTTTAACCATCTCCTCTGTCGTAAATTCAAATCTTTCTAAGTCATTAGATATTTCAAATTCTTGTGATCTGAATAAACATGGCATTCCTCATCGAACAAATAATGGCGCCAAATCTTCAACGCAAACACAATAGTTGCTAACTCCAAATCATGCGTCAGGTAATTCATTTCATACGGCTTCAACTGTCTCGAGGCATAAGCTATGTCTTTGCCTTCCTACATCAAAACACAGCCCCGACCATTCAACAATGCATTGCTATAGATTACAAATTCTTTACCCGATTCTGGATGTACTAACACTGGAGCTTCATTTAAAAGAGCTTTCAGTTGATCAAAACTTTTCTGACATTTCTCAGACCATTCAAACTTTACATCTTTCTAAAGCAATCTCATCAATGGAGTCGCAATCATTGAAAAGCCTTTCACAAATCGTTTATAATAGCTAGCTAGTCCTAGAAAACTGTGGACTTCGATGCATTTCTCGGAGGCTTCCAATCTATAATTGCAGATATCTTGCTCGGATTGACTCGAATACCTGATGCTGACACAATATGCCCTAGAAAACCAACATCGCACAACCAGAATTTACATCTGCTAAACTTTGCAAATAACTACTTACCCGCAGAGTCTGCAATACAATTCTCAAATGCTCGGCATACACGGATTCATTTCGTGAATATATCAATATGTCATCAATAAACACAACAAAAAATTGATCTAAATACAGTCTAAAAATTCAGTTCATTTAATCCATAAAGATAGCAGGTGCATTCGTTATCCAAAAGGCATAACTAAAAATTCATAATGACCATACCTTGTTCTAAAAGCTATTTTTGGCACATCAGAGCCTTTAACTCGTAGCTGGAAATAACCCCATCTCAATTCTACCTTTGAAAACACTATAGCCCCTTTTAATTGATCAAACAAATCATCTATTCTGGTAGAGGATACTTATTCTTTATAGTCACTTTATTCAACTGTCTGTAGTGAATACATATTCTCATCATGCCATCTTTCTTCTTAACAAACAACACTAGAGCACCCGAAGGCGAGAAACTTGGTCTAGCAAAACCTCTATTTGTTAACTCTTGCAACTGAGCTTTCAATTCTTTTAACTCTATCGGAGCAATTCTATACCGAGCTATCGATATCGACGTTGTATCCGGCACTAATTTAATGCCAAACTCAACCTCTCGGATTGATGGTAAACCCGATAACTCTTTAGAAAACACATCCAGATATTCACACACAACTGGCACTGATTCTATTTTCTTTTCAATCACTTTTGTGTCAAGAACATAAGCAAAATAAGCTTCGTAACCCTTTCTCACATATTTCTGAGCTAACATTGAAGAAATCACTGCTGGCAGGCCATTCAAATCATCTGACTCAATCCGGATAATCTCATTATTCTGACATCTCAGATCAATCATTTTTTGTTTGCAATTCACAATAGCATCATGCAACGTTAGCCAATCCATACCCAAAATTATATCAAATTCATCAAATGGTAACAACATCAAATCAGTCGGAAAACAGAAATCTTGAATCATCAATGGACAGTTCTTGCACACTTTATCAACTAACACACACTTGCTTAAGGGGTTTGATACTCTAATTACAAATTTAGTAGACTCTACAGGCAAAGTCTTACTGGATACTAAATTCACACATATATACCAATGAGTTGATCCTGGATCTATCAATGCAATAACTTTAGTATCATAGAGAGTAAAAGTACCGGTGATAACATCTGGAGATGATGTTTCTTCGTGAGCGCAAATTGCATAGGCTCATGCAGGTGCTCTGGCATCAGACCTCACAGCAGAATCTTTGGTCATTCTCTAACTACCACTCATATTAACAACATTTCTACGTGGTCTACATCTAGCTGCAGTATTACTGGGCCTCGTGTTTTGTATTGTATCTTACTCAGCCAACTCAGGACAATTACGAATGAAATGATCCAATTATCCACATTTAAAACAGGCTCGATCATTCAATCTACAATAACCGATATGTCGTTTTCCATAATGTCTACATTCTGGTCAGTTTTGTCTCACACTGTCAACATTGGCAATTGATGTAGCTTGAGCTTTAAAATTGATAGGTTACTTTTCACGATCTCTGATTGAATGTCCCACTGATGCATTAAAACGATTAAAATAGTCTCAGAATTTTTTCGATGAAGATTGGTACGGCTTACTCATTGATCTCTTTCTCGAGTCTCTATCTTCTGAGTTTGCCTTTCTCTTTTCTTTGCTGAGATCCTCGGCTTTACAAGCCCTTTCAACCAAAATGACAAATTCTTTCAATTCAAGAATCCTGACTAACAATTTTATATCTTCGTTCAGCCCATCAATGAACCGTTTACACATGATCTCTTCAATAGAAACATATTCCCAAGCATACTTGCTTAAACGTACGAATTCTCTTTCGTACTCAGTCACAGTCATCCGGCCTTGTTTCAATTCTAGAAACTCTTTATGCTTTTGATCGAGAAATATTTGACTTACATATTTCTTTTGGAATTCAGAAAGGAAGAACTCCCAGGTGACTCGTTCTCTTGGAACCACTTATATTAACATTTTCCACCAATGGTACGCATTATCTCTAAGTAAAGATACCACACATTTGATACATTCTTCAGGAGTACAGGACAATTCATCGAACACTCGAATAGTATTCTCGAGCCAAAACTTAGCTCTCTCAACAGCATCATCAACAGTAGCCCTCAACTCCTCGACCCCATGTTTACGTATCTTATCTACTGGCGGGCCCCATGTTTACGTACCTTACCTACTGTCGACTTACTCAATCAAATCGGATCTATCACTTGTGGCATAATTGGGAATTTTTGAGGAATAGGTGGGGGTGGAGGTTGTTGAGTAGTTAGATTCGTTAGAATAAACTCCGTGAACCACTCACTCATCAATTGGAAGAAGGCTTGCTTAGCTCTACCCCTTGACTACTAGAAATCGGCTTAGAATCAGTCGGCGCTGCCCCTTGAGCGGTAGCGGGCGCATTACTTTTTATGTCGTCAGCTAGAGCTCGGTCGGGATCCATTCGCTATATAAAAACACACTTTAAGCTGTCAAGAATCGTCACACTATCGCAGTTCATATCTATGGCATGTATAGCTAGACTCTCATATGCTACGTTAGTCCTAGAATCGACTAACTGTTGTTATGATACCAATTAAATGTAACACCCCTAATATGCATTTTTACTCAAAATCTCTTTACAAAACATAGATATCTATCACTAAGCTTTCATAATTCATCATCAATCATTCAAAAACGCATGAATTCATCAATGGAAACTTTCAAAACATTAAGCAATTTTATTTTATTTTATTTATTATAACTTAATTTATAAATTACCATTTTATCCTTTAGTTAAAACATTAAAAATCACATAATTGAAGGCCATTTATGTCCATCTCCACTATCAATGGTTTAATAACATTATAAGGACCTTTGGTTTAATAAATCATAGCAATTAAACACTTTAAACAAGTAGAATGCAACTTTTGCATTTTACGCGATTAAGTCATTTTTATCAAATTGAGCACTTAAATGCTAAAATTAGCTCACAAAATTTTCACACACATGTAATCATATGCTATAAGCACCAAAAATAATATTAAAGTAATTTTACAACCTCAGATTTGTGGTTCTGAAACCATTGTTCTGGTTAAGCTAAATTTGGGTGGTTACAGTAACATGTCATAGGCTTTTCACGTTTACTAACAATTTCAACATTATGAGTAGTTGACTTACCACTTTTGATCACAAACATATAAGTTCAATATGTTAGAAAAAAAATACAAGTATTAAGGTTCTCACCTATAAGAATCCACCAACCAATCCTACAAGTACTTTGATTATCCGAGCAAAATACAAATAGTCATTTGTGTGAATGTTTAGTATGATGTCCATTCATGTATAAGGATATTTAGGTCAGATAGAGCTTTTTGGCTTGTAATGTTCTAAGGGTTAGGATAGATATGAAATTTAAAAATGGTAAGCATCAAAAGGATACAAACAAGAAAATATTTTGGCATATGGTTTTGATCTCTATTCTTCCCCCTTTAGTGACCCTTACTCGCTCACCGCCTTATTTCTCCTTCTCTCACCTTCCTTGTCTCATCATATATAGGAAATCATAGCATGAAATAGTAACTATGGCTAGTCTTATGAGTTTTTGTGCACTAATGGATGAGTTTTTCTTTCTTTTATGACTTTGTGACTTTTCTCTTTTTTAATACATCTCACTTATGAATGCTCTTTTGCTAGTTTAAGACTTTTTCTACTCGTACGAATTCTTTTTTCTTTAGATTTTTCTTTTTGTTTCACGCATTAAGCTAACTTATAGTTCCCATATCACACCAATCTTTCTTATTTCACTCTAAGTTCTCCATCGTGATGTATCTACTTAACCCTCAATATGTATGGCCAGATGTCTATAACCATGTGGTATAAGACCAAAGAAAAAAGGCATATACAAATTAATATTTTCAAGCTCGGGTTTTGTACTGTGGTTCATCAAGAAGTGTCAAAAGGCTCAAAATTGGTGCTAAAGGTGAAGTATAGATAGGACAATTTTTTGGCTCTGGATGTGTTCCAAACAATGCCTTAGGTTATCCCCAAATATCACAACATGCATAAACTTAATCAACCAAACAAACACAAATTCAACTATTTATCATTCATACTAGCATGCTCGTTTCCTTGTATTTTCTATATCACTTGATACAGATGATAGCTTAATACCTATTTACCGTGTAACATATAAAAGTTTAGTAGTTTACTAATAATAAAATTAAAGTCTCCTATCATCATGCCAAATTTATTCATAAACACCAGCAACCTATGTACATACTCTTAACCAATCACTTGTATTTGTACAAGCTCAAGCATATAAAAGACAAGATAATTCGAAAGAAATGTAAAAATTTTGAAGCAATTTTTTCTATGTTACCCCCGCACTTTAGTTGACACATTGTCCTCAATGTGTAGCCCAATCATAGATAAGGAAGGAAGTTACCCGATTGATCGTGGTAACTCTAATTGCTAGTGGTGGGTGTCTCCTCCTTTGCTCGTGTTAGCTTGAATTGTTTGTCCCCTTCGTATCGGGTTCCTACATAAGAATTTTAACAAAGGGTAACAAAAAAAATTCTACTCATTAATCATACTCTTACAAAGTTTAAATTAAAATCATCCAATAATTAATACAAGTTTTTTAAAAGGAAATAAAAAAAACTGTTCAGTCCTCCTCTAAATCATTGAGGGGATGAAAACATGGTTTCTCCATAGAGGCTTTTCCCCTACCTCTGACATATGTTTTGTGAGAGATCCCACCCACTAAAGTCGCATGGCGAGTTGGGCTTCGTATGACAAGCCCTTTTGGTGTAGAAAATTGTAGATAAAATACCGCTAAATACCCGTCCTCTATTTCAGGGTATTCCTGAGCAACACCTTCCTCCTTAAGATTAACCCCCTCATCCTAATTTTCAAAGTTGACTTGAACATATCTGGGGGATATTTTGGAGCTCGTAGCCCATTCATCCTTGAGAACTCTTGTAGTACTGGTCATGTCTCCTAAATCCACCAGATCTTCCCATTGAGTTTTGTTTCAATGGGTCCTCTAGCTCCCTTTTTAACCTTCGTTGAATCTTTCAATTTAACTGATACTGGTACATCCATTTTCTTTTTCCTCCTTTGATTCCATTCAGCTATTTACTTCCGTTGAAGCTCAATGTATTGTGTATATAATGCATCTTCAATGATTCTCCTTGTAGGGTTTATGAATTGCTCATAATTTTAAATATCTATCATCAGAGAATAGATCCAACCATTTTCCTTCTCAAAATACTCCCTAAAGTCACCCAAAATTATTCTCAAAAGTACCTAAAAATATTCTGAAAATTCTCAAGTTTCTTGAATCAAGATTTTCAATCAACGAATTTAGAGTGAAACAAAGGTAATATTAAATCCTAAACTTTTTTTTATGATGATTAGAAACATTTTTACATGATTTGAGAGACAATTAAAGGATTTTTATCAATGTCATCTTCTTCCAAGAACACATGATTCTTTAAGGGTGGATCTTGAATTTTGAGAGGAAATCCACAAATCAATGGATGTTCCAACTCAAAATGGATCTATTAAAAGGTTTTTGATCTTATTTATCAAGATTAAACATGATTTGTGAGGTATTATAAAGAAATTCAAATTTCATCATCTTCATGAAGTGATTTTTCAGAATTTTGTGAAATTGATTTAAAGATGAAATTGATTCTTAGTATAAGTGTATTTGGTCTAGTATTGATGATTGAAAGTTTTTACAAGGGCTAGAGAGATCGATTTTGTGAGGAATCGATTTTTCAACTTGATGTTACAAATTCGATAAGGTATCTTTGTGAGATGATTTCAATTAGCATAGTTAATCAAAATTCGTGTTTAATATAACATTGGAAAGGTGGTAATACCTACTTTATCTTTGTTGTAAGCTCTGAGGCTTGAAAGGACCGAGATAACCAGAATTGAAGCTTAGTTTTGCTTGGTTGATCACTTGCTTGTGGTAAAAAAAATGAGTGGTGAGTGTTTCTAAGGCGATTTGGTAAATTGGCTCTCATTTATGCTTAATTAGTAACTTAATGTATAATTAGCATTGATTAATTATAGTGGAATGATTGATTTTTGCAAGATTGATATTAAATGTGGAAGAATTGAATTTTTAATGAATAATGGTAAGTAAGCTTTTGGATGGTGTTGTGCTATTTTATTAGGTTAATTATAAGGATGATTAAAGCATGTTTACTTGATTTTTTTATCATGGTATGTTGATGTTAGAATTGGTATTTGAATATTGGAAAATGGCAAATGAAATGCTTCATTTAATTGGATGTTAAATGGTTATGTTACATGATATGTAACATCCCGAATTAGGGTCTAGTCGGAACAGTGGTTTTGAGACCACAAATTTGAGATAGAAATAAATATTTTATGATTATTATGAGGTCCATGATATGTAAGCACGCTAGTGTGAAAATTTCTTAAAGAAATTCTATGCATAAAATGTCTAATTGGACCTTAAGGACCGAACTGAATAAGATACAAAACTTATGTTCTAGAAGCTTTTAGCATGAAATTGCTTTATATTATAAATTAGAAGGTCCTAATTAGCAATTTGACCAATTTCTAAATGTTTGGACAAAAACGGACATGCATAGGAAAAATTTGAAAGAAAGGCCTTAAGGGCATTTTTGTCATTTGGTAATTAAATGAATAAAAAAGGGAAAATCAAGTGAAAATATTGTCCATCTTCCTCTTAGCTACTAGAATTTGTGGAGAACCATAGCTAGGGTTTTCAAACTTTTCAAGCATGGAAGTAAGTGCTCCCTAGCCCCATTTTTAATGTTCTTTACATTTTTGAAATCCTTGTAACATGATGTACCCGTTCCTAACCATATTTTAAGCTAGGGTTCATGTTGGAATTTTGACCCATGCATGAGAAGTTTGTATTTTGATGTTTAATGGAAGAATATGATAGTTTGATATGTGTTTAACATCTTTTACTAGGTGATTTTGCATGAAAACACCTAAAATGGACCATTTTGTAAAAGATGTAAAATAAGTGATAAAAATCTGATTTTGATGAAAATATGGGCTGTTATGAGTATAAGGAAAATTCGGCTAGGCCTGGGTAACAAAGAAAATGCATGCATTTAATTTTACGAGCCTAGGGACTAAATTGTAAATAAGTAAAAAGTTAGGGGTAAAAAGGTAATTTCATCAAAGTATGAATTATGGATTGATTTGGACAATGTGATTATTAAACAAGTTAAATTTGGTATTATAGATCAAGAAAAACGTGATACGGGTCTTGAACAACTAAAGAATAAAGTTTTTGTCGAATAGGCTCGTTTATCATCATTTTGTACTAAGTTAAATTTATTATTATAGATCAAGAAAGACGAGAACTGAATCTTAATAAAGGCAAAAACAAAGCGTTCGAGGCTTAGGCACTTTACCGAATATTTTGTACCGAGGTAAGTACACGTGCAAATAAATGCTTTAATTGACGTTTTAAATGTTTATATAACATTTAGATAAATAATTTTTTATTTGGCTACTTTGTTGTATTTGAAAATGTCATATGTTATGAGGCCAACATTCTGAGAATGTTCGAAAAAGAGACAAAAGTCTGAAAATCCCGTTTGAACTTAGGAATAGGTAAGGATATAAGTGACATGTCACTAGGATAGCTAAGTATGTATGAGCTCATTTGATGGCATGATACATGCTAGGTCCGGGAGCTTATGTAGCCCCGTTGAGAGGCATGTAATTATGTGGTACACGCTAGGTCCGGGAGCTTATGTAGCCCCATTGAGAGGCGTGATTATGTGATGCATGCTAGGTCCGAGTGCTCTTAGGTAGCCCTATTGAGAGGCGTGCTATGTTATGTTATGGCACTTCGGTGCATATGTATCCGAGTATCCTGTTGATTATTCCAAACGTTCAACGGGTAATGCACATGTAGTTTGAATGTGAGCTAGGTAAAGTATATATGTATGCATGGAAGTAAAAAGGTACATGCTTAAACTTGTGTACTCTTATGACCACAATGGTTAATGGCAATGCATATCTTTATGTAATATCTTTGGAAATATAGATCATACGTTTTGATGGAAGCTTTGAAATAGTGACAAAGATATAAATAATATTCTAAAGTCTAAATAAGATTTAATTTATTTGTATGTGCACTTACTAAGCTTATAGCTTACCCCTCCCTTTTTCCATTCCTTTTAGACTCGTCAAGCTAGCTCGAAGAATCGGGAAACATCGAAGCTCGGGTCATACTATCAACTAAACCTTGGGTATAATCCATTTGATTATTTTGAATCATGGCATGTATAGGTGATTATTATTTTGTATATGTGTCTAGTCCAAAGTATTGGTGCTCTATTTGGAATAATCGTTTTGTATATGGCCATGTGAGTTGGTCCATATAACCTTTTGAGATATCTTCCTATGATGTTTCTATTATATGCATGTTAAATTGTATGTGTGCTTGTGATATGGGTTAAATGGTAGAATGATATACATGTTGAAGTGCATGAGAGATCTTGGGTGACTAATGACTTGGAAAATAGCCTTCAAATGGTCCACATGGGCGAACACACTAGTAGGTGTCTAGTTTGTGTGTGACACACAGGCAATCCACACGGGCGTGTTGTCCAGCCGTGTGTCCCCTACTTCTCAAAATTTTCACGTTGCTTGTTTTGTAGTGTCTACACGGGTTGGAGACATAGCCGTGTGTCTCAACTGTGTGGTGTACATGGCCTAATCACACGGACGTGTGCATTGGCAGTGTGCCCCTAAATGAATGATGACATCATAAATAAAATGTCTAGGTTTTCAAACACAGGTGACGACACGGGCGTGTCTAGGCCGTGTGGGAGGACACGGGCCAAGGACACGGGCGTGTGTCTAGGCCATGTGAAAACCACTGCACCTTGATCGAAAAAATAATAAAATTCAAATTCCACATGGGCTAGGGACACGACCGTGTCCCAAAGGCCCCAGGCGTGTGAGGCCAAAATGCAAAAATTTTCTTATGTCTTTTATATGTTCTCGGTTCAGTCCCGGAGCTCTTCAAAGGTATGTTTGGGCCTCGTAAACCCATATAAGGGACAAAATGATAAGAATAGAAACTTTATACATGTATTTTTAGTTGGATGTTTGTATGTCCGTCCGGTAATGCCTCGTACTTTATCCCGGTCTCGGTTATGGGTAAAGGGTGTTACATTTATTGGTATCAGAGCTACAGTTTAGTCGATTCTCAGACTATGTAGCATGTGTGTAAGTCTAGTTATACATGCCATGAATAAAATTATGATAGTGTGACAACTTTTGACGATATAAATTGTATTTTTCATATAGTATGGATCTGCTGCGGCCGACGATGTTGAGAGTAATGCACTGGCCCCCGCTCAAGGGACGGTGCTAAGGGGGATAGACCCGATACTGTTAGCTAAAGAGGGGAGGCGAGAGAGGCTTTCCTCTAAATGATGAATAATTGGTATACCGAGTGTATGAGAGCGAACCCTAATGCTCAATCCCCACCTCCTCCAACCCCTTGAACCCTCAACTTGTGTCGATGATGCCTTGAAATATGGACTTTGTGAGATGTGCTAGGACCCCCGTAGATAAGATTAGAAAATAGAGAGTTAAGGAATTTAGAGCAAATACCGATGACGATGCTGAGAGAGCCGAGTTTTGTCTCAAGAATTCAATCCGAGTATTTGAAAAGGTATCTTACACACCCGAGGAGTGCCTTAAGTGTGCCATTTCTTTATTGAGGGACGATGCTTATCATTGGTTGAAGACTTTGATCTCGGTAGTACCTAAAGAGGTTGTCATTTAGGAGTTCTTTCAGGAGGAATTCTGAAAGAAGTATATTAGTGAAAGGTTTATGGATTAGAAACGAAAGAAATTTCTCAAGCTTAAGCAGGGACGTATGTCAGTGACTGAGTACAAGCGGGAATTTGTTCGATTAAGTAAGTATGCTCGAGAATGTATGCCCACTGAGGCCAAGATGTGTCGAAGGTTCGAAGATGGACTCAATGAGGACATTAAAGTTTTGGTTGGGATCCTTGAACTTAAAGAGTTCATTGTACTTGTTGAATGGGCATGTAAGGCTGAAGAATTAACAAAAGAAAAAAAGAAAGCTGAGTCAGAGGTTAGATACGTTAGAAAGAGAATGATGAGTAGATCGGCTCCGACACAATCCAAGAAATCAAGAGATGCACCTTCTCATTCTTATACATCGACAGGACGCTCCTATGGAAACTGTAAGAAGCAAGGTTTGAGTTTTAAGATTCAAGCTACATCTATAGCTAGCGTAGGTGACACTAAGTTTCATCAATTCAAATGCCAACACTGCGAAAAGTATCTTTCTGGTCCGTGTAAGAGAAATGAGGGAACGTGTTTTGGATGTGGTTCTCCAGATCATTTTGTTAAGGATTGCCCTTAGCTAGGTGAGAAACCTCAGACTGTGAGATAGAGTGGTTCAGCTCCTAGAGGGAGGCCCTTGAAGAATACTGGTGGTGGAACTAGCAGCAAGAATATGACTTGAGAGACTATTGTGCAATCTGAGGCTAGGACCCCAGCTAGAGCCTATGCCATACGTGCTCGAGAAGAAGCATCTTCATCAGATGTTATCACTGGTACATTTTCTTTCAATGATAAAGATGTTATTGCTTTAATAGATCCAGGCTCTACCCATTCGTACATATGCATGACATTGACATCTAGCATGAATTTACCTGTAAAGTCTACAGAATTTGTGATTAGGGTATCAATTCCGTAAAGCAAACATGTCTTAGTAAATAAGATATGCAAGAAATGTCCTTTGATGATTAGAGGTCTTTGCTTTCCAGCCGATTTGATGTTGTTGCCGTTTGACGAATTTGATGTTATTTTCGGTATGGACTGGTTGACACTCCACAGTGCTATAGTGGACTGTAAACAGAAAGTTATTAAACTTGGACATGAGAGCGGTGAGATCCTTCAGGTGGAGTCCGAGGATTCTAATAGGTCACCGGTTGTAATTTCTTCGATGAATGCCCAGAAATGTTTAAGAAAAGGGTATGAAGCTTATTTGGCTTATGTAATGAATTCAAAGGAATCTGAATTGAAGGTTGAATTAGTACCTATCGTACGTAATTTTGTGGATGTGTTTTCGAAGAAATTGTCAGGGTTGCCTCCGGTTAGAGAGGTTGAGTTCGGTATTGAGTTGATGCCAAGGACTGCACCTATTTCGATTGCTCCGTACAGAATGGCTCCAACAGAACTGAAGGAGCTAAAGTCTCAACTACAAGAACTAGAGGAAAAAGGATTTGTAAGACCAAGCTTTTCGTCATGGGGTGCTCCCGTGTTGTTCGTGAAGAAGAAGGATGGTTCCATGAGATTATGCATCGATTACCAACAACTAAATAAGATAACGATCAAGAACAAGAATCTTCTCGCAAGAATTGATGATTTGTTTGTTCAGTTAAAAGGAGCAACATGGTTTTCCAAGATCAATCTGAGGTCCGGCTATTACCAACTTCAAGTTAAGGAGACAGATGTGCCTAAGACTGCTTTTAGAACTAGGTATGGTCACTATGAATTTTTAGTTATGCCGTTTGGATTAACAAATGCCCCAGCCGTATTTATGGATTTGATGAATAGAATCTTTTGGCCCTATTTGGACAAATTTGTCGTAGTGTTTATTGATGATATTTTAATCTACTTGAGAGATAAGGTAGAGCACGCCGAACACTTGAAGATCGTTTTGCAGATTTTGAGGGACAAGCAATTGTATGCTAAGTTCAGTAAGAGTGTGTTTTGGCTTTGGGAAGTTGGATTCCTAGGTCACATTGTTTCAGGCGATGGTATTCGGGTTGATTCTAGTAAGATTTCAGCCATTGTTAAATGGAAGCCTTCAAAGAATGTAACCGAAGTTAAGAGCTTTTTGGGTTTAGTCAGCTACTATCAGAGGTTCGTAAAGGGATTTTCTCTGATAGCCATTCCTATGACAAGACTACTGCAAAAAGATGCTAAGTTTGAGTGGACGGAAGAGTGTCAACGAAGCTTTGAAAGGTTGAATATGTTATTGACGGGGGCACCAATGCTAGTACAACCTGAATCAGGAAAGGAATTTATAATTTTCAGTGATGCATCTCTGAATGGACTAGGTTGTGTGCTTATCTAAGAAGGCAAAGTTGTGGCCTATGCTTCAAGACAGTTAAAGCCTCACGAGAAGAAGTATCTAACACACGATCTAGAGCTAGCTATGATTGTGTTTGCTTTGAAGATTTGGCGTCATTACTTGTTCGGTGAGAAATGCCATTTTTACACCGACCACAAAAGTCTTAAGTATTTGATGACTCAAAAGGACTTGAATTTAAGACAGCAGAGATGGCTAGAATTGTTGAAGGATTACGAACTTGTGATTGATTACCACCTGGGAAAGGCGAACGTGGTCACCAATGCTTTGAGCAGGAAGTCTTTGTTCGCTTTGAGGGCCATGAACACTCAGATGACTTTATGCAATGATGGCTCTATATTGGCCGAATTGAAAGCTAGGCCAACTCTTCTTCAACAGATCTGTGAAGCTCAGGAAGTCGATAAGGAATTACAAGCTAAGAAAGTCCAGTGCGAGTCCTCTAGTGAATCTGATTTTCAGGTTGACCTTGATGGATGTTTGAGATTCAAAGGTAGAATCTGTGTTCCTAAAGATGCCAAACTGATTCAGAACATTTTGCAAGAAGCACATGATAGTCGTACATGAATTCACCCGGGGAGTACAAAGATGTACCATGACTTGAAGGAAACGTATTGGTGGAATGGCATGAAAAGAGACATATCTGAATTTGTATCAAGATGTTTGATCTGTCAACAAGTTAAAGCTGAACATCAAGTGCCATCTAGATTGCTTCAACCCATTATGATTCCAGAATCGAAATGGGATCGAGTTATTATGGATTTTGTGACTGGACTACCAATGACTCTGAAAAAAAGACGTTATTTGGGTAATAGTCGACAGATTAACTAAGTCAGCTCATTTTATACCGGTACGCTCAGACTTTTCTCTTGACAAGTTGGCTAAATTTTACATCTCAGAGATTATTAGACTTTACGGTGTACCTTTGTCGATCATTTCGAATAGAGACCCGATGTTCACATCTCGATTTTGGAAAAAGTTTAAAGGTAGTTGAAAAGCTTATTTGCCTTTGGTCGAGTTTGCTTACAACAACAGCTATCAGACTAGTTTGAAGATGGCTCCTTACAAAGCATTGTATGGACAAAAATGCTGAACTCCCTTGTATTGGGCAGAGCTCAAGGAAAGCAAGATTTACGGAGTTGATTTGATAAGAGAAACCGAGGATAAGGTTAAAGTGATTCGAGATTGTTTGAAAGCGGCATCGGATAGATAAAAATCGTATGCGAATTTAAAAAGGAAAGAGATTGAGTATCAAGTGGGCAACAAAGTATTTCTAAAAGTGTCGCCATGGAAGAAGGTTCTAAGATTTGGTAAGAAAGGCAAGCCAAGCCCTCGTTTTATTGGACGTTACGAGATCACTAAGAGAATTGGGTCAGTTGCCTATCGCTCAGCTTTGCCATCGGAGTTGGAAAGAATCCCGATGTGTTTCATGTGTCCATGCTACATCGGTATCGATCAGACCCCTCGCATGTGATTACTCCAACTGAGGTTGAGATCCAACCGGACATGACGTATGATGAAGAACCGGTTAAGATTCTAGCAAGAGAAGTTAAGAAATTGAGGAATAAAAGTATGGCTCTTGTGAAAGTACTTTGGCATCGACATGGAGTCGAAGAGGCCACTTGGGAACCAGATGAGACTATGAGAAGTCAGTATCTGAATTTGTTTCCAGGTAAGACTTTCGAGGACAAAAGTCCCTTAAGGGGGGTGAATTGTAACACCCCAAAATATGGCCTAGTCGGAATAATGGTTTCGAGACCATAAATTCGACGTTAAAATATTTAGATTGTGACCATTATGAGATTTAGAATATAAGAATATGCATGTGCTTAAGTTTCATGAGGAAATTCTAAGAATAAAGTGTCCAATTAGAAAACAAGGACTAAATTGAATAAGATGCGAAATTTGGATTTTAGGGATAATTTGTGGGAAATTATTTTGAATTATGAATTAGAAGGTCTTAAAGAGCAATTTTCCCAAATTCTATATTTTTTGACAAATATGGACACCCATGGAAATTTTTCTAAGTTTAGTGAGTAAAGACATTTTGGTCATTTGGTTATTAAATGAATTAAAAAAGGGAAAAAGAGCTAAAAATCAGCTCAAACTTGAAGGGTACCATAGCTAGGGTTTCTTCAACTTTCAAACTTGATAGTAAGTCAATCCTAGCCCCGTTTTTAATACTCTTTGTATTTTTTAACATCCTTACAACTTGCTCTCTTCATTTCTACCCATATCTCATGCTAGGGTTTATTTTTAGAAAATTACCCATGCATGAGCTAGATGTATTTTAATAGATTATGGAAGAATATGATAGTTTAAAGTATGGAGAACAACTTTTGTTAAGTGATTTGAATGGAAACCCTAAAAGGACTTATTTGTAAAAGTTGAGAAAATGGGTAGAAAAGTGTGAAATGAAGGAAGTATGGGCTGCTATAAGTACAAGAAGCATTCGGCTAGACTTGGGTAACCAAGAAATCACTTGCATTCCAACATACGAGCTTAGGGACTAAATTGTGAATAAGTGAAAGTTTAGGGGTAAAATGGTAATTTTATCAAAGCATGAATTTAGGGTCGATTTGAGTAATGCATGAGATTAATAAGCTAAATTTATTATTATAGATCAAGAAAGATGAAAACTGAATCTTGATAAAGGCAAAAATAAAGCATTCGAGGCTTAGGCACTATACCGAATATTTTATAACGAGGTAAGTACACGTGCAAATAAATACTTTAATTAACGTTTTAAATGTTTAGATAACAATTAGATAAATAATATGTTATTTGGCTACTTTGTTGCTATAATGTGTTGTGATGTTTTATTCTTATTTTACAAGTGTTGCCATGTTAGCATTTGTATTTAAAAATGTCATATGTTATGAGGTCAACATTTCGAGAATGTTTGACAAAGAGACAAAGTCCGAAAATCCCGTTTGAGCTTAGGAATAGGTAAGGATATAAGTGACATGTCACTAGGATAGCTAAGTATGTATGAGCTCATTTGATGGCATGATACATGCTAGGTCCAAGAGCTTATGTAGCCCCGTTGAGAGGCATGTAATTATGTGGTACACGCTAGGTCTGGGAGCTTATGTAGCCCCGTTGAGAGGCGTGATTATGTGATGCATGCTAGGTCCGGGTGCTCTTAGGTAGCCTTGTTAAGAGGCGTGCTATGTTATGTTATGGCATTTCGATGCATATATATCCGAGTATCCTGTTCATTATTCCAAACGTTCAACGGGTAATGCATATGTAGTTTGAATGTGAGCTAGGTAAAGTATATATGTATGCATGGAAGTAAAAAGGTACGTGCTTAAACTTGTGTACTCTTATGACCACGATGGTTAACGGCAATGCATATCTTTATGTAATATCTTTGGAAATATAGATCATACGTTTTGATGGAAGCTTTGAAATAGTGACAAAGATATAAATAATGTTCTAAAGTCTAAATAAGATTTACTTTATTGTATGAGTACTTACTAAGCTTATAGCTTACCCTTCCCTTTTTTCATTCCTTTTAGACTCGTCAAGCTAGCTCGAAGAATCGAGAAACGTCGGAGCTCGGGTCACACTATCAACTAAACTTTGGGTATAATCCATTTGATTATTTTGAATCATAACATGTATTGGTGATTATTATTTTGTATATGTGTCTAGTCCAAAGTATTGCTGCTCTATTTGGAATAATCATTTTGTATATGGCCAAGTGTGTTGGTCCATATAACCTTTTGAGATGTCTTCCTATGTTGTTTCTATTATATGCATGTTAAATTGTATGTGTGCTTGTGATATGGGTTAAATGGTAGAATGATATACATGTTAGAGTGCATGAGAGACCTTAGGTGACTAATGGCTTGGAAAATAGCCTCCAAATGGTCCACATGGTCGGACACACTAGTAGGTGTCTAGTTTGTGTGTGACACATGGGCAACCCACATGAGCGTGTTGCCCAGCTGTGTGTCCCCTGCTTCTCAAAATTTTCACGTTGCATGCTTTGTAGTGTCTACACGAGTTGGAGACACGATCGTGTGTCTCAACCGTGTGGAGTACACGGCCTAATCACACGGGCATGTGCCTTGGCCATGTGCCCCTAAATGAATGATGACATCATAAACAAAATGTCCAGGTTTTCAAACACAGGTGACGACACAGGCGTGTCTAGGCCATGTTGGAGGACACGGGCCAAGGACACGGACGTGTGTCTAGTGTAACACCCCAAACCTGACCTAGAAGTTAGACCTAAATCTGACGTGTCACATTGAAGTGTTTTTCAAAAACCACGTTTTCATTAGAAAACCTTTTTATTTAAAACATCATACATTGAAAACTTCTTACTTTTATTTCCAAAATTATTTTTTACTTTGTGGAAGCTAATTCTAAAAGTAACAGATTTATGAAAACATGATGTTTAAAAGTTATGTTGCGAAAGCATTTTGAAAATGTTACGGAAACGTAATGTTTGGAAACAGTTATTGTTTTCGAAAACGTGTCCTACTTCTAATAGATATGAGACATACTAAATAAACTTCCCAGATAAAAAAAAAAGTTAAGGAAATAAGAAGGCCTTATTACAACCCAAATCAAAACCAAAGTGCTTAACTAAATAAACGAAATAGAAAAACATGTGCAGTTGTGTTGTCGTCTTCGAGTCCCTCTGCGACACCGATCCACCTAACACTGGGGATTACCTACACGGTTAATAAACGAGGTGAGTTTACAAAAACTCAGTGTGTAATCCTCTTACTAGAGTAACAGTCAGTATATAGAAACAAAAACAGAAACAGTCTAGGCTAGAGCCCGTTAACAGTAACAGTACAGTCTAGTTTAGAGCATATGTGGGCCAAAGCCTATTACAATGTCATTTGGGTCACAGCCCATAATAGAATCAATTGGGCCTAGCCCAAACCAATAACAGAACAGAATGTATGAATGCATGGATGCCTGCTATCCTATCCCAATAATTCAACCGTTACACATCAACTCCGTCCCCCGGTACACATTATGTGGGGATATAAATATTGACTCACCCATCCGATACACAAAAAAGGTAGCCTGGTTGTGATACTACCCTCATTGCAGTAAAGCTTCTAATAATATATTGGGCTTAAAAAGCCTTCAGTAGTGGCATTATAATTGGCACAAAGCAGTCGGTAACTGTATTATGTTTGGCACATAGCCATCAGCGTCGGTAATATAATTGGCACACAGCCTTGGGTAAATATGATCCACACAGAGTCATCCATAAGTATGTTAGGCACATAGCCACAGGTAAATACATTTGGCACAAAGCCATAGTCAAGATGGCACAGAGCCATTTTTAGGTTAGCACAAAGCTACAATCAAATTAAGCAGCACTAAGTCGTCGTCAATAATCATATATTAGCACATAGCCTTAGGCAAATACATTTGGCACATAGCCATAATCAGGTTGGCATAGAGCCATATATAGGTTGGCACAAAGCCATAATCAGAATAATTGGCTTTAAGCCATCGATAGCTGTATCATGTTAGGGACATAGCCATTAGCGATGGTAATATAGTCGGCACACAACCTCAAGTAAATATGATCGACAAAAAGTCATCAATAATCATATATTGGGCTTAAAAGCCACCGGTGGATCGACGGTCATCAAGCAACCATGCGATCCTTAATCGGTGGATCCACAGTCGTCAAACAACCATGCGATCCTCAATTTTTTCCTCCGTTTCATAATCCCCACCCATGTGCAACACCATATTATATGAATGCAGCAAATATACACACGACATACAAAATCATACCAATCACAGTCACAATAGTCCAATCACAGTCATACATTCTCAGTCAAAACATAGTCAAATTAATCAAATTGTATTATCAGTGAGTCATATACCCTAGAGGGGCAGGATGGTCTTTTTACCTATTAGGGGTATTTTAGTCATTTCACCCTACAAGGGTGTTTTGGTAAATCTACAAACTAAGGGTATTTCAATAATTTTGTAAACCAATGGTATTTCTGTAATTTTTGAAAGTCAAGGGTGTTTCAGTAATTTTGTAAATCAGGGGTATTTCTATAATTTTCCAAACAAAGGGTATTTCGGTAACTTTTTCAAATTAGGGGTATTTTGGTAATTTTACAAATCGATGGTATTTTGGTATTTTACAAATCAAGGGTCACAAATCAGGGGTATTTTGGTAATTTTACAAATTGAGGGTATTTCGGTAATTTTACAAGTTGAGGATATTTCGACAATTTCACAAATCAGGGGTATTTTGTTAATTTTAAAAATTGAGGGTATTTCGATAATTTTACAAGTCGAGGGTTTTTGGTAATTTCACAAATTAGGGGTATTTTGGTAATTTTACAAAACAAGGGTATTTTGGTAATTTTACGAGTAGAGGGTATTTCAATAATTTTAAAAATCGGGGTTTTAACGACCTAATAGAAGGTCCACTGTCGCCTCGAGCGACTTAAGTAACCTAAACAGACCTAGCGGTGTAAATGGGCCTAAAGCCATTACTCAGCCCAAGTGGGCCCACACGCTCGTGTGGCCCATTTAGCCCAAATTTAGTTACGGCTATGTGGCCCAACTACTTCCCACCTAACAGTTAGATTTACACAAGCGGGCCCGCGGGCCTATTAGGCCTAGAGCAGCCCTAGCAGACGAGAACGCTCGTGGCGGCCTCTACAGTCTATCGCCCATAGTTTGTGGGATCGGTTTACCACAGGAGCGCTCGCACACTCGTGAGGCCTCAAATACCGAAATTTTGGCTTTTCGGCTTTTGCCGACTTCTAACAAAGAAGGGCGTGAATACCCACCTGTTTATGAGAACGCGTCAAAGTCCACGATCACCAACCTTGGCACATCCTGCATTGAGTCTTCCTCCCAAGTCATCTGGTTCTCTCTATTTAAAGCCAGCTTCTCACCAATTCTCATGTTAGCTTCCCGATGGGGGATTACTTTCAACCATTAGGAAAATTCCTCATTCTTATGACCACTTCAACCATAGAGTTTCAGTCCAACTCCACCTCTTACACAACTCAAATAGCAAAATAATACTCCACTGCGCATCCCAAGACTTGAACCTTAGACCTCATAGTTACACAACATGCCATTTTGCCACTCCACCACAGGCTCTTTCTGTGTTAAAAACATCCATAATTAACCTTAAGACATATGTGCCAGCGTCCAGATTCACTTAAGAGAAAAACCAAAATGAATTGTAAGAGCCAAGACTTGAACCTAGGCTCCCTTGCAACCTTAACGACGCCACAACCACTAGACCACATGCTTCCTTGTGTCATTTATTTAGCACAATAATTTAAAAGGCCATCATCCAAGCATCCAGGGTTTTATTCACTTAATACCAAAATTTTTGCTAAAGCCCAGGTTTGAACCCAAGATTTCTCCAACACTTCTCAGGGCCATTAACCACCAAAGTAGACATTTAATTTTGTCATTTCCTTGCACAATTAAATACTTATATACCACCTCCTTACGGACCCATACTCAAGGCCCAATACTTCTAGGCCCAAATTCGAGGGTTACAATTCTACCCCCTTAAAGAAATTTCGTCCTCGAAATTTCTAACTATCTGAACAAGCGCTTAGCTCAACCTACACCACTAAGCTCCTACTGCGCACTGTAATTCCAAACTACACTAATACACTTTTAACTTAATCTCAAAAGCTCTCACACCCAACCAAACATCTAACCACAGAAGCAAACAGATATTTACCACACATGCATACAATTTCTATATTCAAATATCACATCCAATCAAAACACACCTGACTTAAAAGGAACTGTGCAATCCTGAACCTGATGCTCCTTGACCTGTATATGAGACACGCTCCTGACTTCCTCTAGCATTCACCAGGATGGCGCCATTTGCAACGCTCGCAAGCTAAAAAGTTCAGACGCATCTTAACGCGCTTCACAGAACGGGGCTCCTACTTCAGAGCACTGTGATCCCTCTTCCTGCTGTGTTCCAAGAACCTAGCCTAAAGTGTTTCACCATACGCCTTAACTCTTGCCTTCAGAATCCATCACAGTACTGTTTCTAACTTAAACAAAATCTGATTTCTAGAACATACACTGAATAAATACAAAATCTAACTTTAAGTACAATCTAACAGAAAACTTACGAATTCGGCGCTGGAGACTCGGTAACCACACTTTTAAGAAAATATTCAGAAAAACATTTCAAATACTTCAAATCTTTTTGAACCTTTTTGAAACAATTCTTTTAGAAATCCAATTGTAAAACCCATTCCATAGCCAAGTTTTGTAACTAGGCTCTAATACCACTAAATGTAACACCCCAAACCCGGCCTAAAAGTTAGACCCGAATCTGGCTTGTCACATTGAAGTAGTTTTCGAAAACCACGTTTTCATTAGAAACCCTTCTTATTTAAAACGTAGTACATTGAAAACTTCTTAATTTTATTTCCAAAATTCTTTTTTACTTTGCGGAAGCTAATTCTAAAAGTAACTGATTTACGAAAATATGATGTTTAAAAGTTAAGTTGCGAAAGCATTTTGAAAATGTTGCAGAAACGTAGTGTTTGAAAACAATTATTGTTTTAGAAAACCATGTCCTACTTCTAACAGATATTAGACATACTAAATAAACTTCCAAAATAAAAAAAATTTAAGGAAATAAAGAGGCCTTATTACAACCCAAATCAAAACCAAAGTGTTTAACTAAATAAACGAAATAGAAAAACATGTGCAGTTGTGTGGTCGTCTCTGTGTCCCACTGTGACACCGGTCCACCTAACGCTGGGGATTACCTGTACGGTTAGTAAACGGGGTGAGTTTACAAAAACTCAGTGTGTAATCCCCTTACTAGAGTAGCAGTCAGTATATAGAAATAAAAACAAAAACAGTCTAGGCTAGAGCCTGTTAACAGTAATAATACAGTCCAGTTTAGAGCATACGTGGGCCAAAGCCTATTACAATGTCATTTGGGTCACAGCCCATAACAGAATCAATTTGGCCCAGCCCAAAACAATAACAGAACATAATATGTGAATGCATGGGTGCATGCTATCCCATCCCAATAATCCAACCGTTACACATCAACTCCGTCCCCCGGTACACATCATGTGAGGATATAAATATTGACCCACCCATCCAATACACATCAATGGTAGCCCGGTTGCGGTACTACCCTCATTACAGCAAAGCTGCTAATCATATATTGAGCTTAAAAAGCCTTCAGTAGCGGTATTATAATTGACACAAAGTCATCAGTAACTTATTATGTTTGGCACATAGCCATCAGTGTCGGTAATATAATCGACACACAGCCTTGGGTAAATATGATCCGTACAGAGTCATCCATAAGTATGCTAGGCACATAACCACAGGTAAATACATTTGGCACAAAGCCATTTTTAGGTTGGCACAAAGCCACAATCAGATTAAGCAGCACTGAGTCGTCGTCAATAATCATATATTGGCACATAGCCTTAGGCAAATACATTTGGCACACAACCATAATCAAGTTGGCACAGAGCCATATGAAGGTTGGCGCAAAGCCATAATCAGAATAATTGGCTTTAGGCCATCGGTAGCTGTATCATGTTAGGCACATAGCCCTCAGCGACAGTAATACAGTCGGCACACAGCCTCGGGTAAATATGATCGAGACAAAGTCATCAATAATCATATATTGGGTTTAAAAGCCACCGGTGGATCCACGGTCGTTAAGTAACCATACGATCCTTAATCGGTGGATCCACGGTCATCAAGCAACCATGCGATCCTCAATTTCTTCCTCCGTTTCATAATTCCCACCCATGTGCAACACCATATTATATGAATGCAGCAAATATACACACGACATACAAAATCATCCCAATCACAGTCACAATAGTCCAATCACAGTCATACATTCTCAGTCAAAACATAGTCAAATCAATCAAATTATATTATCAGTGAGTCATATACCCTAGAGGGGTAGAATGGTCTTTTTACCTATTAGGGTTATTTTAGTCATTTCACCCTACAAGGGTGTTTTGGTAAATCTACAAACCAAGAGTATTTCAGTAATTTTGCAAACTAATGGTATTTCTGTAATTTTTGAAAGTCAAGGGTATTTTAGTAAATTTGTAAATTAGGGGTATTTCTATAATTTTCCAAATCAAGGGTATTTTAGTAATTTTCCAAAGTAGGGGTATTTTGGTAATTTTACAAATCGAGGGTATTTCGATAATTTTACAAATCACAGGTATTTTGATAATTTTACAAATTGAGGGTATTTCGGTAATTTTACAAGTCGATGGTTTTCAGTAATTTCACAAATCAGGGGTATTTTGGTAATTTTACAAACCAAGGGTATTTTGGTAATTTTACGAGTCGAGGGTATTTCGATAATTTTACAAATCGAGATCTTAACGACCCAACACAAGGTCCACCGTCGCCTCGAGCGACTTAAGTAAGCTAAACAGACCTAACGGTGCAAATGGGCCTAAGGCCCATTACTCAGCCCAAGTGGGCTCACACGCTCGTGTGATAATTTAGCCCAAATTTAGTTACGGCTATGTGGCCCAACTACTTCCCACCTAACAGTTAGATTTACACAAGCGGGCGTGCGGGCCCGTTCGGCCCATTTGACCCATCGAGGCCCACAGCTCAAATAGAAAAATAAATACTCCATTGCGCATCCCAAGACTTGAACCTTAGACCTCATAGTTACACAACATGCCACTTTGCCGCTCCACCACAGGCTCTTTCTATGTTAAAAACGTCCATAATTAACCTTAAGACATATGTGCCAACGTCCAGATTCACTTAAGAGAAAAACCAAAATGAACTGTAAGAGCCAAGACTTGAACCTAGGCTCCCTTGCAACCTTAATGACGCCACAACCACTAGACCACATGCTTCCTTGTGTCATTTATTTAGCACAATAATATAAAAGGCCATCATCCAAGCATCTAGGTTTTTATTCACTTAATACCAAATTTTTTGCTAAAACCCAGGTTTGAACCCAAGATTTCTCCAACACTTCTCAGGGCCATTAACCACCAAAATAGACATTTAATTGTTTCATTTCCTTGCACAATTAAATACTTATATACCACCTCCTTACGGACCTATACTCAAGGCCCAATACTTTTAGGCCCAAATTCGGGCGTTACATCTAGGCCGTGTGAAAACCACTGCACCTTGATCGGAAAAATAATAAAATTCAAATTCCACACGGGCTAGGGATACGACCATGTCCCAAAGCCCACGAGCGTGTGATATGCCTTCACACGGGCGTGTGAGGCCAAAATGCAAAAATTTTCTTAAGTCTTTTATATGTTCTCGGCTCAGTCCCGGACCACTTCAAAGGTATGTTTGGGCCTCGTAAACCCATATAAGGGAAAAAAATGATAAGAATAGAAACTTTATACATGTATTTTTAGTTGGATGTTTGTATGTATGTCCGGTAATGCCTCGTACCTTATCCTAGTCTCGGGTACGGGTAAGGGGTGTTATAGACCCTGTCCAATAATGGTGTAATTCTAGTAGAGTTAAGAGCAAGACCGAATTTTATACAACAGATTTGTGATGGTTAGAAAACTGATAAAGAGTTACAAGCAAAGAAAGCTCAGTGTGAGTCGAACAGTGAACTAGATTTTCAGAAAGACTCCGATGGTTGTCTGAGGTTCCGTGGTAGAATTTGTGTTTTGAAGAATACTGAGTTGATTCAGAATATTTTGCATGAGGCTCATAAAGGATGTATGTCAATTCACCCGGGTAGCACGAAAATGTACAATGATTTAAAGAAAATGTATTGGTGGAATAGTATGAAAAGAGATATATCCGAGTTTGTATCAAGGTGCTTGATTCTTCAACAAGTAAAGGCTGAACATCAGGTACCTTCAGGTTTACTTCAGCCTATTTTGGTTCCCGAATGGAAGTGGGACTGAATTATTATGGATTTTGTGACAGGTTTGCCATTGACACCAAGAAAGAAAGATGTCGTATGGATTGCAGTTGATAGGTTGACTAAATCAGCCCATTTTATACCTGTACGCACTGATTATTCACTTGATAAGTTGGTGAATTGTATGTTTCTGAAATTGTAAGACTTCACGGAGTACCTTTGTCAATTATTTCGGATAGAGATCTGAGGTTCACTTCACGGTTTTGGAAGAAATTACAAGAAGCTTTGGGTACAAAACTAAATTTTAGTATCATTTTTCACCCTCAGACAGATGGACAATCTGAGTGAATAATTCAGATTTTGGAAGACATGCTCCGATGCTGTGTGTTGGAATTCCATGGTAGTTGGGACAAGTACTTACCGTTGGTTGAATTTGAATAGAACAACAATTATCAGTCGAGCTTGAAAATGGCACCTTATGAGGCGTTGTATGGACATAAATGTTGTACACCTTTGTACTTGATAGAACTTAAGGAGAATAAGATTCATGGAGTTGATTTGGTCAAGGAAATCAAAGAAAAGGTGAAGGTAATTCGTGATTGTTTGAAAGCGGCATCGGATAGACAAAAGTCGTATGCAGATTTGAAAAGAAAGGAAATTGAGCATTAGGTCGGTGATAAAGTATTCTTGAAAGTGTCTCCATGGAAAAAGGTTTTGAGATTCAGTAGAAAAGGCAAGTTGAGTCCTCGTTTTATAGGACCTTATGGGATTACTGAGAGGATAAGGCCTATTCCTTATCGATTGGCCTTGCCGCCTAAGTTGAAAAAGATTCAAAATGTATTTCATGTGTCTATGTTACATCGGTATAGAGCTAATCCTTCACATGTGATTGCACCAACAGAGGTTGAAATTCGACTGGATATGACTTACGGTGAGGAACCAGTTGAGATTCTGGCACGAGAAGTCAAGCAACTGAGAAACAAAAGTATTTCCCTTGTGAAAGTCTTATGGCATAGACATGGGGTTGAAGAAGCTACATGGGAGCCAGATGAGCCTATGAGGAAACAATACCCAAACCCTTTTACCGGTAAGATTTTTGGGGATGAATATCCCAAAAGGGGGAAGAGTTGTAACATCTCGAATTAGGGCCTAGTTGGAATAGTGGTTTCAAAACCACAAATCTGAGGTAATAATTATTTTATGATTATTATGAGGTCCATAATATGTATACATGCTAGTGTGAAAATTTCTTGATGAAATTCTATGCATTAAATGTCTAATTGAACTTTAGGGACTAAAGTGAATACGATACAAAACTTATGTTCTAAACGCTTTTAGCATGAAATTGACTTAGATTATAAATTAGAAGGTCCTAATTAGCAATTTGACCAATTTCTAAATGTTTGGACAAAAATGGACATGCATAGGAAAAATTTGAAAGAAAGGCCTTTAGGGCATTTTGGTCATTTGGTAATTAAATGAATTAAAAAGGGAAAATCAAGTGAAAATATTGTCTATCTTCCTCCTTAGCTTCCGAAATTTGTGGAGAACCATACCTAGGGTTTTCAAACTTTTCAAGCTTAGAAGTAAGTGTTCCCTAGCCCCGTTTTTAATGTTTTTTACATTTTTGAAATCTTCGTAACATGATGTACCCGTTCCTAACTATATTTTAAGCTATGGTTCATGTTTGAATTTTGACCCATGCATGAGAAGTTTTTAGTTTGATGTTTAATGGAAGAATATGATAGTTTGATATGTGTTTAACATCTTTTACTAGGTGATGTTGCATGAAAACACCAAAAAAGGATCATTTAGTAAAAGATGTAAAATAAGTGATAAAAATATTATTTTGATGAAAATATGGGTTGTTATGAGTAAAGAAAAATTTGGCTAGGCTTGGGTAACAAAGAAAATGCATGCATTTCATTTGACGAGCCTAGGGACTAAATTGTAAATAAATGAAAAGTTAGGGGTAAAAGGTAGTTTCATCAAAGTATGAATTCTGGATTGATTTGGACAATGTGATTATCAAACAAGTTAAATTTGACATTATAGATCAAGAAAAATGTGATACGGGTCTTGAACGAGGGAAGAATAATGTTTTTGATGAATACGCTCGTTTATCATCATTTTGTTCCGAGGTAATTTCATGTGTAAATAATGTGATGTGTTACATATTTTAATACTTTAATGTTATATGAATTTAAATGCTTATTTGCTATCATGAATTATATGCCTTGATATTCCATGAGTATATGGTTGGTATTATGGAAATCGTAAGCAACATTACAAGCAAGCTCGATAGTGATGTGATAAGCAAGGAAACCCCGTTTGAACCTTAGGAATAGTCTAGGATACAAGTGACATGTCACTAGGAATATTTAACGGTCTGGGTTCGTCATATTTATGTGACATCTGGGCTCATTAAGTGGTCTGAGTTCATGATGTACGAGATACATGGAATTTGGTTCTGGGTACTGGTCTTGTGTGTCCTACCAGTGGTTAGGTAGCCTTGAGTGGTTCCGATACCTGACTGCTTGTGTGAGCATCCCGCGTAGTTACACCCTAACCGATAGCTTATGCTAGCTGGCCCATGAGTAGCTCTATTTCGAGCGTTACATGTTATGAGGTAGCTTTGGCTACGTATGTATATGTGGCACTTATGTGCAAGTTTTTCGTGTATCCAATAGTATTCTAAGTGTTCAACGGGTAATGCAATGGATGAGGTGTTGAAAGTCCCAAAGAGGGCATGTTAAAGAAGGTATGATCATATGATATGCTATGGGTAAGTACAGGTATGTACGCTGAACTCATGAGCAATGCCTTGATAAAAGATGAATTGTGATGAGAAAGTATATATATATATGAACACTTGATAAATAAGTCAAACTACTTGAATAATGAATAATCTTTATGGTTATGTTATTATGTCTTTGTGTGATAATTACTTACTATCATTGTATATTATTTCCATGTGGACTTACTAAGCTTTAATGCTTACCCCCTTTCCTTTCCATCCTTTGTAGTTCTGCCAAGCTAGCTCGAGGATCGAAAGCTATCAGAGTTTTCAATCACACTATCAAAAGAATATTGGGTACAGTGAATTTGATACTTGAGTATGACATGTATAGGGGACTTGGTTATTTTGTGATATGTGTCATGAAATTTTTTCCAAATTGTAAGGGCCTCTAATGTTGATGATCCATTTTGTATCAGCCATGTGATATGGCTTATATCTGATTTTTGGGTTGTAATCTAATTACTCATGCATGCATGTGCTAATGCCATGATGATGTGATATGTTATTGCTTGGTGAATGTATGATCAGGTGTGGAATAGTTGCTAGAAGATAAGAAATGACTTAAAGACTTAAGTTGATCATGGTCATGAATATATATTATGGAATTTGGATAACAAATGTGGTTATGCATGGAATTGGTGTGGAATGCTTCTAAATGGTATGATTGATTGAATATGCTTTAGGATGATATTTTGAAGGCATGAGAATGTCGTGGCATTGGATATTAAGTGTTTAAATATGCTATGTTGCATGCTATGAAACATGTTTAAGATTGTGGATGAGTGACAGTGGCAAATTGGGTTAGAAAATAGCCTCTAAGTGGTCCACACGGGTAGACACATGGGCATGCGTCTAGGTCGTGTGAGACACACGGTCTGCCCCCATAGGGGTGTTGAATGGCCGTGTGTGCCCTGTACCTTAAATTTTCAAGTCAGTATGCCTAGTAGTTAACATACGGGCTAAGACACAGGCATGTGTCTTAGCCGTGTGAGAAACACGGCCTACCCACACGGGCGTATGCTCTGGCCGTGTGAAACACCATTTTATGAAAAATTCATTTATTTTTAATGTACCACACGGTCTGGACACACGGGCATTTGATACGACCGTGTAACCTTATTTTGATGATGATGTCATAGTCAAAGAGTTACACGAGTTGAGGACACGGGTGTGTCCCAAGTCACACGGGCGTGTGTAACCACACGGCGTACCCCCACGGGCGTGTGACTCTCCAAAACAAGAAAAAATTCTTAAGTTGCCCAAAATCTTCTAAAGTTCTCAATTTAGTTCCGAACCTCTTCCAATGGATTTTTAGGCCTCATAGGCCCATACAAGGGATGAACTATGTATGTATGAATGAAGTTGATTTGAAGAAAAATTTTATAGCCTGGTTTTACATGAATATCTGAGTACAAGTTCAGTAATGCCTCGTACCCTATCCCGGCGTCGGACACGGGTAAGGGGTATTTTTTGTTACATATAAACATTTTGTCACATTAAATTGAGCACCTTAATGACTGATTTATATGCTATGTTTGATTGAATATATTGGCAACATGCATGGTGGATCCATTGGATATAGTTGGCATGCCATAAGATTTGTGAGTACTCACCTTTATTCGTGACATTGTGAGCATATGGCTTTAGGTGGATTGATTTGATTGGAGTAGACGAGGGAGTGTTGAGCATGAGTCTCCACTCATTGGGTTATTTGAGGCACTACAAGGGAGCATGTGCTTCGTTGCACTTAACTCGGTGGACTACATTTGATATTTGTAGGAGTTCGGAGATTTGTTTATCCGATGCATGATCACTCGGTTAAGCCATGAGAAGTGAATGCCAATATATTAATTTGTGATTCTTGTTATATCGTTCAATGATTGTAAGTCATAAATGATTGATTCTTGATATTGATAAAGCATATGGAAATTGAATTGGCATCTTTCTTTATTATGGCTAATAATTGGTGAATGATTGAACGTGTTTTAAGCATGATCTGGATGTTAATTTACTAATCTTTGTTAATCGTTGTTATTAACATTCACTGAGCCTTTTAAAGCTCAAACCCTCACAATTCGTATAGATAATTGACGGGCTTGAGAAGCCGAGTAGCCAAGCAAGAAAGTTCTAAGAGATTTAGGCTTGGTAGAGACTTTATTACATGTTTTAGAGATTGCAATTGGGATTTGTGGAACTCTCGAGAATTAGTTTAATTTTGGTTGTAATTGGACTTTGGACATTGGACATTTTATTTAGGATGGTTTTATAATAATTTTGAAGCATGTTTGAGTTTAATTATTGATTGATTTACAATGTATTGTTGCTTGATAACACGATGTGTAAGGCACGAAATTACACTGACAATTGTTTAATTGAACTTCATTGGAGTGGTTTACTAGCGACCAAGGTACGCCACTTCTTTGATTTATTCAATGTTTGTTATACATGGAATTGGTTGCTAATTCTATTTAATTGAGACTTAATTGATGTCAATATTTTCAATTGGAGGTGTATGTATATGTATGGTAATTAATTATAGTTTAATCGAGTATAATTGGCTATTAAAATATTTAAATCTGGTTTTAAAATGAGTTTTTTACAAAAATTGGTGCAGTGGTTTTCACAAGGGCGTGCGTGGGGATGCACACGAGCGTGTGGGTAAGTGACACGAGCATGTGGGGACTGGAGCTATCATACACGAGTGTGTGGATTTCTACACGGACGTGTGTGATCGGCCTAAAAGTTTTTCACGACATGAACACAGGCATTTAATGACACACAGTCTGGGGGACACGGCAATGTGGGTTTTTGGAGGTTTGAATTTTTTCTTTTTAAATTGGTATTCTAATTAGTTTAGGTTACAATTTAGTCTTGAAAATTGATTAGTCTAATTAGAGTCTTAGATGATAAGGAAACTTGGTAAAATTTTAGGATTAGTCTCGTAATAGGTAAATTTTAATACGAGTGCATTTAATTTATAATTCGAAATAGGTACTGATAGTTTGCAATTGTTATAATTTAGTCCCTAATAATATAACTTAAATTAAACATAGTAGACGAACTCAAATTAAGCTGAAAATTTTTAGGCTTGTAGAATTTGACTATAAAAAGGTCGGTAAACACATAGATCTAAAATCGGGTTAGTTTTACTATAGGTGGTAAAATGATGAAAATGCCCTTAAGTTAAATGACCTAGGAAAAGTTTAAATTTGGCTCATAATTTGCTTTTGCATTAATAAATAACTAATAATTAGATAAGATTGAGGTGTTATATCCAACACAAAACAAACTTTATACCAAGTGTTATATCCAAAGTCAATCATTAACACCCTGAATATAAGGTTACAAAAACTCAAAATGCTCATTTACACAAAATAAACCTTAGGTACATGCCACATAATCTATACTCAAAATGAAATTATAACTACTGTTTCAAGATAATGTGTATGCTTCTCTACTGATCCGGCTTGGCAGTTCCGAAAGGTGAAAAATCTATAGGGAAGGAAAACGACTAAAGTAAGCATTATGAATGCTTAGTCATCTCATATGAAATTTACATTACTTACTTTAATCAATTCAACAAGATAATTTCTTAATTTTTCCATTAAAACTTTGTTACAACTTATACATATCATCATATACAATGTAATAAGTTAGTCAAAGTAGAAAACAAGAACATTAAGCAAGAATTCATGTAACAAATATCAAGTTCGTTGCACATACAATCTAATTTCAAATCATTTCAAGTTCCCATTTCAATTTATTGAATTTCGTTTGAGAGAACTATAGTAAAATAGACTCGAATACATAAGAATAATTTGCTCACACAAGCTGACATTTTAACGAAGTCACCCGTCTAGGCTAGACCTACGATCATGTAATCCGAGAGTCTACAACATATGTTAGACCTATTTACAACCTATAAAATCCCTGATCAAGCGCGTGTATAACCTTAATGGCATGTCATCTGTATCCTAGCATTTTACTAAGTTCACACGGGCACCGTTGTCATATATATATCCTTATCAAATCCTGTACCAGTTACTTCTTTCATTACAAGTCCTATAAACATTCAATATTCATATTTGCATTCCGTACCACTCCATAATAGCCAATATTCTCATGATTTTCAATTCAATCCATTTTAAGCCACATATGTCAAATTCACTAAGTTTACCTCAATCTAAACACATTAAAGAAACAAGACACTATTCAAACATAGCATAAAATAAAATAGTAAGTTCTATATGAACTTACCTATTCAAAATACATAAAGTGGATACTGCAAGGACTAATCTAAATTTTTTGTTTTTTCCAGATCAATTCCACTTTGGTTGATTATTGATCCAAACAATTCTTTTATAACATAAGTCAATACCAAATATTTTTTTTCTATGCTATGATGTATATGAACTTATATAATTCAAATTTTTGAAATCCATATAATTTTACAATTTATTCAATTTAGTCCTTGAACTTAGAATAGTTATAACTTTCAATTCCTAGCGTTGGATTAAAATCCGAGTTCAAATATTCTCACTAGGGACCTCCAACTTTCTATTTTTAACATAATTTCATGACAACTTTTAAATTTATTCAATTTGGTCCCTAATGTAATAGAGTTAATAATAAGCTAAATTAACTTTATAATTTAGTCCATTTCATATTATAAGCTTAAAATATATCAATTACAAGCCTAATTTTTCAAGAAATCAATAATGACAACTTTTAAAAAACTTTAACAATTTTACAAATTGGTACATGGGCTAGCTAAGTCAAGCTCCCATCATCGCACCCCATTGCTTGACCCTCTCGCCGTGTCCGAGTAACAGAATATCACATTAGTTGCTGGAGAAACTAACATCATTCATTCCATAATAAATTCAAAACATACATTTAGACCCATAGCCATGTCATGATTAATATATCAATATCTCAACTATTAACCTATTAAATCAGTACATTTCATGCATCCTCTATTCTAACTATGTATATACTGATTCACATCCAAAGCATTATAACCTCATCTAAATATTCACATAGTAACATCAACATCAATACATAGTACAAACCATTATCAACTATCATATGTGTCTATTTATATAAATTCTCGAAGTATTAAATAATTCTCCAACCAAGCTTAATAAAACATAAAACCCTATAGGTGCATGCTGACCAAAATAGAAAAAGTTTCACCAACTCAATGAGTGTAGGATTTTTTGTTGGATGCTAATAACAACAAGTGCACACGATTGAACCTAACCTATGCATAGAAAACAAACCAAACTCTGAGTAATCAACTCAATCACATTTTTATAACTAATATTATAACATAACATGAGTAAAGTAAAAACATAAATAAATAAAATAAATATCAAAGGTTCGTATGCAATTTAAAATGTTAAATTCTATTATAAGAAAGTAATCATTTCATATCGTATTTGTAGTCATACAGACTGGTTCTCACATATTCATCTTCAAATTCTTGACCTGTAAACTCTAAAATTCAATTAAACATTGAATAATGGCTTATATTCACCTAATCACAACCATACCAATTGCATAATCAACTCAACTTCTTTTACATTTAATTCTTCCTAACATTACTCATAATTATTCTATCAAGCATCTCAACCTAAAATAATAAACCAGATTCAAGCAATATAAAAAAATACACATTCTAACCGTTAAGACATCAATTCAGATAATAGTCAGGCATATAATTTGATTAGTAATTTAACGCATTAATTTGGTAGTTTCCAAGCTATGCACTTCTGAGCAATAATTTAATATTTATTCTTAGACAATAGCAGATTTAATATTTATTTTCAGATAATAATTAAACATGCAACTTCGAACAACATTTTAATACATTTATTCGGGCCACCGCATTATATGCACGCCCTGTTTATACATATTGAACAACATTATTGTGTCAAAAAATAAGACAACATTAACTCAATACATTAGAATAAATAACAACACATTGGATAGTGAATTTAACACATTCAAACATATAAATTTTAAGCTCCCTAGCAGTTAATTGAGCTTGTGAACAACACACGCTTGTTTTGCATTCATAGCATAGTTTAATCAATATTGAGCTGGAAGTTAAATGCTGTAGGAAATTAAATGCAACAATTTCCAACATTCAGACTAAAAATATCCGTTACCAATAACAGCCAAGTTTAAATAATGACAACCAATATTTTCCTTCGTTTAATGCAGCAACTCATAACAGTTAAAACAAGAGAATAAATATGTTGAATTTCCAGTATTTAATTTGGTTGAAACCTATTACAAATGTTCAGATTTGTACAACTTTAAATTATGCTTTGGGTAGCAACAAATCTTCAACATTATAAGAAATTAAATCAACATAATAACATCACATTCAAACTATTTTATTAGCCCCACCCAGACAACCTAATTAACACAATATGGTAGCATAATAACATCACGATTGGACAGTGAAATCAACACATTTGCACAACTTAATTAACTAAATAAAACAAGATAAATGACACCACAACGGACAACATTAAAAAAGTCAAATTTTTGGACAAAAAATATATTGAATTAAATGATCAACATATATAGTGCAAAATTTTTGGACAAGATCGAACAATTAATAATCGAATAGCATCAATGGTGAAAAACCTTGGAAAACATTAAACAGATAATAATTAAACAACATAAATTGGGCAAAATCTTGGACAACATTAAACAACTAATGACTAAACAACATTAATTGAGCAAAATCTTGGACAACATTAAATAACTAATGATTAAATAACATTAACTGAGAAAAATCTTGGACAACATTAAACATGTAATGACCGAACTTAACCAACTCAAAATAGCAAAGTACTACGAAATTAAAAGACATAGTCATCTAGTAAACCAAAAACCTTTCACACGGTACCTCCCAATCGAAACCTCCATGCTAGTTAAAATATCAAGGAGTTAACTTTTGCAAATTTTTCTATTTAAATCTTATGCCTTGATTAGTCACTTTTTCAGTAAAGTTATCTATCAAAAATTCAATTCACCAATATAACAACTCCATAAATATTTAACAATAATATTTACAAACTCACCCATTGGAAATAGGGTTTCAAAACCATAATTTCTCGACACTACTGAAAATCGGGCTGTTATAAATCTCCCCCTTAAGATGTAACATCCCGAATTAGGGTCTAGTCAGAACAGTGATTTTGAGACCACAAATCAAAAGAAGGAATAATTATTTTATGATTATTTGATGATCAATGATATGAATACATGCTTGTGTGAAATTTTCATCAAGAAATTTTATGCCTAGGGTGTCCAATTTGAAGTTAGGAACTGAATTGAATAGGTTGCAAAACTTGAGTTTTAGAAGCTTTAAGCATGAAATTGCTATGGATTATTAATTAGAGGTCCTTAAATAATAATTTTACCAAGTTATAAAATTTTGGACAAAAATGGGCATGGATAGGAAAATTTTGAAAGAAAAGCCTTAAGGGCATTTTGGTCATTTAGTAATTAAAAGAATAAAAAGGGAAAAAGGAAGCAAAATTCATGCCCATCTTCTTCCCTAAGTGCTAAAATTTAGGTGGTCTCCATAACTAGGGTTTTTCAACTTTCAAGCTTGATTGTAAGTACCTCCGAGCCCGTTTTTAATGTTATTTACATTTTTGAGATCCTTGAATAATGATCTATCCATTTCTACCCTTATTTTGAAATATGGTTTATGTTCAAAAATTTACCCATGTATGACATGCATGTATTTTGATGTTTAATGGAAGAATATGAAAGCTTGATGTGTGATAAACATCTTTTACAAAGTGATTTTGCATGAAAACACCTAAAAAGGACCTATTTGTAAAAGTTGTAAAATGGGTAGTAAATATGTGAAATAAAGAAGAATGTGGGCTACTAGGAGTAGAAATATGAATCAGCTAGGCTTGGGTAACAAAGAAAATGAATGCATTTCATTTTACGAGCCTAAAGACTAATTTGTAAATAAGTGAAAAGTTGGGGTAAAAAGTTAATTTTACCAAAGTATGTGTTATGGGTCGATTTGAACAATGTATATATTAAACAAATTAAATTTGGCATTATAGATCAAGAAAAAGGTGATTCAGGTCTTGATCGAGGGAAAAAGAAGGTTTATGAAGAATAGGCTCGTTTTCATCATTTTGTACCGAGATAAGTTCATATACAAATAAAGGGATGTTATGTTATATTCTCGATGCTTGAGTATTATGTGAATTTAAATTCTTTAATGCTATTATGAGTTATGCTTTGATTGCTCCATGAGTTAGTGATTGGTATTATGGACATTGAGATCTACATTACGAGCAAGCTTGACAGAGATGTGATATCGAAGAATCCCGTTTGATCCTTAGGAATAGTTTAAGATATAAGTGACATGTCACTAGGAACCATGTGAATTATGAGCTCATGATATATGTGATATATGTTTCTGTGGTTCTGGATGCTGGTCATGTACGTCCTGTCGGTGGCTGGGTAGTCTTACATGTGTTACGGATACTTGACAGCTTGTGAGAGCAGCCCGTGTAGCTACGTCCTAATCGACAGCTTGTGTGAGCAGACCCGTGAGTAGCTCGAGAATGAGCTTTTATGTGTTATGTGATATGAGGTAGCTTTAGCTATGTATGTGGCACATATGTGCGAGCCTTCTGTTTATCCAGTAGTATTTCGAGTGGTCAACGGGTAAATTATCGAGTAACTTGACAGAAGACCCAGGGGTAACTCAATGAGAAGAATGAGTAAGAGATTATGTCACGAGTTGGTACAAGTGTGTATACCGAACTCATGAGTAATGCCTTGGTATATGATGTAACTTATGACAAAGTTGTTGATGTGATGAGTAAGTCTAAGTGATTCGATGAAATACAAATTTATGTTCATTATGCTAAATGTATGTTAAACGCTTGTTTAGATTGCATATTATTTGCATATAGACTTACTAAGCTTTAATGCTTACCTCCCCTTCCTTTCAATATTTTATAGTGTCGCCAAGCTAGCTCAGGGATCGAAGGACGTCGGAGAGTCGATCACGCTGTCAATTGGACATTTGAGTATAGTTAGTCTCAACATTTTGAGTATGACATGTATAGGTGACTTGGTTATTTTGTGATCTATGTCATATTGATTAGCCAAATGAGTGGGCTCATGATGGTGTTATGATTTATTTTGTATATGGCCACGAGAGGTGGCTCATATTGATTATTGGGTTGTAACCCTAATTAATTATATATGCATGCAATGTGTTTATGCTTTGTGATGTGGTTGTTGGTTGCTTGTTGGTATTGGATGTGATAAATAGCACATATGCTTAATGGTTGATTTGAGACTAATAGGTATGACCATAGCTATGGTATAATTAAGTTGATTGAAGGTAGGTTATAAGGTTGAATAAATATGAAATTGGTGTGGAATGCCATATAAAAGATGATGGTTTGAGCATGTGAAATGTTGACATTACAAAGTCATGGATTAATCATGATTATGAGTATTTGAGTGACTAAATATGCTATGTTGCATGCCATCAAAGATATATAAGTGAGTGAGGATTTAAGGGTGGCAAATGGCTTTGAAAATATCCTCAAAGTTGTCCACATGGGTAGACACACGGGCATGTGTCTAGGCTATGTGTGACACATGGTCTGCCCCATGGGCGTGTGATCTGGCCGTGTGTCCCTTGCACCCTAATTAGAAAAAACAAAATGCCCAATAGTAAATAAACGGGCTAAGACACGGGCGTGTGCCCTGGCCATGTGAGGGACACGACCTGGAGACATGGGCATGTGCCCAGGTCGTGTAAAGTCTGCACCATTTTATGCAAAATTATGAGATTTTAATCAACCACACAGTCTAGCCACATAGGCGTGTGACACAGCCGTGTGACTATATTTTAGTGCTGACGTCATAAACAAAGAGTTACATGGCCTGAAGACATGGGTGTGTCGAGGGCACACGAGCGTGTCTTGTATCTCCACACGAGTGTGTGTCCTTATTTTATGAAAATATTCTAAGTTTTTCCAAATTTTTCTAAAGTTCTTGATTTAGTCCTGAACTACTCCCGATGTATATTTTGGGCCTCGTAGGCCCATATAGAGGACAATGTGCATATGTATAAATGAATTTCATTTGAATGAAATTTTATGACCCAATTTTGTATATTTGTTTGTGTTTAAGTCCAGTTATGCCTCGTATCCTATCCCGACGTCGGATACAAGTAAGGGGTGTTACATTTAATGGTATCAGAGCTACGTTTTAACCGGTTCTTATACTACATAGCATGTGTTTGAGTCTAGCTATACATGCCATACATAAATTGTGATAGTGTTACGACTCCTGATGATTTTAAATTGTGTTTTTCATATTGTGAATGAGTTATGGCAGATGATGTGGAAAGTAATGCACCAGCCCCCGCCCAAGGGACAGTGTTTGAGGAGAGTAGACCCGTAACTGCGAGTCAAGGGGGAGAGGCTCGAGAGGTCTTCTTCCACATTGTGAATGAATAGATTGCAAAGTTCGTTCGTACGAACCCAGCTGTTTAGCAACAACCTCCACCCCCTCAAAATCCTCAACTCGTACCCCTAGTGCCACAAGGTATAGACTTTCTGAGATTTCATAGAACCCCTATTGATAAGATTCAGAAACAAGGGGCGGAAAAGTTCAGAGAAAATGCCGAGGATGATGCTGAGAAAGCAGAATTTTGGCTTAAGAATTTGATAAGGGTATTTCATGAACTATCATTGTAACACCCCAAACCCGGCCCAGACGTTATGGCCGAATCTGGCGCATCACATTGAAGTGTTTTAGTGAAAACCTTGTTTTCATTGAAAACCCTTCCTTAAGATATGAAACCTTAGTTAACTTATGAAAACACTCTTTTCAGTTGCGAAAGCTTTGTTTAAAACATTTGATTTAAGAAAGTTTATCAATTAAAAGTTTGGTTGCAGAAACATAGTATATAAAAACTATGGTTTAGAAAATCCCTGTTCAACTTCTCGCAATTACAATGCATAAGAATATTAATCCAAATAATAACAAAAAGGGGAGGCCTTATTACAGTCCAGTCTAAAATCACTTAATAAATCAGGAACTAAATGCTTTTAAAACAACCAAGTCCAAGTTATCTTGCTAGCTGGCCACCCAGAGTCCCTCCAGACCTCGAACCTCCTATCGAGCATTACCTGAGAAAAATAAAAGAGGGGGTGAGTTTTCATAAACTCAGTGTGTACATCCTCGTCGAGCAGCAAGCATTCATCAATCATCATAAAATAATACATGCAATGTAGTGCAATGCAGCCCACCCTAATAATCCATCCGCTACACTTCATGTGGGGATATAAATATCGACCCACCCAACCGATACACTTCAATAGTAGCCTGATTGCGAAACTACCTTCATTGCAGCAAGCTGCTAATCATATAATGGGCTTAAAAAGCCTTCGGTGGATCCACGGTCGTTAAGCAACCATGCGATCCTCATATACTTCTTTCGTTCCAAAATTCCCAACCCAAATGCATCCTAAACAGAATATCGTGTTTATGCAGTATGTAGGCAGTAGTTATACTCGAAACATACATAAATCTTACCTTCATCACAAAGGGGTATTTTGGTCATTTTCACCCTTAGGGGCATTTCGATAAATTTCCTTTATTACGAGTTTTTACTTAACTTGGCCCATTAACAAATCCTGTGAGCTAAGATGAAAGAATACTATGCACCAGGTAGGATTCCAGACAGAGGAGGTGAGTCATTAAGACCGCTTAAGTACCAAGCTCTCCTTAGATCCAATCCTAGACATGCATATACCCGTTGCCAGAGCTTAACCCTATGACTTGTCCATGGTAGCAATTAATTATTTAGTTATTTAAGTTTTATGCAATCATCATATACTAGGCCCAAACCCCTACATACATACATATGGCCCACTAGGCCCAATCTCATTCATATGGCCGTCAGGCCCAATTCATATTCATATGGCCCATCAGGCCCAATTCACATTCATATGGCCCATCAGACCCAATTCACATTCAAAGTCACGCTTGCATACAATTTTCATACAATTTTTTATCACATAGCATCAATTATCAATATTACCCATTATGGGCCCAACAGCCTATTGGCCCATTAAGCCTATTCTGGCCCAGTCGGCCAGCTCACAGCCCAAGCCCATGGAATCGCCCATAGGGCCTCAGACAACGTATTGATTTTCCCCTTATGAGTGTTCATTCATTCGCAAGTCTGCCGTAGCCAAACTTTCAGCTTTTCGGCATTTCGGCTTTTCGACATTTCGGCTTTTCAGCATTTCAGCTTTTGTTGATCTGCTTGTGTGTGCAGTGTATGTACGCACATGGTAATAGAGCATATTGCAATTCTCTTAGCTGCAAAACTACAAACGATATCACCCTTCAATTAATCGTATGCTTAATACATATCTTACCCAAAATTGAAACCTCACCTTAACCTTACCTTTAACACCAATCCCTAATAGCTTTTCCTTGATCACGTACTCCCTAGATCTGCATTAATCTTACTCAATAAAACCAAATACTAGGGAACTCGCATCCAACATAATTCACCCCCTTATCTCACATAAGACCATTCGGCCAATCTTAGCCAACAAGAGAGGAATACTTACCAAAATCGCAAAACACCTTAGGAGCAATTCGACAGAGAGCTACAATCCGAGATTCAATACTAATTCCCTACCAGAGTTGATTAGAAAAAGTGAGGGAAGGAAGTACTCGGTATTAACAATACTAGCCGAAAAGAGATAAGGTACTTACACCAAAAGAGTAATCGACCCAAGGGAGATTCGGCTTTTTGGCTTTCAAACTAATCTGTTGAATAAGGTTTATTTGGCACAAATTAAAGAAGAAGAGTAGAAGAAAGAATCGGCTAACCCAAAGGGTAAATCAAAAGAGATCTGAAGAGAGAAAGAATGGCTAAAGAATCATCTAGCAAAGATGGAAAAGCCAATCGGCACTAAAGAAAAAAAATGAAAAGTTTGGCATTAGCCTGGGATCCCAAACTTAGCATATATTTATAGCCTCTAGCCAAATTGCCTAACCGTCAATTCCCAATTCAGCTCCATCACTTCCCCCTTCTCATCTCCTCGTTTTCTCCCTGATAACTCCCCAACCTATTTCCTAAATTTTCTCTTCTGAACCCTCCCCTTAGAGTCCATCTTCACAACACTTCCAACCTTCTAGAAGGCCAAAATTAAACTTCTAAAAATAGTAAGATAGGTTCAAACCTTGGATCTCCTTGATAACCACTAACGCCTCCTCCCTACACTCTAAGTGGTGTCACTTAGCCACTCCTCCACAAGGCTTTTTGATATCATTCTCCCCTATTTTTATTTAAAAGCCCAACTACTCCCAACCCTGGTTCTTTTAATAATTAAATTAAAATTCCTCCACCACAAAACTCGAACCCAGAACTTCACCAACATACCTAGACACTCCAAATTCCTTAAACCCTTATAGCCAACATGTCATTTGTCATTTTCTTGCTCACCTAAAAAAATTCTATGAGACCCAAAGCCCAAAGTCCAATTCATCTAGGCCCAAAATTCAGGGTGTTACAACTCTACCCCCTAAAAGAAATTTCGTCCTCGAAATTTTACCGGATTCAAACAGTTGAGTATATTGGCGTCGCATCGCTTCCTCAGGTTCCCAAGTAGCCTCCTCAGCCTTGTGATTACGCTAAAGCACTTTGACTAATGGAACGAACTTCCTTATCAGTACTTTGACATCTCGACCAATTATTCGTATGGGCTCTTCCTCGAAAGTTAGGTCTGGCCTGACCTCGATTTCCTCAACCGCCACGACATGCGAAGGATCTGAGCGATACCGTCTTAGCATAGAAACATGAAACAGGTCGTGGATCTGGCTTAGTTCAGAAGGTAATTCTAGTTGATAAGCGACTGGCCCAATCCACCTTACAACCCGATATGGCCCAATGAACCTTGGGCTCAGCTTTCCCTTCCGTCTAAACCTTAATACCTTTTTCCATGGGGGGACCTTAAGAAAAACTAAGTCCCCCACTACATACTCTATCTCTCGTAATTTAAACTCAACATATAACTTTTTCCTATCCGAGGCCTCCTTCAACCGATCCCGAATGAACTTCACCTTATCTTCAGTATCTGCTACTAACTTAGGGCCCAAAACTCTTTGTTCACCTAACTCCGTCCAACATGCTGGAGTTTGACACCTTTGCCCATACAGTGCTTCATACGGATCCATCCCAAGTGCTTGCTTGATAGCTATTATTGTATGCGAATTCGGCTAAAGACAAAAAGTCCTCCCAACTACCTCGGAACTCAATCACACATCCTCTCAACATATCTTCCAATACTTGGATCACCCTTTCCGACTGTCCATCAGTTTGAGGGTAGAATGTCGTACTGAAGTTCAACCTAGTACCCAGCGCCTCATGCAGCTTCTTCCAAAATCACGAAGTGAAACGTGGGTCCCTATCAGATATTATGGATATCGGTACTCCATGCAATCTTACAATCTCTGCCAGATACAGCTTAGCCAACTTTTGTAACGAGTAATCAGTGTGAACTGGTACGAAATAGGCAGACTTGGTAACCGATCCACTATAACCCATATCGAGTCTTTCTTAGTACGCGTCAAAGGTAGCCTACTAACAAAGTCCATAGTAATCCTTTCCCACTTCTAGAGTGGAATCCTCACTGGCTGAAGCAATCCTGAAGGCAATTGATGTTTCGCCTTCATCTTTTGGCAAACCAAGCATTTACTTACGAACTCCATAACCTCGCGCTTAAGTCCAAGCCACCAATAAATCTCACGCAAATTCCGATACATCTTGTTTCTGCCAGGATGCATTGCATAGAGGCCGCTATGTGCTTCTCGCAGAATGGACTAACTTAAATCATCGTCCTTTGGTATACACATTCTTCCACGGAAACACAACACTCCTTCACTATTTATCCCCAAGTCCGATGTCTCCCCACTCTCCACTTGTCTAAAACGAGCACCTAAGGTCTCATCCACTAGTTGCTTACTCTTTATCTTCTCGACCCACACCGAATTTACCTGAAGCTCAGCTAACAAGCTACCATCATCCAACAAGCTTAAACGGGCAAGCATAGCCCTCAAGTCTGACTTAGCCCTGTGACTCAACGCTTGAGCTACCACATTCGCTTTGCCAGGGTGGTATTCAACCGTACAATCATAATCCTTCAATAATTCCACCCACCTACGCTGCCTAAGGTTGAGCTCCTTTTGGGTAAGGAGGTACTTCAAACTCTTGTGGCCCGAATAAATTATGCACTTCTCCCCGTATAAGTAATGCCTCTATATTTTAAGCGTGAACACCACCGTAGCTAGCTCCAAGTCATGGGTTGGGTAATTCACCTCGTGAGTCTTAAGTTGACGTGACGCATATGTAACCACCTTTCCTTCTTGCATCAATACACATCCCAGGCCCACATGTGACGCGTCACTATAAACTGTAAACTCCTTCCCAAGCATTGGTTGAATCAACACAGGGGCCTCAGTTAAAACCTTCTTAAGTTTTTCGAAACCCTCTTGCTGCTTGTTTGTCTAGACAAACGGTACTCCCTTCCTCAACAACTTAGTTAAAGGTGCAACAATTACTGAAAAACCCTCAACAAACCACCTATAGTATCCTACCAAGCCCAGAAAACATCGAATTCCAGACACCGACTTGGGTGTTTCCTAGTCTAACGCTACTTCAATTTTCTGGGGATCCACCTTAATCCCCTCAGTTCACACCATATGTCTATGAAAAGTAACCTCTCTTAGCCAAAATTCACACTTACTGAATTTGGCATACAACTGCTTCTCCCTTAAAATCTGCAATCCTTAAGTGTGCATCATGCTCACCCTCATCTCATGATTACACCAAAATGTCATCTATAAAAACTACCATGAACCGATCCAGGTAGGGTTGGAAGACCCATTCATAAGATCCATAAAAGAGGCAGGTGCGTTTGTCAGCCCGAATGGCATCACCAAGAACTCGTAATGCCCATAACGAGTTCTGAAAGCTGTCTTGTGAACATCCGCCTCCTTAACCCTTAATTGGTTATACCCCGAACGCAGATCAATCTTCGAGAAAATAGAAGCTCCCCTAAACTGATAAAAAAGATCATCGATTCTCGGCAGAGTGTACTTATTTTTAACAGTTAACTTGTTTAACTGTCGATAGTCGATGCACATTCGCAAGGCTCCATCCTTTTTCACGATTAACACTGGTGCTCCCCATGGAGACACACTTAGTCGTATGAATCCTCGATCCAACAATTTCTGAATCTGTGCCTTAAGTTCCACCAACTCCTTTGGTGCCATCCGATAAGGAGCGATAGACACCATAGCCGTCCCAAGTAACAACTCGATTCCAAAATCTACTTTCCTGCTTGGTGGCAACCCAGGCAGCTCCTTGGGAAAGACATCTGAAAATTCCCTAACTGTTCTCAAGTCTCTAACATCAAGGCTCTTAGCCTCCGTATTACTAATATAAGCCAAATAGGCTTCGCATCCCTTTCGTACTAACTTCTCAGCCTTTAACGCCAAAATCACATTTGACAGGTAATTCCGACGTTCACCAATCACCTCTACTTCCTTATCATTCGCCGTTCTTAACACCATTCGCTTTGCAGTGCAATCCAAGGTGGCTCAGTGCTTCACCAGCCAATCCATACCAAAGGTTAAGTGGAATTTGCTAAACAACAGCTCCATCAAATCCCCTGAAAAGGTAACTCCTTGGACTACTAAGGGTACCTCCCAAAACAACTTATTCACTACCACTGACTAACCTAACGAACTTATCACAGTCATTTCATTCGCAGTAATTCCAAACATATCACCCAAAGATTCAGTCATATTGCATACACATATGAATGCGTCGATCCAATATCAATTAATGCTGTGTAAGGTAACTCATATATAAAGAACATACTCGTTATCACATCTGGGGCATCCCCGTCTTCTCGGCGATGAGTAGCATAAACCAAAGTTGGCTGTCTCGCCTCAGCAGGGCTTGCATTTCCACCTAGTGCTCTACATCGACACCCATTGCCGTTACTGCCCCCAGCCTGCCCACGACCTCTTGGCGGCAATTGGCCACCCCTTGGTGGTGGAACACCACCTCAACCCATGATCGGCACTTGAGCTGGCATTTTAGGGCAATTCTTGATCCTATACTCCAAGGATCCACACGCTAGACAAGCACCCATCCTCTTCCAACACTCGCCTACATAACCTTTCCCACAAACAACATAAGGTGGCACCCCTGGATTAACAGCAGGGGGCCCTGCTCTAACTGGCCATCATTTTTGGCCCTAGCCCTAGGCCTTTGTCCAACACCCGGAGTCTTAGCCTCCCTCTTATTCTTACCCCTTTCTTTTTCTCGATTTAGGCGCTTCATGCGCTTTACCTCCTCAGCATCCACATAGCTTGCACCCACATACTTCCCTCGGAATGCAGCTTTGAAAAACTCCCATGTGACCTGCTCCGGTTGGGTTCCCTCTTTCACCGTCAACCACCACTGGTAGGCTTCTTCACTAAGTAATGACACTGCCCCTTTCAGCTTTTGTTCAGGTGAGCAATCTAGGTCCTCCATTATCCTTTCAGTGGCCTCCAACCAATATTCTGCCACGTTAGTAGCCATGCCAGCCATGCCTTTAAAGATTTTAGCCCTATTCGAACGAAGTTGCTCCAGAATGGGCCCTTGATTTCCTGTGCCATTATTGGGCCCAGCGACCCTTTTCAAAATCCTTAGCATTGCTTGTGACAATGTATCTTTTCCCACAGCCCGATCATATAGTCCATTCTCAGCCACAGGTGAGGCCAGAGCCTCTTCTACTCCAACATTGGGCATATGGCCCGATGCCGACGATTCAACCCTAACACTTTCGCGGCCTCGGCCATGGCCTCTTGCACCTCTTCTAGCATTCATCATCGATTCGCGTATTATTTGGATTTGAAATTTTTATGAAGTTTTAGTTAGTTTCAATAATTAAACCGATGTTTTATGTAAGTATTTAAAGAGAATATTGTTTTTGAAAATCCTCTACAGTTTCAAGATCCTACGGGCTTCAGTTCCATTCTAACAAAATCATCTAAAGTAGCCCTCTATCTACCTACTGTATAACAATTTAAACAAGCTCAAGAGCAGAAGAACTTACTTGGTTTGACGTCGAAGGCTCAGTGTGCCGTATATCAAGATTCCCCTTTTTCAAAACTGTGTGATCCAAAATATTTTTAAAATCCAAATAGTAAGGCCCACTTCACAGCCCTAGTTTTGTAACCGAACTCTGATACAACTAAGTGTAACACCCCAAACTCGTCCCAGACGTTATGGCCGAATCTCGCGCATCACATTGAAGTGTTTTAACGAAAACCTTGTTTTCATTGAAAACCCTTCCTTAAGATATGAAACCTTAGTTAACTTATGAAAACACTCTTTTCAGTTGCGAAAGCTTTGTTTAAAACATTTGATTTAAGAAAGTTTATCAATTAAAAGTTTGGTTGCAGAAACATAGTATATAAAATCTATGGTTTATAAAATCCTTGTTCAACTTCTCGCAATTACAATGCATAAGAATAATAATCCAAATAATAACAAAAAGGGGAGGCCTTATTACAATCCAGTCTAAAATCACTTAATAAATCAGGAACTAAATGCTTTTAAAACAACCAAGTCCAAGTTGTCTTGCTAGCTGGCCACCCAGAGTCCCTCCAGACCTCGAACCTCCTATCAAGCATTACCTGAGAAAAATAAAAGAGGGGGTGAGTTTTCATAAACTCAATGTGTACATCCTCGTCGAGCAGCAAGCATTCATCAATCATCATAAAATCACACATGCAATGTAGTGCAATGCACCCCACCCCAATAATCCATTCGCTACACTTCAGCTCCATCCCCCGGTACACTTCATGTGGGGATATAAATATCAGCCCACCCAATCGATACACTTCAATGGTAGCCCAATTGTGGAACTACCTTCATTGCAGCAAGCTGCTAATCATATAATGGGCTTAAAAAGCCTTCGGTGGATCCACGGTTGTCAAGCAACCATGCGATCCTCATATACTTCCTCCGTTCCAAAATTCCCAACCCAAATGCGTCCTAAACAGAATATCAGGTTTATGTAGTATGTAGGCAGTAGTTATACTCGAAACATACATAAATCTTACCTTCATCACATAGGGGTATTTTGGTCATTTTCGCCCTTAAGGGCATTTCGGTAAATTTCCTTTATTATGGGTTTTTACTTACCTTGGCTCGTTAACAAGTTCCGTGAGCTAAGATGAACGAATACTATGCACCAGGTAGGATTCCAGACAGAGGAGGTGAGTCATTAAGACCGCTTAAGTACCAAGCTCTCCCTAGATCCAATCCTAGACATGCATATACCCGTTGCTACAGCTTAACCCTATGACTTGTCCACAGTCACAATTAATTATTTTGTTAATTAATTTTTATGCAATCATCATATACTAGGCCCGAAACCCCTACATACATACATATGGCCCACTAGGCCCAATCTAATTCATATGGCCCGTCAGGCCCAATTCATATTCATATGGCCCATCAGGCCCAATTCACATTCATATGGCCCATTAGACCCAATTCACATTCATAGTCACGCTCGCATACAATTTTCATACAATTTTTTATCACATAGCATCAATTATCAATATTACCCATTATGGGCCCAACAGCCCATTGGCCCATTAAGCCTATTCTGGCCTGGTTGGCCAGCTCACAGCCTAAGCCCATGGAATCACCCATGGGGCCTCAGACAATCTATCGGTTTCTCTTATGAGTGTTCACACACATGCAAGTCTGCTGTAGCCAAACTTTTATCTTTTCGGCATTTCAGCTTTTGCCGATCTGCTTGTGTGTGCAGTGTATGTACGCACATGGTAATAGAGCATATTGCGATTCCCTTAGCTGCAAACCTACAAACGATATCACCTTTCAATTAATCGTATGCTTAATACATATTTTACCCAAAATCGAAACCTCACCTTAACCTTACTTTAAACACCAATCCCTAATAGCTTTTCCTTGATCACGTACTCCCTAGATCTGCATTAATCTTACTCATTAAAACCAAATACTAGGGGACTCGCATCCAACATAATTCACCCCCTTATCTCACTTAAGACCATTCGGCCAATCTTAGCCTACAAGAGAGGAATACTTACCAAAACCTCAAAACACCTTCGGAGCAATTCGGTAGAGAGCTACAATCCGAGATCCGATACTAATTCCCTAGCAGAGTTGATTAGAAAGAGTGAGGGAAGGAAGTACTCGGTATTAACAATACTAGTCGAAAAGAGATAAGATACTTACACCAAAAGAGTAATCAGCCCAAGGGAGATTCGGCTTTTCAACTTTCAAACTAATCTGGTGAATAAGGTTTATTTGGCACAAATTAAAGAAGAAGAGTAGAAGAAAGAATCGGCTAACCCAATGGGTAAATCAAAAGAGATCTGATGAGAGAAAGAATGGCTAAAGAATCAGCTAGCAAAGATGGAAAATCCAATTGGCAGTAAAATAAAAAATAAAAAATTTGGCATTAGCCTGGGATCCCAAACTCAGCACATATTTATATCCTCTGGCCAAATTGCCTGACCTTCAATTCCCAATTCAGCTCCATCACTTCCCCCTTCTCATCTCCTTGTTTTTCTCCCTGATAACTCCCTAATCTATTTCCTAAATTTTCTCTTCTGAACCCTCCCCTTAGAGTCCATCTTCACGCCACTTCCAACTTTTTAAAAGGCCAAAATTAAACTTCTAAAAATACTAAGCTAGGATTCGAACCTTGGATCTCTTTGCTAGCCACTAATGCCACCTCCCTACACTAACGCCACCTCCCTACACTCTAAGTGGCGTCAGTTAGCCACTCCTCCACAAGGCTTTTTGATGCCACTCTCCTTATTTTTATTTAAAAGCCCAACTACTCCCAACCCTAGTTCTTTTAGTAATTAAATTAAAATTTCTCCACCACAAAACTCGAACCCAGAACTTCTCCAACATACCTAAACACTCCAAATTCCTTAAACCCTTATAGCAAACATGTCATTTGTCATTTCCTTGCTCACCTAAAAAAAATTCTATGAGACCCAAAACCCAAAGCTCAATTCATATAGGCCCAAAATTTGAGGCGTTACAATCATTCACACCCGAAGAATGTTTGAAGTGTGCTATTTCCTTATTGAGAGACACAACATATAACTGGTGGAAGACACTAGCATCTGTGGTGCCTCAAGAGAGGGTCACGTGGGAATTCTTCCAAGAAGGATTCTGAAAGAAGTACATCAACGAATGATTCATTGACTAGAAGAGCAAGGAATTTTTAAAATTGATACAAGGTCGCATGTTAGTGACCAAGTACGAAAGAGAGTTTGTCTGGCTAAGTAAATATGCTCAAGAGTGTGTATCCTCTTACGCTAAAATGTGTAGAAGCTTTGAAGAAGGACTTAATGAGGATATTAGAGTGTTAGTGGGTATTCTTGAGTTGAAGGAATTTGTTGTGCTGATTGATCAGGCTTGTAAAGCTAAGGAACTGGCCAAGGAAAAGAGAAAAGCTGAGGCTGACGATAAAGATATAAGAAAGAGGCCGATGAGCAAGTCGTTCCCCTCTCAGTCTAAGAAATCCAGATATATGTGTTCTCTTTCTCATGTTTCGGCCTGGCATTTGCACGAAAATCGTAGGAAGCAAAATTTGGGTTTTAAATCTTAGGCTACATCTATGGTTAGTATGGGTAACGCTAGACCTTTTATACCCAAGTGCCAACATTTTGGTAGACGTCATCTTGGTGTGTGTAGGATGAACGAAATAGTTTGTTTCAGATGTGGTATCAAGGACTGCCTCGAGATGACCGGGAAAGAAAATTTTTAGAGTACAAGGCCGAGTAGTACGGCTACAAAAGAGAGACCCTCGAGAAATGTCGGTAATAGGGCTAGTAGCAAAAATGTAACGAGGGATACAATGGTGAGATCTGAAGCTAGAGCTCTGGCTAGGTCCTATGCCTTACGTGTGCATGAGGACATATCTTCTTTTGATGTGATCACTGGTACTTTTTCTCTTTCTGATACTACTATTATTGCTTTGATTGACCTTGGTTCTACTAATTTGTATGTGTGCATGAAATTGGTATTTAGCATGAATATGCTTGTTTAATCTATAGAAATTATGATTAAAGTGTCAGAACTGTTAGGCAAGAATGCTTTAGTTGATAAGGTATGCAAGAAATGTCCCTTGATGATTAGAGATCATTGTTTTCTGGGTGACTTGATGTTGTTGTCGTTTGATGAATTTGATGTTATTTTGGGTATGGATTCGTTGACACTTCATGATGTTGTACTAATTTGTAGACAAAAAGTTATTTAATTGAAATGTGAACTCCGGGTTAAATCAGATGAGTCAAATAGGTTGCCAATCGTGATTTCTTCGATGTCTGCTCAAAAACGTATGAGAAAAGGTGTGAGGCTTATTTGGCTTATGTGTTGAATACAAAAGAGTCTGAATTAAGAATTGAATCAGTGCATGTTGTGTGTGAATATTTGGATGTATTTCTAAGAGAATTGCCAGGTTTGCCTCCAATTAGAGAAGTGGAGTTTGGTATTGATGTGATGCCAGGGACGGTACCTATTTCGATTGCTCCATATAGGATTGCCCTGATTGAGTTGAAAAAATTGAAGTCACAGTTGTAAGAATTGACCAACAAGGATTTTGTGAGACCGAGCTTTTCACTGTGGGGTGCTCCGGTATTATTCTTGTAAAAGAAAGACAGTTCTATGAGATTGTGTATAGACTTCTATGAGATTGTCTATAGACTATCGATAGCTCAATAAGATAACAATCAAGAACAAGTATCCTTTACCAAGGATTGATGACTTTTTTGATCAATTGAAAGGAGCATCGTGCTTTTCTAAAATAGACTTAAGGTCCAGCTACTATCAGTTGGGAGTTAAAGAGTAGGATGTACCTAAAATTGCTTTTAGATCAAGGTATGGCCACTATGAATTTCTTGTTATGCCATTTGGGTTAACGAATGTTCCTCCTGTGTTTATGGATTTAATGAACAGAATATTTCGACCATATTTGGACAAGTTTGTTGTTGTGTTTATTGATGATATTCTGATTTATTCGAGAGATGAGCCACAACATGTCGAGCACTTGAGAACTATTTTCCAAACTTTAAAATATAAACAGCTGTATGCTAAGTTCAGTAAAAGCAAGTTTTGGCTTCGAGAAGTTGGATTCTTGGGCTATATTGTTTCAGGTGATGGTATCCGAGTTGATCCTAGCAAGATTTCTGCTATCGTCGAATGGAAATTGCCAAGGAATGTATCCGAGGTTAGAAGCTTTTTAGGCTTAGCCGATTACTATCGACGGTTTGTGAAAGGATTTTCTATGATTTCCACTCCCATAACAAGATTGCTTCAAAAGGATGTTAAGTTTGAGTGGTCAAAAAAGTGTCAGTAGAGCTTCAAGAAATTGAAGATGTTATTGACCGAAGCATTGGTTTTGGTACAACTCGAGTCGGGTAAAGAATTTGTGATTTATAGTAATGCTTCTTTAAATGGTCCGGGATGTGTACTTATGTAAGAGCGTAAAGTCGTAGCTTACGCTTCAAGGCAGTTGAAGCCTCACGAGAAGAACTATCCAACACATGACTTAGAGTTGGCCGCCATAGTGTTTCTTTTGTAGATTTGGCGACATTATTTATTTGGTGAGAAATGTCATGACTATACCGATCACAAAAGTCTTAAGTACTTAATGACTCAAAAGGACTTGAACTTATGGAAACGAAGATTGTTAGAACTATTAAAGGATTATGAGCTTGTGATTGATTACCATCCAGGTAAGGCGAATGTGGTTGCCAACGCTTTGAGTAGGAAGCCGTTGTTTTCCTTGAGGGCTTTGAATACACAACTGACTTTGTCTGATGATGGTTCGATTCTAGATGAGTTGAGAGCTAAACCAAATTTTCTTCAACAGATTTGTGATGCTCAGAAAATTAATAAAGAGTTGCAAGCTAAGAGAGTTCAGTGTAGTCCAGTAGTGAACCAAATTTTCAGAGTGACTCCGATGGTTGTTTGAGATTACGTGCTAGGATTTGTGTTTCGAAGGATACTGCGTTGATTTAAAATATTTTAAATGAGGCACACAGCAGTTGTTTGACAGTTCACCTGGGCAATACAAAAATGTATAACGACTTAAAGAAAATGTATTAGTGGAATGGTATGAAAAGAGATATCTCAGAGTTTGTATCAAAATGTTTAATTTGTCAGCAGGTAAAGGCCAAACACCAAGTACCTTCGGGTTTGCTTTAGCCCATGATAGTTCCCAAGTGGAAATGGGACCAGATTACTATGGATTTTGTGACAGGGTTGCCTTTAACTCCGAGAAAGAAAGATGTCGTATGGGTCATTGTTGATAGATTAACTAAAACGGCTCATTTTATACCGATACATACTGATTACTCACTTGATAAGTTAGCTAATTTGTGCATTGGTGAAATTGTCAGACTTCATAGAGTACCTATATCGATTATTTCGAATAGAGATCCGAGGTTCACTTCGCAATTTTGGAAAAAGTTACAAAAAGCTTTAGGTACGAAGTTAAACTTTAGTACTACTTCCCATCCGCAAATCGACGGTCAGTCGAAGAGAGTAATTCAAATACTTGAAGACATGCTCCGATGTTGTGTATTGGAATTCCAAGGTAGTTGGGAAAAGTACTTACTATTGGTAGAGTTTTCCTACAACAACAATTATGAATTGAGTTTGAAAATGGCGCCTTATGAGGCATTATATGGGCGTAAGTGCCGAACACCTCTGTATTGGACCGAACTCAGAGAAAATCAGATTCACAGTGTTGAATTAGTCAAAAGAACTGAAGAGAAAGTGAAGATAATTTGTGATTGTTTAAAAGCTACTTCAGATAGACAGAAATCCTACGTGGATTTGAAACGGAAAGAGATTGAGTTTCAGGTCGGTGATAAGGTATTTTTAAAAGTGTCTCTATGGAAAAAGGTTTTGAGATTTGGTAGAAAGGGCAAGTTGAGTCCACGTTTTATTGGACCGTATGAGATCATCGAAAGAGTAGGACCAGTTGCTTATCAATTAGCCTTACCATTTGAATTGAAAAAGATTCGTGATGTGTTCCATGTGTCTATGTTGCACCGGTACCGATCTGATCCTTCACATGTGATTTCGCCAACAGAGGTTGAGATTCGATTGGATATGACTTATGGTGAAGAACCAGTTAAGATTTTGGCTCAGGAAGTCAAACAATTGAGAAATAAAAGTATTGCCTTTGTGAAAGTGTTAAAGCGAAGACATGAGGTTGAAGAGACTACATGGGAGCCTGAGGAGACCATGAGAAACCAATACCTAAACCTTTTTACTGGTAAGATTTTCGGGGACGAAAATCCCTAAAGGGGGAGAGTTGTAACATCCCGAATTAAGGTCTAGTCAGAATAGTAGTTTCGTGTAACACCCCTAACCCGTATCCATTGCCAAAATGGGGTTACGAGGCATTACTAAACAAAAGCACAGTTCTGAATATTTTCATATCAATTCAGGTCATAATCATATATATTTAACAACCGTATTACAAATGTTAATCATACGTTCATTGCAATTCGAGATTTAGATTGCATCAATGCTTTTAACTTAATTAAATACCTAACCTTAAATTTACTATCATTCACCACAGAGCTTAAATAAAACATAATCCAAAACAATTTAAAAACATATACAGAACATATAACACATCAATAATTTTATTATTGAATATTAACCCTATATTTTTATTTTTAACTAAGTCTTGCATATACATAAGTTATATATCAATTGAACTAAATTTCATTACTAACCTTTTCATTCATATTTGCGGCATTAATGTGTTAGTCCATGTGAAATTCATATGTTTGTATAATAACTCAATTTAATAACAAGCATTCGGTTATACGTAACCCATTTCATTTCTATGTCTACTTTGCTAACTCAATTCATTTATACATATTTAATAACTTACAAATATCTAACGGATTTATATTGCCAAGCACATATACATATCAATCATATTATAAGCACATATATTTGTACATGTAAAACATGTAAAAACTCAACTAACATAACATCCGTAATATAAACACCTTTATACACAAATAAAGTACATAAAAATTCAACTAAAATAATGTGGCCGAATATCATATACACATGTTCTAGTATAAATTATAATGACCAATTTATTTCAAGCATAAGTCATAATTTTTACTTAACAAACATATGGCCAACCCTAGCTTAATTAACATCAATTATAAACATATAGCCGAACCACAAAGTACCTTTGCAAGCTACATATACTTAGATACACCTTCAAAATAACACAAAGATTTTGATCGACCATGACATACAACATATTTATCAAAAAGACTTAAGCCATGATTCAACCCAAACCGAATTCAAACCTAAAAATAAAGCCATTTTCAATACATAAAATACTTACCACGAATCAAACCACAATCAAGCATAACCGCATATATCAAAACCAAGATCATAACACATTATAACTAAGCACACATAAAATCAAATTTAAACATAAATAGCAAGCCATTTTTGCATGGCTTTAAATACATAACCAAAATCAACACTTCAAAAATATGTTCCAGCCTATACATGCCATAGTACCAGAATCTCAACTTATAAAATACCGAAGGCGGTTGATAGTGTGATTGACTTTGCTGACGATCCCCGAGCTTGTAACTTGAATCCAAAATCTATAAAACAGAAACAATTTTACACACAGTAAGCTATTATAGCTTAGTAAGTCATAAGCAAATAAACAACCAAGTGACATATTCAACTTATTATAATCAACCGAATTATACTAACATTAACATACTCGACCTTAAAACTTCAAATAAAATACTTAAGATATTTCCATAGACCATTTCTTCCACCTAGGCCGAATACCAACATGGTCATTTAAACATATTAATAATCAACTTCCAAAACAGCTAGTTATAGTAAAATCATGCATACATATACTTATATACATAAGCTTGAAAATCATATCATAATGTCACATATATATCACCTATAAGGCCGATTATACATAGTCACACACATTTGCACATAATTATGTATTGTTTCATTGATACTCAACTTATTTAGCCATAAAGCCGAATACACATGCCAATCTGATTTATATTCATCATTATCAATTACACATGGAAAGAACAAATATCAAGTACATACTTACATTATTACTAATAGCCAACAAGTTAATTCATACCTGGCCCTTTAGCTCGTATTACACTTTCGAACACAATTTACCTTTGCCCGATGAACCATTCGGAATTTGATAGGACAGTTCAATAATCTCATAAGTCGTACAATGCCAATGTCCCAAATGTGGTCTTACATGTAGTCACATATCAATGCCACTGTCCCAAACAAGGTCTTAATCGTAAACACATATTAGAATCACATATCGATGCCATGGTCTTACTCGCTCACATATATCGAAATCCTATGTCATGACATATGTATCCTAACTATTCCTAAGGTTTATACGGGGCTTTCGGACGTTGTAACTCGGTCGAAAGCAATTCGGAGATATAATAGCCAAGCTTAATCATATTCGGCCATAGCTTATATATGTTCATACATTTCATACCAGCATATAATATTAATATTTAACTACAATTAAACACGTCTATTTGCTTAAAAACTACCCTCGGAAGTTATAAAACGGAACGGGACAGCTAGTCGACAACTTTCATTTTCCCCCGATCCAAATTCGATTTCTTTGGTTCTTAATCTAAACATATTCAAATTAAGCTCATTCAATCATATTTTCATTCAATTTAGTCCAAAAACACATAAATAGGCAAATTACCATTTTACCCCTGACATTTACACTTTTTACAATTTAGTCCCTATTGCACAAAACACAAAATATTTAAAATTTCAAGATACCCATGTTTGGCCGAATATTCCTAGTGTTCATACAAGTCCATATATTTTATTTATTTCACATTTTAGTCCCTCAAATTATTATTTTTGCAATTTAGTCCTAATTACTCAAAATCATCAAAAACTCCAATACAAAACATGTTAATCTAAAACATATCTTTCATTTTTCAGCATCAAACAACAAAAATCACAAGCTCTCATCAATGGCATAACTTAAAATATCCATCAAAATAAAAAATTCAAGCATGGGTTTTGTAGTACTGGAAGCAACGATCTCAAAAACGTAGAAATTATAAAAAACCGAGCTAGAACTTACCTTGAATCAAGCTTGAAAGTGCCGAACCCTAAGTTTCTTTTCTTTTCTTTTGTTATTTTGATATTTTGGCAATAATAAAAGTATGAACACTAATGTTTTGTTTTATTTTTTTATGATATGTTTTATATTATAACATATTATCACATAATTTACTATTTTAACCTTAGTTTAAATTATTTATAATTCACCTATTAATGACCGAATGTGTCCGTGCAAAAATTAAAAGGTATATTTGCATTATAAGTGCCTCCATTAATAATGACAACAACAATTAAGTACTTTCACATTTAACCACCAAATTTTTATCTTACGCTATTAAGTCCTTTTATTTAATCGGACACTCAAACGACAAAATTAAATCCTGAAAATTTCACAGATATAAATTCACACAAAATAAGCACAAAAATAATTTAAAAATATTTTTGACTCAGACTTGTGGTCCCAAACCACCGTTCCAATTAAGGTCTAAATCAAGCTGTAACATTTTGAAACCACAAATTCGAAGTAGGAATAATTATTTTATGATTATTTGATGATCCATGTAACGCCCTAATTTTTCAAGATTTTCAGGATTTCTGTAATTTCCAATGAATTTTAGAAATACTGCGTTTTGACTATCTGATATGGGTCTGAGTATGTTAGTGGCCTTTAAAAGGCCCAAGATGTAAAGTTAATTCGAGGCAATTTCTGAAATTTTTTATTTTGGAGAGAGAGGGTTCTAGCGTTATGGGCTTTTAAGATTGAGGTGGTAAAATAGGACACAGAAAGATCTGTGGTAAAGTGGCATGTGACGCCACCTAGGTGTTTGGGGAGTGACGTGTGGATGTTTAGGGTGGAGCCAGAGTTCAAGTCACAAGGTAAGCGTGTTGTTACTTTTATTTTTGTGTGCATGTGCTGGGCATGTGATAGAGCTTAAGTGGAAGTTCGACTAGGGCTTTAGGAAGGTTGGGCCGTGGGTCTGAATGGCCATTAGGGCAAGCTTTATTTTCTTTTTGTTTTGCCGAATTAGGGTTAGCCACCTAGAGCCTTCACTTTCATTCTATTCTCTTATCAGTGTCGCAAAAAGCCAAAAACGCAAAGTTAGATCTCCTGAGTGTCGAATTCTTCCTTCTTTTCTCCTCTCTTCTTCTATTTTCTTTTATCCTTCTTTTCTTCTCTAGCTGAAACATTCCTACCATTCTACTCATCTCCTCTTTCATTCTCATTCTTTTCTAAACCTCTATAGACGATTGCCATAAAAGCCAAAATCCCGAAAGTTGTTTCTTGTGCCGATTTCTTTTAGCCAAAATCGTTCTATTTTCTTCATCTCTTTTGGCCGATTTTTACATCCTCTAAACCCCAACCCCTGTCAGAAATATCACTGCAAAACCACTATACCAAATCATCTTCCTCTTCACAGTCCAAAAGCTAAAAACACCATAGTTTTAGGGACATATAGCCGAATCTTTAGATCTCTAAGGTTCGATTTCTGCTAGTGCTTAAGGGCTAGCTCTGCATCAGATCTGAGTGGAAACTGAAGTGGAATCATTTTGGTTGAAAGAACTTGTGGTAGGTACTCAGATCTATTCTTTATTTCGGGATTTAGAAAAGCCAAAATCCCTAAAGGCATAGGGAGGCTGTCGATTGGAGCTTAAGGCTCTAAGAGTTGTAACAATTGATTTGTTTAGTGTAGTGATCTAGAGGCTACTGATCAAAGGCTTGGACAAGTGGAATGACTAGATCTAAATCTAGTCACAAGTTTTGGCAAAGGTAGGATCTCAAGGGCCATAGGTATTGATGACCGATTATGGTAAGTAAGTTTATGATGGTTGCTATTGTATTTTGGATCTGATATGTCTAGTGACTGATTGCAGGATATCGTGGAAGATTTCAGTAGTAGTTGTCGCAAATCAGGTGTGTAAACGACACCCACTTATAGTCTAGATCGGCAAAAGCCGAAAAGTCGAAATGCTGAAGAGCCGGCATTTTGTGAACTTGCAAGTGCTCGTGAGATATTTTATTTGTTAATCCTGGTAATCTCAAGCAGTAAGATTGCAGAGTACGCAATTTTGTGTACTTCGGTATATTTGGGCTTAATGGGCCGAAATCGGGTTAATAGGCCAACAGGCCCAATTCGGTAAAAACGCTCGGTAAGTGTTTCTGTTAATACGTTAATGGCTGTAATATGCATGAAAACCCTAAAATAGTAAACTTACTAGAATACCCCTAAGTATGAAAATTACCATTATACCCCTAGGTGCAAAATGACCATTATGCCCCTTGGGTTAATTTTGTTTGAAACGCATGATATTCTATTTTCGTATGCTATATGCCATGACATGCATATCTGTTGCATGGGATTTGGGATCTATTGATGGAGGAAGAGTTCTGGTGGCTATGCCACAAATATCTGTTTCTGGTGGCTCTACACAATATCTGTATCTGGTGACTCTGTCACAATATCTGTTCTGGCAGCCATGCTGCAAATTCTGTGGTGTGTAGCGGATGGGTGGGTCAAGTTGTCTCCCCACATGGTGTAAGGTTGGTACGGGGGTGTATACGGATGGATATGGGTTGGGTTTTCTCATATACATGATATTTCATTACTCAGATCTCATTATGGGCCTATGGGCTTCATTCTGAATTTTGTATAGGGCTAAGGCCCAACTTAATCTATTTTTGTGGTTTGTACTGATCTGGGCTATGGTTTGGTTATTTTACACATTGAGTTTTCCAAACTCACCCCTTAATTTTATCCATGCAGGTAACCCCCAACCATAGTGGACTTGGAGCTGTGAGGGATTCGGAGTGGCCACATGTTTTGCAAGCTCGGTTTTCTTCTTATGACTTGATTAGTTATTATTTACTTTAATTATTTTGGGTTTAAGTTGAAATAAGGCCGCTTAAATTATTTTTAATTGCTTTAGTAAGATTGTTAGCTTAGGCATGATATTGTTTTAAATGTTTGAAATCGAATAGCTCTAGGACGCGTTTTGAAAAAGAAAAAAAAAGATAAAAAGAAATTACCTGATTTCAAAATATCACAAAACAAGACAAAGCTTCCTAAACGAAAACGTTCTCAAAATTAATAAGTGCTTTCAAAGGGTTTAAAACGAAATGGTTTTTCCTGAACAACCACTCAGTAAAAGTGTGGCAATGGTTGTGTGCATGTCTAGAAGTGGATCCGTGGAGAGCTTGGTACTTAAGCAGTCTAATAGACTCACCTCCTCTTTTACTGGCATCCTACCTGGTGCACAGCTTCTATTCACTTTAAGCTATAACGAAGATACTCTTTAAACACTAAGAAAGATTTTTGATAAAACATGACTTTTACAGTGACGCTTCAATGTGACACGTCGGATTAAGCCGTAACGTCTAGGCCGGGTTTGGGGTGTTACAATCCATGATATGAATGCATGTTTGTGTGAAATTTTCATGAATAAATTTTACGCCTAGAGTGTCCAATTTGAAGTTAGGGACTAAATGAATAAGTTGCAAAACTTGAGTTCTAGAAGCTTTAAGCATGAAATTTCTATGGAATATTAATTAGAGGTCCTTAAATAGTAATTTGACCAAGTTCAAAAATTTTGGACAAAAATGAGCATGAATAGGAAAATTTTGAAAGAAAAACCTTGAGGGCATTTTGTTCATTTAGTAATTAAAAGAATGAAATGTAACGCCCCAAAAATCCCGAAACCCAAAAATCCCAAAATCCAGAATTTTCTTTTTTTTCGGTTCTGATAAAAAAATGTGCTAGGTATTTTTCGATTAAGTAGGTAATAGTAGGTCTTGGCTAAGGTTTGAATTTGAACTTAGGGGAAAAGAAAATTATAGTTTAATAATAAAAAGGACCTTGTTGGCAAGTAGTTGGGCTTTAAAATAAAAATAGGGGAAAATGGCATCAAAAAGCCTTGTAGAGGAGTGGCTAAGTGACGCCAATTAGGGAGTAGGGAGGTGGCGTTAGCAGCTAGCAAGGAGATCCAAGGTTCGAATCCTAGCTTAGTGTTTTTAGAAGTTTAATTTTTGCTTTCTAGAAGGATGGAAGTGGCGTGAAGATGGAATCCAAGGGGAGTGTTTAGAAGAGAAAATTAAGGAAGGGATTAAAGGGTTATTAGGGAGAAAAACGAGGAGCTGAGAAGGGAGAAGTGATGGAGCCGAATGGGGAATTGGGCATGGGAAAATTCGGCTATAAGGCTTATAAATGGGTGCCGAATGCTAGGGTATGAAACTAATGCCGAATTTCCTCCACCCTGTTGCTAGAAACTCTTTTCTCTAAAAGCCGAAAACTCTCTGCCTTCTTTTATTTTTCTTCCTCCTTGTGCCGAATTCTATTTCTCCTCTACTCAATATTTTCTTTGCTGTATCCAATTCTTCTTCCTCTCTTCTTTAGTGCGGAGTAATCGATTGTTGTCATTCAAATCTCTAAGACCCGAATATCCTTTGGTCGAATACCCCTAGTGCAGCCACTACTCTTTCTACCCAGTCGATTCTAGTGTAAGTGTTTGCTCTCCCAATCGGTTTTTGATAAGTATCGAGTATTCAGTTCCTCACTTCTTTCTAATTGACTTTGGTAGGGAGTTAGTGTCAGATCTTTGTTTTGGATTCCTACCGATTTTCTCTTCAGATCTGAGAGATATACGTGATTAGTGACCAATGTAGAAGCTAGTAAAGGCTTAACGTTCAGGTAAGGTTAAGGTGAGATTCCAGATTTTGGTAAAGTATTCGATAAGTATGTAAGATTAATCTTTGAGTGATATCGATTGTAGGTTTGGGCTATGAAAATCACAGCACACTTGCTTACCAGGTGTGTACATACACTGCACACACACTATGAATCGGCAAAAGCCAAAATGCTGAAATGCAGAAAAGCCGAAAGTTTGGTTACGGTAGTCTTGTGAGTGCGTGAACACTCGTAAGGGGGAGACCGATAGGTTGCCTGAGGCCCAGGAGCGATTCCATAAACTTGGGTTGTGATTTGGCCTTATGGGCCGGAATGGCTAAATGGGCCCGATGGGCTATTTGGCCCATAATAGGCAGAAACTAAATATTGATGCTATGTGATAGAAATTTGTATATGAGCATGGATATGAATGTGACTGGGCCTAACGGTTCATATAAATGTGATTTGGGCCTAACGGGCCATATACAAGTGATTTGGGCCTAATGGGCCATATTAATATGATTGGGCTTAATGGGCCAGATCCAGGTATGTGAATTTGATTGGGCTCTTATGGGGTTTTGGGCCTAGTATATGATAACTACATAAAACTTAATTAAGATATTGCGACCGTGGACAAGTCAAAGGGTTAAGGTTTGGCAGTGGGTATATGCATGTCTAGGACTGGATCTAGGGAGAGCTTGGTACTTAAGCGGTCTTAATGACCCACCTCCTCTTTTCTGGAATCCTACTTGGTGCAAAGTATTCATTCATCTTAGCTCACTGGATTTGTTAACAGGCCAAGGTAAGTGAAAACCGTAATAAAAGGAAAATTACCGAAATGCCCTAAGGGCGAAAATGACCAAAATACCCCTAGGTGTTCAATGTAAGTTTTGTTGATGCGACATGCATACATATGATATTCTGATTAGGTTGCATATCGGTTGGGAATTATAGAACAGAGGAAGTATATAAGGATCGCATGGTTGCTTGACAATCGTGGATCCACCGACAGCTTTTAAAGCCCATTATGTAAATAAAGGTAGTTCTGCAATCGGGCTACCGTGGTGTGTGGGTTGGGTGGGTCGATATTTATATCCCCACATGGTGTGACGAGGGACGGAGCTGGTGTGTAGCGGATGGATAATTTTGATGGGATTGTATTGCATGAATGATGAATGATGTTATTTTTTGAATGCTTGTTTTCTTCGAGGGTTGTACACACTGAGTTTGCGAAAACTCACCCCCTCATTTATTTTATTTTCAGGTGATACTCACTAGAAAGTTTGATGTTTGGAGGGACTCTAGGTGGCCAGCTAGTAAGATGATTTGGACTTGGGTTTTTTTAAGCATTTAAGTTATTACTTCTTTTTAAGTATGTTCGAGACCAGATTGTAATAAGGTTTTCATTGTGTTATTATTACTTGAATTATTATTATTTTCGAAGTAATTGAGAGAAGTTGAACATGGATTTCTTAAATTATAGTATGTTTTCTACGTTTCCGCAACTAAGTTTTTTTTAATCAAATGTTTTAAACAAGGCTTTCGTAACTGAAGGTGTTTTTTTAAGTTAATTAGGCTTTCTTTTATTTTAAGAAGGGTTTTCAATGAAAAGACAATTTTGGCTAAAACACTTCAATGTGACACACCAGATTCGACCATAACGTCTAGGCTAGGTTTGGTGTTACATTTAATGGTATCAGAGCTCAGGTTTCAAAACTCAGGCTATGAATTGGGCCTTATTATTATTTGGTTTCTTTTTCTACTTATTATTTAGATTTTTATAAAAAAATATTTTGGATCGCAATGCTTTTGAAAAAGAGAAATCTTGCTGAGCGGCACACCGAGTCTCCAACGTCGAACCAAGTAAGTACTTTTATTTAAGTTTGTTTAAATTGTTATACAGTAGATAGTTAGAGGGCTACTCTAGATGATGGTTAGAATGGAACCAAAGCCCGTAGGATCTGAAAACTGTAGAGGATTTTCGAAAACGATCTTCTCTTTAAATATTTTCATAAAACATCATTGTAATTATTAAACTAACTAAAACTAAATAAATTTTCTAATCCAGATAATACGCGAATCGATGATGAGTGCTAGAAGAGGTGCAAGAGGCAGTGGCCATGGCCGCGAAAGTGTTAGGGCTGAATCGTCGACATCGGGCCATATGCTCGATATTAGAGTAGAAGAGGCTCCGGCCTCACCAGTGGCTGGGAATGGACCGTATGATCGAGCCGCGGGAGAAGATGCATTGTCGTAGGAAATGCTAAGGATTTTGGAAAGGGTCCTGGGCCCAATAATGGCAGCGAAAATCGGGGGTCTATTCTGGAGCGACTTCATTCAAATGGGGTTGAGATCTTTAAGGGCATGGCTAGTGTGGCTCCTAACGTGGTTGAATATTGGTTGGAGGTCACTGAAAGAATAATGGAGGACCTGGACTGTTCATCGGAACAAAAGCTGAAAGGGGCGGTGTCGCTGCTTAGAGAAGAAGCCTACCAGTGGTGGCTGACAGTGAACGAGGGCACCCAACTGGAGCGGGTCACTTGGGAGTTTTTCAAAGTTGCATTCCAAGGGAAGTATGTGGGTGCAAGCTATGTGGATGCTAGAAGGAAGGAGTTCCTGAACTTGACCTAAGAAAACAAATCGGTAGCGGAGTATGAAGCGGAGTTTCTACGACTTAGTAGGTACGCAAGAGTTATGGTGGCAACGGACTATGAGCGTTGTGTTAGGTTTGAGGATGGACTAAGAGATAGCCATAGGGTATTGATAGCTCCACAAAGGGAGCGAGTTTTCTCGGAGTTGGTGGAAAAGGTAAAGATAGCGGAGGAGGTAAAGAGCATTGAGCACCTAAATCGGGAAAAAGAAAAGGGTAAGATTAAGAGGGAGGCTGAGACTCCTGGTGTCGATCAGAGGCCTATGGATAGGGCCAAAGTTGATGGGCCAAATAGAGCAGGGACCATTGCTGTTAATCTAGGGGTGCCACCTTGTGCTGATTGTGGGAAAGGTTATGTAGGCGAGTCTTGGAAGAGGACGGGAGCTTGTTTAGCTTATGGGTCTATGGAGCATAAGATCAGGGATTGCCTCAGAATGCTAGGTCAGGTGCCAGTCGTGGACCGAGGTGGTGTACAGCCACCGAGGGGTGGTCAACAATCGCCGAGAGGCCGTGATCAGGCCAGGGGTGGTGACAGCAATGGACGTGGACGTGGAATACTAGGCAAAAATGCAAGCCATGCTGAGGCGAGGCAGCTAGCTTTGGTTTATGCTACTCGTCGCCGAGAAGACGAAGATGCTCCAGAAGCAAATACTGGTACGTAATCCATAGTGTGTGATCTATCTATTTTGAAATTAAAAATAGAGTGCGAAGTAGAAGCATAGTGGTGTGACCGAAGCGATGCGATGTCAATATCCTCAACTGTTTGAATCAGGTAAAATTTCAAAGATGAAATTTCTTTTAGGGTGTAGAGTTGTAACACCTCAAAAATCTCGTAACCCAAAAATCCCAAAATCCAAAATTTTCATTTTTTTCGGTTCTGATAAAAAAATGTGCTAGGTATTTTCGGTTAAGTAGGTAATAGTAGGTCTTGGCTAAGGTTTGAATTTGAACTTAGAGGAAAAGGAAATTATAGTTTAATAATTAAAAGGACCTTGTTGGCAAGTAGTTGGGCTTTAAAATAAAAATAAGGGAAAAACGGCATAAAAAAGCCTTGTGGAGGAGTGGCTAAGTGACGCCAGTTAAGGAGTAGGGAGGTGGCATTAGCAGCTAGCAAAGAGATCCAAGGTTCGAATCCTAGCTTAATGTTTTTAGAAGTTTAATTTTGGCCTTCTAGAAGGATGGAAGTGGCGTGAAGATGGACTCCAAGGGGAGTGTTTAGAAGAGAAAGTTAAGGAAGGGATTAAGGGGTTATCAGGGAGAAAAACGAGGAGATGAGAAGGGAGAAGTGATGGAGCCGAATGGGGAATTAGGCATGGGAAAATTCGACTATAAGGCTTATAAATGGGTGCCGAATGTTAGGGTATGAAACTAATGTCGAATTTTCTCCACCCTGTTGCCAGAAACTCTTTTCTCTAAAAGCCGAAAACTCTCTGCCTTCTTTTATTTTTCTTCCTCCTTGTGCCGAATTCTATTTCTCCTCTACTCAATATTTTCTTTGCTTTAGACAATTCTTCTTCCTCTCTTATTTGGTGCCGAGTAATCGATTATTGCCATTCAAATCTCTAAGACACGAATATCCTTTGGCCGAATACCCCTGGTGCCACCACAACTCTTTCCACCCAGTCAATTCTAGTGTAAGTGTTCGCTCTCCCAATCGATTTTTGATAAGTATCGAGTATTCAGTTCCTCACTTCTTTCTAATCGACTTTGGTAGGGAATTAGTTTCAGATCTCGATTTTGGATTCCTGCCAAATTGCTCTTCAGATCTGAGAGATATACGTGATTAGTGACCAAAGCAGAAGCTAGTAAAGGCTTGAAGTTCAAGTAAGGTTAAGGTGATATTCTGACTTTTGGTAAAGTATTCGATAAGTATGTGAGATTAATCTTTGAGTGATATCAATTGTAGGTTTGGGCTACGAAAATCACAGCACGCTTGCTTACCAGGTGTGTACATACACTGCACACACAGTATGAATCGGCAAAAGCCAAAATGCCGAAAAGCCGAAAAGCCAAATTGCAGAAAAGTCAAAAGTTTGGATACGGTAGTCTTACGAGTGCGTGAACACTCGTAAGGGGGGGACTAATAGGTTGCCTGAGGCCCACGGGTGATTCTGTGAACTTGGGTTGTGATTTGGCCATATCGACCGGAATAGGTTAAATGGGCCTGATAGACTGTTGGGCCCATAATAGGTAAAAATTGAATATTGATGCTATGTGATAGGAATTTGTATGTGAGCATGAATATGAATGTGACTGGGCCTAACGGGCCATATAAATGTGATTTGGGCCTAATGGGCCATATACAGGTGATTTGGGCCTAATGGGCCATATGAATATGATTGGGCTTAATGGGCCAGATCCAGGTATGAGAATTTGATTGGGCTTTGTAAGGGGTTTTGGGCCTAGTATATGATAACTACATAAAACTTAATTAAGATATTGCAACCATGGACAAGTCAAAAGGTTAAGGTGTGGCAACGGGTATACGCATGTCTAGGATTTGATCTAGGAAGAGCTTGGTACTTAAGCAGTCTTAATGACCCACCTCCTCTTCTCTGGAATCTTACTGGTGCATAGTATTCATTCATCTTAGCTCACAGAATTTGTTAACGGGCCAAGGTAAGTTAAAACTGTAATAAAGGGAAAATTATCGAAATGCCCTAAGGGCAAAACTGACCAAAATACCCCTAGGTGTTGAATGTAAGTTTTGTGGATGCGACATGCATACATATGATATTCTGCTTAGGTTGCATATGGATTGGGAATTATGGAATGGAGGAAGTATATGAGGATCGTATGGTTGCTTGACAATCGTGGATCCACCGATGGCTTTTAAAGCCCAATATGTAAATGAAAGTATTTCTGTAACCGGGCTACCATGGTGTGTGGGTTGGGTGGGTTGATATTTATATCCCCACATGGTGTGACGGGGGACGGAGCCGGTGTGTAGCGGATGGATAATTTGGATGGGATTGCATTGCATGAATGATGAATGATGTTTTTTTTTTAATGCTTGTTTTCTTCGAGGGTTGTATACACTGAGTTTGCGAAAACTCACCCCCTCTTTTATTTTATTTTCAGGTGATGCTCAGTAGAAGGTTTGATGTTTGGAGGGACTCTGGGTGGCCAACTAGCAAGATGATTTGGACTTGGGTTTTTTTAAGCATTTAAGTTTTTACTTCTTTTTAAGTATGTTCCAGACCAGATTGTAATAAGGTTTTCATTGTGTTATTATTACTTGAATTATTATTATTTTCAATGTAATTGCAAGAAGTTGAACATGGATTTCTTAAATTATAGTATGATTTCTACGTTTTCGCAACTAAGTTTTTTTTTTAATCAAATGTTTTAAACAAGGCTTTCACAACTGAAGGCGTTTTTTTAAGTTAATTAGGGTTTCTTTTATTTTAAGAAGGGTTTTCAATGAAAACACAGTTTTTGCTAAAACACTTCAATGTGACACACCAGATTCGGCCATAACGTCTAGGTCGGGTTTGGTGTGTTACATGAAAAAGGAAAAAGGAAGCAAAATTCATGTCCATCTTCTTCCCTGAGTGCCGAGAATTAGGTGGTCTCCATCACTAGGGTTTTTCAACTTTTCAAGCTTGATCGTAAGTACCTCTAAGCCCGTTTTTAATGTTCTTTACATTTTTTAGATCCTTGAAGCGTGATCTATCCATTTCTACCCTTATTTTGAAGTAGGGTTTATGTTAAAAAATTTACCCATATATGACATGCATGTATTTTGATGTTTAATTGAATAATATGAAAGTTTGATGTGTGATAAACATATTTTACAAAGTGATTTTGCATGAAAACACCTAAAAATGACCTATTTGTAAAATTTTTAAAATGGGTAGTAAATATCTAAAATAAAAAAGAATGTGGGCTGCTAGGAGTAGGAATATGAATCGGCTAGGCTTGGGTAACAAAGAAAATGCATGCATTTCGTTTTACGAGCCTAATGACCAATTTGTAAATAAGTGAAAAGCTAAAGGTAAAAAGGTAATTTTACCAAAGTATGTGTTATGGGTCGATTCGAAAAATGTATGTATTAAACAAGTTAAATTTGGCATTATAGATCAAGAAAAACATGATGCAAGTCTTGATTGGGGGAAAATAAGGTTTACGAAGAATAGGCTCGTTTTCATCATTTTCTACCGAGGTAAGTTCATATACAAATAATGTGATGTTATGTTATATTCTTGATGCATGAGTATTATGTGAATTTAAATTCTTTAATGCTATTATGAGTTATGCTTTGATTGCTCCATGAGTAAGTGATTGGTATTATGGACATTGGGATCGACATTACGAGCAAGCTTGACAGAGATGTGATATCGAAGAATCTCGTTTGAACCTTACGAATAGTTTAAGATACAAGTGACATGTCACTAGGAACCATGTGATTTATGAGCTCATGAGATAATTGATATATGTTTATGTGGTTTCGGGTGCTGGTCTTGTGCGTCCTACCGGTGGTTGGGTAGTTTGGCATGTGTTGCGGATACCTGACAGCTTGTGTGAGCAGCTCGTGTAGCTACGTCCTAAACGACAGCTTGTGTGAGCAGACCCATGAGTAGCTCGAGAATGAACTTTTATGTGTAATATGATATGAGGTAGCTTTAGCTATGTATGTGGCACTTATGTACGAGCCTTCCATGTATCTAATAGTATTTCGAGTGTTCAACAGGTAAATTATCGAGTAACTTGACAAAAGACCCAAGGGGTAAGTCAATGGGAAGAATGAGTAAGAGATTATGTCACGAGCTGGTACAGGTGTTTATACTAAACTCATGAGTAATGCCTTGGTATATGATGAACTTATGACAAGGTTGTTAATGTGATAAGTAAGTCTAAATGATTTGATGAAATACAAATTTATGTTCATTATGCTAAATGTATGTTAAATACTTGTTTAGATTGCATATTATTTGCATATGGACTTACTAAGCTTTAGTGCTTACCTCCTCTTCCTTTCCATCTTTTATAGTGTCGCCAAGCTAGCTCGAGGATCGAAGGACGTCTGAGACTGGATCACACTATCAATTGGACATTTGGGTATAGTACTCTCAACATTTTGAGTATGGCATGTATAGGTGACTTGGTTATTTTGTGATTTCTGTAATATTGATTAGCCAAATGAGTGGACTCATGATGGTGTTATGATTTATTTTGTATATGGCCATGAGAGGTGGCTCATATTGATTATTGGGTTGTAGCCCTAATTAATTATGTATGCATGCAATGTATTTATACTTTGTGATGTGGTTGGTGGTTGTTTGTTGGTATTGGATGTGATAAATGACACATATGCTTAATGGTTGAATTGGGACTAATAGGTATGACCATAGCTATGGTATAATTGAGTAGATTGAAGGTAGGTTATAAGGTTGAATAAATATGAAATTGGTGTGGAATGCCATATGAAAGCATGATGGTTTGAGCATGTGATATGTTGACATTACAAAGTTATGGATTAATTATGATTATGAGTATTTGAGTGACAAATATGCTACGTTGCATGCCATCAAAGATGTATAAGTGAGTGAGCATTTAAGGGTGGCAAATGGCTTTGAAAGTAGCCTCAAAGTTGTCCACACGAGTAGACACATGGGTATGTGTTTAGGCCGTGTGTGACATACGGTCTACCCCATGGGCGTGTGATTCGGTCGTGTGTCCCCTGCACCCTAATTAGGCAGAACAAAATGCCCAGTAGTAAACACACGGGCTAAGACATGGGCGTGTGCCCAGGCCGTGTGAAATTTGCACTATTTTATGTAAAATTATGAGATTTTAATCAACCACACGATCTAGCCACATGGGCGTGTGACACGACCGTGTGACTATATTTTAGTGCTGACATAATAAACAAAGAGTTCCACGGCCTGAAGACACAGGTGTGTCTCCTATCTCTACACGGGCGTGTGTCCCTATTTTATGAAAATTTTCTAAGTTTTTCCAAAGTTTTCTAAAGTTCTCGGTTTAGTCCCGAACTACTCCTGATGTATGTTTTGGGTCTTGTAGGCCCATATAAAGGATTATTTTCATATGTATGAATGAATTTGATTTGAACAAAATTTTATAACTCGGTTTTGTATGTTTGCTTGTGTTTAAGTCTGGAAATACCTCATATCCTATCCCGACGTCAGACACGGGTAAAGGGTGTTACATAAGAAATTTCGTCACCGAAATTTTCGTGGAAAAGACATGGGGGTATTAGAATTTCACTTTCAAATAAAGTTAATTCATTTTTCTTACTTTTTTTATCGATCCTTAGACTCGTTTAATTGTATCGCATGGTCTTTTGCATGGTATCAGTATATATATATTGTAATTTATATTTCTCCAACCTATTGACTTGATATATCTTTTACTAATTTGGCTTAGACACAAGCTAGAGGCATGGATCAATCATCTTCCATCCCAATTCAGTATAACAATACATCATCAAATAAAATGAAAATAGTTATACTGGCACATAAGTGCATCATCTGCCAACAAAAGTGTAACCTAAACATTTAATAGGTAACATATTTTCAATCTCTTTATAAGTTAAATTTTCATTCTATCAATCCCAATTTGTACACAATTCACTATTCAAATACCGTACACAACATATTTCAACTTGATTTTAACACTGAGTACAACATATTGATTAAATCATACTTCTTACTATTTATCACATAGATAACTAAACCTACCATTTAAATCACAAACAATATTTCATGATCATTTTATGTACAGGTACGCATATCCATCACCCTGGGTTGCCTGAAAACGATGATGCTAATACGATACATAATACCACCTTGAATTGTGTAACAAATACATCAATTTGTGCGTCATTGAAACATTTGAAGCATAAGTTTACATCCAGCGCTCATCAGTATAACCGAAGGAATTTGGCACGCAGTGCCTCATTAGAACGTCCGAAGTATTATGTGCCCAACACTCATCAGTATAACCGAAGTAATTTGAGACCCAGTGCCTCATCCAAATGTCTGAAGTAATATGTTCCTAACGCACATCGATATAACCAAACTAATTTGGCACACAGTGCCTCATCGAACAATTTTGAAGTAAATAGATTGCGCCCTGCGCTCATCGACTCATAGTCAAAGTAACCCGAACTCGATTTATCCTATGGCATACCAACTACATTTGACTCTGTCTGAGTAGTTAATAGGGTAACCATTTTTTTATTAATTATACCTAGATTAATTCATGTTGTTTTCTTCTCACTTTGGCATCAATTGTTAATTTATCCTATAACACAACATGTTATTGTTCAATTTCATACCAATCATCAAAGATCAATCAAATCAAGAAAATTCTATTCTATTCAATTCAATCTAATTTTTAATGTTTTATACCCATAATCACAATTCAATTTATATGATAATTATAACTCATCTTAATCCACAATCATGCAAAAAACATTAATTTGTAAACAAGTAAACTAATCTTAAATCATAAAAAAATACGTATGTAACAATCCGATTTTGGGCCTAGTTGGAATAGTGATTTCTGGACCAAAAATCTGACGTAAGAAAATTTTTTTATTATATTTTTATGGTCTACAAATTCATGGAATGATTTCCTGAAAATTTCATTCGGAATTTTGACGTTTGGGCACTCAATTTAGTCAAAAAAACTAAATTGTAAAAAGTGCAAAACTTGAGTTCTACATGTTAGAGGTGTCCAATTGTTATGAAATTTTAAATTGGAGGTCCTTATATGGTAATTATACCATTGGATAATTTTTTAGACAAAAATGGATATGCAATAGGTGAAATAGAATATTTTTAAGTTAGGGGCATTTTGGTCATTTAGTGATTAAATGACATAACAAACAAAATAAAAGCCAAATTTTTTGTTCATTTTTAGCCCATGGCCAAAAATTGCATGGAGAAACCATGTCTAGGGTTTTTCAAGCTTCCAAGCTTGATTGTAAGTCCGTTCTAGCCCTGTTTTTAATGATTTTTACGTTTTTGAAATCCTCATAACAAGATCTATCTATTTCTACCACTAATTTGAGATATGGTTAAAGTCTATGGTTTTGACCCATGATGAATATGTGTGTATTTTGATGTTTAATGGTAGAAAATGCATGTTTATGGTTAGAGAAACGACTTTTACTAAGTGATTTTCGGTGAAAATGCCTAAAAGGACTAATTTGTAAAAGTTATAAAATATGTGTTAAAAATCTAATTTAATGGAAAAATTGGGCTGCTATAAGCATTAAAATGATTCTTCTATGCATGGGTAGTAAAGAAATTGAACACATTTCATTTTACGAGCTTAGGGCAAAATTGTAAATATGTCAAACTTTAGGGGCAAAAACATAATTTTACCATAATTTGATTTTTGGGTCACTCTGAATAATGTGACTAATAAATAAGTTAAATGTGATATTATAGATCAAATAAAATGAGGTTCGGACCTAGAACGGGGGAAAAATGAGAAATTGACGGTTAGGTCCTTTTCACCATTTTTGGTATCGAGGTAAGTTCATATGTGAATAATGCATTATTATGTTTGTATTTTGAATATTTTAAATGCTTCATTAATATGTGAAATGAATTATTAATTATATGGATACAATCGACAAGTTCCGATAAGTGTGAAAAAAAATCTCGTTTGAACCTTAGGAATAGAATAGGATAGAGTGACATGTCACTAGGGACCCATGTGTTACATATGTGATTATATGATCCGGGTGCTGGTCTTGTACATCTACCAGTGGCTGGGTAGTCCGGCATGTGTTGCGGATACCTGACAGCTTGTGTGAGCAGCACTGCATAGTTATGTCTTGACCGTCAACTTGTGTGAGCAGGCCCGTGATTAGCTCGAGAGCAAGCATTTATGTGATATGAGATATGAGGTAGCTTTAGCTACATATGTGGCACTTATGTGCAAAGACTTTCCGTGTATCCATTTAGTATTCCAAGTGTTCAACGGGTATGCCAAAGATGAGAAAGTAAGTGGTTATGTTACGAGATGGTACAGGTATGTACGTAAAGATTTTAAGTAATGACTTCATGATATTGTGAGTTTATGATCACTATGCCCTATGATTATTGATTTATGGTCATGATGTATAAATGTATGGAAACACAGTTGATGACTATATGTTAGGCTTTGGGAGCCCAATTGATTGGTGAGATAGTAAATGTGATTCATTTGAATTGTAATTTATCGGTTATGAACGAAAGAAAATATTTGCCTAATTTCCTATTAAAATGGTTAAGAAAGTATGGAAAGAAAGAGTTTAGACAATTTGATATATGTTGAGCTATATGCATGAAAACATGAATATACATAAGTAATGTGTACTTTTACTAAGATGTTTGAAATAATTTGTCAATTATGAAACATGTTACAATAGAGAGATTATGGCTGCTAGATTGAAGTCAAGTAATGTTAAATTATGTTGATAAATCAAAAGAGAGTAAACATGTGCATAGTGTAACACCCCTCGCCCGTATCTGGCACCAGGACGGGGCGCGAGGCATTACCGGGTTTAAACCTTTACAAACTTACTAAATCAGGTCATCGACCTTCGCCCAAAATTTAAAACCTTTCAAACAGGTACACCTTGTCCCTTACACAGACCTTCGAGGCCTAAGTCATAGCTGGGGGCAATTCGGGATAGAACCGGGAACTTTCGATAGACTTTGGGCATCTTAGAAAATTTCCCCTTATTTTGAAGTGTGACACACCCGTGTGGTGGGGCCGTGTGGTCACACACGCCCGTGTGGGTTAGGACACGCCTGTGCCCTCAGCCCGTATGTAATGCTGACTTCAACCTCATCATTCTATTAAAGGCACATGGCCAAGACACATGCCCGTGTGCTTAGCCCGTGTTCTATATTGACTTAAAATTTTAAGTGCAGGAGACACACAGCTATGGCACACACCCATCGGGGTGAGTCGTGTGTCACACACGGCCTTGACACAGCCCGTGTGTCTACCCGTGCAGACCTTATTAGGCTATTTTCCAAGCCTTTGATCACCCTCTATCAATCAAATATTCTTATGAGTTACTTTTGTGCATGTTAAGACTAAATTATACACTTAAGTATAAATATAAAACTTTGATTAACCTCATTGCATGTAAACCTCATGTCATTGGTTTCATACAAGCTAAGTTAATTCTCATCTTGCATTTAAGGATTTCCATGTCTACTTGACAAATTTAAGATTGACTCATTTTTATAACTCATTACCAATTTTAACCAAGCCATCATATGTGAACATAAACATGCATAGATTTGTAGGTCATAGCCTACTTCAAAATAAGCCAATTTCCATGGCCATATACAAAAAGATAAGTATAATTTTTCATGCCTTCATTTTGGCAAACCAAATGACACATATAACAAAATACTCAAAAATTATATACATGCCATTGATCAAAATATAAGAATCTATATACCAAAGCTGAGCTAGTTGATAGTGTGTTGATTCTTCTACCGTCTTTCAATCGTTACGAGTCCTCGAGCTCTGAAAATGGGAAAAAGAAAGGGGTAAGCATTTACATGCTTAGTAAGCTCGAATAACTGGAAAGTAAACTTACCGATTATTTAGCATACATCCTCATTAGATAATGAAACTAACAAATATGAAAATGGTTTTCCTATCACATGCACTCAATCAATGAGTTAGTCATATAACAAAACATCATGTAATTTATCTTAGATGAGCTCATCATTCAACATGTCATTTGTACATATATCTCGTGTTAGTCCCGTTGAGTTTTTAGGAAATTTTGATGGATTATCCAATCACCTTCAATTCATACGAATGGTCATTTCAGGTATGCAATGTAACATCTCGAAATAGGGCTTAAACGGAATAGTGGTTGCGAAACCATGAATTCGAGGTCAAAAAAATAAAAATAAAAAAAATAATATTCCAATTAAGTTTTAAGGTTTATTCATTGATTGAATAATTGTGTGAAAATTTCGTGAAGAAATTTTATGTATAAGTGCCTAATTTGATAACTAGGACTAAATTGTAAAATTAGCAAAATGTGTGTTCTAGATAATAAAGGGGATTTAATTGAAATGGTTTCTTAAATTGAAGGTCCTTATTTAGTAATTAGACAATTATATTTAAGTTTGGACAAAAATGGGCAAGAATAGGACAAATTTGAAAGAAAAGCCTTTAAGGGCATTTTGGTCATTTAGTAATTAAAAGAATTAAAAAGGGAAAATAAAGTCAAAATTGGTCCATCTTCTTCATGGAGGCCGAATATAGCATGGGGGAAGCCATGGTTAGGGTTTCCAAGCTTTCCAAGCTCCATAGTAAGTGATTCTAAGCCCCGTTTTTATTGTTCTTTACATTTTTAGAGTCCCGGTAACTTGATTAAGCTTATTCTAGCAATAATTCATGCTAGGGTTCATATTTGGAAAAATACCCATAGGTGAAATGTGTTTATTTTGATATTTTATGGTAGAATATGAAGCTTTAAATTGTGTTAAACAACTTTTGCTAAGCAATTTTACGTGAAAACGAGTAAAACGACATAATCGGTAAAAATACCTAATGTTCATAAGTACATGTTAGAGTGAGAATTTGATGTTACCATAGAAGGGAAAAATTATCAGCATGTCATAAAACATAAGAAAATGGATAAATTTTAATTTCCGAGCCTAGGGGCAAAATCGTAATTCTGCAAAGGTTTAGGGGCAAAATTGTAATTTTTCCAAAGTTTGAGTTAGGGAATGTTTTGAATAGTACATTAATTAAATAAGTGAGATATGATGTTTTAGATCCTAGAAAGTGAGATTTGGACCTAGAACGGGAGAAAAATTGAAAATCGGGAAAGTTGGTAAAATGGTCGTTTTGGTATTGAGGTAAGTTCATATGTTTCATAAGCATTTAATTATGCATATTTGAATGATAAATTGATAATTTGGCCATAAATACTTTAGTATTGAGTTTAAAATGTAATGATTAATGTTCGATAATAATTCGATATTGGAAAGAGAACTTGTATAATTTATATGTAAGACCATATTTTGTATTATAGCTTTGTATGATAACAAGAAAGTATTGACTAGCATAATTTGATGAGAATAAGTTAAGTTGATGATATGATGAGATTGAGAATGTAAGTATGTAAGTTGAGTAGCATTTTATTATTATGCAATTATTGTTATTCGTATTGATATTATTGAGTTATGCGGCTAACCTTGAGAATTTAAGCAAGTATGTTTCAGCTATGACTTGACAAGGCATTGATATCTCAAAGTCCATGGTTGTACCATGGAAATTAAGGAAGAATTGATGGAAAAGTCCGTGTTCATAGCATGGCATTTAAGGAGGAATTGACGGTTAAGGATACCATGTAAGACCATGTCAAGACATGGCATTGGTAAGGCAAGGATCCCGTGTAAGACCATGTCAAGACATGGCATCGGCATTGAATAAGGAATCTATGTAAGACCACATCAAGATGTGGCATTGGCACTAAGATAAGGATACCATGTAAGACCATGTTTGGAACATGGCATTTTGTAAGACAAGGATACCATGTAAGACCATGTTTGGAATATGGCATTTGGTAAGATAAGGATATCATGTAAGACCATGCCAAGGCATGGCATTGATAAGTTCTATAAGGCAAGGAAGTCATGTAAGACCATGTCAAGACATGGCATTGATGAGTTACTATAAGGCAAAGGTCCCATGTAAGACCATGCCAAGGCATGGCATTGGTGAGATCATAAGGCAAGGATACCACGGAAGACCATGTCAAGACATGGCAATGGTAAGTTCAAAAAGGAAAAGGTTCCCGAGTAATTCAAAGAGTAAGTCAAAGAAACGACAAGGTGAAAACATGAAGAAATAGTACGGGTATGCATTTAAGGCTTATTTAATATTGAGATTGTATGTAATTGAGATTATCAAGTATTAAGTAAGTGATGAGTTTTCAGTTATGCTTGTGACACTTTATGACATGATTGGCAATATGCCTATATTATGAAAGAGTACTCATGTGTTAAGTGAGATGTTTCAGGTATGTAAGCAAGCTATAAAGTAAGGTGCCTTTTGTATTCTGAGCCTTTGAATACTTACAAGCAAGCTCGGGTTGGAGGTCGTCGGAGATCACTTCACACTATCGACTATCAAGTTACCAAATGGGTATCTTCGTTTACAAACATTCTAGTTTATGGCATGTATAGGGACTTAGCCATTTTGTGTGTATGTCCTTATGATATGACTAAAGAATGGTATGTAAATATTTGATAATAATTAGCTATTGAAATGGCTAATGAATAACATGTTTCGGTGTTATGTATGCCTAAATGGTAGTTAATACAAAGAAATCATGAAAAAATGAAATTAGCATTAAAACATAATTGAATAGCAGCAGTGACGTGATCTTGAAAAATCACCAAGAATAGTAGAAATGAATGAGATATAGAAGTAAAGCTTATTGAGTATATTTTCATATGAAAGAAACATAGTAAGCAAAATAAGTGTATATTAAGAGATATTTAATTTTTGTGAGACAGGGTCAGAGTGATTTCTAAATCCCCTATTCTGAATTTAGAAATTCACTAACAATTTTAAAAAAATAATTAGGAGTTATAATTTATATGTATAGATTCTTTATTGAGTCTACTTTTAAAAGAAATAAACGGCATGGTTATTTGAATTCTGTACAGGGAGAAAATTAATTTGTAGTGAATAGAGGTCAGAATAGCCAAACACTGAAACAGGGGAAACATTAACTAAAAAACTGTACTAATTGGCTAGACCAAAAATTCTAAAAAAAAATTAGTAAGAAGATATATGAGTCTAGTTTCAGATAAAATTTACGGATTTAGATTTCAAGTTTTGTAACTTGAGTTATGATTTATTTAGTGACTATGATGCAAATGGATAGCTTATTTATGAAAGATGAAATAAATTGTTTTGATTTGTCTAAGTATTCGAAAAAATTTTAATGTTCCCGATTTAGTCCCGAACCGTTTCAATTGCACGTTTTAGGGTCTCGAGGGCCCTTTTTAGGAACATATTGAATAAATGTGAATAAATTAATTTTAAAAGCAAATTTTATGCCCTAAAATTAGTAAGTTAAGTCAGGTAACGCCTCGTCCTCAACTCCGACGATAGTCTCGGGTAAGGGGTGTTACATGTAATCCTGCGAACCTCACATCTTACGGCAAGATTACCAGTCTAGGCTAAATCTCCCATAATATAAACTCATTAGGTGATGTCTGGATTACCAGTCTAGTCTAAATCCCTTATAGCGACAAACACACTTAGTGAGCTCGAATCTGAATTACTAGTCCAGGCTAAATTCAGACCCTAATCGGATTACCCGTCCGGGCTAAATCCATAATCCACACATATTATTTGGGAGGCTTGATCACTCAAGGAACACCCGTCTGAGCTAGATCCTTTCTATATTTGAGATCAACGGATTACCCGTCCGGGCTAAATCCTTTCTGCAACACATGCAAGATCTCAATTCACATATCAATCGTGGTTTATCCATCAAATCCCCATTTTAACCTCAACCGAGACATTATCCAACAAATTATTATCAAGGATGCATTCCATGCATTTTCATGCCATCAACAATGCAATCGTCATGCATTCATAAATCATACAATTATGCATATTATGAGTTTACTTTAAGTTATCTGAACTTACTTGGTACTTGTTTCAGTATTATGTTTCGGTTATTCTGAAACCTTTCGTTTTCCTCGATCGACCTCCGAAATTTGTTCCTCAGGGTGTAAAACAATAAAAATAAATTATTAATGACTCACATTGTACCCTTTTGAGCCTAAATTTCACCCCCGGTCCAAATGACCATTTTGCCCCTAACCTTTCACATTTTTACGATTTAGTCTCTAGGCTCGTATAATGAAACACATGCAATTTCTATCTCACCCAAGCCTAGCCGAACACTTTTCCCACTTATGGTAGCCCAAATTTTCCATTATTTTCATATTTCTACCACATATTTAACAACTTTTGCAAAAAGGTCCCTTTAGGGGTTTTTCATGAAAATCACCTAGGAAAAGATGTTTAACACACCTTAAACTTTCATATTCCTCCATAAACCATCAAAATACAAGTAACCCATGCATGAGTAAATTTTTAAACATAAACCCTAGCTGAAATATAGGTAGAAATGGAGAGAGTAAGCTACCAGGAATTCAAAAATACAAAGAACATTAAAAACGGGGCTTGGGTGCACCTACTATTGAGCTTGAAAATGTTGAAAACCCTAGCTATGGAGTCCCTTGAAGTTTCAACAGCATGGAGAAGAAAATGATCTGATTTTGGTTCATTTTCCCCATTTTATTTCATTAAAATGCCATATGACCAAAATGCACTTAATTCTTTAAAATTTCATCCATGCAAGCCCATTTTTGTCCAAAAACTTAAAAAATGGGAAAATTTCTCTCTAAGAATTTCTAATATATAATCTAAAGCAATTTCATAAAAATTGCTTCTAGAATCCAAGTTTTGCAATTTATTCAATTCAGTCCCTAATTTTCGATTGGACACCTTACTCAAAGAATTTCTTCATGAAATCTTAACACATACATATTATCATATTCTAGACCTCGTAATAATCATAAAATAAATTTTTTGATGTCAGATTTTTTATCCCGAAACCACTATTCTGACTAGGCCCTAACAATAGAAATGAGAACTGTTCCAAGCACCAATTCAATACCAAACTCTATCTCTCTCTCAAGAGGTAATCCGGGTAATTCTTCCGGGAATATGTCTGGATATTCACATACTATTGGCACAGTCTCAATCTTCAACTCCGTTTCCTTCATGTTTAACACAAACGCATGGTAGGCTTTGTACCCTTTTCTCATATATCTCTGAGCAACCATTGCTGTGATTACAGTTGGCGACGTGCCCAACTCTCTTGAATCAACCCATAGAATCTTACCATCTGGGCATTTCAATTTAATATACTTGCTACCATAATTTACAATTACATCATGCAGGGCTAACCAATCCATGCCAAGTATTACATCGAACTCATCAAAAGGTAGCAACATAAGGTTAGCCGGAAAACATTGACCATGAATCGTCAAAGGACAATTCCTACAGACTTTATCAACAGGAATCGATTTGCCTAGTGGGTTCGACACTTTGATAATAAATTCTGTAGGCTCAATGGGTATGTTCATACTAGACACCAATCTCATGCAAATATATGAATGTGTCGATCCCAATTCAATTAAGGCAACAACACACGTATTGAAAAGAGAAAAAGTACCCGTAGTAACGTTAGGAGTAGAGGCTTCCTCTCGAGCATGTACTACATATGTTCTTGCTGGGGCCCGAGCCTCTGATTTTGTAGTGTCTTTGGTCGTGACTCGACTACCACTAGCACTTCTAGGGTATCTCGGAGGTCTACCTCGTGCCATGGGGGCACTCAACTTCGGGGTTACTTCCACTTCTTTTTCAATTCGTTCTGGACAGTCCCTGAGAAAGTGGTCAAGAGAACCGCATCTGAAGCATGCACCACTCTTTATTCGACACTCTCCGAAGTGAAATTTGTTGCGACTTTTACACTTCGGCTTTTGGTCATCTACACTCCACACACTAGTCACCATCGGGGAGGAAGACTTCTGATTTCGTCGTTTAGAGCCTCTTGTTCTACCCGAGTATTCTACTGATGAAGTGGAGTGTTCATGTTGGCTCCTTGATTTTTTTGTGGAAACAGGGAGCGTCTTACCGCTGGATCTCTTGCTCACAAATCGAGCCTCTCTCTTCGCTTGCTTTCTTTCATTATTGAGTTCCTCAGCCTTCTTGGCCCGATCAGCTAATGCGGCGAACTCCTGTATTTCAAGGATCCCAATCAACAACTTGATTTCTTCATTCAAACCTTCCTCGAAGCATTTACACATTTCAAATTTGGTTCGAACCCATTCAGTTGCGTACTGACTTAACCATACAAACTCTCTTTCGTATTCTGTCACAGTCTTATTCCCTTGTTTGAGTTCCAAGAGCTCTTTTCGCTTCCAGTCTAAAAACCTTTGACTGATATACTTCTTCCTAAACTCTGCTTGGAAGAATTCCCAAGTGATATTTTCCTTTGGCGCCACCGAAGATATGGTCTTTCACCAGTGGTACGCAGTGTCCTTCAAGAGAGATACAACACACTTTAAGCACTCCTCAGGTGTGTATGACAACTCATCTAATACTCGTCTAGTATTCTCAAGCCAGAACTCGGCTTTCTCAGCGTCATCCTCAATTTTAGCTTTAAATTCCTTGGCCCTATACTTTCTAAGCTTATCTACGGAGGCTTTACTAATTCTTACCGGTGCCATACCTCGTGGCAAATCCTGAACAGGTTGGTTAGAGGGCGGGGGAGGTCATGGTAAGTTAGGGTGATTCCTCAAGTAATCCCCAAACCATTCATCCATCATGTTAAAGAAGGCAGCTAGGGCTTCCTCTCGGCCTTTAGACATAACCCGTTTACTACTACTAGATACAGCTCATTGTACAAAAGCTGGAGCATGGCTCTCGGCTCCCTCGGACTCATCTTGTGCATGATTGAAAGACATTTACTATATTCAAAAACAATTTTAAATAGTTAGGAGATATCACACTATCAACGTTCATATAATGACATGTATAGAAACCTCAGTGCTCTCTATGGTAGTCCTAGAACTGACTAAACCGTAGCTTTGATACCACTAAATGTAACACCCCTCACCCGTATCCGGCACCAGGACGGGGCGCGAGGCATTAGCAGGTTTAAACCTTTACAAACTTACTAAATCAGGTCATCGACCTTCGCCCAAAATTTAAAACCTTTCAAACAGGTACACCTCGTTCCTTACACAGACCTTCGAGGACTAAGTCATAGCTGGGGGTGGCTCGGGACAGAACCGGAACTTTTGATAGACTTTGGGCATCTTAAAAAATTTTCCCTTATTTTGAAGTGTGACACACCCGTGTGGTGGGGCCATGTGGTCACACACGCCCGTGTGGGTTAGGACATGCCCGTGCCCTCAGCCTGTGTGCAACACTGACTTCAACCTTATCATTCTATTAAAAGCACACGGCCAAGACAGACGCCTATGTGCTTAGCCCGTGTTCTATACTAACTTAAAATTTCAAGTGCAAGGGACACACGGCTATGCCACACATCCATGGGGGTGAGTCGTGTGTCATACACGGCTTAGACATGCGCCCGTTTGTCTACCCGTACAGACCTTGTTAGGCTATTTTCCAAGCCTTTGATCACCCTCTATCAATCAAATATTCTTATGAGTTACTTTTGTGCATGTTAAGACTAAATTATACACTTAAGTTTATATATAAAACTTTGATTAACCTCATTGCATGTAAACCTCATGTCATTGGTTTCATACATGCTAAGTTAATACTCATCTTGCATTTAAGGATTTCCATGTCTACTTGACATATCTAAGATTGGCTCGTTTTTATAACTCATTGCCAATTTTAACAAAGCCATCATATGTGAACATAAATATGCATAGGTTTGTAGGTCATAGCCTACTTCAAAATAAGCCAATTTCCATGGCCATATACAAAAAGATAAGTATAATTTTACATGCCTTCATTTTGGCAAACCAAATGACACATATAACAAAATATTAAAAAATTCTATACATGCCTTTGAGCAAAACATAAGAATATATATACCAAAGCTGAGCTAGTTGATAGTATGTTGATTCTTCAACCGTCTTTCAATCATTACGAGTCCTCGAGCTTTGAAAACAGGAAAAAGAAAGGGGTAAGCATTTACATGCTTAGTAAGCTCGAATAACTGGAAAGTAAACTTATTGATTATTTAGCATACATCCTTATTAGATAATGAAACCAACAAATATGAAAATGGTTTCCCTATCACATGCACTCAATCAATGAGTTAGTCATATAACAAAACATCATGTAATTTATCTTAGATGAACTCATCATTCAACATGTCATTTGTACATATATCTCGTGTTAGTCCCGTTGAGTTTTTAGGAAATCTTGATGGATTATCCAATCACCGTCAATTCATACGAATGATCATTTCAAGTATGCACTCCCGCGAACCACACATCTTACGGCAGCATTAACAGTCCAGGCTAAATCCCTGATAATATAAACTCATAAGGTGATGTCTGGATTACCAGTCCAGGCTAAATCCCTTATAGCAACAAACACACTTAGTAAGCACGAATCTAAATTACCAGTCTAGGCTAAATTCAGACCCTAACCGGATTACCCGTCTGGGCTAAATCCATAATGCACACATATTCTTCGGGAGGCTTGATCACTCAAGGAACACCCGTCTGTGCTAGATCCTTTCTATATTTGAGATCAACGGATCACCTGTCTAGGCTAAACCCTTTTTGCAACACATGCAGGATCTGAATTCACATATCAATCATGGTTTATCCATCGAATCCCCTTTTTAACCTCAACCGAGACATTATCCAATAAATTATTATCAAGGATGCATTCCATGCATATTCATGCCATCAACAATGCAATCATCATGCATTCATAAATCATACAATTATGCATATTATGAGTTTACTTTAAGTTATCCGAACTTACTTGGTACTCGTTTCGGTATTGTGTTTCGGTTATTCCAAAACCTTTCATTTTCCTCAATCGACTTCCAGAATTTGTTCCTTGGGGTCTAAAATAATAAAAATAAATTATTAATGACTCACATTGCACCCTTCGGAGCCTAAATTTCACCCCCGGTCCAAATGACCATTTTGCCCCTAATCTGTCACATTTTTACGATTTAGTCCCTAGGCTCTTATAATGAAACACATGCAATTTTTATCTTACCCAAGCCTAGCTGAACACTTTTCCCTCTTATGGTAGCCCACATTTTCCATTATTTTCACATTTCTACCACATATTTAATAATTTTTGCAAAAAGGTCCCTTTAGGGGTTTTTCATGAAAATCACCTAGGAAAAGATGTTTAACACACCTTCAACTTTCATATTCCTCCATAAACCATCAGAATAAAAGTAACTCATGCATGGGTAAATTTTTAAACGTAAACCCTAGCTTGAAATATGGGTAGAAATGGAGAGAGTAAGCTACCGAGAATTCAAAAATACAAAAAAAAAAAAACGAGGCTTGGGTGCACTTACTATTGAGCTTGAAAATGTTGAAAACCCTAGCTATGAATTCCCTTGATGGTTCGGCAACATGGAGAAGAAAATGACCTGATTTTGGTTCATTTTTCCCATTTTATTTCATTAAAATGCCACATGACCAACATACCCTTAAGCACTTTCTTTAAAATTTCATCCATGCAAGCCCATTTTTGTCCAAAAACTTAGAAATTGGGAAAAATTCTCTCTAAGACCTTCTAATTTATAATCTAAATCATTTTCATACAAATTTCTTCTAGAATCCACGTTTTGTAATTTATTCAATTTAGTCCCTAATTTCCAATTGGACATCTTACTCAAAGAATTTCTTCATGAAATCTTAACACATACATATTCTCATTTTCCAGACCTCATAATAATCATAAAAAAATATTTTTATGTTGAATTTGTGATACCGAAACCACTATTCCGACTAGGCCCTATTTCGGGATGTTACACATAGGTTATATTACAACCTTTAGATTTATAGTCATTTTATATTAACTTGTGCTTATATTTTCAAGCATGGTATATGACTAGCATGAGTTATTCATTATTTTCATATGGACTTACTAAGCTATATAATATAGCTTATCCCCTTCCTTCCCCATGTCTTATAGGGTTATTAAGCTAATTCGGGTTGGAGATCGCCAGAGATCCTATCACACTATCAAGCTATCATGTTGGGTAAATGAACGCTAACCTTTGAGTCTATGGCATGTATAGGGACTTAGTCATTTTGTGTATGTGTCATTATGATAGGCCAAATGTATTTGCTTGTAATGATTAAAGATTTGATTTGGTATGTAGCCATATAAATTGTCTTATATTGGCTAATGGGTTGCAAGAATATATTAATTACTCATATGCCTATGTCAATGTCATTATGTGATGTGGTTTATAATGGTATGTTAATGAAATTAGACTAGATGATACATGTGGGAAGTTGTTATGTTGAATGTGATTGGGTATGTGTGGACTTGATAAAGTATGATGTTATGAGCATGTATATGTAGTTAATACAAAGAAATCATGAAAAAGTAAAAAAAAAGCATTAAAATAGTTTTGGACAGCAGCAGTAGTATAATTTTGAAAAATCACAAAAAATTGTGGAAATCGAATTAGACGTTGAATAAAATATAAAATTAAATCTTATTAAGTCTATTTTCATATTAATGAAACGTTGTAAGAAAAAGAATCTCATATTATGAGATATTTGATTTTTTGTAAGACAGAGTCGAATGATTTTGGAATCCCTTGTTCTAAATTAGGAAAATTATTAAAAATTATAAAAATAATTATGGGTTTTAATTTATATGATTAAAATCCTTAATAAGTCTAGTTTTAAAAGAAATAAACGGGAACATCATCCAAATCATGTATGAGGAGATAATTAATATTTAGTGAAGAGGGGTCGGAACTGTCGAACAGCGAAATAGGGGTGATTTAAAGAATAAATTGTACTTATTGGATAAACTAAAAATTCCTAAAATTTTATGGCAAGAGTATATGCGAGTCTAGTTTCTGGAAAAATTAGCAGATCTTAATTTATAGTTCTATAGCTCCAGATATAAATAATTTAGTGACTACGACTCAAGTGGACAGTTTTGTTATGAACAATAAATATCACAATTATTTGTAATTGTTCGAGATCTCCAAGAATGCTTTGTAACCCGTTCCGCCCGGTGATGGATACGGGTTAGGAGTGTTACAACGTGCCAAATCTCCATGTTATTGATTCACCAATAAATGTAACGCCCCCATGCCCGAGACCGTCGCCGGAGTCGAGTATGAGGTGTTACTAAGCTTAATTTAACATTTTAAGAACTTTAGATTATTTGTTTCTACATTCACAGCTTTTTAGTTACTTGCGTCACAGTCACAAGAAAAATCATATCTCGAGTTACGAAACTCAAAATCAAGATCCGTAAATTTTCCATGAATCTAGACTCATATACCTACTTACCAATTTTTTTTTCCAGAATTTTTGGTTGGGCCAATTAGTACAGTTTATTAGTTAAAGTTACCCCTGTTTCAAGACTTGACTGGTCTGACCTCTGTTTACTACGAGACCACATTTCTCTCTGTAAAAATTCATATGACTATGAGGTTTGTTTCTCCTGAAACTATACTCAATAAGGATTTTGAGAATATAAAATGCATCACCTAATTATATCTGTACAATTTATGGTGAATTTCTAAAGTTGGAATAGGGGATCCAGAAATCACTCTGCCTGTTTCACTAAAATTCAAATATCTTCTAACATATAATTCCTTTACATGTTTTGTTTTATGTGAAACTAGACATAATAAGCTTCAATTTAATATTTAATCCATCACCTAATTCGATTTATATGATTTTTAGTAAATTTTCAAACTCACGTCAGTGTTGCTGCAATATTCTGTTTATGGCAAATTTCATCCCTTTTTATGAGTTTTCATGATCAAAGTATCCTATTAACCTTCCATGACATCAAACATAATCTAAACTAACCATTTCCATAACTTATCATTATCAAGCATTTTCTCAACCATTCCATCACCATATCATAAGATCATTTACACAAAATAGGTATATTGCTATACATGCCATACTTAAATTTACAAGCCATTTACCGAAAAGTCCTTCAGATAGTGTGACTGAGCCTTCGACCTATCCCGACTCCTGAGCTGGCTTGTCCAAAACTACAATGAGTAAGAAGGAGGGAGTAAGCATAAATGCTTAGTAAGTTCATATGCAAATAATAAGTAACATAACAAACAATCAAACCAATCAACATTAGCATGTATCACCAAAACATATATCACATTTCTAATCATTTTTCATCATCTTATTACCTTATCGTTGTTGTATCAATACTCAACCCGAGGGTTAAGTACATACCTGTCCAAAGTATCCATTTCACATCACTTACCAATACTTTTCTTTTCATCTCGAGTATTCCTCCATTTGAGTAAAACTTTACCCGTTGAACACCTCGGAATATAATTCAGATACATGGATAACTTGCACATAAGTGCCACATATGCAATCAAGCAATCATGTAACCCGCCCATAAGCGAACTCGGACTCAACTCAACGAGCTCGGGCGTTCGCATCCATAAGTGAACTCGGACTCAACTCAACGAGTTCGGATGCATAGTTACATCTCACGAACTCGGACTCAACTCAACGAGTTCAGACATTCGCATCGATAAGTGAACTCGGACTCAACTCAACGAGTTCGGATGCTTAACCATCCTAGTGACATGTCACTTGTATCCTAATCTATTCCTAAGGTTCAAACGGGATTTTTCTCGAACACATATCCTTGCCGTCTTTCGTAGAATACTGAAACCAAAACTCGGTAACAATTTATATTTAACAAGTAGCTCACATAATTTGCATTTTATTTGAAATTAACCACAAAGCATATATTTCATAATAAAAATCAGCATATCATATAATTAACATCAATATCTTAAAAATAACCATTATGCTACATTATTTACACATGAACTTACCTTGGTACCAAAATATAAAGATTTTGCAATTTAGTCCACAATCTTTTCTTTTCCTCGATTGGGGTCGATTCCACGTCTTTCTTGATCTAAAATAACACATTTAGCTTATTTAATACTCACATTATCAAATTAATCCTTAATTCAAATTTTGGCAAAATTACAATTTTACCCTTAAACTTTTGCATATTTACACTTTTGCCCCTAGGCTCGGGATTAAACTTTATTCCTTATTCTTATGTTTTATAACATGCTGATCACTTTTCTCTTCTATGGCAACATCAAATTCTCACTCTAACATGTACTTGTGTCTATTAGGTATTTTTACCGATTAAGCCCTTTTACTCGTTTTTGCTTAAAATCGAGTAGTACAAGTTGTCTAACATAATTTAAAACCTCATATTCTATCATAAAACATCAAAATACACAAATTTCACCTATGGGTATTTTTCCAAATATAAACCCTAGGTTAAATTATTGCTAGCATAAGCTTTATCGAGTTACCGGGATCTCAAAAACGTAAAAATCATTAAAAACGGGGCTTAGAATCACTTACTATGAAGCTTGAAAGTTGAAGAAACCCTAGCTATGGTGAGATGGATCATTCGGCAGCAACTATGAAGATGATAACTAATTTTGTGTTATTTTTCCGTTTTAATTTCATTTAATACCCAAATGACCAAAATGCCCCTCCTTACTAAACTTTCAAAAATTCCTTCCATGTCCTAATTTTGCCCATGAACTTTAAATTGGTAAAGTTTCTATTTAAGACCTCCTAATTAATATTTCAAAGCAATTTCATACTAAAAACTTCTAGAATGCAAGTTTTGCAACTTATTCGATTTAGTCCCTAACTTTTAAATTAAACTCGTTATGCTAAAAATTTCTTCACAAAATTTTCACACAATCATGCAATCATATCATAAACCTCAAAATAATTATAAAATAATTATTTCTATCTCGAATTTGTGGTCACAAAACCACTATTCCGATTCGGCCCTAATTCGGGATATTACAACTCTCCCCCTTTAAGGATTTTCGTCCTCGAAAATCTTACCGGTAAACAGATGTGGGTATTGATTTCTCATATTTTCTTCAGATTCCCATGTAGCTTCTTCAACTTCATGTTTTTGCCACAACACCTTCACAAGTGCAATATTTGCATTCCTTAGTTGTTTGACCTCTCGAGCTAAAATCTTAATCGGTTCTTCTTCGTAGGTCATATCTGGTTGTAGTTCAATTTCTGTCGGTGAAACCACATGTGAAGGATCTGAACGATACCGACGTAACATAGATACGTGGAACACATCATGAATCTTCTCTAATTCAGGTGGTAAAGCTAGTCGATATGCTACCGGTCCAACTTTTTCAATTACTTCATATGGCCCAATAAAACGCGGACTTAATTTGCCCTTCCGTCCAAATCTAAGAACTTTCTTCCACGGAGACACCTTTAAAAATACTTTATCACCAACTTGAAATTCAATGTCCTTTCATTTTAAATCTGCATAAGATTTCTGTCTATCCGAAGCAGCTTTCAAACAATCTCGAATTACCTTCACTTTTTCTTCGGTTTCTTTTATTAGATCAACTCCATAAATCTGATTTTCCTTGAGTTCAATCCAATACAATGGCGTTCGACATTTACGGCCATACAATGCTTCATAAGGTGCCATTTTCAAGCTCGTCTGATAACCATTATTGTAAGCAAATTCTACCAACGGTAAATATTTTTCCCAACTTCCTTGAAATTCCAATACACAACATCCGAGCATATCTTCAAGAATCGAATTACTCTCTCTCGATTGTCCATCGGTTTGTGGATGAAAAACGATCTTGAAATTTAACTTCATTACCTAACGCTGCGTCTTGCAACTTTTGCCAAAATCGCGAGGTAAACCTTGGATCTCTATCTGAAATAATCGACAATGGTATTCCATGTAGTCTAACAATTTCTCTAACATACAGTTCAGCCAACTTGTTAAGAGAATAATCCGTGCACGTCATCGGATAAAATGAGCCGACTTAGTTAATCATCAACTATTACCCGGATGGCATCTTTCTTTCCCCGAGTCAATGGCAATCCTAAAACAAAATCCATAGTAATCCAATCCCATTTCCATTCAGGAACCATAATAGGCTGAAGTAATCCCGAAGGCACTTGGTGTTTAGCTTTCACCTGTTGACAAATTAAGCATTTGGACACAAACTCTGATATATCTTTTTTCATTCCATTCCACCAATACATTTTCTTCAAGTCATTATACATTTTCGTACTACCCGGATGAATCGAGAAACAACCACTATGTGCTTCCTGTAGGATCTTTTGAATCAATTCCTCATTTTTCGGTACACAAATCCGATCTTTAAACATTAAGCACCCTTCAGAACCGATTCTGAAATCTGACTCTGTATCAACTTCACACTGCTTTCTCTTGGCTTGCAAATCTTGATCATCTTTCTGAGCTTCAGAAATCTCTTGTAAAAACATCGGTTTTGCTCTTAACTCTGCTAGAATCGAACCATCATCTGACATTTTCAACTGAGTGTTCATAACTCTCAATGCAAACAACAACTTTCTGCTTAAAGCATCGGCAACCACATTCGCTTTTCCCGGATGATAATCAATAACAAGCTCATAATCTTTCAATAACTCCAACCATCTTCGCTGTCTTAAATTCAAGTCTTTTTGTGACATCAAGTACTTAAGACTTTTATGGTCGGTATATACCCGACACTTTTCACCATACAAATAATGTCGCCAAATTTTCAAAGCAAACACCACCGCAGCCAATTCCAAATCGTGAGTAGGATAATTCCTCTCATGAGGTTTTAACTGCCTCGAAGCATAAGCCACCACTTTTCCTTCTTGCATGAGCACACACCCCAAACCATTTAGAGAAGCATCACTATACACCACAAATTCTTTACCTGATTCGGGCTGTACTAACACTGGTGCCTCTGTTAATAACTTTTTCAATTCTTCAAAACTCTGTTGACATTCTTCCGTCCATTCAAATTTAACATCCTTTCGGAGTAGTCTAGTTATAGGAGCAGCAATTATAGAAAATCCATTTACAAACCGCCGATAATACCCAGCTAGCCTCAAGAAACTTCTAACTTCAGTTACATTTTTCGGTGGTTTCCAATCAACAATGGCTGAAATTTTACTAGGATCAACCCGTATACCATCACCTGAAACAATATGACCCAAAAATCCAACTTCCCGGAGCCAAAATTCACTTTTACTAATCTTAGCATACAGTTGCTTATCTCTCAAAGTTTGCAAAACTATCCTCAATTGCTCAGCATGCTCTGTCTCATCTTTTGAATAAATTAAAATATCATCTATAAACACCACAACAAATTTGTCCAAGTATGGCCGAAATATGCGATTCATTAAATCCATAAACACAGTAGGAGCATTTGTCAACCCGAATGACATAACTAAAAATTCATAATGACCATACCTTGTTCTAAAAGTAGTTTTAGGCACATCCGACTCTTTTACCCGCAGTTGGTAATACCCAGATCTCAAGTCAATCTTTGAAAACCATGTCGCTCCTTTTAGCTGATCAAACAAATCATCAATTCTTGGCAACGGATACTTGTTTTTGATTGTCACCTTGTTTAACTGCCTATAATCAACACACAACCTCATGGAACCAGCCTTCTTTTTTACAAATAATACGGGAGCACCCCAAGGTGAAAAACTCGGTCTCACAAAACCTTTATCAGTCAATTCTTGTAACTGCGACTTTAATTCTTTTAACTCTGTTGGTGCCATTCTATATGGAGCAATCGGAATCGGAGTTGTTCCCTGTATCAAATCAATACCAAATTCTACTTCCCTGACTGGAGGCAAACCCGACAATTCTTCTGGAAATACATCCGCAAATTCACACACAACAGACACTGATTCAACTTTCTTTTCAACTTCTTTTGTATTAATTACATACGCCAAATAAGCTTCATAACCCTTTCTCAAATATCTTTGAGCCAACCTTGAAGAAATCACACTAGATAATGCCTCTGATTTGTCTGATTCAACCCGCAAAATTTCACCACTTTCACACTTTAATTCTATAACCTTTTCTTTGCAATTTATTTTAGCATCATGCAATGTCAACCAATCCATACCCAAAATAACATCAAACTCATCAAACGGCAACAACATCAAGCCGGCCGAAAAGTAATGACCCCGAATCATTAAAGGACATTTCTTACATACTTTATCAACAATCACACATTTGCCTAACAGATTCGACACTCTAATCATAAATTCTGTGTTCTCAACAGGTATATTCATACTAGACACCAGTTTCATGCACACATATGAATGAGTAGAACCGGGATCAATCAAAGCAATAACATTAACATTATAGAGAGAAAATGTACCGATAATCACATCAAGTGAGGAAGCATCTTCGCGCGCTTTAATAGCATAAGTTCTAGCCGGAGCTCTTCCTTCAAGTCTAACTGCGGCATCTCTGGCTACATTCTTACTGCTTGCTTCACTCCCAGCTTTTCTTGGATATCTTCCTCTCGAATCAGCACCACTTGTTTTTGTATTCTGAAATTTTTCTTTTTCACTTTTCTGCAGGCGATCTCTAATAAAATGATCCGGAGAACCACATCGAAAACATTCATTTGCTCTGCACGGACCAAAATGATTTCTACCACACCGCACTTTTCGGGTTTAACAAATCTCGAGTTCCCTACACTCAATTCAGCCAGTAGTGCCGGGACTTAGGACCCACATTTTGCTTCTTATAATTCCCATATGATTGCCCAGTGAAGCTTGGGAACGAGGATTCATATTTCTTGACGTTCCAGTTCTTTGTGAGAATGAACCGCTCATCGCTCTTTTCTTCCGCTTTCTAGTCTCGACCTCTCTACCTTTTCTTCTCTTTAAGTAGCTCTTCAAACCTTGCAAGCTCGATCAACCAATACTACCATTTCTTTTAATTCAAGAATTCCAAAAATACCTTGATGTCTTCGTTGAGCCCGTCTTCAAATCGTCGGCACATTTTGACCTCTGTGGAACATACTCTCTGGCATACTTACTTAATCGAACAAACTCTCTTTCGTGATTCTCAGAATCATCATATTACCTTGCTTCACTTCAGAAATTCTTTACGCTTCGATCAATAAATCTTTCACTAATATATTTCTTCCAAACTCTTCTTGAAAGAATTCCCAGTTATTCTCTCTTTCGGTACCACCAAAATCAAAGTCTTCCACCAATTATAGGTTGAATCCCTCAACAAAGATATAGCGCATTTCAAACATTCTTGGTGTACAAGATAATTCATCAAATACCGGATAGAATTTTCAAGCTAGAACTCGCTTTCTCGGCATCATCATCAATATTTGCCTTAAATTCTTGGCCCTTGCTTGCTTGGATTCTATCAACTGGAGTTCTATGAAATTTCATCAGATCCATACCTTGAGGCATCGGGGGTACAGGTTGAGGAATTGGGGGGGTGGGGGAGGTCGTACATTTGGGTTCGTACGAACGAACTCAGTGTACCATGCACTCATCATTTAGAGAAAGGCTTTCCAATCCCTTTCTCCTCCTCCCTGACCAACAGTAGGAGGTGGATTTTCAGTCGACGCTGCTCCTTCAGCCGGAGCTGGCGCATTACTCTCTACTTCATCTGCTACAGCTGGATCGGGATCCATTTACTATAAAAAAATCATTTAAAAAGGTCAAAAGTCGTCACACTATCACAATTTATACATATGGCATGTATAGCAAAATCCGTACATACAACACGTAGTCCAAAAACCGACTAAACCTGCTCTGATACCACTAAATGTAACGCCCCCATGCCCAAGACCGTCGCCGGAGTCGAGTATGAGGTGTTACTAAGCTTAATTTAACATTTTAAGAACTTTAGATTATTTGTTTCTACATTCACAGCTTTTTAGCTACTTGCATCACAGTCACAAGAAAAATCATATCTCAAGTTACAAAACTCGAAATCAAGATCTGTAAATTTTTCTTGAATTTAGACTCATATACCTACTTACTAATTTTTTTCCAGAATTTTTGGTTGGGCCAATTAGTACAGTTTATTAGTTAAAGTTACCCCTGTTTCAGGACTTGACTGGTCTGACCTCTGTTTACTACGAACCACATTTCTCTCTATAAAAAATTCATATGACTATGAGGTTTGTTTCTCCTGAAACTAGACTCAATAAGTATTCTTAAATATAAAATGAACCACCTAATTATATATGTAAAATTTATGGTGAATTTCTAAATCTGGAACAGGGGATCCAGAAATCACTCTGGACCTGTTTCAGTAAAATTCAAATATCGTCTAACATATAATTCCTTTACCTGTTTAGTTTGTTTTATGTGAAACTAGACATAATAAGCTTCAATTTAATATTTAATCCATCACCTAATTCGATTTATATGATTTTTATTAAATTTTCAAACTCACGTCAGTGTTGCTGCAATATTCTTTTTATGGCAAATCTTAACACATACATATTCTCATTTTCCAGACCTCATAATAATCATAAAAAAATATTTTTATGTTGAATTTGTGATACCGAAACCACTATTCCGACTAGGCCCTATTTCGGGATGTTACACATAGGTTATATTACAACCTTTAGATTTATAGTCATTTTATATTAACTTGTGCTTATATTTTCAAGCATGGTATATGACTAGCATGAGTTATTCATTATTTTCATATGGACTTACTAAGCTATATAATATAGCTTATCCCCTTCCTTCCCCATGTCTTATAGGGTTATTAAGCTAATTCGGGTTGGAGATCGCCAGAGATCCTATCACACTATCAAGCTATCATGTTGGGTAAATGAACGCTAACCTTTGAGTCTATGGCATGTATAGGGACTTAGTCATTTTGTGTATGTGTCATTATGATAGGCCAAATGTATTTGCTTGTAATGATTAAAGATTTGATTTGGTATGTAGCCATATAAATTGTCTTATATTGGCTAATGGGTTGCAAGAATATATTAATTACTCATATGCCTATGTCAATGTCATTATGTGATGTGGTTTATAATGGTATGTTAATGAAATTAGACTAGATGATACATGTGGGAAGTTGTTATGTTGAATGTGATTGGGTATGTGTGGACTTGATAAAGTATGATGTTATGAGCATGTATATGTAGTTAATACAAAGAAATCATGAAAAAGTAAAAAAAAAGCATTAAAATAGTTTTGGACAGCAGCAGTAGTATAATTTTGAAAAATCACAAAAAATTGTGGAAATCGAATTAGACGTTGAATAAAATATAAAATTAAATCTTATTAAGTCTATTTTCATATTAATGAAACGTTGTAAGAAAAAGAATCTCATATTATGAGATATTTGATTTTTTGTAAGACAGAGTCAGAATGATTTTGGAATCCCTTGTTCTAAATTAGGAAAATTATTAAAAATTATAAAAAATAATTATGGGTTTTAATTTATATGATTAAAATCCTTAATAAGTCTAGTTTTAAAAGAAATAAACGGGAACATCATCCAAATCATGTATGAGGAGATAATTAATATTTAGTGAAGAGGGGTCGGAACTGTCGAACAGCGAAATAGGGGTGATTTAAAGAATAAATTGTACTTATTGGATAAACTAAAAATTCCTAAAATTTTATGGCAAGAGTATATGCGAGTCTAGTTTCTGGAAAAATTAGCAGATCTTAATTTATAGTTCTATAGCTCCAGATATAAATAATTTAGTGACTACGACTCAAGTGGACAGTTTTGTTATGAACAATAAATATCACAATTATTTGTAATTGTTCTGAGATCTCCAGTAATGCTTTGTAACCCCGTTCCGGTGATGGATACGGGTTAGGAGTGTTACAACGTGCCAAATCTCCATGTTATTGATTCACCAATAAATGTAACGCCCCCATGCCCGAGACCGTCGCCGGAGTCGAGTATGAGGTGTTACTAAGCTTAATTTAACATTTTAAGAACTTTAGATTATTTGTTTCTACATTCACAGCTTTTTAGTTACTTGCGTCACAGTCACAAGAAAAATCATATCTCGAGTTACGAAACTCAAAATCAAGATCCGTAAATTTTCCATGAATCTAGACTCATATACCTACTTACCAATTTTTTTTCCAGAATTTTTGGTTGGGCCAATTAGTACAGTTTATTAGTTAAAGTTACCCCTGTTTCAAGACTTGACTGGTCTGACCTCTGTTTACTACGAACCACATTTCTCTCTGTAAAAAATTCATATGACTATGAGGTTTGTTTCTCCTGAAACTATACTCAATAAGGATTTTGAGAATATAAAATGCATCACCTAATTATATCTGTACAATTTATGGTGAATTTCTAAAGTTGGAATAGGGGATCCAGAAATCACTCTGCCCTGTTTCACTAAAATTCAAATATCTTCTAACATATAATTCCTTTACATGTTTTGTTTTATGTGAAACTAGACATAATAAGCTTCAATTTAATATTTAATCCATCACCTAATTCGATTTATATGATTTTTAGTAAATTTTCAAACTCACGTCAGTGTTGCTGCAATATTCTGTTTATGGCAAATTTCATCCCTTTTTATGAGTTTTCATGATCAAAGTATCCTATTAACCTTCCATGACATCAAACATAATCTAAACTAACCATTTCCATAACTTATCATTATCAAGCATTTTCTCAACCATTCCATCACCATATCATAAGATCATTTACACAAAATAGGTATATTGCTATACATGCCATACTTAAATTTACAAGCCATTTACCGAAAAGTCCTTCAGATAGTGTGGTGAGCCTTCGACCTATCCCGACTCTGAGTGGCTTGTCCAAAACTACAATGAGTAAGAAGGAGGGAGTAAGCATAAATGCTTAGTAAGTTCATATGCAAATAATAAGTAACATAACAAACAATCAAACCAATCAACATTAGCATGTATCACCAAAACATATATCACATTTCTAATCATTTTTCATCATCTTATTACCTTATCGTTGTTGTATCAATACTCAACCCGAGGGTTAAGTACATACCTGTCCAAAGTATCCATTTCACATCACTTACCAATACTTTTCTTTTCATCTCGAGTATTCCTCCATTTGAGTAAAACTTTACCCGTTGAACACCTCGGAATATAATTCGGATACATGGATAACTTGCACATAAGTGCCACATATGCAATCAAGCAATCATGTAACCCACCCATAAGCGAACTCGGACTCAACTCAACGAGCTCGGGCGTTCGCATCCATTAACTCGGACTCAACTCAACGAGTTCGAATGCAGAGTTACATCTCACGAACTCGGACTCAACTCAACGAGTTCAGACATTCGCATCCATAAGTGAACTCGGACTCAACTCAACGAGTTCGGATGCTCAACCATCCTAGTGACATGTCACTTGTATCCTAATCTATTCCTAAGGTTCAAACGGGATTTTCCTCGAACACATATCCTTGCCGTCTTCCGTAGAATACCGAAACCAAAACTCGGTAACAATTTATATTTAACAAGTAGCTCACATAATTTGCATTTTATTCGAAATTAACCACAAAGCATATATTTCATAATAAAAATCAGCATATCATATAATTAACATCAATATCTTAAAAATAACCATTATGCTACATTATTTACACATGAACTTACCTTGGTACCAAAATACAAAGATTTTGCAATTTAGTCCACAATCTTTTCTTTTCCTCGATTGGGGTCGGTTCCACGTCTTTCTTGATCTAAAATAACACATTTAGCTTATTTAATACTCACATTATCAAATTAATCCTTAATTCAAATTTTGGCAAAATTACAATTTTACCCCTAAACTTTTGCATATTTACACTTTTGCCCCTATGCTCGGGATTAAACTTTATTCCTTATTCTTATGTTTTATAACATGCTGATCACTTTTCTCTTCTATGGCAACATCAAATTCTCACTCTAACATGTACTTGTGTCTATTAGGTATTTTTACTGATTATTAAGCCCTTTACTCGTTTTTGCTTAAAATCGAGTAGTACAAGTTGTCTAACATATAATTTAAAACCTCATATTCTATCATAAAACATCAAAATACACAAATTTCACCTATGGGTATTTTTCCAAATATAAACCCTAGGTTAAATTATTGCTAGCATAAGCTTTATCGAGTTACCGGGATCTCAAAAACGTAAAAATCATTAAAAACGGGGCTTAGAATCACTTACTATGAAGCTTGAAAGTTGAAGAAACCCTAGATATGGTGAGATGGAGCATTCGGCAGCAACTATGAAGATGATAACTAATTTTGTGTTATTTTTCCGTTTTAATTTCATTTAATACCCAAATGACCAAAATGCCCTTCCTTACTAAACTTTCAAAAATTCCTTCCATGTCCTAATTTTGCCCATGAACTTTAAATTGGTAAAATTGCTATTTAAGACCTCCTAATTAATATTTCAAAGCAATTTCATACTAAAAACTTCTAGAATGCAAGTTTTACAACTTATTCGACTTAGTCCCTAACTTTTAAATTAAACTCGTTATGCTAAAAATTTCTTCACAAAATTTTCACACAATCATGCAATCATATCATAAACCTCAAAATAATTATAAAATAATTATTTCTATCTCGGATTTGTGGTCACGAAACCACTATTCCGATTAGGCCCTAATTCGGGATATTACAGGACTCATAAATATTTTTTACTAAATATTTAAGGATTTATAATTGAAGTGAAATCTTTTGGTCATGTAATTTTATTGAATTAGGGCTTAATTATCACACGGAGACTAAATTGTGTAAGTGCTAAAAGTATGAATTGTTATTAAATTATAAGGTAAAACATGACTAAGGGACTTTTGATGTAAATAGACCAATGGGTTAATAATAGTGGATGATAATGAAGTGATTAAAGATAAAAAAATGTTATAAAAATTATAATTAAAATAAAACATTAAACAAAATCATTTTAAAACAAAATCTAAGTGGATTGAAAGAAAGAAACAAAATTTTCTTCATTCTCTTCCCTTTTCGAAGCAAAAAAAAAAAAAAAAAAGGGGAAGAACACACGACATAAGGGTTTCAAAATTTCAAGCTTAATTTGGTCCGTTCAATTTAGTTAATTTCCTTGTAAATTTTATGTTTCCAGAATCCAGATAGTTCATGCCAGTTGACCCATGTCATAATTTTTTATACTGTTAAAGAATTAGAATGTTACCATTCTTGAATAATTGAAGCTTAAGGTGTTATTTGGATAGATATTAAGTTTAGAATCGAAAAAGGAAAAAGCCAATTGATAATTTTGTGTAATAGGGATTAAAATGCAAAAATTGTGAAATTTGTGGTGCATTTGAAAAATAGGAAGTCCTATAGGGAATCTAGTGAATTTGGCATTAAATTACAGGACTAAATGTGAAACTTATGTTAGTTTTGATTTTAGGGACTAAATTGAATAAAATGAAAAAGTTGAATAATTTAGAAATTGAATGCAAATTTGGTTGTGTATTGATAATTTATTATATATGTTTTAATCCATAGCTAACGTCGACCCGTATTCCTCAAAAAAGAAAGGAAAAGACAGTTTTCAGTGAGTAACTCAGAGTTTACGATTTGTGTTTCTATAATTCGGACTCTTTGTAAATTGCTACATTTTGAATTGTTTGTGTATAGTAAGAATACGAGGCAAGTCATTTGTGATAATAAAATGAATTGGACTGAATTGAATTGATTGATATATTTGAGGACTAAATTGAATGTTTATGAAAAGTGTATATATATAATGTTCAAATGTGAAATTGAATATGTAATGTGATGATTTAATGTTGTTATATATAAATTTATATGTTTATGATGAAAATAAAGGTGAAATGAGATATTTGATGTTAATGAAATATGAAATGGGAAACCTATTAACTATTTGGGCAAAGTCGGATATAGTTAGCATGCCATAGGATAGGAAGAGCTTAGGGTTACTTCGACTACTAGCGATGAGGTACTTGGTGCCAATTTGCTTCAATTTAACCGATGAGACACTAGGTGTCAACTTATTTATAGTGCTAGGCGTAACTATTTCCTTCAGATTTAATAGGAAAATAAATGATAAAATTGAGATAATGGTACTGAAATGACAAATTATATTGAAGTGACAAATGATAAGGAATGAAATGAAATGCGAAATGGAAATAAAAATGGTGGATGGATATGTGGATAAAGAATGGAGTTGGTCAATGTATTTATATGAATTTGAAAGGCTAGTTGGAATATGTTCATGAATGAATTGAGCCATTATATGTGTTATAAGATATAATTGTCATTTAATGTTGTTATTGTTGAATTGATTTTTATCAAATGAATGAATAAATTATATTTAATAAATGGCTGTCTTGTATATTATTAGTTAATTTAATTTTGCATCTTAACAATCTTGTATATCGCATAAATGTTTGGATTATAGAAATACTACTAAGTTATACTCAACGTACGATTTTGTTTTCTGTCTGCAGGTTAGGAATTAAAAAAATCAATTCTTCATCAAGTATCCAACAATAATCTCAAACTCAAGTGTTGATGAATTGGTCGTCTTAGGTCTTGGCATGTACCTAGGAATTTTTTATACTTATAATTGTTATTTTGTGTTTTGTTGGCATTTTTTAAGGCTATGTATATATATGTATAAATGGGATGGTAATGGTCATGTTGTTGATGAATTGTTAGGTTGCTTGGTTTACATGCTTAATGCCCAAATGGATAAGGAAATATCATTATATGCATTATGTTTGATTGATGCTTGGATATAGAATGATGAATGATATACATTTAAGTTATGTTTAGGAGATGTTTTGGTAAGTTAGTAACATTGGAGATTGGTTGAATTGTTATTTCATGCTTGAGAAGTTGATGGTGAATATGTCATTTAGTGATTAATGAATTGGTATTTATATGTTATTTTGGTTGTGCTTGGTATAATGGAATTGGTTGAGGTGCCTTAAAGGCATATTGGTATAGTTGTATATATATTCATTTGGTTAGCTTTAAATTGTTAATTGAAGTGCCAATTTTGGCATATTGGTTAGGCACATAGGATGGTCTAAATAATGGTTTTGGCTTGCTTTAATAGGTTTTTGAAGTGGTTGAATATGGTTTAAAATGGATAACTTATTGCCTAAGTGAATCATGCTAGAAAACTTGTTTTGAAAGGCAACTACAAGTTCACACGACCGTGTGCCATACACGGGCTCATATCAAAACCATGTGGTATGTAAAAATTTAAGTGATTTTGGTACACACAATAACAATTAGTTACATGGTCTAGGGTCATGGTCGTGTGGCTTATCTTACACGGGCTTATCTCTCACACATGGTTAGTGACACGATTGTATGGTTAATCTCACATGGGTTCAGCTTTCGCACACGGCCAGGGACACAACTGTGTGACCCGTGTTTGCAGATTTTTCCTACCTTTTTAAATTAGTTTCAGTTTGATCTGTAATAGTTGCCTAATTAATTTTAACTTTCTGTAAGCTAGATATTAATCCGAAATTGATTGAAACACATGTATATTAGATTATTCATGATTTGCATGATAAGTAATTGAGATTTAAGTTATAATTTGTTTGTGAATGGTTTGTATTTGTTTGTAACATTCTATTACTCGGGTTTTGGCGACCAGACTGAGTAAAGCGTGTTACATTTATTAGGATCAGAGCTATAGGTTTAGCCAACTCTCAGACTAAATCGAGCTCAAAATTTAGTCTAGAGGTACATGCCAAACTTGAGTCGAGTCTAAGTCAAGATTTGGATGTTGATATATTATTTTTGTTTTATAGTTGAATAATATCGGGAAAATCTAAAAAAGAAGTATATCAGATTATATGTGTTGTCGATCATTTTGTTGAGAATGAGATTAGAATCGAATCAGTTGTACTGAGCGTTGATTTAACTGGTGCTCAACCATCTTGGATTTTTAGAGATAGAAATGAGGGACAACGTGATTCGACCCTTCTTCAAGCTATTGCTGATACTCTCCAACGACTGGTGGGAGCTACTCTTGCCATTGTAAATGTGCCTATTGTTCAACGGGCCCCAATTAAAAAATTATGGAGGTATGGTGCTACCAATTTTTTGGGTTTGAAAAGGGTTGATCCCTCAACTATGAAAGTTTTGTTAGAATCGACTAAACTTATTTTACAACAACTTGAGTGCACCACGCATGAATGTGTAATTTTTTTTCATTTTTCTACTACAAAAGGAAGTGTATAAGTGGTGGTAGATAGTAACACGCCACGTACCTACTAAGTGAGCCGACTGGGAGTTTTGTTAAAATGAATTTCAAAAAAAACATGTCAGAGAATTGTATTTGGAGGATCAGAAACAATAGTTTATGTTATTGAAGCAGAATGAAATGTTAGTGGCTGGTTACGAATGTGAGTTTCTCCGACTCGATAAATATGCCTTAGAGTTTGTACCTACCAAAGCTAAAAGTTGTAAATGTTTTCTACGTAGTTTACATGATGAACTTAGAGTATAACTTGTATCATATCGAATCTAAGAAATTGTCGATCTTGTTGAACAGGTGAAAATGGTAGAGCAAGTTGTGGGTCTTGACAAGAAGACCAAGAACTACACGTGTTGCTTTAAAATGGATAGGGACAGTTAGTTCGCATTCGTTACCAAAACAAACTAGGGATTCACGTGATAATTGGAGATCAACCTTTAGGTCTGGTAGATTTGACAAAAATTGATATCAACAACCAACTGTGTTTGTGGGTAGTGTGCGAGGTTTGGCTTGAGATGTTGAGGTACCTAATTGTGAGTATTACGGGAAAAAAATTGAAGTGAATACTGGAAGTTATCGTGAGCCTATTTCCATTCTGGATCGTTAGAACATTTCACTCGTAAATGGCCAAAAAGTGATAATGTTGTTCATGTTTCTATTTAGTGGTCTACTCCTATGGTTAGGGGTCGAAGAATTAGTCATGGTGGTTCTATCTCTAGAGTTGGTGTGACAAAGGGGAGTGAAGTTGTTGTTCATCAATCAGAAGCTAAAGCGCTGGCTCGAGCATATGTCATACCGACTCATGAGGATGGTGTGTTAGAATTAAGTTACATGAATCCTTATTTAAATAAAATACAGTGGTAAAATAAAATAAAAGTAAAATCCCTATAGAACTACACTTATTTTATTTTATTTTAGAATAAGGTTTTTTTAAACCTTATTAAACTCCATCTATTTGATAGTGATTAGAATAAGGTGTTTCAATCTTACTACACTCCTATTAGAATATGGTTTTACAAGCCTATAAATAGACATAGTCTACTCCTATTGTAATTATTCAAATTCGACGTAGTGAAATTTCTTCTCCTCTACCCATGGTTTTTTCCCGAAAGGGTTTCCACGTAAAATCTGTGTGTTCTTTATTTTTATTTCTCTCTTTTTTGCAATATATATTGTCATTACCAACATTCTAATTTTACAAATTGGTATCAGAGCTTTCGAATTGTTCATCTCAGTCACAGTAATGACGTCTTTAAATTATGAAATTCCGTTGTTAGATCACAACACCAGATTTGCGTTGTAGCAGATAAAGATGCAGGCAGTTCTTGCACAGATGGACTTATAGAAAGACCTATTAGGGGTAGATAAGATGCCTTCGACATTGACGGAGGAAGAGAAGAAGCGCAAGGATCGAAAGGCATTAACACAGTTACATCTGCATTTTTCTAACGAAATTTTGTAGGATGTGATGAAGGAGAAGACCGCCACTAGATTATGGAAGAGGCTAGAACAAATATGTATGTCGAAAACTCTTAGCAAGCTGCATATGAAGCAGCGTCTTTATGCTTATCGTTTGGAGGAAGGTGCGTCTATGCTCGAACACTTAACAGTGTTTAAAGAAATTCTCTCAAACTTGGAGGCCATGGAGGTTCATTATGATAAGGAAGATCTATGGTTGATTCTACTTTATTTATTGCCCCCGTCTTATTCAGCCTTTAGATACACGATTTTATACAGCCGCGAGTCTCTTACAGTTGATAAGGTTTATGATTCTTTGACCTCGTATGATAAGATGAAGCATCTTGTGGTTAAAATCGACTCTCAGGGAGAGGGTCTCATTATTCGTGAGAGACAAGATCAGAATGTTGATGATAATCATGGAAGGACACAAGAACGGAATCCTCGTGGTAAATCTAAGGGTAGATCAAAGTCTTCAAATAGAGGTAAAAATTGTAACTTCTATAAGAAGAAAGGGCATATTAAATTTGAGTGCTATAAGCTACTGAATAAGATCAAAAGGGAGGCTACGAATCAAAAGGGAAAACAATCAGAAAATTTCAGTGAAGCTTATGTCGTAGAAGACTACAGTGATGGTGAACTTCTAGTCGCTTCTGTCAATAATTTTAAAGTGAGTAAGGAGTGGATCCTTGATTCGGGTTGCACCTTCCACATGAGTCCTAGTCGAGATTGGTTTACAACTTACAAACAATGTCTGAAGGTGTTGTTTTGATGGGAAATAATGCTTTGTGTAAAATTACAGGTGTTGGAACAATTAAAGTTAAGATGCTTGATGGAGTTGTCAGAACACTTAGTGACGTATAACATGTTTCAGAATTGAAGAGAAATTTAATTTCTTTGAGTACTTTTTATTCAAAAGGGTACAAATACATAGCTAAAGGTGGGGTCTTGAAGATTTCCAAATGTTCCCTCGTTGTGATGAAAGGGTAGAGAAAGACTGCCAAGTTATATGCTTTTGTAACATCCCAAATTAGGGCCTAGTCGAAACAGTGGTTTTGAGACCATAAATCTGAGATAGAAATAATTATTATATGATTCTTATGAGATCTATGATATGAATGCATGCTTATGTGAAAGTTTCATGAAGAAATTCTATGCATAAAATGTCTAATTGCACTTTAGGGACCAAATTGAATAAGATGGAAAACTTGCATTCTAGAAGCTTTAAGCATGAAATTTCTTTAGATTATGCATTAAAGGGTCCTAATTAGCCCTTTGACCAATTTCTATAATTTTGGACAAAAGTGGACATGCATAGGAAAATTTTGAAAGAAAGGCCTTTAGGGAATTTTGGTCATTTGGCAATTAAAAGAATAAAAAGGGAAAATCAAAGCAAAAATGTGCTCATCTTCTCCAACTGCTAGTCGAATTTCTCAATAGCCATAGCTAGGGTTTTGTTCAACCTTTCAAGCTTGAATGTAAGTGCTCTCTAGCCCCGTTTTTAATATTCTTTGTATTTTTGAAGTCTTTGAAGCATGATCTATCCATTTCTAGCTATATTTTGAGCCAGGGTTCATGCATGAAATTTGACCCATGTGTAACATGCATGTATTTTGATGATTAATGGAGGTATATAAATGTTTGATGCATGATAAACATCTTTTACTAGGTGATTTGTAGTGAAAACACCTAAAAGAGGGATTTATTTGTAAAAGTGTAAAAGTCGGTAGTAAAAATGTGAAATAAAGGAAAAGGTGGGCTGATATGAGCATGGTATAGGTTCGGCTAGGCTTGGGTAACAAAGAAAATGCATACATTTCATTTTACGAGCCTAGGGACTAAATCATAAATAAGTGAAAAGTTAGGGGTAAAAAGGTAATTTTACCAAAGCATGAATTATGGGTTGATTTGAATAATTTGATTAATAAACAAGTTAAATTTGCCATTATAGATCAAGAAAAATGTGATACGGGTCTTGATCGAGGAAAGAATAAAGTATACGACGATTAGGCTCGATTATCATCATTTTCTACCAAGGTAAGTACATGTGTAAATAATGTGACAATGTATTATATTTTGATGTGTAGACATTATGTGATAAATGTTTTATCAATATTATGTATGTTATGCCTAATGAAAACTTTGTAAGTATGAATGATATTGGTCCTTATCCACGACGTTACGAGCAAATGCGATGGAGATATTATGAGCATATGAGAAAGAATCCCGTTTGAACCTTAGGAATAGTCTAGGATACAGGTGACATGTCACTAGGAATCAAGAAATCTAAACTCATTGAGTTGGTCTAGGTTCGTGATTTAGATGAGGCATCCGACCTCATTGAGTTGGTCTGAGTTCATTATGGATGCGAGCATCTGAACTCGTTGAGTTGGTCCGAGTTCATAATGGTTGCGATACATGTGATTGGGTTCCGGGCAATGGTTTTATGTGTCCAACCAGTGGCTAGTTAATTCTTGATTGGGTCGGATACCTGACAGCTTATGTGAGCAGCCTGTGTAATTACACCTTGATCAATAGCTTATATGAACAAGCCCGTGAGTAGCTCCTTTACGAGCGTTACATGTTATGGTGTAGCGTTGGCTACGTATGTATATGTGGCACTTGTGTGGAAGTTATTCCGCGTATCCAATAGTATTCCAAGTGTTCAACGGGTAATGCAATGGATGTGATGGAAGTCTTGAGGAGGGCATGTTAAAAAGGTAAAGTTATATGATATACAACGATGAGTACAGGTATGTACGCTAAACCTATGAATAATTCCTAAATAAAGAATGATTTGTAATGAGAAGGTATATTTGTTCATGTGATAAGTAAGTCAAAAGGTTTAAATGATGATAATGCTTATGTATATGTTACTATGTCTTTGCATGTTAATTGCTTACTATCATTGCATATTATTTGCATGTGGACTTACTAAGCTTTAATGCTTACCCCCTTTCTTTCCATCCTTTGTAGTTCTGCCAAGCTAGCTCGGGGATTGGAAGCTGTTAGAGTATTTAATCACACTATCAAAAGAGTATTAGGCATAGTGAAATTGTTATTTTGAGTATGGCATGTATAGGGGACTTGGTTATTTTATGATATGTGTCATGCTATTTGGCCAAATTGTGAACGCCTATGATGTTGATAATTCATTTTGTAATAGTCATGTGATATGGCTCATAATTGATTTGTAACAGCCCGACCACGAATTTGAGTTAGAAAAGTATTTTAAAATTATTTTCTGTGTTTATTATGTGTGAATTAGCATGTGTGAAATTTTCGTGATTTAATTTTGTTGTTTGAGTGTCCGATTAAATAAAAGGACTTAATCACATAAAATGAAAATTTGGTGGTTATTTGTGAAAGGCCCGAATAGTGGTTGTTCTTTTAATATGAAGGCTTTATGTTGCAATTAAATCATTTACATAATGTGTGGATGACAATAGCCAAGATTTATAATGGTTTTATATTATATTATTAAGGTTATGTAAGTAATTTAGTTATAAAAAACATATATTAATTAAAATAAAGTTATCATATTCATTTTTCTCACTTTGTTCATCAACCGAAAATTGAGAAAAAAAATAAAAGAAATAAGCTTTAGGGTATTCGACACTTTGGAAGCTTGATTCAAGATCAAGAAAAGAGAAAATTGGATTTAAATCGGGGGAAAACTAAAGTTGTCGACTAGTCGATCCGTACCGATTTTTCACTGTCTGAGGTAAGTCTTTAAGCAATTAAACATCGTTAATTTTGAATGTAAATTAGTTTAATATGCTGATTTGGAATTCATAGATTTATAGTAAGTTAGCCGAATATGTTTAAGCATGGAAATAGTGTATTTGAGTTTAATTCGACTGAGTTATAACGTTTGAAAGTCCGTACGAACTATATGGAATATCTAGAATTATTTGATATAAGAATTGTTTATGAGACTACTTTATAATAGTGATATTCGGGCTTTGAGCCTAGCAAGCCTTGTGCTGGTGAATTAAATCGGGCTTTATGCCTAGCAGGCTTATTGCCGGTGTATAAAAATCAAACTTTGAGTTTAGCAGGCTTGGTGCCAGTGTGTGATACAAGCTTAGGCCTAGCAGGCTTTATGCCGGTGAATTATTATAAGTTTATGCCAAAAAGAATTCATGCTGATGTGGTATTTGAATACGTTAAACAAGCTAAATGGCCAGGTATGAATTAACTTGTTAGCTACTTAAAATAAGGTAAGTAAATAACTTGATTATTTGTTACAAATCATGTGTTACGCAAATGAAGCATATATGTGATTATGGCATGTGTATTCGATCTCATGAACAAATGATATGAATATTATGGATTTGGTCTTTGAATATGTGTATACAAGACCATTTATATTTGGCCATATGGATAATTCATGTACATGATGTTATATTATGATTTTTTAGCCTGTGTATATAAGTGTATGTACATTTGGTTATATATTGACATCTTGATTTTGAAGGTTGGATGATAATTAATTATTTTGATTATATGAGCATTTAGCCAAGGAGAAATTGTTCTATGAAAGTATATGTTATATATGTATGGAAATAAAAGCTTGAAAATTAAATGTGATTACGAATGCATAAGTTGAATTATTTGGTTGAAATGATTTAGTATTAAGATGTTATTATGTATTAATTGTTTAATTTGCTTAAGGCTTACTAAGCTAAGTTAGCTTACTCTATGTGTTTTCGTTTACTCTGTTTTATAGATTTTGGATTCAAGTTACAAGCTCGGGGATCGTCAGTCAAGTCTATCACACTATCGATTTCCTTCGGTATTTTATAAGTTAAATTTTTGGATCTATGGCATGTATAGGCTAGATTACGTTCTAAAATGATGAATTTTTGGAAATGTATGTTTATTAGCCATGCGAAAATGGCTTAACTATTTTGCTTGAATTTAGTTTTGGTTTGGATATGGTTTATGTTCATTTTGGCCAATATGCTATGTGCTATGAATAATTATAAATATGTTACCTAAGTGTATGTGTTTTAGGTTATGGTTTATAAGTGTGATATGAATTGATTATGGTTGAGTGAACTTGTTTGTGATCTAAGCATGTTTCGAAAGTAATGTGCATTATATATATATGATACGATTTAGTATTTTTATTTATGTAATGAGATGAATTGGCTTGATTTCATGACCATATTATAAGCATGTTGTATTGATTATTTCATTTAAGTATAAGATATATTTATACATATGAATTAATGCGTTTGTAAAATGCAAATTATAGTATGTATATATATGCTTCCATGAGTGATTGCATATTTGTTTAGTAATGGAGTAAAATTGGAATGAAAATGGTATTAAGCATGTGTACATTCGGCAAATGAGATAAGAATTGACCAAATGAATAGTATCTTTTGCTAATTAATATTGAAATGCTTATATATGAATTTGTTAAATAAATATGAGTTTTGTGTATCTATGTTAAGATAGATTATGGAAGTACATAATTGCTCAAGATGTATTTAATTTATTAGGTGTATATATTGAAAATATGTTTATATTTAAAAGCATGTTATACCTGACTTGAGATATGAATTGTATTTTGTTTCACAATTTATAAGGTAAGTTTAATAATTAATTGGTCATATGATTTTTGTAATGTGAACATGACTTGTATAAATCAATGAATGTTTGAAAACTATGTCTTCTGGTAATGCCTCGTAACCCCATTCCGGCGACGGATATAGGTTAGGGGTGTTACATGATTATTGGGTTGTAATGTCTAATTATTCATGCATGCATGTGTTAATGCCTTGTTGATGTGCTATGTGGTTTTTTTGATGGATATGTGATGAGGAATGACTTAATGACTTAAGATAACTATAGACATGAATGTGTAACTTGAAGTTATAGTAACAAATTTGATTATGCATGAAATTGGTGTGGAATGCTTCCAAATGGTGTGACTAATTGAATGTGTAATAGAATGACATTATTAAAGGTGTGAAAGTGCCATGATGTTGAATATTTGAGTGTCTAAATATGTCATGTTGCATGCTATGAAATATGTTCGAGTGTATGAATGATTGAGGGTGACAATTGGCTTGGAAAATAGCCTTTAAATGGTCCACACGGGTAGACACACGGGCATGTGTCTAGACCATGTGTGACACACGGTCTGCCCCGCGGGTGTGTTGAACTGTCATGTGTCCCCTGCACCTAAATTCTACAAGTCAGTATGCCTAATAGTAAACACACGGGCTAAGACACGGGCGTGTGTCTTAGCTGTGTGAGAGACACGGCCTACCCATATGGGTGTGTACTCTGTCCGTGTGAAGTCTGCACCATTTTTATGAAAAATTCATTTATTTTTAATTGACCACACGGTCTGTGTAACACCCCTTACCCGTATCCGACACCGGGATAGGGTTAGAGGCGTTACCAGACTTGAGCATTCACAAACATGCAAAACCGGGACACAAAATTTTGCCTAAAATTTAAAAATTTTCAAACACATATATATTGTCCCTTATATAGGCCTTCGAAGCCTATGACATACATCGGGGTGGTTCGGGACTAAACCAAGAACTTTCAAAAATCTTTGGGCAACTTAACAATTTTCTAGCTTTGGAGAGTCACACTCCCGTGTCGGTAGGGTCGGGTGGTCACACACGCCCGTGTGGCTTGGGACACGCCCGTGTCCTCAGCCTGTGTAACTCTCTGTTTATGACGTCAGCAAAATAATTTATACCACACGGCCAGGCCATATGCCCCATGTACTAGGCCATGTCCTCCACACGGTTGAGACACATGGCCGTGTCTCTGCCTGTGTAGCTAACACTTAGGCTATTTTCCAAGCCTTATGTTGACCTTATTTCTCCCCCATACTTATACACATCATAGACACAAATTATAACATCAATTTAATGTTTAATCAACCTTTGGTGAAATTCAATTAAATAAATTTCATGTTGTCATACTTGTGTTTATTACCCAATACTTAATCTCTACACATTCTACAAATGTCCATGTTAAATCATTATCACCTTACTACCATGCCACACATTCACTCCATGACCACGACCATCTTGAATGGTCCTAGGGCATTCATCATGTACATGTACCATATACTTCTCATACATAGTGAACAAACATAATCACATAACCACATCACAAGACATTAACACATACCATGGATAAATAGGCTTACAAGCCAAAATCATTATAAGCCACATCTCATGGCTATATATAATGAATCAATATAATCCAACATCTTAGCCAAAACATAAAAACAGATGTCCATAATTAAGTCCCTATACATGCCATTCACTTGAAGAAATTAAGTTTCAACAATACTCCAAAGATGGTAGCTTGATAGTGTGAGGTTGCCTCCGACGATCTCCAACCCCGAGCCGACCTGAGGACACTAGAAGAAATGGAATGAGGAGTAAGCTTTACGCTTAGTAAGTCCATATGAAAATAATAAGCATTGTAACAACATGTTTCTTTAGGTAGAACAACTATAATTAAACTTTTACTCATGTTCTGGTCAAGCTATCTACTCGAGTCATTGTCGATAAATTATTTATAACTCAAGCTACAGAATTGTAAATTAAGATCCATTAATTTTACCTGAAACTAGACTCATATATCTTCTTACCATAAAATTTTCAGAATTTTTTGTCTAGCCAATATGCACAGTTTATTCTTTAAATCTCCCATGTTTCACTGTCTAACAGCCTCGACCTTTATCTACTAAAAATCAAATATCTCATAGTACAGGACTTGGATAATGTTCACTTCTCTTTCACCTGAAATTATACTTATTAAATATTTCATTCATATTATTCCTAACTCATAATTATTTTTTTTACAATTTCTAGTGATTTTCCCAAGTAAGAACATGGGATTCCGAACTCATTCTGACTCTATCTCATCATATGAGATTCCTTTACTGGTACCATTTTCTTTATCTGAAACTAGACCCAATAAGCTTTAATTTAATGTTTTATTCAGTCTCTAACTCAATTTACATTATTTTTGGTGGATTTTCAAAGTTAGACCATTGCTGCTGTCCAAAACTATTTTAGTGCAAATTCATAGTAACTATCATAAGCTCATTGATCATGGATTCATCATTTCATGAAACCCATATCTCATTACACAATGTAAGTTAACATGATATTACAACACAGTTCATAATCATAAGCATAAGGATGTTTCATCTTTCAAACCTTTTTACTTATTTATCATGTATACATATACATATGCATGGATTTGCTTACTCATCATTTATTACTTTTCAATAAGGCGTCATTTATGAATGTAATGTACGTACCTGTACATATCCGTAGCATATCAATTAAATTTATCTTTATCACCATGCTCATCTCGGGATTTTCATCACATTATTCATTATAATAGCCGTTGAATTTCTCGAAAATCTCAATGGATAGCTCATTTATAGTCAAGTTAGACAAGTGATCATTTTCAAGCAAGCACTCCCGCGAACCTCACATCTTACGGCAGAATTACCAGTCTAGGCTAAATCCCCTGTAATATAAACTCATAGAGTGATGTCGGGATTACCAGTCTAGGCTAAATCCCTTGTAGTGACAAACACTTTTAATTAGCTCGGATCTCAATTACCAGTCTAGGCTAAATTCAGACCCTAATCAGATTACCCATCCGGGCTAAATCCATAATTCACACATATTCTTCGGGAGGCTTGATCACTCAAGGAACACCCGTCCAGGCTAGATCCTTTCTATACCGAGATCAACGGATTACCCGTCCGGGATAAATCCTTTTCTGCAACACATGCAAGATCTCGTATCATGTAAGAATAGCGTATCCATCAGATATCCCTTTTTATTCAACCGGGATTTTCTCTTTTCACCAAGTATACCAATAAGCATAGCTGATCATGCAATGTACATTCAATTCAGCACATTTTCATGTTTATTTGGACATTAGTCCATGAAATAAACATGGTATTGCACATAATTATATTTAGGCATTTGTCACAATATAAAATCTTCATATCAACTATATAAATATTAATCACACAATGTTGACACATCAATTTGAGTTCAAGCATGAACAATAATATCATTGCATTATCATTGACATATGAACTTACCTCGAGTTCGAGTACGACTATTTATTTCGAGTTTGTGCTTAACCTTGTTCAACCTCGTTCTAAGCCCGAATCTTGTTTTCTTGATCTAACATTTCAAATATAACTTATTAATTACTCACATTATTCATATGGGTCCAAAAAAATCATATTTTTACAAATTTTCATTTTGACCCCTAAACTTTCACATATTTGCACTTTTTCCCCAAGGCTCGTAAAATGATTTTTATTCAATTTCCTTGCATTTCAAGCCTAGCCGAATCATTTTCATAGCTATGGAAGCCCTCAATTTCCACTAAATCACCCTATTATGACTAATTTTATAACTTTTACGATTTAGTCCTTTTAAGCATTTTCACCGAAAATCACTTAGCAAAAGTCATTTATTACACATCGAGCCTTCATATTTTACCATTAAACATCAAAATACATGCATATCATTTATGGGTAAATTTTTAAACACAAACCCTAGCTCAAAATAATGGTAGAAATGAGTAGAGCATGTTACCAGGATTTCAAAAATGTAAAGAACATTAAAAATGGGGCTTGAATGCACTTACTATTGAGATTGGAAGCTTGAAAACCCTAACCATGTATTCTTCCATGCAATATTCGGCTATAGGTAGAAGATGGACAAGAAATTTGGCTTTTATTTTGTCTTTTAGTCCATTTAATGACCAAATGACCAAAATGCCCTTTTAGCATTTCTTTGAAATTTTATCCATCCAAGCCCATTTTGGTCCAAAATTTTAAAACTTGGACAAATTTCTATTTAAGACCCTCTAATTATAAATCCAATTTGATTTCATACTAAAAACTTCTAGAACTCATATTTTGTAATTTATTCAATTTAGTCCCTAAAGTCAGATTGGACACTTTTCACATAAAGTTTCTTCATGAAATTTTCACACAAGCATGTAAGCATATCATAGACCTTATAATAATCATAAAATAATTATTTCTACTTTGAATTTGTGGTCTCAAAACCACTATTCCGACTACGCCCTAATTCAGAATGTTACAATCTGGCCACACGGGCATGTGATACGGCCGTGTGACCCTAAATTGGTGCTGATGTCATACTCAAAGAGTTACATGGCTGGAAGACAAGGGCATCTCCCCTGTCTCACACGGGCGTGTGGCTCTGTATTAGGGATAATTTCCAAAACTTCTCTAAAGTCCACGATTTAGTCTCGAATCTTTTTTGATGGTTGTTTTGGGCCTTGTAGCCCATATTAAGGACAAATTATGTATGTATGAATGAAGTTTTTTTGAAGAAAAAATTTATAGCTCGGTTTTCATGTATGTGTATGCTTAAGTTCAGTAATGCCTCGTACCCTGTCTCGGCGTTGGACATGGGTAAGGGTGTTACATTTAGTGGTATCAGAGCTACGATTTAGTCGATTCTCGGACTACGTAGCATGTGTTTGAGTCTAGCTATACATGCCATATATATATTATGATAGTGTGACAACTCTTGATAATTTTAAAGTGTATTTTTATATAGCAAATGGATCCCGACAAAGCAGTCGCAGATGATGTAGAAAGTAAGGTGCCTACTCCCGCTGAAGGGGCAATGCCATCCGAGAGTGGACCTAAAATTGTCAGTAGAGGAGAAGGAGGTAGAGAAGCCTTTCTCCACATGATGAATGCATGGTATACGAAGTTCGTTCGAATGAACTCAAATGTTCAACCTCCTCCACCTCCTCCAAATCCTCAACCTACACCTATGATGCCTCAAGGTGTTCTCTAGAACACCAGTTGATAAAATTTGAAAGCAAAGTACTGAGGAATTTAGGGAAAATGATAATGACGGCCTTGAGAAAGCAGAGTTCTGGTTAGAGAACTCGATACAGGTATTTGATGAACTATCCTGTACACCCGAGGAGTGCTTAAAATGTGCCATATATTCTTTTAGAGATGCGGCATATCACTGGTGGAGAACGCTGATATCTGTGGTACCACCGGAGAGGGTTACTTGGGAATTCTTTCAAGAGGAATTCTGAAAGAAATACATTAGTGAACGGTTCGTCGATCATAAGTGTAAGGAATTTCTAGATTTAGAACAGGGTCGTATGACAGTTAATGAATATGAGAGGGAATTTGTCAAACTTAGTAAGTATGCTCGAGAGTGTGTATCTTTCGAGGCTAAGATGTGCAAAAGATTTGAAGATGGACTTAATGAAGACATTAAGACATTAGTGGGTATTCTTGAGTTGAAAGAATTTGTGGTACTCATTGAGCGGGATTGTAAAGCCGAAGAATTGGTCAAACAAAAGAAGAAAGTCGAGTCTGAGGCTAGAGGTACAAGAAAGGGATATCTGAGTAAGTCGTTGCCATCTCAATCTAAGAAACCTAGAGAGATGTACTCCCGTTCACATGTGTCAGCTGGACATTCATACGGGAACCGTAGGAAACAAAATTTGGGTTTTAGATATCAGGCTACATTTGTGGCAAGTGTGGGTAATGTTAAACCTTCCAAACCTGAGTGCCAACAATGCAGCAGATGTCATTTTGCCACCTGTAGGGTGAGTGAAGTGTAACACCCCTTACCTGTGTCCGATGCTGGGACAGGATACGAGGCATTACCGTACTTAAACATGCACATACATGTAAAAATAGGCCATAAAATTTCAATCATATCAGAATCATTCGATCACATGCAAAATGTCTCATACATGAGCCTTCGAGGCTCTAAACATGCATTAAAAGCGGTTTGGGACTAAACCGAGAACTCACGAACATTTTTACAACACTTAAAAAATTTTCATGTTTGGCGAGTCACACGCCCGTATAGGTGGGCCGGGTGGTCTCACACGCTTGTGTCCTCAACCCGTGTAACTCTCTGTTTATAACATCAGCAAACATTTAGGGTCACACGGCCAAGTCACATGCCTGTGTGCTAAGGCCGTGTCCTCCACACGGCTGAGACACACGGCCGTGTCTCTGCCCGTGTGGTTAACACTTAGGCTATTTTGTAAGCCTTTTTGTTGCCTTAGTCTTTCACATACTTAAATACTTTAAAGACACATATCATAGCATCATTTTAATGATTTAGCATGACTCACTAAAGCAGATTTTTAACAATCAACCATAACATATTACCCAATAATTAATCTCTACTTATTCAACAAATGTCCATGTTCAATCATTATCAACTGAATGCCAATTTACGCATTTATTCCATAGCCATGACCACCTAGAATGGTCCTAGGGCATTCTCGTGCACATATGTTAGTGAAAACACCTAAAAGGGGGACTTATTTGTAAAAGTGTAAAAGTGGGTAGTAAAAATGTGAAATAAAGGAAAAGATAGGCTGGTATGAGCATGGTATAGGTTTGGTTAGGCTTGGGTAACAAAGAAAATGCATGCATTTCACTTTACGAGCCTAGGGACTAAATCGTAAAAAAGTGAAAAGTTAGGGGTAAAAAGGTAATTTTACCAAAGAATGAATTATGGGTTGATTTCAATAATGTGATTAATTAACAAGTTAAATTTGGCATTATAGATGAAGAAAAACGTGAACAGGTCTTAATCGAGGGAAGAATAAAGTATACAACGATTAGGCTCGATTACCATCATTTTGTACCGAGGTAAGTACATGTGTAAATAGTATGACAATATATTATATTTTGATGTGATCACATTAAGTGATAAATTTTTTATCAATATTATGTATGTTATGCCTAATGACAACTTTGTAAGTATGAATGATATTGGTCGTTATCCACAAAATGCGATGGAGATATTATGAGCATATGAGAAAGAATCTCGTTTGAACCTTAGGAATAGTCTAAGATACAAGTGACATGTCACTAGGAATCAATAAATCTGAACTCATTGAGTTGGTCTAGGTTCGTGATATATATGAGGCATTCGAGCTCGTTAAGTTGGTCCGAGTTCATTATGGATGCGAGCATCCGAACTCGTTGAGTTGGTCCAAGTTCATAATGGATGCGATACATGTGATTGGGTTCTAGGCAATGGTCTTGTGTGTCCTACCGGTGGCTAGGTAATCCTTGAGTGGGTCGGATACCTGACAGCTTATGTGAGCATCCCTTGTAGCTACACCTTGATCAATAACTTATATGAACAAGCCCGTAAGTAGCTCCTTTACGAGCATTACATGTTATGGTGTAGCTTTGGCTACGTATGTATATGTGGCACTTGTGTGGAAGTTATTCCGCGTATCTAATACTATTCCAAGTGTTCAACGGGTATTGCAATGGATGTGATGAAAGTCCTGAGGAGGGCATGTTAAAGAGGTAAAGTTATATGATATACAACGATGAGTACATGTATGTACGCTAAACCTATGAATAATTCCTGAATAAAGAATGATTTGTAATGAGAAGGTATATTTGTTCATGTGATAAGTAAGTCAAAAGGTTTAAATGATGAATAATGCTTATGTATATGTTACTATGTCTTTGCATGTTAATTGCTTACTATCATTGCATATTATTTGCATGTGGACTTACTAAGCTTTAATGCTTACCCCCTTTCTTTCCATCCTTTGTAGTTCTGCCAAGCTAGCTCGGGGACCGGAAGCTATTAGAGTATTTAATCACACTATCAAAAGAGTATTAGGCATAGTGAAATTGATATTTTGAATATGGCATGTATAGGGGACTTGGTTATTCTATGATATGTGTCATGCTATTTGGCCAAATTGTAAAGGCCTATGATGTTGATAATTCACTTTATAACAGTCATGTGATATGGCTCATAATTGATTATTGGGTTGTAATGTCTAATTATTCAGGCATGCATGTGTTAATGCTTAATGATGTGTTATGTGGTTTGTTTGATGGATATGTAATGAGGAATGACTTAATGAATTAAGATAACTATAGACATGAATGTGTAACTTGAGGTTATAGTAACAAATTTGATTATGCATGAAATTGGTGTGGAATACTTCCGAATGGTGTGACTAATTGAATATGTAATAGAAAGACATTATGAAGGTGTGAACATGCCATGATGTTGAATATTTGAGTGTCTAAATATGTCATGTTGCATGCTATGAAATATGTTCGAGTGTATGAAAGATTGAGGATGACAATTGGCTTGGAAAGTAGCCTTTAAATGGTCCACATAAGTAGACACACAGGCATGAATCTAGACCGTTGTGTGACACACGGTCTGCCCCACGGGTGTGCTGAATGGCCGTGTGTCCCCTGCACCTAAATTTTGTAAGTCAGTATGCCTAGTAGTAAACACACGGGCTAAGACATGGGCGTGTGTCGTGGACGTGTGAGAGACACGGCCTACCCATATGGGCGTGTACTCTGGCCGTGTAAAGTTTGCACCATTTTTATGAAAAATTCATTTATTTTTAATTGACCATACGGGCGTGTGATACGACCGTGTGACCCTAAATTGGTGCTGACGTTATAGTCAGAGAGTTACATGGCTGGAAGACATGGGCGTGTGCCCTGTCTCACACGGGCGTGTGGCTCTATATTAGGGAAATTTTCCAAAACTTTTCCAAAGTCCTCGATTTAGTCCCGAATCTTTTTTGATGGTTGTTTTGGGCCTCGTAGGCCCATATTAGGGACAAATTGTTTATGTACGAATGAAGTTATTTTGAAGAAAAATTTTATAGCCTGGTTTTTCATGTATGTGTATGCTTAAGTATGGCAATGTGTCGTACCCTGTCCCAGCGTCGGACATGGGTAAGGGGTGTTACAATTTTGCAGGGTTCTATTGTTATTGGTGATGCAGTTGTCACTTCCTCTTTCTTTTCAGATGATGATATTACTAAACTTTGGCATATGCGCCTGGGGCATATGAGTGAGAATGGCATGGCAGAATTGAGGAAAAGAGGACTTCTGATGGGCAAGGAATTTGCATACTGAAGTTCTGTGAGCACTGCGTTTTTGGGAAACAAAAGAGAGTTTGATTCACCAAATGAATCCATAACACGAAGGGAATGTTGGAGTATATTCATTCTTATCTATGGGGGCCGTCCAGAGTGCCTTCGAGAGGTAGAGCTAATTATATTCTAACTTTAATTGATGATTTTTCCAAAAAATATTAGCGTCCTTCCTGAAGCAGAAAAGCGATGTGTTTTTCGCATTTAAGTCATGGAAAACTATTATTGAAAAACAAATGGGAAAACAAATAAAATACCTCCACACAGAAAATGGCTTAGAGTTCTATTTTGATGAGTTTAATAAATTGTACAAGTCAGAAGGGATCGTGAGACACTTGATAGTTCGTCATACTCCATAGCAAAACAGCATTGCAAAATGAATGTACAGAACGATCATGGAGAAATTTTGATGTATGTTGTCAAATGCCAACTTACCAAAGTTATTTTGGGCCAAAGTAGCCTCTACTGCATTTTTTTTTATGAACTGATCTCCATCTGTTGCCATTGAGAAAAAGACTCCACAAGAGGTATGGTCTGGTAATCCTGCTGACTGTTCTGATTTAAAGATCTTTAGGTGTCCTGCGTATGCTCATGTTAATAATGGAAAATTGGAACCGAGATCTATTAAATGTGGTTTTCTTAGTTATAAAGCTAGTGTAAAAGGGTATAAGTTATGGTGTCCTAAAAATAGAAAAGTTGTGATTAGCAGAGATGTTGTTTTTGATGAAACTGCTATGCTACCTAACTTATGTCTTAAAGACTCTTCCAATAAAGAAAATCAAAAGCATGTGGAGCATCAGATTAATCCAAAATCTACAACAGAGTCGACTCTTGAAGCTAGTACAAAAATTCAGAATAGAGTTGCTTTTTCACCACAATACTCTATCGCCAAAAACAAAACTTGAAGAGAAATTAAACCTCCAAAGAAGTATGCTGAGGCTGATCTTGTTGCTTATGCTTTAAATGTGGTTGAAGATATAGATGAAAACCAAGAGCCATCTAATTATTCTGAGGCAGTTAGCTGTAAAGACTCAGAAAAGTGGACGTTTGCTATGCAAGAGGAGATGGAATCACTCCACAAAAATAGAACATGGAATCTTGTGAAACTTCCTAAAGGTAAAAAGGTTGTTTGTTGTAAATAGGTGTTTAAAAAGAAAGAAAGGACTCTAGGAGTTGAAGAACCCATATATAAAGCAAGGCTTGATGCAAAGGGTTACAGTCAAATTCCAAGAGTGGACTTCACAAATGTATTCTCCCTAGTTGAAAAGCATAGCTTGATTCGAGCTTTGCTTGGTATTGTGGCCATGCATGATTTAGAGCTTGAGTAGTTGGATGTAAAAACTGCATTTTTGCATGGAGAACTTAAGAAGGATATTTACATGCAACAACCAGAGGGTTTTACAGTATCAGAAAAAGAGGACTATGTTTGCTTCCTGAAAAAGTCCCTTTATGGTTTGAAACAGTCACTAAGACAACGGTACAAGAGGTTTGATTCCTTTATAACTTTTTATGATTTTAAAAGAAGTAGCTTTGACAGTTGTGTTTATTTTAAGAAAAATATTGATGGTTCTTTTGTGTATCTACTCCTTTATGTTGATGACATGTTGATAGTAGCGAAAGATAAAGGAAAGATAAGAAAGGTTAAAGCCTAACTAAGTGAAGAATTTGAGATGAAAGATTTGGGACCAGCAAAGAAGATACTTGGTATGGAGATTCTCAGAGATAGAAAAGCAAGTAAATTGTACCTAAGTTAGAAAGGGTACATTGAGAAAGTTCTTTGTAGGTTCAATAAACAGAGTGCTAAGCCTATTAGTACTCCTTTAGTAGCCCATTTCAGACTTTCATCAACTTTGTCTCCACAATCAGATGATGAGATTGAGTACATGTCACATGTTTTATACTCTAGTACAGTGGGATCTCTTATGTATGCTATGGTTTGTTCACGTCCAGACTTATCATATGCAGTTAGTGCAGTTAGTAGATACATAGAAAATCCTGATAGAAAACATTGGAAAGCAGCTTAATGGATTTTAAGATACTTATGAGGTACTACTAATGTTTGCTTACAGTTTGGAAGAACTAGAGATGTAGTCATTGGGTATGTTGATGTTGATTTTACTGGAGACCTTGACAGAAGAATATCTCTAACAGGTTATGTCTTTACAATTAGAGGTTGTGCAATCAGTTGGAAAGCTACTTTACAAACTACAGTCGCTTTGTCTACCACTGAAGCTGAGTACATGGCGATTACTAAGGCCTGTAAAAAATCTATTTGGTTGAAGGGACTCTTTAGTGAACTCAATGAAGAGCTTCAAATCAGTACAGTATTTTGTGACAGTCAGAGTGTCATCTTCCTTACAAAAGATCAAATGTTTCATGAGAGAACAAAACACATTGATGTTTGGTATCATTTTGTTTGTGATATTATTGCTCATGGTGATATTGTTGTGAGCAAAATTAGTACTCATGAAACTCCTGTAGATATGATGACTAAGTCACTTCCTATAACCAAGTTTGAACATTTGTAACACCCCAAACCCGGCCTGGACGTTATGGCCGAATCTGGCGATGTCACATTGAAGTGTTTTTTGAAATCTAATACTTGTCATTTAAAAACCCCCTTCTTTAGCTCGCCTCTTTGTATAGATTGAAAAACCAATTTAAAGTCCTATTGCTCCTTCATAGTGTGGGTCTTGTACTTTTAAAGGTTGCTATTAATTCAAAAAACGTTATTACTTTTGTAAACGGTTTGTTGTCCACGGAAGCTTTGAAAACGAGTTACGTATATGTGATGGTTTTGAAAACGTTTATCTTTTGAAAACTCACTTCCTACTGCTAGCAGTATTTAAGCAAAATAAATATAATCCCCAAACTAAAAACTAAAACTTTAAAGAGGCCTTTTACATAAAAATACCCAAAATAAAATCTCAATTAAACTATTTCAAGCAAGCTTCGCCGAGTGGCCACCTCTGAGTCCTCCGTCGCCTCGATCCATCTAAGCTTGGGGACTTCCTGCACAGATAACAGATGGGTGAGTTTACGAAAACTCAGTGTGTGAAATCCCATAAAAGCATACAGTCAAAGTAAACAAAATTAGGGCCTAAACCTTCAGTTTCATTAGGGCCTTAGCCTATTCTAGTAATAGTAGCAGTCTGGGCCTAAGCCCATCACAATAACAGTATCACTGGGGCCTAAGCCCATAACAAAATCAATGTAGCATGCAATCAAAAAATCCTACCCAATCCAACCTCTACACACCATCTCCGTACCAACCCTGCACACCATGTGGGGATTAAATCGACCCACCCGTCCCTACACACCAAGACGTACCGGTTACGACACTAAATCAGTATTGTAGCAAAGTTGCCAGTTAGTAGGCTTAAAGCCATCAGTAGGTCCACAGTCGTCTTACACGACCTGAGTGACCATATCAGTACAGTACACTTCCTCCAAAATCATATATCCCACCCATGCAATGCGACATAATATCATACATGGATGCAACATACATATAACGTGGCATGCTAAAATATAGGCATACACATCGCAGAACAAATCAGTCATTTTACCTTACAGGGGTATTATAGCCATTTTACCCCATGGAGGTATTTCAGTCTTTTTACCCTACAGGGGTATTTCGATCATTTTACCCTATAAGGGCAGAATAGTCATTTTATCAATTACTAACCTAACAAAAGGTCACAGTCGTCTCGGGCGACCCGTTCAACCTTAACAGTTAATCAGTGATAATGGGCCTATAGCCCATAGTGCGAGCTGTGGGCCCATACGCTCGTATGACCCACATAGCCAAAATTGGTCTTAGCCGTGTGGTTCACACAGCCTAGTGCAATAGTAACCACACTTTTGTGTGATCGCTTCTGTGTGGGGCCCACATGGCCCAGTTCGACCCAAATTGTCCTAGTATCATTTCGCCCCATGGAAACGCTCATGGCCATCTCGTTGACCACATGGCCATGTTTGGTTACACGACCTGCCACACGGGCGCCTACACGCCCATATGGTGTTGACAACCCACTTTCTGACTTTTCAGCCTTTTGGCTTTTCGGTTTTTCAGCCTTTGCAGTTTCACATTCAATGGCAGTGTTACACACACCTATTTACGAGAATGGACTGTAAATCACGACCACCAACCTATATTCAATCAAGATCCTCGATTAGTTCTATAACCAAAAGATTAAACACCCTCTTATAAACACTTATCTCTAAAACATACCGATACTTGCCTTCACTAAATGAGTGTGGTTTCAGCCCACCCAAATTGCTAACAAAGATTGCTAACAAAGTCCTTGATGGTTATCTACATATTAAGCAGATTTGTTACTCAAGACTGCTTATACATATGGGTTGAATCCACGTTTATTAGCCTATAGAAAACACAAAACCCAAAACAAAGAAAAGAAATATTCAACCAATACCAACCCAAATCAACATATTCCAGTTCAGATCAATCACTACAAAAAGTATTACCTTTGGTCAAGAACAAATGAAAAGGTTCCAATCATTTCTGCAGCGCTAGAGAACTCCTCCACTCCTCGCGAATCACTCAAACCCGGAAGAACACCATAACCAAAAGAAAGGAGAAGATAAGAATTGACATTTAGAGAAATAGAGGAGATAAGCCGAAAGAGCAGAGTCGCAAATAGTTACCAATCGATATGTAGCCAACGGAAAATGATCGAATGAAAGAGAAGAGAGGATAGAATCGAGAGAGATATGAGAAGGTACTCCACCAAGGCTTGAGAGAGAGGGATAGTAAAAGAGAATCGTCAATGAAGGACTAGGGAAAGGATTGATGGAGCAAAACAATATTCGGCTACAAGGGAGGAAAATGTTCAGTTACACAAAACTGAATGTCAATAAAGGTAAAGTACCAATACTATTCAAGAGGAGAAAAGTGAGGGAAAGAGAAGAAGCTGATCAAGCAAAGCACAATAATGGAGAGCAAAAAGAACCAAACTACTCAAATGGACACTAGTGGCATTTGGCTACCAAACAAACAATACTCAAAAGGTAAAAAAAATGAAAAACAAGTGGTAATCGTTTCTGAAATGGAGAGCAAAACCACAACTTAGCAAAATCTCGAAATGAAAATAACCAATTACCAATACATAGCCGAATTTTACCCCAAAAGAACTCCTCAATTTCGTTCAACCTTCCACACACTAAACACCTCCCCCAACATCCCTTCACAACCGAAACACTATGTAACACCTCTAACCCATCTCCGTCGCTGAATTAGGGTTACGAGGTATTACTGAACAAATCACAACGCAGGACAGTCATTCATTACTATACATATGTAAGATATTATAAACTTAGTTATACAAATCATATGCACATCTTATTTTTTTTATAATGTACATCAAATAACCATGTTTATTCAATTAAATCGACTTCATACATTCAATATCAAATTTATATACTTACACCATTAGCATATACAAATAACAAACTTCGTACATACTTCCAATAAAGTCAATCAAAACTAATTATATAATTTAACAAACAATTACACATGCAACCTAATACATTATAACATGACCAAATATGTATTTAAAGTTTAATTACATAATATATATTTATTTACCCTAGATTTTAAAGCCACACTTAAGCATTATATTCATGCTAAATAATTGACCAAAACAATCTTAGAACATTTTTCTAACTTAATACCTTGCATAGCCGAATCACATTATTTAAATCACATACACGTCCAAACATTTCATCAAATGTAAATTTTTTATACAAACATGTACCGAAACCCAAACTATAGTATATTCAAACATAAATTTTAAATACCATGTTAAAAACATATCAAAACATATTTATAACAAGTCCGATTATAGCTTAACAACCTTAGACTCTAAATCACTTGTATCACATGGACTAGATACAGCAACCTAATACACATATATTTTTATCTATGCATACTATAACCGAACCAACCACACATATTCAACCAAAACCATTAATCATTTCCAAAACATATAACACCCATCTCACACACAATTCATTCATAGCACATAACATTATAACCAAAACAATTTCAAACCACAATCGAACAAAACCGAATTATCAAAACCAAGCTTATTAGACATTATAACTAAGCACACATAAAACCAAGACTAAGCAGAATTAGCAAGCCATTTTCGCAAGGCTATAAATACATAGCCAAATTCAACATTTAAAAAGTATGTTCCAGCCTATACATGCTATAGTTCAAGTTCAACTATATAAATACCGAAGCAGTGGATAGTGTAAAGAACTTTGCTGACAATCTGAGCTTGTAACTTGAATCCAAAATCTATAAAACAAAGTAAACAAAAACACACAGAGTAAGCTAACATAGCTTAGTAAGCCTTAAGCAAATTAAACAATAAATGTATAATAACATCTTAATTACTAAATCATTGCAATCAAATAAATGAACTTATGCATTTGTGACCACATTTAATTTCAAGCTTTTAATTCCATACATATATATAACATATACTTTCATAGAGCAATTTCTCCTTGGCCGAATATATATATGTATACATAATTAATATATTCTCAAATTTCAAAACCATATTGTCTTATATAATCGAATATACATATAGACATATATTCATCACTCAAACTTTAACATTACATCCATATACAATTATAAGGCCAAATGAATTTCTCATATTAACACATATATTACAACAACTTCATGCATCCTTTTTCATCACATATCAAGAAATCAATTTACCCAATTTTCAAATAGGTAACCAACTATCACGTACCTGATCATTTTAGCTCGTTTAACGTATTCAATTACCACATCAGCATAAAGTCTTTTAGGCATAAACTAATAATAATTCACCGGCATAAAGCCTGCTAGGCCTAAGCCTGTATCACACACCGGCACAAGGCTTGCTAAACTCAAAGTTTGACTTTATACACTGGCAATAAGCCTGCTAGGCATAAAGCCCAATTTAACTCACCCGCACAAGGCTAGCTAGGCTCATAGCCCGAATATTACTATTATAAAGTTGTCTCATACACAATTCATATATAAAAAATTTCAGATATTCCATATAGTTCATACAGACTTTCAAATGTTATAACTCAGTCGAATTAAACTCAAATACATTATTTCCATACTTAATCATATTCGGCTAACTCTACTATAAATCTATGAATTCCAAATCAGCATATTAACTCACACATAATTAGAACTAACGATATCTATTTGCTTATACACTTATCTCGGACGATGAAAAACCGATACGGATCGGCTAGTTGACAACTTTAGTTTTCCCCCGATCTAAATTCGATTATCTCTTTTCTTGATCTAAACTAATATAAATTAAACTTATTAAATTAAATATTCAACCAAATTCAACCAAAACCACACAAATGGGCAAATTACACTTTACCCCTAATATTTCACATTTTTCACAATTTAGTCCCTATTGCATAAAACACAAAATATGCAAAATCTCACAACAACATAGTTAGGCCGAATCTTCCTTATACTCAAACTAGTCCATATATTTCATTTATTTCACATTTTAGTCCCTCAATTTATTATTTTTACAATTTAGTCCTAATTACTCAAAATCATCAAAAACTCCAATACAAAACATGTTAATCTAAAACATATCTTTAATATTTCATCATCAAAAATCACAAAAACACAAATATTCATCAATGGAATAACTCAAAACATTCATCAAAATCAGAAATTCTAGCATGGGTCGGATAGTATTCGAAGCAACGATCTCAAAAACGTAAAAATTATCAAAAACTGAAACCAAACTAACCTTGAATTTGAATTAACAATGGTCGAATACCTAACTTGTCTTTCTTCTCTTTTATTTTCGGCAAAAATAATATAAACACTAATATATGGTTTTGTTTTATGATATGTTTGTAATATAATAACTTATTAACTAATTTACCTAATTAACCTTTGATTTAAAATATAAAATCATGTTATAATAAGGCCATTACCGTCCATTGCATGTCATCATGGGCTAATCACCACATAAATACCTCCATTTACAAAGACAAACACATTTCAGCCCTTACACATTAAACCATTAAATTTTCACTTTATGCGATTAAGTTCTTTTATTTAATTAAGCACCTAAACGAAAAAATTAAATTACGAAAATTTCACGAATATAAATTCACACAAAATAAACATGGAAAATAGTTTTTAAATATTTTTTTGACTCGGATTCATGGTCCCTAAACCATCGTTCTTATTAGGGTCTAAATCGGGCTGTTACAACTCTCCCCCCTTAGGGATTTTTGTCCTTAAAAATCTTACCAGTGAATAAGTTCGGATAACGTTCTCTCATTGCATCTTCTAGCTCTCACGTTGCTTCCTCAACTCTATGTTTATGCCACAGTACTTTAACCAATGGAAATTTCTTATTTCGTAACTCTTTAATTTCACGAGCTAGAATGCGAATCGGTTCTTCTTCGTACGTCATATTAGGCTTAATTTCAATCTCATACAAACTAAACACATGTGAGGGGTTAGATTGATATCTATTAAGCTTCAAAACATGGAATACATTGTGGATATTTTCTAGCTCAGGTGGTAACAGTAGTCTATAAGCAACCGATCCAATTCGCTCAATAATCTCATACGGCCCAATGAATCTCGGACTTAATTTGCCTTTACTACAAAACCTGAGTATTTTCTTCCACGGTGAAACTTTCAAGAAGACTTTATCTCCTACCTGAAACTCTATATCTTTACGTTTGAAGTCTGCATATGATTTCTGACGATCTGATGCTACTTTCAGACTTTCACGTATCACTTCACTTTCTGTTCAATTTCTCTGATCAAATCGACCCTGTGTATCTTATTTTCACTGAGTTCAATCCAATACAATGGTGTACGGCATTTACGACCGTACAAAGCTTCATAAGGTGCCATTTTGATACTCAATTGGAAGCTGTTATTATACGCAAATTCAATTAGAGGTAGATATCGTTCCCACGTACCTTCGAACTTGAGAATGCAACATCTCAACATATCCTCAAGTATCTGAATGATTCGCTCAGACTGACCATCTGTTTGTGGATGGAAAGCAGTGCTGAAATGTAATTTCGTACCTAATGCATCTTGCAGTTTCTTCTAAAACCACGATGTAAACATTGGATCTCTATCTGAAACAATAGATATAGACACACCATGTAACCTCACAATCTGAGAAACATACAATTCAGCCAGCTTATCAAGCGAGTAATCTGTACGAACCGGAACAAAGTGAGCAGATTTAGTCAATCTATTTATAATAACCTAGATTGCATCTTTCTTGCCCGGTGTTAACGGTAAATCAGAAACAAGATCCATCGTGACTCTGTCCCATTTCCATTTAGGTATCATAATTTGCTAAAGCAATCTGGAACGTACCTGATGTTCAGCTTTTACTTGTCGATAGACTAAACATTTTGAAACAAAGTCAGATATGTCTCGTTTCACACCATGCCACCAATAAAGTTGTTTCAAATCATTATACATCTTCGTACTACCCGGGTGAATAGATAACCTACTGCTGTGAGCTTCATTCAAAATCATCTGAATCAACTCTGAATTCCTCGGGACACATATTTGATTTCTGAATCTAAAACAGTCATCAGTATCAAGTCGAAACTCTACATCAGCATTTAAATCACATTAAGTTCGTTTTTCTATCAACTCATTATCAACCTTCTGGCCATCACAAATCTACTAAATAAATAACGATCTTACTTTTAACTCAGCTATTAACGTACCATCATCTGACATAACCATATGTGCATTCATTGCACGCAAAGCAAACATGGATTTTTGACTTAGAGCATAAGCAACAACAGTAGCCTTTCCTGGATGATAGTCAATCATAAGCTCATAATCTTTTAGCAACTCTAACCATCGATGTTGTCTCAAACTCAAATCTTTTTTAGTCATCAAATACTTCAAACTTTTGTGATCAGAATAAACATGACATTTTTCACCGAACAGATAGTGGCGCCATATTTTCAATGCGAACATAATAGCTGCCAACTCTAGATCGTGCATCGGATAGTTCTTTTCATGCGGCTTTAACTGTCTCAAGGCATAAGCTATAACTTGCCTTATTACATCAAAACACAGTCCAAACCATTTAAAGATGCATCACTAAAGATAACAAATTCTTTACCCGATTTTGGCTGAACTAGCACTGGAGCTTCGGTCAAAAGAGCTTTCAACTAATCAAAAATTTTCTAACACTTTTTTGACCATTCGAACTTAACATATTTTTGTAATAGCTTCGTCATCGGGGTTGCAATCATAGAGAAACCCTTCACGAATCATCTATAGTAACCAGCAAGTCCTAGAAAACTTTGGACTTCAGAAACATTTTTCGAAGGTTTCCAATCGAGTATAGCTGAAATTTTGCTCGGATCCACCCGAATACCCGATGCTAATACAACATGTCCAAGAAAACTGAATTTGTTTAACCAGAACTCACATTTACTGAACTTCGCATATAATTGCTTATCTCGCATAGTTTGTAACACAAATCTCAAATGTTCGGCATGTTCAGTTTCATCTAGGGAGTAAATCGAAATGTCATTGATGAACACAACTACAAACCAATCTAGATACTATTTGAAAATTTGATTCATCAAATCCATGAAAACAGAAGGTGCATTAGTAAGTCCAAAAGGCATGACTAAAAACTCATAGTGTCCGTACCTCGTTTGGAAGGCAGTCTTTGGCACATCAGAATCTTTAACTCGTAACTGATAATAGCCTGATCTCAAATCTATTTTCAAAAACACTGTAGCCCTTTTCAGCTGATCAAACAAATCATCAATCCGTGGCAACGAATATTTATTCTTTGTAGTCACCTTATTGAGCTGTCTATAATCGATGCACATTCTCATAGTTCCATCTTTCTTTTTCACAAATAACACAAGCGCACCCCAGGGAGAGAAACTCGGTCGCACGAAACCTCTATCTGTCAATTTTTGCAACTGAACATTCAATTCTTTTAATTCAGTAGGTGCCATTCTATATGGAGCTATCGATATCGGAGTCGTCCTAGGCATTAAATCAATACCAAGCTCTACCTCTTGAATAGGTGGCAAACTCGGCAATTCTTCAGGAAACACATCCGGATACTCACAGACAATAGGTACTGATTCTATCTTTCTATCAGCCACTTTACTATCAAGCACATATGCAAAGTAAGCTTCATAGCCTTTTCTCACATATTTCTGAGCTAACATCGAAGAAATCACTACTGATAACCCATTCAGATCACTAGATTAAATCTGAATAATCTTGTTGTTCTGACATCTCAAACCAATGGTCTTTCTTTGGCAATTAACAACAACATCGTGCAAAGTCAGCCAGTCCATACCCAAAATTATATCAAACTCGTCGAAAGGTAACAACATCAAATTGGCCGAAAAGCATGATTCTCGAATCATCAACGGACAATTTTTACACACTTTGTCAACCAGAAAACACCGGCCTAGGAGGTTTGATACTCGAATCACAAACTCAGTAGACTCAATAGGCAAAGTCTTACTGGATACTAATGTCTCACACACATATGAATGAGTCGAACCAGGATCAATCAATGCACTAACACTAATATCATAAAGAGTGAAATTACCAATAATAACATCTAGGAAGAAGCCTCCTCGAGAGCGCGTATAGCATATGCTCTAGCAGGTGCACGAGTGTAATATCCCGAATTAGGGCCTAATCAGAATAGTGGTTTCGTGACCACAGATCCAAGATAGAAATAATTATTTTATAATTATTTTGATGTTTATGATATGATTGCATGATTGTGTGAAAATTTCGTGATGAAATTCTTTGCATAAAGTGCTTAAGTTGAAATTAGGGACTAAATCAAATAACTTGCAAAACTTGCATTCTAGAAGTTTTTAGTATGAAATTACTTTGGAATATTAATGAAGAGGTCTTAAATAGCAATTTGACCAATTTCTAAAATTTTGGACAAAAATGGGCTTGTACATGAAAATTTTTAAAGAAAGGTATTAAGGGTATTTTGGTCATTTGCTTATTAAATGAAATAAAATGAGAAAAATAACACAAAATAGTCATCTTTTCCATATAGTTGCTGCCGAATTTTACTCTCTCCATAGCTAGGGTTTGTTCAACTTTTAAGCCTTGATTGTAAGTGATTTCTATGCCCGTTTTTAATGTTCTTTACGTTTTTGGAATCCCGGTAGCTCGATTTAGCTTATGCTAGCAATAATTTAACCTAGGTTTCATATTTGGAAAAATACCCATAGATGAAATTTGTGTATTTTGGTGTTTTATGATATAACATGAGGTTTTAAATTATGTCAGACAACTTGTACTACTCAATTTTAAGTGAAAACGAGAAAAAGGGCTTAATTGGTAAAAATACCTAATAGTTATAAGTACATGTTAGAATGAGAATTTGATGTTTCCATAGAAGGGAAAAATGATCAGCATGTCATAAAACATAAGAAAATGGGATGAAGTTTAATTCCCGAGCCTAGGGACAAAAGTGTAATTATGCAAAAGTTTAGGGGCAAAAATGTAATTTTGCCAAAGTTCGTATTAAATGCTGTTTTGATGAATTTATGTATTAAATAAGATTAATTTGGCATTATAGATAAAGAGAAACGAGATTCAAGTCGCGATCGAGGGAAAAACAAAGTTTATGAAGAATAGGCTCGATTGCTAATAATTTTATACCGAGGTAAGTTCATGTGTAAATGTAGTAACATAATTGTCATTTTAAGTAATTTAATGTTATTTATGTGATATTATGATTAATATCATGAAATATTATGCTTTATGGTTATTATTGAATAATATGGAAATTATGAATTGCTACCGAGTATCGGTTTCGATGTTCCGTGGAAGACGACAAAGATGTGTAATCGAGGAAAAAGCCCGTTTGAACCTTGGGAATAGATTAGAGTATAAGTGACATGTCACTAGGATACTTGGGCATCTGAACTCGTTGAGTTGAGTCCGAGTTCACTTATGGATGCAAATGTCCGAACTCGTTGAGTTGAGTCCGAGTTCGTGAGATGTAAATAGGCATCCAAGCTCGTTGAGTTGAGTCCGAGTTCACTTATGGATGCAAACGCCCAAGCTCGTTGAGTTGAGTCCGAGTTCGCTTATGGGCGGGTTACATGGTAGCTTGGCTACATATGTGGCACTTATGTACAAACTTTCCGTGTATTCGAATTATATTCCGATGTGTTCAACGGGTGAATCTTAAGAAAATAAGGAGAATGCCTAAAACGAAGGTGACATGTTGGTAAGTGTGGTAAATGAGAAAATTTGACAGGTATGTGTTTAAACCCTCGGGTTGAAAACTTGGTAAGATGAAATCGTAGAAAGATATTAAATGTAAATGATGTTTTATGTGGGATTGTGTGATTATGTTACTTGCTATTTGCATGTGAACTTACTAAGCATTTATGCTTACTCCCTCCTTTTCTTTCATTGTAGTTTTGACAAGCCAGCTTGAGAATCGGGATAGGTCGAAGACTCGTTCACACTATCCGAAGGCCTAAATTTGTAAAATGGCTTGTGTATCTTGAATGTGGCATGTATGGCTAAATACTCACTTTGTGTAAATGATCTTATGATATGATTATGCTTTGGCAAGAAAAGAGTTTGTGAATGATTAGCCATTGGAATGGCCAATCTAAATCATATTTGATATCATGTATGTTTAAAATGCTATTTAGTCCATGAAAATTTATAGTAAAGTAAAATTTACTATAAAACAGAATATTGCTGCAGCAATGACATGAATTTTAAAAATCACTAAAAATAGTAGAAATGGAATTAAATGATGAATAAGTTATAGAATTGAAGCTTAATGAGTATATTTTCATATGGATGGAACAAAACAGGTATATGAATGATATTCTATGAGATGTTTAAATTTTTGTGAAACAAGGCCAGAGCGATTTCTGGATCCCCTGTTCTGAATTTATAAATTCACCATAAATTGTATAAAAATAATTAGAAGTCATGTTTTATATTTACATATTCCTTATTGAGTCTAGTTTTAAGAAAAACAAACGTCATAGTCATTGAAATTTTGTACAGAGATATATCTGATTCGTAATACACAGAGGTCAGAGCAGTCGAACCCTAAAACATGGGAGACTTTAACTAATAAACTGTACTAATTAGCTCAGCCAAAAATTCTAGAAAAATAATTAGTAAATATATATATGAGTCTAGTTTTAGGGAAAATTTACGGAATTAGATTTTGAGTTTCGAAACTCGAGATATGAATTTTTAAGCGACTGTGACGCAGATTGCTACCTTGACTGAAAATTTTAAAATTAAATTGTTTGAGCTGTTTAAGCAATGAATTAAGTCTGTTAACACCTCGTGTTCGACTCCGGAAACGGTCTCGGGTACGGGGCGTTACAACGAGCCTCAGTTCAAACTATTGTATCTTTCATCCCTCTCTAACTGCCACTCACATTACCTGTATTTCTAGGTGATCTGCCTCGCACTTGCACATTCCCTTGCCTCTCACTCTGAATAGCGTTTTGCTCGGCTAACATCGAGCACTCTTGAATAAAATGATCCATCGATCCATATTTAAAACAAGACCGATCATGCAATCTGCAATCTCTAGAATGCCATTTACCATAATGCTTGCACTTGACTCTATATTAGTCGAACATTGCGAACACTAGCTATCGAAGTGGCTCGTGAACTCATAGGGGTCGGTCTCAATCTAGTCTAGAAAAGCCCACAGTAGCCTTAGATCGACCAGAATCATCTCTGACCTTCTTCTATGCAGATAGAAAAGTTTTACCTGATGATCTTTTACGGGAATCTCTAGCTTCAAAATTAGCATTTCTTTTCTCTTTCCCGAGCTCTTCAGCTTTGAAGGCTCGCTCAACCTTCAAACTGTCATCGAATCTTTTATACATGATAGCTTCGGTTGAAACACATTCATGGGCATATCGACTAAGTCTCACGAATTTCCGCTCATACTCTGTTACGATCATACGACCCTGTTTCAATTCTAGAAATTCTTTGCATTTCTGGTCGATAAATCTCTGGCTGATGTATTTCTTACTGAACTCAGTCTGAAAGAATTCCTAGGTCACCCGTCTTTCGGAACCACCGATACTAGTGTATTCCACTAGTGATATGTAGTGTCTCGTAGTAAAGATATGGCACATTTCAAACATTCATTCGGAGTACAAGACAGCTCATCGAACACACGGATAGTATTCTCAAGCCATAACTTAACCCGTTCAGCATCATCATCATCAATAGCTTTGAACTCTTCAGCCTCGTGTTTTCTAATTTTATCCACAGGTGGCTGAGACAATCTTATTGAATCACTCGCTTGAGGTATAGCAGGTATTGAAGATAGATTAATCGGGGGTGGAGGTTGTTGTGCAACCGGATTAGTCAAGATATATTAAGTAAACTAATCGTTCATCATTTGGAAAAAGACTTTCTTAGCCTCTCCCTCTTGGTTAGTCGAGGTCGGTCGAGAATCAAACGGCACTATCCCTTGCGCGGGAGGAAGCGCTATGCTCTCGACATCATCAGCTACAACTCTGTCGGGATCCATATACTATACGAAAACACATTTTCAAATGTTAGAAGTCATCACACTATCGCTGTATAAATTATGGCATGTATAGCTAGACTCACACATGCTACGTTAGTCCTAGAATCGACTAAACCATAGCTCTGATACCAATAAAATGTAACACTCTTAACCCATCTCCGTCACCGAATTAAGGTTACGAGGTATTACCGAACAAATCTTAAATCAGGACGGTCATTCATTACTATACATATGTAAGATAATATAAACTCAGTTATACAAATCATATGCACATCTTTTTTTTTTTATAATGTACATCAAATAACCATGTTTATTCAATTAAATCGACTTCATACATTCAATATCAAATTTATATACTTACACCATTAGCATATACAAATAACAACCTTCACACATACTTTCAACAAAGTCAGTCAAAACTTATTCTATAATTTAACAAACAATTACACATGCAACCTAATACATTATAACATGATCGAATTTGTATTTAAAGTTTAATTACATAATATATATTTATTTGCCCTAGATTCCAAAGCCACACTTAAGCATTGTATTCATGCTAAATAATTGACCAAAACAATCTTAGAACATTTTTCTAACTTAATACCTTGCATAGCCGCATCACATTATTTAAATCACATACACGTCCAAACATTTCATCAAATGTAAATTGTTTATACAAACACGTGCCGAAACCCAAACTATAGTATATTCAAACATAAATTTTAAATACCATGTTAAAAACATATCAAAACATATTTATAACAAGTTCGATCAACCTTAGACTCCAAATCACTTATATCACATGGACTAGATACAGCAACCTAATACACATATATTTTTATCTATGCATACTATAACCGAACCAACCACACATATTCAACCAAAACCATTAATCATTTCCAAAACATATAACACCCATCTCACACACCATTCATTCATAGCACATAACATTATAACCAAAACAATTTCAAACCACAATCGAACATAACCGAATTATCAAAACCAAGCTTATTAGACATTATAACTAAGCGCACATAAAACCAAGACTAAGCGTAATTAGCAAGCCATTTTCGCAAGGCTATAAATACATAGCCAAATTCAACATTTAAAAAGTATGTTCCAGCCTATACATGCTATAGTTCAAGTTCAACTATATAAATACCGAAGCAGTGGATAGTGTAAAGAACTTTGCTGACAATCCCTGAGCTTGTAACTTGAATCCAAAATCTATAAAACAAAGTAAACAAAAACACACAGAGTAAGCTAACATAGCTTAGTAAGCCTTAAGCAAATTAAACAATAAATGTATAATAACATCTTAATTACTAAATCATTGCAATCAAATAAATGAACTTATGCATTTGTGACCACATTTAATTTCAAGCTTTTAATTCCATACATATATATAACATATACTTTTATAGAGCAATTTCTCCTTGGCCGAATATACATGTATAGATCATCAATATATTCTCAAATTTCAAAACCATATTGTCTTATATAGTCGAATTTACATATATATTCATAGACATATATTTATCACTCAAACTTTAGCATTACATCCATATACAACTATAAGGCCAAATGTATTTCTCATATTAACACATATATTACAACAACTTCATGCATTCTTTTTCATCACATATCAAGAAATCAATTCACCCAATTTTCAAATAGGTAACCAACTATCACGTACCTGATCATTTTAGGTCATTTAACGTATTCAATTACCACATCAGCATAAAGTCTTTTAGGCATAAACTTATAATAATTCACCGGCATAAAGCCTGCTAGGCCTAAGCTTGTATCACACACCGGCAGAAGGCCTACTAGACTCAAAGTTTGATTTTATACATGGCAATAAGCCTGCTAGGCATAAAGCTCGATTGAACTCACCAGCACAAGGCTTGCTAGGCTCATAGCCCGAATATTACTATTATAAAGTTGACTCAGAAACAATTCAAATATGGAAAATTCCATATATTCCATATAGTTCATACAGACTTTCAAATGTTATAACTCAGTCGAATTAAACTCAAATACATTATTTCCATGCTTAATCATATTCGGCTAACTCTATTATAACTCTATGAATTCCAAATCAGCATATTAACTCACACATAATTAGAATTAACTATATCTATTTGCTTATAAACTTACCTCGGACGATGAAAAATCAGTACGGATCGGCTAGTTGACAACTTTAGTTTTCCCCCGATCTAAATTCGATTTTCTCTTTTCTTTGATCTAAATTAATATAAATTAAACTTATTAAATCAAATATTCAACCAAATTCATCCAAAACCACACAAATGGTCAAATTACACTTCACCCCTAATATTTCACATTTTTAACAATTTAGTCCCTATTGCATAAAACACAAAATATGCAAAATCTCACAACAACATAGTTAGGCCGAATCTTCCTTATACTCAAACTAGTCCATATATTTCATTTATTTCACATTTTAGTCCCTTAATTTATTATTTTTACAATTTAGTCCTAATTACTCAAAATCATCAAAAGCTCCAATACAAAACATGTTAATCTAAAACATATCTTTAATATTTCATCGTCAAACATTATAAAAAACAAATATTCATCAATGGCATAAATCAAAACATTCATCAAAATAAGAAATTCTAGCATGGGTCGGATAGTATTCAAAGTAACGATCTCAAAAACGTAAAAATTATCAAAAACAGAAACTAAACTAACCCTGAATTTGAATCAACAATGCCCGAATACCTAACTTTCCTTTCTTCTCTTTTATTTTTGGCAAAAATAATATAAACACTAATATATGGTTTTTTTTATGATATGTTTGTAATATAATAACTTATTAACTAATTTACCTAATTAACCTTTGATTTAAAACATAAAATCATGTTATAATAAGGCCATTACCATCCATTGCATGTCATCATGTGCTAATTACCACATAAATACCTCCATTTACAAAGACAAACACATTTCAGCCCTTACACATTCAACCATTAAATTTTCACTTTACGGGATGAAGTCCTTTTATTTAATTGAGCACCTAAACAAAAAAATTAAATTATGAAAATTTCACGAATATAAATTCACACAAAATAATCACAGAAAATAATTTTTAAATATTTTTTTGACTCGGATTCGTGGCCCCGAAACCATTGTTCTGATTAGGGTCTAAATGGGGCTGTTACACACTAAGTGCCAGAGTTCAAACCTGATAAGACTTTTCTCCAAATTCGAACTTGCTTGATTTTCTCCTTAATTTCCTCCCATCCATCTCTTCAAATTTGGCTAATAACCACCACATTCAAATCTATTCAAACTCTTAGTGTTTCGGTCAAACAAAATTCCTCTCATGGCCACCAGCAAAAATAATCTCCATTTGCACAAGCAGGGATTAGAACCTCAGACCACAAGCACACTCCACATGCCACTATCCATTAGACTAGTAGGCTCTTTATGTCATACTTTACCAAAATAAACTTATAACCCTACTGGCCAAAGATAGGGGTTTTATCCTCAAAAAACCCAAAATTTTGTGAAAGCCAAGGCTTGAACCCATGGCTTCCCAGACACTTCCAAAGCACACAACCACTAAGCCAAACACAATTGTGTCACTTCCTTGCACAATTAAATATTTATGTGCAGTCTCCTAACTTCACCCACTCAAGACTTAAAACTTGTAGGCCCAAAATTTGGGGCGTTACAACATTGCTTAAACTTGGTTGGTGTCCATTGTTGAAGTTAAACCCTTAAGGGGTTTTATGGAAGAAGTGGAGAACTTGTTCGTTGAGAGTTCGCGATGAAGAACTTGTTCATTGAGAATTCTTGTCAAGGTAGAGATTGTTAGAATTAAGTGACCCAAATCCTTATTTAAATAAAATACAGTGGTAAAATAAAATAAAAGTAAAATCCCTATAGAACTACACTTATTTTATTTTATTTTAGAATAAGGTTTTTTTAAAACCTTATTAAACTACATCTATTTGATTAGAATAAGGTGTTTCAATCTTACTACACTCCTATTAGAATATGGTTTTACAAGCCTATAAATAGACATAGTGTACTCCTCTTGTAATTATTTGAATTCGACAGAGTGAAATTTTTTCTCCTCTACCCATTGTTTCTTTCCCGAAAGGGTTTTCATGTAAAATTTGTGTGTTCTTTATTTTTATGTCTCTTTTCTTTGTGATATATATTGTCAGTATCGACATTCTAATTTTACATGATGACGCTACCATTGTTGTAACAAGTATTTTTCTATTATACTCTGTATCTGTTTACACTTTGATAGACCTTGGATATTCACATTCATATATAAATGTTAAACTGGTTAAATTGAGGAGTCTAAAGTCTAAGATGTCGAAATTAGCTATGGTTGTATCGAGTCTTTTGGGGCAATCAGTGTTAGTCGATCGAGTGTACAAGCGATGTCTGTTAGAGATTCAAAGTGTAACTTTTCCAGCTAACTTGTTGAATGATTCATCTAATTCACTGTTAGTTGTATACACAATTATAAATGCATATGTGTATCTATGTCAAAAAATCTACCTAAACCAACTTCTACCGAAGGTAAAATTGTTAACGAATTATTATCTAATTTTAATTTTTTGAACCGTAAGAAGAAATTATGAGAGAAGACAAATGAACGTGGAAATTCAGTAAGAAGTTAGGTCTAAATTATGAGAGAAGGCAATTTTTATATTCCTACCACAATTTGGACCCGGTTGGGTCTTACATTGTGCCTTCACCCCTCCTATAAACATCTCAAGATGCTATTTAGTAGGGAGATTCCTCTCCACTCAAATCCTTAATACGCTAAGCAGTCATCCTAAGTCCCCCTACTTGTCCAACTCTCGACCCTTGATTGGGTGAACCGACCTTCCATGATACCCCCTGTTGATAACTTTAAAATATAGAGTTATCTTCAACACTTTTAAACTGGTAATTCATGCAAATTTTGAGTGTTTGATAATAAATTTTGAATTTTTTGTTATAATTTTATCTTATTAGCTGATAATAAGATGAATTTGCTAATTTGATCATTTCATATAGTAAAACACATGATTTTTGTAGTTTTTGAGACAACTGATGCTCTAGAGGAAAAAAACAGTTTTGAAGATCACCCTTTTGGAGCTCAATGCTATAGCATTTCTAATGCATAAGACATGTAGGGCTGTATATGGTCAGCCTTGGATGCCTAATTAAAGGAATATTGGGCCTTGGAAATTCTTTTGACCTAGCTCAAGAATTAGGTTAGCAAAATGGATAACCTACTAAGGAGATAGAAGCCCAAACTGTCCACTAAGGAAGAAAAGGCCCAATCATCAATAGAGGTGCCCAAATTAACCACCCAAGACTTGGTAAAACATTTAAAATCAGCCACAAAATTTCTATATATGATCGTCCAACTCCTCTCCTCATTTCAATGTTTCTCTCCTATGAATTAAGCAAAAATAGCAAAGTCATCCACCCACTTTCCTTAAAACAAGGGCCGACCATGTGAAGAGAGGATTTCAAGGCTCTCATTTGCTAAAATTAGCCAACCTCTACAAGTATAAATATCCCCTAGGTATTCACTCATTTCACTCATCCCTCACTCACGATCTCGTCTCTCATTCTTAATTTTTTCACTTCCCATTTTAGGGAGCAACACAAGAGTTTGGGAGAAGTATTTCACAAGTTCTTTGAGTAGAAGAATTTGGCAACCTAAAGGCAATTGAGCAAAGGAGCAAAGCAGAAGGAAGGAGGAAAAAGAACACAAGCTGAGCTAAGGTGAAACATCAGATTTCTCTTCGAGTTTCTTTTCCTTTTAACTTTTTATTTTGTTCTGAATTGATGAACATGATTGCTAAATATTTTTCTGCTTTTGATTTAATTAAAATGAATTAATTTTTTTTTGTTGTTAGATTGATTTCATTCTTTTAGCTTAGACTATTAAAGTTTCATTAATGATGTTATGTGCCTTGATTGCTTATTCATTCAGATAAAATCATGGACATGTTATTCATGCATTATAAATGTAAGGATACAATTGAATTAATTATTTAATCAGAACAAGATTGTAATTAATTGACACAGTATATGAATGGTGCATGTTTGATATTTTTATGATAAATTAGGTCAAATTAATAATAATATCGAAAAAAACTATTACCTTACATAACTTTAGGATTGATGTGATTAAACTGTTTCAGTATAGAAATGTCACTGTTACCTCACATAATATGATGTCTACTTTAGAAAATTAATAAGTTGATCAAACATTGAAATATGCTAGAAAAACTCAATAATTAAATAAGTGTGACTTCATGGGTTAATAAATAACTGAGTTGCCATGGATATCTTCCATAAAATCATTAGCATTGTTTTAATTATTCTAAGTTAAAGAAAGGAATTAATCTAACTCTATCATGTCATAGTAATTAAACTTATGAATTGTTGCTCATACTTATGTATACATTTTTCATTCATTTTTAGCATACTTAGTTAATTTTTATTTAAGTTAATTATTTCAATCAATCTACTCCCAATTATTTTCATCACCAATTTGCTAAGATTTTATTCTCACCATATTTTCCTTTCCAGTCCCTGTGGAGACGATACTTTTTACTTACTACTTTATTATTTGTTGACGACTGCACATCATTCGAATATTTCTTGACACATGTCTCCTTCTTCTCTATTTCCATTGATACTATCTATCAACAATAATGAAGAAGATATGATAAAAAAAAACATATGTAGATTAAAGAAAATAGACTTAATTTGGACTTTTGAGTGATTGCTTTAATTTGGGTTTGATTGAGCTTTGACATTTTTTTAATGGTTTTGCAATTTAAATTGTAGATATTTCATTGTTGGTTTTCTTATAGTGTTTGGATAATGTCTTCTTTTGTTGGTGCACTGGTTGAGTGATACCACATGAAAAACATAAATTAAAAATATATAAAACTATATAAATTAATAAATAAAAGTATAACTTTTTTCACGTCAATAATGAATCTGGACAAACGGTTGCCAGATACATCTGAATATGTTCCGAATGTATTTTTAATAAGTTTATTAAAGTTTGCAAAGCTGTGCTCAATGAATACTTTTATTCAATAATCACCAACATCACCTTTGACTTAAACCCAATTTACCCTACAACACTTAGAATGACTCCAATTGTTACAAATCACTTACCCGAAAATCGCACTTACATCAAATATAAATTATCTAAGAAAACTTAACAAGAGTGTCACAAAATAACAAGTGAAAGAACAAAGAAACTGCTTACAAAAGACACTGCACTTGGATGTGCGACAACGAACAACCTATTTATAGGTCGATACAAGAGCTTTTAAGCTTTATTTTGATAAAATTAAAACTATTGGTAAAAGATTAAATTGATAACCTAAAATATCTTCAATAATGATCTCATAACTTCCTTCATATCTTAATAAAATAGCTAGCTTGGTCTCATAAGTATAAGGATAATGCTTGAGATGATATTGTTGAATTTTTCTTCTCTTTCTTACCCAAATTTGATCACCACCAATTATGAAGGGATAAAACATAGCTTGAGGATCATTTGTTGATAGTGTAGAGACCATGAAAATCAAAGTAAAAAATGTCAATTTTATAATGCACTTAGGATGTCCTAAAGGCATGTCTACACTACTATCCAAAGGCCTATCGAGATAGTTACTTAAACAAGAGATAGAACATGGTGACTAAGCATGCAATTCAAGGAGCTATTCGAACATGATGAGAAACTTCAAATACAAGGACAACTAAGTCCCAGTACTGTATTTTAACTAAACTTTAGGAGAATAAGTATAAAGATCTCAAAGGGATTTTATGAGATTTTCTTCAAAGCTGAAGGGCTAAGTGGGCTTTCTTGTAATCATAGGGTTGTGTATTTCACACTAAAATTGATAAGAGTGAGTGCCATTTATCCTTAATTTTATATGTATTAGTAGAAAAGACAGAATATTAGGCAAAATATTAGGCAAAATATAAACTCATTTAACTAATTATAAGTTTTTTATTGATTTTGATATCATGAGTTAGCATCAAAATAATTTGTTAAATTATAAAGTAAAACAAATATAATACTGTTGAAGTTAAAATAAAAATAAATATGTTTTTTTCTTAAATTTCAGATAAATGTATTTGTTTTCAAAATTAAAAAAAATGAAACTCTATATTTTATGGGGTTTTTGTACAAATCAGGAGAGGATAAGGCCATGAAAAGCTAATAAAAGATTTTGAAGTGCATGTTGCCCATTGTTTAGCTTCCCTGGATAGTTGGTTTCTTTCCATTGGTCCATTTGGTATGGTGACAGACTAGAGGAGATGTCTAATGTCATCAAGTGTTGGTTGAAGTTTCATTCTACCTTGCTACGTCTATGTATGATATTTTACCATTTCTTATCACTTTTAGGAGCCTGCAAGAAGTAATATTGTGGGTTTTGAGAGTGAATAAGAAAGATTGAAGAGTGAGAAGTCTAGCTTGGGTTTTGTTCACAAATTTTAAGAATCGACTAGACAAAAATAGGGAGTCTTTGTTGTCTTAAACAATAGCAGCTCCACCTATCATATTATCTCATCTGCAATGGATAATACAGACAAAAAGTAGTGGGAGAGGGGTTCATGCATAGCCTTTAAAGTTTGTACCATTGGTTGATGATTTGGAGAAGTGTCAAGGGGATAAGCATTCAGAATTGAGTCATGAAGATTTTGAATCCTTATGATTGTCCTTGTTGGTGAAAGATTAGTCATTTTGAAGATGAATCAATTCCTTGATTTCCAAATGATCCAAAGTGTACAAGTTATGATCGCTAAACTAACTAAAAATTCGACTAAGGTAAGCGCACCTATTGAACAGTAGTATAGTTATGGTGACACCAGAAATATCATATCCACAAGGACTAAAAGTACTAGTAATTACAATCTTTTTATTATCTAGCCTAAGAATTAAATGGATGTTTTTAAAGTAAGATTAACTATCTAACTAACTAATAATACGACAGAGGTAAAAGTTGGAAAATACTGTTGGAAAACCGATGGAGAAGATAATACCCAAGGAAGAATCCACCTAGACTTCACTTATTACTTCTGAATTAGACGATTTATTCACTTGACTTAATCCGTAGAAATCCCTGATTTATGTTAATACCTCTCTTGAGACTAAAAACAACTGACTCTAGGTTGATTAATTGAAATCTCTTTCTAATTAAAACCCCTATTGTTGCATTAACTCGATCTATATATTCCCTTATTAGATTTAACTCTAATCTAGCAGATTTATTTCGTCCTATCTCTAGGATTGCATGCAACTCCGCTTAATTATGGAGGATCTACTCTTAAACAAAGACTTTTGCTCCACTAAATAAGCACATCAAAACCTGAATTAATATCCTCGAATATTAAAGAAATGATTAAAACTCACAATTAAGAATAAGAATAAGTATTTATCATATAATTCAAATAGTAATAAGATCCGTCTTAGGTTTCATCTCCCTTAGGTATTTAGGGAGTTTAGTTCATAATAATAGAAAACATATCAAAATTTGGGAAAACCACAAAACATAAAGAAACCCAAAGAACTTCTAGGAAATTGAATAGAGATCTTCAGTCTTAAAGTAGATCCTACTTCCGAGCTGATTCCGATGGCTATCCTTCTGTATTCTCTGCCTTCTACCCTATGTCCCCACTTTGATCTTCTTCTAGGGTGTTTATATAGACTTTCGAATGCTTCAAAACCTTAGAAATGAGCCTTTTCCAAGTAGGATTAGACTTGGGCTTGACAAGGACATGGCCGTGTGCCATGCCCATGTGAGGGTACTTAGGCCGTGTGCAATTCTAAGTTTGTTTCTAATCAACACGATCATGACACACAGGCATGTGGCCTACTGGTATGTCACACACGGGCATGTGGATTACCCGTGTGGAAGTGCCTAGACCGTGTGAAACACTGAATTAGGCCCATTTTGTACTTTTTGGCCCATTTCTTGCTCTTTTTGCTTTCCTAAGCTCTCCTGAGTATAAAACATGAAATTAAAGGATTAGGAGCATCAAATTCATTAAATCGTATGATAAATCTTCCAAATATATGCCAAGCATGGGGTAAAAATATGTATATATCATGGTTTATCAAATATCCCCACACTTAAGTTATTGCTTATCCTCAAGCAAAATCCTCAACTCATAATTAAAATAAATTCTTCTCAACTTATAATTCTCATCAATAATGGTTTGAAATAATCCACACATAATCATACATTGAGAATTCAACTAAAAGAACATCAAAGTTTCAAACAATCCAAGTTGAGCATTTTAATCATAAAATCATAGGTATTTCCCCTTATCTAAATAATTTCCTTTAATTCCAAATCGACAAGAGTTGACATCCACACTAAAGATTCACTCAAATCACTCAAAGTGTTTAAGGTTTATCAATCAAACACTCAATAGTTAAACATGAAAAGTTATTACCATAGGCTTGCATAAAAATCAAATCTCCACCACTATAAATGAGATGATACACAAATCAAAAGTTCTTTAGCAAGGTTGTAATGAGGCTTGGGTTAAAGGTATGAATAAAGGCTGAAAAAGAGGGTTAGAATCGAGATGAATTTAAATAATTACCAAACTAGAAAAACAAAGCTAATTACTGAATTACAAACAAGTACCCAGAATTAAAGTTACCTAATATTAATAATGTGAGCTTTTTTTTTTCAAAATAATAACTTTAACTTGTTCAAGCTCATACTGGAATAATATATAATTACATGAATCAATATATGTTGGCTTTTAAGAATAAGAACAAGTACAATGATGAAAAGAACATAATAAGAAATAATTCAGTAACTGATATGAACAAACATAGTTAGGTAACTAATCAAATCAAATCTGGATAAAAAGGAGTTAATAAAAAGGGAGAAATTCTTAACAAATCAAAAAAGGTTAAGTTGTGGGTTAACATTAAGGGCAAAATCAAGAAACAATGGTTAAGGCTCAAAGGGGTTCACTAAGGGTCAATTATGTGGGTAGGCTTTTCATGGGGTAAGTGGGTTAAAACCTAAGTGCCTTTATCATCTTAGTATATCAAATCAAAGGTGTGGTCTTGACATGCATAATCGAAGCAAGTTCTAGAATAACAAATCAATGTTGACACACTCATAACCAATAAAATAAGTGAGCAAGAAAGATATATGCTCTAAAAGGCTCAAAATCTCACGAAAATTATGGGCATTTGATGTCAATACTGTAAATTCAAAACTTCAAGATAATACCTCAATTCAGGAAAACAACCTAGCAATTTTAATTCTCAAAAGTCAACTTATCATGCTTGATTCTCTAATGTCTTAAAGTTTAAACAATCAATGCACAATTACATATGATTGAATTCAAAACATATCAATAAAAATTATAAATCAATCAGAATTCACTCTAATAATAATATGAAAAAATCATTTGAAAACAAGATAAAAATTTAGGTATTTTCTGATAACATATAAATAACCTCCCCACACTTAAGATGTACATTATCCTTAATGTACAAATATAGATAATAACACTATAAGCGTAATATCAGAAGAGGGACAGAAACGAAACTGCCCTGAATTTTTAGATGAAATCCTTGGAATAGCGAAAGCTAGAATTGTAGATAAAGCCAATGAAAGGCAAGATTCTGAGTTACTAATAAGAAAATAAACACAATTGTGGAAGAGAATTAAGGGAGTACTCGATAATAACCATAGTGATAAACATAGTTCAAAATATAAAACATAATTCTTCAAAAATAAATAAAAGAAAAATAAAATTAAAAAATAATAATAATAATTAAAAAATAAATAGACTCAAAGGTCCTCATTATCGGATGCCTCGTGGGTCGAGAGTGCCGAAGGAGAGATGTGAAGGTGGTGGAAAATCTGTCGAAGAGTGTCATCGATGTTGTCGAACTGCTCAAAACGCTGCTGCTCAAAGCGAATGAGTCGCTCAGATATATCTGTCAAGGTAGCAGCAGTGGGGTGCTGACTCTGTGATGGTGGTGGAGGTGGGTCCTCATGAAAGGGAGGAACATCATCAGTAATATCCTCTGGATCATCCTGACCATCAGAACGAGCTAACCGGTGCTGAGGGGGATCGAATCCATGACGTTGCTCGATCATCCTCATGTGGATCATACTAGAAATTCCTTGAGGAGACATCTGGCCTACTAGTGTGAGTGTCGCCTCGGAAGCCATAAACTCCTCCGTGTAGAGGCCCAAAGCAGCTCCAAACTCTGGTACACTCATGTGTCTTACGAGTCCACCAAGTCTAAAAGTGATAGTACCGGCCTCGTCATGGGTATTCATCACATGATGTATATGGAAATTAGTGCAAAACTCCAGGGTAAGCTCCGAATAAGTGGGCTCGATAATCATAAAGAACTGATCCCACGGGGCTGTGGCAAGATGGAATCGGACAAGGTGGGCAAGATGGACTTGCTCCAAGGCGGTCCAATCTATGCAGCGGCCCACTCCCAATGGTCGTGCACGGAAGAGCTGGAATAAGTCGTCCTGTGGGCCTGACGAGAATAGAATTAGAAGGTGATGAGCTTCGGTCGAGGCGCTCGAGGAGGTTGTGCCAGGACCTTTCCATTTTTCAAAGCTGGGACGACAGTTTTCTTGCCTCGTGTGTTTTTCATAATAGATCTGCAAGGGTAAAATATTGTATCAATAAAGCAATTTAATGAATCAACACAATAAGCAAGTTCTTATTAAGCAACCTAGTTCAGCTCAACACTTTGGACAAAATCATAATAAAAATAATATTCAAGATGCGATCTACCAAACAGAAATCAAGTAAGATTAAATAGAACTAATAGTAATCACAAATAAAAATCATCATAAACATTGAATGTCCATTCGTCACACGGCCATGTCGCACGGCCATGTGCTATGTCTGTCGCTTCTCCCACGCCCGTGTGGGTTGCCCACACGCTCGTGTAAAGTCCCACACGCCCATGTGGTCCAGCCGTGTCCCGCACATGGTTGTGGGCCTTTCTCGCGTTGCTCTCTGACCTGTTTAAAATTTGAAAAAGTAAGCTCCAAGTTTCACACGGCTAAAGACACGCCCGTGTGTCCTGACCGTGAGATGGACACGGCCGTGTCGTAGGGCCATGTGGCTCAATTTGATGGCCGTGTGTATGTTGATACTTTGGAATTTTTTGCCCTATTTCCACACGGCCAAGGACACGCCCGTGTGTCCTGGCCATATGGGTCACTATACCTGTATTAAAATATGAGAAATAAATAAAATAAACTAGTTAGTGGTGTCAGTGCTCGGGTTGCCTCCTGAGAAACGCTTATTTAGAGTCTAAGCTTGACTTTACCTCTTATTTGCCTGGTCATGGTGGGTCAAGGAGTTGGAACTCCTCATCTCTGCTATCAATCTCATCAAAATAAGTTTTTAGACGAGTATTATTTATCTTGACAGTGCCGAATTTGGAATGAGTTACCTCGACTGTGCTGTATGGGAAAACGTTTAATACCGTAAAAGAAATTGCTCCATTAGTCTCAGAAGTGGCAATGCGAGGGTCTGCGTCATCCAACATTACCTTGTCCCCAACCTTAAATTAATTCATTTCAATCTTAAGTTTGTCATGGTGTTGCCTCGGTTCCTCCTTGTCAAAATTTCGCCATTATTCTAGTTCATCTATCTGTAGTATTCGTTCGTCATGGATGATTCCATTGTTGGAATTAGAAACGTTAAGTTAATATGTAATTTTTTTAATAATTTAAGGAATTTACCGAATTGTTCATCCGTGTGGTCTTTCCTTGTCGCATTGGGGTATGGCACACGAGGTTTATACTCTTTGCTTACCAGTTTCTATTTATCATTGCTTACCTGAACCTTACATTTATCGACCATATTGTCTTGCCTCGGTTTTGGTTCATCTTTAACTAACCCTTCATCATTGCGCATAGTAATGGCATGGAGTTGCTCCCTTGGGTTAGTTTCAATGTTACTTGGTAGGCTACCTTGTGGTCGTTCAGAGATCAACTGAGCAAGCTGACCTATTTGAGTTTCGAGCCCTTGAATCGATGCTTGTTGATTTTTAAGTGCAAATTCGGTATTTTGAAAGTGAGTTTCTAACAATGAAATTAATTTCTCTAACATTTCTTCGAGGTTTGGTTTCTTTTCCTACCGATAAGATTGTTGCTGAGAGCCTGGCGGTGGTGGTGGTATTTGATTTCCTTATCCTCCCCATGAAAAATTTGGGTGATTCCTCCAGCCTGCATTGTATGTATTACTGAAAGGATTATTTTGAGGTCGAGGATTATTACCCATATAGTTCATTTGCTCATTCTCTACGCTGGGACTGTAAGGTATGAAATCTGGATTACTTGTTCCACCTCTATTTGTATCGCACTATATCACTGGATGTACCTGTGTAGAACCACATAGACCGTCAATCTTTTTATTCAAAAGTTCTACCTGGTTTAATAGTATGGTGACTGCATCTAAGTTGAAAACACTGGCTGATTTTGTTGGCTTTCTTCTCATGACTTGACACTGATAGTTATTCATTGACATCTTCTCTATAAACTCATAAGCCTCCTCAGATGTTATGTTATTTATAGTTCCACCAACAGCTGCATCGACCATTTGCCTAGTTGAGAGGTTCAAACCATTGTGAAAAGTTTGAACCTGTAGCCATAAAGGTAACCCATGGTGAAGGCACCTTCTTAGTAAGTCCTTATACCTCTCCCACGTGCCATACAAAGTCTCTAAATCCATCTGCACAAAGGAAGAGATATCATTCCTCAATTTGACTATCCTAGCCAATGGAAAGTACTTTAGTAGACACTTCTCGGTCATCTGTTCCCAAGTAGTTATTGAACTTCGTGGTAGGGAGTTATACCATTGCTTAGCCTTATTTCTTAACGAGAAGGGAAATAACTTTAGGCAAATGGCATCGTCAGAAACACTGTTGATCTTGAAAGTGTCGCAATATTCCAGAAAGTTCGCCAAACGAGTATTTGGATCCTCATCTTGCAATCCATCAAACTGAATAAACTACTGGATCATCTGAATTGTATTTGGCTTTAGTTCAAAATTATTTGCAGTGATAGTAGGTCGAACAATACTCGATTTAGCCCTAGTGAGATTGGGCTTAGAATAATCGTACATAGTACGAGGAGCAGGATTCTGATTTACTGGATTTGCAGCAATCACATGAGATAATGGATTATTTCGATTTTCATCCATCTCCTCGGTAGTATTAGTATCATCCTCGTGCTCTTCCTCTATATGCTGTAAACTTCGCCTTATTTCTCTACGGTTTCTGCAAGCTGTGCTTTCAATCTCACTGTCAAAAAGTAGACGCCCTAACGGGTTTCTTCTAGTCATAAACTATAAAAACATGCCAGATGCAAAAGAAAAATTAGTAGATTGGACGTAGAAATAAATAGCGAAAAAAATAAAAATAAAAAATAAAAATGAAATGGCTAAAGTAATAAAAATTAAGCATTCCTAATGTCTTAGTCCCTGGCAACGGCGCCAAAAACTTGTTGATCGCTAAACTAACTAAAAATTTGACTAAGGCAAGCACACCTATCGAATAGTAGTATAGTTATGGTAAGACCAGAAATATCGTATCCACAAGGACTAAAAGTACTAGTAATTACTATTTTTTTTATTATCTAGCCTAAGAATTAAAAGGATGATTTTAAACTAAGATTAACTATCTAATTAACTAAGAATATGACAGAGGTAAAAGTTGAAAAATACTATTGGAATACTGATGGAGAGGACAATACCCAAGGAAGAATCCACCTAGACATCACTTATTACTTCTGAATTAGACGATTTAGTCGCTTGACTTAATCCGTAGAAATCCCTGACTTATGTTAATATCTCACTCGAGACTAAAAACAACTGACTTTAGGTTGATTAATTGCAATCTCTTTCTAATTAAAACCCCTATTGTCGCATTAACTCGATCTATTGATTCCCTTATTAGATTTGACTCTAATCTGGCAAATTTATGTCATCCTATCTCTAGGATTGCATGCAGCTCCGCTTAATTATGGAGGATCTACTCTTAAATAGGGACTTTTGCTCTACTGGATAAGCACATCAAAACCTGAATTAATATCCTGTAACATTAAAGCAAGGATTAAAACTTACAATTAAGAATAAGAACAAATATTTATCATATAATTCAAATAGTAATAAGATCCGTCTTAGGTTTAATCTCCCTTAGCTATTTAGGGAGTTTAGTTCATAATAATGGAAAACATCTCAAAATTTGGGAAAACCACAAAACATAAAGAAACCTAAAGAACTTATAGGAAATTGAATAGAGATCTTCAGTCTTGAAGTAGATCCTGCTTCTGAGCTGATTCTGATGGCTATCCTTCAGTATTCTCTACCTTTTACCCCGTGTCCCCCCTTTGATCCTCTTCTAGGGTGTTTATATAGACTTTGGAATGCTTCAAAACCCTAGAAATTAGCCTTTTTCGAGTAGGATTAGACTTGGGATCGACAGGGACACGGCCGTGTGCCACGCCCGTGTGAGGGTACTCAAGCTGTGTGCAATTCTGAGTTTGTTTTTATTAGACACAGTCATGACACACGAGCATGCGGGCGTGTGGATTACCCTTGTGAAAGTGCCTAGACCGTGTGAAACACTGAATTAGGCCAATTTTGTCCATTTTTGGCCCGTTTCTTGCTCTTTTTGCTTTCCTAAGCTCTCCTCAGTGTAAAACATAATTAAAGGATTAGGACCATCAAATTCATTAAATCTTATGATAAATCTTCCAAAAATATGGCAAGCATGGTTTAAAAATATGTATATATTATGGTTTATCAAATATCCCCACACTTAAGCATTTTCTTGTCCTCAAGCAAAATCCTCAACTCATAATTAAAATAAATTCTTCTCAACTTATAATTCTCATTAATAATGGTTTCAAATAATCCACCAATAATCATACATTGAGAATTCAACTAAAAGAACATCAAAGTTTCAAACAATCCAAGTTGAGCATTTTAATCATAAAATCATAGGTATCTCCCCTTATCTAAATAATTACCTTTAATTCCAAATCGACAAGAGTTGACATCCTCACTAAAGATTCACTCAAATCACTCAAAGTGTTTAAGGTTTATCAATCAAGCACTCAATAGTCAAACATGAAAAGTTATAGGCTTGCATGAAAATCAAATCTCCACCACTATAAATAAGATGATACACAAATCAAAAGGTCTTTAGCAGGGTTGTAATGGGGCTTGGGATAAAGGTGTGGATAAAGGCTGAAAAAGAGGGTTAGAATCGAGATTAATTAAAATATTTACCAAATTAGAAAAACAAAGCTAATTATTGAATTATAAACAAGTACCCGGAATTAAAGTTACCTAATATTAATAATGTGAGCTTCTTCTTTTTATCAAAACAATAACTTTAACTTGTTCAAGCTCATACTGGAATAATATATAATTACATGAATCAATATATTTTTTTTAAGAATAAGAACAAGTACAATGATGGAAAGTACATAATAAGAAATAATTCAGCAACTGAAATAAAAGAACATAGTTAGGTAACTAATCAAATCAAATCTCGATAAAAAGGAGTCAATAAAAAGGGAGAAAATCTTAACGAATCAAAAAGGATTAACTTGTGGGTTAACATTAAGGGGAAAATCAAGAAACAATGGTTAAGGCTCAAAGGGGTTCACTAAGGGTCAATTATGTGGGTAGGCCTTTTATGGGGTAAGTGGGTTAAAACCTAAGTGCCTTTATCATCTTAGTATATCAAATCAAAGGTGTGGTCTTGACATGCATAATTGAAGCAAGTTCTAGAATAGCAAATCAATGTTGACACACTCATAACCAATAAAATAAGTTAGCAAGAAAGGTATATGCTCTAAAAGGCTCAAAATCTCACGAAAATTATGAGTATTTGATGTCAATCCTATAAATTCAAAACTTCAAGATAATACCTCAATTCAGGAAAACAACCTAGTAATTTTAATTCTCAAAAGTCAACTTATCATGCTTGATTCTCTAATGTCTTAAAGTTTAGACAATCAATGCACAATTTCCTATGATTGAATTCAAAACATATCAATAAAAATTATAAATCAATCAGAATTCACTCTAATAATAATATGAGAAAATTATTTTAGAATGAGATAAAAATTCAGAGATTTTCTAATAATCATATAAATAATCTCCCCACACTTAAGATGTATATTGTCCTCAATGTACAAAGATAGATAATAACAATATAAGCGTAATATCAGAAGAAAGGGAGAGAAGCGAAACTACCCTGAATTTTTGGATGAAATCCTTGGAATAGCAAAAGTTAGAATTGTAGATAAGACCAATGAAATGCATGATTCTGAGTTACTAATAAGAAAATAAACACAACTGTGGTAGAGAATTAAGGGAGTACTCGATAATAACCATAAAGATAAATATAGTTCAAAATATAAAACTTAAGTCCTCAAAAATAAATAAAAGAAAATTAAAATTAAAATTAAAATAAATAATAATTAGAAAATAAATGGACTCAAAGATCCTCATTATCGGATGCCACGTGGGTCGATGGTGCTGAAGGAGAGATGTGAAGGTGATGGCAAATCTGTCGAAAAGTGGTATCGATGCTGTCGAACCGCTCAAAGTGAGTGAGTCGCTCGAATATATCTGTCAAGGTAGCAGCAGTGGGGTGTGACTCTGTGATGGTGGTAGAGGTGGGTCCTCATGAAAGGGAGGAACATCATCAGTAATATCCTCTGGATCATCCTGACCATCAAAACAAGCTAACTGGTACTGAGGGGGATCGAATCCATGACGTCGCTCGATCATCCTCATGTGGATCATACTAGAAATTCCTTGAAGAGACATTTGGCCTACTAGTGTGAATGTCGATGAAATCTCTAGAGTCTCGAAGAGGCCGAAATGTCGAGCGAGGCAAGTCACGTAGGGGCCAATGCAGATGGGGCCCCTCCTATGGCAGTTTGTCTAGTGGTGAAAAGCAAGAGCGATAAAGTATGCTAAATCAAATACATGACTAGTCCCCATGCTCCATAAGAAGTAAGCATCGGTGGTTCTAACGACGTCAGTGCTCTCTCTCCTCCCAGTCAAGGTGTGAGCCAAGATGGCATGGATGTAGCATAGTGCTGGACGAAGAGAAGTCGCCTTTGAGCGACTTGCGTCATTGGGAATAGTACTCGCCGTAAGGTCAGTCCACCAGTAGGAGGGCGAGTAGTGTATGTGACGTTGAAGATGTAGAAAATCCTCAAAAGCCATAAACTCCTCCGTGTAGAGGCCCAAAGTAGCTCCAAACTCTGGTACACTTATGTGTCTTACGAGTCCACCAAGTCTAAAAGTGATAGTACCGGCCTCGTCATGGGTATTCATCACATGCTGTAGATGGAAAGTAGTGCAAAACTCCAAGGTAAGCTCCAAATAAGTGGGCTCGATAATCGTAAAGAATCGATCCCATGGGGTAGTGGCGAGATGGAATCGAACAAGGTGGGCAAGATGGACCTGCTCCAAGGCGATCCAATCTATGCAGCGGCCCACTCCCAGTGGTCGTGCATAAAGGAGCTAGAATAAGTCGTCTTGTGGGCCAGACATGAATCGAATCAGAGGGTGACGAGCTTCGGTCGAGGCGCTCGAGGAGGTTGTACCAGGACCTTTCCATTTTTTTGAAGCTGGGATGACAATTTTCTTACCTCGTGTGTTTGTCATAATATATCTGCAAGGGTAAAAGATTGTATCAATAAACAATTTAACGAATCAACACAATAAGCAAGTTCATATTAAGCAACCTAGTTCAGCTCAACACTTTAGACAAAATCATAATAAAAATAATAATCAAGATGCGATCTACTAAACAGAAATCAAGTAAGAGTAAATAGAACTAATACTAATCACGAATAAAAATGGAGAAGCAAGACTGGTAAGAAAGAGATGTCTACTAAAACAAAGGAAATAAATAAAATTATTGAATGAAAATTGAAATAGCAAATGACCAGAATTGTTATGAAGAAGTAATATTCAAGAGCTAAATAATCATGAGTGGCTAAATATCACAGTAGCTAAATAAAACATTACTAAATGCTTGAATAATCTAAAATTAATTAAAAGAAAATGGAGAGTAATAAAATTAAGAATACTAATAATAAAAACAGGATGTGAATAACATGTAACCGACGGTTGTGGATTGGGGACGGCGGTGAACGGCGACCGAATGGTAGGAGGGGTCGTGCGACGAGGAAGGCTGCTGCTGGGGCAAAGGGGACAGGCTGGTGGCCATGCGGGTAAGGGGAAAGGGAGGGGAAAAAAGGGAAAGAAAAGGGAAGAAATAATGGGTAAGGAAGAGAGGGGAGGGGAAGTTAGAAAAGAGAAGAGGAGAGGGGGAAGGGAAGAAGGGGGCGATCAGCGGTGGACGACAGTGGCCAGAGCAAGGGGAAAGGGAAGCGGCGACTAAGGTCAATTTTGAGTGAGGAAGAAGACAAAAGATGAAAAAGAAACTAGGGCTTGGGGTTAAAAAGGGACACGATCGTGTGAGGCCCGTGTTGGACCACACGAGTGTGTCACATGCCAGTGTGGCTCAAATCTAGCCCGTGTTCATCATGAAAATTAAATGCCCATTAGTCACACAGCCGTGTCGCATGGCTGTGTGCTATTTCGCTCGCTTCTCCTACGTTTGTGTGGCTTACCCACATGCTTATGTAACACCCTACAAGCCCGTGTGGTCCGGCCGTGTCTCGCACACAACCGTGGGCCTTTCCCGTGTGGCTCTCTGACCTGTTTAAAATTTGAAAAAGTAAGCTTCAGGTTTCACATAGCCAAGGACACGCCCATGTGTCCTGGTTGTGTGATACACACGGCCATATCGCAGGGCCGTGTGGCTCAAGTTTATGGCCGTGTGTATGTTGATACTTGGGAATTTTCAGCCCTATTTCTACACGGCCAAGGACACGCCCGTGTGGGTCACTATACCTGTATTAAAATATGAGAAATAGATCAAATAAACTAGTTAGTGGTGCTAATGCTCGGGTTGCCTCCTGAAAAGTGCTTATTTAGAATCTAAGCTCAACTTTACCTCTCATTTGTCTGGTCATGGTGGGTCAAAGAGTTCGAACTCCTCATCTCTGCTATCAATCTTATCAAAATATGTTTTTAGACGAGTACTATTTATCTTAACAGTGCCGAATTTGGAATGAGCTACCTCGACTGTACCGTATGGGGAAACGTTTAATACCGTAAAAGGAATTGCTCCATTAGACTCAGAAGTGGTAATACAAGGGTCTGCGTCATCCAACAGTACCTTGTCCCCAACCTTAAATTAATTCGTTTCAATCTTAAGTTTGTCATGGTGTTGCCTCGGTTTCTCCTTGTCAAAATTTTGCCATTCGTCTTGTTCATATATCTATAGTATTCGTTCGTCATGGATGATTCCATTGTTGGTACTAGAACGTGGCTCATTTATGCTTTTCTGAAGTGTTTCCTGCAAAGAAGGTTGAACCACATGATTGATCTCATTAACAGGTTTTATAGAATCATCTTCATGACTCAATGTCTGGACCGAATCACGGGCTTAGAGTGTGATCGTATCTTCTCCTACATGGAGTGTGAGTTCACCTGTACCAACATCAATGATAGTTCTAGCAGTTGCTAAAAAGGGGTGTCCTAAAATTAAAGGGACATCACTATCCTCTTCCATGTCTAGAACAACAAAATCAATTGGGAATATGAATTTATCAATTTTTACGAGTACATCTTCAATTATACCTCTAGGAAATCTAATGGTTTTATCAGTCAATTGAACGCTCATCCTAGTTTGTTTAGGTTTCCCAAAACTTAGATGTTTAAACATTTTATAAGGCAAAACATTAATACTTGCCCCTAAATCAGCTAAAGCATTGTTAACATTCAAACTACCTATTAAACAAGGAATCGAAAAACTCTCTGGATCTTTCAGTTTGTTGGGTAGCTTGTTTTGTAGAATAGCTGAGCAAACTGCATTTAACTCCATATGTGATGACTCATCTAACTTCCGTTTGTTTGATAAAAGCTCTTTTCAAAATCTGACTGCGTTTGGCATCTGCGAAAGAGCTTCAATAAACGGTAAGTTAATATGTAATTTTTTTAAAAATTTAAGGAATTTACAGAATTTTTCGTCCGTGTGGTCTTTCCTTGTCGCATTGGGGTATGGCACACGAGGTTTATACTTTTTGCTTACCAATTTCTATTTATCATTGCTTACCTCAACCTTACCTTTATCGATCCCATTGTCTTGTCTCGGTTTTGGTTCATCTTCAACTAGCCCTTCATCATTGTGCACAGTAATGGCATGGAGTTGCTCCCTTGGGTTAGTTTGAGTGTTACTTGGTAGGCTACCTTGTGGTCATTCAGAGATTAACTGAGCAAGCTAACCTATTTGAGCTTCGAGCCATCAAATCTATGCTTGCTGATTTTTAAGTGCAGATTTGGTATTCCGAAAGTGAGTTTCTGACACCAAAATAAATTTCTCTAACATTTCTTCGAGGTTTGGTTTCTTTTCTTGCCGATAAGGTTGTTGCTGAAAGCCTAGCGGCGGTGGTGGTCTTTGATTTCCTTGTTCTCCCCATGAAAAATTTGGGTGATTCCTCCAACCTGCATTGTATGTATTATTGTAAGGATTATTTTGAGGTCGAGGATTATTGCCCATATAGTTCATTTGCTCATTCTACATGCTGGGACTATAAGGTATGAAATCTGGATTACTTTCTCCACCTCCATTTGTATCGCACTGCATCACTGAATGTACCTGCGTAGAACCACATAGACTGTCAATCTTTTTATTCAAAAGTTCTACCTAGTTTGATAGCATGGTGACTGCATTTAAGTTGAAAACACTAGCTAATTTTGTTGGCTTTGTTCTCATGACTTGCCACTGATAGTTATTCAGTGACATCTCTACTATAAACTCGTAAGCCTCCTCAAGTGTTTTGTTATTTATGGTTCCACCGGCAACTGCATCATTTGCCTAGTTGAGGGGCTCAAACCGTTGCGAAAAGTTTGAACCTGTAGCCATAAAGGTAACCCATTGTGAGGGCACCTTCTTAATAAGTCCTTATACCTCTCTCATGCGTCATATAAAGTCCCTAAATCCATCTGCACAAAGAAAGAGATATCATTCCTCAATTTTGCTGTCTTAACCGGTGGAAAGTACTTTAGTAGAAACTTCTCGGTCATCTGTTCCCAAGTAGTTATTGAACCTCGTGGTAGGGAGTTCAACCACTGCTTAGCCTTATTTCTTAACGAGAAAGGAAATAGCCTTAGGCGAATGGCGTCGTTAGAAATGCTGTTGATCTTAAAAGTGTCGCAATATTCTAAAAAGTTGGCCAAATGAGTATTTGGATCCTCATCTTGCAAACCATCGAACTGGATAAACTACTGGATCATCTGAATTGTATTTGGCTTTAGTTTAAAATTATTTGCAGTGAAGGTAGGTCGAACAATACTCGATTCAGCCCCAGTGAGATTGGACTTAGCATAATCGTACATAGTCCGAGGTCCAGAATTCTGATTTACTGGATTTGCAGCAATCACAGGAGATAGTGGATTATTTCAATTTTCATCCATCTCATCTGTAATATTAGTATTATCCTCGTGCTCTTCCTTTATATACTGTATACTTCGCCTTATTTCTCTACGGTTTCTGCGAGCTGTGCTTTCAATTTCATTGTAAAAAAGTAGAGGCTGTAATGGGTTTCTTCTAGTCATAAACTATAAAAACCTGCCAGAAGCAAAAGAAAATTTAGTAGATTAGAAGTAGAAATAAATAGCAAAAAATAAAAATAAAATGGCTAAAGTAATAAAAATTAAGCGTTTCTAATATCTTAGTCCCTGGCAACGGCGCCAAAAACTTGATGATCGTTAAAATAACTAAAAATTTGACTAAGGCAAGTGCACCTAACGAACAGTAGTATAGTTATGGTGAGACCGAAAATATCGTATCCACAAGGACTAAAAGTACTAGTAATTACTATCTTTTTATTATTTAGCCTAAGAATTAAAGGGATGTTTTTAAACTAAGATTAACTATCTAATTAACTAAGAATACGACAGAGGTAAAAGTTGGAAAATACTATTGGAAAACTGATGAAGAAGATAATACCCAAGGAAGAATCCACCTAGACTTCACTTATTACTTCTAAATTAGATGATTTATTCACTTGACTTAATTTGTAAAAATCCCTAATTTATGTTAATATCTCTCTTGAGACTAAAACAACTGACTCTAGGTTGATTAATTGAAATCTCTTTCTAATTAAAACCCCTATTGTCGCATTAACTCGATCTATGGATTTCCTTATTAGATTTGACTCTAATCTGACAAATTTATGTCAACCTATCTCTAGGATTGCTTACAACTCCGCTTAATTATGGAGGATCTACTCTTAAACAGGGACTTTTGCTCCACTGAATAAGCACATCAAAACCTGAATTAATATCCTAGAATATTAAAGCAAGGATTAAACCTCACAATTAAGAATAAAAACAAGTATTTATCATATAATTCAAATAGTAAAAAGATCCATCTTAGGTTTCATCTCCCTTAGGTATTTAGGGAGTTTAGCTCATAATAATGGATAACATCTCAAAATTTGGGAAAACCACAAAACATAAAGAAACCCAAAGAACTTCTAGGAAATTGAAAGGAGATCTTCAGTCTTGAAGTAGATTCTACTTTCGAGCTGATTCTAATGGCTATCCTTCAATATTCTCTAACTTCAACCCTGTGTCCCACCTTTGATCCTCTTCTAGGGTGTTTATATAGACTTTGGAATGCTTCAAAACCCTAGGAATTAACCTTTTTCGAGTAGGATTAGACTTGGGCTCGACAAGGACACAACCGTGTGCCACACCCGTGTGAGGGTACTCAGGCTGTGTGCAATTCTGAGTTGGTTTTTAGTTGACACAGTCATGACACATGAGCGTGTGGCCTGCTCGTGTGTCACACATGGGCGTGTGGATTACCCGTGTAGAAGTGCCTAGACCATGTGAAGCATTTAATTAGGCCCATTTTGTCTGTTTTTGGCCTATTTCTTACTCTTTTTGCTTTCCTGAGCTCTCCTGAGTATAAAACACAAAATTAAAGAATTAGGAGCATCAAATTCATTAAATCTTATGATAAATCTTCCAAAAATATGCCAAGTATGGGGTAAAAATATGTATATATTATGGTTTATCAACAAGCCACCGAAGTATAAAATCCCCTCGAGTCATGTGAGTTGATACTGTTTAAATTGAGCTAATAAAGGAACCACATGGATATGGAAGAGATCTAAAGGGAATCAAATCGAAGAGCTAAAAGAAACTCAAACCAAACAACAAAAGTGAAGTTGCATTCAAGGAAGAGGTGCTCAATGGATTCCCTGTTAGCCTTACAAAATGGACAGGGATTATAGCTCAGATCATTCGCATGTCATGGCGGTTGAGGAAATCGAGGTCAGGCTAAACCTAACTTTCGAGGAATAGCCCATACGAATAATTGGTCGAGATGTCAAAGTATTAAGAATGAAGTCTATTCCATTAGTTAAAGTGCTTTGGCGTAATCACAGGGCTGAGGAGGTTACTTGGGAACCTGAGGAAGCGATGCAACGCCAATATCCTCAATTGTTTGAATCAGGTAAAACTTCGAGGATGAAATTTCTTTTAGGGGGTAGAGTTGTAACGCCCCGAATTTTGGGCCGAGATGAATTAGGCTTTAGGTTTTGGGTTTCATAGAATTTTTTTTTTGGTGAGCAAGAAAATGAAAAATGACATGTTGGCTATAAGGGTTTAAGGAATTTGGAGTGTCTAGGTATGTTGGAGAAGTTTTGAGTTCGAGTTTTGTGGTGGAGGAATTTTAATTTAATTATTAAAAGAACCATGGTTGGGTGTAGTTGGGCTTTTAAATAAAAAAAGGGGAAAATGGCATCAAAAAGCCTTATGGAGGAGTGGCTAAGTGATGCCACTTAGAGTGTAGGGTGGTGGCGTTAGTGGTTAGCAAGGAGATCCAAGGTTCGAATCCTAGCTTAGTATTTTTAGAAGATTAATTTTGGCCTTCTAGAAAGTTGGAAGTAGCGTGAAGATGGACTCTAAGGGGAGGGTTTAGAAGAGAAAATTTATGAAATAGATTAGGGAGTTATCAGGGAGAAAAACGAGGAGATGAGGAGAGGGAAGTGATGGAGCTGAATTGGGAATTAACGGTTAGACAATTTGGCTAGAGGCTATAAATATGTGCTGAGTTTGGGATCCCAGGCTAATGCCAAATTTTTCATTTTTCTTTAGTGCCGATTAGCTTTTCCATATTTTCTAGCTAATTCTTTTGCCATTCTTTCTCTCCTCAGATCTCTTTTGATTTACCCTTTGGGTAGGCGATTCTTTCTTCTACTTTTCTTCTTTAATTTGTGCCAAATAAACCTTATTCACCAGATTAGTTTGAAAGTCGAAAAGTCAGATCTCCTTTGGGCCGATTACTCTTTTGGTGTAAGTACCTTATCTCTTTTTGTCTAGTATTGTTAATACCGAGTACTTCCTTCCCTCACTCTTTCTAATCAACTCTGGTAGGGAATTAGTATCGGATCTCAGATTGTAGCTCTCTGCCGAATTGCTCCTAAGGTGTTTTGTGATTTTGGTAAGTATTCCTCTCTTGTTGGCTAAGATTGGCCGAATGGTCTTAAGTGAGATAAGGGGGTGAATTATGTTGGATGCGAGTCCCCTAGTATTTCGTTTTAATGAGTAAGATTAATGCAGATCTAGGGAGTACGTGATCACGGAAAAGCTATTAGGGATTGGTGTTCAAGGTAAGGTTGAGGTGAGGTTTCAGTTTTGGGTAAAATATGTATTAAGCATACGATTAATTGAAGGGCGATATCGTTTGTAGGTTTGCGGCTAAGGGAATTACAGCATGCTCTATTACTAGGTGTGTACATACACTGCACACACAAGCAAATCGGCAAAAGCCGATATGTCAAAAAGCTGAAATGCTGAAAAGCTGAAAGTTTGGCTACGACAGACTTGCGAGTGCACGAACACTCGTAAGAGGGAAACCGATAGGTTGTCTGAGGCCCCATGGGCTTGGGCTGTGAGCTGGCCAACCGGGCTAGAATAGGCTTAATGGGCCAATAGGTTGTTGGGCTTATAATGGGTAATATTGATAATTGATGCTATGTGATGAAAAATTGTAGGCGAGCGTGACTATGAATGTGAATTAGGTCTGATGGGCCATATGAATGTGAATTGGGCCTGATGGGCCATATGAATATGAAATGGGCCTAACGAGTTATATGAATGAGATTGGGCCTAGTGGGCTATATGTATGTATGTAGGGGCTTTGGGCCTAGTATATGATGATTGCATAAAACTTAATTAACTAAATAATTAATTGCGACCGTGGACAAGTCATAGGGTTAAGGTGTGGCAACGGGTATATGCATGTCTAGGATTGGATCTAAGGAGAGCTTGGTACTTAAGCGGTCTTAATAACTCACCTCCTCTTCTCTGGAATCCTACCTAGTGCATAGTATTCGTTCATCTTAGCTTACGGGATTTGTTAACGGGCCAAGGTAAGTAAAAACCCGTAATAAAAGAAATTTATCGAAATGCCCCTAAGGGCAAAAATGACCAAAATGCCCCTATGTGATGAAGGTAAGATTTATGTATGTTTCGAGTATAACTGCTACCTACATACTACATAAATACGATATTCTATTTAGGATGCATTTAGGTTGGGAATTTTGGAACGGAGGAAGTATATGAGGATTGCATGGTTGCTTGACGATCGTGGATCCAACGAAGGCTTTTTAAGCTCATTATATGATTAGCAGCTTGTTGCAATGAAGGTAGTTCTGCAACCGGGCTACCATTGAAGTGTATCGATTGGGTGGGTCGATATTTATATCCCCACATGAAGTGTACCGGGGATGAAGCTGAAGTGTAGCAGATGGATTATTGGGGTGGGGTGCATTGCACTACATTGCATTTGTGATTTTATGATGATTGATGAATGCTTGCTGCTCGACGAGGGTGTACACACTGAGTTTACAAAAACTCACCCCCTCTTTTATTTTTCTCAGGTAATGCTTAATAGGAGGTTCGAAGTCTAGAGGGACTCTGGGTGGCCAGCTAGCAAGACAACTTGGACTTGGTTGTTTTAAAAGCATTTAGTTCCTAATTTATTAAGTGATTTTAGACTGGATTGTAATAAGGCCTCCCATTTTTGTTATTATTTGGATTATTATTCTTATGCATTTTAATTGCAAGAAGTTGAACAGGGATTTTCTAAACCATAGTTTTTATATACTATGTTTCCGCAACTAAACTTTTAATTGGTAAACTTTCTTAAATCAAATGTTTTAAACAAAGCTTTCGCAACTGAAAAGACTGTTTTCATAAGTTAACTAAGGTTTCATATTTTAAGGAAGGGTTTTCAATGAAAATAAGGTTTTCGCTAAAACACTTCAATGTGATGCGCTAGATTCGGCCATAACGTCTGTGCCGGGTTTGGGGTGTTACACATATTTCTCCTTAGATTTGGCTAACAACAACCCTTGTAACGCCTCGAATATGGGCCTAGAAGTATTGGGCCTTGAGTATGGGTCCGTAAGGAGGTTGTATATAAGTATTTAATTGTGCAAGGAAATGACACAATTAAATGTCTGCTTTGGTGGTTAATGGCCCTGAGAAGTGTTGGAGAAATCTTGGGTTCAAACCTGGGCTTTAGCAAAAATTTTGGTATTAAGTGAATAAAACCTTGGATGCTTGAATGATGGCCTTTTTAAATTATTGTGTCAAATAAATGACACAAGGAAGCTTGTGGTCTAGTGGTTGTGGCGTCATTAAGGTTGCAAGGGAGCCTGGGTTCAAGTCTGGGCTGTTACAATTCATATTGGTTTTTCTCTTAAGTGAATCTAGACGCTAGCACATATGTCTTAAAGTTAATTATGGACGTTTTTAACACAGAAAGAGCCTGTAGTGGAGTGGCAAGGTGACGTGTTGTGCAATTGTGAGGTCTAAGGTTCAAGTCTTGGGATGCGTGATGAAGTATTTATTTTGTTATTTGAGCTATGTAGGAGGTGGAGTTGGACTGGAACTCTGTGGTTGAAGTGGTCATAAAAGAAAAATAAGGAATTTTCCTAATGGTTGAAAGTAATCCCACATCGGGAAGCTAACATGAGAATTGGTGAGAAGCTGGCTTTAAATAGAGCGAACCAGATGAGTTGGTGAGGGAGACTCAATGCAGGATCTACCAAGGTTGGTGATCGTGGACTTCAATGCGTTCTCATAAATAGGTGTGTATTCGCGCCCTTCTTTGTTGGAAGTCGGCAAAAGCCGAAAAGTCGAAACTTTGGCATTTGAGGCTTCACGAGCGTGCGATCGCTCGTGTGGTAAATTGAGCCCACAGATCAGGGGCGATAGATTGTAGAGGCCGCCAATAGCGTTCTCGTGTACTAGGCCTCGATGGGCCAAATGGGCCCAATGGGCCCCGTGGGCCTGCTTGTGTAAATCTAACTGTTAAGTGGGAAGTAGTTGGCCTTGTCTTGTCATGTGCATGGTATACGCCGTTAAGGGCTTCGTTGGGCCGAAATGGGTTGTGTGGGCCTATTGGGCTCGTGGGTCCCAGATAGATTAAATCCAAGGTAAGTGATAAATATTGGACTGGGCTTTGTAGGTCACATAGCCGTAACTAAATTTGGGCTTAATTGGCCACACAAGCGTGTGGGCCTACTTGTGCTGAGTAATGGGCCTTAGGCTCATTTGCACTGTTATGTCTGTTTAGGTTATTTAAGTCGCTCGAGGCGACGGTGGACTTTCTGTTGGGTCGTAAATACCCCCAATTTGTAAAATTACCAAAATACCCTTAATTTGTAAAATTACCAAAATACCCTCGATTTGTAAAATTACCGATATACCCCTGATTTGTAAAATTACTGAAATACCCCCAATTTGCAAAAATTACCGAAATACCCTTAATTTGTAAAATTATCGAAATACCCTATAGGGATAAGTGACTGTTTTGCCCTTGTGGATAAATGACTAACTTAGACTATGAATTTGACTGATTTGAGGGTGATTGTATGGCTATGATTTGACTGACTTGACTGTGATGGTATTATGGGCATGACATCCTGCATACATGACATATTGCATGGGGTTGGGATTTTGTATAGAGGAAGATCTATTCTGTTAGGGTCACACGGGTCGCTAAGATGACTGTGGATCCACTGAAGGCTTTAAGCTGAACATTCGTATTGATTTGTTAAGGTCACACGAGACGACTGTGGACTAAACGATGGCTGAGTGCCGATCATTTTATCGATGGCATTGTGTCGTATATACTATCGATGGCTTAGTGCAGTCCATCCACTGAAGGCTTTGTGCCAATTATATTACCGTGACTAATGGTTTTGTGCCACGCATATTATTGAAGGCTTAGTGTCGTTCTTATTATCGAGATCTCGTGCCCATTGCTAAAGGCTTTGTGCCGAATTGAAGGCTTTGTGTCATATTTATGGCTCTGTGCCATTCTAATTATGGCTCTGTGCCATCCTGTTATGGTTTATAATGATTCTGATTATGGCTCTATGCCTTTCTACCTAAGGCTTTGAGCTGTTCTGTTGACTTAGTGCCGCAACCGGTGCTAAGCTTGGTGTGTTGGATGGGTGGGTCGATTTTATCCCCACAGTAAGTGCAGGGTTGGACGGAGGCAAGTGCAGGGTTGGATGGGATCGCATGCATCCTTCATACATTATACATACTGTACACCTGATTCTGTTACTAGTTCTGTAATGGGCTAAGGCCCACCTAACACTGTTTACTGATATGGGCTAGGCCTAATTGGTTCCATTATGGGCTGAGACCCAAGTGATTTGTATTGAGCTTTGGCCACCTATACCCTAAACTAAATTGTACTGTTTCTGTTATTGGGCTCTAGCCCAAACTGATTATGTTTCTGTTTTAGTATACTGACTGTTACTCTAGTAAGGGGATTACACACTGAGTTTTCATAAACTCACCCCGTTTATTAATTGTGTAGGTAATCCCCAGCGTTAGGAGGTTCGGTGCTGCTAGGGACTCGGAGATGGCCACACACTGTTTATGTTTTCAGATTTGTTTATTTACTGTTGTGTATTTCTTTTTAATTGGTTTGTAATAAGGCCTCTCTTAATTCTGGTTTTTATTTTACTTTGGGATTTTATTTACTATGTTTTTTAATGGTTAGAAATAGATTGTGGTTTTCCAAAACAACAATTATTTTCAAAACACTACGTTTTCACAACTTAACTTTTAAACATCATGTTTTCGTAAATAGGTTACTTTTAGAATTAGCTTCCGCAAAGTAAAAAAGAATTTTTGGAAATAAAATTAAGAAGTTTTCAATGTACTACGTTTTAAATAAGAAGGGTTTCTAATGAAAACATGGTTTTCAAAAAACACTTCAATGTGACACGCCAGATTTGGGTCTAACTTCTGGGCTGGGTTTGGGGTGTTACCACCCCATTCAAACCTGTTCAAACTCTTGGTGTTTCGGTCAAACACAACTACCTCCCATGGACCTCAATAAAAATAATCTCCATTTGCACAAGCAGGGATTTAAACCTCAAACCACTAGCACACTCCACACGCCATTATCCACTAGACCAGCAAGCCCATTCTGTCATATTTTTAACAAATTTTACTTATAACCCTATTGACCAAAGATAGGGGTTTTATCCATAAAAAGCAAAATTTTTGTGCAAGCCAAGGCCTGAGCCCATGACTTCCCAGACACTCCCAGAGCACTTAACCACAAAGGTAGACATACATTCACGTAAAAAACACACAAAAATAATTTTAACAGGGGTTTTCGGGATTTGGGGATTTTGGGCGTTACAAAAATGGTTTCGATACCTATTGTCAAGTTTTGAAAATTTATCAATATGATCCTTCTTCATGCTTGGGTCAACTTGGGGAGCTTTCATAAGCTCGATTGAGACTTAGAAATATTCATTGATCATGTTGTGATTGAATATGTGAAATGTTTATATGTTTGGATGGTTTAATTTCAGTGTTTTCATTAGTACTTTTTCCAGTAATGGTTCTAGCATTTTGTAACTTGGACCCGGCAATCGGGTCGAGCAATGGGTGTTATAGGAGTTTTCCCAGCTCTAGCTCCAAACCTAGAAACTATCAGATCTAGTGTAATAACTTATTTTTCAGTAGTGCTGAAAATAGTGGTTTCGGGACCACAAATCCTACAAGTGAGTCCGTATATATTATTATTTAATATTTACAAGTCAAATATCGTATTATATTGAATTTTAATTTTATAATTTTTGTTATTTAAATGAATAGTTAAGTTCAAGTGGTTTGTCCTTAAAGTCAATTGGTTTGTCCTTAAAGTCAAGTGGTTTTGGAAAATAAGGTATTGGGATCTCGTTTCTATAAACTGAGCCCATAAATATTTTTATTATTGTTTAGATAGTGGTTATATAGGTGTATTGAAATTTGGTCCAAAAATTTTAATATTTAGATAGTTAATTTAGTAAAAAGGATTAAATCGTAAAATTCATAAAAGTAATCTCTATTAGTTTATTTATGCTTAATAGCCATAAAATCATGATTGGAAGGTCTTATGTTGCAATTAGACCATATTAAAGTAACCTGGACAGTTAGTGGGTTGTTTTTAAGTGTTTTATATGTTAAGTTATATTTATTTTATAATATATGTTAAAATAATAAAAGTAAAATAAATAATAAAATGATAAGACAACCATTGATGATCGAAACTCCATGGGTGAGCAAAGAAGCATTCGACCAAGCTTTAGGTCTTTTGCATGGTATGTGATTTGAGTTTGTTTTTAATATTTTTTTTATGTTTTTGAGATCATTGTAACTTAATCTAGTTAACTTAGAGACTAATTCGAAAACTATTAAATGTTTTGAGTTATGTCATTGATGAATTTGTGAGTTTTTGAAGTTTGATGATAGATTATTAAGCTTGATAGTTAAATAGGATTATTTTGTAAAGTGATTTTTGTTAGTTTTAAGTTTAGGGACTAAATTAAATAAAAGGTAAAAGTTTACGGTAAAAGTGTAAAATGTTGAAAAAAGGTCAAATATGTGAATTTTAATATTTAAAAGTATTTGAATTGGATAATTGAATTAAATTAATATATAGATCAAGAAATGGATTAATAGATAGACAAACGCAAAAAAAGAAAAATTGTCGATTAGTCTTTGGAGTCATATTTGCTATGGAATCTGTTAGGTAAGTTCGTGTTAAATTTTGGTTATGTCTATTGATGTTTTGAATTAAAATTGGATATATGTGAATAGGTATACAAATATGTATATGTGTATACTTATGATTTACATACTTAACTAGGTAAGTTTGAAAATGGAAACAAAGAACCAATTTGTAAAATATGGCAAAAGTATATGTATGAATTGAATTGTAATAGTATTATGAAATTGTAAAGGATTATGTGATCGATTGAATAGTTATGAAATGGAATGGTAATGGATCGAAATGTAAACTATTGAAATGTTACAAGTTGAAAATGAATTATATTATGACATGGTATGCATTGATCTTGTGAAATATGATATTATGCTATAAAGATGGAAAGATTATGGAATGTATGTGATCAAGAAAAAAGCTATAAGCATGTATAGGTGATGGTATACAGGATAAGCCCATTTGAACTTAGTGAATAGCTAGGATACAAATGACATGTCGCTAGGGCGTAGCAAGCTTTGTGTCGATGTATATTTAGTAGGCTTCGTACCGGTGTTTTTGGTAGTAGGCACTCTATGTTGGTGTCTTATTTAGCAGGTACTATGTACCAGTGATGTATACTGTACCGATGGTTTGAGGTTCTACATGTGTTGCAAAGAAGCTTGTGTAAGAAGCATCGTGTATCGGTGAATGTCCTTATGTTAGCTCGTATGATCATTAACCTCCTGCATGTCCAAAGTTAATTTACTATTGTTCTCTGATTAAAATAGTTAACTGTCAAAATTGAAATGGAATAGAAAGATATGAGGATATATATCTTGATAAATGATTATTGACATGTTATGTTTGGTTATATGAATCGGTTATATGAAAATATATATATGAAATGGTTATATGAATCAGTTATATGAAAATAGATATATGAATGGAACTTTGGATTTAAAAATTTGCAACGAAATGAGAGTTTTAGATGTGTTTACTTGTAAGGTTTATGACATGATAAAGTTATATGTTTTGTATATGTGAACTCACTAACCTTATGAGATTGTGGCGTGTATAGGAAGTAAATGAACTCATGACCTTATTTATAAAATTAATTGCAAAATGTTTTAGTTACCGTAGTTACAGTAAGTTAAAGCTTACGTTTAATACGGACTTACTAAGCTTTACGAAAGCTTAATTTGGTTAGTTTTCTTCTTTGTAAATCATCGGACACTTGTAGCCGATTGGAACTTCATTGGAGACCACACTATCTATAAACTCTTTCGATAGTTATTCGTTAATTGGTTAGTTATAAGTGGCATGTAAATAGGGTTTTGATATATATATGTTATAAGCATTTCAGTTACTAGTTGTACACTAAAAATTACGGTGTATGTGTTAGGGTAAATCCTAGTTAGTAAATTGTTTGGTTATGGTTGTGATGGTGTATGCATATGGCGATATCTAGATGCATTCAAATATTTATTTTTGTATGTTTTGGTTAATATGCAATTTAAATTTTTTGAAGCTTGATAAATGGTCAAATTGTATATGTTAGGTTATGCATTTGGAATAAGGTTTTTGAACATTTAAAGGTTTGGTTTGTGGATGAACTTTAATATTTTCTATCTAAAGTTTAAAGGATGTTTGAATGAAACCAAATTGTGTACATGTATTGATTGAATGTCTGTTCTATATATGTTTAAATTGTGGTGCCAATGAGAGCATATTGGTTAAGCACTTAGGTTTATTGTGAATTGGTATGTTTTGGCTTGTTTAGGTACATTTTGGATAGGTTTAATTTTTGGTTATTGCATAGTTTGGATCCCAATAATTTGGATGTGAAATGGCTTGATTTTCACGGTACTTTTCAGCACATACGGGCTGCCACAAGGTCGTGTGCCCCACTCGGCCATATGACATGACTATGTGACCCTTTAATTTTTGGTGTAGGAATTGTCCACACTGTCTCAGAGAGTTACATAACCTGACGATATGGCTTGGGTCAATGACCACACCAGGTATAGGGTGTTACACCATTTATCATCAGTTTCAACTTAGACAATCAATAAGCCAATATTTTCTTGTCATAGTTTCGCTATATATGCAAAATATGAAAGACAAAAACACAAAAGATATAACACTAAAAAGTGAAATTAACTTTATTTATTTATTCGTCGTTCAAATAAATAGAAAATAGTTATATGTTTACTACAATATAGACACATTTCCCAAGATGTAGACCCAAGTAGATAAAAATAAATAAGCAAGATAAATGGGTCACATTCACAAATGAATGTGTTTTCTCGCTGAGTATTAAACAGGTTCTATTTCTCCTCTGATTTAAGCACATCAAACATGGATCAATAATCTGGAAATATTAAACCAAGAATTAAGCACACATAATTAAGTACAAGATCTAAGTATTTATTTCGCAAAATAAAAATCAAAAGACAAGATTCATCATAGGGTTCATCTCCCCTAGGTATTTAAAAAATTAGTTCATTCTTGCAAATAAAAACAACCAAGAAACATATAACGAAAGAAATAAAGAAACTCATTATAATCTCCTAAGAAGTCAACTTGGAATCTTCAATCTAGACAAAAATATACTTCAGAATTGGCTTCAATGTTGTTTTTTAAGTTGCTTTCTTGAATATTCTAGGATGACTAACTCCTATCTTCTTATTGTTGTCATATATATGTCTTAGAATGCTTCAAAAACCTAAAAAAATATGATTTCCAGTAGTTATAAGGTGCAAATTTACAAAATCGGCACAACCTACCACATTATCGTGTAGCAGCCATGTGGAATGAGTCAACCCGTATGGCTCCTATAACTTTATATGATTTTTCAGTTTTCACTTCTTTTGCTCCCAAATGCTCTATCAAGTATAAAAACATGAATTTAAAGGATTAAGAGCATAAAATTCACAATTAACATCAAATAACCATCCAAAAACACATTAAGAATTAGATTAAAACATGTTACTTTTAGCATTTATGAGGGATTTAGAAGATCTACAAGCATGAATGGAAGAGTTAAAAAATATGTTACAATCATTAGCAAAAAGAAAATGATTGATCAATGGGGCGTTTCTAGAGATCTTGATACATGGAATGGATCCAATTGCTTCAGCTTTTTGAAGCATGAGTGAAAGGATATTCATGCAAAGGAAAAACAAATAGGCTGAAAAGGGATCACCTTGACGAAGGCCTCTAATTGAGAAGAAACTTTTAAAAAGCGAGACATTGACTATAGAATGATGGAAGACTGTAGAAACACATTGATAGATTAAGTTCATCCATCTCTAATCTAAACCTATTCTTTATACGACAGCGGTAAAGAAATTCCCAATTGTTCCTACCAAATGTCACCAGTGAGGCTCAAGTTTAATCCTTAACAGGGATCTAGAAGGTTCTTTTAGAGAATTAGTTAGTGGGATTGATTTTCCAAGTAAATATATATGGTTTTCAAAAAGCATATTTTACAATTATTTTTTAATTTATCAAAATTGAAGTGGTAATTAGCTTCAAACTCACAAAGTTATACTAACAATAGCTAAAACAATCTTAATTATCTTATTTTCTAAATACCAATCCCACATAAACCACATAATGCACAGGCCAAGTTTGTTCAAAAGTACTCAATCGTTGATTTTATGTGAGTTAGAATTTTAGTGATAAAGAAAAGGATTAAACAAACAAAGAGACGTGGTATTTCAACTAATATCTTAAACAAGGCAATCCAATGCCTACCACTAGACTTTGGCAACCAATGCAAGCAAAGTAAAGGTTGAATTTTGGCTTCTCCAATTAGGTTTGAGAAATATGAAATTATTAAGTGCGACTTTTTAATTTTTACTTGTGTAATTGTTGTATGTGGATTTTATTCGGTTATATTTTAGACATTTGTTCACTTATAGTTTGTATTGTTTTAATTTTATTTTATTGTTGCTCAAAGTTGTATTTGTAATTGTATTGTGCTTGCAAACCCTCAAAAAGATTTATATTTAATATATAAATTTATACTTAATGCATACACAAAATATAATTTTATGCAATATCAAAAAACTAAATGTCACATCATTAGAAATATTAGAAATAAAAATAAGTACATTGAATTATACATTGACAGTACATCAAATATTAGCCCTTAATATATTGTTTGTCAGCATATAAAATTTAACCTTAAATCTTAAAAGTTTAATTATTTGTACCTACTTGTAAAGTTGATTATTCATAGGTATATAAATTGGGGAAGAATACACTTATATTATTGTAAAACTAAATTAGTTTTAGACATTTTCATAAATCTTTCTACCATTAATAATCGGGGTGAGCATTTGGTATACTAATAGTTTACTTTTTTTATTCTACAAGTAGTCTCAAAAAATTGACATATGTCTATTTTTTTAAAACATTTATTTTTAATTAATTTACTATACACCAATAGATCACTTGTCAACCTCTCGACCATTCTTGTACCAAATAATTTACCTTAATATTTTAATAATTTAATTGCTATATATCATATTTAGATTATGCATGCTAAGTTTTTAATAAATTAAAAATGTTTAATAATTTATTCAATATAAAATTTCAGCCATTAAATATATATCAATAATGATGGTTTTTTTTTCTAATATGATAGAGATATCAAAATTACTTGAAATTTTACATACATGATAAATTAATAAAAACAACCCTCAAACTGTTTAAATATTAATTATACAAAGATAAGGAGAATATATAAGATTATACTAATTTTAAAGTAAATTAATTAATTAATTCAATGAATGGAACTATACAATTCAGGGGAAAAAAATAACAAACACTTGTTGTAGATGGGAAGGACAAACTCTCTCAACATAGTAAAGGCTTTAGTCTCACCATTGATAGAACATTCTACACGTTGACAATGGGCTTTGTCACAACTCAAGCACGACATATCTGGAGTGATTGTAAGCACCTAACACGATAAGATTAAACTAATTTGCCGATCCTAATCAATGGCGCCAGAAACTTGTCACATGTGAATATGATATGCGAATTGTGCAAGTATACACGTCAGATCAAGTAATAAAGTGATAAGTGAGAGCATCTCCACAAGGACCGGATTAGGTACAATCATGGTCAAGTTATTATAATGAATTACGAGTAATGCTATGGCAAAACCAAGATAAATATGCAGTGGTAAATTAAAGTAGTAAGGATGTGTACGAAATGTATACTGACTAATACTGGAAAATGCTAAGACAAGAGTAAAAATGCAATGACAATTATGAGAATAATCACTTGAATAAAATGCGAGCGGATAAATAAATAACTACGAATGCTATGGCAAATATACTATGGCAAAGGCTAGAAGGTATATGATGTTGATTTGGAAGGTTAGGATTATTACTTTCAGTAATGCCTCAGCAAAATCGTACTCAATTTAGTCATCAAAAGAGACCTAAAGTGACCTGCTTCTTTCGAGAGCAAGAGCTCAAGTTAACTAGCCTATGTCTACAAGCCTTAGTATGGTACCCTGCATTATTTTATCCTCATTCAAACAATGCTCTATGTCTAGAGTCTGCTGCAAGTATTCGGTCGAATACCTGCTTATATCATCCAACTACGGTTCAACTATTCCAACCTTTTCAGAATTAGGTTTAGTTTATGGGCATACTGCACACTCAACTATTTCTAGAGAATGTACGCACACAATTGGGAAATAAAAGAAATTGAATGAAACAGTAGATTAAATCGAATATATGCTTCAACAAAGGAAATAAACTTTCTTCTTGTAATCTTGGCCCTATGAGATATAGCTCATGGGTTGGCAATTAAAATTGAAGTTCAAAATAATACCCAACATCGTTTCAATTAGATTAATTCACGGGAGAATAGATTAAGAAATAATGGAAGAACTTAAGAAGATGGTTGTCGCCAAACCAATCCACAATCCAGCAATACAGTGTCCTATGGTGGCTGAGAGGGACTGCCTTTGGTTTCCTATTTCCGTCTCTACTCAGCCACTGCCCTCTATTGTTGCCTCTAGATCTTTACACTTAGGGCTTCCTTCTTTGGCTTTTTATAAGCTTTTTTTCCTAGGGTAACTCCAACAACCCACGATATCTTCTCCTATTTTTTAGGCAGATTTTTCTGGTACAAGTAGAGTTGAGCTGAAACTAGTATGCGTTGAGTGTTGAATTAGTCATCTTCCCAAAATTTCTATGGCATTCATGTTGGCAAACTATCCAACCTTTTTCCCTAGCAAACCATCACTCATTTATTTCTTTCTCCACATCCTACACCTGCCAAACCACCATGCACAACCCTTCCACACACAATTAAAAGTATCTAACATGTAAACACAGCCCAAGCTCATAATGTAATGATAAAAATATTAATAAAATGTCCTACAATGCCACTAAATATACCTAAGTATAAGCAATTAGTTAGGTCTAAAGACATGAAATATAACTCTTTTCAAGAGTTATCACACATCAAACATGGATCAATAATCTAGAAAAATTAAACTAAGAATTAAGTACACATAAGTAAATACAAGATCTAAGTATTTATTGCGTAAAATAAAAATCAAAAGGAAAAATTCATCATAGGGTTCATCTCCCCTAGTTATTTAGACAATTAGTTCATGGTTGCAAATAAAAACAACCAAGAAATAATATAATAGAAAGAAATAAAGAAACTCATGATAATCTCCTAAGAAATCAACTAGGAATCTTCAATCTTGAATGAAACCTAACACATGGTCGTGTGGCTCACATTGTCATGTGGAAAAGGTTAGCCCGTATGGCTCCTATAGCCTACTCTGACTTTTTGCTTTTCACTTATTTTGCTCCCAAATGCTCTATTAAGCATAAAAACGTGAATTTAAAGGATTGGAAGCATAAAATTCATAATTAACATCTAATAATTAGCCAAAAATGCATTAAGAATGAGATTAAAACATGTTACTTTTAGCACTTATCATAGAACCAAATAGATAGAAATGAATGGAAATGATTAAGAAAGAGAAATACGTGACATTCACAAATGAATGCGTTTTCTCGCTAAGTAACTGAAATTTTTTTACGAGAGCTTTAAAAGATCTACAAGCATGACTGGATGAGTTAAAAAAATATGTTACAATCATTAGGAAAAAGGAAAATGATTGATCAACAATGGTAAAGAAATCCCAATTGTTCCTACCAAATGTCACCCGTGAGGCTCAAGGTTGATCCCTAAGAACAGGGCTCTAGAAGGTTCTTTTAGTGAATTAGTTGATGAGATTAATTTTCCAAATAATTATATATGTTTTTGAAACATATATTTATAATTTTTTTTTTAAATTTATCAAAATTGAAGTGGTAATTAGCTTCAAACTCAAAAGTTATACTAACAATAGCTAAAACAGTCCTAATTGTCTTATTGTCTAAATACCAATCCCACATAAATCACATAATGCAAGGTCAAGTTTGTACAAAAGTACTCAATCCTTAATTTTATGTGAGTTAGAATTTTGGTGACAAAGAAAAGGACTAGACAAACAAAGAGACGTGTTATTTCCACTAATATCTTAAACAAGGCAATCCAATGCTTACCACTAGATTTTGGCAACCAATGCAAGCAAAGTAAAGGTTGAGTTTTGGCTTCTCAAATTAGGTTTGGAAAATATGAAACTATTATGTGCGATTTTTTAATTTTTATTATATGCAATTGTTGTATGTGGATTTTATTCGGTTATATTTTAGACATTCGTTCACTTATAGTTTGTATTGATTTAATTTTATTTTGTTGTTGCTCAAAGTTGTATTTGTAATTGTTTTGTACTTGTAAACCCTCAAAAAGATTTATATTTAATATATATTAATTTATAATTGATGCACACACGAAATATAATTTTATGCAATATCAAAAACCAAATGTCACATCCTTAGAAATATTAAAAATGAAAATAAGTGCATTGAATTAAACATTGACAATACATTAAATATTAGCCCTTAATATATTGTTTGTCAGCATATAAATTTAACCTTAAATCTTAAAAGTTTAATTATTTGTATCTACTTGTAAAGTTGATTATTCATAAGTATATAAATTGGGGAAGAATACACTTATATTATTATAAAATTAAATTAGTTTTAGACATTTTAATAAATCTTTTTACCATTAATAAATTGGTGAGCATTTGGTATATTAACAGTCTACTTATTTTTATTCTATAAGTAGTCTAAAAAAATTGACATGTGTCTATTTTTTTAAAACATTTATTTTTAAATAATTTTCTATATCCCTATAGGTTACTTGTCAACCACTTGACCCTGATTGTACCAAATAATTTACCTTAATATTTTAACAATTTAATTGTTATATATCATATTTATATTATGCATGCTAAATTTTTAATAAATTAAATATATTTAATAATTTATTCAATATAAACTTTGAACCATTAAATATATATCAATAAAGATGATTTTTTTTCTAATATGATAGAGATATCAAAATTTTTTAAAATTTTACATTAAAAAAAAAACCCTCAAACTATTTAAGTATTAATTATAGGAAGATAAGGAGAATATATAAGATTACACTAATTTTAGATTAATATAAATGAGCACTGACCATATATGTATATTATAAATATTATAAAAGCCTTACTGTATATTCTGTTCTAATCAAAATTCAACATTTCAACACTTCACTTTAAAGATTAAGATGCCAATTTCCCCTGGCCATTGAAGTTTTGAAGAGAAAAAAACGTGGGCTGCCAACGCCAAGCTAATCTCTTTTATAAAGATATTTCGCTAAATGGTTCTCTAAATAAGATGTAAATTTCGAATTTTATAGATAGAAAAATAATATTAAAAGAGTTTGAATTTCATTTACGAATTCAATTTTAAGTATAATTAATGTCTAATAATGAGAGATTTTAAGGAAAAAAAAAACAGGAATATGCGGTGATGCGAACTAACAAAATTAATTAAAAAAAAAGAAGCCCAAATTTGAAAAAAAAAAAAAAAAAAAAAAAAAAAGGAACAGGCAAAAATTGACAAGGACAACTTTTGGTACATTTTCCACGTAGAATGTAAGATCAAGTAACGCGCCATGCAAGCCAAATACGAATGAGTCATAATCATAAAGTCAGCGGTTGGGAAACAGAAAAATTCGTTAATTACAGCCATGATATCATATCATATGGCAGAAAACTATGACCAACACAACCTCCAATAAAGTCTAATCCTAATTTCTTAAATACTCTCTATAAATACAACTTTAGCCCCAAGCTCTTTCTTCATCACCCTTTCACTTTCTTCTTATTAGATATCTTGTGTATTTAACTCTAGTTTTTGTTTTCGGTAGTGAACAGAAAAAATGGTAACAGCTGCAATATTTAGAGCTGCTGCTACGGTGATGCTGCTGGTTTTGAGCCTCAGCGCATGCCAAGCACAGCTTTCTTCTACGTTTTATGGTGACACATGCCCCAATGCACTCAGTACCATTCGCACATCCATCAGATCCGCCATTGCAAGAGAACGTAGAATGGCTGCATCTCTTATTCGGCTTCATTTCCATGATTGCTTTGTTCAGGTACTTGTTTAATATCTTTATACTCGTACGTATATTACAACAAATTTCAATTGCATGCGTGGATTGTATTAAATGGAGTGCTTGCTTTGCTTTGCTTTGCTTTATTCAGGGTTGTGATGCTTCAATCTTACTGGACAATTCCCCTTCCATCACAAGCGAGAAGTTCGTAACTCAAAATAATAACTCTGTAAGAGGCTTTGAAGTTATAGATGAGGCTAAATCTGCAGTTGAAAACGTATGCCCTGGGGTTGTATCTTGTGCCGACATCCTTGCCGTCGCTGCCAGGGTTGCTTCTGAATACGTGAGTCAATATCGCTATTCGCCACGTACACATATATATATATATAGAGAGAGAGAGAGAGAGAGATCAGTAATACGTTAAATATTCTACTTAAATTTTTCATATTTAATTAATTCTAATTGATTAACATGATCTCCTGGAACAATCCAGGTAGGTGGTCCCTCGTGGACAGTGAAGCTTGGAAGAAAAGATTCAACCACTGCAAGCGCCAGTCTAGCTAGCAGAGACCTTCCTCGTTTCGCAGATGGTCTTCAAAGGCTTATCGATCTCTTTGAAAGCAAGGGCCTTAGTGAAAGAGACATGGTTGCTTTGTCAGGTTTGGGCACAACTAATCCTTTTAATACCATTTCATTTTCCTTACTAAACAAACAGTGCTGATAACTAAGATAATTAAATTAAACCATTTGTGGGTGCAGGTTCTCACACCATTGGACAGGCGCAATGCGTGACATTCAGGGATAGGATATACAGTAATGGAAGTGACATTGTCGCTGGGTTTGCCAGCACTCGCAGACGCAATTGTCCAGCTACTTTCCCCAACGGAAATGGAAATTTGGCACCACTTGATTTGGTCACACCAAATTCCTTTGACAACAACTACTTCAGGAATCTACTACAAAAGAAGGGTCTTCTCCAGTCGGATCAAGTGCTGTTCAGCGGTGGATCCACAGATAGCATAGTCAACGACTACAGCAGGAACCCTTCAACTTTCAGATCCGATTTCGCTTCCGCCATGATCAAGATGGGAGATATCGAGCCCCTAACGGGTTCTGCAGGGATCATAAGGAGGATTTGCAGCCGTGTTAACTAGTTCAATTATCTGTTTCTTTTCCTATTCATACTCCTCTTTTAAGTGTTTAAAGTTGTTGTAATGCTTCTTTCCCATACCTTCATAGTTTTGTTGCAAGAACTCAGTAAGGAGGATTTTGCAGCCATTTTATTTTTCCTATAATTGTACGTTTATATATGTAATTTATTAACGAGGAAGCAAATGCCTATGTCAATTTAAAATAAATTTATTTTACAATATTTTATATAATTCTTTTTTTTTAAATGTTTTAGCAAAAGAAAGCATAAAGTGGTAATAATTTAAATGAATGAAGTCTAAAAAACAGTACCTTGCAAGTAATTAAAGAATTAGTGAATTGAATAGAATAATAAGTCAAAGAGTGCTCTCTCGCAGTCTCCCAAAGAAACAGGTTTGCTGTGGTTGGGCCTTGAGTAGGGCGGTGATGAAGACAGCTATAGCGAAGGATGATATCTCTCGACTGGAAGAAGAATTAGTGCCTCAGACAGTCAAAAGCTCGCTCGTGGTTCCTAATGGAAAGCCGGCTCTCTTAGGGATAGTATGGACGACGAAAACCTACAATCTAGATAGCTTTCGAGCCCAATTAAAGAGTATCTGGAAAACAAGAAAGAAATTTGAGATTAAAATTACTAGTCAAAACTTGTTCATGATTGAATTTGAAGATGAGGAGGATCTGGAATTAATACTTGCAGGAAGGACGTGGTTGTTTAGACTAAATTTGGTGATTTTAAAAAAAACTAGAAAAGCCGATAAATAGAAGCAATCTCTGTTTGGTTAAGTCTCCTTTTTGGCTCAAAATAGGTCCTTGCCCACCTGAATGTGATAAGAAAGACCTTACACATGCGATTGGATCCACTTTTGGAGGAATCATTAGTTCGGAAATAATAAGAGAATTTTGTCATATAAAAGTGGAGTTAGACGTTCAAAAGTCATTATGTAAAGGGATCTTCATTCTAGCTTGTATGCAAGGAAAATCCTGGATCCCCTTCAAGAATGAAAATTTGTCTAGCTTTTGCTTTGGATTTGGGCGAATGGGATGTGGGATAAATGAGTGAAATGATACTTCAGACGAATTCTAGGAACTGCCAGAAGATGATTTGCCTTTCTCTCTAGCGCTGAAAGTAGAATCAAATTTGATAGGGAAAGTAAGTATGCGACTAGGAGTTACCATGAAGAAATTGATGACACAATGCTACTACTTAGGGAGATTTGATAAAGGGAAGGAAATACAAATCCCGATACAGTTTAGGAAAGAAAGTGGACAATGACGAAGGTCAGTTCGGGAATAAGGGAGGTAGAGACCAACCTAGAATCTAATTTGGTCCAACGGACATTAAGGAACAGGATAAGGATGAATATAATGGAAAAGCCTTATTTTTCAAAAGTCCTGATAAGGATAAAGTAGAACATAGTGGTCATGTAACTTGGACCAACTCTCCTTCAGCTTTGGATGTAGGCCAAACTGCTTTCTCTCAAAACATTAATGATAGACCCAAGGGGCCACGAAAAAGATGGAGACAAATAGGAAATAATGCACCAATGGATCAAAGTGAGGGGGACCCATCTATCGGAAAGGAAAGGGGATTGGGATGGTCTCGAGGATATAGGATTGCTCTCCCCAAATATGGTTGGAGATAAAAGGGTAAAAATAACAGTGGGGGAATTTGAAACTAAAGAAAACATGTTGGAAAAGGTAATATTTTAGGAGAAGCTAAAACATCATCTCAAATAGGATCGACGGTAGCTAGTCAGCTTGCTGACCTGGCACAATGAAAATCTTATGTTGGAATGTCCGTAGTTTGGGGAATCAACAGGTAGTGTGTAGACTTTGAAATGTACTAAAGTTATATAAACCCTAACTTGTCTTCGTTATGGAGGCGAAAATTAATAAGAACAAGATGGAATCAGTTAAAAGGCGATACGGTTTTATCAACAGGATAAATGTAGGAGCAGAAGGGAGCAAAGGTGGTTTATGTTTAACATGGAAGGATGAGGTGGATATTATACTATAGAGTTTCTCTATCAACTTTATAGATGTGATGGTTAAGTCAGAAGAGCTCCAATTGGAATAGCAGTTGACTGGATTTTATGGATCTCTGTATTCAAATGAGAGAAGTAATTCATAGAATGAATTAAGAAGACTGAGTACGATTTTTTATCTTCCATGGTTAGTGTGCGGAGATTTTAATGAAATTCTATATGCATCTGAGAAAAAAGGTGGACTGCCAAGAGAATAAAAATAAATGGAGCAGTTTTGGGAAACTCTTTCAGAATGTGGCCTCTATGATGTGGGTTTTTTAGGTCTATGGTTCACATGGGAAAGGGGAAATTCGTCGAAAACTAATATTAGGGAGCAACTTGATAGGGGAGTGGCAAATGCAAGTTGGTTAGAGTAGTTTTCACATTCTTCAATTCGTCATTTACCACACTCTTTCTCTGACCATTGTCCTCTCCTAATTCAATTATTAGAAAAGGGTACAGAGAGGAACAAGAAGAATTCTTATTTTGAAGCTTGGTGGATGATGGAGGAGAAGTTTGGAAAGGAAGTTCAAATATTCTAGAGCGTGACAAGTGGGGGACTCTTACAAAAATTAGAAAGCCTTGGCAAAGTTTTGATTGGATGAGACAAAGATATTAAGTGGAAAATAAATGAATTAAAAACACAACTGCACCACAAACTGAAAGATTTAATGAAGGCATATCGACAGAGTGAAATTTTAAATGATTTAATTGGTGCAAAACTACAATTAAATTGGGAGATTGACAAGGAGGAACTGTACTGGGAACAAAGGGCAAGGATCAATTGGCTCAAGGCTGGCGATAAAAACACAAAATTCTTTCATTCATTTGCCTCACAATGTAAAAAAAGGAATATAATTAATTTTCTTGAGACTAAAGATGGTAGGGTCACAAGGGAGCATAGTAAGATGGCGCAAATTGCAAAAAGAATTTTTTGAAGGTCTTTTCACATAATAAAAGGGATGTCTAATATGCAGCATATTTTATCAGAGGTTGAGAAATGTATTTCTGAGGACATGAACTATGAGCTTACAAAACCCTATTCAGAAGATGAAGTTTTTGTTGCTGTAAAAGAAATGGGACCTAATAAGGCACTAGGTATTGAGGGTTTTCCAGCCATTTTTAATCAACGCTCCTGGCATATTTTTGGAAAGGATGTTAGTCTCTTTTGTTTAAGTGTCCTCAATGAAAGGAAGAGCGTGGCAAATTTAAATGTTACTAATATCATTCTAATTCCAAAAACCCAAAACCCTATAAATATGACTAGTTTCAAGCCTATTAGCTTGTGTAAAGTCATCTATAAGGTGGTGGGAAAAAGGGTGGCAAACCGCTTACAGAAGGTCCTAGGCTTATGTATTGATAGTTTTCAAAGTGCCTTCGTTTCGAGCAGGCTATTATTAGATAATATCTTATTGGCATACGAGATATTGCATACTTTTGGTCAAAAAAGAGGAGGAAGAAAAGGGTTAATTGTAACACCCCTAACTCGTATCCGTCGTTAGAACAGGGTTTCAAAGCATTACCAAAACTTTCAGAACATTTTCAGATAATTCGTGTAAATTACTATTCATTAATTGAGATTTATTCATAACATCCCTTTAATGGACCCTCGAGGCCCAATACGAGCATTAGAATATAGTCAGAACTTAATCGAAACCTTTAAGAATTTTTCGCGAAATTACAAAATTTTTCCAAGGTGCAAGGCTCACACGCCTGTGTGATCTAAAGGACATACCTGTGCTGGAGGCCGTGTTTGACCCAGTGTAACTCTCTGACTTATGCACACAGTCGTTCCACATGCCCGTGTGCTAGGTCGTGTAGCACACACTGTAACAGCCCGATTTAGACCCTAAACGGAGCAGTGGTTTTGGGACCACGAATGTAACACCCTTTACCCGTATCCAACGCCGGGATAGGGTTCGAGGTGCTACCGGGCTTACACTCAACCAACTATATAAAATCAAACCGTAAAATTTTGATCAATTTAAAACTTTTCATTTCACATATGTTTTGTCCCTTAAACGGGTTCACGAGGCCCAAAACATGCATTAGAGACGGTTCGAGACTAAACCGAGAACTTAAGAAAAACTTGGAAAAGTTTTATGCTTTAAGGCTCCACACACCCGTGTGGGTATAGAGCACACGCCCGTATGCTAGGGACACGCCCGTGTCCCTAACCCATGTCCAAAAACCTAGACATTCTATTAATTTGGTCATGAACAAATTGAAGCCACACGGCCAAGGCACATGCCCATGTCCTATGCCCGTGTCCTTCACACGGCTGAGACACATGGCCGTGTCTCTTGCCCGTGTACTCACTACCATACATACTGACTTCAAAAACTTAGGTGCAGGGGACACACGGTCGGACAACACGCCTATGGGGGCAGACCGTGTGTCACACATAGCCTAGACGCACGCCCGTGTGTCTACCCATGTGGACAAATACAAGACTATTTTTCAAGCCATTTTGTCACCCTCACAACACATGCACGCATACTTATACAATAGCATACAACATGAAAAAATTAGGCACTTAAACATTCCTAACATGTCATGACCATGGCAATTTCACATGCAATAGATATTATAGATTTTACTCACATCTTTACTATATTCATGCCATAATCATTATAAACTCATCACGTAAGACCATAGCACATGCATGCATATTTAAAATGGGTTTACAACCCCAGAATCAAAATAATCCAATACATTTGGCTAAAGCAATATCACATACTCGAATATTTAAACTCCTACACATGCCATAGACTCAAAGTGCTTGAAATCACTTACACCAATAGCGATAGCTTGACAGTGTGATAATATCTCTGATGAACTCCAACCCGAGCTAACCTGGAAACACTAGAGAACATGGTAAAGGAAGGGGGGTAAGCTTTATGCTTAGTAAGTTCATATGAAAACAATAAGCAACTCATTAACATGTTTTATCAATGTTCCCAACATATTCTCAAGTTCATGATAAGTTGTCTTCCTTGTATAACAGTCAATAAAATATTTATATCTGGAGCTACGAAACTCCAAATTAAGTTCCGTTAATTTTACTTGAAGATAGACTCATGTACCTTTCTACTATAAAATTTCCAGAGTTTTTGGTTTAGCCAAATAGTACAGTTTATTCCTCAAATTTACCCCTGATTCACTATTTGACAGTTCCGACCCTTCTGTACTAAAGTTCAATTATCTCATAGCACAGAACTTGAATAGTATTCTTGTCTATTTCTCTTGAAAATAGACTAATTAAGGATTCTAAAAATATAAATTATAACTCATAACTATTTTTTTTTTTTAAATTTATACTGATTTTATCAAATCAGAATAGAGGATTTCGAATTCATTCTGACTTTGTCTCACACAACTTCAAATATTTCATTATAAGAAATTCTTTCACTTACATGGTTTCTTTTATAAGAAACTAGAATCAATAAGCTTTAATTATATATTTTATTCAGCCTCTAACTCATTTTCCACTATATTTAGTGTATTTTCAAAGTTGGACTATGACTACTGTCCAAAACTATTTTAGTGTAAATTAACGATACTAAGTTTATCACCATATTAATTCATTTCCACCACATTGGTAAGGCTACATATTCATACATCATAAGTATAGACCTATAATCACAAGGTCTTCACAAAATCATTCTCATAGGCATGAATTACCTATTAACATCTTCATCAAATGTGCATCATAAACTGAAATCATTTCTCATGAGCTTGGCATACATGCCTGTGTTACTCAACATGCCCATTTTCATTCCTTACTAATCATATAACATGTAAGTACCTGTACCACTCACAATATGGTCATAACTTTTCTCATTTAGCTTAAACTGTAACTCTCACTGTTGAACCATTCGACAAGTTATCGGATATTCACTATGCCTCAAACATATGGTTTAATGCCGATGCCATGTCCCATACATGGTCTTACACTAGCTCTCACACATCCGTGCCGATACCATGTCCCAGACATGGTCTTACACAGACACATCTTGTTGCCCATGCATGTCCTAGACATGTTTTACACTGGCTTACATCTCGAGGCCGATGCATGTCCCAGACATGTCTTACACTAGCTCTCATCTCAATGCCGATGCCATGTCCTAAACATGTCTTACACTAGCACACACATCTCGCCCAAATGTCATGGCATGAATATCCGTTTATTCCTAAGGTTCAACCGGGAGGTTCCTCTACATCAATTCTCATCATACATAATCATTTCCACAATCAAGAAATTTATGCTATATCAATCCAAATACGTATAATAATGATGTAGTTATATTATTTGCATACGACTTACTCGTTTCTATGGGATATCATATTCCATTGAATTTCTAATGTATTCTACCATCACGTGAATGTTATTAACTGTTGGTATCACTTTCATCATACTCAATATCATCAACATATAATTCGATACAACTGAGGTAGGATAGATTCAAGTATATTAACAATAACATGGATAACATACTTATTTAGTCATACGAACTTACCTCGACACCAAATTGGTAAAAGAGGCCTAAACATCAATTTCTCATTTTTCCTCGTTCTAAGCTTGAATCTCGTTTTTCATCATCTATAACATCACATTGAACTTATTAACACAATATACTAATCAAATTAGTCCAATGACACATTTTGGCAAAAATTTTTATTTTGGCCCTATACTTTGCCAAAATTACCAAATTGCCCCTAGGCTCATAAAGTGGTTTTTATCACATTTTCTTAGTCATTGAGCCTAGAAAAACTATTTTCATAACTATAACAACTCATAATTTCAACTATTTCACACATTTACAACTTGTTTTACAACTTTGCAAAATAACCCTTTTTAGGTGTTTTCAAGCAAATTTCCTTCATAAAAGTTGTTAATAACTCATTAAGACTCATATTATTCCACAAAAACTTAGAAAACAACACATATTCTTTAATGGAAAAACCATAGACTCTTAAACATTTTGCAAAATAGTCCCCTCTTTTGAAAGCTCATGCTTTAGGGGTTCCAAAAATGTAAAAATCATCAAGAAAGACATTAAAAATAACTTACTAGCATGGGAGTTTCTTTGCTGAAATTTTCCTGCTTCAAAACTCTTTTCTTGGCTGGAAAAATCAGTGGAGAGAAGATGAAGAAAAGATGATATTTTCTTTTCTTTATTTTATTACTTATTTGTCAAATAAGTCACCCAACACTTACCTAACCTATTTAACCTTTTAATTCCTTGTCTCATGGCCGGCCATCACTCTTTCAATGGCATAATTTCACATTAGAAACCCCCAATTTAAGATACAAGGCAATTTAACACCTTTAGGTATTAAAACACAACTTTTACTTTTTAGGAGATTTAGTTCTTTTTCGAAATTGGACTAGAAATCGCTAAAATTAATATACCAAAATTTTTATACACCTTTATAAACATGCTATATCACATAAAATAACATCAAAATAATTTTCTCCGGCCTCGGATTTGTGGTTCCAAAACCACTATTCCGACTAGGCCTAAAATTGGGCTGTTACAATAAATCCAAGTCAGAAAAATATTTAAAAATTATTTTCTGCGTTTATTGTGTGTTAATTTATATCTTGTGAAATTTTCGTGATTTAATTTTGTCGTTTGAGTGTCCGATTAAATAAAAGGACTTAATCGCATAAAATGAAAATTAGGTGGTAATTTGTTTAAGGGCCAAATTATTAGTGGTTTTCTAAGTTGGGGTGTTTATGCTGTAATTACTCCATTTTCATGTTTTTTGGACGTTAATAGCCATATATATTATGATTTTATTATTATTTCATAAAGGTTAAAATTGTAAATGAAATAATATCTATAATATATCTTATAATAACATAATTAAAAACCATGTTTTATTTTGCTTCACTATTGCTGAAACATAAAAAACATAGAAAAGATAAAGAAAGCTAGGGTTCGAGCTTGTTCAAGCAAGATTAAGGTATGTGTTCAGCTCGGTTTTTGATAATTTCTACATTTTTGAGATCGTTGCTTCGAGTACTACAAAACCCATGCTTTAATTTTTGATTTTGATGAATATTTTAAGTTGTGCCATTGTTGATAGCTTGTGATTTTTGTTGTTTGATGATGAAGAATGAAAGATATGTTTTAGATTAACATGTTTTGTATTGGAGTTTTTGATGATTTTCAGTAATTAGGACTAAATTGCAAATATAATAATTTGAGGGACTAAAATGTGAAATAAATGAAATATATGGACTTGTATGGTAATGGGTAAGATTCGGCCAAACATGAGTACTTTGAAATTTTGCGTATTTTGTGTTTTGTGCAATAGGGACTAATTTGTAAAAATTGTAAATGTCAGGGGTAAAATGGTAATTTGCCCATTTATGTGTTTTTGGACTAAATTGAATGAAAATATGTTTGAATGAGCTTAATTTTAATATGTTTAGATCAAGAACCAAAGAAATCAGATTTGGATCGGGGGAAAACGAAAGTTGTCGACTAGTCGATCCTTACCGGTTTTTTGTTGTCTGAGGTAAGTTTATAAGCAAATAGACGTACTTAGTTTTAAATAAATACAAAATATATATGCTGAAACGAAATTTATGATTTTATTTAAGTTATAGCCGAATATGTTAAAGTTTAAATACTATGTTTCCGAATTGGTTTCGACCGAGTTACGAAGTTCGGAAGCCCCGTATGAACCTTAGGAATAGTTAGGATACATATGTCATGACATAGGATTCCGATTTATGTGTGCGAGTAAGACCATGGCATCGATATGTGATTTCGATATGTGTTTACGAGTAAGACCTTGTCTGGGACAGTGGCATCGAGATGTGATTACATGTAAGACCACATCTGGGATGTTGGCATTGTACGACTTGTGTGATTATCCGAGTGTCCTATCCAATTCCGAATGGTTCATCGGGCAAAGGTAAATCATGATCGAATGTGTAAATGAGCTAAAAGGCCAGGTATGGTTAGTTTATTATCAATTGGTAATAAGGTATGTGGGAGACTTGAAAGTTGATAAGTTTTATGTGATGCAAAGAATAAATATGTATGAATTGAACAAGTATATTCGGTTTGAACTAATGGTATGAATATTATGGAATTAATTTTGGATATGTATATATCTGTGATCATATATGTTCGGCCATACAAGTAGTATATGTACATGACATTATAATTGGATTCTTGAGCTTATGTGAATAAGTATATGTGTGTTTGATTGTATAATGATGTTTTAACTTAGAAATTTGATTGACATTTGGTTAATATAAGTATGAGAGCATTCAGCCAAGGTAGTATTGTGCATGAAAATATAATTATTTATCTCACTTATAAGTTCGGGATTAAGTTTAGTAATGTTAATATTATTCGATTTAGCTTTAAACGAATCGATTATATCTTGGAATTGTTTACTTGCTTTGACTTACTAAGCTATAATAGCTTACTCTGTGTGTGTTCTTGTTTACTCTGTTCTATAGATTTTGAATCAAGTTACAAGCTCAGGGATCGTCAGTAAAGCTCATCACACTATCTGCCGTTTTGGTACCTTTATAAATTAAACTCAGATTATGGCATGTATAGGCTAGTTTATGTTTTGAAATGTTGGATTTATTTTTGGTTGTGTATAATTTGAACCATGCAAAAATGGCTAAGTTTTCATGTTTGATTTCGGCATGTTTGCTTATGATCTGAGTTCATTTCGATTTTAATGTTACATGCTATAAAAGAATGATGGTTGTGATAGGTGTTATATATTTCAGAAATAGCATGATAATGGTTGGGTCTTGAAGGTGGTTGATGAAATGATTATGGTATATATATCTTTCCTTAACATGCTTAGTTGATTCGTCTATTGCTATGTATAGATAATATAAATATGAAATTGGTTGTTATGATAATATAAGCATTAAATTATGAATTGGTATTAAATGTTGTATGGCTAAGTTCGAATGTGGTAAGGGTTTAACGAAATATGTTTTGTCTTGTGAATGGTTTACTATATAGGTTTAATGTTGGAGTGAAATAATTTTGTTATGTATATGTGAATAGGTCAAGGATATTAATGTAATAGCTTTTTAATTTAGTAGTTATGTTGTGTGTATGATTCGGCAAATGTATTATTATTATTAGGTTGACATATGTACGTTTATAAGTTCATGGTACAAAGGTAGTATTAATTATATGTGGTTAAAAATAGGTTTATAGATTTGATTTACAAATATGATATTTGTGCCGTTTTAGTTGAGGCATGTAATTTGGATGTTGGGCATGGTTCATTAGTGTACCTTAATTAAAAAAGTTGGAAGTGAACAATTGTCAAATCTTAGTTATTAAACATATTTATATTCGGCTAAATGCATAGAAAAATGACCAAATGAATAGTGATTTGAGCAATATTAAACCATAGGAATTATATGAGTTTTAGTGTGATGTATAAATGACCTATTTGATGTTAAATGAAAGTTGTATAATGTATATGTTAGTAATTTCATTACCATTATAAAAATTGATTGTACATGTTATAATGTACAAATGCCAAATATAAGCTGATCAAATTGAGTGATTATGTGTACATGGTTTTGTGGGTTCTATTAATGTATAATTTTGGTATGCTTTTGTACATGGCGTGGCAATGATATGTATAAGTGCATGACTTCTAGATATATATGTATATAATATTCTTTGAACATGTGTTTTAGTTATAAAATAAAAATATGCTTGATTATGTGGCTTGTTAATTAACCGAAATCAATAAGTTTGTATAGGTAAATTTTGGGCAGTCGAATAAGTAAAAGATTAATGTGGTTTTTGTTTAGTTCAAAATAGTACAATATTTTTAAATTTTGTTTTAATTAGTTGATTTAATGATATACCTGTATATATATGAATATGAACTATGTTAACATGAGAATATTCGAAATTGTACTTATGTTCTGTAATGCCTCGTTACCCTAGTCCGGTGACGGATACGGGTTAGAGGTGTTACATTTATTGATATCAGAGCTACGGTTTAGTCAGTTCTAAGACTAACGTAGCGTGTGTGAGTCTAGCTATACATGCCATAATTATATACTGTGATAGTGTGATGACTTCTAACATTTGAAATGTGTTTTCATATAGTAAATGGATCCCGACAGAGCTGTAACTGATGATATCGAGAGTGTAGCGCCTGCTCCCGCACAAGGGACAGTGCCAGCTGATTCTTAAACTACTTCGAGTAATCAAGAAAATGAGGCTAAACAAGTCTTCTATCAAATGATGAATGACTGGTTTACTCAATATATCCGGACTAACCCAGTTGTACAACAACCTCCACCCCCGATTAATCCATCTTCGATGCGTGCTGTACCTTAAGTAAGTGATCTGTTGAGATTGTATAAGCCATCTGTTGATAAAATCAGAAAACATAGGGCTGAAGAGTTTAAAGCTACTGGTGATGATGACGCTGAGCAGGCTGAGTTCTGGCTTGATAATACCATTCGTGTGTTTGATGAGTTGTTCTGTACCCCAGATGAATGTTTGAAGTGTGCCTTTCTTCGAGACACATCATACCGCTGGTGGACTACCCTAGTATTAGTAGTTCCGAGAGAGCAGGTGGCTTGGGAATTCTTTCAAACTGGGTTCCGTAAGAAATATATTAGTTAGAGATTTATCTATCAGAAGCGTAAAGAATTTCTAGAGCTGAAACAAGGTCGGATGACAGTGATTGAGTACGAGCGAAAATTCATGAGACTTAGTCGGTATGCCCGAGAGTGTGTTTCCACTGAAGCCATAATGTGTAAAAGATTTGAAGATGGGCTGAATGAAAACATTAAACTATTGGTTGGCATACTTGAGATAAAAGAGTTCGTAATATTGGTTGAGTGAGCCTAAGCAATTAAACATTGTTTATTTTGAACATAAGATGATTTACTATGATAATTCAAATTTTATAATGTATTATTATGTTAGCCGAATGAGAAATATCAATGAATTAATGTGATTGAGTTGTATTTGAATGATGTCAAAACCTCTGAAAGTGTGTTTGTGTTACATGGAGTATTATACAATTCAATGTATGAAATGCATTGTGGAATGATTTTATGTTTGTGATGTTCGGGCTTTGAGCCTAGCAAGCCTTGGGCTGGTGACTTTGATCGGGTTTTGTGCCTTGCAGGCTTAGTGCTAGTGAATAAATATCAGACTTTGAGTCTAGCAGGCCTTGTGCCAGTGTGTAATTCAGGCTTATGCCTAGCAGGTTTTATACCAGTGATTTGTTTTCAAGTCTATGATTATGAGTATTCAAGTTATTATGGATATTGAGCAAGTGAAATTGAGCTAAATTGCATTGTATATGTTTGACCAAAAAGGTAAGTATTTGTGAGCTTATATTGAACTTGTATATTCGGTTATATGTGAAGTTGTCTTGCGAGTGCATATTCGGCCATAAGTGATGATATATTGAAATTGAACTATAAGTTATATGTGATGTTTTATTTATCTCTTATATTCGGCCACATGTGAAGATATAATGAATCTTGTGTATTTGGCCATATATGTAAGTGATTATGTGATGAAATATTTGATCTTGTATAATCGGCTTATAAGAAATATGTATGTGATGTTATAAAATTGATTGTGAACATTCGGTCAAGGTTTTTTATTAAGATGAAGTATAACATTATGAATATAATTTGTTTAGTTTGAATATTTTGATTATTCATTGAGTTGTTTGATTTGCTTAAGGCTTACTAAGCTAAGTTAGCTTACCCTGTGTGTTTTTGTTACTCTGTTTTTATAGATTTCAGTTGTAAGTTACGAGCTTGGAGATCGTGACCGAAGTCATCCACACTACCATCAACTTTTGGTATTTTTAAAAGTTTATCTTCAAACTTTTGGCATGTATAGGCTAATATGTATTTTGTTCAACTTTGAATATGTGTAAATTGAGCCATGCGAATATGGCTTATCTTTAAAGCTTGGTGTTGGTTGTGTTTGGTAATGGTTTATTTTATTTTGATTATAATGTTATGTGAAATGAATGTAAAATAAAGTGACTGGTGTGATATGTTTTGGAAATAGTTTGAAGTGATTAGTAGAATTGGTTGTGGTTGATCATTCGGTTTTAAGATGTATATATATATGAACAAATAGGGTTTGACGACTTGATTTTTGGTGTATGCTTATTTATTTATAAATATGAGCTCAAATGTTAGACATGTTTAATGTATATTTGGAAATGCATGGTATGAGACATGCAAATGATCGAATATGCATAGGTAAGTTTAGTTCGGTTTGCAGGATAAAATGTAACTCATAGGATGTATATACATGTTTTCACGTACAACTGTATAATTGTTTGTGATGAAATGAAGTTGACAGGAAAACGATGATAGTGATATACTTATTCGGTTAATGAGATGAAAATTGACCAAATGAATAGTGAATTGTATAATAATACACTAAGGAAATTATAAGAATTTTTAGTACATATTAATTATATGTATATAAATATACATGTACTTGTTTGTGTGTTTGAATGATGTTTGCTATAATGGTTTGGTTTGTAATAATAGTATATGCATAATTTTATATTTGTTAATGAAAATGTTATTATTTGAGATATGATTCGTAAATGCAATATGATTAATAATGTATATTAAATATTTAATTAGACATGTGTTTAAATTTACGAATATAATTTGTTTGAATATGTGAATGTTTGGAATTATGTTTTTGATCAGTAATGCCTCTTAACGCTAGTCTGGCAACGGATACGGGTTAGGGGTGTTACATTTTATTGGTATCAGAGTTACGGTTTAGTCGATTCTAGGATTAACGTAGCATGTGTGAGTTTAGCTATACATGCTAAAATATATATTGCGATAGTGTGATGACTTCTGACATTTGAAAATGTGCTTTCATATAGTAAATGGATCCCGATAGAGCCGTAGCCGATGATGTAGAGAGTGTAGCGCCTGCTCTCGCACAAGGGACAGTGCCAGTTGAATCTTGACCTGTCTCAAGTAGCCATGAAGGGGATGCTAAGGAAGCCTTCTATCAAATGATGAATGATTGGTTTACTCAGTATATCTAGACTAATCTGACTGTACAACAACCTCCACCCCTAAATAATCCATCTCCGATACCTGTGGTACCCCCGATGATTGATCCAATGAGATTTAATAGGCCTCCTATTGATAAAATCAGAAAATACGGGGCCAAAGAGTTTAAAGCTAATGATAATAATGATGCTGAGCGGGCTGAGTTGCAGCTCGATAATACTATCTGTGTGTTCGACGAGTTATCATGTACTCCAGATGAATGTTTAAAGTGTGCCATATCTTTACTACGAGACACCGCATATCACTGGTGGAATACACTAGTATCGGTAGTTCCGAAAGAGATAGTGACCTGGGAATTCTTTCAGACTGAGTTTCGTAAGAAATACATCAGCTAGAGATTTATAGATCAGAAATGTAAGGAATTCCTAGAATTAAAATAAGGTCGTATGACGGTAACTGAGTACGAGCGGAAATTTGTGAGACTTAGTTGATATGCTCGTAAATTTGTTTCAACCGAAGCTATCATGCGTAAAAGATTTAAAGACAGTTTAAATGAATACATTAAATTGCTAGTTGGAATACTTGAAATTAAAGAGTTCATGACACTTGTTGATCGAGCTTGCAAAGCTGAAGAGCTCGGGAAAGAGAAAAGAAAAGCTGATTTTGAAGCCAGTGATTCCCGTAAAATATGACCGAGCAAGACTTTTCACCCAGTATTGAAGAATTTCAGAGATGATTCTAGTCGATTTAAAGCTATTTTGGACTTTTCTAGACGAGACCGAGGTTGACCTCCTATGAGTTCATGAGCTACTTCGATTGCTAGTGTTGGCAATGATCGATAGAACAGACTTGAGTGTAAGCATTGTGGCAAATGGCATTCTGGAAGTTGTAGATTGCATGATCGGTCATGTTTGAAATATGGATCGATGGATCATTTCATCCTAGATTGTCTAATGTTAGCCGAGCAAAACACTGTTTAGAATGCGAGACCGAGTAACATGTTAGCACGAGCCAGACCACCCAGACATTCGGGTAATATGAGTGGTAGTCAGAGAGGGATGAAAGATACAGTAGTTCGATCTGAGGCTCGTACACCAGCCAGAGCATATGCTATACGAGCTCGCGAGGAGGCTTCTTCTCTAGATGTTATTACCGGTACTTTCACTCTTTATGATACTAGTGTTATTTCATTGATTGATCCTGGTTCGAATCATTCATATGTGTGTGAAACATTAGTATTTAGTAAGACTTTGCCTGTTGAGTCTACTGAGTTTGTAATTCGAGTATCAAACCCCCTAGGTCGGTGTGTTCTGGTTGACAAAGTGTGTAATAATTGCCTGTTGATGATTCGAGATTCATGCTTTCCGGCCGATTTAATGCTGTTACCTTTCAACGAGTTCGATATAATCTTAGGTATGAATTAGCTGACTTTGCACGATACTGTTGTTAATTGCAAAAGAAAGACCATTGATCTGAGATGTCAAAACAACGAGATTATTCGGATTGAATCTAATGATCTAAATGGTTTACCAGCAGTAATATCTTCGATGTTAGCTCAGAAATATGTGAGAAAAGGTTGTGAAGCTTACCTAGCTTATGTGCTTGATAGTAAAGTTACTGAAAAGAAGATTGAATCTGTACCAGTTGTGTGTGAGTATCCAGATGTGTTTCCTGAAGAATTGCCAGGTTTGCCACCTATTCGAGAGGTAGAATTTGGTATTGAGTTAGTACACGGAACGAATCTGATTTCAATAGCTCTGTATCGGATGGCACCTATAGAATTAAAAGAGTTGAAAGCACAGTTGCAAGAGTTAACAGATATAGGTTTTGTACGACCGAGTTTCTCTCCCTGGGGTGCGCCAGTTCTATTTGTGAAAAAGAAAGACGGAACTATGAGAATGTGTATTGATTATCGCCAGTTAAATAAGGTGACTATAAAGAATAAATACCCGTTGCCACGGATTGATGATCTGTTCGATCAGTTGAAAGGGGCTTTAGTGTTTTCGAAGATAGATTTGAGATCGGGTTATTATTAGTTGCGAGTGAAAGACTCCGATGTGCCAAAAACTGATTTTCAAACGAGGTACGGACATTATGAGTTTTTAGTTATGCTGTTCGGGGTTACTAATGCACCTGTTCTTTTTACGGATTTGATGAATCGGATCTTCAGGCAGTATTTAGATCGGTTTGTGGTTGTGTTCATTGATGATATACTGGTCTACTCTCGTAACGAAACCGAACATGTCGAGCATTTGAGACTTGTGTTACAGACTTTGTGAGAAAAACATTTATATGTGAAGTTTAGTAAATGTGAGTTCTGGTTACAAGAATTTAGCTTTCTAGGACATGTTGTTTCAGCATCAGGTATTTGGGTTGATCCGAGTAAGATTTCAGCTATACTCGATTGGAAACCTCTGAGAAATGTTTCTGAAGTCAGAAGTTTTCTGGGACTTGCAGGTTACTATAGACGGTTTGTGAAAGGTTTCTCTATGATTTCAACCTCGATGACGAAGCTGCTGTAGAAAGATGTTAAGTTTGAATGGTCAGAAAAGTGCCAGAAAAGTTTTGATCAATTAAAGCTCTTTTGACAAAAGCTCTGGTGTTAGTTCAGCTAGAGTCGGGTAAAGAATTTGTTGTCTGTAGTGATGCATCTTTAAATGGTTTGGGCTGTGTTTTGATGCAAGAATGCAGAGTTATAGCTTATGCCTCGATACAGTTAAAGCCACATAAAAAGAATTATCCGACGCACGATCTAGAATTGGCAGCTATTATGTTTGCATTAAAGATTTGGCGCCATTATTTGTTCAAGGAGAAGTGTCATGTTTATTCCGATCATAAAAGTTTGAAGTATTTTATGACTCAAAAAGATCTGAATTTGAGACAGCACTGATTGTTAGGATTACTAAAAGACTACGAACTTGTGATTGATTATCATCTGGGAAAGGCTAATGTTGTTGCAGATGCTTTAAGCCGAAAATCACTATTTGTTTTACGTGCAACGAATGCGTATATGGCTATGCTAGATGATGGTGCAATAATAGCAGAGTTAAAAGAAAGGCCGTTATTTATTCAACAAATTTATGAAGCTCAAAAAATCGATAATGATTTGATAGTGAAACGGGTTCAATGTGATTCAAATGCGAATTCAGATTTTCAAGTTGATGTTGATGACTGTTTGAGATTTAGAAACCGAATATGTGTTCCGAGAAATGCAGAGTTGATTCAGATGATCTTGAATGAAGCTCACAACAGTCGACTACCTGTTCATCTGGGTAGTACGAATATGTATAATGATCTGAAACAGCACTATTGGTGGCCAGGTATGAAACGAGACATTTCTGACTTTGTATTGAAATGTTTAATCTTTCAGCAAGTAAAAGCCGAGCATCAGGTACCTTCCGGATTGCTACAGCCGATTATGATACCTGAATGGAAATGAGACAGAGTTACGATGGATTTTGTGTCTGGTTTACCATTGACATCGAGCAAGAAAGATGCAATTTGGGTTATTGTTGATAGATTGACCAAATCTGCTCACTTTGTTCCGGTTCGTACAGATTACTCACTTGATAAACTGGCTGAATTGTATGTTTCTCAGATCGTGAGGCTACATGGTGTGCCTATATCTATTGTCTCAGATAGAGATCTGAGGTTTACATCGCGGTTTTGGAAGAAACTGCAAGATGCTTTAGGTACTAAACTGTATTTCAACACTGCTTTTCATCCTCAGACAGATAGTTAGTCCGAGCGAATTATTCAGATACTGGAAGATATGTTGAGATGTTGTATTCTCGAGTTCAAAGGTACGTGGGAACGATACTTACCTCTGATTGAATTTTCATACAATAATAGCTTTCAATCAAGTATCAAAACGGTGCCCTATGAAGGTTTGTACGGTCATAAATGTCGTACACCTCTGTACTGGACTGAGTTCAGTGAAAATAAGATACACGGGGTTGATTTGATCAAAGAAACTGAACAGAAAGTGAAAGTAATCCATGAAAGTTTGAAAACAGCATTAGATCGTCAGAAATCATACGCGAATTTGAAACGAAAAGATATAGAGTTTCAGATTGGGGATAAAGTATTTTTGAAAGTCTCACCGTAGAAGAAAATACTCAGATTCGGTCGTAAAGGCAAATTGAGTCTGAGATTCATTGAGCCATATGAGATTATCGAGCGAATTGGGCCGGTTGCGTATAGACTACTGTTGCCACTTGAGCTAGAAAAGATCCACAATGTATTTCATGTCTCGATGCTTTATAGATATCGATCTGATCCTTCACACATAATTAGTCTGACTGAAGTTGAGATTAAGCCCGATATGTCATACGAGGAAGAACCGATTCGTATTCTAGCTCGCGAGATTAAAGAGTTGCGAAATAAGAAAATTTCGTTGGTTAAAGTATCGTGGCATAAACACGAAGTTGAGGAACCAATGTGGGAGCCAGAGGATACAATAAAAGAGCGTTATCTGAACCTACTCATCGATAAGATTTTCGGGGTCGAAAATCCTTAAGGGGGGAGAGTTGTTACAGTCTGATTTAGACCCTAATCGGAATGGTGGTTTCAAGACCACGAATCCGAGTCCAAAAATATTTAAATATTATTATTCGTGTTTATTATATGTGAATTTGCATGTGTGAAAATTTCGTACGAAAATTTGATTGTTTGTGTGATTAATTTGATAAAATGACTTAATCGTGTAAGTTGAAAACTTGATAGTTTAAATCATAAAGGTTGATTTGATAGTGGCTTTTTAATATGGAGTATTTATGTTGTAAATAATCCTTTACTTTTGTGATGGCTGAATGTACCTTAATGTATATGTTTATGATATTATTTTTATAAGGTTAAAAAAATATATGTTAAATGTTAACATATAATATATTAAACCATAAAAAAAATAATAAAGCCATGCATTCATACTTTGTTATTGCCGAAAATAAAAGAAGAAAGAAAAGAAAAGAAAAACAAGGTATTCGACCATTGTTTGTTCAATTTTAAGGTATGTTTTGTTTCATTTTTTGATGATTTTTACGTTTTTGATATCGTTGCTTTGAATACTACCAGACCCATGCTTGAATTTTTTATTTTGGTGAATATTTTGTGTTATGCCATTGGTGAATAATTTTGTTTTGTGATGTTTGATGATGAAATATCAAAAATATGTTTTAGTTTAACATATTTTGTATTGGAGTTTTCGATGATTTTGAGTTATTAGGACTAAATTGAAAAAATAATAAATTGAAGGACTAAAATGTTAAATAGATGGAATATATGGACTAGTATGATTACATTGAACATTTGGCCCAACTATGTTGTTATGAGATTTGGTGTATTTTGTGTTTTGTGCAATTAGGACTAAATTGTAAAAGTATGAAATATCAAGGGTAAAATGGTAATTTACCCATTTATGTGATGTTAGATTAAATTGAATGAAATTGTATTTAAATGAGGTTAATTTGAAATTATATAGATCAATAACAAAGGAAATGGGACTTGGATTGGGGAAAAACAAAAATAGTCGAATAGCCGATTCGTAACGTCTGTCGATATCCGGGGTAAGTCTCTAAGCAATTAAAAATGGTTTATTTTGAACATAGGATGATTTACTATGATAATTCAAATTTTATAATGTATTATTATGTTAACCGAATGAGAAATATCAATGAATTAATGTGATTGGGTTGTATTTGAATGATATCAAAACCTTTTAAAGTGTGTTTGTGTTACATGGAGTATTATACGATTCGATGTATGAAATGCATTGTGGAATGATTTTATGTTTGTGATGTCCGACCTTTGAGCCTAGCAAGCCTTGGGCTGGTGACTTTGATCTGGCTTAGTGCCGGTGAATAAATATCAGACCTTGAGTCTAGCAGGCCTTGTACCGGTCTGTAATTCAGGCTTATGCCTAGCAGGTTTTATACGGGTGATTTGTTTTCAAGTCTATGATTATGAGTATTCAAGTTATTGTAGATATTGAACAAGTGAAATTGAGATAAATTGCATTGTATATGTTTAACCAAAAAGGTAAGTATTTGTGAGATTATATTGAACTTGTATATTCGGTTATATGTGAAGTTGTCTTGTGTGTGCATATTCAGCCATAAGTGATGATATATTGAAATTGAACTATAAGTTATATGTGATGTTTTATTTATCTCTTATATTCGGCCACATGTGAAGATATAATGAATCTTGTGTATTTGGCCATATATGTAAGTGATTATGTGATGAAATATTTGATCTTGTATAATCGACTTATAGGAAATATTTATGTGATGTTATAAAATTGACTGTGAACATTCGGTCAAGGTTTTTTATTAAGATGAAGTATAACATTATGAATATAATTTGTTTAGTTTGAATGTTTTGATTATTCATTGAGTTGTTTAATTTGCTTAAGGCTTACTAAGCTAAGTTAGCTTACCCTGTGTGTTTTTGTTACTTTGTTTTATAGATTTTGGTTGTAAGTTACGAGCTCGGGGATTGTGACCGAAGTCATCCACACTATCATCAACTTTCGGTATTTTTAAAAGTTTATCTTCAAACTTTTGGCATGTATAGGCTAATATGTATTTTGTTCAACGTTGAATATGTGTAAATTGAGCCATTCGAATATGGCTTATCTTTAAAGCTTGGTTTTGGTTATGTTTGGTAATGGTTTATTTTATTTTGATTATAATGTTATGTGAAATGAATGAAAAGTAAATGTGAATGGTGTGATATGTGTTGGAAATAGTTTGAAGTGATTAGTAGAATTGGTTGTGGTTGATCATTCAATTTTGATATGTATATATATATGAACAAATAGGGTTTGACGACTTGATTTTTGGTGTATGTTTATTTTTTTTATAAATATGAGCTCAAATGTTAAACATGTTTAATGTATATTTGGAAATGCATGGTATGAGACATGCAAATGATCAAATATGCATAGGTTAGTTTAGTTCGGTTTGCCGGATAAAATGTAACTTATAGGATGTATATACATGTTTTCACGTACGATTGTATAATTGCTTGTGATGAAACAAAGTTGACAGGAAAACGATGATACTGATATACTTATTCGGTGAATGAGATGAAACTTGACCAAATGAATAGTGAATTGTATAATAATACACTAAGGAAGTTATAAGAATTTTTTGTACATATTAATTATATGTATATAAATATACATGTACTTGTTTGTGTGTTCGAATGATGTTTGCTATAATGGTATGGTTTGTAATAATAGTATATACATAATTTTATATTTTTTTAATGAAAATGTTGTTATTTGAGATATGATTTGTAAATGCAATATGATTAATAATGAATATTAAATATTTAATTAGACATGTGTTTAAATTTACGAATATAATTTGTTTGAATATGTGAATGTTCAGAATTATGTTTTTGTTCAGTAATGCCTCTTAACCCTAGTCTGGCGACGGATACGAGTTAGGGGTGTTACAACAAAACATACTCCAACCTATACATGCCATAATTTGAGTTCGAATATTAAAATACCGAAACTGTAGATAGTGTGATAGACTTTACTGACGATCCTCGAGCTTGTAACTTGAATCCAAAATCTATAAAATAGAAACACGTATAAAGACACAGAGTAAGCTTTTGAAGCTTAGTAAGTCATAAGCAAATAAACAACTCAATAACATTTTCAACCGAACTAAACCAGGAGAACTTATAATATTATAACACATTCAAATCCAAACATATAATGTTCATATTATATATACCTTCGTTCTTAAATATCAATTTGGCCGTATGCTCATGTAACTAATTTATCATTTTTAGTTCACATACCATAAACACATAAGCTCATGTGTCACATTATAGTTTCATATACACATGCTAATCATTTAACCGGATATATCTCATCATATATACACATATATAAGGACTATTCATAACATACTTATTGCTCATTCACAAAGCCAAATACACATATCACATACACATATTTTCTTTATTTGCATTTTACAAGATTTGTAACAAATAACCAAGGTGTTTATTTACCTTATCTCAAGTAGGTAATCCATACTTGGCATATAGCTCGTTTTACACTTTCGAACTCAATTTACCTTTGCCCGATGAACCATTCGAAATTGGATAAGACACTCGGATAATCACACATATATCGTACATTGCCAACGTCCCAGACGTGGTCTTACATGTAATCACATATCGATGCCACTGTCCTAGATAGGGTCTTACTCGCACACATATATCAGAATCACATATCAATGCCATGGTCTTACTCGCACACATAAATCGGAATCCTATGTCATGACATATGTATCCTAACTATTCCTAAGGTTTATACGGGGCTTTCGGACGTTGTAACTCGGTTGAAACGAATTCGAAAATGTAGTAGTCAAGCCTTTTCATATTTGGCCATAACAAATATAAATTCATACATTTCATAACAGCATATATATCTAGCTTTTAACTACAATTAAACACATCTATTTGCTTATAAACTTACCTCGGATGATGTAAAATGGAACGGAGCGGCTAGTTGACAACTTTCGTTTTTCCCTGATCCAAATCCGATTTCTTTGGTTCTTGATCTAAATATATTCAAATTAAGCTCATTCAAACATATTTTCATTCAATTTACTCCAAAAACACATAAATGGGAAATTACCATTTTACCCCTAACATTTACAATTTTTTTACAATTTAGTCCCTATTGCACAAAACACAAAATACACAAAATTTCTCCATACCCAAGCTAGGATAAAAATTACCCATATCCATACAAGCCCATATAATTCATTTATTTCACATTTTAGTCCCTCAAATTATTATTTTTGCAATTTAGTCCTAATTACTCAAAATCATCAAAAATTCCAATACAAAACATGTTAATCTAAAACATATTTTTCATATTTCATCATCAAACAACAAAAATAACAAGCTCTCAACGATGGCACTGTAATGCCCCCACGCCGGAGACCGTCGCTCGAGTCGAGCTTGAGGTGTTACCGAACATAATTTATCAAATTAAGAACTTCGAATCATTTGTTTCTACATTCACAGCTTTCTAGCTACCTGCGTCACAGTTACAAGAAAAATTATATCTCGAGTTAAGAAACTCGAAATCAAGATCCGTAAATTTTCCCTAAATCTAAACTCATATATCTATTCACTACTTTTTTTCTAGTATTTTTGGTTGGGCCAATTAGTACAGTTTATTAGTTAAAGTTACCCCTATTTCAGGACTTGACTGGACTGACCTCTGTTTACTACGAACCATATTTCTCTCTATGCAAAATTTATATGACTATGCCGTTTGTTTATCCTAAAATTAGACTCAATAAGGATTTTGTTTATCCTAAAATTAGACTCAATAAGGATTCCAAGAATATAAAATACACCACCTAATTATTTTTTGTACAATTTATGGTGAACTTCTAAAGTTGGAATAGGGGATCCAGAAATCGCTCTGGCCCTGTTTCACTAAAATTCAAATATCTTCTAACATATAATTCCTTTACCTATTTTGTTTGTTTTATGTGAACCTAGACATATTAGGCTTCAATTTCATATTTAATTCATCAAAAAATTCGATTTCTATGATTTTTAGTAAATTTTCAAACTAACATCAGTGTTGCTGCAATGTTCTGTTTAAGGCAAATTTCATCTTTTCATGAGTTCTTATGGACTAGATAACCTATTAACCTTCCATGACATCAAACATGATCTAAATTAGCCATTTCCATGACTTATCATTATCAAGCATTTTCTCAACCAAATCACCGCCATATCACAAAATTATTTACGCAAAGTAGGTATATTGCTATACATGCCATACTTAAGTTTTACAAGACCAAAATAAAAGTCCTTCGGATAGTGTGATCGAACCTTCGACCTGTCCCGATTCCCGAGCCGGCTTGTTCAAAACTACAGTGAATAAAAAGGAGAGAGCAAGCATAAATGCTTAGTAAGTTCATATGCAAATAACAAGTAACATAACGATACAATTATACCAAACAACCTTAGCATGGTATCACCAAAACATATATCACATTTCTAAACATCATTCATCATCTTACCACCTTATCGTTGTAGTATCTATTTTCAACCCGAGGGTTAAGTACACACCTGTCCAAAGTGTCCATTTCACAACACTTACCAAAACGTCACTTGCATTTTAAGTGTTCTTCCATTTCACTAGAAATTTTACCCGTTGAACACATCGGAATATAACTCGGATACATGGATAATTTGCACATAAGTGCCACATATGTAATCAAGCAATCATGTAACCCACCCCTAAGTGAACTCGGACTCAACTCAACGAGTTCGGATGCCTAGTTACATCTCACGAACTCGGACTCAACTCAACGAGTTCGGACATTCGCATCCATAAGTGAACTCGGACTCAACTCAACGAGTTCGGATGCTCAACCATCCTAGTGACATGTCACTTGTATCCTAATCTATTCCTAAGGTTCAAACGGGATTTTCCTCGGACACATATCCTTGCCATCTTCCATAATATACTGAAACCAATACTCGGTAGCACTTTATATTTAACAAATAATACACATAATTTGCATTTTATTCGAAAATAACCACAAAGCATATATTTCATGATAAAAATCATCATATCATAAAATTAACATCAATAACTTAAAAATAACAATTATGCTACATTATTTACACATGAACTTACCTTGGTACCAAAATATAAAGATTTTGCAATTTAGTCCACAATCTTTTCTTTTCCTCGATTGGGGTCGATTCCACGTCTTTCTTGATCTAAAATAACACATTTAGCTTATTTAATACTCACATTATCAAATTAGTCTTTAATTCAAATTTTAGCAAAATTACAATTTTACCCCTAAATTTTTGCATATTTACACTTTTGCCCCTAATCTCGGGATTAAACTTAATTACTTATTCTTATGTTTTATAACATGCTGATCACTTTTCCCTTCTATGGCAACATCAAATTCTCACTCTAACATGTACTTATGACTATTAGGTATTTTTACCGATTAAGCACTTTTTCTCGTTTTCACTTAAAACCGAGTAGCACAAGTTGTCTAACTTAATTTAAAACCTCATATTCTATCATAAAACATCAAAATACACAAATTTCACCTATGGGTATTTTTCCAAATATGATCTCTAACTCAAAATATTACTATCATAAGCTATACCGAGTTATGGGTATTTCAAAAACGTAAAAATCATTAAAAACGGGGCTTGGAATCACTTACTATGAAGCTTGAAAGTTGAAGAAACCCTAGCTATGGAGAGAGGGAGCATTCGGCAGCAACTAAGGAAGATGATAACCAATTTTGTGTTATTTTTCCCTTTTTATTTCATTTAATATCCAAATGACCAAAATGCCCCTCCTTCCTAAACTTTCAAAAATTCCTTCCATGTCCTAATTTTGTCCATAAACTTAAAATTGGTCAAAGTACCATTTAAGACCTCCTAATTAAAATTTCAAAGCAATTTCATACTAAAAACTTCTAGAATGCAAGTTTTGCAACTTATTCGATTTAATCCCTAACTTTAAATTAAACTCGTTATGCCAAAAATTTCTTCATGAAATCTTCACACAATTATGCAATCATATCATAAGCCTCAAAATAATTATAAAATAATTATTTCTATCTCGGATTTGTGGTCACGAAACCACTATTCCGATTAGGCCTTAATTCGGGATATTACAGGCACAACTCAAAATATTCATCAAAATAAAAAATTCAAGCATGGATTTTGTAGTACTTGAAGCAACGATCACAAAAACGTAAAAATTATCGAAAACCGAGCTAGAACTTACCTTGAATCAAGCTTGAAAGTGTCGAACCTAGGTTTTCTTTTCTTTTTCTTTCTTGTTTTAGTTTCGGCTATGATATAATAATATGAACACCTATTTTAATTATCATATTTATATCATATATATTAACTTATTATTATTTTACCTTCTAAACCTTTACTATTTAATAACAAAATGTATTAATCAAGGACACAACCAGCCATTACCAACTTAAATGGGTTATTTACAACATAAAAGCTCCAACTTAGAAAGCCACTAACAATTTGGCCCTTATGCTTTTAACTATTAAAATTTTAATTTACGCGATTAAGTCCTTTTATTAAATCAGACACTCAAACGATAAAATTAAATACAAAAATTTCACAAATATAAATTCACACATGATAAACACGAAAAATAATTTTTAAATATTTTTCTGACTCAGATTTGTGGTCTCGAAACCACTATTCCGATTAGTGTCTAAATTGGATTATTACAAATACCCTAAATCAAAATAGCTTCAATTACTACACTTACCGAAAGTCACCAAGTCGTAGAGGAAGAAAAATCGAAGAACTAGAAAACCAAAATTGGAAGGTAAAATGGCAACAGGATTTCAATGCAGAAGAATAAGAGAAAAACGAGAACAAAAAGAGAAGAGAGGGAATGGGAAATTCGGCGTTAGAAATTTGGAAGAGGAAGAGGAGGTAGAATTTTAAAAAGAACGTCAGAATGATCTAACCTTAACTGATCACCCCCAAATCCCTTATTTTTCTCCCTCAACTCCCACTACACATCAAACTCAACACTATAGTATTTTACTTCCCTTCAAACTCCTACACGACACCAATAGCAAAAATAATGCTCTTGCACAGACTCGAACACAAGACCTCCTTCACACCAACACTCCACTTATCCATCTGACCAGCAGACCCATTCTAATATAAACTTACCAACAATTACCTAAAAGCCTACTGGCCAAAGATAGGACTTTATTCATAAAAATTACCAAAATTTGCCGAAGTCCTGGCTTGAACTTGGGACCTCCCACACACACCCTAGGACATTAACCACTGAAGTAGATACACACTTGTGTCACACATTCGCAAAAATAAAAAAGTTTAAATTTTGGAGCGTTACATAATTTGATCAACTACTTAACATATATGTAGCTACCATAGTTTGACATTACAAGTATATTTAAACGAACCATTACTAGCCATTCCAATGGCTAGATTACAAGCATCATTTACACTTACATGCCAATATGACCAATATACCCTATACATGCCATTACAACCATAATTGATTTACCATATTGTACCGCCATGGGTCGATGGATAGTGTGAGTGATCTTTGCCGAGCTTCCAATCCAACGAGCTTCTGATTTACTCTAAAACAGGGAAATAAAACTAAGTACTTAACTTACCATTCATCCTATTTTGAGGTAACTATGTAAGGCATAATCAATCCGTTTGATCTCAAGCCTTACACACATTCTTATTGCCCTTGCTAGTCATGTATTCCATATTAACATCAAAACATATATGGGCTCAACAACAATCATGTTTCCAAGCACATATGCTTTCCACAACATGTATTCATTCAACATGCATAATTCATCTCATTATTTCATGTATAATTTCATAGTAGTTCATTTCGAGTTTAGATCATTTCATATCAGAACTTTACTCATATTACTCAGAACATTAAGGTCACGATTAGTACACTCAAGGTGTACAAATCTATAATTAAGAATGAAAATATATTTATCAAATAAAGACCATGTACAAATATCATCATCTCATGTTTTCGTATATCATATGATGGTCGTGTAACTAACTAAAAATTCGACTAAGGCAAGCGCACCTATCGAGTAGTAGTACAGTCATGGTGAGACCGGAAATATCGTATCCACGAGGACTAAAAGTACTAGTAATTACTATCTTTCTATTATGTAGCCTAAGAATTGAGGGGATGTTTTTAAACTAAAATTAACTATCTAACTAACTAAGATTACGACAGAGATTTATACTTTCTAGAAAACCAATGGAGAAGACAATTCCCAAGGAAGAATCCACCTAGACTTCACTTATTACTTTCTAAATTAGACGATTTATTCACTTGTCTTAATCCATAGAAATCCCTAATTTATGTTAATATCTCTCTTGAGACTAAAAACAACTGACTCTAGGTTGATTAATTGAAATCTCTTTCTAATTAAAACCTCTATTGTCGTATTAACCCGATCTATGGATTCGCTTATTAGATTTGACTCTAATCTGGCATATTTATGTCGTCCTATCTCTAGGATTGCATGCAACTCCGCTTAATTATGAATGATCTACTCTTAAGCAGGGACTTTTGCTCCACTAAATAAGCACATCAAAAAACCTGAATTAATATCCTAGAATATTAAAGTAAGAAAATAAGAATAAGTATTTATCATATAATTCAAATAGTAATAAGATCAGTCTTAGGTTTCATCTCTCTTAAGTATTTAGGGAGTTTAGTTCATAATAATGGGAAACATCTCAAAAGTGGGAAAACACCAAAACATAAAGAACCCAAAGAACTTCTAAGAAATTGGATGGAGATCTTTAGTTTTGAAGTAGATCCGACTTCTGAGTTGATCCCGATGGTTATTCTTGAGTGTTTTCTGCTTTCTACTCCGCGTGTCCCCTCTAATCCTCTTCTAGGGTGTTTATATAGGCTTTAGAATACTTTCAAACCCTCAAAAGTGGCCTTTTCCGAGTAGAACTAGACTTGGGCTCGACAAGGACACAGCCATGTGCCACACTCGTGTGAAGGTGCTCAGGCCGTATGCAATTCTAACTTGGATTAATGTCGACATGGCCATGACACAAGGGCGTGTGGAACACCCGTGTGGAAGTTCCTAGGCCATGTAAAACATTGATTTAGGCCCAATTTGTCTATTTTTGGCCCGTTTCTTGCTCTTTTTGCTATCGTAAGCTTTTCTGAGTATAAAACATGAAATTAAAGGACTAAGAGCCTCAAATTCAATGAAACCAAGGAAAAATCATCCATAAATATTCCAAGCATGGGGTAAAAATATGTATATATTATGGTTTATCAAATATCTTCACACTTAAGCATTTGCTTGTCCTCAAGCAAAATCCTCAGCTTACAAATAAAATAAATCCTTCCCAACTTATAATTTTCATTAATAATGTTCGAAATAATCCACAAGTAATCATACGTTAAGAGCTTAACTAAAAGAACATTAAAGTTTCAAACAATCCAAATTGAGTATTTCAATCATAAAATCATAGGTATCCCCCTTTATCTAAGTAATCATATTTAATTCCAAATTGACAAGTTTGACATCATCACTAATGATTCACTCCAATCACTCAAAGTGTTTAAGGTCCAATAATTAAGCACTCAATAGTCAAACAAAAGTTATTACCATAGGTTTGCATGAAAATCAAATCTTCACCACTATAAATGAGATGATACATAAATCAAAAGGTCTTTAACAGGGTTGTAATGGGGTTTGGGTTAAAGATGTGGATAAAGGCTGAAAAAGAGGGTTAGAATCGAGATTAATTTAATAAATTGCCAAACTTAGAAAAATGAAGCTAATTGCTAAATTACAAAAAAAGTGCCAGAATTCGAACTATCCGAGACTAAAGATGTGAGCTTTTTTCTCAGTATACTGACTTTAACTTATCCAAGCTCTTTAGAACAATATGTAATTGGACGAATATGACTATACGGGTTTCTTTTTAAGAATAAGAACATAATGAAAAGTACATAATAAGAAATAATTCAGCAACTAGAATGAACGAACATAGTTAGGTAACTAATCAAATCAAATCTTGATAAAAAAGGGAGTCAATGAGAGGAGAGAAATTCTTAACAAATAAAAAAGGGTTAAGTTGAGGGTTACTATTAAGGGGAAAATCAAGAAATAATAGTTAAGGCTCAAAGGGGTTCACTAGGGGTCACTTATCTGGGTAGGCTTTTTATGGAGTAAATGGGTTAAAACCTAAGTGCCTTTATCATTTTAGTATATCAAATCAAAGGTGTGGTCTCGACGATGCAAGTTCTAGAATAGCAAATCAATGTTGACACACTCATAACCAAGAAAATCAGTGAGCAAGAAGGATATATGCTATAAAAGGCTTAAAATCTCACGAAAATTATGGGTATTTGATGTCAATCCTGTGAATTCAAAACTTCATGATAATACCTCAATTCAGGGAAACAACCTAGCAATTTTAATTCTTAAAAGTCAACTTATCATGCTTGATTCTCTAATGTCTTAAAGTTTAAACAATCAATGCACAGTTACCTATGATTTAATTCAAAACATATCAATAAAAATCATAAATCAATCAAAATTCATTCTAAAAGTTATATGATAAGATTATTTGAGAACAAGATAAAAGTTCAGGGATTTTTTTGATAATCACATAAATAACCTCCTCACACTTAAAATGTACATTGTTCTCAATGTACAAAGATAGATTATAGCAATATAAGCATAATATCAGAAGAGAGGGAGAAAAGCAAAACTTCCCTGAATTTTTTGATGTAATCCTTGAAAGAGCGAAAACGGGTTTAGAGACATTGAAAGTGATGTGTATGTGATATGTAGACATAGGTGAAGATGGTGGTAGATGTTGGGTTCCACAATCACAGTGCCCAGCGAAGAGGTTATCGTGGTGGTCGGTGTCATGGTGGCTATGGTCGTGGTCAAGCAGGACATGGCAGACATGGAGGATTGTTTGTTTATTCTTGAGTAGTACCCATCGACTGAGCCTTTTGAAACTGCGATGCCATCAGTAATATTTAAGGGATTTATATTCATAGGGTTGTTATGGTTAGTAATAATGAAAAAACTAGAGAAAATAAAATTCAAATTTTATTAATAAAAGTCTTGTAAGAAAATAATAAATAAAATGCAAAAAAAACGTAAAAATAAAAATAAAATAAAAAGAAAAATAAGTTAAAAATTAAATGGACTTAAAAGCCCTTGTCGACAGCTGGATCTTGAGGTGGTGGTGCTGGAGGCAATATGTGAAAATGTTGGCAAATTTGTTTTAGAGTCGACTCGATGCTGTCGAATCGCTGAGTGCAATATTGCTCAAAGCGATGAAGGTGGTCTGAAACTTCAGACAATGAAACAACCACACGAACTGGTCGGTGACTCGGTGGTGGCTGAGAAGTGGGTCCTCCTACAATGTAGGGATATCATTAGGAATATCCTCGACATTATCCTTATCGGTAGCTCGTGCAAGTTGGTACTGAGGAGGGTCCAACCTACGACGACGCTCAATCATCCGCATATGAAGCATACTTTGGATGCCCTGTGGGGACATCTGGCCAATAAGTGTGAGTGAAGGGAACTGTGTCGCTGTATTCAAGAGCCCAAAGTATCATGCTAGACGAGTCACATATAGGCCAAGGCTGATGACTCCCTTTCGGTGTCACTCAGTTTGATGGCGAAAGGCAAGGGCGATGAAGTAGGCGAGATAAAAAATGTGCTCATTGCTCATGCTCCACAGGAAGTATGCATCGTGAGTGTTAACGACGCTAGTGCTTTCTCGCCTCCCTGTCAAGGTGTGTGCTAGGAGGGCGTGGAGATACCGTAGAGCTGGAGCTAGAATCGATGCCTTTGAGCAGCTGGGGTCATAGATGCTTGTAGCAGGTCTCAAGGCTGACCAACATCTCATAGGAGCAAAATGTATATGGCGATGGAGGTGTGGAAAATTGTCATCCTCCATAAACTCGTCTGTATAGAGTCCCAAGGATATGCCAAACTCTGGAACACTCAGCTGCCGTACTAGACCGCCAAGGCAGAATTGAACCGTTCCTGGGTCGTCATGCTCCGCCATAAGTGTTTGCATCTAGAATGTCGAGCATAGTTCCAAAGTGAATTCTAGATATGTCGACTCGATGATATCAAAGAATCAGTCCCATGGAGCGGTGGCTAGGAGGGCTCAAACTGAATTAGCTAGATGGTCCTGCTCTAGTACGGTCTAATCGATGCAATGGCCTACACCTAGGGGTCGGGCTCGTAGAATCTAAAATAGTTCCTCCTCGGACCTGGTGGAAATTGGAGGAATGGATATCGTATCTCAGCGGTGGGGCCAGAGGAGGATTTTGCTCATTTTCGTTATTTAAAGGCAGGGACCGTAGCTTTCTTGCCTTTTGGGTTAATCATGATGTCTGCAAATAAAAGACCAAGTTATCAATAAAATAATCACCACACCTGCAAGCCAAAAATCTGAGTAGTCCAAAATAAAGTAGTATGGGCAAATACTCAAACATGCTAAAACTAAATAGTGACATTGCATAGGAATCAAAGGACCAAAGGAATAATGATAAATATTAGTGAGAAAATAGTACTGAAAAATAAACAAATCCCAATTAAAAGACAAATCAAGTTATTATTAGCAATAAAAATACCAGAAATAGTGATAAAAAATATCTAGGAACTGACATAGACAACTTATGTTAGACATGAAAGCAATAAATTGATGAAGAAACAATGAAACAGAGATGCAAATGAGATGATAATACTAAATATGGTATGGGTAGAGTAGGAAAAAATGAAATCAATGGAAACACAAAAGACCAAGAATGAGTGAATGTAGCATTATGCATAAGTCAAGCACTATTAGCAGTAAAATGGAAGATCACTAAACAGAAATAAGAATCACAAGCATGAATATCATTAGCAGTGTAAAGAATAACCAAAAATAGTCAAATGAAACAAGAAATAAAATAAAGATAGTAAAAGAAATGAAGATAATGGAGAGAAAAGGATGGACAAACGTAGTAGTGCTTGATGGTGCTCGGTGTGCGCCCGGGGTGAGTAGGTCGGCAGGAGTGATGCGTGATGAGAGGTGAAGGGGGTGAGGAAGAAGGGCAAAGGAGAGGGGTGGTGGCAAAGGTGGCATGTGGTGGTCGGAGGGGGAGGGGGAAAAGAGGGAAAAGGAAGAAGGAGAGGGGGCCTGGTTGGGGAAGGTTTTATATGAAGGGGGATAAATTAGGGTTATGGAAGGTTTATAAAAGGGGGCCACAGTCGTGTGAGCCCCGTTTTGGGCCACACGACCTTGGTACATGCCTGTGTGGTGTGTTCCTAGCCCGTGTTTTTTATGAAATCTTAGCCAGTGTCGTACACGGTCCCTTGGCCACGCCCGTGTTCCCAGGCCTTGTGGTGCGCACGGCCGCGTCACATGGCCCTGTGCTCATTCGTTCGCTTCTCCCACGCCCGTGTTAGGTCTGACACGCTCATGTTCATGACTTATGCTTGTGGTCTGATGTTTTAAGTCAGTATCACACACGGCCCTTTGACACGACCGTGTGTCTAGGCCGTGTGGACCACACGGGCGCATCGCACGGCCATGTGGTGCTCCCTTCGTTTCTCCATGCTCGTGTTCAATCCAACACACCCGTGTCAATTAATCAGGATTGTGCAGGACCTTTAAGCACGACCGTGGCCTAAGCTCGTGTTCTATTTTGACTTCGTTTATCATTTCAATTTTTGGGAAAATTCTCACACGGCCTTAAGCACGCCCATGTTACAAGCCATGTGGCTCCAACGGCCGCCTCGCACGGCCGTGGCTATTTATCGTAGCCCGTGTCTTTGCTAATTTATTTGGGAAATTAAAGTGTAGTTTCACCATGGTCTGGGACACGCCCGTGTCCCTTAGCCGTGTGGTGCACACGACCATGTCATACAGCCGTGGCTATCACAACCCATCTGTCATCCTGTTCTTGGGGAAAATGTTTGTCCTGCTTTAGCACGGTCATGGCCACGCCCATGTCTTCTGCCCATGGGGTCCTACGGCCTAAAGCACGCCTGTGTGCTAGGCTATGTGTGCCAAGAATACCTGCAGTTAGATTGTAAGACAAAAAGGAAAATCAATCTAAGTTATTTAGTAGGGTTAGTGCTCGGGTTACCTCCCGAGAAGCGCTTATTTAAAGTTTAAGCTTAACTTACTTCAATTTCGTGTGGTCACGGTGGATTGAGGAGTTGAAACTCGTCACCTCTACTATCAATTTTATCAAAATAAGATCTTAGTCGAGTATTATTTACCTTGAAAGTTTTGAATTCAGTGTGTGTTACCTTGACTGTACCATGTAGGAAGGTTTTCAGTACCATGAAAGGAATTGCTCCGTCTATATTGTGCTCTAAAGTAGCAATTTGAGGGCCTTTTTCATCTAACAATACTTTGTCCTTGACCTTAAATTGCGTTGTTTCATCCCTACGCTTGTCGTGGTGTTGCTTTGATTCATCTTGTGCTTTTGGTTTCTTCTTGACATGTGTTTGCCATTCGTCTAGTTCATCGATTTATAGTCTTCGTTCCTCATGACTCGTTCTGTTTTTGTCACATGGACTAGAATATGTCTCCATCACGTTCTTCCTAGGGGTTTCCTGAAAAGAAGTTTGAGCCATAATGTTATTTATATCAATAGAACTTCTATAGCCATCTTTCTTACTAGATAATTTAATCGAATCACGAGCTTGAAGTGTAATTGTGTCATCTCCTACACGGAGTAATAATTCACCTGTGCCAACATCTATGATAGTTCTAGCAGTTGCTAAAAAGGGCCTGCCTAAAATTAGAGGTATGTCACTATCCTCATCTATGTCTAGAACAATAAAGTCAACTGGGAATATAAATTTATCAATTTTGACAAGCACGTCTTCAATAATACCCCTAGAAATTCTAATTGTTTTATCTGCCAATTGAATGCTCATCCTAGTTTGTTTGGGTTTCCCAAGACCTAGTTGTTTAAACATTTTATAGGGCATGACATTAATACTCGCCCCTAAATCAGCTAACGCATTGTTAACATTCAAACTACCAATTAAGTAAGGAATCATAAAACTCCTTGGATCTTTTAACTTGTTGGGTAGCTTATTTTGTAGAATGGCTGAGCAAATTGCGTTTATTTCCACATGCGATGCATCATCTAACTTTCATTTATTAGCCAAGAGCTCCTTTAAAAATTTCACTACGTTTGGCATCTATGAAAGAGCTTTAATAAACGGTAAGTTAATATGTAATTTTTTTAATAATTTAAGGAATTTACCAAATTGTTCGTCTGTGTGGTCTTTCCTTGTCGCATTGGGGTATGGCACACGAGGTTTATACTCTTTGCTTGCCAGTTTCTGCTTATTGTGGTTCATCTCATCCTTACCGTTACATACCACAAGTCCTTGTTTTGGTTCTGGTTCAGGTGAAACTAACCCTTCATCATTGTGCATAGTAATGGTATGGAGTTGCTCCCTTGGGTTAGTTTCAGTGTTACTTGGTAGGCCACCTTGTGGTCGTTCAGAGATCAATTTAGCAAGCTATCCTATTTGAGTTTCGAGCCCTTGAATCGATGCTTGTTGATTCTTAAGCGCTATTTCGGTATTCTGAAAACGAGTTTCTAACACTGAGATGAATTTTGTGAGCATCTTTTCAAGGTTCGATTTCTTCTCTTGTTGGTGAGGTGGTTGTTGAAAGCCTAGGGGATGTTGTGGCCTTTGATTTCCTTGACCACCCCACAAGAAATTTGGATGGTTCCTGTAACCTGCATTGTAAGTGTTACTATACGGGTTATTTTGAGATCTAGGATTATTACCCATATAGTGGACTTGTTCCTCCTCGGTGCTAGGGTTGAAGGATGGATAATCTGTGTTGTGTATTCCTCCTCCATTTGAATCATACCTCATCACTGGATGTACCTGAGTAGAATCATACAAACCATCAATCTTTTTATTTAAAAGTTCTACCTGGTTAGATAGCATAGTGACCGCATCGAGGTTGAAAACACCAGCTGCTTTTGTCAGCTTTGTTCTCGTGACTTACCACTGATAGTTATTCAGTGACATCTCTTCAATAAATTCGTAAGCCTCTTCAGGTGTTTTATTGTTTAAAGTTCCACCAACGGCTGCATCGATCAGTTGCCTTATTGAGGGGCTCACACCGTTGTAAAAAGTCTGAACCTGCAACCATAGAGGTAATCCATGGTGAGGGCACCTTCTCAATAAGTCCTTGTATCTCTCCCATGCATCATAAAGAGTTTCTAGATCCATCTGCATAAAAGAAGAGACATCATTCCTCAGTTTAGCCATTTTAGCCGGCGGAAAATATTTAAGTAAAAATTTTTCGGTCATTTGTTCCCAAGTGGTGATTGACCCTCGCGGTAGTGAAATCAACCACTGTTTATCCTTATTCCTCAATGAGAATGGAAACAACAAAAGGTGAATGGCATCGTCAGAAATGCCATTGATCTTAAAAGTGTCGCAGAATTCAAGAAAATTTTCTAAATGAGTGTTTGGATCCTTGTCCTGCAAACCATCAAACTGAACAAACTGTTGTATCATTTGAATCGTGTTAGGTTTCAGTTCAAAATTATTTGCAGCAACAGAAGGTCTAACTAGACTCAATTCAGCTCCTGTTAAATTAGGTTTAGCATAATCATACATAGTACGAGGAGCAGGGTTCTGATCTACTGGAATTGCAGCAACCACAGGAGGTAGCGGATTATTCTGATTTTCAGCCATCTCCTCGGTTGTAGTATGGATATCGTCCTCTTGCCCTTCCTCTATGTATTGTAGGCTTTGCCTTATTTCTCTTCGATTTTTGTGAGCTGTGCTCTCAATCTTACTGTCAAAAAGCAAAGGTCCTGACGAGTTTCTTCCAGTCATAAACTATAAAAATCTGTCAGAAGTAATGAAAAGAAAAATTAGTAAAGAAAATTAAAAAAATAAAAACAAAATTAAATTGCAATTAAAATAAAAAATGGCTAAAGTAATAAAAATTAAGCGTTCCTAATATCTTAGTCCCTGACAATGGCGCCAAAAACTTGATGGTCGTGTAACTAACTAAAAATTCGAATAAGGCAAGCGCATCTATCGAATAGTAGTATAGTTATTGTGAGACCGAAAATATCATATCCACGAGGACTAAAAGTACTAGTAATCACTATCTTTTTATTATCTAGCCTAAGAATTAAGGGGATGTTTTAAATTAAAATTAACTATCTAACTAACTAAGATTACGATAGAGGTTTAAGTTGGAAAATACTTTCTAGAACACCAATGGAGAAGACAATACCCAAGGAAGAATCTACCTAGACTTCACTTATTACTTTCTAAATTAGACGATTTATTCACTTGTCTTAATCCATAGAAATCCCTGATTTATGTTAATATCCCTCTCGAGACTAAAAACAACTGACTCTTGGTTGATTAATTGAAATCTCTTTCTAATTAAAACCTCTATTGTGGCATTAACTCGATCTATGGATTTGCTTATTAGATTTGACTCTAATCCAGCAGATTTATGTCATCCTATCTCTAGGATTGCATGCAACTCCACTTAATTATGAATGATTTACTCTTAAGCAGGGACTTTTGCTCCACTGAATAAGCACATCAAAAAACCTGAATTAATATCCTGGAATATTAAGGCAAGAATTAAAACTCACAATTAAGAATAAGAACAAGTATTTATCATATAATTCAAATAGTAATAAGATCCGTCTTAGGTTTCATCTCCCTTAGGTATTTAGGGAGTTTTTTAGTTTATACTAATAGAAAGCATCACAACAGTGGGAAAACAACAAAACATAAAGAACCCAAAGAACTTCTAAGAAATTGGATGGAGATCTTCAGTCTTGAAGTAGATCCGACTTCCGAGCTGATCCCGATGGCTATTCTTGAGTGTTTTCTTCTTTCTGCTGCACGTGTCCCCTCTAATCCTCTTCTAGGGTGTTTATATAGGCTTTAAAATGCTTCCAAACCCTCAAAAGTGGCCTTTTTTCAAGTAGAATTAAACTTGGGCTCGACAGGGACACAACCGTGTGCCACACCAGTGTGAAGGTGCTCAGGCCGTGTGCAAATCTGACTTGGATTAATGTCGACACGACCATGACACATGGGCATGTGGTCTACTCGTGTGTCACACACGGGCGTGTGGAACACCTGTGTGGAAGTGCATAGGCCATGTAAAACACTGATTTAGGCCCAATTTGTCTGTTTTTGGCCCGTTTCTCGCTCTTTTGGCTATCCTAAGCTTTCCTGAGTATAAAACATGAAATTAAAGGATTAGGAGCCTAAAATTCAATGAAACCAAGGAAAAATCATCCATAAATATGCCAACCATGGGGTAAAAATATGTATATATTATGGTTTATCATCATATGTCATGTATCATCATTTACTTGTATTTCAGCCAGATGCGTGTAATAACTCATTTCTTATCCTTATCTTTTCATATCAAGATTTTTACCCGTTGAATTTGTTTGAAATATCGATGGTTACATAGGTAGTACACTCGAGGTGTACAAATCAGGATCTGTCAATTCATGTCCAATGGTACCCATAGGGTACTATATTAGGGAGTACACTCTCGAGCCACACATGTATACAACAGAATTATTAGTCCAGACTAAATCTTTTTTATGACATATCTCTAAAGAGCTTGATTTGGATTACCTGTCCTCGCTAAATCCAATTCATAACATATGCTCGAGAGGATTTATATTAGGATTACCCGTCTAGGCTAAATCCTTTCATAAATGAGGTCAATAGGATTACTCATCCAAGCTAAATCCCGTCAGTAACAAATGCAGAACCTCATTCATTTCGAGAAATCACATATCCATCAATATTCATATATTCAATGAGATTTAACATTTTCAAGCATTTCTTGGCATGTAATTATTTCATACATCTATAACATTCATATAATTTAAATGATCACATTCCACATTTTTTCCAAGCATAAAAGTAACATTTTTCTCGTTTATCATTTATCGGGCATTTTCGTTAATCAGGCTTTATCAGGTATATTTTCAACGTCATATACATATATGATATTTATACAAGTCATAAACACAACACTTAATTCAAGCATAAAAACATTTAGAATTTAGTTACACGAACTTACCTCGACAATTGTTTATGTATGAAAAATCTACAAATCTAACTTTTTTACCTTTTTTCCTCGTTCTAGCTCCGAATTTGGTTTATCTGGACCCAAATAAGCTTGATAAGTCTTCTTCCTCTCTCCTAGGGTTTCCATAGAAATATTTGGGGAAGATGATATGAAATTGTTTTCTTTTTCATTTAATTAAATTGTCATTTAATAACTTTTCATCTTTCTAATTTAGTCCTTAGCCTTCTTTTTATTTTTCCATGGATGAGTCATATCAAAATATCTACATACTTTAGTTAATGGTCTAATTATGATATAAGGACCTTAAGTTTTGAATTCCATAGCTATTTGATCCTTCTAGCTACTAGAATCCAACTTTTGCATTTTATGCGATTTGGTCATTCCCGTAATCAAACACTTAATTGATAATATTTTCTGATCAAGATTTTCACATGTCATGTCTATCATAATATGGACAATATAATAAAATAAAAATAAATTTTATTTTTCAGCTCGGATTTGTGGTCCCAAGACCACTACACTAATTTCACCGAAATTGGGCTGTTACGACTCTCCCCCTTAAGGAATTTTCGTCCTTGAAAATTTTATAAGTAAAGAGATTCAGATATTACTTTCTCATAGTTTCCTCCAGTTACTAGGTAGCTCTCTCTATATTATGTTATTGTCAGAAAAATTTTACTAAATCTACCTTTAGATTTCGTTTCTTTCACTTTACATGCCAGAATCTCAACCAGTCCCTCACTGTAAGTCGTGTCAGTCTGAATTTAACATTTATCAAAGCAATAACAGATGATGGGTCTGATCTGTAACACCCCTTACCCGTATTCAACGCCGAAATAGGATATGAGGCATTACCAGACATACAAAGCGAGCAAACATATAATTCCGGGCCATAAATTTTCATCCAAATTAAAACCTTTGGCATTCAATCATAAAGTCCCTTATACGAGTGTACGAGGCCCGAAACATGCTTTGGAAGTGCTTTGGGACTAGACTGAGCACTTAGGAAATTTTTACAAAACTTAGAAAATTTTTGCTATAAACAGGGGTCACATGCTCGTGTGGGCAGGCCATGTTGTCACACAAGCCCGTGTCCTTAACCCATGTAACTCTCTGTTTTGCAGTGCCTTAACACTTTGATGTCACATGGCCAAGTTACACGCTCGTGTGACAGGCCATGTGGTAAATTATATTTTCATAGAATAGGTGCAGACTTCACACGATCGAGACACACGCCCGTGCCTGAGGCCCTGTCCCTCACACGGTTGAGACACATGCCTGTGTCTCTGCCAATGTGCTTAATTCTGAGAATTCTGTTTCTCAAAATTAAGGTGCAGGGGACACACGGCCAAAACACATGCCCTTGGGGCAGACCATATGTCACACACGGCCTAGACACATGACCTGTGTGGACAAAATAAAGGCTATTTACCAAGCCATTTGTCAACCTCATTTACACCTACACACACACAAGTTCAATGGCATAATCCATGGCATGTTTAAGCAACCAAAACATCCATAATCAAGACTAAATCATATCATTCATTACCAACACTTAACATATTTACTATAGCATAATTTTCCAAATCAATTCATACCAAACTCACATTCACAAGTATCAACATGAATACTTTCATCATGCATAATTCTACTTAGATTTCCTAGCACACCAAAGGGCCCATCTCATCCATTTCACAACAAGTCATTTAACCATAAGTAACACATAGCAACCCATTACAAAACACATAAACAAGAAGGCATTAACACATATACTTATATAAATAGGGTTACAATCATTTTAGCCAAAAATAAGCCAATTACATGGCTAAATACCATATTACCTTAAACAAATATAAGCCAATACATTTGGCCAAATCAAATGACACATATAACAAACTGACCAAGTTCTTATACATGCCATACTCTCAAAATGTTTTAAAATCATCGATACCCAAAATACAGTTTGATAATGTGATGCGACTTTCAACGATCTCCCAATCCCGAGCTAGCTTGGTAAAACTATAAAACATTGAAAATAAAATGGAGTAAGCTATATAGCTTAGTAAGCTCGTATGAAGAAATAAGCAACCTTACCATACATTAATCATGCAAGTAATATAACATAAGATAACATAATTTACCATAATCTCATGATCATAATTCACTTCCATCACAACTTACCTTGAAATCATCATTTCACGAATTAATAATCATAAGCTTCGAGTACATACCTGTACCATCTCATAACAAATTTATAATTATTCTCATCTTTGAAATACCCGTAAACCATTCGGAATAATAATGTTAGATACTTAGGAATCTTAGACACCAAGTGCCACATATGTAGCCAATGCTACCTCAATCTCATATCGCATAATTGCTCGCTCTCGAGCTAATCAACGGGCCAACTCACACAAGCTGTCAGTCAAGACGTACTTATTCGGTGCTACTCACACAAGCTGTCAAGTAACCGCAACATATGCCGATATACTCAACCACCAGTAGGACATACGAGACCAGCACCCGGATCATATAATCACATAACACATGGTAACCCTAGTGACATGTCACTTGTATCCTAATCTATTCCTAAGGTTCAAACAAGATTTCTTGGTTATCGAACCATCATCAAACTCATTCGTAAAGTTAAACTCGTCCACACAATCAATCATATAGTTCATGCAATTAAAGCATTTAAATACAATTATATTAAAGCTTATTTAACATACGAACTTTCCTCAGTTACAAAAACGGCTATTAGTTCGATTTAGTCCACAACCTTGTTCTTTCCCTGATCTAGACTCAAACTTCGTTTTTCTTGATCTATAATATCAAATTTAACTTATTTAATCATCAAATTATTCAATTTATCTGAAAAACACATTATGGAAAAAATTACATTTTTACCCTTAAACTTTTAACATTTTACATTTTAGTCTCTAGTCTCGTAAAAGGGTTTTCATCCAATTACTTCATTACCCAAGCCTAGCTGAACCTTTTTCATGCTCATGACAACCCACATTTTTCATTTATTCATATTTTCTACTCATTTTATAGACTTTTGCAAATAAGTCCCTATTTGTCGTTTTTACCAAAAATCATTTAACAAACAACAAATATGCATTTTCTACCATCAAACATCAAAATACATACATGTTCAACATGGGTAAAATTTTAAAATTCATCTTTCTTTCAAATTAGTCCTTGAAATAGCTAAATCAAGTTACAACGATCTCAAAAATATAAAAATCGTTAAAAACGAGACAAGAACGGACTTACAATCGAGCTTGAAAGTGGCCAAAACACTAGATATGTCTTCTCCTTGTGAAATTCAGCCATGGGGGACTAATTTGAAAAAGATGATATATTTTATTTGTTAAATTTTGTCTTTATTTACGAAATGACTAAAATACCCTTAATGAAAAACTTCAAAATTTCACCTAACCATATCCATTTTTGTCCACCTTAGAGTATAATGGTCTAATTACCATTTAAGGACCTCTAATTGAAGGATTCATAGCAATTAGACATTTTTAACATAGAGAACTTAAGTTTTGCACCTATTGTAATTTAGTCCTTCTAGTCAAATTGGACACTCAATCGATAAAATTTCTTAAGAAATTTTCACACAATCATTCAATCATATTGTAGACCTTAAAATAATAACAAAATAAAATTCTACTTTAGATTTGTGGCCCCGAAACCACTATTCCAATTTGACCCAAAAACGGGCTGTTACAACTCTCCCCCCTTTAGGGATTTTCGTCCCCGAAAATCTTACCAGAAAAGAGGTTAGGTTACTATTTTCTCATAGCTTCCTCAGGTTCCCATGTAGCCTCTTCAACCCCATGTCGTTGCCACAAAACTTTCACTGGAGCTATGCTTTTATTTCTTAATTGTTTAACTTCTCGAGTTAAAATCTTGATCGGTTCTTCACTATAAGTCATATCGAGTCGAATCTCAATCTTTGTCGGGGAAATTATGTGCAAACGATCTGATCGTTAATGGTGCAACATCGATACATGATATGAATCCTTTCCAATTCCGATGGCAAATCTAATCAATATGCCACTGGCCCTATTCTTTCAATAATCTCATACGACCCAATGAACCGCGGACTCAACTTGCCTTTGCGACCAAATCTAAGAATTTTCTTCCACGGTGATACTTTAAGAAACACTTTATCGCCAACCTGAAATTCAATCTCCTTTTATTTCAAATCCGCGTATGATTTCTATCAATCCGAAGCTGCTTTCAAACAATCACAAATTATTTTAACTTTCTCATCAGTTTCTCTAACCAAATCAACCCCGTGAATATATTTTTGCTAAGCTCGGTCCAGTACAACGGAGTTCAGCACTTGCAGCCATACAATGCTTCATACGGTGCCATCTTAATACTCAATTGAAAACTATTATTATAAGCAAATTCGACCAATGGTAGATATTTCTCCAAACTACTTTCGAATTCTAAAACACAACAACGAAGCATATCTTCGAGAATTTGAATCACTCTCTCAGATTGACTATCAGTTTGCGGGTGAAATGCAGTGCTAAAATTCAACTTTGTACCCAATGCTTCTTGTAATTTCTTCCAAAATCGCGACATAAACGTTAGATCTCTATCTGAAATAATAAGAGTAGGCACTCCGTACAATCTAACAATTTCAGCAATGTACAACTCAGCCAGTTTATCAAGTGAATAATCGATATGTACTGAAATAAAATGACCCAATTTCATCAATCTATCAACAACGACCCATACGACATCTTTCTTCTCCAGAGTCAAAGGTAACCCTGATATGAAATCCAATATAAATCTATCCCATTTCTACTTGGGTATATTCAGATGCTGAAGTAAACCCGAAGGCACTTGATGTTTAGCCTTTACTTGTTGACAAATCAAACACCTCGTTACAAACTCTTAAATGTCTCGTTTTATACCTGACCACCAATACAATTTCATAAAATCATTATACATCTTTGTACTTCCTAGATGAACAGACAGGCAACCACTGTGTGCCATATGAAGAATTTTATGAATCAACTCAGTATCTTTCGGTACACAAATCCTACCTCGAAACATGAAACGATCATCGATCCCAATCTGAAAGTCTGAATCACTATTCAGTTCACACTGAACTCTCTTAGCTTGCAATTCACTGTCACATTTTTTAACTTCACAAATTTGCTGAAGAAATACCGGTCTAGCTTTTAACTCGACTAGAATCGATCCATTATCAGTTAAAGTCAGTCACGTATTCATTGCTCTCAATGCAAACAACTACATTCGCCTTCCCAGGATTATAATCGATTACCAGCTCCTAGTCTTTGAACAACTCAAGCCATCTCCGTTGTTACAAATTCAAATCTTTCTAAGTCATCAAATATTTTAAACTCTTATGATCAGTAAAGATGTGGCACTTCTCACCGGATAAATGGTGTCGCCAAATTTTTAAAGCAAACACAATGGTAGCCAATTCCAAGTCGTGCGTTGGATAATTCCTTTCATGCAGTTTCAAATGTCTTGAGGTGTAAGCTATCAATTTTCCCTCTTACATCAACACACAACCAAGACCGTTCAGTGACGCGTCGCTGTAAATCATAAACTCTTTTCCTGACTCAGGTTGCACTAATACCGGTGCCTCAGTCAACAACGCTTTCAACTATTCAAAACTCTTTTTACATTTCTCAGACCACACAAATTTCACATCTTTTTATAACAATCTAGTCATAGGTGTAGCAATCATCGAAAATCCCTTAACAAAGCGTCGATAATAACCAACCAAACCCAAAAGGCTTCTAACTTCGGATATATTTCTCGGAGGTTTCCAATTGGAAAATGCAGAAATATTACTTGGATCAACCCGTATACCTTCCGCTGAAACAATGTGTCCCAAAAATCTGAATTCTGGAAGCCAAAACTCACTTTTGCTGAATTTAAAAAAATAATTTCTTGTAACAACCCAATTTTGGGTCTAGTCAGAACAGTGGTTTCGAGACAACAAATCCAATGTAGAAAAAATTATTTTTATTATATTTTTATGGTCTACAATTTTATGGAATGATTTTGTGAAAATTTTGTTCAAAAATTTTGACGTTTGGGCACTCAATTTAGTCAAAAGGACTAAATTGTAAAAATTGCAAAAGTTGAGTTCTACATGCTAGAGGTGTCTAATTGTTATGAAATTTTAAATTGGAGGTCCTTAAATGGTAATTAGACCATTGGTTTAGTTTTTGGACAAAAATGGACATGGTTAGGTATGTTTCTAAAATTTTTCATTAAGGGCATTTTTGTAATTTGGTATTAAATGAATTAAAAAGCCAAATTAAAAGCTAATTTTTTTCCATCTTCTACCCCATGGTAGAATTTTAGAAGGAGAAACCGTGGCAAGGGTTTTTCAAGCTTCCAAGCTCGATTTTCAAGAAAAACGAGATTCAGACCTAAAACGAGGGAAAAACGCGTATTTGACGGTTAAGTCATTTTCGCCATTTTTATGCCGAGGTAAGTTTTTATGTTTAATAAGCATTAAATTATATATTTATAATTTCTTAATTGATATGATTGTGATAAATGCATATTGTTGAAATAAAATGTGAATGTTATTGAGTATGACACTACGGAAATGTCTGATAGAAGTTCGACAAGCGTGAAAATCCCGGTTGAACCTTAGGAATAGTTAGGATACGAATGTCATGACATCAAGATTATTGAGATTACATGTAAGACCATATCTAGGATATGGCACCGATATGAGACTTCGTATAAGACAATATCTGGGATATGGCATCGATATGAGATTTCGTGTAAAACCATAGCTGGGCTATTGGCATCGATACGAGATTACGTGTAAGACCATATCTGAGATATGACATTTGTATAGTACTGTGTGTACAGGACTCTCGAGTATCCTTAGTATTCTATATGGTTCAGCGGGTAATTCAATGGGTATGTCAAAGAAGAGAAAAAGTATGTAAGTATTACGAATTGGTACATGTATGTATGTAAAGTCTATATGCATTGGCTTCATGAAATTGTGAGTTCATGATTTTCACGAGAATGACTTTGTGAAAACCTTGTGATTATTGCTCTATAATTGTGATGCATGAAATTCATGGTAAATTTGGCTGAAGATCATGTGATTAGCTTCCACGCCAAATCGAGTTATGATATAACATGTTTTGTTCGTACAAATTGTGATTTATTGGATACGAGAAAAAGGAAAGATTGGCATAATTGCCTAATAAAACGATTACGGAAGTATGAGAAGATATGAGCTTTATACAATTGAAAATTGGTAAAATATATGCCTGAAATGTGAATACTCATAATTTAATGTGCATGTTTATTATGACATTTGAAATGACCTATTAATTGTTGTGATATATTACAGAAGAGAGGTTACGGTTGTTAGGCTAATGCCAAGATATGTTAAATTATGGTTATAAGTTAACAGAGTAAACATCGTGATTGAATAAAATTATAACTATGAGATTTATAGCAATTGGTATTATTTTGTGTTTAATGGTTGCTTGACAATCGTGGATCCAACGGTGACTTTTAAATTCCAATATGTAAATGAAGGTAGTTCTGCAACCGGGCTACCCTTGGTGTTTCGATTGGGTGGGTCGATATTTATATTCCCACATGGTGTGACGGTGGACGGAGCTGGTGTGTAGCGGATGGATAATTTGGATGGGATTGCATTGCATGTTTGATGTATAATGGTTTTTGGAATGCTTGTTTTTTTTTGTGTTGAGGGTTGTACACACTGAGTATGCAAAAACTCACCCCTCTTTTATTTTATTTTCAGGTGATGCTCAGTAGAAGGTTCGATGTTTGGAGGGACTTTGGGTGGCCAACTAGCAAGATAATTTGGACTTGGTTTTTTTAAGCATATAAGTTTTTTATTTTATTAAGTATGTTTTAGACCAGATTGTAACAAGGTTTCATTATGTTATTATTACTTGAATTATTATTATTTTCGTTGTAAATACAAAAACTTGAACATGGGTTTCCTATATTATAGTATATTTTCTACGTTTCCGCAACTAAATTTTAAAATGAGATGTTTTCATAAAATCATATGTTTTAAACAAGTGATTGAAAGGAGTTTTTTTTTAAGTTAATTAAGGTTTCTTTTATTTTAAGAAGGGTTTTCAATGAAACACAGTTTTTGCTAAAACACTTCAATATAACATGCCAGATTCGGCCATAACGTCTGGGCCAGGTTTGAGGTGTTACATTTAGTGGTATCAGAGCCCAGGTTGCAAAACTCGGGCTGTGAAGTGGGCCTTATTATTATTATTTGGTTTCTTTTTCTACTTATTATTTGGATTTTAAAAAAATATTTTGGATTACAATGTTTTGGAAAAAGGGAAATCTTGATGTGCGGCACACCGAGCCTCCGACGTCAAACCAAGTAAGTATTTTTATTCTTAAGCATGTTTAAATTGTGATACAGTAGATAGTTAGAGGGCTACTTTAGATGATTATGTTAGAGTGAAACTGAAGCCCGTAGGAACTTGAAACTGTAGAGGATTTTTGAAAACAATCTTCTCTTTAAATATTTTCATAAAACATCGGTGTAATTGTTAAACTAACTAAAACTTCATAAAATTTCTAATCCAGATAATATGCGAACCGACGATGAGTGCTAGAAAAGGTGCAAGAGGCCGTGGCCGAGGCCGCGAAAGTGTTAGGGCTGAATCGTCTGCATCGGGCCATATGCCCGATGTTAGAGTAGAAGAGGCTCCGGCCTCACCTATGGCTAGAAATGGACCGTATGATTGAGCCGTGGGAGAAGATGCATTGTCGCAAGCAATGCTGAGGATTTTGGAAAGTGTCGTTGGGCCCAATAATGGAACTGGAAATCGGAGGTCCATTCTGGAGCCACTTCAATCGAACGGGGCTGAGATCTTTAAGGGCGTGGCTAGCGTGGCTCCTAACGTGGCGAAATATTAGTTAGAGGCCACTGAAAGAATAATGGAGGATTTGGACTGCTCACCGGAACAAAAGTTGAAAGGAGCAGTGTTACTGCTTAAGGAAGAAGCCTATTAGTGGTGGTTGACAGTGAAAGAGGGCACCCAACTAGAGTGGGTCACTTGGGAGTTTTTCAAAGCTACATTCCAAGGGAAGTATGTAGGTGCAAGCTATGTGGATGCTAGAAGAAAGGAGTTGCTAAACTTGACCCAAGGAAACAAGTCGGTGGCAGAGTATGAGGCGGAGTTTCTACGCCTTAGTAGGTATGCAAGAGTAATGGTGGCAATGGAGTATGAACGTTGCGTTAGGTTTGAGGATGGACTTAAAGATAGCCTTAGGGTGCTGATAGCTCCACAAAGGGAACGAGTTTTCTCGAAATTGGTGGAGAAAGCAAAGATAGCGGAGGAGGTAAAGCGCACTGAGTGCCTAAATCAGGAGAAAGAAAGGGGAAAGAAAAGAGGGAGGCTGAGACTCCTAGTGTCGATCAGAGGCCTAGGGTTAGGGCCAGAGTTGATGGGCCAATTAGAGTAGGGCCCCTTACTGTTAATCCAGGGGTGCCACCTTGTGCTAATTGTAGGAGAAGCCATAGAGGTGAGTGTTGGAAGAGGATAGGAGCCTATTTAGCTTGTGGGTCTATGGACCATAGGATCAAGGATTGCCCCTGAATGCTAGGTCGAGAGTCAATAGTGGGCCAAGCTGGTGCTCAGCCACCAAGGGGTGGTCAGCTGCTGCCAAGGGGTCGTGAGAAGGCTAGGGGTGGTGATGGCAATGGACGTGGATGTAGAGTACTAGGCGGAAATGTAGGCCATGCTGAGGTGAGGCAGCCAGCTTTGGTTTATGCTGCTCGTCACCGAGAAGACGAAGATACTCCAGAAGTGAATACTGGTACGTACTTTATCCATAATGTGCAATCTATCTATTTTGAAATTAGAAATAGAGTGCGCAGCAGAAGCGTAGTGGTGTAACTTAAGCGATGCGACATCAATATCCTCAACTGTTTGGATTAGGTAAATTTCGAGGACGAAATTTCTTTTAGGGGGTAGAATTGTAATGCCCCAAAAATCTCGAAACCCAAAAATCTCGAAATCTCGAAACCCAAAAATCTCAAAATCCCGAACTTTTGTTATTTTTGGTTTTGATAAAACTTGTGTTTTGTATTCCTAGCCAAGTGATAATTATAGTAGGTCTTAATTAAGGTTTGAGTTCGAATCTAGGGGTAGAAAAAAATATCGTTTAGTTATTAAAATAATTAGGGTTGGTAAGCAGTTGGGCTTTTAAATAAAGATAGAGAAAAATAGTATCAAAAAGTCTTGTGGAGGAGTGGCTAAGTGACGCGACTTAGGGAGTAAGGAGGTGGCGTTAGTGGCTAGCAAGGAGATCCAAGGTTCGAATCCTAGCTTAGTAATTTTTAGAGTTTAATTTTGGCCTTCTAGAAGGTTGGAAGTGGCGTGAAAATGGACTCCAAGGGTAGTGTTCAGGAGAGAAAATTAAGGAAAGGATCAGTGGGTTATTTAGGAGAAAAAAGGGGAGATGAGAAGTGAGGAGCAAGTGGAGCCGAATTGGGAACTTGGGCTTGAGGAATTCAGCCATAGGGGTTATAAATAGGTGCCGAATGCAAGAGTATGAGGCTAATGCCAAAATCTTTTTCTCACCTTATTGCCAGAAACACTCTTCCCTAAAAGTCAAAAACTCTTTTCTTTCTTTTCTTTTTGCCGATTTCTATTCTCCTCTACACAATCTTCTTTGTCGATTTCTTCTACTACTCTTCTTCTTTTATTCATGCCAAATAAACCTTATTCACCATACTAAGTTGAAAGCCGGAAAAGCCAAATCCTCCAAGGACAGAATACTCTTTGAATAGATCTAGTGTAAGTGTTGCTCTTCCAATCGGTTTTCCTTGCTAACTATCGATTATTGTCCCTCATTCTTTCTAATCAACTGTGGTAGGGAATTAGTATTGGATCTCAGATCTTAGCTCTCTACTGAAATTGCCTTTAGGTGCTTACGGTTTTGGTAAGTATTCCTCTCCCATTGGCTAAGCTAGCCGAATGTTCATAGTTAAGGTAAGGGGACTTGTGTTGGATACGAGTCATCTATTATTCTATTTTTAATAGTTAAGATTGGTGCAGATCTAAGAGTTGATCGTGGTTAGTGATTTAAAAAGGGGCTGATCGCACAAGGTAAAGTTAAGGTGAGGTTTCGGTTTTAGTAAAGATATGTATTAAGCATGCGATTAATTGAAAGGTGATATCGTTTGTAGGTTGGTGACTAAGGGAATCACAGCACGTTTGCTTACCAGGTGTGTACATACACTGCACACACAAGTAGATCGGCAAAAGCGGAAAAGCCAAAATGTCGAAAAGTTGAAAGTTTGGCTGCGGTAGTCTTGCGAGTGTACAAACACTCGTGAGGAAGAAATCGATAGGTTGCTTAAGGTCCATGGGAAATTCCATGGACTTGGGTTGTGATTTTGCCATATGGGCTGGAATGGGCTAAATGGGCCCGATGGGTTGTTGGGCCCATAATAAGCAAAAACTGAATATTGATGCTATGTGATAGAAATTTGTATGTGAGCATGAATATGAAAGTGACTAGGCCTAACGAGCAATATAAATGTCATTTGGGCCTAATGGGCCATATATAGGTGATTTGGGCCTAATGGGTCAGATACAGGTATGTGAATTTGATTGGGCTTGTGAGGGGTTTTGGGCCTAGAATATGATGACTACATAAAACTTAATAACTATTTGCGACCGTGGACAAGTCATAGGGTTAAGGTGTGGCAACGGGTATATGCATGTCTAAGATTGGATCTAGGGAGAGCTTGGTACTTAAGCGGTCTTAATGACCCACCTCCTCTTCTCTGGAATCTTACCTGGTGCATAGTATTTGTTCATCTTAGCTCACGGGACTTGTTAACGGGCCAAGGTAAGTGAAAACCGTAATTCTGATAGTATGGAATGTGTACTTAAATTTTTGAGTGAAAATGTGTTGATGATGAGTTGAGACTCACAGAGGTATGAAATTATATGAAATTGGCAATAAAAGTATGAATGTATATGATTAATTGTTATGTTTGTTATTTGAAAACGTGATGAGTTTATAAGCCAGTGACTATGAATATTTGAGCCATATGAGAAACATGAAATTTCTTTTGTGTTGCGGCATGATTCATAAGAATGAAATGATATGAGTATATGAGTTGTGATATGTGGCCTATGATTGGTATATGAATGTTTTGATTGTGAATTAGCGATTTGAGTTGGCATATGAACTATGTGTTAAAAACAAAAGTGATTAAAAGTAAATGTTTATTAAACGTTTTGAGAATGTGAAATTAGAAATGAATTGGCTATTGGTGATAGCCTATGTTAGGTGCATTTATGTGCGAGTTAAATTTAAGGCTTTACTACCCTTACCCCTTTTATCAGTGAAATGTTACAATGGAATCTGTAAAATTTGGGTTGAACAAGTTTTCGAGTGTGGAGTTACAAAAGTCCGTGTTTGGAAGATTAATAATGTGGTCAGAAAAGAGAATGAATTAGCAAATGAAGACAGTATTAAAAGAGATATTGGATAGTTCTGAAGATTATTCAAATTATATAATGTCACTATTACTGAAGAAGTTAACCCTGATCAATTGATTTATTCAGGTATGTTATCTAAAGAAAATATTAGTTAGAAGCTTTTTTGAATTGACTTCTGTTAGTGAGGGGATAATGTGAAAATTTCTAATGGCAGAATTAGATAGTTGAAATAATGATTGAATTGTATTAATGGCTGAGTGCAATTCTCAGAAGTATATGTGACTGTTTAGTTCAAAAAGAATTCTTATCGTATGAGAACGTTAGCTTAACCTACTAGTAGATGAAGGTATGGTTGGTCTGTTTGGATTATGTTCGATATTGATAGGTCCATCTTTGGTATTTATTCCCTTGAGTGAATATGAACATCGACGGTAATGTCTGTATGAGGCTAATACTCTGTTTCTACTGATTATTGTTCTAATAAAAATATGTGAAGATTATATTGCTTTTGCTACTGTGGATTCTAATATTTATGAGTGACATTGTTCTTTCTAGACATTTTCTGGGATATCATTGGAGTTGATATCATTCTATATGGAATGTAATTTTTCGATATTCAGTGTAGCTTCAGATGCTAAAAATTTCACTATTCTGGTTTTCTTATGATTTTATGTGATCATATGTAAGAGATATCTATTTGACGAAAATGGTTATAGCTATTATAATCATAATTTCTATTCTGAAATTTGGAAGTACGGCAGTACCGTTATCAGAGTTATAAAAGTTGTGTTTCTGCATTGGTTTCTGTTCAAATCATATTTGGCTTTCTCCTGTGTTCAAATGCTTTCTTAATAGCTGGGATATTATCTGTGGTTATAGGTAAGACGTCGGTCTTATTATGACATTACGATTTCTATGTGATGATTGTGGAATCTATATAATGATATGTCTGGGGCTATTCTTCTAAGGAGAAGAAAAGATTTCTTCGAAAATACTGATTCAGTGATTTGGTCTGACTAGAATTATATGATTGAAAAGATCATTGAGTTACATGTGTTTGAATTTATTCAACATATTGGAAATAAACTTTGAACGTACATGTGTGAATTCAGGATAGTTTGAAAGAAGAATTCATATTCTTGAAGACTTGATACCGAATTATATCTATCGGAACAATTCTATATGAGAAATGGTGGTAAATTAAAGTTAGTTTGAATGTTGAAGATTTCTTTTACCTGAAAACATTAACAACCGAAATGTCAGTTCTGGTTCCGTATGAGTTGAACATAGAGTTATGTGATATATATGACAACTACAAGAGTTTAAAATGTTTACTATCAGAGAAAGATCCGAACTTGGCACAGCAAAGTTAGCTTGAATCGTTGAAAAACTTTTGAGTTTGTAAGTGATTCTTATCCAAGGGAAATGCCTAGTTTTGAGATGGTTCATTTTTACTTGTGTATTTATATGTAGCCATGTGAAAATGGATTGCTAAAGATGTTAATGTTTGTGTATATTCGGGGGCATAATATGAGTTCATTTTGAGAAGTATGTTTTATGGTATGTATGTAAGGTATAATCTTGGTATGAGATTTCCATGGTAAATTGAGATGTTGATCATGTATGAGTAAATGAATTTTGCATGTGATATTGGTATGTTTTGGTATAGAAAGTGAACATGAAATTGATTGATGACATTATAAATTGAGTGATACTTGTTTGAATTTGAATTTGGCTGAAAATGTAGTATATTGATGCTTGTAGGGAGGACTCAAATTGAGTGGCAAATTGGCTATTCAAATGGCCTATTTTTGTCCACACGGGCAGAGACACGGGCGTGTGTCTCAGCCATGTGCGACACACGGTCATGTTACACGGTCGTGTGTCCCTTGAGGTAGTCCTACAATTTAAAGTCAGTTTCGACCACGGCCAAGGCACACGTGCATGTCTTGTGGCCGTGTGTATAAGTCAGTATGTATTCTCTGTTTTGCCACGGCCTAGACATACGGGCGTGTGACCTTTATAACTAAGAAAAATTGTTAAGTTTTGGAAAATAAATATTTTGTTAGTGTTCGATTTAGTTCCGACCTATTCCTAATGCATGTTTATGGTCTCATTGACCTAAGAAAGGGACTTAATGTTTATGTTTGACTATAATATAACGATGCTTGATTTTTGATTGTGAAATGATTACGAAATGTTCTGATATGTCCGGTAATGCCTCTTAACCCTTGTCCGGCGATGGATAAGGGTTAGGGGTGTTACACTTTCCATGTCATCTGTCCTAGCTACATCAGGATCCATTTACTATATAAATAAAAACATAATATATCTCATCAGGAGTCGTCACTCTATCAATATACAATTATGGAATGTATAGCTAGACTCATACACCCGCTAGGTTAGTCCCAGAACTAACTAAACCATAGCTCTAATACCATTAGATGTAACACCCCTTAACCGAGTCTGAGGCCGAGACTGGGCACGAGGCATTACTATACTTAACTATATGCACACAATCGTTACCGAGTCACCAAGACTTGATCAAACTTAAAACTTTTTCGAACCTTGTTTAAACTCCTTAATGTGAGCCTATGAGGCCTCAAACTCTCATTGGAAACCATTCAATACCAACTCGGGTCCTTAAACCGACTTAATAAAAATGACCCTTGAAACAGGGCACACGACCGTGTGGAAGGGCAACACGCCCGTGTGATCATTACAACATGGTCGTGCTGATGGCCCATGTGACAAACACACGCCCGTGTCCCATACCCGTGTGAATTAAATTCTAAATTTGAACTTACAGGGGTTTTCACATGGCCTGATACATGCCCGTGACTATTGCCCGTGTCCCTCACACGGCCATGACATGCTCGTGTCCTTGCCCGTGTCCAAAAACCTTGATATTTTGTTTCTAACGTCAGGATCTAATAAGGGGCACACGACCAAGGCACACGCTTGTGGCCAGAGGCCGTGTCCTCTACACAGTTGAGACACACGGCTGTGTCTCTACCCGTGTCTTTATTACCATGCATATTGATTTGCAATTTTTACGTACAGGAGACACACAGCCGAACAACCCGCCCATGGGGCTAACCGTGTGTCACACACGGCCTAGACACACGCCCTTGTGTCTACCCGTGTGGACAATATGAGGCTATCTACCAAGACTTTTTCCACCTAAAACACAATCTAATGCCAACCAACATTTCAAAATCTAACTTAATATGATTTCTCAACCAAACAACCATAACTAAGGCTTATGTAACCTTCATATATTCAAACATGCCATCAATTTCACATTCGTGAAAGACTATCTTGCATTCATATGATAACCTTCAAAATTAGCCATTTGTCATGGCCTTATACAAAATGAATTGAATTCTAAAGTAAGTCATCACATTTGGCCAATTAACAACGACACAAAACTCAAAATTCCAAGTTCTTATACATGCCATACTCAAAATATTAAGTCTAATTATACCGAGTGCTTCAGCTGATAGTGTAATCGATACCTCTAGCGTCTGTTGATCCTCGAGCTAGTTAGGCGGCACTATAAGAAAATGGAATGGAGAGGGAGTAAGCATAAAGCTTAGTAAGTTGCATGTAATAAATATAACAACAACTTTACCATTCACCATCATGCTCATAGTACTAAAGTAGGCATAAGCACAACTTACTCACCACTATCCAATACATTTCACATAGCATATATTGAGCTCACATCTCATACATTTCAATAGGTACCTGTATCACTCACAACATGGTTATACTTTTCTCATTTAATTTAAACTGTAACTCTCACCGTTGAACCATTTAGAATGCTATCAGATATTCACTAAGTCTTAAACATAGGGTGTAATGCCGATGCCATGTAACACCCTAAACCCGAACCTATTATAAGAATGGGTTATAAGGTATTACCTAACATAACACAACATCTAGACATTCGTGGATATACATATGAAATAATTATTATAAATTTAATAAATCAAAAGACAAATTATATTTTATGGAATTCGCATATAACAATTATGATTCCTTATAACTTGAATCACTATTCAAGTAGTCAATTCCAATTTCCAATGCCAAATTTTAAACATGCTAATTATATTTATATACGTCTTAACAAATACCTACTTTCATTTTTATTTTTCTTATTATACATCAAACACATTAAGTATAATTCATTTCTATTTATAATTCATAGCATAACCATCAAACCACATACAAATACATTATACAAAATCACTTAATCAAGACATAAAATATAACACAACTGAATAGTAATCCACTATCGCATGGCCCAATTATACAAACTGAATTACCACAATTCATGACACTCCAGCCTATACATGCCATAAGTTCAAAATGTAACTTTTATAAATACCAAAGGTGGTCGATAGTGTGTTAAGCTCCTCTGACGACTTTCAAACTCGCAAGTTGGGTTCAATATCTACAAAGAAAAAGACAATTATACACACAGTAAGCTAACTTAGCTTAGTAAGCCTTAAGCAAAACAACACTCTATATATTAACATAACTTTGAATATCTATCAACTCAAATATCCAACATAATTCCATGCGTTCGTAATATTATACAAATACAATTTAATAACTTCCATTCATGTATATATATATATAATACATATCATGCCTTTATATTAAACACTTTCATTTCAGCCGAATATATTCATATACATTATCAATAAACTTTCAATTTCAAAGTTATAAACTCTTGCATCACAAGTTATTTAAATATATTCCTACCATCGCCAAATTTACTTGTATAAAATATAATCATAATTTAATTAATCACATGCTCATAAACATTTAAGACTTAATACTTAATTCCGCAAATGTTATAATTTTTCTTTTCATCTCATGAAATTTGCACTATAATCTCAATAACTAATTTACATTATAACACAAACATAAACTTGCTAAAACATACCTGTTCCCTTTAGCTTATTGTTCATATTCATAAAACACTTCAGCATCAAAACTCGTAAACGTCAATTCCTTGTAACTCACCGGCTTTAAGCCTATTAAGTATCAATCTGAATTCATAACAGCACACAGCCTACTGGCCTGTAGTTTGAATTAATAATTTTAACATTTCAAAATAAACAAATTTTATCAATGACGTTATACTTTCACTCAATCATATACTATTATCGAATGTTCAATACCCAACTTTACATCACATAAATGTTTACCTATGTAATCATTTATACCATCTCATTTATATCATCACATAAATGTTTACCTATGGGCCGAATACAAAGAAATAGTAAACATTCAATGTCATCTTTAGTTTAATTTTAATATAACATCCCATTAACTGAATTTGCACATATATAACCAAGACCGCATGTTCATGTGGCCAAAATTAACATATTATATTTTAACTTCTAAAGCCAAATAGTTATTAAATCTAGTTCACATACATTCAAGTATATAAATTCATGTAATACCATATATTTTCACATACATAAATTAGCTACATAACCAAATACACATTATCACATATGCATACAATTAAGACTCATTCAATACTATTCACAAGGCCGAATATACTTAACTAGTACACATAATAATCTTTATATTGAGTAAATATCAAACTGGTTCATACCTGCCATTCAGCTATATACATGCTAACTATATTAGTTTCAATTTATACTTACCATTCGGCCATACAAACATATCTCTATCTTACTTTCATTTCAGAGTAGCTGAATTAAACATTAACGACGTACTTTAATGAGTATCCAAATTAAACATTAACGACGTACTTTAATCCAATTGAGTTAACTTGACCGAGTACTCAAAGTCAATTATACCATCACATAATTACTTACATATGTGGCCAAGTATATACAATTCACCATATATATACATATATTTAGACGATATATCCTTACATGAAATTCAATCCTTAATTTTAAAAATACCTTCGGTACCTTGTCTCAATGTCTATTTCAATTCAAAAAGTATACCCACATTCGGCTCAATTTATTTATTCAAACACACATGCAGCACATTATATTTCTATGTCTATTTCTGATTAATAATTTAGCCACATTCGGCTCTAATCATTTCTCCAAACATATATCCATCACATTATATTTATACATCTATATAATTAAGCAATTTACCTTACTATGTTTATTTAAATTCTAAGCATACCGAATTGAATTTAAATTACTTAAGAACTTACCTCAACAACTTCGTACAATAGTGTCTACTACTCGGCTAACTTTGCCTTTCCCGATCCAAATCTTGATTCTTTATTTCTTGAGCTTGAATTAAAGTAAAGCAACTATTTAATCGATCAATTGATCCACTTAACATTACCCCATAGATTATTTATTATATATATATATATATATAAAATCACACAACTTAAAATTAATTCGCATAACAGCCCCCTTTATAGAATTTAGACATTAACAATTAAGCCTTAACATTCTTAACATGTAATTACTCAACATTCTATCTATTTCGCTTCATCCGAATATTCCTTAGTATTTTCAAGTCCTTAAAAATTAATCTAAGTTCATGCAAAATAACAAGAACCAAAATTTGTCAAAGATTCTCTTAACCGAATGCCATCTCTTCACATACAAGTCCCTCCAACTCATTATTTTACCATTTAGTCACTTGTAATTATAGATTCATAAATTTCTCTCCTTAATTAAGACAAACAACCAAATTTGATTCAATTTCCTCTATGACCGAATGCACATACCTCAACCGAAATCAAAATTTCAAAATGGGCTTTAACACTAATTAAACAAGGATCACACATCTATTAAAAATTAACAAAAACTACATGAAATTTACCTTAAATTTTTAGCTTGCTACATTGCCAAAATCCTCAAAGAATATTTCTTTTTTCTTTCTTTCTCAAACATTCGGCAAGAACAAGGCAAGGATGTATGGCTTTCTTTTTTATTATTATTAATTTCTTATGTTTATTATATTATAAACTAGCTTTTAACATGTTTTACATCTTTAACCTTGAAATAAAAATAATATAACCCTATACAATAAGGGTACATTCGGCCATCCCTCAATAGTGGACTAATTCCAACATAACTACTCCATATAAAAAAACTAACCACAATTTAGCCATTACATATTTAACCATCAAATTTCCATCTTATGCAATTAAGCCCTTTTTATTAAATCGGGCACTCAGACAATAAAATTTTTTTATACGAAATTTTCACACATGCAAATTCACATATGATAAACACGAAATAAATAAAAAATATATTTTTATTTTTATTTTATTTTTTTACTCATATTCGGGGTCCCGAAGCCACCGTTCCGATTAAGGTCGAATTTGGGCTGTTACATGCCATGTCCCTGACGAGGTCTTACACTAACTATCAAAATTGAGGCCGACGCCATGTCCCAGACATGGTCTTACACTGGCTCTCACATCTCCGTGCCAATGCCATGTCCCAGACATGGTCTTACACTGACACATCTCGTAGCTGATGCATGTCCCAGACATGTCTTACACTGGCTTACATCTCGAGACCGATGCATGTCCTAAACATGTCTTACACTAGCTCTTGTCTTAATGTCGATGCCATGTGCCAAACATGGTCTTACACTGGCTCTCATAATGTGGCCGATGCATGTCCCAGACATGTCTTACACTAGCGTACAAATGACCCAAATGTCATGGCACGAGTATCCGATTTGTTCCTAAGGTTCACCCGGGAGTTCTATTATCTCAATTATCATCATGTATTTTCATTACCACAATTATGCAATTTGTGCTATATCAATTCAAACACATATAATAACAATGTAGTTGTATTACTTACATACAACTTACCTCGGCACTCAAAATGTGGCGACTAGTTGATTTAATCTACTTGATTGGCCTTCCTTTGGTCTAGGTTCGGATTTTATATTTCTTGATCTAAAATGGAAACATTTAGTCATTTAAACATCAATTAAATCTAAACGCTCAATAATTTATAATTTGGGCGAAATGACCATTTTGCCCCTAAACTTTGACAAAATGACTATTTTACCCCTAGGCCCGAAAATCAATTCTTATCAAGTTTCCTTATTAGTCAAGCTAACCAACCATTTATCTCTCTTATGAAAACCCCAAATTTCCCATATTTCACAACATTACTATCTACTTTACAAACTTTACAAAATGGTCCTTTTAGGGTTTTCATGAAAAGTCCTTCCATAAAAGTTGTTTATTTCACAACCATGATTCATTTTCTTCCATGAAATTTAAGAAAACAACATGAAAGCTCTCATGTTAAAGCGTTATAATTTCAACCATTTTACAAAAATAGTTCCTTCATTTGAAAGCTAATGCAATAAGGGTTCCAAAAATACAAAAATATCAAGAAAGACCATCAAAATCACTTACTTGGGAGGGTTACAAGTTCCTGAAAATTTCAAGCTTTCAAATCCCAACAATGGCTAAATTTTAGGTGGAGAAGAAATGGTGAAAAGGGATGATATCATCTTTTTTTATTTTATTTCTATTTTAGTCAAACAAGCTACCAAAACCCACCTAATTTGACTTTTTGACCATTCTTGTCCCCATGACCAGCCAAGCACTTTTTTTAGGGTCTATCTGCCCTTTAAAGACCCCTCAATTTTGGTTTTCTAGCCATTTTACACCCTTAGCTATCAAAATAGGAATTTTGCACTTTATATGATTTAGTCTTTTTTCGCGATTAAGCTCTCAAACACTAAAATTATTTCACCAAAATTTTCATGCACCTTTATAGTCACGCCATCACACATAAAATAATATTAAAATAATTTCCATGGCTTCAAAATAGTGGTATCGTAACCACTATTCCGACTAGCCCCAAAATCGAGCTGTTACAATTTTCCCAAAATTTTTTACGGTTCTTGGTTTATCCCTAACTACTTTCGATGCATGTTTAGGGCTTTGTAGGCCCGTGTATAAGGCGTTATGCATGTGTATGAAAAGTTTTGATTAAAAGAAATTTTATGTCCCAGTTTTTGCATGTATGTGTATGTTTAAGTCTGGTAATGCCTCGTACCTTATCCCGGTGTCGAACACGGGTAAGGGGTGTTACACAATCCATCCTCGAATCTTTTACACATTATAGCTTCTGAAGAAACACATTCACAAGCATATTTGCTGAGTCATACAAACTCTCGTTCATATTCTGTAACTGACATACAACCCTGCTTCAATTCAAGAAACCTTTGGCTAATATATTTCTTTCTAAATTCAACTTGAAAGAAATCCCAAGTGACTCACTCTGGAAGAACTATGGATATCAAGGTATTCCACCACTGATACGCAGTATCTCTTAACAATGATACAGCACGCTTCATACATTCCTTGGGTGTGCAGGACAATTCATCAAACACCCAAATCGTGTTCTCAAGCCAAAATTCGGCTCTCTCAGGGTCATCATTAGCATTGGCTTTAAATTCCCCAGCTCCATGTTTCTAAATTCTATCAACAGGTGGTTTATTTAATATCAAAGGATCGATACCTTAAGGAACTACTGGGATTAGTTGGGGAACAGGTGGGGGTGGAGGTTCAGAATAGCCAGATTCATACGAATGTACTGTGCAAACCACTCATTTAATATTTGAAAGATGGCTTCTTTAGCATCACCCCCGTGACTACTCGTCACAGGTTTAGATTCAGCAGGCGATGCTCCTTGAGTGAGAGACGGCGTATTACTTTCTACATCATCCGCAACAGATCGTTCGAGATCCATTACTTTATGAAAACACATTTAAGAAACATTAGCATTTATCACACTATCACAGTTTTAAATATGACATGTATAACTAGACTCACATATGTAACATCCAGAAATAGGGCCAAGTCAGAATAGTGGTTTCGAGACCACAGATCTGACATCAAAGTATTTATTTTATGATTATTATGAGGTCTAGAATATGATACTATGCATGTGTTAAGAATGCATGAAGAAATTCTTTGAGTAAGGTGTCCAATTGGAAATTAGGGACTAAATTGAATAAATTGCAAAACTTGGATTCTAGAAGCAATTTGTATGAAATTTCTTTAGTTTATAAATTAGAAGGTCTTAGAGATCAATTTTCCCAATTTCTAAGTTTTTGGACAAAAATGGGCTTGCATGAATGAAATTTTAAAGAAAGGGCTTAAGGGTATTTTGGTCATTTGGCATTTTAATGAAATAAAATGGGAAAAATGAACCAAAAACTGCTCATTTCCTTTTTGTTGCTGCCAAAAATTTAAAGGACTCCATAGCTAGGGTTTTCAACATTTTCAAGCTCAATAGTAAGTGCACCTAAGCCCTGTTTTTAATGTTATTTGTATTTTTGAAATCATGGTAGCTTACTCTCTCCATTTCTACCCATATTTCATGCTAGGGTTCATGTTTAAAAGTTTACCCATACATGACTTACTTGTATTTTGATTATTTATGGAGGAATATGAAAGTTGGAGATGTGTTAAACATCTCTTCCTAAGTGATTTTCATGAAAAATCCTTAAAGAGACCTTTTTGCAAAAATTGATAAATGTGTGGTAGAAATGTGAAAATAATGGAAAACGTGGGCTACCATAAGAGGGAAAAGTGTTCGGTTAGGCTTGGGTAAGATAGAAATTGCATGTGTTTCATTATACGAGTCTAGGGACTAAATCATAAGAATGTGAAAGGTTAGGGGCAAAATGGTTATTTGGACCGAGGTGAAATTTAAGCTCATATAGTACAATGTGAAGTGTAAATGGTTTAATTTTATTATTATAGACCTCGAGGAATAAATTCCAGAGGTCAACCGAGGAAAGTGAAAGGTTTTGAAATAACCGAAACACAACACCGAAACGAGTACTAGGTAAGTTTCATATAACTTAAAGTAAACTCATAATATGCATAATTGTATGATTTATGAATGCATGATGATTGTATTTATTAATGGCATAAAGTCATATGAAATGCATCCTTGACAATGATTTGTTGGAAAATGTCTCGGTTGAAGTTAAAAAGGGAATTCGATGGATAAACCATGAATTATATGTGACTTGAGATTCTGCATGTGTTGCAGAAAGGATTTAGCCTGGACGGGTAATCCAATGATCTCAAGTACGAAATGGATCTAGCCCGGACGGGTGTTCCTTGATTGATTGAGCCTCCCAAAGAATATGAGTGCATTATAGATTTAGCCTGGACGGGTAATCCGATTAGGGTCTGAATTTAGCCTGGACTGGTAATTCAGATCCGAGCTCACTAAGGGTGTTTGTTGTTATAAGGGATTTAGCCTGGACTGGTAATCCCGACATCACCTTATGAGTTTACGATACGGGGGATTTAGCCTAGATTGGCAATCCCGCTGTAAAATGTGAGGTTCGCTAGAGTGCGTACATGAAATAATCATTCTTATGAATTGACGGTGATTGGATAATCCATCGAGAGTTCCTAAAAACTCAATGGGACTAACACGAGATATATGTTCAAATGACATGTTGAATGATGAGCTCATCTAATATATGTATTACATGATGTTTTGTTATAAGACTAACTCATTGATTGAGTGCATGTGATAGGGAAACCACTTTCATATTTGTTGGTTTCATTATCTAATAAGGATGTATGCTAAATAGTCGGTAAGTATACTTTCCAGTTATTCGAGCTTACTAAGCATGTAAATGCTTACCCCTCTCTTTTCTCTGTCTTACAGAGTTCGAGGACTCGTAAAGATTGGAAGATGGTTGGAGAGGCTACACACTATCAACTAAACCAGCTTTTGGTATATAGACTCTTCTGTTTTGTCCAATGGCATGTATAGAGCTTTTGAATATTTTGTTATATGTGTCATTTGGTTTGCCAAAAATGAAGGCATGTAAAGTTATATTCATCTTTTTGTATATGGCCATAGAAATTGGCTTATTTTGAAGTAGGCTATGACCTACAAATCTATGCATGTTTATGTTCATATGTGATGGTTTGGTCTTCAATTGACAATGAGTTATAAAAACAAGCCAATCCTAAATATGTCTAGCATGCATGGAAATCTTTAAATACAAGATAAGAATTAACTTAGCATGTATGGAACCAATGACATGAGGTTTACATGCAATGAGGTTAATCAAAGTTTTATATTTATAAATGTACCATTTTGGCCTTAACATGCACCAAAGTAATCTATCAGTGTAATTGGTTGGCAGAGGGTGACCTAAGACTTGGAAAATAGCCTAATAAGGTCCTCATGGGTAGACACAGGGGCGTGTGTCTAGGCCATGTGTGACACACGGCTCACCCCCATGGGTGTGTTGTATGGCCGTGTGTCCCCTGCACCTAAATTTTTAAGTCAGTATAGAACACGAGCTAAGTACACGGGCGTGTGTCTTGGCCGTGTGCTTTTAACAAAATGTTGAGGTTGAAGTTAGTGTTGCACACGGGCAGAGGACACGGGCGTGTCCCAAGCCACGCGGGCGTGTTACACTTCAAAGTAAGGAAAAATTTTCTAAAGTGCCCAAAGTTTATCGAATGTTTTCGGTTGTGTCCTGTACTGCCCTTAGGTGTGTTTTAGGCCTCGAAGGCCTGTGTAAGGGACAAAGTGTACAAGTTTGAAAGGTTTTAAATTTGGGAAAAATTTGGTGACCCAATTTAGTAAGTTTGCAAAGGTGAATTACCGGTAATGCCTCGAATCCTGTCCCGACGTCGGTTACGGGTGAGGGGTGTTACATTTAGTGGTATCAGAACTGCGGTTTAGTCAGTTCTAGGACTACCGTAGAGAGTATTAAGGTTCGCTATACATGCCATTATACGAACGTTGATAATGTGATATCTCCTAACTGTTTAAATTGTTTTGAATATAGTAAATGTCTTCCAATCATGCACAAGATGAGTCTGAGGGAGCCGAAAGCCATGCTCCAGCTTCCGTGCAACGAGTTGTATCTAGTAGTAGTAGAAGGGTTATGTCTGAAGGCCGGGAAGAGGCCCGAGCCGCTTTTTTTAATATGATGGATGAGTGGTTTAGGGATTATTTGAGGAATCACCCCAACATACCACTACCTCCCCCATCCCTTAACCAACCTGATGAAGGTTTGCCACGAGGAATGGCACTGGTAAGAATTGGTAAGGCCCCTGTAGATAAGCATAGAAAGTATAAGGCTGAGGAATTTAGAGCTAAAATTGAATATGACGCTGAGAGAGCTGAGTTCTGGCTTGAGAATATTGCACGGGTATTAGATGAGTTATCGTGCACCCCTGAGAAGTGCTTAAAGTGTGCCGTATCTCTCTTGAAGGACACTGCGTACCACTGGTGGAAGATCATATCTTCGGTGGTGCCAAAGGAAAATATCACTTGGGAATTCATCCAAGCAGAGTTTAGGAAGAAGTATATCAGTCAAAGGTTTTTAGACTCGAAGCGAAAGGAGTTCTTGGAAGTTAAACAAGGAAATAAGACTATGGAAGAATACGAAAGGGAGTTTGTAAGGTTAAGTCAGTATGCAACTAAGTGGGTTCAAACCAAATCGAAAATGTGTAAACGCTTTGAGGAAGGTTTGAATAAGGAAATCAAGTTTTTGATTGGAATCCTTGAAATACGGGAGTTCACTGTATTAGTTGATCGATCCAAGAAGGCCGAGGAACTTAATAATGAAAGAAAGCAAGCAAAGAGAGAGGCTCGAGTTGCGAGCAAGAGATCTAGCGGTAAGACACTCCCATTTTCCACAAAGAAATCAATGAGCCAACATGAACACTTCACTTCAACTGTAGGATATTCAGGTAAAACGAGAGGCTCTAAACGATGAAATCAGAAGTCTTCCTCCCTGATGGTGACTAGTGTGGGGAGTGTAGATGACCAAAAGTTGAAGTGTAAGAGTTGCAACAAATTTTACTTCGGAGAGTGCCGAATAAAGAGCGGTGCATGTTTCAAATGTGGTTCTCTTGACCACTTTCTCAGATACTACCCAGGACGAATTGAAAAAGAAGTGGAAGTAACCCCGAAGTCGAGTGCTCCCATAGCACGAGGTAGACCTCCGAGATACCCTGGAAGAGCTAGTGGCAGTCGAGTTACGACCAAAGACTGCAAAATCAGAGGCTCGAGCCCCGGCAAGGACATATGTAATAAGTGCTCGAGAGGAAGCCTCTGCTCCTGACATTATTACGGGTAATTTTTCTCTTTTCAATACATGTGTTATTGCCTTAATTGACCCGGGGTCGACGCATTCATACATTTGCATGAGATTGGTGTCTAGTATGAACATACCCGTTGAACCTATGAAATTTGTTGTTAGAGTGTCGAACCCACTAGGCAAATCAGTTTTGGTTGATAAAATCTGTAAGAATTATCCTTTGACGATTCATGGTCAATGTCTTCCGGCTAGCCTTATGTTGTTACCTTTTGATGAGTTTGATGTAATACTCGGTATGGATTGGTTAGCCTTTCATGATGTCATTGTAAATTACAGTAGCAAGTATATTAAATTGAAATGCCCAGATGGCAAGATTCTACGGGTTAATTCAAGAGATTTGGGCACGTCGCCAACTGTAATCACGACAATGGTTGCTCAGAAATACATGAGAAAAGGGTATGAAGCCTAATTTTCTTTTGTGTTGAACACGAGGGAAACAGAGTTGAAGATTAATACTGTGTCTATAGTATGTGAATATCCAATCGTATTCCCAGAAGAATTACCCGGATTACTGTGAGAGAGAGAGAGAGAGAGTTCGGTATTGAATTGATGCCAGGGACAACTCCCATCTCTATTGCCCCGTACAGAATGACACCAACCGAGCTAAAAGAATTAAAAGTACAGTTGCAAGAGCTGACGGATAAAGGTTTTGCTAGGCTGAGCTTTTCACCTTGGGGTGCCCCCGTATTGTTTGTAAAGAAGAAAGATGGTTCAATGAGATTATGTATAGATTACCGATAACTGAACAAGGTAACTATCAAGAATAAGTATCCTTTGCCAAGGATCGATGATCTATTCGACCAGTTGAGAGGAGCCACGGTATTCTCTAAGATAGACTTGAGGTCTGGCTACTATCAGTTATGTGTTAAGGAATCGGACGTGCCAAAGATAGCTTTTAGAACAAGATAAGACCACTATGAATTTCTTGTTATGCTATTTGGATTGACGAATGCACCGGTCGTATTCATGGACCTAATGAATAGGATATTTCGGCCATACTTGGATAAGTTTATCATTGTGTTTATTGATGACATCTTGATTTATTCTAAAGATGAGGCAGAGAATGCAAAGCACCTGAGAACTGTGTTACAGACCTTACAGGAAAAAAAAACTGTATGCTAAGTTTAGCAAGAGTGAATTTTGGCTCCAAGAAGTTGGATTTTTGGGTCATGTTGTTTCGGGTAAAGGCATCCGAGTTGATCCAAGTAAAATCTCTGCTATTATTGAATGGAAATCGACTAAAAATGTAACCGAGGTTAGAAGCTTTTTGGTCTTATCCTGTTACTACCAAATATTTGTGAAAGGATTCTACATGATAGCACCTCCAATGACGAGGTTGCTATAGAAAGACGTTAAGTTTTAATGGATAGAAAGGTGTCATCAGAGCTTCAAGAAGTTAAAGACATTGATGACTGAAGCTCCTATTTTAGTATTACCTGAGTTGAGAAAAGAGTTTGTGGTTTACAGTGATGTATCCTTGAACGGACTGGGTTGTGTACTTATGCAAGATGGCAAAGTGATAGCCTATGCTTCACGACAGTTGAAGCCATACGAGATGAACTATCTGATACAGGATTTAGAGCTTGCCGTGATTGTCTTTGCCTTGAAAATCTGGAGGCATTATTTATATGGTGAAACTTGTCGTATATTCACAGACCATAAGAGTTTGAAGTATTTGATGACTCAAAAAAAGCTGAACTTGAGACAACGGAGGTGGTTGGAATTAATTAAAGACTATGATCTGACCATTGACTATCACTCGGGAAAGGCGAATGTGGTCGCCGATGCGTTAAGCAGAAAATCTCTGTTTATATTGAGAGCCATGAACGCTCGATTAACATTGCTTGATGATGGTTCAGTCTTGGCAGAGTTGGAGGCTAGGCCGACACTTCTTCAGGAAATCTATAATGCCCAAACTAATGATAGAGACCTACAGGCTAAGAGAACTCGATGTGAGTCGGGCATTGAATCAGATTATCGGATTGATCCTAATAGATGTTTGATGTTCAAAGATAGAGTCTGTGTAGCAAAAGATGATAAGATTATTCGGAAAATCTTGCAAGAAGCGCATAATAGTCGTTTGTCTATTCATCCGGGAAGTACCAAGATGTACATCGATTTGAAGAAAAGGTACTGGAAGAGACATTTTCGAATTTGTATCGAAGTGCCTGACATGTCAACAAGTTAAAGCTTAACATCAAGTGCCTTCAAGTTTGTTACAACCTGTAATGGTCCCCGAATGGAAGTGGGACAAAGTTACCATGGATTTTGTGACAGGATTGCCATTGACTCCAAAAAAGAAAGACGCTATATGGGTTGTGGTGGATAAGTTCACAAAGTCGACTCATTTCATTCCAGTAAGAACAGACTACTCTCTTGATAGATTGCTCGACTTGTACATATCTGAGATTGTGAGATTACACGAGGTACCGTTGTCGATTATTTCTGACAGAGACCCGAGGTTCACTTCGAGATTCGAGAAGAAGTTACAAGAAGCCCTGGGTACAAAATTGAGTTTTAGTACGGCTTTTCACCCACAGACCGATGGTCAGTCTGAGCAGATGATTCAGATTCTTGAGGATATGTTACGATGTTGCATCCTTGAATTTCAGGGTAGCTGGGAAAAGTACTTGCCATTGGTAGAATTTGCCTACAACAATAGTTTTCCATCGAGTTTGAAAGTGTCAACTCCATTGTATTGGACAGAACTTAAGGAAAGTCAAATTCATGGGGTTGACCTGATTAAGGAAACTAAAGAAAAAGTTAAAGTGATACGAGATTGTTTAAAAGCAGCATCGGATAGGCAAAAGTCATATGTTGACCTAAAAAGAAAAGAGATTGAATTCCAAGTTGGAGATAGAATATTCTTGAAAGTGTCTCCATGGAAAAAAGTGTTGAGATTTGGTCGGAAAGGTAAATTGAGTCCACGATTTATCAAACTGTATGAGATCATTGAAAGAGTTTGACCATTAGCCTATCATTTGGCATTACCACCTGAATTGGAAAAGATTCATGATGTGTTCCATGTATCCATGTTAAGGCGATATCGATCAGACCCCTCTCATGTGATTTCACCAGCAAAGATTGTGATTAGACCTGACATGATCTATGGGGAGGAACCGGTCAAGATTTTAGCTCGTGAGGTTAAATAGTTGAGAAATAAAAATGTGGCTTTAGTAAAAGTTTTATGGCATCGACATGGTGTGGAAGAGGCTACATAGGAGCCAGAAGCAACCATGAGAAACCAATATCCGAACCTGTTTACTGGTAAGACTTTCGAGGACGAAAGTCCCTAAAGGGGGGAGAAATGTAACATCCAAAAATAGGGCCTAATCAGAATAGTAGTTTCAAGACCACAGATCCGACATCAAAATATATATTTTATGATTATTATGAGGTCTAGAATATGAGAATATGCATGTGTTAAGAATTCATGAAGAAATTCTTTGAGTAAGGTGCCCAATTGGAAATTAGGGACTAAATTTAATAAATTGCAAAACTTGGATTTTAGAAGCAATTTGTATGAAATTGTTTCAGATTAAAAATTAGAAGGTCTTAGAGAGCAATTTTCCCAATTTCTAAGTTTTTGGACAAAAATGGGCTTACATGGATGAAATTTTAAAGAAAGGGCTTAAGGGCATTTTGGTCATTTGGCATTTTAATGAAATAAAATGGGCAAAATGAACCAAAATCAGCTCATTTCCTTCTTGTTGCTGCCAAAACTTCAAGGGACTCCATAACTAGGGCTTTCAACATTTTCAAGCTCAATAGTAAGTGCACCCAAGCCCCGTTTTTAATGTTCTTTGTATTTTTGAAATCCCGGTAGCTTACTCTCTCCATTTCTACCCATATTTCATGCTAGGGTTCATGTTTAAAAATTTACCCATACATGATTTACTTGTATTTTGATTATTTATGGAGGAATATGAAAGTTGGAGGTGTGCTAAACATCTTTTCCTAAGTGATTTTCATGAAAAACCCTTAAAGGGACCTTTTTGCAAAAAATGATAAATGTGTGGTAGAAATGTGGAAATAATGGAAAATGTGGGCCGCCATAAGAGGGAAAAGTGTTCGATTAGGCTTGTGTAAGATAGAAATTGCATGTATTTCATTATAAGAGTCTAGGGACTAAATCATAAGAATGTGAAAGGTTAGGGGAAAAATGGTCATTTGGACTGGGGGTGAAATTTAAGCTCATATAGTACAATGTGAAGTGTTAATGGTATAATTTTATTATTATAGACCTCGATGAACAAATTCTGGAGGTCGATCAAGGAAAGCGAATGGTTTCAAAATAACTGAAACACAACACCGAAACAAGTACTAGGAAAGTTTCGGATAACTTAAAGTAAACTCATAATATGCATAATGTTATGATTTATGAATGCATGATGATTGTATTTATCAATGGCATGAAATCATATGAAATGCATCCTTGACAATGATTTGTTGGAAAATGTCTCGGTTGAAGTTAAAAAGGGAATTCGATGGATAAACCATGAATTATATGTGACTTGAGATCCTGCATGTGTTGCAGAAAGGATTTAACCTGGACGGGTAATCTAATGATCTCAAGTATGAAAAGGATCTAGTCCGGACGGGTGTTCCTTGATTGATCGAGCCCCCGAAGAATATGAGTGCATTATGGATTTAACCTGGACGGGTAATCCGATTAGGGTCTGAATTTAGCCTAGACTAGTAATTCAAATCTGAGCTCACTAAGGGTGTTTGTCGTTATAAGGGATTTAGCCTGGACTGGTAATCCTGACATCACCTTATGAGTTTACGATACGGGAGATTTAGCCTGGACTGGTAATCCTGCCGTAAGATGTAAGGTTCGCAGGAGTGCGTACATGAAATGATCATTCGTATGAACTGATGGTGATTGGATAATCCATCGGGAATTCCTAAAAACTCAACAGGACTAACACGGGATATATGTTCAAATGACATGTTGAATGATGAGCTCATCTAATATATGTATTACATGATGTTTCGTTATAAGACTAACTCATTGATTGAGTGCATGTAATAGGGAAACCACTTTCATATTTGTTGGTTTCATTATCTAATAAGGATGTATGCTAAATAGTCGTAAGTTTACTTTCTAGTTATTCGAGCTTACTAAGCATGTAAATGCTTACCCCTATCTTTTTCCTGTCTTACAGAGCTCGAGGACTCGTAAAGATTGAAAGATGGTTGGAGAGTCTACACACTATCAACTAGACCAGCTTTTGGTATATAGACTCTTATGTTTTGTCCAATGGCATGTATAAAGCTTTTGAATATTTTGTTATATGTTTCATTTGGTTTGCCAAAAATGAAGGCATGTAAAGTTTTATTCATCTTTTTGTATATGGCCATGGAAATTGGCTTATTTTGAAGTAGGCTATGACCTACAAATCTATGCATGTTTATGTTCATATGTGATGGTTTGGTCTTCAATTGGCAATGAGTTATAAAAACGAGCCAATCCTAAATATGTCTAGCATACATGGAAATCTTTAAGAGCAAGATGAGAATTAACTTAGCATGTATGGAACCAATGACATGAGGTTTACATGCAATGAGGTTAATCAAAGTTTTATATTTATAAATGTACCATTTTGGCCTTAACATGCACTAAAGTAATCTATAAGTGTAATTGGTTTGCAGAGGGTGACCTAAGACTTGGAAAATAGCCTAATAAGGTCCACATGGGTAGACACACGGGAGTGTGTCTAGGCCGTGTGTGACACACGGCTCACCCCCATGGGTGTGTGGTATGGCCGTGTGTCCCCTGCACCTAAACTTCTAACTCAGTATAGAACACGAGCTAAGTACACGGACGTATGTCTTGGCCATGTGCTTTTAACAAAATGTTAAGGTTGAAGTCAGTATTGCACACGGGCGGAGGACACGGGCGTGTCCCAAGCCACACGGGCGTGTGTGACCACATGGCCCCATCATACGGGCATGTTACACTTCAATGTAAGGAAAAACTTTCTAAAGTGCCCAAAGTTTATCGAATGTTTTCGACTGTGTCCTGTACTGCCCCTAGGTTTGTTTTAGGCCTCGAAGGCCTGTGTAAGGGATAAAGTGTACATGTTTGAAAGGTTTTAAATTTGGGCAAATTTTGGTGACCCAATTTAGTAAGTTTGCAAAAGTGAATTATCGGTAACGCCTCGAACCCTGTCCCAGCGTCAGTTACGGGTGAGGGCTGTTACAACATATGCTATGTTAGTCCTAGAATAGACTAAACCTAGCTCTTATACTAACAATTGTAACACCCCTAACCTGTAACTGTCGCCGAAATAGGTTAAGAGGCATTACCGAACCTGTAACTCAATTCAAATCATTCATTAAACAAATTTCATCACATTTTAGTAACCATCAATCATTCACATTCAAAATATACTTAAATTAATCATACAAACCCTTAATTATGCATTTGGGACTAAATTGATAACATATAAAAATTTTAGAAACTTATAAAATTTTCAACATTTCAAATAGCACACGCCCGTGTGAACAGGCCGTGTGCTTCACACGGCATTAGACACGCCCGTGTGTCTAAGCCGTGGCAAAACAGGGCATACATACTGACTTGTCCACACGGCCACAAGACACGCCCGTGTACCAGGCCTTGTGAAAATTAGGGAGGCTACTACTTTGGGTCACACGGCCGACCACATGCCCGTGTGCCACACACGAATAATAGACACGCTCGTGTGTCTAGGCCGTGTCAAAACTGTGGGATATATTGACTTTAATTTGTAGGGTACCCCAGGGGGCACACGGTCATGTAACATGACCGTGTGTCACACACGGCTGAAACACACGCCCGTGTCTCCACTCGTATGGACAAAAATAGGCCATTTGAAAAGCCAATTTGTTACCCTAAAACATAAGCACATACATTCATATTAAACCACAATTATGCAACTCAATTGGTAACAGAAATAACCAATTTAATAAACATTATAAGCCATAACCAAGCTTACCATTTACAAATCCAAATACATATTTAACCACTTATACAATTCATTCATCTAACATCTATATATCAAGACTTCATTTGCATAATTTCATCCAAATATTACTATACCAAGACATACACCATTAAGCTCATATATGAAATCAAAATATGATACCTAAATAACCCAAATCACATGGCTTAACTTATATACAATTTCATTCTTAAACTATGATACCAAAACATAACTATTATCATTAAACTAGCCTATACATGCCATATTTACATAAGTTCATAGTTCAAAATACCAATCGAAAATTGGATAGTGTGACATGCAACTCTAACTTATCCGAAACGAGCGAGGTAACGAACCCTATATGATATAGAAAATGAAACAGAGTAAGCTTATAGCTTAGTAAGCTCGTATGATTTAGAATTTAAACTTACCATTTATAAACTATCAAGCAATAAATAAAAAAGCCAACAACTCAATTTAACCATCACCTAATCACAAGTATCCATCACATGTTAATCATTTAACAAATACATAAAGCTATCTATTAGTACTTTACTTTGCATCAATTCTAAAGTCACATATCAAATATTTAGCACTTATAACCTGTAGCATATCCGAATAAACAATATTTAAGTCTGTTGAACCTATTAGAACTTCAAAGGATAATCGAGTGAACAATGTCAGTAATCCGTTAATTCATCATCATACATGCTCTTTCGAGTCATGGTTGATAAGCTCCTTCGAGCTGAACAGTAAGCTCTATTGAGCTGAATGGTAAGCTCTATTGAGCTGAACAGTAAGCTCTAATGAGCTAAAATAGTAAGCCCTTACGAGCTACGGTGAGTCTGCAACAAATGCAGGAGCTCGACCAATACGGTAATCTCAGTAACATGTCACTCGTATCCAATGAATTCATATAGTTCAAACGGGGCTCGGTAACAAATACAATATATCATCTAGGCATTCATATTTCAAGTATTTCAATAAATTACATTCAATTTAACAATTACAATTATAGAAAAGTTCGATTCTAATTATACGAACTTACCTCGTATTTGCTCGGTTAACTTTCCTCTACCTTTTGTTTCCCCCGATCAAGTTCCGATATTTGTTTGTCTTGATCTAAATTTATCAAATTCAATATTTTCAGTAACTATTCATTTCAATTTAGTCCCTAATTCACATATATGAAAATTTACATTTTTGCCCCTATAATTTTAACTATTTTGCTATTGAGTCCTTTATACATAAAATGGTAAATTACACATTTTTAACCACAATCCACCTTAGAAAAATTCTATATGGTATTATAATAGCCCATATTTTCACTTATTTCACATTTCTAACCACAATATTTCTATCTTTCACAATTTAATCCCTAATTCTCATTTTTGTCAAAAATCACTTTATAAAACCTGTATAACTATTAAGAACCATTAATATTCTAATAAGAAACTTCAAAATACTCAAGTATTCAACAATGTCATATCTCAAAACCTATAACAGTTTCAAAAATGAAGGTACGGGCTAGCTAGATTAAGCTGCAACGAGCTAAAAAACATAGAAATCATTAAAAACGGATCAAAAACCATACCTTAATCAAAGATTAAAGCTTGGCGAATGAAAACCTAAGTCTTCTATTCTTTCTTCTCACTTTTTGGCAATGGAGATGAATGATATAACAAAATTTTGATTTTCTTTTATTAATATAACATTAATTGACATTTTACCAAAATAACCTTAATGAACTTTAATAATTTCAAAAATACCAAGCCAACAACTTCCACTATATCATTTAAGGTCTAATTGACATGCAAGGACTCCTATATTAATAAACCATAGCTATTTAATACTTTTAAACAATAGAACTCAACTTTTTCGCATTACGCGATTTAGTCCTTTTTATCGAATTAATCTATTAAACGGTAAAATTTCTTTACGAAACATTCACGTAATTAATCTATCATGCTGTAAACCTTAGTAAAATAATAAAATAAATATTTTGACTTTGGATTTTTGGTCCCGAAACCACTGTTCTGATTTGACCTAAAAATAGGTTGTTACAACTCTCCCTTTTAGGGATTTTCGTCCCCAAAAATCTTACTTGTAAAGAGGTTAGGGTATTGTTTTCGCATAGCTTCCTCAGGTTTCCACATAGCTTCCTCAAATTCGTGTTTATGCCAAAGAACCTTCACAAGAGCTATACATTTATTTCTCAATTCTTTAATCTCCTGAGCCAAAATCCTGATCTGTTCTTTGTTATACGATAAATCAGACTGTATCTCTACATCAACGGGAGAAATCACACGTGATAGATCCGATCTGTATCGACGTAACATCAAAACATGAAAAACATTATGTATCTTTTCTAGCTCAGATGGTAACGATAGTCGATATGCTACAGGCCCTATTCTTTCAACAATCTCATATGGCCCGATGAATTACGGACTTAATTTTCCTTTACGGTCGAAATGGAAAATTTTCTTCCATGGTAACACTTTCAGAAATACTCGATCTCCGGCCTAAAATTCTATTTCTTTACGTTTCAAATCTGCATATAATTTCTATTGATCTAAAGCTGTTTTTAAACTATCACGAATTACTTTCACTTTTTCTTCAATCTCTTTGATCAATTCAACCACGTGTATCTTTTTCTCACTCAATTCAGTCCTATATAACGTTGTTGAAACTTGCGACCATATAAAGCTTCGTACGGTGCCATATTTATACTCGTTTGGAAACTATTACTATAAGCAAATTCAATCAGAGGTAAGTATTTCTCCTAACTACCTTCAAACTCGAGAATGCAACAACACAACATATCCTCAAGTATCTGTACAATTCTTTTAGACTGACCGTCCGTCTAGGGATGAAAAGCTGTGCTGAAATTCAATTTTGTTCCAAGAGCTTCTTGTAATTTCTTCCATAATCTTGACGTAAATCTCGGATCTCTATCGAAGATAATAGACAGTGGTACACCATGTAATCGTACGATTTCAGATAAGTACAATTCAGTTAACCTATCTAGATAGTAATCCGTACGTACCGGTATGAAATGAGTAGATTTTGTTAGTCGATCAACGACAACCCAGATAGCATCTTTCTTTTTCGGAGTTAGGGGCAGTCCCGATACGAAATCCATAGTGACTCTATCCCATTTCCACTCAAGCATCAATACAGGCTGCAGTAAACCAGATGGTACTTGATGTTTAGCTTTTACTTACAGACAAATCAAACATGTCAATACAAACTCTGATATATCCCGTTTCATTCCCGACCACCAATACTACTATTTCAAATCATTATACATCTTAGTACTACCCGGATGAATAGAAAAGTGACTACTATGTGCTTCATGTAGAATTTTATGAATAAGCTTTGTATTTTTCGGTACACAAATTCTATTTTGGAACATTAAACAATCATCAGTTCCAATATGAAATTCTGAATCAGAATTAAACTCACATTGAATTCGTTTAGCTTGTAGTTCACGATCATTTTTCTGAGCTCCAAAAATTTGTTACAGAAATACCGGTTTATCTTTCAATTCAGCTAAAATAGATCGGTCATCACATATCATCAACTGGGTATTCATAGCTCGTAATGCAAAAAATGATTTTTGGCTCAAGGCATCAGCAACTACATTAGCTTTTCTCGGGTGATAATCAATCACAAAATCATAATCTTTCAATAACTTGAGCCATCTTCGTTGTCGTAAATTAAAATCCTTCTGTGACATCAGATATTTCAAGCTTTTATGATACATTTAAATATGGCATTTTTCACCGTATAAATAGTGTTGCCAAATCTTTAATGTAAATACAATCGCAGCCAACTTTAAATCATGCGTCGGATAGTTCTTTTCATGCGATTTCAACTGTCGAGAAGTATAAGTAATAACTTTTCCATCTTGCATCAAAACACACCCCAATCCATTTAACGACACATCACAATAAATCACAAACTCTTTATCCGATTCAGGTTGAACCAAAATTGGTGCTTCTGTTAACAGTGCTTTCAACTGTTTAAAACTCTGTTGACACTTTTTCGACCATTCAAACTTTACATCTTTTTGTAGCAGTCGAGTGATTGGCGTCGAAATCATTGAAAATCCTTTTATGAATTTCTGGTAATAGACCGCTAAGCCCAAAAAGCTACAGACTTCAAATACGTTTCTCAGAGGTTTCCAAACAACAATAGAAAAAATCTTGCTCGTATCAACTCTAATACCATCGGCTAAAATAATATGTCCCAAGAATCCAACCTCTTTAAGGCAGAACTCGCATTTACTGAACTTTGTGAATAACTGTTTTTCACGTAGAGTTTGTAACACAATTCTCAAGTGCTCGGTATGCTCAATTTCGTCTTGTGAATAGATCAGTAGATCAGAATATCGTCAATAAATACCACAACAAATCTGTCTAAATACGATCTGAATAGGCGATTCATCAAGTCCATAAAAATGGCAGGATTATTAGTTAAACCGAAAGGCATAACAAGGAATTCATAATGGCCATACCTTGTTCTGAAAGCGGTTTTTGGTACATTCGACTCTTTAACTCACAACTGATAGTAATCCAATCTCAAATCAATCTTTGAAAATACTATAGCCCATTTCAATTGATCAAATAAGTCATCAATCAGTGGTAAAGGGTATTTGTTCTATATAGTCACTTTATTCAATTGTCTATAGTTAATACACATGCATATCGTGTCATCTTTCTTTTTCACAAACAAAACTGGTGCACTCTAAGGAGAATAACTCGGTTGTACAAAACATCTGTCTATCAATTCTTTCAACTGGGCTTTCAACTCTTTTAATTCTATTAGAGTCATTCTGTACGGAGCTATCGATATCAGAGTTGTTCCCGGTATTAACTCAATACCAAACTTGACTTCTCTAATTAGCAGTAATCCTAGTAATTCTTCTGGAAATACATCCGAGAACTCACAAACAATAGGTACAAATTCAATCTTTGATTCTGACACTTTTGTATCCAATACGTATGCAAGATATGCATCATTGCCCTTTTACAAATATTTTTGAGCTAATATAGACGATATCACAGTAGGTAATTCATTCGAATCATTAGCCTCAATCTGAAGAATCTCACCATTTTGACATTTTAATTCAATAGTCTTCTGTCTACAATTCACAACGGCATTGTGCATAGTCAGCCAGTCCATACCCAGAATCACATCAAACTCATTGAACGATAAAAGCATCAAGTCAGCTTGAAAACAATAACCCTGGATCATCAGAGGACAATTCTTACAAATTTTATCAACTAAAACAAACTTGTCTAAAGGTTCGATACTTTAATTACAAATTCTGTAGACTCGACATGTAAACTATTTTTAAATACTAAATTCATACTGTATATGAATGGGTTGATCCAGGATCTATCGACGCAACTATGTCAGTATTAAAAAGAGAAAAAGTACCAGTAATAATGTCTGGTGATGATGCTTCCTCTCGTGCACGTATAGCATAAGCCCTGGCAGGTGCTCGTGCCTCAGATCTCACAGTCGAATCTCTCATATTACCTCGATTACCACTCACATTTCCAGTGTTTCGAGGCGATCTCCCTCTAGTAGTCGTATTACTTGTTTTCACTGGTTGTTCTCTTTCAACTGTGAACTTTTCTGGAAAATCATGGAGAAAATGATCAAAAGATTCACATTTAAAGCAAGCTTCGCTCACTAATCTGCATTTACCATAATGTCGCTTATTGCAATGTTTACATTCAGATCCAACATTTCTAACACTTTCCACACTGGCCACAGATGTCGCTTGAGGTTTTGAACTTGCTTGCCTCGCATTTCTATCTCTAATAGAAATTCCCGCAAAGGCTGTAGAACAAGGATGATATTCTCTAAATTTTTTTATGTTGACTGATGTGATTTGCCCGTAAATATTTTTCTAGACTCTCTAGCCTAAGAATTGACTTTTATTTTCTCTTTATAAAGCTCTTCGGCTTTACAGGTTGGGTCAAACAGAACAACAAACTCTTTAAGCTCAAGAATTCCAACCAACACTCTGATTTCTTCATTCAATCTGTAATAGCTCGATTTTGGGCCTAGTCGAAATAGTGGTTTCGAAACCACTATTTCAAGGCTGAAGAAATTATTTTTAATATTATTTTAGTGTTATAGCATGATTTTATAAGTGCATGAAAAATTTGGTGAATTAATTTTAGTGTTTGAGAGCTTAATTGAGAAAAAGGACTAGATCGCATAAAGGGCAAAAGTTTTGTTTTGCTAGCTAAATGTGTTAAATAGCGAGAGAACCAAAATTGGGGGTCTTTAAAGAGCAAATAGACCCTTAAAAATAGGATGGCCGGCCATAGGGGACAAGAAAGGTTAAAAATTCAAAATTTGGTGAAGTTAGGTGATAAAATTGAATAAAATAAAACAAATAGAAAAAGTTGTCATTTTCTCATCTCTCTCCTTCCTCCTCCACCGATTTCTCTTCAAGAAAACAACCATGGAAGCTTGAAATTTTCAGCAACCTTAAACTCTTGCAAGTAAGTCTTATTAGTGGTCTTTCTTGATAATTTTTGTGTTTTTGGAACCCCTGAAGCTTAATCTAGCTATTGAGGGGACTATTTTGCAAAATGGTTCAGAGTCAAGGATTTTGACATGTGAATACTCATGTTGTTTGCTGAATTTTTATGGAAGAAAATAAGTCATGGTTGTGTTGTAACACCCCTTACCCGTACCAGAGACTGGGACAAAGTACGAGGCGTTACCGGACACATACTCAAACATTTAAGAAATTACGGGTTATAAAATTTCATCCTAATTTAAAACCAATAAAAAAGCATCATAGTGTCCCTATTATAGACCTACAAAGTCCAAAACATACATTAAACTGATCCGGGACAAAACCGAAAATTATAGAAAATTTTAGTAAAGTTCCTAAGGTTATGCCTCACACGCCCGTGTGGAGGCAAGCACACGCCCTGTGCTTGGGAACACGCCTGTGTCCCTCACCTGTGTTGAATTATTGGATTTATTTATCATTTCGAACCTACAGATGTTTCCACACAGCCAAGCACATGCTCGTGTCTCTGGCCCGTCTCCCTCACACAGCCTAGACACGTCCGTGTCATCGCCCGTGTCCAAAAACTTAGACATTCTATTTATGACATCATCATTCACTTTGAGGCACATGGCCAAGGCACACGCCCGTGTGCTAGGCCGTGTCCTCCACGCGGTTGAGACACACGGCCATGTCTCTGCCTGTGTGTTTACTACCATGCAAACTGACCTAAAATTTTAGGTGCAGGGGACACACGGCCAGGCAACACGCCTATAGGGCTGACCGTGTGGCACACATGCCCATGTGTCTACCCATGTGGACCTTTTTAGGGCTATTTTCCAAGCCTTTGGTCACCCTCTAAGATCCATACACACTTATAGACTTCAATGGTATGTAACATGACCTAATTATACTCTTAAATAACCTTGTCATAACTCATTTCATGTTAGCCTCATCTCATCGGCTTAGTACATGCTAGATTTCCCTTTCCATTTGAGGGATTAACATAGCACATTTTACATTTAGGTCATATTATAACCATACACCATTATATGCTATGTCCACTCTCAAATTATTATGTCTCATTTCAAGCATCCATCCATGATAAACCTCATCATCATATCTCATAAAATATTTAAACATAAACATGCATCATTAGTAGGTTTACAACCTACATCAATATGAGTCATATCTCATGGCCATATACAAAAGAATAGGTATATCATTTAAGCCCTTACATTGACTAGCCAAATGACACATAAAACAAAATAACCAAAAACCCTATACATGCCATTAAACAAAATAAAAGTGTCTATATACCAAATCGGGACAAGTCGAAAGTGTGTTGATTCTCCAACCGTCTTCCAATCTTCACGAGTCCACGAGCTCTATAAGGCAAGGAAAAGAGAAGGGGGTAAGCATTTATATGCTTAGTAAGTTTGAATAACGGGAAGGTAAACTTACCTTTATTTAGCATACAACCATATTAGTCATACATTCCAACAAGTATAGGATAGTTTCCTATCACATGCACTCAAATCATCAAGTTAGTCTCATGTCAAAAATATTATAACGTTAATCTAGATGAGCTCATCAATTCAAGAATTTCCATTCTCATTTCTCATTTTAATCCCTTTGAATTTCTTAGGAATCTCGATGGATAGCCCATTTACTGTCAAATCATACAAGTGATCATTTTCAAGCACGCACTCTCACAAACCTCACATCTTACGGTGGGATTACCAGTCCAGGCTAGATCCTTTCTATTTTAAGATCATCGGATTACCCGTCCAGGCTAAATCCTTTTCTACAACACATGCAGGATCTCGTGTCATGTAAGAATAGCGTATCCATCAAATAACCCTTTTTATTCAACCGAGACATTTTACCATATCATCAATTTTCATGAATTATTTACCTTGTAAATCACCATTTAAAATCATAAAGGAATATACATTTTTAATGTATTTAAATAGTCTACATTCGAGTTACACGAACTTACCTGGTAGTTGTTTCGGATTTATATTTCGGTTATTCCGAAACCTTTTGTTTTCCACAATTGACCTCTGGAATTGGTTCCTCGGGGTCTATATTAGTAAAAATAAATTATTAACACATCACATTATTCATTTTATGCCTAAAACTCACCTCCAGGCAAAATGACCATTTTGCCCCTAACCTTTCACAACATTTACAATTTTCTCCTAAGTCTCGTATAATGAAATGCATGAAATTCCTTGGATACCCAAGCTTAGCTTAATGTTATTCACACTTATAGCAGCCTATGCTTTTCCTTCATTCCATATTTTCCTACCCATTTCCACAACTTTTACAATTTAGTCCTTTAAGCCATTTCCATGAAAAACTACTTAGTAAAAGTTGTTCACCATCCTTTAAACTCTTATATTCCTCCATAAATCATCAAAACACAAACATCTCATGCATGGGTAAATTTTTGAACATGAGCCCTAGCTTGAAATATGCGTAGAAATAGAGAGAGCATGTTACGAGGATCTCAAAAATACGAAGAACATTAAAAACGGGGCTAGGGAGAACTTACTATTGAGCTTGAAAATGTTAAAAACCATAGCTATGGAGACCTTTAGAACTTTGGCAGCATGGAGAAGAAAATGAGCTGATTTTTTCTTGATTTTTCCTTTTTTTATTTAGTGTATTACCAAATGACCAAAATGCCCTCCTTTAATAAACTTCCAAGATTCTCCATGCATGTCAATTTTTGTCCAAAAACTTAGAAATTAGAAAAATTACTCTTTAAGGGCATCTAATTCACATTCCAAAGAAATTTCATACAAATTGCTTCTAGAATCCAAGTTTTGCAATTTATTCAATTTGGTCCCTAATTTCCAATTGGACACCTTACACATAGAATTTCTTCATGAAACTTTAACACATGCTTATTTTCATATCCTAGACCTTATAATGATCATAAAATAATTAATTTAACATCAAATTTGTGGTCCCGAAACCCCTATTCTGATTAGGCCCAAATTCGGGATGTTATATTTCTCCCCCCTTAGGGACTTTCGTCCTCGAAAGTCTTACTAGTAAGCAGGTTCGGATATTGACTTCTCATGGCTTCTTCGGGCTCCCATGTAGCTTCTTCCACTCCATGTCTATGCCATAAAACTTTCACCATGGCTATATTCTTGTTCCTCAACTGTTTGACTTCTCAAGCCAAAATCTTAACCGGTTCTTCACCATAAGTCATATCTGGTCTAATCTCAATTTTCATCGATGAACACATGAAAGGTGTTTGATCTATATCTACGCAACATGGACACATGGAATACATTATGAATCTTCTCAAATCCAGGTGGCAGCGCTAAACAATAGGCTAATGGTCCAACTCTTTCAGTAACCTCATATGGCCCAATAAATCGCAGACTCAATTTGCCTTTCCGGCCAAATCTCAATACCATTTTCCACGGAGACACTTTCAAGAACACTTTATCTCCAACTTGAAACTCAATTTCTGTAACATCTAATTTTTGGGTTTTCTGTGTTTCTGTGTTTTTTTTTAAATTTGGGTATGTTCTGGTTGGTTAAAATATATATTTGAGTAGGTTAGTGGGCTTTTGGAAGGCCCAAACTTAAGTTAAATCCGTGGTAGTCTTCGGAATTTTGATTTTAAGAACAAGTGATGCAATTGGCGTTTGGGCTTTTAAGAGTAAAGGGGTAAAAGATGACACAAAAAGGAGTGTGGTGTAGTGACAAGGTAGCGCCACTTAGGGGACAAGGAAGTGACGCCATAGAGGAAGCAAGGGGTCCAAGGTTCAAGTCTTGGCTTTTGCAATTTATTTTGGTTTTTCTTTTCAATAAATCTGGAAGCAAGTAGGTGCGCTTTAAAGTTTAATGTGTTGGACTTATGACACAAATGAGTTGATGGCCTAGTGGTGGTGGCGTGATTTGGCATGTGAGAGGACTTTGGTTCGAATCCTTGCACGCAAAGGTTGACTATTTTGCTATGTTGGGACAGCAAGAGTTGGTGTTGGTTTTAAACTCTGATGATGGAGGGATCCCACATCGGGAAGCTAACATAAGAGTAGATGGAGAGCTGGCTTTAAATAGAGCAAACCATGAGGAGAGTTGGCATACCCTGCTGGGCTGATCCCTTTCGCTTGGTGGCGTGCTCGTTTGGGTTGGGCGTCAGCTAAGAGTGTAGGAGTGTGAATTAACTGCAGTCTCCTAACAGGTGTGTATTTCTCATTACTCTAGCAGTTGGACGGCTATTTTGGGCCGCAATAGGCTGAAATGGGCCATATACTCCCAATGGGTCCGTAGGCCCAAGTGGATAAGTTGAAGAATTATTAAAATACCCCTATAGGGTAGGACTACCGATTTACCCCTAGAGGGTAAAATGACTATTTTGCCCCTCGTGCGTAAATGACTAACTTGTGTGATGATTGGGTTAGTTGATGTGGATTTATGGTAGTTATCGTTAATTCGTAAGTCTAATGTGTTAGTGATCGATCATAGGATTATCGCGTGGGAGATATCGTCATCAATCGTCATCAACCAGGTGTGTAAAAGACACCCTTCCTTAGACTGAATCTGTAAAAGCCGAAATACCGAAAAGTTGGTATTTTGTGAACTCGCGAGCATGCGAGCACTCGTGAGACAGTTGTTAATGAATATGGTGCATTTGGATGATTAGAGTGCAGAGTGTGCATTTTCATGCACAACGGTATTCTTGGGCTTAATGGGCCGAAAACGGGCCAATGGGCCAACAAGCCCACTTTGGTAAAAAGACGAGGTAAGTACTTCTGATTACTTGGTAAACGTTAGAATGAGCCTGAAACCCTAGCAATAGGTAATAATTACTGAAATACCCTTATACATGAAAATTATGATTTTACCCCTAGGGA